>CM053982.1:25907745-27222109 GCA_028641955.1 Protonibea diacanthus | reverse complement strand
CAGCGCTAGCCACTAATTTCTAGCCGATAAAAATTAAAGACATGCTAATTGCTAACATTAGGCGGCCATTTTAGCAGTTATTGGCACTGAATTTGAAATCAGTTTTATTATTATTAGTGCCGAGTGCCTACGACACGAGGCAACTATTAATCTTCTGCGTGTTTCATGGCTGTTTTATTATTTTTATTTTTATTTTTTTATTTTACACACAAACTGCATATCTAGACGTCCAGGAAGGGCTCAAGATGCCCAAAATTAAGCTGGTTCAATGATTAGAAATACGGTTTGGCCAGAAATCCTTCCTGTTCGAGGCGTGGTCTCAGCATTTTCTTTCTCTCTCTGTGTCTTCCAACTGACATACAAACAGGTGCAGTAACTGCCCGGCGGCGGCCATTTTAGCAGTTATTGGCAGTTAATTTGAACTTGTCTGTGTAAAATGAGAGACAGAGACAGCAGAGCAGCCAGCGTGTCAGCGCTAGCCACTAATTTCTAGCCACTAAAAATTAAAGGCATGCTAATTGCTAACATTAGGCAGCTATTTTAGCAGTTATTGACAGTTAATTTGAACTTGTCTGTGTAAAATGACAGAGACAGCAGAGCAGCTAGCGCGTCAGCGCTAGCCACTAATTTCTAGCCAATAAAAATTAAAGACATGCTAATTGCTAACATTAGGCAGCCATTTTAGCAGTTATTGACACTTAATTTGAACTTGTCTGTGTAAAATAACAGAGACAGCAGAGCAGCTAGCGCGTCAGCGTTAGCCACTAATTTCTAGCCAATAAAAATTAAAGACATGGTAATTGCTAGCGCGTCAGCGCTAGCCACTAATATCTAGCCACTAAAAATTAAAGACATGCTAATTGCTAACATTAGATGGCCATTTTAGCAGTTATTGGCACTGAATTTGAACTTGTCTGTCTAAAATGACAGAGACAGCAGAGCAGGTAGCACGTTAGCGCTAGCCACTAACTGACAGACAATAACACAGGCAGCTCAAGCAAGACATTTTCTGCAGTGACCGTCAATCTGCTTTGTTTGTGTTTAAATCTGTTGTTGCTATGCCTATGATGTGACATATCAGTCATCTAATTTGACAGTGGATCCAGCAGGACTGTGTTAAATCACAACATAATTTCTAGCCACTAAAAATTAAAGACATGCTAATTGCTAACATTAGGCAGCCATTTTAGCAGTTATTGACACTTAATTTGAACTTGTCTGTGTAAAATGACAGAGACAGCAGAGCAGCTAGCGCGTTAGCGCTAGCCACTAACTGACAGACAGTAACACAGACACAGAGAGACAGACCAACACAGACAAGCACACGTGCAGAGACAGACAAGACAAACACACCACCCACACCCACACACACACACACACACACACACACACACACACACACACACACACACATCTAACAACTTCCACAAACTTTGTACTACAGAGTTTTGTAGGACATTACTACTACACTGACTACACTACAAACCTTTTAGTAAAGACATGCTAATTGCTAACATTTGCATGTAATGCTAGAATTAGTGGCTAGCGCGTTAGCGCTAGCTGCTCATGTGTGTAAATAAACATGTTAAATATTACTATTTGAGGTGTGCTTCTTCAATACAGACCCCCGGCAACAGTCCACTCGGCACTTTCAGAATTTCCGCGGGAATTTTCTAGTTATTGAGTGTCCCTGAAAGAGCACACTCTTTATTATCCACCCAGCTTATTCTTACGTTTCTTCAGTGTTTTTTTTTCGGTTCGATTCTGCTCCCAGAGTTTTTGTTGCACATACACGAACAAGGTGTCAAAAGGACCTGGTCGGCCGGGAATCGATAGGAAAGACTTTTCAAAGAGTTTCACCGAACGGTTTTGCCAGAAAACGCCAAAAAAATGAATGGGTGTGTATTGCGAGAATGTTTGCAGCTAGAGTGAGTGATGTCGTCACTAGAGTGTAGAGAGAGAGAAAAATTCATCGAAAAATAAATTTGTAAACTGCGATTGCGGCCGCAAATGTCAAGGTACAGAAATTATTTATAGCTAGAAACGTAGGAAAATTTGTTGCCGCCGCAGTGATAACACTGCTGAAGCTGTCAGTATTATAGTTTTGGCGGGAGACGCAAAGATTCGACAGCAACGCGCATCTCCTGCCCTATATACTCCCATGTTAATTTGAGAGGAGAAATTTCCAGAAGGGCAGGGAGTACCCGGTCTTTACCAGAGTTTTTAACATTTAGGTCTCATACTGGGCATAGAACTGGTAGACAAGAAGCCCCCGCACACGGATATTTCGGCTTTTGGATACGACACACCGTTTGGCATTGAATGCCACCTCTTCAAGGGGTTTATTCAGAGACTTTCTGTGTCTTTCACTGTGAGACACAGAGCTCATGCAGCAGTTGTGACTAATTGCTCTGACCTGCAGCTCACCCTGGTTGCTTGCCCACCTCAAGCCTGCCTTTGACTAACTTTGTTGAAGTCTCTGTATGATATCAATGACTCAAGACTACATTTTTAATGTCAGCCATTTTTATTCTCACTTCAAGACACAGACAGACAACCACACATCTGCGCGCACACACACATACACACACACACACACACACACACACACACACACACACGGCAAAAGTCTTTCAAAATAAGAGTCCCTTCAAAATAAAAGACTTTTTAAAACTCTCTCATTAACAGACACAAGACCACACAAACACGCTGACAGCTATTTAATGCATGGGGGCAACGGGGCCAGAGTCGGGCACACTCAAAATTTCTTTAAAATTTTTTTCTCGTTCTTATTATTATTCTTACGCCCTTTTTTTGGTTTGCTTCTGCTCCCAGAGTTTTTGTCGCTAGGCATCAAAACGACTGGCTCGGCCAGGAATCGATTGGAATGTATGTTTCAAAACATTTCAATGAACGGTTTTGCCAGAAAACGCCAAAAACCACACCGAAAAATGAATGGGTGTGTATTGCGAGAATTTTCGAGAGCTAGAGTGAGTGATGTCATCGCTAGAGTGGAGAGAGAGAGAAAAATTTGTTGAAAAATAAATTTGTAAACTGCGATTACGGCCGCAAATGTCAAGCTACAGAAAACATTCATAGCTAGAAATGAAGGAAAATTTGTCGTCTCACACATATTTGCTGTCATAAAGCTGTCAGTATTGTAGTTTTGGCAGGAGACGCAAAGATTCGGCAGTAACACCCATCTCCTGCCCAATGTACTACCATGTTAATTTGAGAGGAGAAATTTCCAGAAGAGTATGGAGTACCTGCTCTTTACCTGATGACCCAGGCCAAAGTTTACATAATTTTCGCCTGAAAATCAGCAAGGAACTGGTCCACGGGACAAGGAAGCCAACCGTCATTTCGGTTTTTGGTTTGCGGCACACCTTATAAGCTGTTTTTGGCCACCTTCGAGGGGCTTCATTCAGAGACTTTCTATGTCTTTCAGTGTGCGATACAGAGTACATGTGCACACCTGCAACTAATTACTGTGACCTGCAGCTGACCCTGGTTGCTTGGCAACCTCAAACCTACCTGACTATCTTGGTTGAAGTCTCTGTATGATGTCAATGACTATCAAGACTACATTTTTAATGTCAGCCATTTTATCCTTCTCTCTCGCAAACACAGACACATAGAGATGCAGACAGACACACCCAGGCAGACAGACAGACAAGGCAAACACACATGTGCACACACACAGACACGCACAACAAGTCTTTCAAAATAAGTGTCTCTTCAAAATAAAAGTTTGTAAAACTGTCTCATTAACAGACAAGACCCCACACACACACAAATACACACAGACAGACAGACAGACAGATGCACAGACACACACACACACACACACACACACACAGATAAGACAAAAGGATTTCAAAATAAGAGTCCCTTCAAAATAAAAGGCTTTAAAACTCTCATTAACAGACACAAGACCACACACACACACAGACACACAGATAAGACAAAAGTATTTCAAAATAAGAGTCCCTTCAAAATTAAAGAGTTTGTAAAACTCTCTCATTGACAGACACAAGACCACACAAACATGCACAAACACGCTGAAACTATTTAATGCATGGGGGCGACGGGGCTAGAGTCAGGCACACTCAAAATTTCTTTAGAAATTTTTCTAGTTATAATTATTATTGTCAGTTTTATGATGACTTCATTGGCTCGCAGACACGGGAGAAAGTAAGCCGGTACGGTCCGGTACTGTGTACCACTAAAACTTTAAGTGGCAGTACGCAGTACCAAGAAGATGGGAGAACGGCTGCCTGATATAAAGCTCTCATTCAGAACCAGTCACGGCCGCACTCTGGGTCAGAAAATAGATCCGTTAGCAATATGCAGTCTTGAAAACTACTTTGTCTGTTTAAAAATTCCTTTTAACTCATTCCACATAGTTTCTGGACTGTCCATTCTGTGTTTTAGTCCATGCTGGACGGAGCCTTAGCCGGGCATCCCTCTCCCCCTCCCCTCGGAGAGAGCCCAGTGGTCTCCTCTGCAACCAGCCTTCCAAACGTGTACCACACGTTTAATGTCTTTATGTTCGATGCAAAATGTCCCAATTTAAATCAGTAGAAGAGCGAGCAGTTCTGTTTCGTGTTATTTTGTTCAATTTTAACGATACAGAACAGCTTGGAGAAGAAACTGCTCATGAGCTAACGACCAGAGTTCACTCAGCAGTACGTGAGTGCGCATGCGCGTCTACATCCGAAACACAGCGGTTGCTGTGGTGATCGGTGCACCATCGGGACCATGCAGCACCAGAAGTCGCATTAATGTTAAAAAGTATTTTATTTATTATTGGTTAGCCTCAGTATAACAATGTTATTAAAAGAATAAATTCAGAGACTTATTATAGGCTACTCTAAAACTGTTGGTCTTACTTAAAAATGCACACATTTATTTGTATTCAGTGTTAAAAAAATATTATATGGATCTCACGGAAATATATTTTAAGTAGTGGCTTTCATGGCTCTCTCAGCCAAAAAGGTTCCCGACCCCTGAATTAATGGATAGCTATTAAAAGCTATTTTTTAAAAGCTAGTATTAATGTGTTCATTCACTAATTAACTTCACTTTTATTTTGCAGATTTAAGCACCATTAGTGAAAGCAAATATTTCCTGCAGATAATTTACATTTAAAAGCTTTCCAGGAAAATGAAAATATCTGTACTGTTGATTGCGGTCAATCTACTGTCAAAGGGGAATCAGAAAGTCACTAAATGAAAGTTCCTGTGGTTTGGTAACGTGAGCTATTGGTGGTGTTTGGAGCAGAGTCTGGCCTTGAAGCCTTGGATCTTAGTCCCTCGGCATCTGTTTGCTTTGACTGATCCAATTTGAAAAGGTTCACTGAAGGTTGCACTGGAAAGGGCTCTAGTGTGTTGAGTGAGAACACTTTTATTTTTTTTAACCACTGCACCACCATTTTTTTTCCATAATTTTTCACTATTTCTGATAGATATGTTTTATTTCAGACATATATAGTTGTTGTGCTTGCAGATTTGCCACTTTTTAATCATACAGTGTTGGGAAAGAAGTAACTAGTTTCTGTAAATAGTTACTTCTCCCAGAAAGTAACTAAAGTAGTTACTGCATTACAAATTATAAAAGTAACTAGTTACTATGCATAACTGCGTTACTTTCAAGTATTTTTTTTAAATGCTCAAATGTATCACAGAATTTGGATCCCACCTCCTTCCCTCTTTTGACTGAATGTAAAATACATGTGCGTGTTGAATTATATATGATAAAGCTGAATATTATAATGAAATGGACACTTAATATAATACATAACAGTAATCCTATTTTAACGTTGCTGTGGGAAAGTGAGACTAGCATCCAATAAAACGTCATGGATTATTATAGATATTATAATTACTATGTTTATATCGTTTTTATGCTTGACACAGACGTGGAGAGGCTCTTGTCTCCAGGGCATAATGTGCATTTCACAGTTACAGTTGTTCCTTAATTTGTTGGAAGGAAAAGTAATGGCTATACTTCCATTTAAAGAAGGCTACTTTTGGACTATTCGGACTCGTTATTCTTGTTTCTCTTTGACTCACGTGAATGTGAGTGTGTCAGACACTCTCTGTGTGTCTGTAAATTTGTGTAAGCAACACCCGCCCAACTCCACCTCTGATTGGCTTACCATGGGATTTTACTCAACTTCAGCCAATCGTTATCATTTATGCTATTGTCTCCGCCCTTACCAAGGAAGGAGGAACAAGAAAAATGTTTGCCGCTCAGCTTTGGTCTGATGAAAAACAGCTGCCTTCGATCATAGTAACGCGCCGCATTTTTTGGCAGTAACGGTAACAGCATTATAATGATGGGAAGAGTAATCAAATAGATTACTTGTTACTGAAAAAAGTAACGCCGTTATTCCCATCACTAATCATAGAAGACTGGACTATTGGCCTTGGCGGAGGTCTGCACTCTCCAAGTGCCCTCCTAGTTGTAAATTGGAGTTGGCCTCGTAGTAGTGCATAAGAAAGGGGTTGTGGTAGTCACAGAAATGATCATGAATCAGCCACTAGGGTCCTTGAGTGCTTACATCAAATGTCAAAAGTGTTACATGATATGATCAAAGTTATTGAATCGACCTAAAAAGACCAGTTGCCTTGATGTCTCATGTCATGAAAGTCCTGGAGAGACTGGATTTTGCCCGCATGAGATCTCAGGTGACCACCTCCCTAGACCCGCTGCAGTTTGCTTACCACCCCTTGGTGTTGAGGACGCGATCATCTACTTGCTTCAATGGGCCCTCTGTCAAACGGATAGAGCTGGCAACACTGTGAGGATCATGTTCTTTGATTTCTCCAGTGCCTTCAACACAGTCCAGCCTACACTGCTGAAGGAGAAGCTCCAGGTGATGCAGGTGGAAACCTCCTCAATCTCCTGGGTAACTGACTACCTGATGGACAGACCACAGTTTGTGAGGCTGAAGGGTTGTGTGTCTGATCAGATGGCTAGCAACACGGGAGCACCGCAGGGGACTGCTTTCATCTTCACACTGTACACCTCAGACTTTCAGCACCACTCGGAGTCCTGTCATGCAGAAATTCTCAGATGACTCTGCGGTTGTGGGGTGTATCAGTTATGGGGGGAGACTAAGTACAGGAATCTGGTTGATCGCTTTTTGCCGTGGAGTAGGAGCAACCACCTCGTCTTGAATGTGGCCAAAATGAGGGAGATGACTGTGGACTTCAGGGGTCTAGGTCTGACCTGAGCACAGTTTCCATCATGGTTTAGGAGGTGGTGCAAGACTACAAATACTTGGGCGTGCACCTGGATAACAGACTGGACTGGCGATGCAACACTGAGGCTGTCTATAGGAAGGGACAGAGCAGACTCTACTTCCTGAGGAAGCTCAGGTCCTTTAATGTGTGCAGTAAGATGTTGCAGATGTTCCACCAGTCTGTTGTTGCAAGTGCAGTCTTCTTTGCAGCCATCTGTTGGGGCAGCAGCATCAGAGCCAGCGACACAAAAACTGAACAATCTGATCAAGAAGGCTGGGGACTGCTCTGGAGCTCCTGCAGCTGGTTGTGGAAAAAAGGATGCTCCACAAACTGCTCAGTATTATGGACAACAACTCCCATCCACTACATGACCTCCTGCTTAAACAACAGAGCAGTTTCAGTCGGAGACTCCTGCACTCTTGGAGACCGCTACAGGAGGTCATTCCTAGCAAATGCCATAACTCTGTATAATGACTCCCTCTGCGCAGAGAGAGGAGATTCATTCTGTTACAGTTGAGCTGATGGACATATTTTGCACAAGTTAGTGCACGAGTCAATATGTATATTTTATAATGCTGCTGCAACAAAAGAATTTCCCTTCAGGGATAAATAAAGTACTCTATCTAGCTATCTATCTAGCTAGCTAGAAACAATACCAGAGTGCTAACTCCTCATAAGAGCCAGTGAAGTTTAGTAATATTGTGTTTTCCCTCTTCACTCAGGTCAGTGACGGACCCCAGAGATGGAAAGCGAGTTGCTCTCAAGAAAATGCCCAATGTCTTCCAAAACCTTGTTTCTTGTAAGAGGGTATTTCGGGAGCTGAAGATGCTGTGTTTCTTCAAACATGAAAATGTAAGTCCACACATACAATTGCACTTATCGACTTCATGACCACCTGATATTAGGAAGTATGGATCCTGAGCCAGGTGTAAATGACAGCAGTCCATCAAAAAGCCTTACATGAGCACAGAGGAAAATAAAGTAGGTTCACACAGCAATGTAACTTCAGGAGAATCTCAAAACACAGCTACAACAAGCAAGACAAGGGTCATGTGACTGAAAAGGATAACTGACATTGACTGATACATTCTGTGACAGTAATGTTAGTAAGGCTACTGAACAGTAGACTACAATTGTCTTTGGCTGTCTCCATGGCTCCCTTCTTTGCACATCATAGTGGTCCAATCAGAATATGACCAGTCCCTTCCTTTCACTCACTGTGGTTGCAGCTCCTCCCTATCTAATCCCTATCGAAGACTTGTTAATACCAAGTGTAAATGTAAATGTTCTGTAATTAGATGTAATTATGGAGAAAACAACTGCAGACACAGATACCATGACATATGACTGTAACTCTCCTCAGGTGCTCTCTGCTCTGGACATACTACAACCTCCACACATCGACTACTTTGAAGAAATGTATCCTACACCATAAATGAATTCAAAGGTGGATGGAAGGATTTCTGTATTGACATGTTGTACAATAACAAAACCTGTGTCTAAATCTAAACCTGTGGCCACACAGTGTGGATTGTTTTCAGGCAACAGGGCAGCCCTGTAGTGTCTCATCAACATTCTAAGACAATTCTTTCAGCTGGATGTTTTCATCTTTTATTGGACTGCAGTAAAATGTCCATTTCAAAAACTCAGTCCAGTTGAGTGTGAATTATATTTTTAATATTAATTAATGTGACATGTGACCCAGCAGGCCCCCTAGTTACAACCTACTGCTGACTAGATCAGAATCAGATCAGAATATCTTTCTGCTGGTGGTTCTCAGTGAAATTACCTGTTTGTGCTCTTGGATATGTTTTTGTTTTTTCCCATAACTCCTATTCATCAGTTATGTGGTGACTGAACTGATGCAAAGTGACCTCCATAAGATCATTGTATCACCACAGCCTCTAAGCTCAGACCACGCCAAAGTCTTTCTTTATCAAATTTTGCGAGGTAGGTTCTCTTCTTGTTATTGTCTCTGTAAGATGTTCTCACTTCAACATCAACAGGGATGAAATGTGCAGTTATGTGTTTACTGGAAGGGAAGGATGGATTGTCACTAAAACAAAATAGATGGAGTACAAGCAGTAATATATTGTAAATGAGTTTTTTTGTTTTTAGATTAAGAGCTAATCTGGCTGCATTCCTCTGAACTCCTGTACAACAATAAATTCAAATGTTTGTGCCTCAACTAAGCTCTTTTTCAACTTGAAACATTTGTGCAGGAAGTATTTAGTTTCATTGATGAAAGCTTTAACTGATACTAAAGTCAGCGTGTCTGTAAGTAATCAGTGAATGAAAAGAGAGACTGATATGTTTCTGTATTTTTTTCTGTCATTTGAATACTGGCTTTTATTTGAGAACTTATGTTCTAAGTAACTGATTTTTTTTTTTTAATTATTTGTGTTAACCAAACCAAGTCTATTTCTATGTTACCTGAGAACTGAATTCAGTCTTTCCATTTTCAAAATGGACAATGTTGATCGGGCTGGTAGAATTACATGATTGTAGTGATGATACATTTATTTACAAAAAAAAATAATGCTTTGTACAGTAACAATGATTGACACATTGAGTAACAAAAGCCTGTAATCATCAGTACACTCTCTCAACCTGTGGTTGGCACTGTATTGGTTACCTGATGATACTATTGTCTCTTTCTCCCAAACTGTCATCACCACCAGGACTCAAATACCTTCATTCTGCTGGCATTCTACACCGAGACATCAAGCCTGGCAACCTCCTGGTTAACAGCAACTGTGTGCTCAAGGTGCATGGAAGATGTTATGTGTCTACTTTTTTATGTCAACTTAACATTTCAGAAAGAAACTTTGCATTCCACCCAAGAACAACATCATAGTGACTAGTATGGAGCTACATTAGGGTCAAAAGTTTTGTACTTGAAAACATATAATCTGAAACTGAAATTTCAAGTTTTGATCTTGAATTTTGAAAAATACAGCAACGTATTCAAAATAAAAATAAGTGTACACATTTTTTTCCCCAGGTTAAATACAATTAGGATCAACTGTGGTAATTCTTTTGAATAAATTATTTATTTTCATTTTTCACTTTCACATTTTTCTTTCAGTTGCATGTTTTATCTTGTGTACACTTATTTTTATTTTGAATACGTTGCTGTATTTTTCAAAATTCAAGATCAAAACTTGAAATTTCAGTTTAAGATTTTATATTTTCAAGTACAAAACTTTTGACCCTGTAGCTCCATAGTCAAGAGGAGTAGGGTTTGAGAGGACTTTGCGTACCTCCAATGATCTGTTGAAGATCTGAGTAAAGATGGGGGCAGCTGGTCAGTGCAGACCTCCAGACTGGAGGTCTGGTGCCTTCCTGGGCTGTGTCTCAATTCAGGGGCTGTATGCTTCAAAGGACGCAGCCTTCGCCTTCTGTGGCTGCAGCCTCAAATCAGCGCAGTCAAAGCAGGCTGTAGTTCTACTTTGGCCTTGTCGGCCCATCTCTTCACCGTCTTGGCGATAAGCTTAGCAGATTTTAGCTTCTGGCTCTAGGTTAGGATAAGATGAACCATGGAGTGATCAGAGGGTCCCAAGGCTGCACGGGTGACACAGTGCAAGGCATCCTTTAAAACTGTGTAGTAGTGGTGGAGTGTTTGTGTCCCTGATGGGACTTGATATGCTGTTTATATCTTCCATTACTGAGATTTGCTCTGTTAAAGTCCCTTAAAACAATGAGCAGAAAGTCAGAGTGTTTTTTGGTTCAATGAAATTCTACTGGTGGACAGTCTGATGTTTATAAGCTCCTCTCTGGTTTATGTGACCAGAGAGGTAGAGCAGAAAACACATCAAATAAACCAAAACACAAAGAGTACCAGTGAGTGCAGAACTGAGGTTGCCATTAGCGTTGCCATCTTGATTTTAAGAAACCGGGTAATTGACACATTCATTAATTCTGAAACTTAAACAGGAGGCAGCAACAAAATGGCAGAGACAAGTGATAATGCAGACAGCCTGTGGACATTCAGAAAATAAGCTAATATAAATGCAACATTATCAAGGGCTGTGGATGTTTTGATGTATGGTCTAACAAAGACACAAGTTATTGGAGGGTGTTTAAATAGAAACTGTATGTGTGGTGTCCTTCAGCACAGATTTGGGTATTTAGTGCAAAATGACAAACAGATCAAATGAAACTACTTTTCTGAAAATCTACCATTGTTGGACTGCCCATGCCTGAAGTGTTAGTCCTGTAACTGTAGTGTTCTCTTTCTTCCCCTCACAGCTATATTCTGACAACTAATATCTGAATAACTGCCCTTTAGATCTGTGATTTTGGCCTGGCCCGTGTTGAGGAGTCTGATGAGGCACGACACATGACTCAGGAAGTGGTGACACAGTACTACCGAGCTCCTGAGATCCTCATGGGGAGCCGCCACTACTCCAACTCCATTGATATTTGGTCTGTAGGCTGCATCTTTGCTGAGCTACTGGGCCGACGTATCCTCTTCCAAGCCCAAAGTCCTATTCAGCAGGTACCTCCTACTCTTGATTAGATGAAATGAGACAAAAAGATCTTTCGTCATTGTAAATGGAACATATTTACCTTATATTCACCTCCATATTTTCTGATCAGATCCTGTTTGCATTTCTTATTACATATGCCCACATCTGTGTTGCAGTGTGGCCCTTCGCTGACCATAACATTAATGTTATGTTATGTTATTGATCCCAAAGGAAATTCAAGCAAATGTTGGGATGTGAGAAAAGCAAAAAACAAATTTTGAGTCAGGTGGCTGATGATCACTATTTTCATCATAGGTTTTATCTGTAAATACACTATTTTGCATTAAAATTCAGTGAGAAACTGTTCATATTTCCACATATTGCATAACATACAGTATATGCCAATAATGTGTGTGTGATAGGCCAGTATATATGCAAATGTATAACATCATGTCACAAATGTAAAATAAAAAATAAAAATAAAAGGGAAGACATAGGAATATACAAATGAAAAAGCAGTGAATAGATCAACTGTATAAACAGTGAGAATATTAATGCAGATAATGGAATGAGTTTGAGTACAGTATGTCTGAAGTGTTCATGATAATGCTGTGTCTGTGTGTGCCTTGTTGGTCTGTAGCTGGATCTAATCACTGACCTGTTGGGGACTCCTTCTATTGAGGCCATGAGGACTGCATGTGAAGGCGCTCGTGCACACATTCTCAGAGGACCTCACAAACAGGTAAGCTTCTATTTTTGTACAAAGCTTTTCCACTGTTATGAGGATAGTAAGATGCTGTGGCACTGGGCTTTTCTGTTTCACTAATAGTGATTGCAACGAAGACAAAACCATGTGAATATGGTCTAGTCCAGGTCCAGCCTGGGCCCTGCCCCTCCTCTGGTCACGCAAGCTCCCCTATATTTCATAATGACTGGATTCAAATGTCCGGACTTCACCATTCTTACAGACTTGTTGACTTTGCATGTGTGTTCCCACAAAGTCTGTAAGTGTTAAGGGCTGTCCAGTTTGGATTAATCCAGTCCACAAGGGCTTCAAGCAGACTTTCTGCAGACACTGCTTGGGGTGCAGACTTCATTAGTCTTGACTGGTTTCATTTCCCATGATTCATTGCAACAGGGTTGTGATGTTGAAGATTTTCCCACTGCCGACTATGGAAAGAAAAAGAACTTGAATGTGAATGTGTGAAACAATGACTTGGTGAAAATGTGATTTGAATCATGAAGGCCAGAAATAATATTCAACCTTATCATGACACAGAAATGACTGGTGCTTTGTTTCTCTCATTGCTGTGGAAAGTTCAGTCTTGAAGCCTGTCTCTCAGCGGCTTATAGCCTTATACTTGACATTGTGATGATGAATACATCACAGCAGTATGACTGAAGTTTGCAAGGGCTCAGTCCACCAGTCCAGAGGATGGACAGAGAACTGTCACAGAGACAGGCTGACATGAAGATGAAGTCCCGTCTTTAGTATGAGCTCAGGGGTGTGGTCGAATAGTGAAAAAAAAATCAGCTCCTAAGTCCTTTCCTAACCATTTTTCCTTGACCTCAATGGAAAACATCACAAGGTCAAGGAAAGATGTGAAGGAGAATTCATGAGGAGTTGAAGAAGACATGTCATTATGCAATGGCGAACGTTATTGATGTGATCTGTGGTAAAACCTCATAGTCCAGAAGATGGAGTACAAAATGTGCATCTGAGATACTTACTAGATACTCCCTGTGCGCTCTTAGCATGTAGTTTAATGCAGGAAATATAAATGTGGAAAACCTGGTGAAAAATCTGATGTCATTATCAGTGTCAGAATTCAAATAATAAATGAATATTGTCCACCTGTCACAAAAGTCAGATGAAGTGTTTGTTACGCTGGTATGGTCGCCCCCCCCCCGTCCACTCATATATAAACATATTAAAAGTTATGGCAAAGATATATGATTAATAATCAACGATAACTTCAACAACAACTTGTGTGAACGCAGCTCCACAGTCAACAACAGAACACACTTCATGATCAAAGTTTTACATCACGTCAACACGTATGTTCATATTCACACACTCTCTGCTGCAGGCTGCATCACTCTGTTTAAATATATTAATGTTTTCTTTCTTATGTCAGGTTGTGAGTGACTGAACTGTGTTTTTTTTTTTTTGCTGCAGCAAGGAATTGTGGGGCGACATTACCTCCTTTCCTTTCATAAAGGATGGTCTGGTGTATCCTATGCTAAAGGAGATAATAAAGGAAGCATTGAAGCTCCTTTCCTTAAAAGTTAGAGAATTTGAACAGCTCTTATCATGGCGGCTACGTTAATACTTTCAGTTTACTCAGTGAGGAACCTTCCTCAGCAAATTGACTATTCAACCACATCTCCGGGTCTCACTTCCTCCTTTGACGACACCCCTGTCTGTGTACAGGTTTGAGCTCCACTGCGCAAGGCCTCTTTTTGGAAATGTTGTTTGTCTTTGCTGTGATTAATATTCAAATCTAAACGTATGATTACTCATGAAGTTGGCACATACTTCAAACTTTTCACATATCTAAGTGCAAATTATGCTTGCCTTTTAAGATGAGACATAATGTTTACATTCAGCGTCTCTTATCAACACACATCTCATCTTATCTTATCTTATCTTATCGATGTGTTTCTCATGAAACTGATTAGTCGTCTTCTTCATGTACTGCTGACACAGTGATGTGTCATCACAATTTTAAGAAATGCAATAAATTAAAAGTTATTATTTGATACACATATATGTAAGTTCTATTAGAAGTTCAAAGAGACAGGAAACAACTGCTGATGCTGTGATGTTGGTTTTGTCTGCAGCCATCACTTCCTGTCCTGTACACACTGTCTAACCAAGCAACCCATGAAGCTGTTCATCTCCTCTGCAGGATGCTGGTGTTTGATCCGGTGAGTCATTCTGTTATACGTAATGTTACATTATGTTTTGTTAATCAACCCATTTAGTGAGTCACTATAGTATAGTTATGTATATGTACTGTTGACCACGCCACAGTGTGTCTATCATGACAACGTCTGTTTGAAGCAAGCAGCAAGGCAAAACAGAGCAGACTATTTCAGTTCTGTTGGCAAAGGCACACTTGAGCCCCATTTGGATGGGATTAACATTAACACAACTACAGTGGGAGGTGGGGAAGAAACAGCAGACAACATTCTAACCACGTGAAAACCAAGTGAAATTCCAGGATGTGGTCTATAATAGATGTGGACATTCAGTGAAACCTATTCAAAGAGCCTTATACCTCACCTGGTTGAGCCTAGCTCTCTACATTTTTTTCTGTCTCTTTGAAGCTGTAACAATCTAATAAAGGTCAAAAATAATCCAAATAACTTTGGAAACTAATGAGTTTGAATCTGGAGGTATGTAGGGTAACAGGAAAAAAAAAATCAAAGATAAGGTTTTGTCTCTACCGTCTTTATACTGTAGTTCCATGTAATTGTAGTTCCATGTAATTTCTCTTTACGTGCATTGAGGCTAAGATGAATGTGAAATGTAGTTAATCACATGTTTCTTTGGTCTCTAGTCTAAGAGGATTTCAGCAAAGGATGCCCTGGCTCACCCTTACTTGGACGAGGGTCGACTGCGCTACCATACATGCATGTGCAAATGCTGCTACACCACATCCTCCGGCCGTGTTTACACCAGTGACTTTGAGCCTGTTATTAATCCCAAATTTGACGACGGCTTTGAGAAGAACCTGAGCTCTGTGAGACAGGTCAAAGGTAAGGTGTATCTGCTGGTAACCTTTTTGGATAAACACAGTAAAAGGTTGTTGACCGTCATTCTTTGAGTAATGATAAAATCAAGTCTTCTTGTTCCTAGTTCCTGGAGGACTGTCCCTGACTCTGATCTGTTCTTCAATACAAAGATTTGACTTGTGGCAAATCTTTGCTCTCTCTCTGTCTCTCTCTCTGTCTCTCTCTCTCTCTCTCTCTCTCTCTCTCTCTCTCTCAATTCAGTTTTTCAATTCAATTCAATACAGCTTTATTGGCATGGGAAGTGTGTCAGTTAGTTGTGTGCATGAAAGCGCACACTCATTAAAATCCACCGCGCTTCCTATTATTAGTGTGGCTGCCCAGTGGGCAAATCTTTATTTAGTGTGGATGCCCAAAAGGCAGCCACAGTATTTTTATTCAAATCTTTATTATTTGTGTGGGGACCCAGAAGGCGCCCACACTATTGTTATTCAAATCTTTATTGAGTGTGCCTGAAAGAGCACACTCATTAAAATCTACTGCGCTTATTATTATTGTGTGTGCCTGAAAGAGCACACTCTTTATTATTCACCCGGCTTATGAGAGTGTGCCTGAAAGAGCACGCTCATTGAAATCTCTCGGGCTTATTCTTATTGAGTGTGCCTGAAAGAGCACACTCATTAAAATCCACCGCGCTTATTATTATTATTATTATTATTATTATTATTGAGTGTGCCTGAAAGAGCACACTCTTTACTATCCACCCGGCTTATTCTTATTGAGTGTGCCTGAAAGAGCACACTCATTAAAATCCACCGTGCTTATTATTATTATTATTATTATTATTATTATTATTATTATTATTATAATATTGAGTGTGCCTGAAGGAGACACGCTATTTACTATCCACCCGAATTGGGTGTGCCTGAAAGAGCACACCTCTTTATTATCCACCCGGCTTTATTCATATTGGGTGTGCCTGAAGGAGCACTATTTATTATCCCACCCGGCTTGTTCTTATTATTGAGTGTGCTGAAAGAGCACACTCTTCACTATTCACCTGGCTTGCATTCTTATTGGTGTGCCCCAGAGAACCAGCCACACCATTGTTCTTCAAGTTTATTATTATTAGTTATTTGGATGCCCAGAGGACATTTGTTCTTCAAGTTTATTATTATTATTGGTGTGGATGCCGAAGGCAAGTCAAGTTTATTGAGTGTGCCTGGCGCACACTATATGTTATCCACGGCGCTTATTCTTCTTCTTATTATTATTCTTAAGCCCTTTTTTGTGGCTCACTAAAAATCCCAGAGTTTTTAGCAGCCTTCTTAGTGAGCTTTTGTAATAATAAGCCCCAACTAGCGATAGCACAGAGAGTTTTAATGCTGCTGTGTTGCTAATTTCTGTTGATTATATTTGCATACTGAATGATAATTGATTAGTAGCGGTGTATGTCACTCTTATGTTGCATCTAAGCCTGTGGATTAATGTTCATTATGGTTTCACTGATTAATGCTGACTTAAAATTCATAATTAATCTTGAGCTGTATTTTTATATGTTATCTGGTTATCAAGTTATACTTTATTTTTAATCAGTCTGTATTGTTGTGCTTGTATTGCAGCAACCACACACTTGCGCTGAAGCCAGACACTCTTCCACACCTAAATGCAGATAAACAGCTTGAACTTTATTGAAGGAGTCTCTGCCTCTCATTAATGCCATCCCACTGAACATGTCCTGACCCGACACCTGAAAGCGATTGCTGCCACCTAAGATCCCTATATAGTCAATCATTAATACAGTAACATACTGGGCATTGCTTTACATAGCTGCTGCGGCTAAGCATGAAACTGTGCTTTGTTAGTGTGTTTGTTTAGTTACATGCAGTGTTTATTCTGTTCATGTTGTGATCTGTGCCATCATATTCTGATGAGAGCAGTACAGCTGAATTTTATCAGTTAAGGTGTAGTAAACAAAATATTGCAAATAATGAAAAAGATTACTCAACTTTTTCAGGTAATCTCACGCTTTCTTGACAATGTACCAAATTCATAAAATATTTCAAAAGTATCCTCCAGTCTATCTTTTCTATTACAAATTTCCACAGATGCATCGGACATTTAGGCAGAGAGGCATCAACACCGTATTTCATGGGAAATACAATTTTCTAATTGTATTATTCTTCCTTCCCTTTTTTTGGTTAGCTTCTTCTCCGCAGGTTTGTCGCATATACACAAAGCGGGTTATTGGCTTGAACTGACTGGAATGTTCTTTTCAAGAAGTTTGACAAGCAGTTTATAAAAATAAGCTAAAAACCATAGCAAAATGACTGGGTGTGTGTGCGAGAATTTTTGCAGCTAGACTAGTGTCATTGCTAGGAGTGTGAGAGAGAAAACTTTGTGAAAAATACATTTGTAAACTCTGCGACTACGACCATAAATGTCAAGTTACAGAAATCATTTATAGCTAGAAAGCGCCAGGAAAATTTGTTGCCCGTCGCAGTGATAACACTGCTGAAGCTGTCAGTATTAGTTTTGGCCGGGAGGCATAAGGTCGACAATGTAGCGCATCTCCTGCCTATATACTCCCATGTTAATTTGAGAGGAGAAATTTCAGAAGGGCAGGAGGTACCGTCTTTACCAGATGATTAAGACCAGAGTTTTTAGCATTTCGTCTCATACTGGGCCGAACTGGTGAACAAAGCCCCAGCTCATGAGGATATATTTACGACTTTTGGATCGACACACCATTTGGCATTGAGCAGCCACCTCTTCGAGGGCTTCATTCAGAACTTTCTGTGTCTTTAGCTGTCCAGATAGTGCATGCAGCAGCTGTGACTAATTGCTCTGACCTGCAGCTGACCCTGGTTGCTCTCGGCAACCTGGCCTTCTCTGCTGACTAACTTTGTTGGAGTCTCTGTATGATATCAATGACTATCAAGACTGTTTTTGATGTGTCAGCCATTTTATCCTTGTTCTCACATAGATGAAGACACAGACAGACACACTGCACACAGACAAGACAAAAGTCTTTCAAAATAAGAGTCCCTTCAAATAAAGGCTTTTATTCAACTCTCTCATTAACAGACACAACACACACACATAAAAACACACACACAGACAAGACAAACATTTTTAAAATAAAGAGTCCTTCAAAATAAAAGACTTCATGAAACTCTTGTTGACAGACACAGAACTCACATAAGCACAAACACACATACAAAAGACAAAAGTCTTTCAAAATAGAGACCCTTCAAAATAAGAGCCCATTAAAAAGGCAATGATGACACAGCTTGTTGTATTAATACTGAATTTACTGAGCAGTGTCAATAATAATACATAGAGTGTAGGACCAGAGTCAGGCACCTCTCTTTAGAAGTACCAGTTGAAGTGTCACTTTCAGAAGCGCCTGTATGTTATCTACCGTGCTTATTCTTATTAGTGAGTGTGCCTGAAAGGCACACTCTTTCATCCACACGTAGCTTATTGATTATTGCCTGAAAGCGCACACTATATGTTATCCACCGGCTTATTGAGTGTGCCTGAAAGAGCACACTCTTTAAAATCCACGCGCTTATTGGAGGTGTGCCTGAAGGGCACACTATATATTCTCAACATTATTGATGTGCCTGAAAGCGCACATATGTTGATCCACAGCGCTTATTGTTCTTATTATTATTATTATTCTTCCGCCCTTTTTGGCTCACTAAAAATCCAAGAGTTTTATGTACATACACAGCTTGGTGTCAAGCGACGGCTTCGACCGGGCTTTCGTGAGCAATGTTTTTCAAGAGTTTAGGCAAGCGGTTTTGCCAGAAATACTTAAAAACCACGCCAAAAAATGAATGCGTGTGTGTGCGAGGGTACTTCGAGAGCTAGAGTGAGTGATGTCATCGCTAGAGTGCAGAGAGAGAGAAAACTTTGTCGAAAAATAAATTTGTAAACTGCGACCACGTCCACAAATGTCAAGCTACAGAAATCATTTATAGCTAGAAACGGAGGAAAATTTGTCGTCTCACTCATATTCGCTGTCATAAAGCTGTCAGATGGATAGTTTTGGCGGGAGAGGCATAAAGATCTGTTCAACAACACCCATCTCTGCCCAATGTATTCCCATGTTAATTTGACAGGAGAAATTTCAGAAAAGTAGAGTACTCCCCTGCTCTTTACCTGATGACACCGGCCAAAGTTTACAATTTTAGCCTGAAATGTGACCCAGGAGACAGTCGACATGACGAAGCCAGGTCATTCTACGGTTTGGTTTGCGGCACACCTTATAAGCTGTTTTGGCCACCTTGAGGGGCTTCATTCAGAACTTTCTGTGTCTGTGTGACACAGACTGCATGTGCACAGCTGAGACTAATTACTCTGACCTGCAGCTGACCCTGGTTGTAGCAACCTCAAGCCTGCTGCTGACTAACTTTGTTGAAGTCTCTGTATGATATCAATGACTATCAGACTACATTTTTTTAATGTCAGCCATTTATCTTCTCTCTACGCAAACACAACACAGACATATTGAAGCGCTGAACAGACACACACCCCACACAGACAGACAGACAGACAAGGCAAACACACATGCGTGCGTGCGCACACTACCCACACCTAAAGTCACTTTCCAAAATAAGAGTCCTTCAAAAAAGAAGTTTGTAAAACTCTCTCATTAACATACACAACACCACACACACACACACATGCAAAAACACACACACACAGACAAGACAAAAGTCTTTCGAAATAAGAGTCCTTCAAAATAAAAGACTTGTAAAACTCTTGACAGACACAAGACAACCACATCTTGCACTTTACACACACAAACACTCACAACAAAAATCTTTCAAAATAAGAGTTCCTTCAGAAATAAAAGACTTTTGTAAACTCTCATTAATAGACAGAAGACCACACAAACACTGGCTTAACTATTTAATGCATGGGCGACCACGACACACAGACAGACAGACAGACAGACAAGGCAAACACACATATGCGTATGTATTTACACAGACAGACACACACACAACAAAAGTCTTTCAAATGAGAGTTTCTTCAAATAAGAGTTTAATAAACTCTCAGATTAACAGACAAGACCCCACACACCCACGAACACACACACACAGACAGATGCACACACACACACACAGACAAGACAATAGCCTTTCAAAATAAGAGTCCTTTCAAAATAAAAGACTTAAGTAATACTCTCTTATTGACAGACACAAGACAACCCACACATGTAGCGCACAGACACACACACACACACACACACAAACACACATGGCAAAATTCTTTCCAAAAATAACAGTCCCTTCAAAATAAAAAGACTTTGTAAAACTCTCATTAATAGACACAACACCACACAAACAAGCACAAATATGCCTTCCGGCCTTATTCAATGCATGAGGCGCTTGGGGCCAGAAGTCAGGCACACTCAAAAATTTCTTTAGAAATTTTTCTGGATTATTCTTCACGTTTCTTCCATGTTTTTTTTTTTTTATTTCGCTTCTGCTCCCAGAGTTTTGTCGCACATACAAACAAGGTGTCAAAGAAAGCGACCAGCTTCGGCCAGGATCGAGTATGATAAGACTTTCAGAAGTTTCACCCAACGGTTTTGCCAAAAGCAGCAAAACCACGCCAAAAATGATAGCTGTGTATTGCGAGAATGTTTGCAGCTAGAGATAGCCTGTAAGTACAATCATTTACCATTTACCGCCAAGTGGTGATGTCATCTCTGGAAATTCAGAGAGAAAAAATGTCGAAAAACATCCCGAAAAAAGGCAGAAGTACCTGCTCTTTACCTGACGACCGAGGCCAAAGTTTACAATTTTAAGCCTGAAAATCAGGAAGGAACTGGTGCGGGGCGAGGAAGTCCTTCATTTCAGTTTTGGTTTGCGGCATACCTCATAGGCTATTTTTGGCCACCTTCAAGGGGGTTCATTCAGAGACTTTCTGTGTCTCAGAGGGAGAGACAGAGTGCATGCGCACACCACTGTGACTAATTACTCTGACCTGCAGCTTACCTGGTTGCCTGGCAACCTCAAGCCTGCAACTTTGACTGACTTTGTTGAAGTCTCTGTGCCACTGCAGTGTCCCAGTAATAATGTATGGGGCGACTGGGCCAAGTCAATTTCAGTGTTTCCTAGTTTTCTTTGTTTTTCTTATAATTTGGTTTAGTCTGATGGGATTTCTGTTTGGTGGCTCTGCTTGTGTTTGTGGACAAGTGCAGAACCAGTTGGCTGAGGGCATCTCTCCACAGTCTCTCTGTGGGTGAGGGCTTTTGGAGCATATTGTGGTCACTTTTTTTTTAAGGTGATCATAAATTTAATTGCTCTCTTTTGAATTTTGATGAATTAGTCGGTATGGTCACCTCTCTCTCTGTGTCTGTCTCTCTCTCTATCTCTCTGTCTGTCTGTCTCTTCTGTCTGTCTCCCTCTCTCTCTGTCTCTGTCTCTGTCTCTGTCTCTCTCTCTCTCTCTCTCTCTCTCTCTCTCTCTCTCTCTCTCTCTCTCTCTCTCTCTCTGTCTGTCTGTCTGTCTGTCTGTCTGTCTGTCTGTCTGTCTTTGAGACAATCTAAATAAAGGAATTTACTCACTCATCTTTTTGGTTGTATTTTCGCTCAGAGATCATCCATCAGTTCATTTTGGAACAGCAGAAGGGGAGTCGAGTGCCACTCTGCATTAACCCTCAATCAGCTGCTTTCAAAAGCTTTATCAGGTAGGTAGCTCTGCACTGTATGTACAGTCTTGAAACCTGCAGATTCTCTGTGTTGATAACAAATATATGTTACAAACATGAAGCAGCTTCATTCATAGAAAAGTGAATTTCTTTACTTTGATGGAGCTAGGCTAACAGGTTCCCTCATTGTAGGCCTTATGTCCAGCTAGAATAAACAAGCTACATACCCTTTGCACATACATTACATTTATAATAGTCTAATCTAATCGAGGTAGGTCAAAATTCTAGAGAGCTTCTTTTGGAAGTTTCTTCCAGCTGTTGCTGTTAGTTACTACTTTCTAGCTCCAGCGTCAATAGTAACACAACACAACTCCAATCAAATTCCCAACATGTTTGTTTTAAATTAAATACTGATAATATTACAATTTTCTATGTACAAGTCAAGATATCTTGTATAAGAAGAATTAAAAAAAAAAAAACAACAACTGCATGCCCAGCTTTTCTGTGCTTTTTTTATATAAGTATAAGATCCTTTTTTGTGGAACACAACACAACTAACCAATATACACCTTAATAGCTATTTAATACTAATATTAACTTCACCCACTTGTTGGCCTCCTTTTGAACAGTTCTACAGTGGCTCAGCCCTCTGAAATGCCTCCATCTCCGCTGGTGTGGGAATAGCTGCTGTCACATGCCGTCATCTTTCCCAACTGACAAGCTGCTAAACTGGGAACAAGAATGTGTCTCAGCGTCTTCTATCATCTCTGTAGCATTTCACTGGAGAACAGGACTCACAGGTCTGCTGAAATATGAAACAAATGAAGAGAAACCCACTGATAACTGCTTTTGGGGGGTGTATTAGAGGGTTTGGTATGCAAATGAATGATAAAAAATGCTCTGGAGACCAAACGTTTTAAACAAACCCATGTGCTCACTTCCAGGTTGTTTGGTAGTTAACTTAATAGTTATTGATCATAATGAAGTACATTTTGTTTTGCTTTACACAGTATATGAATACAAAATCTAAATCTAATTTCCCATCCAATCAGGATGAAGATTATTACACTCACCTTCGCACTGGTGAATTAAATCCAACTTTCTATTCAGATAATCGATTGAAATTATGATGGAGAGCTCAACGTTTTTCCAAAGCTCCCCAAATTTTAGAAGAACATTGATATTCTTATTAAAAATAAGTTATTACAGGTATGTCTTCCTGTATCCCCCGTGTTCCCCTGCACATGTGGCTTTTGTTTTTACTTATGTAACAAATTATTTGCCAAAGATGAGGCGCCTCATGTATAAATGATGCATAAGCATTACAATTGTGTGCAAACTTGCAAGATTTGGAATTTAATCTGTCTGCACATGATCTACATTATGTTTCATCGTATCTGAACAGACACTGGAAGACTTAAAAAGCAAAAAAGTTTGTTTTAGTTTGTCTTGTGACCAAAAATACATAGATTCCAATTTAAACAGAAGCGACAGTGATTGAATGATGAATAAAATTCAGCAAATTAATTGAATTAGTGTATACCACAGGTGTCAAACTGATCCACAAAAGGGCCAGTGTGGCTGCAAGTTTTTGTTCCAACCAACCAAGAGCACACAGTTTGACCAGTCAACCTTCTGAAGACTGAGATCAGTTGATTAAATGAGTCAAGTCTGGCGTGCTGCTGCTTGGTTGGAAAGAAAACCTGCAGCCACACCAGCCCTTTGTGGAACAGTTTGACACCCCTGGTGTATACACAAACCTACAAATTAGTGACTTAAAAGAGCACATGCGTACAGAAATTTCATTCTTGTTTAAATATATGTAAAGTTTAAAATACATATACACTGTACATGCATTAGAACAGGTTGATGTATGTTTGTATTTGCTATTTTGCGCATGATTTCAGTGATGACTGTGTGTAAATGTTTATACATGAGGCTCCATAATATTTGTCATTAAGTTGACCCTACCCTTTCTTGGTCAGGCATACCCTGAAAGACCAATAACAGCTTTATTACTGTTTGGAACAATGAAAGTCATATTAGCATACTGTTGCGCTGAATTTAAATGGAACCTGCTTTATTGTTTTCTTTGTTTCGATAAATCATGTTTAGTTGTTGGAATCATTCAGTCTTGAAAGTGAAAGCATAAGTGCTCACTTGCATATTAAATGAAGAACAATTGGACCTTTCTGTGAATAGGAAAGAAAGGGGTCAGACAAAACTGCACCATTACCAAACAAGACAACATAGTTAATGTGACTCCCGAAAGCCTACAGTCAGTTTGTGTACTGACAAAGGGATCAGGAGTAGAACAGGAAATTCTACAATGTTACTCTGCCCCCTCCTTTAAACAGCCATAGCTCTTTTACTGCTAACATTCACTTCAATACTAGTTTATGGCCAAACAGCCCTTTCAACCCACCTGAATAGTTGTTTTTTAATGAAGGAATGTGTGCTGTTTATTTGTGTGCCTCTTAATTTTATTGTTAGGTGACTAACTCTCTCTCTCTCTCTCTCTCTCTCTCTCTCTCTCTCTCTCTCTCTCTCTCACATACACACACACACAAATGGAGCAAATGACCCCAAAGAGCATGAAGAAGAGAATGAACTGCACTAAAGTGAAAGTGTAGTCTTTTGGTTTTTTAAAATCTGAGTCTTATTTCTGTGGCATTGGCCATCCTTCCTGTTTATGAGAGTATTTTCTGTTTGACTGTGCAGTATCAAGATGCATTTATTTTTTACTGACCTTTTGTCACATGTTATCTGTCTCTGGATAAGCGCACCAAGGAAATTCTTCTTTCCCAAACTGTCTGTTCAGATGACCCATTCAGATTTGCAGAGCTACATCCTATCTGACCTGCTGTCTTACTGTAGTTATGCACACTATTTTCTGTTGGTTCACTTTGGATGAGTAATGAATAATTAGCTGGATAAACAGGGGATTTGTTTCAAACCTGTTTGACCACCCCCACCAATGAAAGACGGATAAAGGACAATGAGTACATTATGGATTACATTTAATATTTATTATTGCTTCAGTATTAAAAAAACAAAGGATTTTAAAAATCTTTTAAAAACTTGATGGAACACCAAATCTTCATCTTGACACAATACTACACCACCTATGCCAACCAGATTTTTCCCATATTTGAAGAGATTCCCAAAGGTTGGCTCATTTTGAACATCTTATAACATCATATAATCTTCACAGAGTAGCTGGGTAATGTCATTCACACGTGGGATCAAGGTCTGTTTGAATCGACACAATCTAACGTCAAACCAATGAAGTCAATTAACAGTTTTAAACTGGTGTGTTCAGACAAGTACTCATTTTGTTTGTTTTCATAAATGATAGGAATGATGGACAGCACATTGAGAATCAGATCCAGAGTGTAAACAAATCCTCCACAATACTATGGAACCTTCAAAAAAGAATGTGGCTGTGGTAGCTTACTGCAGGAAAGATCCAGTCTTCCCGTGGAGCCTGCTTTTGTAAAAACCAGCATGTCTGTTCTGCTTATTCTTGTTTTGTTATAAGGACTGATGGGGAATCATGACGTATGAAGCATACCACGTTAAAGAAGCAGTTAAACCAGCAATATCATATTTGTTCTGTCTACTTGAATATATTATCACGCACTATTGACCAACTTTTTGTCATGGATTGCATTCAAGCAGCTCACCATAGGACACAAACAAGTAGCATATGAATGACATATAAATGATGGCATGGTCTCATCAGTATGGCTTTTTCAAAATGGTAATCTAGTGCTAAAGTGTGCCCTGCTCCTCCTCATACATGTACACTGTCTCCAGAAAAAAAGAGCTTTGAAAGTAAATTATTTAATATATTTTTAGATTTTTTTTTTCTATTCCTGTTCTTGTGTCCAATGGCATGCATTCTTCTCACACCTCAAAGTATTATTATGTATATATGTTAAATAGATAAGCAAAATCTACACACCGACCTAAAAAAACAATACCACTGTATAGAAATTGTATTAGCCTGCACATTTCTAAGGCTGTGAAGTTAATTTTATTTTTAAAATTTGCATACAAATGTATATATTTTCTTGATTTTTACCCTGCAACTAGGATCTGTAGAGGACAACAAATCCTATAATGATTCACAGTCAACTGTAACTGTTAACTGTATCTTGTGTATACAGCAGAGTTGTATCTAAGGAGAAGCCTTTCTTTGTTATTCTTGTTAATTATTTCATCACAGCAGCACTGTGTGAATATGTATATAAAGGATTCACCGTGTTGGTCTCTACCTCTTGAGCTCAATAACTTGGCTTTGTTTACCCCCATGAGTTTCTGATTTCAGGTGGGGATGAATTCAAAACACTTGAATGTCTATTCAAGCTTTTATACTGAAATGAGAAAAATATACTGCAGCCCCGAGCCCCCACCACAGACCTTTCTTTGCACTATCCCAGTGCAAAGCATTCACCTGAACTTTTTAATCATCAGATGTTTGTATTACAAAGTCCTACCAATAGCCAATGGTTCCCTGACTGTTAGTCAATTTTCACTCTTTGATAGGATAGGATTTTATGGGGAGGGAGAGTCACTGCTTACACCACCGTAGTGGCTGTGTTCAAATCTCAGTATCAACGTTCTTTATTAATACTTTCGCAAAATACAGTCTTTTGATTTTTTTCTTTTTCAGGCTACTGACAATTACACCAGTGTTTTCCTTTTTTTGTATGTTGTATTATGTTTGTTGGGGTTCAATCAATCAATTCAGTTTAATCAAATCAACTGATTAAATGACTGAATATGAATCTTTTCCAGTTTAAATTTGGCTTTCAACAAGTGACTAAAACACAGATTTACTTTAGATCTTTTAATTAAAATGTTGGTATTTTAAATAGGTTGCTACTAAAAAGACCAAGAAGAGATAAAAGGTCAATTAGAGATTCAGTTGTGGCTCCTGATATTTCCTAACTGAGAACTGTATGCAATATGAGAGAGAGAGCCCAGCCACAGTAGTACAGATGTTTGTTTATTCAGTTCTAGTGAGCTGCAGGGTGCTTCTATTCAAACTGCATGCTGAGGCTTATTTTGCTTGTTGTAGTAATGTTTTTCTCAAAGTTGACTAAGACTTTGGCAACATGTATACAGCAGCTCAGAGAGTCAATACGTCGTAACTTTAGAAAACTTTAAAAAATAGACACAACGCAAGAATATGAAGAAAACACTCACCATATCTATAATGCATAGCAGCATTTAGAAAAAAACAATCTGACTAAGAAATCCGTACACAGCAGAAATAAACATGGTAAGCACAGAAACTTTCATGTGACACTAAAAACCAAAACAACAAATATATTCAGTTGTGTCTGAACAGAAGTAAAGATCTTTTTTCGTTGCCTGATTCTCATATTATTGGAGATATTAGTTATAGACCTAGCTTTTGCTCTGGTGTCCTCCATATTTTTGTTATTATGTGGTGTGGTAGAACAGTCCTGACCTGATGTTCACGCTGTGCACTTGAGTGAATACAGCTAATGGCTGCATAAAGACTGCCGCTGTGATTTAAGATGCATGACTATTCTTTGGAGTTTTTTCAATGCCAAAATTTAGAGTTGCTGTTCCAGCTCTATTTATTTCCTAGTCTAACTATACATTAACAAATGATGATCACACTGAGCCCAAACTGAAAATGTTCTAATTATTATAATATAATTATATTATAGTTTTAGATTTTTTTTTTTAGAATTTGAATACAGCAGAAATATTTTACTAATCGCTGCTGCGCCATCAGTTTTTAGTGTCCCCTGGAAACATCTGAGGTTGTAACTTAGTTTTTGTGTACAACCTTTTGTCTTTCGCTATTTGCTTTTGTTTCTTCATGTTTCTTAATTTGTGTGTTTAATTTATTTCTGATATTTTTGTGTTCTTATTCGGTGTATATGTTGTCAAAACATGAAGTGTTTTCTTCATGTTTCTCCAGTTTATGGAGCTCTCTAGGCCACTGTAATATTGCCCAAAAGTATGAAATTAACTTATTATAACTGTATAGTAGCCTTCTTAAAGACTTTGATGTTGACTTTCCCTGAAATTTCATTTCTGTCATGTGGCCAGTTTTAGGTGGGATAATCCACGCCAACCTATTATGAAATATAATTGCACAGTGTTTTTGTTTGTTTGTTTGTTTGTTTGTTTGTTTAAATCAGATTATCACTTACCCATTCAACAAGGACTACTCTGAAAGAAGAGGTAACAGAAAAGACACATCCTGTGGGTGTCTATTGGAAACTGAATGGGAATTTTCTCAGGAATGAGCAGCGAGCAGTGGTACAAGCTGTCACTCTTCCTCCCCATCGCCTGTAGGTGTAGATATATTAGCTTCCTATATGTTTTATTTTGTGTTGGAATGAAGTACTTGAATCAAATGATGCTCATTTTGGAAAATTGTAGACTAATAACTGACAAATTTATGTGAGATTAACCACAACTTGGCAACTACTGAATAATATGGATTCCTATAATTTGCTGTTCCTGAACAATGTTTGTATATTTGATGTTTTAATCAGATGCATTGTAATTTGAATAAGACTTGCAGTATATATAGTACATAGATGTATCTATTAAACTCTGCGTTCAAGCACTGTAAATCAAAGTAATGGAAAAGGTATCCAGTCAACAGTTGTCATTTTCAAAACTGAGGTCTACCCAAAAGGTTCCATCTGGAGAATAATGCTGAAAACATTAAATGTGACATTTAAAGAATGCCTTGTTGTTCATATTTCTCTTGGAGTTCAAAAACAGAAGATGTACAGCACACAGACCACACTTCATGAAAAATTTGATTCAAAAATGTATATGTTGACAGGAAATGGTAAAAAAAACACACCTGAATACATACAGGTGTATGTACACAACAGTGCCTCATATTATATAACAGAAAAATATTTCACAATTTACATCACAAAGTATGTTAAGATTTTCACCCAAAATATGAAAAATAATGTTCATTATAATTGGAAAAACATCAATCAGACTGTATAAGATCCCAAGTTTAAAAAAGCAGGTCATGTTATGTCATTGATTTGGAGGAGTCCCAGAGCACAGATTCACAGTGACTTATTAAAAAAATAAGCAAAAAAGAAAAGATCAACTCTGTTTAGTGTAAAATCATTTGTTTCTCAGAACCTGAGCTCCACATCTGCTGATGACTTTAGTTGTTCACGTTCACATCCATTACAAGAACCAAAAGAGGCATCTGAAAAACACAAAACATGGAGAAAATGGTAATTCAATCATAATAAACTGTTGTTTCTCTAATGAAGGCCATACAAACCATAATGCCCAGTCAAGACCAAGAGCTGACAGTATATAGCCTACTTATCTCATATGGCGCCGTGGTGCAGTGTTAGCACTGTTGCCTCACAGCAAGTTTTGAACGTCGGCTGGGGCCTTTCTGTATAGAGAGACATGTTCTCCTCGTGTCTGCCTGGGTTCTCTCCCAGTACTCCGGCTTTCTCCCACAGTCCGAAGACATTAAACTTAACAGGTTAATTGTTGACAATAACCTGTTATGTATCCTGTGATGAACTGGCAACTTGTCCAGGGTGTACCCGCCTCTCACCCTAAGTCAGCTGGGATAGGCTCCAGGCTCATTAAGCATTGCCTCGCAGTATTTACAAAGTGCTGAGTTCTTTTGGACACTGTTTTGCTGATAAGCTCTTTGTGGTTTAGCATTTGTTGCATTTGAAGCAGAAAGTTTAACATCCAATCACGGTAATCTTGTTAAATAAATCAGACAATGTACTTATGATATCCCTGCAGTTGTGATCTTGACCGGTCTAAAATCCAGAAAAGGGAGTTTGCATAGAATGTCGTTGTGCATACACGGAGTTTGAGTTGTGAATCTACAGTTATATGGATCAGGATCAAGAAAAATATACTTCCCCTGTCATAAATAATAGAATCATACCTGTGTGGTTATAGTTCCTGCGTGGTCCAGGACACAGCTGAGTCGAAACCACAGACAGCCTCCTGTCTGTCCTGAACATACGTTGTGTCATATGTCTGACAATCTTTTCCATTTCTCAGAGGAGGTTCAGTCTTGTTCTTAGTCCAGTGGGAGACAGTCTGCTGTCTGCCATCCCAGAGTGTACATATGTCATGGAACAACAGTGGAGAGATGCCTAACTGCAGCAAAACAACAGAAAGTAGTTGAAGGCCAGTCCTGATACAGTATCTCTAGTTGTATGAACACGCTGACATGGCTGCACATACTCTACCTGTCTGTAGAAGTCTCTTCCTGATATAGATATAGAAGTGAGGATGACTTTATCACCACTCTGTCTAATCTTTTTGACAATGTCCTCATGTTCCATAGACTCCATCGGTTCCCCATTGACAGCAAGCAGCAGGTCTCCATCCTCCATGCCTGCCACATCAGCTGGACTCCCCACATCCACCTCCCTGAGAACATGAACTAGATCACAATAGGTTTGGACAGAAAAGAATAAAAGTTCAGAGACAAATATTTTTTTTCCTTTTATCTAAATACAATAACTCAGTTTATTTACTCTGTCTGCCAGATTTTTTTTTTAGTCTGACATATTTCCCAGGCTGTAGTTAGGGTTAGTGGTTAGATCCATCTTGTCTCTTGACCCATTCAGCTAATATGTATAGCTCTTTAAAATAAGAAAAAAAAAAAAATCACATTATTAACATTAATCAACATTATACGCTTAAGGTTAGCTTGTTCATGAGTTTCACAGACTATGTTTTTTGCAGTACACACAACAACCTATAAAATGTGACCAATGGAGCATTGGAGCATTCACTTTTTTGTGCCCTGTCCTTGTGTTTCTTTGTGTTGTCTGTCTTTAACATGGACTCAACCCATGAATCCTCACAACTCCACAAAGCAGTCCATGGTACAATACATCATGGGGAGTTGTGTACAAAATGAGAGCTGTTTTTTATCATCTTGATAACTGGGGGAGGCCAACTAACTGTTACTGAGTCTATGACAGGAAAAGTGTGGTGGACTACTCAGTGGATTCTGTGCATACTTTGCCAATGTCCATTGGAACAAGTAGCGAGCGTATGCTAAATATATGAGTGATCAGTTAAAAGATGAACTAGCCACCAAGTAATTTCCCTAGCCATCTGGATCAACAACTGCCACAGAGACAGACAAATGGAGCGTAGCAACTGTCCTCAAACCCTGACCACCCGCTAGCACCCATGAGATCAGGGGTGCAGTCAGATAGTCAATTTTGCTGAGGAACCTTCCACACTGAGTAAACTGACCCGGAAGTATTAATGTAGCAGCAACGTAGTAACATTCGCTGTCGCATAATGATGTAGTCTAGTGTAAGTGCATTGGGAATCTCTGAACACCACAGTCGTCTTCTCCTAACTTCTTGTGAGTTCTCCTTCACATCTTGTGGTTAGGAAAGGACTTTTTTTTGAGTATTCAACCGTACCCCAGGAGTTTATTCCTCAACAAGTCTGCCATGGCATGAGGTTCCTCCAGATTGAGATTAGGAACCAATGCAACTCAGTCAGGCACACTTGATGCAAGAGAAACAGAAACCCTACATGAGGCCTGGTGAGTAAATTTACAAAATATGTATATTTTTTGGCTACCTATCTGACTCCAATAAAAGCCAGAGCCAATCAGTAGATGTGGGAGTACAGCAAACTTTCAGCTAGTAGACTGGGAAGTTGCGGACCAATGTTGCATTGCTCTGGAGGGTTTGGAGGAACCACTCACAGCTCTCCATAACCCACCTTTAACTGGACTTTAGGAAGAAATCGACTCTGTCACCCACAGATGGAGCTAGCCTTCTGTCCTTCATTACCAACATGAGCCTCCTGATTTATCCACCATTCCTCCAGAAAACCATGACCAAGATGAGGCATTTAGTAAAGATTTGTTCTTCTAACTGGCTCTTCTTTACCTTCCAGTCGGTTATTAGTCTTCACGCCTGAAAAGAAGGCCGTTGGATAATACATCAAAGACTCTAGTTGCCTGCATAATCCAACCATCCTCCTCCTGGGGCAGGATTCTTGGATTCTTTTTGCTTTTTTGGGTTAAACAACATCACTGTCAAGAATATATATGCTCTACCTCTATTAATGCCATTATGCTGTGTCTGTTTACCAAGCCTTGGTCAATTACCTTTTGAGAGACTTTCTGTTTTGTGTTTGTATGTCTGGACAACATTCTGACATTCTCCATGGACCCCTCTGAGCATATCTACCATGTTTGCCATTGAAAACAAACTTAAAAAATATGAGTTTTATGCCTCCTACTGTAAGTTTCCTAGGCTGACAGTAGACAGGTGTGGACTGACATCAAGGACTTTAGTTGGGTTGGGGCACCGCTCTCAAAACTCACCTCCACCTCCTTCCACTGGACCCCCAAGGCAGAGGAAGCCTTCCAAAAGTTAAAGGCACTTTTCACATCTGCACACACTCCAATCCAGCCAGAACCCTAACGCCATTTCATCATGGAGGTGTATGCAACTGATACTGAGGTAGGGTCTGTATTATCTCAACATCTTGGTCTAGATTTGTAACTTCACCCATCTACTTACTTACTCCAGGTGCCTAACACCAGCTGAAGGCCACTACGATATGGTAAACATGGAGTTGCTTTTGTGAAATCTTATTTGATGTGGATGCTATAAAATGAATGACTGCCTGTCATCTGACATTTATAACTTTATATATCACTGCTGATTGGTAAATAAATGTGATGATTTGTTGATAATGGTGCATGCTAATGATGTGATTGTTATGTTATATTATATTGTTATGTTATATTATATTATAGAAGAGATTGCTGCCATGTATCTATCAGTGTATCTCTCACCTGTCTGTTGAGTGCCTGCCAGCTTCTCTTGTCTCAGCAGGAAGCCGTATCCATTGTGTCCTTTAACCAGATGCATGGTCTTGGCTGTATGTGGGAGGCTGCAACATTCTGCCACCACAGGCAGGATGGGCATCTTCCTCCTGACATAGCAACACTCACTTTCTCTGTCAATGACAAGCACTGTTACTGAGTCCCCACTCTTCTTTACCTGACAAGCAAAGACACAGGAATCACATCCATATTCAGTGTAACGTATGTAACAAGTTAGATCTGACTGAGGAAACTGGATTCATACAGTTCTGCTGAGAATGGAGTGTGTGAGCGTTGACACCATGATTCCGTTGATCCAGATCAGTCTGTCTCCATTGCAGACACCAGCCTTCTCTGCTGGACTGTCGGTCACTGTGCTCACAACATATTGGCCCTTCTGCCCTGGTAACACATCAATGTTATCATGATCATAATCATCAGTCCGGTATGGTATAAAACTGTTTGTACTTTGTACTTTGTAACAAGATAAACTAGAGTAACAAGAGTTTATCTACAGAAGATCATCCTACCTATTTGATTTAAGTAGGACCAAAGTGCACCCAGGGATTCTACTGTACAACAAATGGTTCAACAATTTAAGCTCAGTCTGACATACTAATGGACATGTTTTGTTGGTAAAATTGATCATTTGTGGTTTCAGGGGGAGTTACTGTAAATGCTGGGACTATTTCTTGGACAACAAGAAATGGTGTGAAACTTCAGTGTCATCACAGTGAGGTTGTTTGGTAAATGGGCTCATATTGTGGTCGACCAAGCACTCCTTTTACAGCACTTTTCCACACTCCCACACGTATGGCAGAGGCTGCCATTCAAGGTGCTAGCTGCTCATCATGAGCGGCGCAGTGCTTCATATCCAAAGTGCTCACATTCGTGCTGGTTGTGTTTCTTGTGAAATAGTTAAAGGGTGCAGAATCTGTGTGTGGAACAGTGGTGTGTTGGTACCTTGCACTGAGATGATGGACATTCCAAAGCCATGCTCTGGGTGTCTGCTGATATGACACAGTCTGGGTCTGGACCAGCGGTCCCCTTTGGAGGCCTTGGCCAGCATTTGCATGTTCACACCAATAGACACAGCCTGGAGAAAAGAAAACAGAGAACACCATGAATCAGAGGGAGAAAAAAATAACAGAAAAACTCACATAATAATATTAAAGAATTGTGTTTGACTGTCCAACCAAACTGTGCAACTTATGTGTAGCCATGATACACTCACATAGGTGTTTCCACTTAATACATACTTATTACAACAAAGTGGTATTGCACTTGAAAATAATGATGTGAATGAAACATATAAAAACCATGTCTGTGGGTCCACTGGAACATACTCATCACCACTAATGTACCATGTGACATTTGCCTCTGCTGTGTGTCACATGCAAAAGCTATGCTACTTGTTATGGAGAATTTAATTCATGAATGGTCAGTCAACAGTCTTGATGCAGGAAATGGCAGTTTATTAATATACTTATCATGGCATGATGCCACCTCAATTTTCTGGCTCGTCCAGATGACCCCAGGACACAACTTCTCTATGTTCACAAATAGTTAATAGTCTACAAACAAGGCACTATGTTTATACATTTAGTGGTCCAACAATGTTATCTGACTCTGTAGAGGTTAGATTCTGTACCTATCTGTTGTGTCTATGGAGTGAGATAACCCTATCCTCTGACCTTGGTTACCATAGTAATGATCACAATCATATAGCTTCTCTGTGTCTCAAAAGTGAAGTCAGTGTCCTCATAACAATCTAAGATTTAACAGTGTCTCTACAGTAACCTGTGCCATTTAAACAACCAGGCAATTCACGTCCCGTGTTTCATGATTTGTACATTTACCTGTAGCCTGTTGTTTTGACACTAATGTTTTGACATTTTAATGGACATTCTTTCAAAATGTATATTTTAATGTACGAAATGCACCAGTGTAAAAGCAGAGCAGGATTATGTTGTTATGTTATGAGTAATAGGGATATTGTTACACTGCTGCTGCATACTGGCAACATAACTGCTGTGCCTGAATGCATCCTGTGTAGACACTGACAGATCCCTGAAGCTGCTACTGCTCTGCTAATCTGCTACTCACACTGGCAGTGTTAGCATAAGTATACAAAACCATGAACCATAAACCTATTAATCATGGCTGCACTCCACTGAGGTATTCCAGTCACTGAAAGTGCACTGAAAAAAGGACTGATCCATTGTTGAAGTTATTGTTTCATCTTTTCCTGCCCTCCAAGATAAGACACCATGTAACTTTTAAAACCAGCCTATCATCCTCACAGTAGAATGGACGGTAGTGTTAATCCTAATAAAGTACCTGTTCATACTCTTCTCTCCTCAACACCAGGACAAACAGGTGTAAGCCACATGACTGGATCGTCCTCACCACCTGTGAGGTAATTACAGAGAGACAAATGATTCAGTGAATAAATTCTCAGAATATTTCTTTAATATTTATGGCCAACCCAAATTACTACAAGAACTCAGGCTTTTGTGAAGAATCACAGGTCCTGAGAATTAAGCTCAGGTTAAGATAAGGAGAGAAGGGCACATTATCCAGCTAACCACACAGGGCCATGTGCTTTGACATTTTGACCTTAATAACAACAGACAAGCATTTTTACATTTGTGTCCACAGTGTGAGTGTGTTTGTATATTTGTATTATATATGAGTATGGTGCACAGATTTTTTTTTCTTTAAACACATAAATATTATTATAATAATTACATTATAATTATAATAATTATATTCAACCATACACTCCTTTTCAGTAACTGCTTATCTTTCATCTTTTATCTATCAGTGTCGCAGGGGGCTGGAGCCTATCCCAGCTGACATTGGGCCAGAGGCGGGATCTACCCTGGACAGGTCACATAAATTATACTTTGTGAGGAAAATATTCATACTCAGACAATGACTATCTGCATGTTGGCTTTTATCCATGTCATCTGTTTTAGATGGTGTTTAAGATGGTGAACACTATTCACTGATTGTGTCCAACAAGCTCAAAATTTCAGCCATTCACAAAATTTCTATACTATATGATATGAACAGGACATGCTCTACCTTCATCACATCTGACCTTGACAGCTCAGGGAAAACACCATCACAGTCTGTAGAGGAGACTACCAACAATCACAAACCTTGTTGAAGTCCATGTTATTTTGATATTCCTCGTTGACTTCAAGCACTCTGTCTCCATCTCTGAGGCCGCTGTGCTCTGCAGGACTCCGTGGCTCCACATCTATGATTTCAAAACTCTGGCTACTCTGGTCCATCCGCAGGTGGAAGCCAAAGCCCTGTCCCTCCAGACGCTTCAGATGGCACAGTTTGGGCATTGGGCTCTTATTAGACTCTGCAGACATGGTTAAGAAAAAGAGTCAACACTGTGGGGACACATGATTTTAGAAGGAGAGTTCTGAAAGGCTGTGTATGTAAAGGCATCAGTATCAAACCTCACCAGGATCATCAGTGATGACCAGAGCTGGATTATCAATCCCTTCCTTGGGATTGAAGGTAAAACTGATGAAGGAGAAATGAAAAACAGAGAGTCACTGTGTGTTTTTTCCTTTCACTGATCATTACTGTTGACCATTCAACGAGTGCTACTTCTATATACTATTATGTTATCTGAAAAATATACTGTGTGGTTTGGAATCACTTCACTATATCATCTTTATATCGCTTCCATCAAATGTGACCTGTGTCATCAAAATCTTTTGACAAAGCAGTCTGAAGCCTTTAACTACATTCATACTGGATGATTCAGCAGAGGATTCCAAATGTCTGGAAACAACACCTCACCCAACCATATCGTAGTTGCAGATATTGTATGCAAAGACAATGAATATTGTAATGTATCTGAAATTTAAAATCATCTAATGTCAACATTCTTGTCTCCTGATAGTGGTGGTAAAGAAAATGATTAATTATTAAGTAATTAATAAGTAATAATCAATGATAATAATAACTTTGTTTAAATAGCACCTTTCAAAATAGTTGCATTAAACCGAGAATCTTTTATGAGATGATGTGTCCTGCATGTTTGAGCTCACAGTTCAGCTTTTCTCTGCTTTAGTATTGTCAAAGTTCATCACTGCATGGCAACACAACACACTGTTTTTCTGGAGACTGTGTTGGGTAGAGAATAGTTCCAATAGGAGAAATACTGGTATTTCATTTTTGTTAATGTCATGTGTCACTGCTGGGAGAAGCACCAACTACATGCCTACATGTCATCTTCATTGTGGTGGAGGCAGAAATCTGAGAGACAGATGCATATCTCAAATCCAGGACAAATCAAACCTACCAAACTATCTGGATATGGATTTGATAAATTTTATAAACTGGTATTAATGTATAGTATTTGGGATTCGTAGGGAATGTCTAAAACACAGTGCTGATCTTTTAACAAGCAGCAGATTTCTGTTTAATGGGAGATGTATTCAGGGTGTGTCTACAGCTGAACTTACCGTGGAAATTCCATCGCATCCTGGCAGCCTGTGGGAGTGACAGAGTCACAATGAGATACTTGTAACTTCTTACAGCCACAGACAGATGTCATCTGCCATCTGCATCACAAAGTCTCAGACATTTTTAGGTAAGTCAAGTAGTGTTTGGTCCCATTCCTTTGTTCAAAATGTATCGGTATTTGATGTAATATCAAACACCAGCGCCATCTCTCATCATTGGCAGATTGGCTGCTGTGTTTGGCCCCTTCTGTTTTTATAGGTTGAGTTTGAGCAGCTCAAAGTCACACTCAGAGTAATTCATTTAAAATGTGACCAGAGAATGAAAGTTACTGAATAACTCCTCTGGAAAAAAAAACCCAACAACATTGCATTTTGCTCCATCAGAGCTTAATAAAGTAATTTTAGTACAAATAGAGTTTTTTTCTTTTGACACAGAGAATTGTGAGATAACCCACAAAACTTGCTCATTATGAGATCTTCTGAATGTTGATGTTTTCTCAGTTAGAGAAATAGTACCCACTTATAGATATATCAATCAACCCAGATGAAACAATACAAGACATACAAACAATTTTCAGATGCTAAACTCAGAGAAAACAGAAGAAGGACCCAAACATTCCTGACACTCTAAAGATATTCAATCAGGATATGTCCAGGGCTGCCATTTTTCCACCCATGTCCACAAAGATGCAGGGAAAAGAAAAATCCAGAATAGAATATTCTGACCTCTTCATGGTTAGGCACCATTATATCTTAATGAGCTCACAGTACCCTATTACTGCTCTAGAACACTGCGCTCTCAGAATGCAGGGTTCCTTGTGGTTTCTGTAGTCTCCAAATGTAGAATGAGAGCCAGTGCTTTCAGCTATCACACTTGTTTCAAGTATTATGTGGGACATGTTTTTCCCACCCACATACTCTTGAAGTATCATTCAGGTAAAAAAAAATTAGACAGCGATCTGATTAGTATTAGAAGTATTAGCTGCATTTAAAAAACAGACCCTTCATATCCTACTCTGCCCCTTCGATTGGGGTTGTTCTGCAGGTTTGTGATAGGGATTACAAAGTAAACAATATAGTAAGTATTGAAAATGATGAATATACACACTTTAAAACCACAGGACTATCCGCATTATTTTATGCACTGATAATGAACTGTTACTGTAGGATTAACCTGTAAAAACCAAGCCAATAATTCTTCACCAAAATAAACCTATGTGAAAGACACAGGCTATCAACACACCATGGTTTCACCATGTGGAATAGGTCACATGTAACAGTTTCTGACAACTTGCTAGACCATCTAGTTAATAGCAAACTCCTGGGGCTTGTTAAACGAACATTAGAGTAAAGGTCCAGGGTTAAGCATGGGCATGATTAACTTGTAAATGAGCAAAGTACTTAGGGGATAGCTAACTGTGTTGTTGACTAAGTTGTGTGAGTCTTAACACAGGGTGGGTATACTTTAAGATTAAGATGTACTAAATTGTGTGTTGAAAGACTAGTCTGTTGTGCTGGAAAACAAATTGTATGTTGTGTTCAAGCGCTCAGCATTGTAAACATGTCCATGATAAATGGTACATGAATTCATATCACGCCTCTCTGTTCTACTGACCACTTAAATCCTTTTCACATTTGTCACATTCACCCATTCACACACATACACTGGTAGGAGATGCTGACAGCTGCTCAATTGCTCATCACAAACTCAAACAAATAAATAATAATAATAAACATTCGAAATTCAATAGGGCTTCGCACCGCAGTGCTCAGGCCCTAAAAATAATAATAAACATTTGAAATTCAATAGGGCCTCACACCGCCAGTGCTCGGGCCCTAAGGATACAATAGGGCTTTCGTTGCCCGAATGTTGTTCGGCACTCTGGCCCTAACTAGAACAGTCAAACCATCAAAAGAACCAGCAGGCACAAAGACTTTACCTTCAAATACAGCACAGGAGCATTGCCACTTGCCATGAAGCCTTCTGAGTTCTGTCAACACTTTAGCAGCACGGGAGATGACATTTGAATAGTCAAATAGTTCAGTTATATATGAAGCAGAGAGAAAACGAGCCTACCTGTGGAGGATCTCATGGAGTCCTGAACCTGTGTGTACCTGCTCAGACTGTGGACAGACAGGGTTCACAGCAAACACACACACACACACACACACACACACACACACACACACACACACACACACACACACACACACACACACACACACACACACACACACACAATAAAAGACTCCTTCAGCAGTTGAGATGGTGACTCCTTGTGGGTTAAAAATTTACTCAGTGTGTGCTTAGTGTGACACAACAGACCATGACCACATCTTGAAATCATCTCAGTTTTACTCACTGAAGGTGTCACTTCATTTCACTTGCTGATAATGTGTACATCATGTATTCATGAAAGTATTCAATACAATTTGGTTTCTAAGTTTATACAAGAGGTTTTTAAAATACACTGCCTGTCCATAAAACACACTAATATTCTGCTGGACCGCCTTTAGCTTTAAGTACAGCACGCATTCGCTGTGGTATTGTTTTGAAAACTCTTGCAATGTCACAACATTTATTTCCATCCAGAGATGCATTCATTTTCTGCCAAGATATATATATTGATGACAGATTCTTAATGGGGCTGGGCCTGGACTGGCCAATCCATGTGTGAAAAGGATGTCCTCATTCTTTCAATTGAATTTCATTTCAATTCACTTTTATTTATATAGCATCATATCATAACAAAGGTTATCTCATGACACTTTCCATACAGAGCAGGTCTAGTCTGTACTCTTTATAATATTATTTACAGAGACCAACATTTCCACAATGAGCAAGCACTTCGCGACAGTGGCGAGGAAAAACTTCCTTTCAACAGGCAGAAACCCCGAGCAGACCCAAACTCATTGGTGGACAGTTATCCACCACGACAGATTCTTTGGGGACATAATGTTGCTGAACCTAGACCTGACCCACTGCAGCAACCCCAGATCATAACACTGCCCCCACAGGCTTGTACAGTAGGCACTAGGCATGATGCGTGCATCACTTTATTGGCCTCTCTTCTTACCCTGATGTGCCCATCACTCTGGAACACAGTAAATCTGGATTAATCAGACCACATGAGCTTCTTCTCATTGCTCCAGAGTCTTTATGCCAGTTGATCTTTATGCTTCTTATCAAATTAAAGCCTTTTTCTGATTATCCTCACTGATCAGTGGTTTTCTTATGGCTACACAGCTGATTAGTCCCAATCCCATGAGTTCCCTTTACATTGTGCGTGTGTAAGTGTTCTTATTTTCACTATTAAACATAGCTGTGAGTTGTACTGTGGATTTCTAACATGATTTCAACAAACGTTTAAGTGACCTCTGATCAGGATCATTCAAGAGTTTTTTCTGACCACATTTCTTCCTTGAACATGAGTTTATAATGTGTTGGACAGTTCTTAACCCAATTTTAGTAGTTTAAACAATCTCATTAGATGTTTTCTTTGCTTGATGCAGGTTTAAGAAATGAGAAGCTACTCATCGCATCAGCTATGGTTAAATAACTTGTTGCCAGCTGTAACATATGAATCACTGCAGTAAGTATCCAAATTTTTTTGGACAGGCAGCGTACGATTAATATATTTTAAAGCAGAGCATATCATTATCAAGATGAACATTATAGAATCCAGAGAAGCACAGCAGTGGAACAAAAACCAAAAGTACAGACACGTCTGTGTTTGAATGCATTACAATAGAAAATATCAATATTCATGTGCACCAGTTCCTCAAAACATAGCTCCACTATGTCACCACAGCTGACATCACACCTGACACTGACAGGTGGTGGTCGTACTGAACTCTGGGTGTCCTTATTGTTTTTATGGACAACAACTAAATGATTAAATGAATTAAACTGCAGCTGCAATTAAACGCTTTTGGTAAATATGTATGGGGTGCAGTTTGTAAAGGAGCTCACGCTGAAAATAACAGCAAAATTTTGTCACATTTAGCTTCAAACAATGTTTAAAAAACTGGTGTGAATTTTTAAGAGTCACTTTTTTGCACATTTACTACAATATTTGCCAACTTAGAGATATTTAAATCCAAATGTAAAATGTTAAATCTAAATCTAAATGTTAAATCTAAATGTTTCGGGTGAAACTAAATATTTAACTAATATGCAACATCAAATGCTGGTAACCAGAAGTAACAAAATAAAAGCTTGGCGAGGTCAGAGTGTGTTTATAGTGGCAAATAACGAATAAAACCCATCTTATCCGGGAAAATGGACTCTTGGACATGGATTATCATGATAATAACTACCTAAAATAACAAACGCTCTTGGAGAAACATTATTTGAAGAGTACTTTGAGTTTTTAATGTCACTTTTATGAAGGGTGCGGAACTTATGACCTGTAGCCACTATAGCCAGCCACAAGGGGGCACACTTTGACTGATCTGTCATGTTCACTTGCATAAAGATCCTACACCTGCCTGCCACACTCTACTGTCGGCCATGGTTGCCCTGCAAATATGTCAATGAATGAATCTGCGTTGGCAGAGAATAGTGGCAGAGCCGTTCTGGCGGCAATACAAAATCTTTCCACAGCGATGGCAACAGCGACAGCAACTGCCACAGGGCCACTACAGGCCACCTCGGTAAGTATGTTTTCCACGTAGCACTGGATTAATGTAATAGCAAATCTCTACTGGCTACCTACTTTAGCTAGTTTAATTAAGTTAGCCTTGACAAGAATCCAATGCTACGTGATTTAGAAAACATACTTACTGATCGTTATTTGCCACTATAAACACACTCTGACTTCGTTGAGCTTTTATTTTGGTACTTCCAGTTACTGGCATTTGAATTTGCATATTAGTTGAATATTTAGTTTCACTCGAAACATTTAGATTTAGATTTAACATTTAGATTTAGATTTAACATTTGGATTTAAATATCTTTAAGTTGGTAAATAATGTTGTAAATGTGCAAAAAAGTGACTCATTCACACCAGTTTTTTAAACATTGTTTGAAGCTAAATGTGACAAAATGTTGCGTTTATTTTCAGCGTGAGCTGCTTTACAAACGGCACCCCATAAATATGTCCACGTTCTGTATTGGTGTCTATGTATATTTTCAAATATGTTACTATTTGTACTTCTACTTGACTATATTTGAGAGGAGAATATTGTACTTTTTACTGGACTACATTACATGTGACTAAAATCAAGGAAATGATTCCTTCAGTATTGAATTCAATGCCATGTCTCAATGTAGCAGAGGACTTGTCTGTTTCCTTTAGCCCCTCACAAATAGATCATCTTGTTGACTACTACTACTACAGGCTCATTACAGACAACTCTCGATTCTATTGCACCTCTGAAAAAGAAGATAATTAAACAGAGGAGGTTAGCACCATGGTACAGCCAGCAGACTCGCAAACTAAAGCAAGTGGCACATAATTCTGAACGTAAATGGCGTACCACCAAACTGGAAGAATCTCGTTTAGTCTGGCAGGATAATCTTAAAACTTACAGGAAGGCTCTCCGTAATGCCAGAACAGCCTATTACTCTTCATTAATAGAGGAAAATAAGAACAACCCCAGGTTTCTCTTTCAGCACTGTAGCCAGGCTAACAGAGAACCGCAGCTGTATTGACCCATCTATTCCTTTAGGTCTAACTAGTAATGACTTCATGAGCTTTTTTTAATGATAAAATTATAACTATTAGAGACAAAATTCATCACGCCTTGCCTTCGACAGGCACTGATCTGCATTCTGATACAGCAATCTTGGAAACAGCTGCAAAACCTGATATATATTTAGACTTTTTTTCTCCCATTGACCTTCATCATATAACTTCAATAATTTCTTCATCTAAGCCATCAACCTGTCTTTTAGACCCCATCCCAACCAGGCTGGTCAAAGATGTCTTACCTCTAGTCAGCCCCTCTTTATTGGATATGATTAATCTGTCTTTATTATCAGGATATGTACCACAGTCCTTTAAAGTAGCCGTAATTAAACCTCTTCTTAAAAAGCCCACTCTAGATCCAGAGGTTTTAGCCAATTACAAACCAATATCAAATCTTCCATTTCTCTCTAAAGATACTTGAGAAAGCTGTAGCTAATCAGCTGTGTGACTTTCTCCTTTCTCCAACAGTTTATCTGAGGATTTTCAGTCAGGATTTAGAGTGCATAAATGACCTCCTAATGGCATCAGACAAAGTACTCATCTCTGCACTTGTCCTGTTAGATCTTAGTGCCGCATTTGACACCACTGACCATCAAATTCTTTTACATAGACTGGAGGATCAAGTTGGTATCAAAGGAACCGCCCTAAGCTGGTTTAAGTCATATTTCTTAGAGTTTCTTCTGAGACTTTCTTAGAGTCTCAGTTTGTTCACGTCAATGATGAATCCTCCATGCACACCAAAGTTTGTCACGGCGTTCCACAAGGTTCTGTACTAGGACCACTTCTATTCAGTTTATATATGCTTCCTCTAGGGAACATTATTAGGCATCACTCCATTAATTTTCATTGTTATGCTGATGACACCCAATTATATTTGTCGATCAAGCCTGACGAAACCAATCCGTTAACTAAACTCCAAGCATGCCTTAAGGATATAAAAAGTTGGATGACATACAATTTTCTGATGCTGAATTCAGACAAAACTGAAGTTCTTGTAATTGGACCTAAACACCTCAGAAACTCTCTTCCCGGAGACTTGGTTACCTTAGATGAGATCACTCTGGCTTCCAGCTCCACCGTAAAGAATCTTGGAGTTGTTTTTGATCAGGATTTGTCCTTTAAATCAAATCAAATCAAATCAAATTTTATTTATATAGCCCAAAGTCACAAAACACAGTTTGCCTCAGAGGGCTTTACAATCTGTACAGGGAGTGACACCCTCTGTCCTTAGACCCTCGGTTCGAGTGAGGAAAAACTTGCCCACCAAAAAACCCTTTTAACAGGGAAAAAAGGTGGAAGAAACCTCAGGAAGAGCCACAGAGGAGGGATCCCTCTCCCAGGACGGACAGACGTGCAATGGATGTCACGTGTACAGAACAAATCAACACAAACATATTGTACAATTACAATGAAATACAATAAATGATAGTATGATTACAGTAGCAGTGGAACTTGTGATAGAGTTAGAGGGACACAGATGCACAGCAGCAGTGAAACATTAACAGACTATAAACTATAGGAGAGATGTGGTAGCAATTATGACAGTGATGCTATATATAGTGGACATCAGCAGCAGACCACAGCAGCAGCCACGATCCACGAGAACCTGCTGGACGAGAAAGCACAGAAACTCCGGGGAAGAAGTTTAGTTAGTAACATGCGTTGACGGTAATGGTGATGGGGAGAGAGAGAGATTGAGAGAGATCGAGAGAGAGAGAGAGAGAGAGAGAGAGAGAGAGAGAGAGGGTTTTCAGTAAAGGGAGATGTGACTGCATCTTCAACCATTACCGTGCCTGGCTAGGCATAACCCAGAAAGAGACAGGCGGGGGGGGGAGTCCCCCGGCAGTCTAGTCCTATGGCAGCATAACTAACGGATGACCTGAGTCAGCCCTAACTATAAGCGCTTTCAAAAAGGAAAGTCTTAAGTCTACTCTTGAAAGTGTTGACTGTGTCTGCCTCCCGAACCCAGAACGGTAGTTTGTTCCACAGAAGAGGAGCTTGATAGCTGAAAGCTCTGGCTCCCAGTCTACTTTTGGAAACTATAGGAACCACAAGGAACCCAGCATTCTGAGAGCGCAGTGGTCTAGAGGGGTAGTAAGGTACTATGAGTTCTTTAAGATATGATGGTGCCTGGCCATGAAGAGCTTTGTATGTAAGGAGAAGAATTTTAAATTCAATTCTAGACTTAACAGGTAGCCAGTGCAAGGAAGCCAATGTCCACATAAAACAAATTTCGAGGACTGCATTCTTCCACTTATGCAACATTGCCAAAATCAGACGCATCGTGTCTCAAGCGGATGCAGAAAAACTAGTCCATGCATTTGTTACTTACTAGGCTGGACTATTGTAACTCTTTGTTATCAGGCTGCTCAAATAAGTCTCTTAGGTCTTTGCAGCTAATTCAGAACGCTGCTGCACATGTTCTGACAGGAACCAAGATCAGAGATCACATCTTTCCCATTTTGGCTTCCTTGCACTGGCTACCTGTTAAGTCTAGAATAGAATTTAAAATTCTTCTCCTTACATACAAAGCTCTTCATGGCCAGGCACCATCGTATCTAAAAGAACTCATAGTACCTTACTACCCCTCTAGACCACTGCGCTCTCAGAATGCTGGGTCTCTTGTGGTTCCTATAGTTTCCAAAAGTAGAAGCCAGAGCTTTCAGCTATCAAGCTCCTCTTCTGTGGAACAAACTACCATTCTGGGTTCGGGAGGCAGACACAGTCAACAGCTTCAAGAGTAGACTTAAGACTTTCCTTTTTGAAAGCGCTTATAGTTAGGGCTGACTCAGGTCATCCCTAAGTTATGCTGCCATAGGACTAGACTGCCGGGGGACTCCCCCCCACCTCCCCGCCTGTCTCTTTCTGGGTTATGCCTAGCCAGGCACGGTAATGGTTGAAGATGCAGTCACATCTCCCTTTACTGAAAACCCTCTCTCTCTCTCTCTCTCCCTCCCTCTCTCTCTCTCTCTCTCTCTCTCTCCCCCATCACCATTACTGTCAATGCATGTTACTAACTAAACTTCTTCCCTGGAGTTTCTGTGCTTTCTCGTCCAGCAGGTTCTCATGGATCGTGGCTACTGCTGTGGTCTGCTGCTGACGTCTACTATATATAGCATCAGTGTCATTACTGCTACCATATCTCTACTACAGTTTATAGTTAGCTAATGATTTACTGCTGCTGTGCATCTATGTCCCTCTAACTCTATCACAGGTTCCACTGCTACTGTAATCATTCTATCATTCATTGTAATTGTACAATATGTTTGTGTTGATTTGTTCTGTACACATGACATCTATTGCACGTCTGTCCGTCCTGGGAGAGGGATCCCTCCTCTGTGGCTCTTCCTGAGGTTTCTTCCACATTTTTTTCCCTGTTAAAAAGGTTTTTTTGTCGGCAAGTTTTTCCTCACTTGAACTGAGGGTCTAAGGACAGAGGGTGTCACTCCCTGTACAGATTGTAAAGCCCTCTGAGGCAAAATGTGTTTTGTGACTTTGGGCTATATAAATAAAATTTGATTTGATTTGATGTGAACATAAGAAGCAACCACTTTTTTCTCATAGGGTCAAATTTGACAAAATAGCCACACCCACACCGTTTCATCAAAATTCACAATTTTGATAACTTTTCATAGTCAAGGCCTTAAGAACACACACACCAAGTTTCATTTAGATGGAATGAAATCTGTAGTAGGAGTTTGTCAAAATAGTCCACACACATTTGCCAGAATTGGGTCAAAGGGTCAAATTTGATGGAGCGCCACACCCACACTGTTTCATCAAAATTCAGAAATTTGATGACTTGTAATCTTCAGGTCTATATGAACACACCTACCAAGTTTGAAGTCAATTGGATAAAATCCCTAGGAGGAGTTCGTTCAAATATGACCCCTTCTCAACCAGCCCGAAACACCAAAAATGGTGATTTTCATTGTTAAATATCTCGTTTTCTGTTCATTTTAGCCCATTGCTCGAAGAGACTTTTTTGTAGGTCTTCCCATGATCTACAAGTCGGCTAAGTTTCATAACTCTGTGACCAAAACTGTGGCGGGGCTGCCTCAATGAAAAGTTCAAGGGGGCGCTATAGAGCGATTTTGCCCCGCCCCCTAATTAATTATGCAGCCGAATTTTGCATAACATTGGTCTTAATAACCACAAGAAGTTTCAGACAGCTCAGAGAAAATATACGAAAGCCCAACAGTTTTGCCTGAAAACCAGCCAAAAAGTCAATGGAGTTCCAGATTTTTTCGAAAAAATCGGCACTGTTGACTTTGACGGGCCACCATGCCCTCTGATGAAAAGTTGAAATTCTTTCTCAAATGTTAACACCAAGGCCTTGACAACATCCACACCTAGTTTGAGGTGGATATACTCAAACACTTTGGAGAAAGCTATCGTCAAGTAAAATGGACACTTCCTGTCGCCAACAGATGGCGCTGTGAAAATCACCAAATGTTGTCATGGAAATGTGTTCTAGGCCAGACTGCCATTACATATCAGAAGTTTGGGGAAGATTGGAGTATTTTTCGCAGTTATAGCACGTCGAAATTTCATGAAAACATGCCAAATTTTGTGGCCCCGCCCCTCCCACAAAGAAAATCCCAAACTCACGATTTTGATAACTTTTCATTGTCGAGGCCTTAAGAACACACACGCCAAGTTTCAAACAGATAGGATGAAAGCCCTAGGAGGAGTTCGTTCAAATACGACCCCTGGAAATGACCCCAAAAACACGAAAACGCCAACTTTGAAACAAAATGGACGCCGTACGCTTCGCTGTAGCCCAGGTCACCAAGAGACTTTTTTGTGTGTCTTGGTATGTTACATACTCCCTCCAAATTTCGTACACGTGGATGAAACCGTGTCGAGGGGCCCCTCCAAAAACATAAACCTAGGTGGCGCTGTAGAGCCATTTTTGTACGCCCATGCGCGAGACCCCTAAAGTACGTCATTTTACGGCTGACTTTGGGGGGGGGGTGGGCAAATTTTCGTGAGTTTAGGCCGTCTAAGATGCGATTTACTTTGGGGAAGAAAAAGAAAGGAGAAGATAAATAAAAAAAAAATAAATAAATAACAATAATAATAATAATAAACATTCGAAATTCAATAGGGCCTCGCACCGCGTGCTCGGGCCCTAATAATAATAATAATAATAAAAAAAATAATAATAAACATTCGAAATTCACTGCATGCTTGGGCCCTAATTAAAGCTGCAAGCAGCATTGGACGGGCCCTCGCACCTCCGCGCCCGTCGGGGAGGGTGGCACGTCGGGGGGCACCAGGTGGAAAACGCATGAGCCTTCGAAGCCTTCGAAGTACTTTGTTCAATTGACCACACACATTAGCCAGAACTGGGTCAAATGGTCAAATGTGACGGAGCGCCACGCCCACACCGTTCCATCAAAATTCATAATTTTGGTAACTTTTACTCAGTAAGTCTGTCGGAACACACCTCCCAAGTTTGAAGTCAATTGGATAAAATCCCTAGGAGGAGTTTGTTTAAATATGACCCCTTCTCAACCAGCCCGCAACACCAAGAATGGTGATTTTCATTCTTAAATGTCTTGCTTCTTGTTAATTTTAGCCTATTGCTCCAAGAGACTTTTTTGTACGTCTTCGCATGATCTACATTTCGGCTGAGGTTTCATAACTCTGTGTCCAAAACTGTGGCGGTGCTGCCTCAAAGAAAAGTTCAAGGGGGCGCTATAGAGCGACTTTGCCCCGCCCCATAATTAATTATGCAGCCGAATTTTGCATAACATTGGTCTTAATGACCACAAGAAGTTTCAGACAGCTCGGAGAAAGTATATGAAAGCCCAATACTTTTGCCTTAAAAACCAGCCAAAAAGTCAATGGAGTTCGAATTCTGGATCAAAGGGTCAAAATTGATGGAGCGCCACGCCAACACGGTTTCCTAAAAATTCATAATTTTGATAACTTTCACTCAGGAAGTCTATATAAACACACCTACCAAGGCTGAAGTCAATTGGATAAAATCCCTAGGAGGAGTTCGTTCAAATAGGACCCCTGCTCAACCAGCCCAAACACTAAAAATGGTGATTTTCATTCTTAAATGTCTCGTTTCCTGTTCATTTTAGCCCATTGCTCCAAGAGACTTTTTGTAGGTCTTGCCATGTTCTACAATCTGGCAGAATTTTTCATAACTCTGTGTCCAAAACTGCGGCAGGGCTGCCTAAAAAAAAAGTTCAAGGGGGCGCTAAAGAGTGATTTTGTCCCGCCCTCTAATTAAGTATGCAGCTGAAATTTGCATAATATTGGTTGTAATAACCACAAGAAGTTTCAGACAGCTCTGAGAAAGCATATGAAAGCCCAACACTTGAATTTCTGAGAATCACAAGCCATCAGTAGGTGATTCCGGCTGATTTCTTTTTTGAATCTTGAATCTCGAAACTCGTGAGTTTTCGAGTACATTTAGGCCATCTAAAATGTGATTTACTTCGGGGAAGAAAAAGAAAGAAAAAAAACAATAAAAAAAACAAACAAACAAAAAAAAACATTAGAATTTCAATAGGGCCTCGCATCGCGCGCCGGGCCCTAATTAAAAAAAAAAAAAAAAAAACATTTGAAATTCAATAGAGCCTTGCACTGCATGCTCGGGCCCTAATAAAAAAAAAAAAGAATAATAAACATTCGAAATTCAATGGGCCTTGCACCGCGTGCTCGGGCCCTAAAAATAACTAGAAAATTCCCGTGGAAATTTTGAAAGTGCCGAATGGACTGTTGCTGGGGGTCTGTATTGAAAAAGCACACCTCAAAGCAAAAAAAGAAAAAAGCACACCGCTAGCTAACGCGCTAGCCACTAATTCTAGCATCAGCTGCAAATGTTAGCAATTAGCATGTCTTTACTTACTAGCTAGCTAGCGTGTACGCACTTGCTGCTCATGTGTAGATGGTTTGTAAAAGGTTTGTAGAAGGTCAGTGTAGTAGTAATGTCCTAAATGAGCTGAATCTAGTGATATCATTTTTATTTCTGTAGTACAAAATTTGTGGAAGTTGTTAGGTGTGTGTGTGTGTGTGTGTGTGTCTGGTGTGTTTGTTTTGTCTGTCTCTGCGTGTGTGCTTGTCTGTGTCGGTCTGTCTCTCTGTGTCTGTGTTACTGTCTGTCAGTTAGTGGCTAGCGCTAACGTGCTAGCTGCTCTGCTGTCTCTGTCTATCATTTTAGACAGACAAGTTCAAATTTAGCTAAAATTCAACAGCTAAAATGGCCGTCGCTGGGCTGTTACTGCACCTGTTAGAATGTCAGTTGGAAGACAATTTTTAGTGGCTAGAAATTAGTGGGTAGTGCTGACGCGCTAGCTGCTCTGCTGTCTCTGTCTGTCATTTTACACAGACAAGTTCATATTAAATGCCAGTAACTGCTAAAATGGCCGCCTGATGTTAGCAATTAGCATGTGTTTAATCTTTAGTGGCTAGAAATTATGTTATGATTTAACACAGTCCTGCTGGATTCACTGTCAAATCAGATGACTGATTTATGTCGCATCATAGGTATAGCAACAGCTGATTTAAACAAACAACGCAGTTTGACGGTCACTACAGAAAATGTCTTGCTTGAGCTCCCTGTGTTACTTGTCTGTCACTTAGTGGCTAGCACTAATGCGCTAGCTGCTCTGCTGTCTCTGTCTGTCATTTTAGACAGACAAGTTCAAATTAAGTGCCAATAACTGCTAAAATGGCTGCCGCCAGGCTTCTGCCACTAATTTCTAGCCACTAAAAATTAGCATTAGCTGCTAATGTTAGCAATTAGCATGACATGCTCGCCACTAATTTTAGGATTGGCTGCTAATGCTACCAATAAGCATGTCTTTTTAGACACTAAAAATTAAATAGATGCTAATTCTAACATGCTAATGCTAATTGCTAGCACATCAGCGCTAGCCACTGACGCGCTAGCTGCTCTGCTGTCTCTCTTTCTCATTTTAGACAGACAAGTTCAAATTAACTGCCAATAACTGCTAAAATGGCCGCCATCGGGCAGTTACTGCACCTGTTTGTATGTCAGTTGGAAGACAGAGAGAGAGAAAATGCTGAGACCACGCCTCGAACAGGAAGGATTTCTGGCCAAACCGTATTTCCAATCATTGAACCGGCGTAACTTTGGGCATCTTGAGCCCTTCCTGAACGTCTAGATATGCAGTTTGTGTGTAAAATGAAGAAATGTGACCTGTTAAAATCGATTCAAAGAAAGGTTACTTCTGCTTTCCTCCAGAAAATTTCCCACCTTTTTAACATGGCAGTCTATGGGGCTGTGGATGGGTGTTGCTGGCGAATCTCTGTGTCTGACGCCAAAACTATAATACTGACAGCTTTAGCAGACGAATCTGCATGAGAAGACAAATTTTCCTACGTTTCTATGTATAAATTATGTTAATTAGATTTTTTTCTCTCCTCCTCACTCTAGCTGGTTTTCCATTCATCCCTATGCGAAATTTTTCGCAGTTTTTCGCGACGTTATTCACGAATTTTTCGAGAATTTCTTACACAGGTAAACACATGGGATTCGGGATGAAAACACACGTTTTGATATATCATTTGTTGGGGTCCTATTGCTGGTTCGGGCCGCATTTTTTGGCGAAAAATGGCGGAAAATGAATAATAAAACTGCCATGAAACACGCAGAAGATTAATAGTTGCCTCATGCCTATGGCACCTATGGGAGTAGGTGCCTCGTGTCATAGGCACTCGACACTAATAAAAAAAATACATAAATAAACATTTGAAATTCAATAGGGCCTTGCACCGCGTGCTCGGGCCCTAATTAAAGCTGCAAGCAGCATTGGTCGGGCCCTTGCACCTCCACGCCCATCGGGGGGGCTGGCATGATAACTTTTACTCAGGAAGTCTATATGAATGCACCCATCAAGTTTGAAGTCAGTTGGATAAAATCCCTAGGAGGAGTTTGTTCAAATAAGACCCCTTCTCAACCAGCCCCAAACACTAAAAATGGTGATTTTCATTCTTAAATATCTCACTTCCTGTTCATTTTAGCCCATTGCTCCAAGAGACTTTTTTGTAGGTCTTCCCATGATCTACAAGTCAGCTGAGGTTTCATAACTCTGTGTCCAAAACTGTGGCAGGGCTGCCTCAAAAAATACTTCCTCCAAATTTCGTACACGTGGATCAAACTGTGTCGTCGGGCCCCTCTGAAAACATAAATCCAGGTGGCGCTGTAGAGCCATTTTTGCACGCCCATGCCCAAGACCCCTAAAATACGTAATTTTACACCCGACTTTGGGAGGGTAGACAAATTTTCGTGAGTTTTCGAGTACATTTAGGCTGTCTAAAATGCGATTTATTTTGGGGAAGACAAAAAACAAAAAAAACATTCGAAATTCAATAGGGCCTCGCACCGCATGCTCGGGCCCTAATAATAAACATTCAAAATTCAATAGGGCCTTGCACCGTGTGCTCGGGCCCTAATAATGGATGGCGCCTCTCCAGTATTTTAGATGTGTACTATAGTACCCATTTTAACCACTAGCTGTCAGTGTTACACAGTTACATACTTTTCCTTTAATAAAAATCAACCAGCTAGATTAAGTAATGTCTTAGATGATTTGACACCTCACTTTGAAACAACAACAAAGAACCAAACGTAACAAAGAAGCCAAAGTAAGTAAGACTGACACATTTCACTCAGAACTAAAAAGTCTTCGCACTCCTTCCTACAACCAACACACATTATTAACAAGGTCAAACAAACTACAGCCACACTATGTTAATAAAGCAGCCAAAGTAAATATATTAAATCTGCTGAAATGGTGGAAGAACAATATGTACAATCATTGCTGGTTGGTTCAAAAATACATTTGCATAGATGTGACTGCATTTGGCTTCAAATAACAAGGCAGTTAAAACTCTGGAAGACATTTAATGTACAGATCACACTGTTTGTCTGCTGACACCATTTCAGATAAGCAGACACGTGTTGTATTTGAGATTTGAGAGTGTTCTGGGTGCAGGATGTTCTTGGGCAGTTAGCGTGTTGCCCTCTGAGGTCATGTCAACATCAAAAATAACAAAATCAATCCATTTCAGTGGACTTGCCACAGCCAGCAGTCTACAGAGACTTTAAATCCATGCAAATCGCAGGTTCAGGTCAGTCTCCTAAATTAAAGAATGCAATGCTAAACTGCTGCAGAAAATTAAACAGAAAGAGTGACATGTAATTGTAATCAAATATGACAAAGTGCCTTTTCACTTTTATTTGACAGTTGAAAGCTGAAGCAGGCAAGCCGTAGAGAGAGGGGAGTGATGTGCAGCAAAATGTCCTGACTGAACTACAGTTCTATTGTATGTGACTCTTTGGGAAGATTTGGCTTTCTTTTGAGGTTTTGAAATGTCTCCTTTATAGTAATGAAGCTGAATCTCATGGACACACTGACTTAACCTTGGTGTGCTGCTGAATGTTGGCTAATTTTACTTCTCCTTTTTAATGCTTATTTTGTGTATTCTGTGGGTGGAGACAGAGTGTCCTCCTCCAGCTTCTTCAGAGTCTGCTGGACTCCCTTCTCTACCCTGTGGAAGTGCAGCCTCTTCAAGAGGCTCTTCTGCTGCTGACGCCCCCACTCCAGATCCCTGAGGAAAACCTGCACACAAGAGGAACTGGGTGACTGACATGCCTCACAACCTCATCAACCTCATCCTCTGTTTTCATACACAACATAGACATAATCTTGACAGATTTCATGCACACATACAGCAATAAGCTTTTACAAATACACACTGGTTGAGTCTGACTAAAACCTGAATTACACTTCTGAACTTCTGAATTCTCTTTACTATTTTCTGGAGTCAGTTCCACATGTGTGCAGATGTATTATCCGACTGCAGCCATGTGGGCACATCAAGAGATTTCACATTTTCACAAACATGTTCACACTCCATAATCATAATCCTGACTTTAGAAAATAAGCTGTTGGGTTCCATTTTCCTTGTTTCTCTACATTTGGCAGTGTAGCAGTGTGCTGTATACCTTAAGCTGCTGCTTGACGCGTTCGCGGTCCCAGGAGGAGGCATTCTTTCGTATCACGCTGAGGATAGGGTGCCAGTCCTGTGAGATGTCTGAGCCTTCAGTGACTGAAGCCAGGACCCTGACCCGCCGACCACTGTCGTTCTGGTTCTTGGGAACACCTCGGACATACAGGGACTGCTTCCCCACATTACTGAGAGGGTTCAAATACAGGCTACACAAACACACAAGATAATACATCAACACGGCAACTTGACATGACAGATTGTGTTCATGAAGGTCAGCTTTCATTGTCTCTGCAGTTCATGTGTGTTCTTGCTGTTCTCAATGTTTAGAAATGATTTTTAAATTGTCAGTTCAGGCAAGCTACGTCTACTGACAAATTTACCTCATTCATTATAAGCTCATACAACACTGTTAACTAAATATATTATTAGTATTATTCTTTATGTCCTAAGGCAATGAGATTTTAAAGCAAAATAACAAATCTGAGGATTCTGAGGATCCATTTGCGTATCAGAGTTATGAACTCAGATCTACATTTAAACAGCCACTTCAAGACAATCTCTGATCAACTAGGTATGAGCTTAAAATGTGTAGTGTGGGAAAACATCCATAAAAAACATTCTTAACAGGTCTTTCCCATAAATCAAGCAGGCTCTTAGAGCTCACTCCAAAGCTCACTGTCAAAGACTCATATGTCTTTTACATTATTATTTTTTTATTACTTGCTTTTAAAACATCTGTATGATTTCTGATCTGTGTCTGTTATGAAGCACCAGGCTTTTGGTCACCTGGGGCTGGTTTGCTTAGTGATAAAAACACAGATGATGAAGAACAAACCTTGAAACAAACAGGCTGTCTACAACTATTAGTTTTTTATTCATGTTATTATTCATGTCAGCATTGTGTCTCTTTCCATAAATGTGCTGTCCTGTCTGAATGAAGCTGAGAAACACAGTAACAGATGAAGCCAGTCGTGTTATATGTTATGTTACCTTGTTGCTTTTTATTATATTTGTAAGGATTAATAATGTGTGTTTGCTTTCTCTCTCTGTCCCTCTCAAAGTCGCTGTGTTACCACATTTTTTAAATAAAGTTGTCCAGTTTTTTGCACTCTGTCTGCTTTAAGAAACACGAAGAGCTGTAGATATAGTGAGGAGCTGCTTACTGCACAGTGTGAATGCTGGGGTGCTCTCTGCAGGCGTCCACCAGAGCTAGAGCAGCATTGTCTCCGATGTTGTTATAGGCCACATTGAGCTCCTGAAGTGTGTGCTGCTGGAGCTTCTGAGCCAGCTCCAGAGCACCCTGGTCCCCCAGCCCAGTATGCATCAGGGAAAGGTGTGTCAGGGACTGGTTCTCTGGCAGTGCCTCCAGCAGGATGCAGACTCCAGACTCCAGCAGAGGGTTGTCACACAGTCTAGACAACAAATTGAAAAAACAATGTAATTTTATTTATACAGTGCCAAATCATAACAGAAGTTATTTTAACGACACTTTCCAAATAGAGCAGGTCTAGACCGCATTTATAACACAATAAATAATACTATTTCTAGACATTTACTTTACATTTAGTCATTTAGCAGACGCTTTTATCCAAAGTGACTTACAGAGAACGGAACAATCAAGGCACAGTGCGATAAGTAGCGTTAGTGTAGCAGTAAGTGCTTGTGACAAGTCTTGAGGAGTAGATTTGTCATGTGCTAGGAGAGGAGGTACTCTCTGAAGAGCTGGGTCTTCAGGAGCTTTTTTTTAAAGGTAGAGAGGGACGCCCCTGCTCTGGTAGGAACTGGTAGTGCGTTCCACCAACGGGGAACAACAAAAGAGAAGAGTTTGGATTGCCTTGAACAAACGTGTGGCAGAGCCAGGCATTGTTCATTGGACGAGCACAGTGGTCGTGAGGTAACATTTGTCTGTACAAGGGCGTTCAAGTTGTTAAGTGCAGGACCGGAGACAACTTTGTATGCGAGCATTACTGATCTGAATTTAATGTGGGCTGCAACAGGTAGCCAGTGGAGCTCGATATGCAGTGGGGTAACGTGACCTTTTGGGTTGGTTGTAGACCAGGCACGCTGCCGCGTTCTGGATCATCTGAAGAGGTTTCACTATGCAGGCTGAGTGTCATCTGCATAGCAGCGATACGAAAATGTGAAGCGGATAATGTTTCTTTTAAGGGTTCTATCACAGACAGCAGAGCAGTTTCAGTCGAGTGACCGCTCTTGAAACCAGATTGATTAAGATCAAGAAGATTGTTCTGTAGGAGGAATTCTAAGAGTTTATAATAGTTTTGAATAAGAATGGAAGAAGTGAGACAGGACAACAGTTCTCAATCTGAGCAGGGTTCAGAGGGTTTCTTGAGTAGAGGTGTTACCCGAGCCACTTTGAATGCAGTGGGAAAAGTGCCGGAGGTCAGTGACACATTTATCACGTGTTATAGCTGGAGTGATGGTTGGGATAATGGATTAAAAAAGTTTTGTTGGTATAGGGTCCAATGAACATGTAGTAGGATGGCTACATGTCAACAGTTTGGATACCTCACTCTCAGAGAGGGGTGTAAAGCCAGAAAAGGAAGTGGCAGCAACTGTTCTAGGTTGTGAAAGTGCAGTAGCTGATTCGGTGCCGCAGCTGAGATAGATAGAGACATGTAGTAGGAGTGCTACATGTTACAGTGTTAGGAGTTTGGTGGAGAGTGAGCTGGTCAGAGAATTGGCTGCTGATTGCTGCCACTTTGCCTGTAAAGAATGATGCAAAGGTCCGTCCGTCTGTCTTCTTCCGCTTTATCCAAGGGCGGGTCGCGGGGGCAGCAGCTTCAGCAGGGAGGCCCAGACTTCCCTCTCCCCGGCCACTTTGTCCAGCTCTTCCAGGGGAACCCCAAAGCGTTCCCAGGCCAGCCGAGACACATAGTCCCTCCAGCGTGTTCTGGGTCTTCCCCGGGGCCTCCTCCCAGAGGGACGTGCCCGGAACACCTCACCAGAGAAGCGTCCAGGAGGCATCCTCACTAGATGCCCGAGCCACCTCAACTGGCTCCTCTCGATGCGGAGGAGTAGCGGTTCTACTCCGAGCTCCCCGCGGATGGCCGAGCTTCTCACCCTATCTCAAGGGAGAGCCCAGCCACTCCGTGAAGGAAGCTCATTTTGGCCACTTGTATTCGCGATCTCATTCTTTCGATCACTACCCAAAGCTCGTGACCATAGGTGAGGGTAGGAACATAGATTGACTGGTAAATCGAGATGCAAAGGTATCAGTGATAATGCTGGTAGGAGGAGGAGGACGCAGAGGGTTGAGTAGTGATTTGAAGGTGGAGAAAAGTTTCCGGGTGTCAGTGACACTGTTGACTTTGTCGTTGTAAAAAGCAGTCTTTGCAGCAGTGGTTGAGAAAGAGGATAAGCGTGTCTGGTAGCTTTTGAGGTCATTGGCTAGTTAGGGCCCGAACGTTGGCAACGAAAGCCCTATTGTATCCTTAGGATTTTTCTTTTTAGGGCCCGAGCACGTGGTGCGAGGCCCTATTGAATTTCGAATGTTTATTTATTTTTAGGGCCCGAGCATGCGGTGCGAGGCCCTATTGAATTTCTAATGTTAATTTATTCATTTTTTTTTTTTTATTAGGGCCCGAGCACGCGGTGCAAGTCCCTATTGAGTTTCGGAGGTTTATTATATTTTTAAATTATTTTTAGGGCCCGAGCACGCGGTGCGAGGCCCTATTGAATTTCAAATGTTTATTTATTTATTTATTTTTATTAGGGCCCGAGCACGCGGTGCGAGGCCCTATTGAATTTCGAATGTTTATTATTATTTTTAGGGCCCGAGCACACGGTGCGAGGCCCCTTTTGAATTCCGAATGTTTATTAGGGCCCGAGAATGTGGTGCCCTATATTAATTATGAATTTTGAGGAAACTGTATGCTGCTTGCAGCTTTAATTAGGGCCCGAGCACGCGGTGCGAGGCCCTATTGAATTTCGAATATTTATTTATTTATTTTTTCTTTATTATTAGGGCCCGAGCACGTGGTGCGAGGTCCTATTGAATTTCGAATGTTTATTTATTTATTTTTTTTATTATTATTATTTTTAGGGCCTGGCTAATGTGTGTGGTCAATTGAACAAAGTACTTCGAAGGCTTCGAAGGCTCATGTGTTTTCCACCTGGTAACCCCCGACGTGCCACCCTCCCCGACGGGCGCGGAGGTGCGAGGGCCCGTCCAATGCTGCTTGCAGCTTTAATTAGGGCCCGAGCACACGGTGCGAGGCCCTATTGAATTTTGAATGTTTATTATTTATTTATTTATTTATTTTATTTCTCTTCTCCTTTCTTTTTCTTCCCCAAAGTAAATCGCATTTTAGACAGCTTAAATGTACTCGAAAACTCGAAACTTGAAAATTTGCCTACCCCCCCAAAGTCAGGCGTAAAATTACGTATTTTAGGGGTCTTGCACATGGGCGTACAAAAATGGCTCTACAGCGCCACCTAGGTTTATGTTTTCGGAGGGGCCCCTCGACACGGTTTCATCCACGTGTACGAAATTTGGAGGGAGTATGTAACATACTGAGACACACAAAAAAGTCTCTTGGTGACCTGGGCTACAGCGAAGCGTACGGTGTCCATTTTGTTTCAAAGTTGGCATTTTTGTGTTTTCGGGGTCATATCATGGCAGTCTGGCCTAGAACACATTTCCATGTCAACATTTGGTGATTTTCACAGCGCCATCTGTTGGCGACAGGAAGTGTCCATTTTACTTGACGATAGCCTTCTCCAAAGTGTTTGAGTATATCCACCTCAAACTAGGTGTGGATGTTGTCAAGGCCTTGGTGGTGACATTTGAGAAAGAATTTCAACTTTCCATCAGAGGGCGTGGCCGTGGCGGCCCGTCAAGTCAACAGTGCCGATTTTTTCGACAAAATCTGGAACTCCATTGACTTTTTGGCTGATTTTCAGGCAAAAGTGTTGGGCTTTCATATACTTTCTCCGAGCAATGGGCTAAAATAAACAGGAAGTTAGATATTTAAGAATGAAAATCATTTTTGGTGTTTTCGGGCTGGTTGAGAAGGGGTCCTATTTGAACGAACTCCTCCTAGAGATTTTATCCAATTGACTTCAAACTTGGCAGGTGTGTTCATATAGACTTACTGAGTAAAAGTTATCAAAATTATGAATTTTGAGGAAACTGTGTGGACGTGGCGATCCATCAAATTTAACCCTTTGATCCAGAATTCGAACTCCATTGACTTTTTGGCTGATTTTCAGGCAAAAGTGTTGGGCTTTCATATACTTTCTCAGAGCTATCTGAAACTTCTTGTGTTCATTAAGACCAATATTATGCAAATTTCGGCTGCATACTTAATGAGGGGGCGGGACAAAATCACTCTTTAGCGCCCCCTTGAACTTTTCTTTTAGGCAGCCCTGCCACAGTTTTGGACACAGAGTTATGAAAAATTCTGCCAGATTGTAGAACATGGAGGACCTACAAAAAAGTCTCTTGGAGCAATGGGCTAAAATGAACAGGAAGCGAGATATTTAAGAATGAAAATCACAATTTTTAGTGTTGCGGGCTGGTTGAAAAGGGGTCATATTTGAACGAACTCCTCCTAGGGATTTTATCTAATTGACTTCAAACTTGGTAGGTGTGTTCATATAGACTTCCTGAGTAAAAGTTAACAAAATTATGAATTTTGATGAAATGGTGTAGGCGCGGCGCTCCGTCACATTTGACCATTTGACCCAGTTCTGGCTAATGTGTGTGGTCAATTGAACAAAGTACTTCGAAGGCTTCGAAGGCTTACATATTTTCCGCCCGGTGTCAGGCTGGTGCCCCCCGAATTACCACCCCCCCTCCGACAGGCGCGGAGGTGCTAGGGCCCGTCCAATGCTGCTTGCAGCTTAAATGTTTTTTTTTTTTTTACTCGGTGCCTATTCGGGGCCATTTTTCAGAGGCTAAACATGCTCAAAAACTCACGAAACGAGAAACTCAAGCAGTAAAGTATGCTGAAATTTTTAGAATTTGGAAGTCTCACGGGCGCTCGGAGCAAGATGGCTCCACAGCGCCACCTAGAAAATCTTGTACGGAGCCTCCGCCATTGACGAAATTTCGCGTAGACATGGTTTTTGGTGGTCACATACATCTCCCCCAGGCCTAAAAATGTGCTTGTATTTGAACGAACTCCTCCTAGGACTTTCATCCTCTGTTTGAAACTTGGCATGTGTGTTCTTAAGGCCTTGACAATGAAAAGTTATCAAAATCTTAAGTTTTGGATTTACTGTGTGGGAGGGGCAGGGCCATGAAATTCGTGTTTACAGGAAATTTCGACGTGCTATAACTTTGCGAAAAATACTCCAATCTTCCCCAAACCTCTGATGTACAATGGCAGTTTGATCTAGAACACATTTCCATGACAACATTTGGTGATTTTCACAGTGTCTCCTAGTGGCAATAGAAAAAAACACCTTTTCGAGATGATGTCCAGCTCGGACAATATTTACCGTACAGTGCTGAAACTGAGTGGAAATATCAGAAACAACCTTGCGAAGAAACCCTCCAAAAATGGTGAGTTTTTGAGAAACTATGTAGACATGATGGCCCGTCAAAGTCAAAAGTGCCGAGGGACTCTTTTTGGCTGGTTTTTAAGGTAAAAGTGTTGGGCTTTTCATATACTTTCTCAGAGCTGTCCAATATTATGCAAACTACGGCTGTATAATTAATTAGGGGGTGGGACAACTCTACTCACTCTATAGGGCCCGCTTGAACTTTTATTTGAGGCAGCCCCGCCACAGTTTTGGACACAGAGTTATGAAAATTCAGACGAATTGTAGAACATGGTAAGACCTACAAAAAAGTCTCTTGGAGCAATGGGCTAAAATCAACAGGAAGCGAGATGTTTAAGAATGAAAATCATCATTTTTGTTGTTTTTGGGCTGGTTGAGAAAGGGTCCTATTTGAACGAACTCCTCCTAGGGATTTTATCCAATTAACTTCAAACTTTGTAGGTTCATTCACATACACTTCCTGAGTAAAAGTTATCAAAAATATGGATTTTGATGAAACTGTGTGGGCATGGCGCTCCATCAAATCTGACCATTTGATCCAAATTTGCCCCCTGAATGTGGTCTATTTTAACGAACTCCTCCTAGGGATTTTCATCCAATCGACTTCAACCTCGGTAGGTGCATTCATATACACTTCCTGAGTAAAAGTTATCAAAATTATGAATTTTGATTAAACGGTGTGGGCGTGGCGCTCCACCAGATTTGACCCTTTGACCCAATTCTGGCAAATGTGTGTGGACTATTTTGACAAACTTCTCCTAGGGATTTCATCCCATCTAATTGAAACTTGCCGTGTGTGTTCTTAAGGCCTTGACCATTAAAAGTTATCAAAATTGTGAATTTTGATGAAACGGTGTGGGTGTGGCTATTTTGTCAATTTTGACTACATGAGAAAAAAGTGTTTGTTCTTATGTTCTGTTTTAACAAACTCCTCCCAGGGACTTCATCTGATTGACTTAAAATTTGGCCAACGTACGCACATGCCAACATGCACAAGTGCGCGAGGTCCCGTTCAACGCCGCCTGCAGCTTTAATTTGAATTTGAAACAGTGTGATTAGAATGATATGCAAATCACATGCGGCAGGACTGATAGTCGCGTTTCTTGATTGTCATGCTCACATTGTTTGAAAGGGAAGCTAGTGGTTGCGAAATGCGCATACATATCGGGAATTACAACTTGTTAATCAAAACAGTTTCATTAGAAAAAACATGAGTATAATAAAGCATAATAAAGTAGCTGGACTGCTGAACATCAATGGGCAGTCGGGTGTCTGGCAGTCAGCTCTGTCTGTTGTTGGGTCAACATGGTCTAACCATGATTGTGACCATGGAAACACAGTTCTTTGTTATCAGATAACTCCAGGGTACTTTCATTTTCTGATGGGCCAGGCAGTATTCCAACACTGGAGTGAGCAAAAAGATAAAGCTAAGTGCACTGCACTTGAAGCCAACATAAAGTATACACAGAGAGAGTTGGAAGAAGCAGGGTTCAGGGGAACCCATAGCTCATTTTTAGTAAGATAACCAGACCCTGCTGTATATGATACAGGTGAAATCTAAATCTGCACCCTTCTCTCACGAGACCAGAGCTGCTGTGAACAGAATGTGCACAAGTAACTAAAATCCGAATATACTGAATTTAAAGACAGCAACACAGTAAAGAAACAATTCCATTGGACACAGGATAAAATAAATAAAGACATGAATAAAGGTGCAGTCTTACTGTAAAGATCTAATTGAACTCTTGGGGTCTAGTAGCAGATCTCTCAGGAGGATGCAGGACTCAGGACCCAGGCTGTTAAACTGTAGACTGAGGACAACAGAGATTGGCAGCAACACACAGCATTAACATGCTGGATGACTCACCCAAGCCAATTCAAATGCATGCATTCAAAATCAACACTTCATTAAACCTGACGATTATGCTCTAGATAATTTGAAAAGAAACCAAAATATCATCAGAATATACCGGACTGGACACCAACTGAACCCTGGTGGAACAGGGGCCTCATGTACAAAGGTTGCATACGCACAAATAAGTGGCATACGTCTTTTTCCACGCTCACGTTCAGATGTATCAAATGTGAAATGACCGTGGAAATGTGCGGTGCCCCGTGCCAACTTCATGGCTGGCGTACGCACGTTTCTACAGCTATTGTTCCTTTGGCGACACTGAGGTTATGCTGGGAAACTGTCAATAATGTGAAAACAAGTAGTCATCAGAGTGACATGCACATCAGAGCATAGCCACAGGAACATATTCTCAGCAGGGGGCGCTGAGAAAAAAAAGCTCTGAGCTGTACTTAACTCGCAACTGGCTACACTGATAAAAAAAAAAAAATCAGCGCGGCTTGACTCCTACACGATGGCAATATTGTTACATGCAGCGGTGACACCTGCATTATTTATTCACGAAGCCACTCAGAAAATACACATTGATACAAGTGAAGCATATGTAGCCTACGTGTAGTATACGTATATGTAAACCAGCGCAATGTACATTTGGCCATGTGCGCATTCAAATATCATGTTTTTGGTTTTCTTTATTTTCGGCTGGTGAAATTAGAACTACAGAGTTTTCTATCAAGCCCGATTGTCTCCCTGTGTTCAGTATTCATGTCAGTAAAAGTGGGTGTAAAGTTGGAAACGTCAGCCACTGCGCACTTCTGCATTCATTCATTCGTTGTGTGGTTCATTTAAGTGGTGTATTGTATTCTGCCTTCATCTGGTGGGCTCCCACCACTCCGGTGATCTCCACCTTGAGATCTGACCATTTCTTTTTAACCTGTGTGTGTGAGCTGCTCGGATCCCATGTCATTTACAGCCTCACACACACCCTCCCACTCGCGTCTTTTTTTGTCATATCTATCTGTTTACAGGGCGGCAAACAGAATCTCCCTGCGTGTCTCCACTTCATTCACTAGTAGCTCCATCTCAGACTCTGTGAAATTCCTTTTCTTTCCTTTGTTCATTGCATGATCTGATCAGACAGAGAGGTGAATCTCAGGTCCAGGGCCTATTTAAATTGATTTGCATATGTAAATAGGGGTGTGAACAGGGAGGAGTTTGGCATATCTGCATGTGCGCTCAATTCCTTGTTGATTGGGATGTACAAAAGAAACGTACTTGGATCCATGCGTACGCACACTTTGATACATCTGAATTTTTTTGTGCGTACGACAGTTTCCGGGTTTAGACGTACGCCAAGTTCCATGTGGAAATCCACACAAGTATTCGTACATGAGGCCCCAGGTCCCTTAGCTAGCTCAGTGCTGGTGAAGACTCCAAGCCGGATTCTTGGCGTGAAGGTAACTAAAACTGGGCTAACTGAAGAACTGTGGATTAACCACAGAACCAGTGGAAACAGAAATTAAATATCCCGACCGACTCCTAAAGACAGCACAAAGACAAGATGCTCAAAAACCTCTTCATAAACAGAACACATGATCTTTGTTAATCCACGATGTTCACTGCAACCACAACAGAGGAGTTACTGAGTTTGTCTCACTTGAGGTTATGTGTGTGTCTGAAGGCAGGCTGAAGCATCTGAAGCATGTCATGAGTCAGGAGACAGGAGGACAAGTCCAGCACTTCAAGATGATAACTGGAGGAAGACATTTTAAGTTTTAAAAAAAATAAAAATAAAATTTTGTTATAATCTCTGGCAATCTATTTAAAACACACTCACACACACTCATGGTTTACCTTGCAGGGGCACATGAGAGCACAGAACTCAGTACAAAACATTTTAATGACGTCATACGAATGTTTGTAAGGCAGATGCTTCTCATTGAAGCCAGAACCTCAGCAGTTAGTCGGGGGTTCTGAAACTCATACAGAAGGACCAGCAGATCCATCAGCTCCTCTGGTGGCTGTGGCTTGCTGAGCTCTGGCGTGAAATAAGATAAAAGATTCTCATCATTCACACAGCATTCTGTCAAATTTAGCCAATTCAAATACATGCACCAAATCCCTCCACTCCTGGCATAGACAGGGCCATACTTTTACTCAATTTGTGCTCAACCACCCATATTTCATTTCCTTAATTTGTCTCAACTCACACTACTCAGTTATGAGTAAAAAAGGGTATTTCAAGATATCAAAGTATGACTGAAAACAATGCATACTGTACAAGCAAGACTGAAAAAAACATGTTACCTCTGACAAGGTACTTCCTGAGGGCACTTGTGATTTGGGCCACAGTGGTGCTCTGAATGCTGCAGCCAAGTTGCTGGAGAAGGACACGGTTACCATAATGCAACAGCCCACCCATGAATATAGGGTAGAGCTCAAAAGGCTGGCTTTCACTGGACTGTTCTGGCTGTGGACCATGGACTCCTAGGAGGCTTTGCTCCACCTGATCCAGGACATCCTCGTTGTAGCTGTCCTCAGTGCGGAACAACTCAGTTGCCATGGTCCTGGCAATGCTGCCTTTGTTGCGACTGGTGATTTTCTCATAAAGCTTTGGAAAAAGCTTGAGGAGGTTAAATACAGCAAAGATTCGGAGGGGGATGAACTTAGACAGGATGTTGACGAGGGCATTAACATCCTCACTCGCCTGACCAATGGCCACAGACACCTGCTTCGTCAGCTTCTGGAGTGCCGATTTGTTCTCTCCTAGAACCACATAGAGAGCTGCCAGGTACTCCTGCATGGCTGGAACGGCAAAAACATACCGCCTCTCATCATTCTCACTAGGTTCTTCTGGAAAATGCTTACCACTTTCTACACAGGGAGCCAAGAAGAAGTCTAGCACATCAGTCCGGAACACAGCAAGCTGACGTAGCTCCTCGTCCGTTTTGGTCTTTCCCCCTATCCACTGCTCCAGTTCCTTTTCTGAGAACGATGTGCGTCTGTATGTCACTCCTTCAAATGCAAGTTTACCAACTGTACGGACCACATATAACATCAGAGAAGTGTGGTGTTCCTGAATGGGCACATTTGTCCCTGTTCCTGAGCTGAGCACCTCACCCCCAAAGTTAAGCCTGAGGAAACTGGTGTATATCCCAGTCAGTGTGCGGATGGGAGCCTTTGCATCTGTAAAATGGAGGTAGTGTAAGGTAGCACATGTGAGCCAGCAGTATGAGGGGAAGAAGCAGGCTGCAGCCAGCTGGCTTTCTCTCTGGAGGTTTAGGTAGAGCAGCTCTATAAGAGCCTGGGCCTCATGGTTACGTGCAGTGTCCCCACTCTGCTGCAGTAGGCGGCCAGTGAAGTAAGCCCGCTGACGGTCTGGGTCATTAAAGCCACAAATCTGTGCAAAGCGACTCACATACTTCTGAGGGATACGATCCAAGGCAGACAGTCTGGTGGTAACCAAGATGCTGGACTGGGAAACATACAACAACCAACTTCCATTACCACATATTATAAATGTTGAAATAAACTTTTTAAACAATAGCAAGCATTAATAATTATAGTCTAAAACAGATTTCAGACAAATAGAACTGAAAAAAATAAATGGTGGACTGTTCCTTACCTCAGGCAGGAGGTACTTCCTCAGCAAGTTCACCATGACTGCCCCTGGAGGTAGCGGCTCATTAGGATCACTGCAAAGCTCTGTGGCTCCAATCCGGAAGTCCAGCTTCATTTTCTCCATCCCATTGAAGAGGAATAACACAGCCTTGGCCTGGTTTCCCTCCCCACTCAGCAAGGGGTGTTTTCTCAGGTAGAAATACTTCCTACTCACAAGGTCCCTTAAAGAAGACACCCTGTGTGGGAGGGGATTTGTCACTTGGTAATTACTGACAGCAAAATGATGCAGCAGTCATTGTTCAAAAGAACCCAGAACATTATCAAGGACCCATCCCACCCCGGACTTCTATGCTAAGGCCATCACTGCCCTAAATGACCACATGAAATAATTCATGGACTGGTGTTTTGTATATACTGCATGTATGTGGATGTATGCACTGTTTTTAATTTTTCCGTGTTTTTTTCCTTTTATCTATGTTTTATTTATGTTTTATACTGTATTTTTGCCTTAAGGGAGGTTCGCGACTGTATGTCTGATGTGGTCATTTGCAGCACAGGAGCCCCACAGGCGTTCCCTCCTTTTCTGTTTACCCTGTACACATCAGACAGGCACAACACTGACAGCTGTCACCTCCAGAAGTTCTCTGATCATACAGCCATCATGAGATGAATATTAGAAAGAAATGAGCAGGGATGCAGGGGGATCATCACAGCCTTTGTCGACTGGTGCACTCTCAACCACTTTCACATCAACACCAGCAAAATGAAGAAGATGGTGATCAACTTCAGGAGGAAGACACCTCAGACCAGACCAGTCAACATCCAGGGGTTGGATATCAAAGTCAAAGTTGTCTTTACCTGCTGAGAGGAGACTGGGGTCCTATGGAGTGTGCAGGACTGTTAAAGAATTTCTATGACACTGTGGCGCCATCTGTAATATTTTATGCAGTTGTTTACTGGGGAGGAGGAATCACAGAGAGAGACAGGAAAAAACTGGTCAAGAGGTCCAGTTAGTAAAGCTGACATCCATCATGAAGAGCTCCTCTCACCCCGTGCATGAGACTGTGGAGACCTTAAGCAACTCCTTCAAGAACAGGGCTGCTACTTCCACTGTGTAAGAGCAACAACAGCTGTCAGACTCTTTAACACCAGTGTGACTTCATGACTTTTTAGGGCACGCGGTGCGAGGCCCTATTGAATTTCGAATGTTTATTATTATTATTATTATTATTATTATTATTATTATTAGGGCCTGAGCACGCGGTGCGAGGGGTCGTATTTGAACGAACTCCTCCTAGGGCTTTCATCCTATCTGTTTGAAACTTGGCGTGTGTGTTCTTAAGGCGCCTACAATGAAAAGTTATCAAAATCGTGAGTGTTGGATTTACTGTGTGGGAGGGGCGGGGCCACGAAATTCTGCGTGTTTTCATGAAATTTCGACGTGCTATAACTTTGCGAAAAATACTCCAATCTTCCCCAAACCTCTGATATATAATGGCAGTCTGGCCTAGAACACATTTCCATGTCAACATTTGGTGATTTTCACAGCGCCACCTGTAGGCGACAGGAAGTGTCCATTTTACTTGACGATAGCTTTCTCCAAAGTGTTTGAGTATATCCACCTCAAACTAGGTGTGGATGTTGTCAAGTCCTTGGTGTTGATATTTGAGAAATAATTTCAACTTTCCATCAGAGGGCGTGGCCGTGGCGGCTCATCAAAGTCAACAGTGCCGATTTTTTTGAAAAAATCTGGAACTCCATTGACTTTTTGGCTGATTTTCAGGCAACAGTGTTGGGCTTTCATGTACTTTCTCTGAGCTGTCTGAAACTTCTTGTGAATATTAAGACCAATACTAGAAAAATTTCTAAAGAAATTTTGAGTGTGCCTGACTCTGGCCCCGTCGCCCCCATGCATTAAATAGCTGTCAGCATGTTTGTGTGTGCTTATGTGGTCTTGTGTCTGTGAATGAGAGAGTTTTACAATGTCTTTTATTTTGAAGGGACTCTTATTTTGAAAGAATTTTGCCGTGTGTATTTGTGTGTATGTGTGTGCGCATGTGTGGTTGTCTTGTGTCTGTCAATAAGAGAGTATTACGAAGTCTTTTATTTTGAAAGGACTCTTATTTTGACAGACTTTTTTTGTCTGTGTGTTTTTGTGTGTGTGTGTGTGTGTGGTGTTGTGTCTGTTAATGAGAGAGTTTTACAAAGTCTTTTATTTTGAAGAGACTCTTATTTTGAAAGACTTTTGTCTTGTCTGTGTGCAGTGTGTCTGTCTGTGCTTTATCTATGTGAGAATAAGGATAAAATGGCTGATATTAAAAATCTAGTCTTGATTAGTTATTGATATCATACAGGGACTTCAACAAAGTTAGTCAAAGGCAGGCTTCAGATTGCTAAGCAACCAGGGTGAGCTGCAGGTCAGAGCAATTAGTCACAGCTGCTGCATGCACTTATTCTCTCATACTAAAAGACACAGAAAGTCTCTGAATGAAGCCCCTTGAAGAGGTGGCGTTCAATGCCAAAGGGTGTGTCGTATCCAAAAGCCGAAATATCCGTGAGCAGGGGTTTCTTGTCTACCAGTTCTCTGCCCAGTATGAGACCTAAATGTTAAAAACTCTGGTCCTAATCATCTGGTAAAGACCAGGTACTCCCTGCCCTTCTGGAAATTTCTCCTCTCAAATTAACATGGGAGTATGTAGGGCAGGAGATGTGTGTTGCTGTCGAATCTGTGCGTCTCCCGCCAAAACTATAGTACTGACAGCTTCAGCAGTGTTATCACTGTGATGGCAACAAATTTTCCTACGTTTCTAGCTATAAATGATTTCTGTAGCTCGACATTTGCGGCTGCGGTCGCAGTTTACAAATGTATTTTTCGACAAAGTTTTCTCTCTCTCTACACTCTAACGATGACATCCCTCACTCTAGCTCTCGAAAATTCTTGCAATACACACCCATTCATTTTTTGGTGTGGTTTTTGGTGTTTTTTGGCAAAACCGTTTGGTGAAATGCTTTGAAAATAACATTGCCTGCGATTCCTGGCCGAGCCGGTCGTTTTGACACCCGTTTTGTGTATGTGCGACAAAGACTCTGGGATCCTTAGTGAGCCAAAAAAAGGGCGTAAGAATAATAATAATAATGAGAAAAATTTCTAATGAAATTTTGAGTGTGCCTGACTCTGGCCCCGTCGCCCCCATGCATTGAATAGCTGTCAGCGTGTTTGTGCTTGTTTGTGTGGTGTTGTGTCTATTAATGAGAGAGTTTTACAAAGTCTTTTATTTTGAAGGGACTGTTATTTTGAAAGAATTTTGCCATGTGTGTTTGTGTGTGTGTGTGTGTGTGTGTGTGTGTGCGCACATGTGTAGTTTAATCTTTATTGTCTGTCAATAGAAGTACGAAAGCTTTTTATTGACTGAAAGGACTCTTATTTTGAAAACCTTTTGTCTTGTCTGTGTGTGTGCGATGTGTGTGTGTGTGTGTGCATCTGTCTGTGTGTGTGTGTGTTTGTGGAGTGTGTGGGGTCTTGTCTGTTAATCTACAGAGAGTTTTACAAACTCTTATTTTGAAGACTCTTATTTTGAAAAGACTTTTGTTGTGTGTGTGTGTCTTGTGTGCGCGTGCTTGCATATGTGTGTTTACCTTGTCTGTCTGTCTGTGTGGTGTTAAGCCCCCATGCATTAAATAGTTGTCAGTGTGTTTGTGTGGTCTTCTGTCTGTTAATGAGAGAGTTTAAAGTCTTTTATTTTGAAGGCACTCTTATTTTGAAAAGACTTTTGTCTTGTCTTATTGTGTGATGATATTGTGTGTGTGTTTGCATGTGTGTGTGTGTGTGGTGTTCTGTCTTAATGAGAGGTTTACAAACTCTTTTTTGAAGGACTCTTATTTTGAAAGACTTTAGGTGTGTGTGTGTGTGTGTGTGTGTGTGCGCTTGCGCATGTGTGTTTGCCTTAATCTGCCTGTGTGTGGTGTGTGTGTGTCTGTCTCTTGGCGATCTCAATGTGTCTGTGTTGTTTTTCTTGAGAGAAGGATAAATGGCTGACATTAAAAATGTAGTCTTGATTAGTCATTGATATCATACAGAGACTAACAAAGTTAGTCAAAGGCAGGGTCAGCTGCAGGTCAAATAATTAGTCACAGGTGTGCATAAGCACTCACAGTGAAAGACACAGAAAAAGACACAGAAAGTCTCTGAATAAACCCCTGAAGGTGGCCAAAAACAGCCTATAAGGTGTGCTGCAAACCAAAAACCGGAATCGTTGGCTTCCTTGTCATGTCGACCAGTTCCTTGCGATTTTCGAGCGAAATTGTTTTAAACTGGCAGGTAGTCAGGTAAAGCATGTACTCCCAACTCTTCTGGAAACCTTCTCTCAAATTAACATGGGGGTACATTGGGCAGGAGATGGGTATTGCTGCCGCATCAACTGCGTCTCCGCCAAAACTTATCCAATCTGACAGCTTTATGACGAGTGAATATGGTGAGGCCGACAAATTTTCCTCGTTTCTAGCTATAAATGATTTCTGTAACTTGACATTTCTTGGATACAATCGCAGTTCGTTATTTTTACGACAAAAGTTTTCTCTCTCACTAGACTCTAGGTGACATCACTCACTCCTAGCTCTCGAAAATTCTCATGGCCACACACCCATTCATTTTTGGTGTGGTTTTTGGCGACACAGGCAAAACCGTTTGGTGAAATGCTTTTGAAAATAACATTGCCTAGATTCCGGCCGAGCAGTCATTCTGACACCAGTTTTGTGTATGTCGCGACAAAAACTCTGGGACTTAGTGTGCTCTTTCAGGCACACTCAAATAGCGTGGTGGATAACATATAGTGTGCACTTTCAGGCACACTCAGTGCTCTGGAAATCATTGAGTAGGGGCGGGGCAAAAATCGCTCTATAGCGCCCCTTGAACTTTTCTTTGAGGCAGCCCTGCCACAGTTTTGGACACAGAAGTTATGACTTGATGGGTTGTGAATCATGGTAAGACCTACAAAAAGTCTCTTGGAGCAATGGACTAAAATCAACAGGAAGTGAGATATTTAAGAATAATCCCCATATTTGGTGTTGGGCTGGTTGAAGGGTCATATTTGAAGCGAAGTCCTCCTAGGGATTTTATGGTGACTTCAAACTTGGCACCGTGTTCTTCTGAACACTGGTAAAGTTATCAAAATTATGAATTTTGAGGGAAACTGTGTGGGCGTGGGGATCACATCAGAATTTGACCGTTTGTTCCAGAATTCAAACTCCATTGACTTTTGGCTGGTTTTTAAGAGCTTAAAAAGTGTTGGGAGCTTTCATATACTTTCTCAGAGCTATCACCAAGAAACTGCTTTTGTTCATTAAAAGACCAATATTAGCACAAATTTCGGCTACATACTTAATTACATACTAGCGATAGCCTGAAATTTTATGCTGCTGTGTTGCTAATTTCTGTTGATTATACATTGCATACTGAATGATAATAATAATTGATTAGTAGCGGTGTATGTCACTCTTATGTTGCATCAGCCTGGTTAATGTTCATTATGGTTTAATTGATTAATGCTGACTTTAAATTCATAATTAATCTTGAGCTGTATTTCATATGTTATCTGGTTAGAGATATTTAGCTCAGTCATGCCTAGGAACCACCACTTTGTTTTCTAATCAGTCTGTATTGTTGTGCTTGTGTGCAGCAACCACACGCTACGCACAGGCAGAACCTGTTCACACCCTAAGTAAGATAAACAGCTTGAACTTTATTGAAGGAGTCTTGCCTCTCATTAATGCCATCCACTGAACATGCCAACAGTGTCCTGACCCAACACCTGGGCGATTGCTGCCACCTAAGATCCTAACATAGTCAATCATTCATACAGTAGCGTACTGGGCATTTAGCTTTTACATAACAACACGGCTAATACGAAACTGTTAACTTTGTTAGTGTGTTTGTTTTTAGTTACACATACGTGTTTTATTCTGTTCATGTTGTGATCTGTGCCATCATATTTGATGAGAGCAGTACAGCTGAATTTTATCAGTTAAAGGTGCTTTAGTGACAAATATTGCAAATATAGAAAAGATTACTCAACTTTTTCAGGTAATCTCTATTTCTTAGAACACTGTACAAGTGCAAAATATTTCAAAATATCTACAATTCTATCTTCTCCATACAAATTTCCACAGATGCATCAGGCATTTTGGCAGAGGGCATCACTGTATTTCCACCCAGGAAATACAATTTTTAGGAGCCGAACGCGGTCTGCGAAATCTATTATTCGAATGTTTATTTATTTTTTTAATTATTATTATTATTATTATTATTATTATTATTAGGGCGAAACGCAGCGGTGCGGAAGCCGATTAATTCGAATGTTTATTATTATTATTTTTATTATTATTATTTTTTCTTTCTTATTCTTAGTCAAATGTCGCATTTTAGGCGGCCTAAATGTACTTGAAAAGTCAATTGCCTACCCCCCAAGTCAGCGTAAAATTACATATTTAGGGGTCTTGCGCGCGTAATCCATGCACGTGTACGAAATTTGAAGGGAGTATGTAACATACCGAGACACACAAGAAAGTCTCTTGGTGACCTGGGCTACAGCGAAGCGTACGGCGTCCATTTTGTTTCAAAGTTGGCGTTTTCGACAAGCGTTGGCTGAAAGGTGCTTTGTGAATACAAATCATTTACCAATTGCATTCAAATGTAGTTTAGTCTGGGTGTTTGGCTGGTTGTCATTTTTTGTATCCCGCACCTTCTTTATATGATGTATTGTGAACTTTATAGTCTTTGCTTATAATGATGAACTAACATCAGGGGTAATAGTACATGATTGTTAATTCAACATATCACATATACTGTATATGACAAAGGACAGATGGGTAAGAGAAAGATATCTTACTTTGACAATTGGCCGAGGTCCTCACAGGAGAAAGGTATCAGCAGCTTGAAGTGCGTCAGGGTGGTTCCAGCGCACCAATCCAGCACCAACTTTCGGACTACTGTACTTTTTCCTGTTCCAACAGCCCCATACAGCAACACATTAAGCCCCCGACCGTCGCTCCAGGTATCACTGGGCTCAAACAGTTGTTCCACAGTCACAGAGGCATTAGAGGGGGAGCTGGGTTGGAGAGGGGAGCTGAGGAGACCTGTAGCCTCCTCTGCCTTCCTTTCCAGTATCAGTGGATCCACATGCATGGTCTCTGGGCTGAAGTAACCACCAAACTGTTTCTCCTCCTGGGGAAGGTGACTGAACCACAAGAGGAGCTTCCTCTTGTGGATCTTTATGGGATCTACTATGAGAGAAAAAAAGGTGTGTTAGATTCTGAGTGTGTTCCATATTCTTAGACATATATCTGTCAATGTGACAGTACAAATCTAAACAGAGCACTTGTGAAGGACCATCAGACTCAGACTTCCAAAGCTCCCTCAGACTGAATGTTTTTCAGTAAAACACAGTAGACAAAAAAATAAATGTGTACACCCTGGCTCCACAAATGACCAGATACACTGAACAGACTTACTACTACCATTACTGACACTTGGGACAGTTGTAGCTCAGGAGCTAGAGTGGGTCGTCCACTAATCAGATGATCGCAACGCCATCGTTGTGACTACAACTAATGTAACAACACAACATTTAGCCTGTAAGCTAAACAAACAAAGAGTCTGTCTACATATTTTAAATGGCAGTCAATGTTGATGAATGTTGATATTGGCTTTGCCCGTCTGTGTGTTATATTTTTGTGTGCACAGTTTACAGGTGCAGAATTAAAGCATGAACATTGTTAAAGTCTGCATTTATTCAGAAATTAATGATTGACTCTTGTATGCAGTTCACAGATGCTTTATGCTATACCATACATACTATATCAATTAATTAAAAACCTGCAGCCATCTGAAGAAAGCAGGACACATAATGATAAATCTGCAGCCTCTGACTGAGGAAGAGCACAATGGCATTACTTACAGCCGCCCACTATGTTTAAATCATGTGCAAATGACACCAAGCTGCAACGAGATACCCGCACACACTTATACAACAAACAGGTGTGTTCTGTCCTCCTGATTGTGTGGAGCATGTCAGATTACAGCAGTTCATCAGTCTCCTTTGCAGCTTCAAACATGGTAGAAATAAATACTAATTTTCCATTTTGTTAAATCAAATAATCATGCACTGGTGGCAGGAATGTGTTATCATCAGCATCCTCTGTGTGCATGGTACATATAGTTCTCTATGGTTACTTTTGCCATTGTTCTACAGCTTATGACTGTCAGCTAAAACTGCATTGAAACTTAAAATTTACGTTCTGTGTGTTCACAGTGAACAGAGCTTTTCACTGTTCTGGGTTCTGAGGTGGTGGAGCAGAAGGTGCTGCTCTGAGTCCTGGCAGTGGCTGGGTGGAGAGTAACCCCCACCATCCTCTTCCACCTCCATACTGTGAGCAGCTGGCTTAGAGGTCTGAAAAACACCACACGACACAGGTTAGTTCAGTGGGAATTACAATTAGGCTGTTTGCAGGTTGTAGCAAGTACACTGACATACCTCCAAGGCACTGACATTTATGCAAACACACATAACTACGCCCAGTAACTCACCAAGACTTGTCTAATGCTGCTCTGAAAAATTCATAACATGTCACTGAAATAGCAATGGAGACCTTGAGACTGTCTTTTTATGTCAAATGAAGGAATAAAGTGAGAATACAAAGCCCAGAAAATAAATAAGTGGAGCTCATATTCATACTGTAACTTGTTCAGTTAATGTAAATTCTTTACTTCCTTACTACTACAACATTGTGAATGATAGTTGTTTTGTGATAAGACACTTTTGGTGAACACACCAAGTCTTCCCTTCCTCAGCTTCTTCTCTCCTCACTGTGTATAAAGACACAGACATGACAAAAATATGCAGCAAACTCTGTGACTCATTGAGGGTTGACAATTATCACTTGACCAAAAGTGATGAGAGGGGCTTGAATTCAGCCCCTCTCATCACTTTTGCTGCAGCCCTGCAGCATCTTAGTTACTGGATTAGAGGTATGGACACTATTAATTAGGGCCTGAGCACGCGGTGCGAGGCCATATTGAATTTCGAATGTTTATTAGGGCCCGAGCACGCAGTGCGAGGCCCTATTGAATTTCGAATGTTTATTATTATTATTTTTTTTTTTTTTTAGGGCCCGAGCACACGGTGCGAGGCCCTATTGAATTTCGAATGTTTATTATTATTATTTTTATTATTATTTTTTTTTTTTATTCCTCTTCTCCTTTCTTTTTCTTCCCCAAAGTAAATCGCATTTTAGATGGCCTAAATGTACTCGAAAACTCACGAAAATTTGCCTACCCCCCCAAAGTCAGCCGTAAAATTACGTATTTTAGGGGTCTCGCGCATGGGCGTACAAAAATGGCTCTACAGCGCCACCTAGGTTTATGTTTTCGGAGGAGCCCCTCGACACGGTTTGATCCACATGTACGAAATTTGGAGGGACTATGTAACATACCGAGACACACAAAAAAGTCTCTTGGTGACCTGGGCTACAGTGAAGCGTACGGCGTCCATTGTGTTTCAAAGTTGGCGTTTTCGACAAGCGTTGGCTGAAAGGTGCTTTGTGAATACAAATCATTTACCAATTTGTTTTTTGTGTCAAAGTTGGCGTTTGTGTTTTTGGGGTCATTTCCAGGGGTCGTATTTGAACGAACTCCTCCTAGAACTTTGATCCTATCTGTTTGAAACTTGGCGTGTGTGTTCTTAAGGCCTCGACAATGAAAAGTTATCAAAATCGTGAGTTTTGGATTGACTGTGTGGGAGGGGCGGGGCCACGAAATTTGGCGTGTTTTCATGAAATTTCGACGTGCTATAACTTTGCGAAAAATACTCTAATCTTCCCCAAACCTCTGATATATAATGGCAGTCTGGCCTAGAACACATTTCCATGACAACATTTGGTGATTTTCACAGCGCCACCTGTTGGCGACAGGAAGTGTCCATTTTATTTGACGATAGCTTTCTCCAAAGTTTTTGAGTATATCCACGTCAAACTAGGTGTGGATGTTGTCAAGGCCTTGGTTTTGACATTTGAGAAAGAATTTCAACTTTTCATCAGAGGGCGTGGCCGTGGCGGCCCGTCAAAGTCAACAGTGCCGATTTTTTCGATAAAATCTGGAACTCCATTGACTTTTTGGCTGATTTTCAGGCAAAAGTGTTAGGCTTTCATATACTTTCTCCGAGCTGTCTGAAACTTCTTGTGGTTATTAAGACCAATGTTATGCAAAAATCGGCTGCATAATTAATTAGGGGGCGGGGCAAAATCGCTCTATAGCGCCCCCTTGAACTTTTCTTTGAGGCAGCCCCGCCACAGTTTTGGACACAGAGTTATGAAACTTAGCCGACTTGTAGATCAAGGGAAGACCTACAAAAAGTCTCTTGGAGTAATGGGCTAAAATCAACAGGAAGCAAGATATTTAAGAATGAAAAGCACCATTTTTGGCGTTGCGGGCTGGTTGAGAAGGGGTCCTATTTGAACGAACTCCTCCTAGGGATTTCATCCAATTGACTTCAAACTTGGTAGGTGTGTTCATATAGACTTACTGAGTAAAAGTTATCAAAATTATGAATTTTGATGAAACGGTGTGGGCGGGGCGCTCCATAGAATTTGACCCTTTGATCCAGAATTCGAACTCCATTGACTTTTTGGCTGGTTTTTAAGGCAAAAGTGTTGGGCTTTCATATACTTTCTTAGAGCTGTCTGAAACTTCTTGTGGTTATTAAGACCAATGTTATGCAAATTTCGGCTGCATACTTAATTGCGGGCGGGGCAAAATTGCTCCATAGTGCCCCCTTAAATTTTTCTTTGAGGTAGCCCAGCCACAGTTTTGGACACAGAGTTATGAAACCTCAGTCAAATTGTAGAACCTGGCAAAACCTACAAAAAAGTCTCTTGGAGCAATGGGCTAAAATGAACAGGAAGCGAGATATTAAAGAATGAAAATCACCATTTTTGGTGTTGCGGGCTGGTTGAGAAGGGGTCATATTTGAACAAACTCCTCCTAGGTATTTCATCCAATTGACTTCAAACTTGGTAGGTGTGTTCATATAGACTTCCTGAGTAAAAGGTATCAAAATTATGAATTTTGATGAAACGGTGTGGGCGTGGCTCTCCGTCACATTTGACCATTTGACCCAGTTCTGGCTAATGTGCGTGGTCAATTGAACAAAGTACTTCGAAGTCTGCGAAGGCTTGCATATTTTCCACCCGGTGTCAGGCTGGTGCCCCCCGACGGGTGTGCAGGTGCGAGGGCCCGTCCAATGCTGCTTGCAGCTTTAATTACTATTATAATTGAATTACTGTTAGTCTAATAAGAAGATATTAACAGAAATGTTGTGAAATTACTTCATATTATTACTTATGGCTCATGCTGCCACCTAATCTGCTTACTGATCTACTTAAGAAAGCACCTGTTGATCTGGAGTGTAAATAACTTTCACTCTTCATTCTTTTCAAATGCAGAAAAGAGAAAAAGTGTGTCTCAGCAACTTTCACTTCATTTAGGCTAATTATATAACCATATATTTGATCTTTTTCACTCTGCATTCAGGGCCTGCAATTCCACTCAAACTGCTCTTACCAAAGCTAAATGACATTTTACTTCAGTACTGACTCAAATCCAACTTGAGGTACATTACATTACATTACATACATACATTACAATAATAATAATAATAATAATAATAATAATAATAATAATAATAATAATACATCAATATGTGTAATACGGAGTACCTCTGGCCACCTGACACCATCATTGCTGGGTCAGCTTCAGTCTCAATGAATGTCTTAATCTTAGTACTTATGATCCATTATGAAACATCACAAATGCGCATGGGATGTACACAGGCCAGGACAAGAGGGTTCTGCAGCAAGTGGTAAAAAACACCCAGAGGATCATTGGTACCATCTACTCAACATCAGTGATATCAGTGAGGTGAGGAGCCAGTGCAGAGCTCAAAGAGCTAAATGACCCTCCACAGACACAGCCTTTTCATCCTTCTGCTATCTGCCAAGCAATACAAAAGTATCCACTGCCATACCACTCCACCATGAAGAAACCACATGGACCTTTTCTGTTATGCTAGTTTTGAAAATGACCACACCACCTGCTTTTGGACTGCCCTCATTTTCCCTATGACAGTCTTTCGATTTGCACTATAAATTGAAAATACACAAACAACAAAACAACTCCACCACACCCAACATCACGCCTGAGTCAGTAGTGTGGTGTGCTGCACCTGTGACAACACCAAAAACCATGTCATGCTATAATAGCAAGTGTACATTAGTTCTGTGAGCTGAGAAAGGCTGTTAAAGTTATATTACACTTACAAATAGCTACAAATATTTCAAAGAGAGGTCACTGTATTTACGATCTGTTCTCACACAGCTGTAACGTATGAAGTGTCTGTTACTGTGTCCAAGCATAGCTATATCGAAAAGGTCAAAACAGACTCTGTACCATGTGCATCCCAAACTCTGAGTCAGTCACTAAAGATATCAACACAAGTTTGTCACCAACCTGTACAGTGAGCTCATCCTTCTGTTCTGCTGCTTCTTTGTGTCAGAGAAGCTTCTGTGAAAAACAGTTAGCATACAAAATGAGACAATGTGTGCCTTTGTGAACAATTCCATTCTGTTAGAAAGAACTCTTCATTGTTACTTCAAATGAAACTTTTTACTTTTAGGCATGGTAGCACACACCAGCCTGAAAAGACAAGAGCTGTAAAACTGGAAATGGCTTGTCAGTATTATCATAATATTTCAATTGTCACATATGATCATAAAGGAACAATTATAGTAAAATGTATTTATAAAGTCCTACCATACAATCTTAGTGAGAGTAATTAATAATAATAGTTAACAGGTACTAATGACAGTATAACCACAACAATAATAGCACTAATGAATAAATCAGGTTTATGCAGGAATCCTGAGGTTAAATTTAATACCATTTAATACCTTTTTAATACCTTCTAAATATTTTTTAAAACCTCAGCTTGCTTCTAGTCATATAGCATAAACAGGACTGATAAACAGGAGGGCACATGCACTGTTACTGTGAATCCCTTAGTCATTTAGCTAAGGCTTTTATCCAAAGTGACTTTCAGAGAAGATGCGATGACTGCAGTGGAAGTTTGACTGGTGGTGGGACTTGGTCGAAGTACTGGGGTACCGGACATACTAGCTGTACAGAAATTTGATATTAATGGCTGCTGTCCCATCAAGTTGTCAGTCAACTGAACACTGTAGATAGATCCATCTACATAATTAGTTAGTTACGCTAAATGACACAAAAGCATAAGATTTCAGCACCACTCCACACATAACCATGTTCTCTAATGAAGTAATCAAGCATACTTAACCAACAGTGTTTTACAGGAGAATCTTGTGAACAGCTGTTCTATTCACACTTTTCTATTTTGTCTTTTTAATGTAATTTTCAGTCTATGAAATCAAACCTTTTTGTGCAAAGCTTGTTTCAAGTTTTACTCCAGCAATCAACCATGTACAGAACTTTTCAGTATTCACTGATTTTATACTGTCACACTAACCACAAACATCTTGAGAATCATTACAAAGTATCAGGGTGTTCCTGTAACCATGGTAACTCACGGTGCCAGAGGAGAGGGAGAGACGCTGATACGATAATGTCTGGAGGGTAGAGTCATTGTTTCACACATGAAGCAACAGCAGGAGACTCTGTGTCAGACGAGTTCTCACATGTTGACTTACAAACCGAGTCTCAAAATGACATCACAGCTCTGTGATGCAGTCAAAAGCTAATCGATAATTGATGTCCATGCTAGCTAAACAGCTAAACTTTAGCACCGATGCTCTGTGTTTAGATCCCAGCCTGGTGTGAGTCACACACACACTTTAAACAATACCATTGGCTGTGTGACAACCTGCCAATAAAAACCATCAACCCTCCTCGGATATACATTGATCTCATAAATGACCTCTGCGAACTCTAAATGACAGAAATTCTTCTGCATGTAGAGGGTACTGCTACGACAGTCTATGTAATAAATTCTGGCGAACTTTTAACAAACAAACTTACAACAAATCACCTGCTATCCTTAAAAAAATAATACCTCGCAATCAGACATTAATACTCTTTAATACCCGCGGACACCCTGTAAATAGCCCTATAAAGTGTCCTCATTTAGAACCTTAATCACATGGATACATCAGCATCTTCATGGAGTTCTATCTGAAAATAATCTCGTCATTTGTGTGTCATGGACAGCCAACAAGAAGTCTGTCAACTCAGCTATCTTTATTATGATCTGATGCTTCTGTCAGAATAAATCTGACTTTTTGGTGTGGCTCTGATAACAGCAACATTCAACACATGCTGCTGTTTTTTAAAGCGTCTCTTCTGTGCTGTGTTTTAACTTTACAGCATCTAAATGGGAGGTTTGTTCGTCACTTTAAATGTGATATCATATTTTACTTGCAGTTTATAAACCAATGGGACAAATCACTGGTAGCAGAATGGAGTGATCGTATTTAGACAGAGCAGGTTCCTGAAACATACATATTACGTAATGTGTAAATGTTGTGTTGTCGGAGCTCAGGGCTGAGGAAGTCTCACAGCCTCAAGTAGACCGATAGAGAGAGTGGCCACTGGGCATGCAGCCAAATGGAACGTTGGAACGTTAGCTAAACGTTGTAGTACTGTAATGTCAGCTGAATGTAGCTAAATATGTTCCTGCAGCCAGACAGCATGTGTCACTGTGTCTTTTAAGTTAAAGGTAAGGCTAAGTCCAGAGATTATGGGCATGCACAGTAAAAAATGTAATGCCAAGTCACAGAAAATCAAATCACAATGACTCACTGCAGTCTGTCGTCCCGTTTTCCGTCGGTCGCTGTGTCCGGTCACTCACGATACCTTTCACTTGAAGTCATTCTGTGCTTTCTAAAACTATGTGTTCACTAAATAACAAAGACAGTTATGTTCTGACAAAATGACTTCCATGCTGTTCCGCTTAACGACCGTTAAGCTACAGTTTGTTTTCGCTGTACGGAAGTACTTTCAAAGAGTCTTTGGAAATCAAGAGCACAAGCCGGAAGCCTGAAAGCTGACTGAAAACTGAATAAAATAAAATAAAATAAAATAAAAATAGGTGTTACAATACGTGTTACAATGACAATACAGTCTATAAGTAAGTATTATATAATATATAAAATAAAATAAAATAAAATAAATAAGAATGTAAAAACGTAACACTTTTATTTTGAAGGCTGTATTTCCAAATACAGAAATGTATAGCGGAAATGTTATTTTCAGTGGAATCCTAACATCGTCTCCGTTTTCCTGTTTTAAGGACAAACACCTTGATCAGATTACTCATGCATATTTAGCCTTACATAAAATGTGTGTGCGCTGTATGTGTGTCTTTTCCCTATCTGTGTGTATTAAGCCGTCTTTTTTTGCGATGTACGGACAAATGATCCGTGGCTTCATACAGTGGAGTTTACGCTGTTGTCTCTGAAGCCAAGAAACCTGCATAACGTAATACAGAAATCTAAGCTTCGATCCGCTGCAAACAAACAAACAAACAAACACAAAGCGTTTCGTCCTCTCTTTCCTCAAATGGTGTTGGAGTTGAAATTGGCTACAGAGCTGTACAAAGATTACAGCAAGAGACTGAACACGCACCCCTCCTGCCCCGGGGACTTCCAGCGCTAAAGCTGTGGTGACGTGGTGGAAGAGTTGTGCCCACCTTCACCACCTTGAGTCTGACGTCAGGATGTGAAATGCTGACCTATTAATGAACAGCAGGCTCACCTAGCTTCTTTCTTGTCCAGGTGGGATAGGGTGGTGTGGAGGATGTGTGCTATGGTGTAGGGTGGCCTCTGATTGGCCGAACCATTTCCTGGCCTCTTGTTGTGTTTGTTCTCTTTGTAATATTAAAGTTAACCTAATTGAAGGCATAAGGATCCAAACATCTGACCAGCCTCTGTACTCGCTGGTGGTGCAATGTAGAATGCTGAGACTACACACTTGTGCTGGCAGGTGCTGTAGAACCACTACTGACTGCCGTTTATTCCTTACACCCAAATTCCACCATGTGCAGATGCACCGCGTTGTGAGTGCACTGTGGTCACTGCATGCAATATGCAACTGTTCTATTTTTGATGGACACCTTGAGCAGCCTGTGTTAGTTTACGGGTGTTGAAAGACTGATGTCAAAAAACCCAGGAAAAAGTACAAAAAAGTCCTAAAAACACAGAGCTACTGTAACTGGAAGCTAACAACATGGCACCATGGCAAATCAAGTTTTATTTGTATAGCCCAAAGTCACAAAGTACATTTGCCTTGGAGGGCTTTACAATCTGTACAGGGAAAACAGGGAGGGAGTGACACTCTCTGTCCTTAGACCCTCGGTTCGAGTGAGGAAAAACTTGCCCCTTTTAACAGGGAAAAAAGGTGGAAGAAAGCTCAGGAAGAGCCACAGAGGAGGGATCCCTCTCCCAGGACGGACAGACGTGCAATAGATGTCACGCGTACAGAACAAATCAACACAAACATATTGTACAATTACAATGAATGATAGAATGACAATGAATTACAATGAATGATAGAATGATTACAGTAGCAGTGGAACCTGTGATAGAGATAGAGAGACACAGATGCACAGCAGCAGTAAATCATTAACTAACTATAAACTGTAATGGAGATATGGTAGTGTAACCAGCATGAAAAATCAGGTCACTAATCCAGTATTTGTCATTAAGTCAGTCCCGGTAAACCCCCAGTAGGTGGCAGTGTTCCCCTGTTAGTGATATTTTATTCCTGAACCTAGCTCAGTTACCGCGTGAAGTCGTCACCTGAGAGACGCCATTTTCTCTCAGACACGAGCCGGACGGCAGCAGACCAGACCAAGTGAGTCGGTAGCGATAAGTGAAAAGAAAACAAAGCAAACACAAAGAAAAGAGTTATAAATAGCTGCAGACAACGGCAGAAACCGCCCGCCGAAAGACCCGGTAGCCATGGGCAAACTCAGTTCACCCCAGTAAGCCGTGAGCCGAGGAGGAAAAAACCCCCTTGTGGAAGTAAATGCAGAGACTCCGGTGAGTTAGCATACAGTTAGCCTGTAGTCTGGTAGCCATTTAGATGGAAAAGATGTATTTATTGTGTTATCAGCTTAGTTTAAGTTGGTCTGTACTGCTTAAAAATAGCTTTTGTGCTAGTGTAGTTTATCGTTGGAAAAAGATTGTTAGATTGAAATGCTAATGCTAATAGTGAGCGCAACATGCTAAGCGCTAGCTCCAAGTTGTTAATCCGTCTATTGTTATGCTTAGTCATGCTAATCGCTATGCTAACCGTTAAGCCAAAGCTAATTACCATGCGGTCTGCAAAGAGAAGATGCAGTTTATATTATTTGTGCCATTTGAATTGCCTGTTTGTGTTGTTAGCCATTTGAAATCAAATCAAATCAAATCAAATTTTATTTATATAGCCCAAAGTCACAAAACACAGTTTGCCTCAGAGGGCTTTACAATCTGTACAGGGAGTGACACCCTCTGTCCTTAGACCCTGATTTGAAAGGAGTAACAGTACCATTTAAGGTGTGGTATATTTCATTTTTGATGAAGGAATTTGCACTTCTGTATAAAAACTATAATTCATTTGATGTTCAAGAGTTAAATAATTAAAAGGTGAATTAAAGTAGTTAAAAACTGATGATATAAGATAAATAGGGGTTAAAAAGAGATGCATAAATAATGTGTCTGTTAAATACTATTGTTGATATTAATTCATGAATACCTAATTGAATACACTTATAGTTAAAGCGAATTGTTTTAATTCATAATAATTCATTTATTGTGTATTAATGTATTTCCTTGATTTTTGGTGATTTCATGATAAACAGAAAAGATGAGGTCTCATAGAACATGACAGAATCAGATTTAGTTCTTACGCCTATGCATTTTCTGTGTAGGTTGGTTTTTGTTCTTTGCTAGTCTGAACTACTGTCCGAGGAACAGAGTGACAAACAGGAATCTGAAGACAGAGGACTCGAATGCAGAGAACGGGATGAAGAAGAAGACTTTATTTCCTTAATGCCGGGCAACACCGGGGAAACAAAAAGCGCCTCCAAAAAAGAGGGAAGAACAAAAAGCGCCTCCAAAAAAGAGGGAAGAACAAAAAGCGCCTCCAAAAAGAGGGAAGAACAAAAGGCGCCTCACGAAGAGGGAAGATATAAATTGGGCTCAAACTAAACTAGCACTATGATAAGGCAAAGGCCAACGAAAAATCACTTATTCAAGGTACAAAAAGAAAACAAAAAACTAGACTATGAGATAAATACAGACTAGAATGTGACAAGAGGGCTGGTGTTCAGGACAACAGACTTGACACACTGGCACAGGATTAATGGAGATGCAGACTATTACATATATATATATATATATATATATATATATATATATATACATGGAGGGAAATGGGGAACAGGTGGACACAATCAGGAATCAGGGAAGACAATCAGACTGTTGACATGTGAGGAAGGGCAAGTGACCGGTGTGACAGAGAGAGAAAGAGATGATTAAGATGGCGAGCCCAGCCCAACGGATATGAGAAAGAGAGAGAGAGAGAGAGAGAGAGAGAGAGAGAGAGAAGCAGTGTGGCCAGCTGCAGAACCTACCTCGACGATTCCAGATCTTCTGATTCTCACACTGAGAAACACAGATAAGCTACTCACACACTCACCTACCCGGGTAGAGGTAGAAGTAGTAGAAGAAAGAAACTGAGGACAAGGAAACTGAATTGACATTGACAAATGTGAGATGTGAGTATCCCTTAATTCTCCAAGTAAGGACTAACGGTGCTACAGTAGCAATAATGACAGTAATAATATATGTAGTGGACGTCATGCAGGACCACAGCAGCAGCCACGATCCATGACAACCTGCTGGACGAGAGAGCACAGAAACTCCAGGGAAGAAGTTTAGTTAGTAACATGCATTAACATGCATTAATGAGGGGGATCAAGATGGCGGCATAGCCTGAAAGCTCCACACAACCGAACACAAACTTTAGAAAAACCCCACAAATGCACTGATAATTTTTGAGCAAACAGAGTGCCTCTGGATATGTCGGAACCATCCGAATTGAAATCCTACGATATTTTCACCAGAGCACGCAAAGCAAGTATCGCTGAGGCAACAACTTCTACGGCAATGAAGGTGGCTAATGAAGCTAACAGTATGGCTAATATAGCTGATGTGCTGGCAGAGCTGAAGTCCCTCTGTTCGGACTTTGGATCAAAACTGGACAACATTAATAACCGTTTGTCGGATGTGGCAAACTCAATTGTGGCGATTGAAATTAAACTTTCAGACGTGGAACAAAATGTGGCTGCAAATGCAACACGTATCGGAGAGGCAGAAACACGTGTAGCAACAACAGAAGACAAGCTGCAAGAGGCACTCGCCTCAGCCACTAAACGAATTGCCTATCTTGAATCAAAAACAGAAGATTTGGAAAATTGAGGCAGAAGAAAAAACCTGCAGATATTTGGTCTACTTGAACGAGCTGAAGGAAATAAGCCACTCTTCGACTTTGTCAACGACATGCTACCGCGATGGCTCGGCTGTCCTGATAAAACTTTCACTTTGGAGCGAATTCATCGCACACTGGCCGCGGCCAAACCTAACCAGAACCGAGCAGTTCTTGTCCACTTTTTGAAGTTTCAGGAGAAGGAATTTGTGTATCGCGAAGCAAGGAAGTGAGAGATCATGCACAACGATGGCAAGCTTTCTTTTTCTCAGGATCTGTCTGCAGAAACAGTCCGTATTCGGCGAGAATTTGCCCCAGTTGTGAAGCAGTTTGTGGCCACGGGACACTTTCGAGGATTTCATCACAATCCTTGTAAATTGAGAGTGCTTCACAATGGAAGAATGAATCTCTTTTCAACACCGCAAGAAGCTGAGAAGTTTTACCAAGACATGACACGACCTGCATAAACATTGTACAGACCGTACAGACGTGATGCATAGTTCCTGAAATTACGAAGGACATTGCACACACCAAGAAGGAAAACAACAGTTGAGTCAGGTATCATAAACAATATACAGAGACTAATAAAGACTGTTTCTCTGTGTTAGGGTTGTTAAATGTTATACTGAAAAGACAAGGAATGGTTCAAACATTTATGTGGGGCCAGACATTTAAATAAGGGGACATGATAAAAAATTAGGATAATTTTGCTAAATTATTAATTATCTTATTGTATTATTTTCTGAGGTGCAACACCTAAACCAACATTATTTCTGGTACAGCATTGTTTAATGCTTTTTTTTTATTTTTTTTATCTCCCCACGAACACAGTTAGCTTTAACTGAGTACAGAGAAAGGGCTTAATGTTACAATACGAGACATTATGGTTGTTTGGACTCATGGCTGTTCTGTCCAGGGTCAAGGGCACACGGACTAGCTGCTCCTCAGTATTAGTGGATCAGCATCCTCCAGAGCTGGTTTATTAAAGGGGGTGTGGGAAGGCATTTCAGTGGGAATGCCAGGGGATGGGATTGGATTTTTTCTCGTTCTGGTTATTACTGTTCTAATTGTTCTTGCGTTTTTTCTTTTCCCCTCCAATGTGTGTTATATTTTTGTGTGTGGTTTTGGCAGAATCAGCAACATTTCCTCAACCTCATCAGGATATCAGAAGATGTTATCGATGGCAAAAACTATGTCTGTGAACAATTCCGAAATTAAGATCACTAGTTGGAATGTTAGGGGGCTTAGAAAATTGACTAAATTGAAACAAGTTATAAATAGGCTGAAATATCTCAGGTCTAAAATTGTTTTCTTACAAGAAACCCATTTGATGGCCTCTGATATACCTTGTTTAAAAAAAAGATGGCCAGGCCAAGTGATTTATTCTTCTTATAATAATTATGCTCGAGGTGTTGCTATCCTCGTACACAAGTCAGTTCCATTCCAAATTACTCAAACTATTCAAGATCCAACTGGTAGATATGTGATTGCACAAGGAAACATTATGTCACATAAAGTTAATCTAATTAATATTTATGGTCCTAACGAGGACATGCCGTCTTTTTTTGAAAAATTACTGTTGACTGTGTCTACCTTAGAAGGTCTCTACATTATCGGGGGGGGGACTTTAATTGTACGTTAGACCCAGTAATGGATTGACTGAACTGATACCTCCCATGTACAGACAAGGAAAAAGCTGACTGAATTCATAAAAGATTTAAGACTAGTCAATGTATGGAGAGAAAATAATCCAAACAAAAAAGAATTTTCTTGTCACTCTTCTACTTATAAAACGTATTCATGTATTGATTATTTCCTAATATCTGTTGAGCTGCTTATTAATGTCACAAACTGCTGGTATGACAGCATAATGATTAGTGATCATGCAGCTGCCTCAATGGAAATATGCTTAGGCATATTTGCTCAACATTCTCAGAGATGGAGGTTCCAGGTATATTGGTTACAGGATCCATCTTTTCTTAAATTCATTAGAGCCTGCATAGATAACTATTTCCTACTAAACACGGATGAAACAACTGCCAGTGTAAGGTGGGAAGCATTCAAGGCATATATAAGGGGAGAAATTATTAAATATACGAGCTCAAAGACTAAACAGAACAAAAAGGAAATGCAAACATTGGAAGGACAGATTAAAACACTAGAATTAGATCTTTATGAGAATAATGACGAGGACAAACAGCAACAATTAACAGTAATGAGAGCTGAATACAATAAACTCACAACTGACAGGGTTGCTAAAAACCTCTTATGGACCAAGCAAGCGTACTATGATCAGGGCGAAAAGCCAAGCAAGCTACTGGCTTGGCGGGTTAAGAAAATGCAAGCCGAAAGAACGATTAACAGTATAAAGACAATGTCAGGCGATTTAACAACAGACCCAACTGAAATTAATGCTACCTTCAGAAACTTTTATGAATTATTGTACAAATCAGAATATACAGGAGCTACACAACAACAAGCATTTCTCGATCAGCTACAGTTCCAGAGTTTATCTGAAGATGAAAAGGAAGCACTGGACAGGACATTAACAGTTGAGGATCTTGTAGTGTAAAATTTTGTGCACACTGATAGATCTTCTGAGTGTGTAATATGCAGTACTCTAAGAAGTTAGTTGGTTTTCTCTGATTTAGCATGATTTCTAGATGGTTTGCCCTGATTTAATGGGTTTTCTTTGATTTAATGAGATCTGCTTTAAGCTTTAAAGAAACATATATAACACAATATAAACTCTGAAGCACTGTGCTAATCATTATGCTAATAGTCATGCTAATGCTAAAACATTTGCTGATAACTGGAAACATTTTAACCATTGTCTAATCACTGTAGCAGAGCCCCTCTTTGAGGTGAAGTATGATTAAAGTAATATGATTTTTGAAAAGCTAAAATGCACATATAATCACACAGAATGCTGTATGCTAGATAGAATGCACCATGTTTTCACAATATAGTAAACATGTTTTTTTTATATATATATGAGTGTAAGAGCACAAAGTTTAGTGAAGTAGTGAGCACTTGATTTCTAGTATGATTTAATGTGAAACGTATAACCATGTAACTTGTAACAGTGTGAGACATATTAAACTTTTTAGAAAATATAATTGGAAGGTTCTGTAACGCAATGATGCTGTAGCAGTAGAGTCATAAGAGTGACTTTAAACAAAACAATGTAACTTCAAAGCCCCAGTCAAACAAAACAATGTAACTTCAAAGCCCCAGTCAGTGGACTCAGTAATTGGGTCTTATCAGTAGTTACGTAGTGATAGGCTGGACATAGACATAGACAGACAGTGGGACTCTGGAAGCAGGCACCCAGGTGCAAGATAAAAACCACAGTCAGCAAATTCAGTAATTGGGTCTTATCAGATGTTGAGTAATGATAGACTGGACATAGACATAGACAGACAGGGGGACATTGGAGAAAGGCATACAGTATATAAGAGAAACCAAAGTTAGTGAGTTCGGTTTTTTCCCGTGGGAACCCAGGCTCTTGTTGTCTGTAAAGATAATAAAAGCTCTATCTTCTGCCAATCCTGATGAATCCTGTGTATTTTTGCCTGTGTATTTTTAAGTGGATTAACATTATTAGACCAATAATGGACCTGAAAAATTGTAGTTTTAAAGTTGCATCCAGTCTGCGGATCAAGAACCAAGCTGAAGACCGTGAGACAACAATCTTTACGACGCCGTGAGCAGTATGAACAATGGGAAAGCACCTGGTCCCGACGGGATACCTATAGAATTTTATAAGAAGTTTAAACAGAAACTTGCGCAACCTTTATGAGATATGTTTAACGAATCATATGAAACAGGAACTCTTCCACCATCGTTACGATTAGCAATGATAACTGTGATACTAAAGCCTGATGATATATTTTTTTTCTTAACAAACCTGAGGAACAGTATTCCAAATTTGACTACTTTACTTGAAAACTTTTTCGACTTTTCTGGATATAGAATAAACAAATCTAAGTCAGTATTGTTATTCCTAAATGAAGAAGAAAGACGTAATCCCAAAATAAATACACCATTTATGGCCACGCAGGATGGATTTAAATATCTGGGTATTAAGATTGCCCCAAAACTTGGCGACATTGTCCCTATAAACTATAACCCTCTCGTAGATGAAGTGACAGAAAAGTTGGACCGGTGGTCTAAATTGCCGATATCAATGATTGGTCGTATAAATCTTATTAAAATGTCTATTATACCCAAATTTATATATCTCTTCCAAGCACTCCCGCTTCCATTACCAAGTAACTTTTATAGAAAAACTGATAGTATATTTAGCCAGTTCATTTGGAACAATAGAAAGGGTAGAATCCGGCTCAAGTTATTATTTTTACCCTATGAAAGGGGAGGACTTCGGGTCCCAAACCTGAAATGGTATTATTGGACTACTCAATCAAGTTCTGCAATGTACTATTTTTCTTCATCCACACCACCTGCTTGGGTAAATATCGAACAAAAATCAGTGTCAGATCTGCCCATAAAGCAGTATTTATATTCCTCAGATATCAAGACACTGAAAAAACAAACAAGAAACTTGTATTTTTTGTTAAAAATACAGTATCAGTGTGGTATGCAGCACATAACTTTGTTGATGAAACATTAACTTTGTCACAATTTACTCCTATCTGGGGCAACAGACAATTCAAACCTGGTAGATTGGATGGGGGATTCAAATTATGGGCATAGAAAGGAATCAGGACCATTTCAGACCTTTATTTTGAAGGTACCTTTCTCAAATTTGATCAACTTTGTCATAAGTACGGAGTTCCTCAAAAACATTTTTTCAAATATTTGCAAATAAGAAGTTTTTTAGAAGCAAAATCTGAGACATTCATGGCCACACCCCCGCTATCGATTATTGAGGAAATGGTGATTAATAATTTGAATGGTAAAAAACATATATCTAGATTCTATAACCTTTTAGTGGAGTACTCAACAGAATCAGCATTAGATAAATTAAATGCGTGGAGAACAGGCACTAAAATATTAGTGAAGAAGATTGGGGAAGAGCATGACGCAAAATAATTCAATTAACACAAGGTTAAAATTGATTCAGAATAAGTGGTTAATGAGGGTTTATATAACCCCTGCAAAACTTCACCATATCTCCCCTAACATCCTGGATGTTTGTGTTAAATGTTTGACTGAAAAGGGAACTTTGATTCACTGCCTATGGGAATGCTCTAAGATTTTGGTATTTTGGGAAAATGTAGTTAAATGTTTATCACGGATGGTTAAGTGTAACATTCCTTTGACGTCAACAATCTGTATACTTGGAATATACCCCAAAAACTCCTTCAGAACAACGAAGCAATCGAAGATGGTTGACTTTGGACTTCTCCATGCAAGGAGAGTGATTGCACTATATTGGAAAAATGTAGAACCACCATCACTGGCAATATGGAAGAAGGACTTGATGACTTGTCTTGGACTGGAGAGATTGACATTCATTGTTAAAGGTAAACAGGAGCAGTTTGCTTGTATTTGGGAATCATTTATGTCATTTCTGACCAATGAAACAGATAACACTGACTGAATAATAGATTATGAAATGATCCTGCCTTTTTTTTTTTTTAAATTATATTTTACTCCATTAGTTTGATGTCTTTTGTCACTGTCCATTTTATTTATTTCATTTTCTTTGTCTGTGTGAATGAGTGGCTGTTCAAGGGGATATAAATGAAAATGTTGTAAATTTGTCATAAAGTTCGATATGCACTTGAAACTTCAATTAAAAATATTGTTAAAAAAAAACATGCATTAATGAGACATGATGATGGGGAGAGAGAGAGAGAGAGAGAGAGAGAGAGAGAGAGAGGGCGATTCAGTAAAGGGAGATGGGACTGCATCTTCAACCAATACCGTGCCTGACTACGCATAACCCTGAAAGAAACAGACAGAAAGAGAGAGAGGGGAGGGAGGGGGAGTCCCCTTGCAATCTAGTCCTATGGCAGCATAACTAAGGTAAGGGATGACCTGAGCCAGCCCTAACTATAAGCTCTATCAAAAAGGAACGTCTTAAGTCTACTCTTAGAATGAGTTGACCATGTCTGTGTCCTGAACCCAGAATGGTAGTTTGTTCCATAGAAGAGGAGCTTGATAGCTGAAAGCTCTGGCTTCCAATCTACTTTTGGCAACAGAGCAAACATGGGGCAAAGTGTTGTAATTTCAAGATCTTGAATAAATTAACTTGTTAGAAATAAAAATAAAATGGAAATAAAATGGATGAATGCATGACCGCTTAGGACTTCTGTATAAAACAGACAAAAGCAAAACAAATTAAAGCCGCAAGCGACCTCGCGCATTTATGCACGTTGGCATGTGCGCACGTCGGGCAAGTTTTAAGTCAATCAGATGAAATCCATGGGAGGAGTTTGTTAAAACAGAATATAAGAAGCAACCACATTTTTCTCATGGGGTCAAATTTGACAAAATAGCCACACCCACACCGTTTCACCAAAATTCATAATTTTGATAACTTTTAATCTTCAGGTCTATATGAACACACCTACCAAGGTTGAAATGACTTGGATAAAATCCCTAGGAGGAGTTTGTTAAAATAGGCCACACACATTAGCCAAGGCACGGACACAGGACTCAACTGCAGGACTCGGGAGGCAGAGACAGGAGGTAACCAGTCTTTAATAACAGGCAAAGGTTCGGTACACGGGAAATCAGTCAGGTAAGGCAGGCAAACAATCCAAAGGAGTAAGGCGAGAGCAAGGTCGAAGAACAAGCAGGGGTCAAAACCGAGAGGCACACTGGGAAAACGCTGGAGAGTAGGACGCATGGTTCACTAACAATCTGGCACTGGAGAAGGGGCAACAGGGGGTTTAAATACACAGGTAATAGGGGCGTAACAGAGACAAGGCGGGAAACAGAGAACTCTCTTTAACTGGTTTCAGGCGGCTGACGTGAAACGTGGGATGGACCCTCATGGACCTGGGGAGCCGAAGGCGAACTGCAGCAGGGTTGATAACCTTGGAGACTGGGAAGGGTCCGACAAACCGAGGAGCCAGCTTCCGGCTCTCCACCCTCAGCGGCAGGTCCCGGGTCGACAGCCAAACCTGATCTCCTGGTCGATACGAGGGAGCTGGCGTCCGGCACCGATCTGCAGCTCTCTTGCTCCGAGCAACGCTACGGAGGAGTATGTGGCGGACCCCAGCCCAGATCCTCCTGCAGTGGCACATGAGTACCTGAGCAGATGGCACCCCCACCTCCATCTCCGACTCCGGGAACAATGGCGGCTGGTATCCATAGGCACACTGAAAAGGAGAGAGACCAGAAGAGAAACTGAGAAGTGTGTTGTGCGCATATTCCACCCACATGAGGTGCTTGCTCCAGGATCTTTGGTTCTGAGAGACGAGGCAACGAAGACCTGTTTCCAGCTCTTGATTGAGCCTCTCAGTTTGTCCATTAGATTGAGGGTGGAAACCAGAGGACAGGCTGACAGAAGCTCCTATGAGGGTGCAGAACACCTTCCTGAACCGGGACACAAACTGCGGACTGCGATCTGACACTACGTCCCTGGGGAAACCATGAAGACGACACACATGATACAACAGGACCTCTGCCGTTTCTTTGGCAAAGGGCAGCTTGGGAAGAGGCACAAAGTGTACCATCTTAGAGAATCTGTCCACAATAGTAAGAATGGTAGTGTTACCATCAGATGGGGGCAAGCCTGTGACGAAGTCCAAAGAGATGTCTGACCAGGGTCGATGAGGCACCAGGAGAGGTTGCAGAAGACCCGCTGGAGGTTTCCAGGAGACCTTGTTCCTAGCACAGACTGGGCAGGCAGCCACATACTTCCCCACGTCCTTCTCCATTGCCGGCCACCAGAACTGCTGCCTGATTGTGAAGATGGTTCGAGCGGTTCCTGGATGGCAGGCGACTCGTGAGGTGTGGGCCCAGTGGATCACCTGTGAACGCAAGGGGACAGGCACAAAGAGACGACCTTGTGGACACCCTGCCGGAGCAGGGGTGTTAGCCGAGGCTTCCTTCACTCTCCTTTCAATAGCCCATGTGATCGCTCCCACTATGCAGGAGGAAGGGAGAATGGAGGAGGGCGTCTTGGGGCTGGGATCCGGATCAAACATCCTGGAGAGGGCATCAGGTTTAGTATTCTTTGAGCCCAGACGGTACGATAGGCTGAAGTTGAACCTGTTGAAGAACAGCGCCCACCTGGCTTGCCTGGAGTTGAGGCGCTTTGCCGCTCTGATATACTCCAAATTCTTGTGATCGGTCCAGACCAGGAACGGCTGCTCAGCTCCCTCCAGCCAGTGCCGCCACTCCTCCAAAGCCACCTTTACAGCCAGCAGTTCTCGATCACCCACATCGTAATTCCTCTCCGCTGGGGAAAGTTTCCGGGAGAGAAAGGCACAGGGATGGAGCTTGCCATCGCAAGGTGACCGCTGGGAGAGCACTGCACCAATACCCAAATCCGAGGCATCCACTTCCACTATACACTGGAGATGTGGGTCAGGAAGGGCGAGGACTGGAGCCGTGGTAAACCTGTCCTTTAGCCTTTGAAAGGCGGACTCAGCCTGGGAAGACCACTGGAACCTGACACGAGGAGAGGTTAGAGCATGCAAGGGGGCTGCCACGGTGCTAAAGTTTCTGATGAACTTCCGATAAAAGTTAGCAAACCCCAGAAAACGCTGCACCATCTTGCGATTGGTAGGCGTAGGCCACTTGGCTACAGCGCTAACCTTTTCAGGATCCATCTGGATGTGATCAGTGGAAATGATGAAGCCCAGGAAGGAGACCGAAGTCACATGAAACTCACACTTCTCTGCCTTCACGAACAACTTGTGATTCAGCAGGCGCTGCAGTACTGACCGCACGTGCTGGACGTGCGTCGTTTCATCTGGGGAAAAAATCAGGATGTCGTCCAGGTACACAAAGACATACTGGTTTAGCATGTCCCGCAGAATGTCATTGACCAAGGCCTGAAAGACAGCTGGAGCATTAGTTAGACCAAAAGGCATGACTAGATATTCATAGTGTCCACAGGGGGTATTAAACGGTGTCTTCCACTCATCCCCCTCCCTGATCCTCACAAGGTGATAGGCGTTTCTAAGATCCAGCTTGGAGAAAATCTTGGCACCCTTCAGGAGCTCGAATGCTGAGGAGACTAAAGGGAGGGGATACCTGTTCTTTATGGTGATGTCATTCAGGCCGCGATAATTGATGCGGGGTCGGAGGGACTTATCCTTCTTCTCCACAAAAAAGAAACCAGCGCCAGCAGGGGAGGAAGATGGACGGATGATACCGGCTTTCAACGAGGAGTCGATGTACTGCCGCATGGCCTCCCTCTCTGGCGGAGAGAGAGAAAATAGCCGACCCTTGGGCGGAGAGGTCCCCGGGAGGAGATCGATGCAGCAATCATAAGACCGGTGAGGAGGTAGGGACATGGCCCGCGTCTTACTGAATACCTCGTGCTGGTCGTGGTAACAGGGGGGAACGCCGGATAGGTCTGGAGGCTCACTGTGGGCGCAACTGGGTGAGGAGGCGACATCTGGCGCAGAGACATCGGAACCAATCACAGACTTGATAGCGGCGACAGACGGAGGACAGGAGAGAAAACAATCTTTTCCCCATTTCAACACTTTGCCAGTGGACCAATCAATATGAGGATTGTGCTTAATAAGCCATGGTAATCCCAAAATTAGCGGGTGCAGAGACGATTGGAAGATGTGAAAGCTGATGAGTTCAGAATGATTACCGTTTATGTTGAGCCGGACCGGGTGAGTGTGGTGAGACACCCGGCACAGAAGGCGACCATCAAGAGCAGTGGCTTCCAAGGGCTTGGACAGGGGAACAATCTCCAGGTTCAGACGCTCCGCCAGATGCTGGTCCATAAAATTAGCATCAGCCCCAGAATCTACCAATGCTGGGTGAACAGCCCTCTGCCCAGAAGTGACCAGTTCAATAGACAGGAGAGGTCGGGAGAGATCGGTGGAAGATGTGGTTTGGCTCACCAGTGCTCTCCTCACCTGCGAGCCGTGTCTCTTTACTGGACAGGAAACAAGATAATGTCCCGACTCACCGCAGTAGATGCACCTGCCCTCCTGTAGGCGTCGCTGTCGCTCTTCTGGGGAGAGTCGGGCTCGGCACAGCTGCATGGGCTCCTCCGTAGCTGACGGTGGCGCCGTGGCACTGGAGCGCTGTAGCGAGTGACCCAGGAATGGCAACGTCTGCCTTCTCTGCCGGGGAGGGACCGCTGCATGCCGGCTCCTATCCTTCTCCCTCTCCATCAGCCTGTTGTCCGTGTGAATGGCGAGGGCGATAAGCGAGTCCAGGTCGGAGGGGAGGTCAAGCGGGACAAGAAGATCCTTAATGGAGTCGGAGAGACCATGGAGGAAAGCGTCGAAAAGCGCCACAGAGTTCCACCCGCTGTCGGCCGCTAGTGTGCGAAACCCGATGGCGTAGTCTGCTACGCGATGTCCGCCCTGCTGTAGTGACATCAGAGCCTGGGTCGCCTCACGGCTGGGAGCGGCGGAGTCAAAAATCTTGCTCAGAGCGTCTGTGAATTCACTCAGTGAGTAGCAGATGGGAGAGTCCCGCGCCCATTCTGCTGTGGCCCAGGCCTCCGCTCTGCCAGACAGATGAGTGATAATAAACGCCACCTTAGCTCGCTCGGTGGGGAAACTCCCGGCGTGTAACTCGAAGTGGAGCCCACACTGAACCAGAAAGGGTCGACACTTGCCCACCTCACCAGAGAACTGATCGGTCGAGCCAGAGGGACAACCGGAGCAACAGAGACCACCAGAGACCGGGCACGGGAGTAGACGCGGGGGTAGCTGCCAGAGGTGGAAGTCCGGAGAGGCCCTCCAGCCGGGTCACCAACTGCTGGATCTGGGCCCTCAGTTGGCCTACCTCATTCCCAACTGAGGCCTGGAAACTCTGTTGATGATCCTGGAGTTCGTCAACCATCACACAGACAGCAGAGAGTTGTTCCTCCTGGTGATGAATCCGGGTCCCCTCGGCGGCGTGCACGGACTCCGAGCCTGCTGAGTCCATGGCTGGCCAGATTGTTCTGTTACAAGGCACGGACACAGGACTCAACTGCAGGACTCGGGAGGCAGAGACAGGAGGTAAACAGTCTTTAATAACAGGCAAAGGTTCGGTACATGGGAAATCAGTCAGGTAAGGCAGGCAAACAATCCAAAGGAGTAAGGCGAGAGCAAGGTCAAAGAACAAGCAGGGGTCAAAACCGAGAGGCACACTGGGAAAACGCTGGAGAGTAGGACACATGGTTCACTAACAATCTGGCACTAGAGAAGGGGCAACAGGGGGTTTGAATACACAGGTAATAGGGGCGTAACAGAGACAAGGCGGGAAACAGGGGGGCTGGAGTAGGCGGAGCAGAGACTGACTGTGACAAAAGGGTCAAATATAATGGAGCGCCACGCCCACACCGTTTCATCAAAATTCATAATTTTGATAATGTTTACTCAGGAATCGTATGTGAATGAACCGACCAAGTTTGAAGTCAATTGGATGAAATCCCTAGGAGGAGTTCATTCAAATATGACCCCTTCTCAACCAGCCTGAAACAACAAAAATGGTGATTTTCATTCTTAAATATCTCGCTTTCTGTTAATTTTAGCCCATTGCCCCAAGACACTTTTTTGTAGGTCTTTCCATGTTCTACAACCTGGCTGAGAGTTGCATAACTCTGTGTCCAAAACTGTGTCGGGGCTGCCTCAAATAAAAGTTTAAGGGGGCGCTATAGAGCGATCTCTACCCCGCCCCCTAATTAATTATGCAGCCGAAATTTCCATAATATTGGTCTTAATAACCACAAGAGGTTTCAGACAGCTATGAGAAAGTATATGAAAGCCCAACACTTTTACCTTGAAAAATATGCAAGCCTTCGAAGCCTTCAAAGTACTTCTTTCAATTGACCACACACATTAGCCAGAACTGGGTCAAATGGTCAAATGTGACGGAGAGCCACGCCCACACCGTTTCATCAAAATTGATAATTTGATAACTTTTACTGAGGAAGTCTATATGAACACACCTACCAAGTTTGAAGTCAATTGGATAAAATCCCTAGGAGGAGTTCGTTCAAATATGACCCCTTCTCAACCAGCCCGCAACGCCAAAAATGGTGATTTTCATTCTTTAATATCTCGCTTCCTGTTCATTTTAGCCCATTGCTCCAAGAGACTTTTTTGTAGGTCTTGCCGTGTTCTACAGCTCGGGCCCTAATAAAAATAAATAAATAAATAAATAAACATTTGAAATTCAATAGGGCCTTGCATTGCAGTGCTCGGGCTCTAAAAAAAAAAGAAAAATCCTAAGGATACAATAGGGCTTTCGCTCCCCAACTGTTGTTTGGCGCTCAGGCCCTAATAAAAATAATAAAAATTCGAAATTCAATAGGGCCTCGCACCGCATGCTTGGGCCCAAATAAAATAAGTAAATAAATAAAAAATAATAAACATTCGAAATTCAATAGGGCCTCGCACTGCAGTGCTCAGGCCCTAAAAAAAAAAAAAAAAAAATTTGAAATTCAATGTTTCAGTGTAATGAACTTCGTAGCATATTTACACATGTAGAAGAATATTTGGAAGCACATAAACCAGGAAAATGACCAAATCTGAGCAAGTAACACAACTGTACATCTGTAAATGCGGTAATATGTTGATTGTATATGATAAGGATCAGTGACAGGGACTCAAATGCATGACTCGATACTCAGAGATTGATTGCAAAAAAATTCAAATTTAATGCACAAAGGCAAGGCAAAAACAGGACAAAAACAAAAATACTATCGGAACTAGAAGTACTGGCTGACTAAAGAGCTCACAAGGATCACGGCTGGAACACCCAACAAGACATACAAGACGAACTGGCAAAGACAGACACAAGGCACAGGACTTAAATACTCCAGGGAAGGGGGAGACAATGATACAGGTCAGGGCGGGGCTGCTGACAATCACCACTCAGGAGAACATGAGGGCAGGGAAGTCAAGACACCTGAGAGGAAAGGGGGGGAGTATACAAAATAAAACAGGAAGACCAGAAACAAACACATGAGACGTTAGGATGAGTCACAACAGTATGATAGTGATTTCGTGGTTTTGTTATTTATTTTTATATGAACTTTATTAATGGGACACTCACATCAGCCAAATAATAAAAAAGTAAATAAATATATGATCAGGTTAAGAGAAGTGAAATAGAGTGGAAACCACTCCCACCAAAACTGTGCAGGGCACCCAGAAATGAGACAATCTGATGACTTGCTTGAAGTGTTGTTGGTATTTAGAATGCAAAGGGATATATGAATGCAGCACACATTTCACTCAGGACCAGCTGGTCTTGGTAAAGAACATTTAGTGCAGGTTAAAGTAAATCTGCTGTAAAAAGCTTGTTTGTGTTATGAATGCATACACACACTGTGCTCTAACATATCATACATCTATAAATCCTGCAAGCTGTACACACGTGTATGTACATGCATACTGTAAATCACCTGCTTCATTTTCATGTACAGTAATATTATACTTCAGTATAGTTCAATATTCTTTTGCACTATTTCTATTTGTTTATGAACTTTACAACTCCACTTGAGTTTCATAAAGATATTGTACTGTATATTGTATTGTATATTAAAAGGGGGATAAAAGACTGAATGGAAGTTATCACCATAATACAGATTTTTCTCCAAAGTGACATGCCACAACTTCCAATATTTACAGAATGAAAGCATCACCTCTGTAATTCTACAGTCCTGCTTTAAACTAAATTGAGGCACTGAGAGGCAAACAATTAAAGTTGAATAAATCTGTTAATAAATCATAGAAAGAGATACCAGGAGAAAAATAACCGTTTCAAGACATTTAACTGTTCACATCTGTTTACAAAAACATTCATTTTGCAAAACAGTGAATGAATCCAAACAAATCACTCTGACTCGGCAAATATTCCCACCATGCCACTTAAAGGCAGTTGAAAGCTCAAGTTAGTTATTAGTGTATATTTCACACACTGATTTATTGCTCTCCTGTCTTTTCAGCAGCTCCCAAGTTATATAGAGAAGTGGCGCCACCTTCTGGGTGAACCTCAATCCCGCAGTTTGCTGCTATTCCATCTTCTTAAACTGTAAAAGAAAAAAAAGAGTTTGTTGCGAAAGCTGCACACTGAAAATCAAATGGCGATCACAGACCTAGAAATAAAACAAAGCATAATACTACGGAGAATGTGCAACTGTGCTGCTTTTATTCTGAAAAAGGGAGACCGGAAGCACCATTTCCTGGGTCGTCGGTGTATCGCAGGCAGTTTGACTTGAAGGGGCTGTCATCCTCCAGGCTCCATTCTCCCTGACAGCCTCCGTGAGCATCGTCGCATCCCCAGCATGGCAACTGCAGAGCTAGCTAAGAAGCTGCAGTCGCGGCTAGCCGCTACGCAGGAGGCTGAGCCGAGGCCGGAGCCCGAACAGAGCCCGGTCGGACCCAAACCGCAGGAGCCCGCGGCAGCCTGCGGTGACTCGTCCTCCGAGTTGTCAGCTAAACTGACCCGCAGGCTGGACATCAACGAGGGCAACGCTGCCCCTCGACTGACCCGCGTCTTCAACCCGTACACGGAGTTCAAGGAGTTTTCCCGCAAACAGATAAAGGACATGGAGACGATGTTCAAACGGTAAGGCTAAAGTGAAGCTCTCTTTTGTCTGTCCATTCGGACAAACGTCCGACATGTATACGAGTAGTCGTGGGGATTGGGACTGAATGAAGCTCATGATGAGATTAAAGCGTTCAGGTGGACGCACTTGCTGTCCTCAGCACAGCTGATTGATTCAAGCTGACCCACTCATTGCTCACTGCAGGCCCTCTGAAAGATCAGCTGGCATTGTGTGTTTGTACACTTCGACCGTCTAGTGTTGTGTCATGATCCGGGGAGAACCCTCCGGGCTCTGCTACAGCTGAAGTAGGAATACTGAACCGTACTTTGACATGCCAGCATCAGCAGTGAGATGAGGTGTTTGGGTTTATTGACAACCTCAGCTGTCCAGTGTAATCTTAGCACTTCACTGGAAATATTCTATGGAGTCTCAGATAAGTCATTAAAAGACTAAATATGAGTACATACCACAACACTTGCTAGATCTACAATATTCATCCAGAATATTTAATGATGTTACTGCCGGTCACATGATGACTATTTTAATAAAGCATATAATAACTTTAAGATGTTGAAACAAGTGAATGTTTGGCAAATCAAATTGAACAATTCATTCATTGAAATAATTCAGCCTGTAATAATAGTAATAATAATAATTTAGTCTGTCTATTTGCAGTGAAGCAAATAATGAATCATCTAATTATTATAATATAATATAATATAATATGAAACAAAACACTGTTCCACTGTTGCTGTACCACCACTGTTTGCCAGGCTGTTGGCCTTGCAATGAAACCACTCCCACCAGTACTGTGCACGTCCAGTTTTGGAGAGCACCCAGAAATGAGACAATCTGCTGACCTGTGTGTGTGTTGTAGGTAGGACCAGCTGGACTTGGTAAACAACATTTAGTGCAGGTTGAAGTAACTCTATCTTTTTCAAATATTCAAATATTTCTAAACGTGTGGAATGAGTTGGTGCTCAAAATGATCAGCAATACAAGAGGAGCTTGACCCAGTTACTGTATCTCTGAGTCAGCATTAATGAAGTAATTCGTAGTTGCAATGATCACAATTATGGCCAAAATGATAGTCACGATTGTTTTGATCAATATTAAGATCACAATTAATCATTGATGTTCTAACATTCTAACTTTTATTTTGTTATGTCACAAATCACACTCTTTAATGCAATATGTTATGTATGAGTTATTTTCGAAGTGACGTCAGAATATGAGATTTTGGTCATTTTGGTGTGCTACATTCCTGCTGATGTACAATTCTTTACATTAAAATTAGACATAAAATATAAAAAAACTGTCAAAACCAAATCAACAGTTTCGGTGAGAATCTTTATTCTTTTTGGCTTTTATGCATTGATCATGCTGCAGTTTGTGTTTTTTTTTTCAGGTGGTTAAACAAGTGAAGTGTGTTGCTTTTAGCCGTGGTGACTGGCTGTTAGTTTACAGACTGCTTGATCTGAAGTGGAGTTCTTGATGTGCTCGTATTTTAAATGTCAATATTACAGTCAGTCATGTTCATTTCATTGCAGGAAGCCAAAATATTCAATTCATTGTGCAGCGCTATGCACAATGAATGTGATGAAGCGTTTGTTTATGAGTTGTCCTGCAGTCAGGTCAGTGCTGGCTAGCTTGACTTATGGCTTGTCCTTTTTCTCCCCAAAGTGATGTCACATGATCACAAGGAGTACTTCTGTATTGAATATCAGCACATGATTTATTTGTAGGAACAAGGCCACATGCTGTTGTTTACGACAGCTGTGGTTAACAAAAGATTATGATTATTCTTTGTTTAATTCATCATTAATTTGGCTCCACCAGCAGAAATAGTTCCACAACTGAACTAGGACAGTTGCCAAACATTTCTTGAACACTAGCTTGTTAGCTACCACAGGCCAATTGCAATGTATCGTGAATGCAGACAGTGAAATAAGAGTCTGTCAACAGCAGCTTTGGTGGAAATATCAAAATACAACCACACAACCCATAAACATTTTTGAGACTGTTTAATTCAGCATGTATCTGATGCACCAACCAGTAATGTTTGAAACGGTTCACTTCATTCCTACAGACGCCTCCCACTAAAATGACGCTTCTCACTCACTTCTTGAGTTGTTGAGGCCTGTTGATTGTGTATTTATAGAGTGATGTGTTTTAATGGACACGTAAGGAACTGTTTAACTGTCATATTTCTTAAAGGGAGTTTGGTGTCATATTTTCCCTGGACAGCACACAGAGCTTTAGCTTAATTCAAAGTGCTAATATGTTCATTATGTTTATCTTTGAAAATTTTGTCAATGCTACATTAACTCCAGATAACATACAGTGCCTATCATAAGTATTCACCCCCTTGGATGTTTTACCCTTTTATTGCTTTCATAAATAAATCATGGTCAATAAAATTTGTGGACCCTTCAGACACACCTGTGTCTGAAGGGTCCAGAGTCTGGCTGATCAGTATTTATGGCTACCATTACACCATGAAGACAGAAGAACACTCCAGCAACTCAGGGAAAAGGATATTGAAAAGTACAATTCAGGGGATGGATACCAAAAAATTCCAAGGCATTGAACATCCCCCAGAAATCAGTGAAATCAATCATCAAGGAATGGAAGGAATATGGCACATGTGTGAATCTGCCTAGATCAGGCCGCCCTCATAAACTGAGTGACCGTGCAAGTAGGAGACTAGTGAGAGAAGCCACCAAGACCCCTACGACTACTCTGAAGAAGTTACAAGTTTCAGCTGCTGAGATGGGAGAGACTGTGCATATAGCAACTGCTGCCCGGGTTCTTCACCGGTCAAAGCTTTATGGGAGAGTCGCAATGAGAAAGCCACTGTTGAAGAAAATTCATATTAGATCTTGACTAGAGTTTGCCAAAAAGCATGTGGAAGATTCCATGGTCAAGTGGAAGAAGATTCTTTGGTCAGATGAGACCAAAATTGAGCTTTTTGGCCATCAGACAAGACATTATGTTTGGCGGAACCAAACACTGCACATGACCAAAAACACACCATCCCCACTGTGAAGCATGGTGGTGGTAACATCATGGGGGATGTTTCTCAGCAGCCGGCCCTGGAAGGCTTGTAAAGAGACGGCAGAATGAATGCTGCAAAATACACCGAAACCTTGGGGGACAATCTTATTCAGTCTGCAAGAGAACTATGGCTTTGGAGAAGATATTTGGCTACACAGGAATGGTTTTAAAAGAACCAGGTAAATGTTCTGGAGTGGCCGGGTCAAAGCCCAGACTTTGATCCTATAGAGAATTTATGGCTGGGATGAAAAGGGCTATTCATGCCTGATACCAGCGCAACCTGACAGAGCTTGAGCAGTTTTGCAAAGAAGAATGGAGCAAAATTGCAGTGTGCAGATGTACAAGACTGATTGAGACTTATCCATGCAGACTCAGTGCTGTGATTGCAGCCAAAGGTGCATCTTCTAAATACTGACTTGAAGGGGGTGAATAATTATGCAAACAATTATTTTTCTTTATATAATTTTGTTTCATTAACATTACTTTATAGAAATCTGTTTTCATTTTGACATTAAAGAGTTTTCTCCAATACATTGTGTGAAAAAAGCTTAATTTTATTGACCATGATTTATTTATGAAAGCAATAAAAGGGTAAAACATCAAAGGGGGTGAATACTTATGATAGGCACTGTATTATGTGTATTATGTGTATTTGAAGTTGACAGCTGTTTTGTCTGTTGGTTTGATTAATGGTTGTGTAATGGTTACTGACACTGATTGACCAGGCTAATTATCAGGTGATCTTATTTAGTTTCAGCAGTATGCATTAAATGGTTTCCTCTTGTACTTAAAGGTTCAGTCTGTAAGATTTAGGGTAAGGTGATGGTGATGTGAGGAGATTGCAATGCAGCGATTAGTCTACTAGATGCAACTAAATTCTACACACTGGACCTTTTTTTTAATATGAAATATGTTCATCTTTGTGGTGCAAAGTCAAAGTTAAAATCTAAGATAGATGACAACCATTAATGTAGTGGTCATTAGTTTAAGGTCCCAGTGCTGTTGCACTCTATATCAGCACTCATTGAATGCCTCTTGTGTTCAGATTATCGTAGGAACTAACTGGCGCCTAACTATTGGTTAGTCAGAGTAGCTCTCAATTGTGTAATATACTCAGTTTGAGGTAACATTTGAATTCCTCACCCTCTACAGCAGTGATTGACAGCATATCAGTCTTAATCATCGGGCATAGGGCAAACTAACTGGGTGATTACCCTGGATCAGCACACATAACACTTTCTCTTCCAGGCTAGTAACAAGCTTGGCTGCAAGCCGTCCTCAGACTTGGTACAGCTCAATGCTAGCACTACTACTAGACTAGAGTATAGCAGCGCATAATTAGGGCCCAAGCGCCAAACAATGTTCGGGCAGCGAAAGCCCTATTGTATCCTTAAGATTTTTAGGGCCTGAACACTGGCGGTGCGAGGCCCTATTGAATTTCAAATGTTTATTTATTTTTTTTTCCGAAGTCAGGTGTAAAATTACGTATTTTAGGGGTCTCGGACATGGGCGTACAAAAATGGCTCTATGGCGCCACCTAGATGTTTTCGGAGGGGCCCCTCGACACAGTTTCATCCACGTGTATGAAATTTGGAGGGAGTATGTAACATACCGAGACACACAAAAAGTCTCTTGGTGACCTGGGCTACAGCAAAGCGTATGGCGTCCATTTTGTTTCAAAGTTGGCGTTTTAGGACCGTAATAAGCACAATATAGATGCTACAGCTAGCAGTATTATTAGTATTATTCAGCCCTATATGTTTGAGCCACCAGAACCACAATCTGACTCAGGGTCAAAGGGCACTGACCAACCCCTGGATCAAATTCATTTGTCACTCTCAGGTCGCCAATCAAACACTCAGATCGGCCAAACCTCCACAGACAACCTGAAATGTCTCTGAAGCAGAGACTATCCAGCTGTATTCATGGACTAAACTCTGATAATCTACCTGTGTGTGTTCTCACCTTGTTTATTTCATGTACCAGCTTCTAAATCTGAGTCTGACTCACAATTTACGCCGCAAAACATAATGACAGGAAGAAGTTTAAATTGATTTGTGTCCGATGATTAGAGAGCGAGCGAGCGAGCGAGAGAGACAACAGACAACAACAGAGAGCGAGCGCCGGCCTAATTGTTTCACAGGGGTTACATTCAGCAGGTATAGACACGCCCACAGCAACACACCTCAGTTCCCCTCACCCCCCAACACCGCACTCCCCCACCACCGGTTGTCGGTTGCCTATCCCTATCTGAATACGGACTTATTTGTCATACGCTGTCTGGCATCACTTTGCAGCCGGCAGGTGGTCACACCCAGGCAGGTGTGTCTCGTATGTCTGCGCCGTTACAGACACATGTAAACTCAGATCTGACTGCATATATTCCCCGTCATAGCGACAAGCTGCTGTTGCATAGAGACGTCCCGTGTCCTGTTAACGGTGTATTTTCCTCTGGATTTCGCTCAAGACACGAGAACGGTCTAACGTTACATGCACTGACATTACATGAAAATGATGAGAGGCCGTACCGTGATTATGTTAGTACACGATGTAAAATCACGTTACTGTGCACTAAGTCACCTAACGTTACAGCCGGATGGCTCGACAGGAGGTTGAAGATGAAGACCAGGGATGGAGATGGTCGGTGCAGCCCCATCAAACAGTACAAACGGATGGTCCATAAAACCCATCTGTCTCTGGTAAAAGTTTTTGAAACTGTCCATTGCTCAACTCCATTGCTATGGTTCTTCACAAAATCAATCCAGTTCTTCTTCATCACTTCATTTTTTGGAAATTTAAATAAAGTGATGGAGATGATGTGAACATTTTGGCATCCAAAGAAGACGCATTTTCGGAATTTTGAAGGCATAACTAGCTAGCAAAGGCAGCAATAACTGGGTACATATAGGTGTTGCAATTAAAAAACGAGCAATTTGACTACCGTTAAGGTACCATTAAGTCTTCTATACCGTGCTAGGGGGCGGAGTTTATGCTAATTTTATGTTAATGGGGACCGCGTGACGTCACAGGGTCTCCTTTTTGGACCGCCCACAAAATCCTGGACTGAAAACTGGTGAAAAACTGTTTGAACGTCTAACTCTACATTTCAGTAATGTATCGTTCAAAGTCTTTTCACGTGTTTTCAGAAACTATTGTCCAACATATGTATTGTGTTTTGAAAGAAAACATGGAATTGCCTTTACGTGGACTTTAAATGTTATCGTGTCGCTGTTCACCTTCTAGTTCCATTTCGATTCACACTGAAGTCACATGAGAGATTTGGAGACCTCTTCTGTGAATGGCTGTGAACAGCAATTCATTCATTCATAAACTATAAATCAAAAACTTTGTCTCATTTATATTTCAATATTTTTCAAATATCATCCTGATCCTGTAAATGATTATGGTTAATATTATTTTAGTTTGTTGTTTATTTCTAGCAACCATACATAACAATCATTGTCTTCAGATAATCTTGTTTATATGTTTTGGCATCATGTGGCACGTGGTTTCTGTTCACTGTCCACTATCTGCACAGGTCACTCTTTCAATTTAATTTAGTAAAACAAAAGATCTGATTGGCTGATGACTCTGTGCTTTAGATATGTGGGACCCTTCTTGTCCTTTGACCTTTGCCCCATTACATTTGGGTTGGTGGTTTGTCAGATGATGGTGTCGTTTCCTGAGACTGTCCTCATTGTTTCCGTTTTCACTGGATTTTCCCCAGAAAAAGAATCTAGATATGCTTGGATTGGATCAGGCTGCCATGAATAAGCAGTAGGAAGTGTTGTTCTGCAGTTCATCTTCTGCATTTCATCGCAACCTGGTTTTTCACCTCCAAACTTGTTTGTCATGTAGGAGGTCCAGTTACCCCTGTCTCAAATCTCTTTAGTCTCACTTCTTTTGCTGTACTGCTCCCATTCACACAATTCACATTCCCATGGGGCATCCACCGCCTGGTGACCCAGTTTTCCTCCTGTCAAAGGTTTTGGCTTAAAGGCATATTTCAGCTTTCAACATATCATTTACTTTAACTGATGAAGAATTTTGAATCATTAAGATTAAGTGACAAACATTTTTAATGGGTTTATGTTGATAGGTATTTGAGAAATAGGAGCCTCGTTTTTCATGCATTTTGAATCTACAATGTGCGGCTTTGTTGCAATCACATCAGAGAGCTATCCGAGCTGAGCTCAACTGAATGGGCCATAATGGGGGAGATGCAGAAGAATACTAGCACAGAAAGTGAGTTCCCTCGTGCCAAAAGCTCAGGCATCTATAATTAACAAGGAAGCTGCAGAACAATGAGGCTCAGTTCAGACTGTTGCAGGCAACGTGGCATCCATTCCTTCTCAAATGAAGTACTAAACCTCTTGATTGATTTGTGTTTTTCATGTCTTGTCTCATAGTGTCTTATAGTGACCCATTTATTGACTGTAGACATATCTGTATTGGTGTAGGTGTTATCTGAGTCATGCCGATATGAAAACAGTTTTTCTTTGAGTAAGTACGTATGCATACTGAGTACATAAGTACAATGCAGAAAAAAATGCTTGTGGTAGCATAAGCTGTGCTTTACAGCAGCAGCATAAGAAGCAGCTGTCAGGCTTAGCAATGTCAACTGGTGTTGGTCAACATTGTGAAATTATTTAAAATGGTAACAAATATTTGACTCTGACCTTTTACATGATCAGGTGCAAAATTGGTGCATATTGAAAATTTACTAATGTGTGCAAGCAAGTTGCCAAATGTCTTATGGGAAATTTTCTTCATTTGAATATGTTGCTCTTCAGCTGAACTGCTCCTGTCCAGCTATATTTTCAAACATCTACAGTACAGGCCACCTAGTGGCTAAATTCCACCTCAAGGATGTGATTCGCTCTATGTGTGCCAAGGCCACCTGTGTTAATCGCTACCATTGAAACCCTACCAGAAGCACTGCGGTCCATTTCAGAAGATTGGGCCTCTGCTCCACTATGCCGAGAAAACGTGGCTGTTCTATTTTTGATGCCACGAGCAGCTCAAGCTAGCTGGAAGTCAGACACAGAAATAACATAGAGAACCTGTGTCAATTTTCAAGATAAAACCCCCTATGCAAACTTCTGTTCATTAAAAAAAGCGAAAAAGTGAAACATTTAACTATGTAGCATATTTACATATTTATAAGAACATGAAGTAAGAAAAAATACCAAATGTTTCTGAAACAGTTAAAACAGTGTTGCATCCGCAACTTCACAGAGACGTGTCTGGTGGGGTTCCTCCGTAAATACGTAAATACGCAAACTTTGACTTTAACATTCATGATGACAGCTCCTAGGATGTCAGCACTAAAGAACTGTGTAGTGATCTGGAAAACTATAGACCGACACAGCATGTTAATCAGAAAACAGCACACCAGTGAAAACACGAGTGAATTATTCATTCAGACGCTCATCCACTCCAGCTCTTGCTTCGGTCTCAGTCAATGATCGATTAAACTAGAAAAATTTATAAAGAAATTTTGAGTGTGCCTGACTCTGGCCCCGTCGCCCCCATGCATTATTATTGACACTGCTCAGTAAATTCAGAATTAATACAACAAGCTGTGTCATCATTGCCTTTTTAATGGGCTCTTATTTTGAAGGGACTCTTATTTTGAAAGAGTTTTGTCTTATGTTTCTGTGTGTGTGTGCTTGTGTGTGTTCTTGTGTCTGTCAATAAGAGAGTTTTACGAAGTCTTTTATTTTGAAGGGACTCTTATTTTGAAAGACTTTTGTCTTGTCTGTGTGTGTGTGTGTGTGTTTTTGCGTGTGTGTGGTCTTGTGTCTGTTAATGAGAGAGTTTTACAAAGTCTTTTATTTTGAAGGCACTCTTATTTTGAAAGACTTTTGTCTTGTCTTGTGTGTGTTGTGTATGCATGTGTGCTTCGTCTTTGTCTAGAGAGAGAGAAGGATAAAATGGCTGACATTAAAAATGTAGTCTTGATAGTCATTGATATCAGGTGTGCAGGTGTGCACATGCACTCTGTCTCTCAAACTGAGAGACACAGAAAGTCTCTGAATGAAGCCCCTTGAAGGTGGCCAAAAACAGCCTATAAGGTGTGCCGCAAACCAAAAACCGGAATGACTGTTGGCTTCCTCATCCTGTCGACCAGTTCCTTGCCGATTTTCAGGCAAAAATTGTGTAAACTTTGGCTGGGGTCGTCTGGTAAAGAGCAGGCTATGTTTCTAGCTATAAATGATTTCTGTAGCTTGACATTTGCAAAAAAAAAACTCTGGTCCTAATCATCTGGTAAAGACCAGGCACTCTGTGCCCTTCTGGAAATTTCTCCTCTCAAATTAACATAGGAGTACATTGGGCAGGAGATGCGCGTTGCTGTCGAATCTGCGCGTCTCCCGCCAAAACTATACTACTGACAGCTTCACCAGTGTTATCACTGCGACGGCAACAAATTTTCCTACGTTTCTAGCTATAAATGATTTCTGTAGCTTGACATTTGCGGCCGCAGTCGCAGTTTACAAATTTATTTTTCGACAAAGTTTTCTCTCTCTCTACACTCTAGCTATGACATCACTCACTCTAGCTCTTGAAAATTCTCGCAATACACACCCATTCATTTTTTGGTGTGGTTTGTGGCGTTTTTTGGCAAAACTGTTTGGTGAAATGCTTGAAAATAACATTCCAATTGATCCCTGGCCGAGCTGGTCGTTTTGACACCTTGTTTGTGTATGTGCGACAAAAACTCTGGGAGCAGTAGTGAACCAAAAAACGGGCGGAAGAATAATAATAATAACTAGAAAAATTTCTAAAGAAATTTTGAGTGTGCCTGACTCTGGCCCCGTTGCCCCCATGCATTGAATATCTGTCAGCGTGTTTGTGCTTGTTTGTGTGGTGTTGTGTCTATTAATGAGAGTTTTACAAAGTCTTTTATTTTGAAGGGACTCTTATTTTGAAAGAATTTTGCAATGTGTGTTTGTGTGTGTGTGTGCGCGCATGTGTGGTTGTCTTGTGTCTGTCAATAAGAGAGTATTACGAGGTCTTTTATTTTGAAAGGACTCTTATTTTGAAAGCCTTTTGTCTTGTCTGTGTGTGTGTGTGTGTGTGTGTGTGTGTGTGTGCATCTGTCTGTGTGTGTGTGTTTGTGGGTGTGTGGGGTCTAGTCTGTTAATCTGAGAGTTTTACAAACTCTTATTTTGAAGAGACTCTTATTTTGAAAGACTTTTGTTGTGTGTGTGTGCGTGTCTATGTGTGTGTGCGCGTGCACAAATGTGTGTTTGCCTTGCCTGTCTGTCTGTCTGTGTGTCATGTCGCCCCCATGCATTAAATAGTTGTCAGTGTGTTTGTGTGGTCTTCTGTCTGTTAATGAGAGTTTTACAAAGTCTTTTATTTTAAAGGAACTCTTATTTTGAAAGACTTTTGTCGTGTGTGTTTGTGTGTGTGTGTGCGCATGTGTGGTTGTCTTGTGTCTGTCAATAAGAGAGTTTTACGAAGTCTTTTATTTTGAAGGGACTCTTATTTTGAAAGACTTTTGTCTTGTCTGTGTGTGTGTGTTTTTGCATGTGTGTGTGTGTGTGTGGTGTTGTGTATGTTAATGAGAGAGTTTTACAAACTTTTTTTTTTGAAGGGACTCTTATTTTGAAAGACTTTAGGTGTGTGTGTGTGTGTATGTGTGTGTGCGCGTGTGCGCACGCATGTGTGTTTGCCTTCTCTGTCTGTCTGTCTGTGTGTGGTGTGTGTGTCTGTCTGCGTCTCAATGTGTCTGTGTTGTGTTTGCGAGAGAGAAGGATAAATGGCTGACATTAAAAATGTAGTCTTGATTAGTCATTGATATCATACAGAGACTTCAACAAAGTTAGTCAAAGGCAGGCTTGAGGTTGCCAAGGAACCAGGGTCAGCTGCAGGTCAGAGTAATTAGTCGCAGGTGTGCATAAGCACTCAGTGAAAGACAGAAAAGACACAGAAAGTCTCTGAATGGAGCCCCTTGAAGGTGGCCAAAAACAGCGTATAAGGTGTGCCGCAAACCAAAAACCGGAATGACCGTTGGTTTCCTTGTCATGTCGACCAGTTCCTTGCCAATTTTCAGGCGAAAATTGTTTAAACTTTGGCCGGGGTCGTCAGGTAAAGAGCATGCACTCCCAGCTCTTCTGGAAATTTCTTCTCTGAAATTAACATGGGAGTGCATTGGGCAGGAGATGGGTGTTGCTGCCGCATCTTTGCGTCTCCCGCCAAAACTATACATCTGACAGCTTTATGACAGTGAATATGAGTGAGACGACAAATTTTCCTCCGTTTCTAGCTATAAATGATTTCTGTAGCTTGATATTTGCGGACGCAGTCGCAGTTTACAAATTCATTTTTCGACAAAGTTTCTCTCTCTCTGCACTCTCTGCACTCTAGCGATGACATCACTCACTCTAGCTCTCGAAAATTCTCGCAATACACACCCATTCATTTTTTGGCGTGGTTTTTGGCGATTTTTGGCAAAACCTTTTGCCTAAACTCTTTGAAAAAACATTCCAAACGAGCCCCGGCCGAGCCGGTCGTTTTGACACCCGTTTTGTGTATGTGCGACAAAAACTCTGGGATTTTTAGTGAGCCAAAAAAAGGGCGTAAGAATAATAATAATAAGAATAAGCGCGGTGGATAACATATAGTGTGCGCTTTCAGGCACACTCAGTAAGCGCGGTGGATAACATATAGTGTGCGCTTTCAGGCACACAATAATAAGCGCGGTGGATTTTAAAGAGTGTGCTCTTTCAGGCACACTCAATAATAATAATAATAATAATAATAAGCGCAGTGGATTTCAAAGAGTGTGCTCTTTCAGGCACACTCAATAAGCGCGGTGGATAACACATAGTGTGCACTTTCAGGCAAACTCAATAAGCGCGGTGGATAACATATAGTGTGCGCTTTCAGACACACTCAATAATAATAATAAGAAGAATAAGCCGGGTGGATAGTAAAGAGTGTGCTCTTTAAGGCACGCTCAATAATAATAATAACAAGAATAAGCTGGGTGGATAGTAAAGAGTGTGCTCTTTCAGGCACACATAACTAGAAAAATTTCTAAAGAAATTTTGAGTGTGCCTGACTGTGGCCCTGTCGCCCCCACGCATTAAATACCTGTCAGCGTGTTTGTGCGTGTTTGTGTGGTCTTGTGTCTGTTAATGAGAGTTTTAAAATCTTTTATTTTGAAGGGACTCTTATTTTGAAAGCCTTTTGTCTTGTCTGTCTGTGTGTGTGTGTTTGTGTGTGTGTCTGTGGTCTTGTCTGTTAATCTGAGAGTTTTACAAAGTCTTTTATTTTGAAGGAACTGTTATTTTGAAAGATGCATGTGTGTTTGCCTTGTCTGTCTGTCTGTGTGTGTGTGGTGTGTGTGTCTGTCTGCGTCTCTATGTGTTTGTGTTTGTGTTTGCGAGGGAGAAGGATAAAATGGCTGACATTAAAAATGTAGTCTTGATAGTCATTGATATCATATAGAGACTTCAACAAATTTAGTCAAAGGCAGGCTTGAGGTTGCCAAGCAATCAGGGTCAGCTGCAGGTTAGAGTAATTAGTCGCAGGTGTGCACATGCACTCTGTATCTCACCCTGAAAGACAAAGAAAGTCTCTGAATGAACCCCCTCGAAAGTCGCCAAAAACAGCCTATAAGGTATGCCGCAAACCAAAAACCGAAATGGCGGTTGGCTTCCTCGTCCCATGGACCAGTTCCTTCCTTATTTTCAGGCGAAAATTGTCTAAACTTTGGCCAGGGTCATCAGGTAAAGAGCAGGTACTCCCTGCCCTCCTGGAAATTTCTCCTGTCAAATTAACATGGGAGTACAATGGGCAGGAGATGGGTGTTGCTGCCGAATCTTTGCGTCTCCCGCCAAAACTATAATACTGACAGCTTTATGACACCGAATATGAGTGAGACGACAAATTTTCCTCCGTTTCTAGGTATAAATGATTTCTGTAGCTTGACATTCACCTCCGTAATTGCAGTTTACAAATTTATTTTTCGACAAATTTTTCTCTACCTCTCCACTCTCAAATTCTTGCAATACACACCCATTCATTTTTTGGCGTGGTTTTTGGCGTTTTCTGGCAAAACCGTTTAGTGAAATGTTTTGAAACATACATAGCAATCGATTCCCGGCCGAGCCGGTCGTTTTGACAACTTGTTTGTGTACGTGCGACAAAAACTCTGGGAGCAGAAGCGAACCAAAAATAGGGCGTAATAATACTAATAACTAGAAAACTACATTTTCTGCAGAAATACGGTGTGGGGTCGTTGCATGGCGTTCCCCTGCCTCTCTCACCCCACATTCCTATCACTCTTTAGCCGTGTCTATACAATAAAGCTTGAAAAGGCCAAACAATACACATCTAAATGTGAAATGAGCTGGAAACAGTAGAATAGTATGAAGTGGTACAATGTTGTGTAATACTGTAGAAATTTGTATGAAAAGGTAGAATTTTAGAAAATAGCCAGGTCTGTATGAGTAGAACAGTATGAAGTGGTACAATGTTGTGTAATACTGTAGAAATATGGTAGAATTGTAGAAAATAGCCAGGTATATGTGTGTATGAGTAGAACAGTATGACGTGTTACAATGTTGTGTAATACTGTAGAAATTTGTGTGAAAAGGTAGAATTGTAAAAAATTAGTTGAAAAAAGCAGAATAGTATCATAATTTATAAAATATTAATAGCAGTAAAATAATAGTAGTAATGTCCTAAATGAGCTGAATCTAAAGAAAAAGTTGAATACAAGTGTAACAGTACAAGATCTTGGTGAAATTTGTAGTTTGAATGAAGACTGTAGTAGAAGGAGAAATAGTTTAAAGTGTAGAAGGTTCGTAGAAAGATTTGAAGTTTGTACAATGTATTTAAATAGGAAGAAATTTGTAGAAAAAGTTGAAAAATTTGTAAAATATTAATAGGAGAAATTAGTAAAATAATAGTAGTAATGTCTTAAATGAGCTGAATCTAAAAAAAATGTTGAATACAAGTTTAATAGTACAAGATCTTGGTGAAATTTGTAGTTTGAATGAAGTCTGTAGTAGAAGGAGAAGTAGTTTAAAGTGTAGAAGGTTTGTAGAAGGTTTGTAGAAAGATTTGAAGTTTGTACAATGTATTTAAACGGGAAGAAATTTGTAGAAAAAGTTGAATAATTTGTAAAATATTAATAGTAGAAATTAGTAAAATAATAGTAGTAATGTCCTAAATGAGCTGAATCTAAAAAAAAAAAAAAAGTTGAATACAAGTTTAATAGTACAATATCTTGGTGAAATTTGTAGTTTGAATGAAGTCTGTAGTAGAAGAAGAAGTAGTTTAAAGTGTAGAAGGTTTGTAGAAGGTTAGTTTGTAGATGAATCTAGTGATATAATTTTTATTTCTGTAGTACAAAATTTGTGGAAGCAGTTAGGCGTGTGTGTGTGTGTTTGTGTATGCATGTGTGTGTGTTTGTCTTGTCTGTCTCTGTGTGTGTGGTGTGACTGTGTATCTGTGTTTGTGTCTGTGAGAGAGAAGGGTAAAATGGGCAACATTAAAAATGTAGCCTTGATAGTCATTGATTATATAAACAAAAACAAAACAAAACAAAAATAGCCCCTCCCCCCTCTCCTCCCTAAGGCAGGCTTGAGGCTGCCAAGCAACCGGGGCCAACTGCTGGGCCCTAATCAGCAGAGCAGTTAGGTGCAGTTAGAATGTCAGTTGGAAATGCCCAGAGAGAGAGAGAGAAACCAAATGAAGCCCCTCGAAGAGGTGGCGTTCAATGCCAAATGGTGTATCGTATCCAAAAGCCGAAATAACCTTGAGCGGGGGCTTCTTGTCGACCAGTTCTTTGTCCAGTTTCAGAGCTAAATGTTAAAAACTCTGCCCTGGGTTGTCAGGTGAAGAGCAGGTACTCCCTGCCCTTCTGGAAATTTCTCCTCTCAAATTAACATGGGAGTAGATTAGGCCGGAGATGGATGTTGCTGCCGAATTTTTGTGTCTGAAGCCAAAACTATACTACTGACAGCTTCGTCTCATTGTGATATCAGCAAATTTTCCTACGTTTTGAGTGGTAAATCATGTCTGTAGCTTGACATTTGCGGACTTAAACGCAGTTTACAAATTTATTTTTCAATGAATTTTTTCTCCCCCTCCACTCTAGCGATGACATCACTCACTCTAGCAGACGCAATACACACCCATTATAATCGCAGAATTTGAGTAAAAACCTGCTCAACTTTAAGCCTTGATAGTTTAAAAACGGTAAAAGATTTTAAAAAAAGTTAAATACGAGTTTAATAGTTTAAGATCTTGTGTACAATTTGTAATTTGAATGAAGTTTGTAGTAGTAGTAGAAGTAGTTTAAAATGTAGAATGTTTGTAGAAGGGTTGTAGAAAGATTTGAAGTTTGTACAATGTATTTTAAATGGTAAAAAAATTGTAGAAATAGTTGAATAATTAGTAATATATTAATAGTAGAAAAAAGATAAGCAGGAATTTCCTGAACGAGCTGAATCTAGTGATATAGGTTTTGTTTTTGTAGGACAAAATTTGTAGGTTCAGTTAGATACTGAAAAACATACGGAAGAAGAAAAATAAAGATTTGAATAACAATAGGCGCCTTCTGGGCCCCCACACTAATAAGAATAAGCGCAGTGGATAACATATAGTGTGCGCTTTCAGGCACACTCAATAATAATAAGCGCGGTGGATAACAAATAGTGTGCACTTTCAGGCACACTCAATAATAAACATGATGGATAGTAAAGAGTGTGCTCTTTCAGGCACACTCAATAAGAAGCATGGGGAATAATGAAGAGTGTGCTCTTTCAGGCACTCTTTCAGGTTTATTATTCTTTTTTTTTTAGGGCCCGAGCACACGGTGCGAGGCTCTATTGAATTTTGAATGTTTATTATTTATTCATTTTTTTTTTTAGGGCCCAAGTGCCGAACAACGTTTGGGCAGCGAAAGCCCTATTGTATCCTTAGGATTTTTCTTTTTTTTTTTTTTTTAATTTTCCTCGGTGCCTCTTCGGGGGCATTTTTGAGGGGCTAAACGCGCTCAAAAACTCACGAAATGAAGACCTCAAGCAGGAAAGTATGCTGAAATTTTTAGAATCCGGAAGTCTCACAGGCACTTGGACCAAGATGGCTCCACAGCGCCAACTACAAAATCTTGTACGGAGCCTCTGCCATTGACAAAATTTCGCGTAGAGACATGGTTTTCGATGGCCACATGTATCTCCCCCAGGCCTACAAAAAAGTCTCTTGGTGACCTGGGCTACAGCGAAGTGTACGGCGTCCATTTTGTTTCAAAGTTGGCATTTTCGTGTTTTTGGGGTCATTTCCAGGGGTCGTATTTGAACAAACTCCTCCTAAGGCTTTCATCCTTTCTGTTTGAAACTTGGCTTGGCCTTCCTAAGGCCTTGATAATGAAAAGTTAAAATCGTGAGTTTTGGATTTACTGTGTGGGAGGGGCAGGGCCACGAAATTCGCTGTGTTTTCATTAAACTTTGACGTGCTATAACTTTGCAAAAAATACTCCAATCTTCCCCAAACCTCTGATATATAATGGCAGTCTGGCCTAGAACACATTTCCATGACAACATTTGGTGATTTTCATAGCGCCACCTGTTGGCGACAGGAAGTGTCACATTTTACTTGATCATAGCCTTCTCCAAAGTGTTTGAGTATATCCACCTCACACTAGGTGTGGATATTGTCAAGGCCTTGGTGTTGACATTTGAGAAATAATTTCAACTTTTCATCAGAGGGCGTGGCCGTGCCGGCACGTCAAAGTCACAAGTGCCGATTTTTTCGAAAAAATCTGTGACTCTATTGACTTTTTGGCTGATTTTCAGGCAAACGTGTTGGGATTTCATATACTTTCTTAGAGCTGTCTAAAACTTCTTGTGGTTATTAAGACCAATATTATGCAAATTTCGGCTGCATAGTTAATTTGGGGGCGGGGCAAAATTGCTCTATAGCGCCCCCTTGAACTTTTCTTTGAGGCAGTCCTGTCACAGTTTTGGACACAGAGTTATGAAAGCTCAGCTGAATTGTAGAACATGGCAAGACCTACAAAAAATGTTGTCCAAGTCAACTTGTCTCATGTTCTGCAAGGCTGCTGTGATTTCTGGGTCAGCATATATTTTGCTTTCATCCATATCTAGCACGTCAAGTCCACTGAGAGAGGTCACTCTATTTATAGCAACATAAGCCATTCCAGGTTCAAATATGTGTTTGAGTGAGACTACAGCTGATGTCTTTGTCATATCTTGAACCTTGTGTATTGTACAAGCAAAGGCAAGTTTGATGGGAAACTGTCTGCGTACCACAACTTTCTGTTTTAGTTTCTCTTCAGCTCTGTCTATGTACACAAGATTGTTAGGTTCTCCTGGTGCTCTGTTATTGTAATTTTGTCCAGCTGTTGCATCATCCATTGTCAGACCAAGCATATTGACATGTACAAAACCATGTTATTCAGAGGTTACTATCCTGCCTAGTGTAGCAAATGATCAAAATGATTAACCAATCCTTGCGATACATCTATGCTTCGAGTTAGCATGATACGAGCACCCTCAGCAACATTTAGTGTATTTTGCTTCCTTTAAATGGTTGTACTTGTCGCATCATCTTGCCAATGTGTGGATCCTTTTTATAGTCGTCGGCATCGATTGTAGTGATTTGTGAATGTAGCAAAGCTAACATTGCAGAGTTGTGTGAATTCACTTGTTTATTAGTCGCAAAGATGTGCAGGACATCAGCTGGACAAAGTGCTGGTTCGGTAACAGTAACAACAATGCTCTGTCTGCTATAGACAACTCATCATTTTTGTCTTTTACACAGATACGGTTCAACATCTCTGCAAAGGCAACATCAACATCCTTTTGACGGATTATCTGATTCAGAGTGATCATCTGAAAGTTTTCTTGCCATAAGTCGATCTGACATGGGTCATTCACACATAGGGTCTTAGACTGACGCACAGGTGGTAACTGATAGAAATTGCCAACTGCTAATACTGACATTCCTCCAAAGGGTCTCTGTGTGCCTTTGATTTGTTTGAGTGTAGCATCTACGTATGTAAAAAAGGGCTTTAAGACCATGGACACTTAATAATAATGATTTCTGCGTTTAGAAGTTCAGAGCAGATTTCATCAAGTTTGTTACCAAGTCCCTGAAATGGGGGTTTCGGGCTTCTGGGCAGCTTGAGGAGAGAGTGGAGCGTTGTACCTGATATATTAAAGGCTGCAGTTGCAGTGAAAGCAGTCAACAGTACAGTAGGGTTTGATATGTGAGTGTCTTTAGCACGTCTTGGTAGTTTGCACAGTATCTTAGATGCCTCAGAGTAAATGCATTTGATCAGATGTGACTTGCCTGTTCCAGCACCACCGTTTATGTAAAAGAAAAACTGCTCTGGATTTTCGCCACAGACGCACTTAATACACCAGTCTCTAACTGCATAGAATACACATGCCTGTTTCTGGTTCAGATTCTGATACATTTGACGTAACAGTGTTGGGTCAATTGCAGGAACCTCTCGAATAGCTCTGACTTCAGTTACAGCATTAGCCTGTTTAGCATAATCTGGAACATCGTCTTGTTCATTTTCATGATCTGGCTGTCTTGTTTCAAGTTCATCAATACACTTCAATCTCAGATTGTTCAGATTCAGGTGCCAGATTACACCATTCATCAATCACGCCGCTGTTCTGTTCAAACTCTTCTACTGCATTCTCAATTTCTTCACTGTTTTTCTCATATTTCTTTTGGTTTTGCTTGACAATGTGTTGTACAGATTGAGGATGGTTTGTATCTGGTAGTTGAACCACGCCACTATTGTAAAAGGACTCATATGTGGGTAAATGCTGTCTTTTCAATTCTAGGTCAGATCTGTAAGGAAGATAGAGTTTTAGGTTTTTGGTTTTGCTCGTAGTGGTCCGTGGGCTCTGTCCAGCAGTGGGGCTTCACTCAGATTTAGTATATCTTTCAAAAGTTGAGACACAAAGTGCGTAGGCTGGCCATTCTCAAGCCTTTCCTCAACACCAATAAGCCGCAAATTGTTCCGCCTGGAACGGCCTTCCAAGCCTTCACATTTTGCCCGCAGCTCTCCCACATCAACTTGAAGTTGGGACACCGTGGAGCTCGGTGGTACAGTCACCAGTATAGTCGGCCGCTTTCTCCAGTTCCTTCAGTCGGTTATCATGTGATGCTAACGAGGCCTGCAGGCTAATGACTGCTGCTGACAACTCGCTCCTCACCGAGGCAATATCCAGCTTAATATCCTCCCGTAGTGTCTGAATGGCTGCCCCAATCTTTCCACAGATTGAGTCCTGGAGAGAGTTGAGTGAGTCAGAGAGCATCTTTGATGTGAGCATATTGCTAGTCGAGGCCTTGGAGGTAGCCGAGCTAGCTGCAGCGCTCGACATCGCGTCTGGTTGAGCGGTGTTATGTTGCTGTTTCGCCGACTGGTTTCAAGTATTTGGCGCTGCCATTGTGGTCCTATGCTTCTAGAAGTGCTTCTATTTGTTGTTGGACGTTTAAATAACTTTAAGACAGTTATATTAAGTTTCAAAAAGTGACCTTATCGGAGCTTGCAAGAGACGCGTCTACATTCTAGCTTGTGCAACAGCGCCCGATAACTTTTCATTGTCAAGGCCTTAAGAACACACACGCCAAGTTTCAAAAAGATAGGATGAAAATCCTAGGAGGAGTTCGTTCAGATACAACCCCTGGAAATGACCCCAAAAACACGAACGCCAACTTTGAAACAAAATGGATACCAGTTCACCAAGAGACTTTTTTGTAGGCCTGGGGGAGATGTATGTGGCCACCAAAAACTGTCTCTACACGAAATTTTGTCAATGACGGAGGCTCCGTACAAGATTTTGTAGGTGGCGCTGTGGAGTCATCTTGGTCCAAGCACCTGTGAGACTTCCGAATTCTAAAAATTTCAGCATACTTTACTGCTTGAGTTTCTTGTTTCGTGAGTTTTCGAGCGCGTTTAGCCCCTGAAAAATGCCCCTAAGGATAAGGGCTTTCGCTGCCCGAACGTTGTTCGGCACTCGGGCCCGGTGCTCGGTTGCCCTCTGGCCATCCACACCAATTACAATAGTGTGGCTGCCACTCTAACTAGAAAAATTGTATTTCCTGCGGAAATACGGTGTGGATGCCCTCTGCTGAAATGCCCGATGCATCTGTGGAAATTTGTATGAAAAGAAGGAAGATATTAAAGCAAAGTGTAAGATTAGCTGAAAAACGGCATTTGGTGATATAATGTGTGTTTGTAAGACAGAATTTTTGGCACCATCTGCTGGGTGTTACAGTGTAGTCTGTCTGTTGAAACATTTGAGGATTTGCAATGAACACCCACACCTGAGTACAGTGACTGAATTTATCAGACAGTAACACAGCAGTTGAACTGTGGTTCATCTATGATGTCTCTGCACCTTTATCTGATAAAATACAGCTGTACCGCTCTCATCAAATATGATGGCACAGATCACAACATGAACAGAATAAAAACACATGTATGTAACTAAACTAAACATACTAACAAAGTTAACAGTTAACAGTTTTGTGCTTAGCCGTGTTAAGCTATGTAAAGCTAACGTTACCGTTCCCTTAAGAAAAGATTTGCGTTGATTTGCCGTTTGGGTCCGCGGTCCTGTGAACTGGGCAGGAAAAGTTCTGTGTCCGTTTGTGCAGTGTTCGTCGTCGGAGCTCCACATTGTCTTTGCGTTATCGGCACGGCTGGCTAACTTGTCCTCGCTTGTTACAATCAGCTGGCAGACTCTGTGTGCCGTCTTTACGTTAACGACTTGCCAGTCAACTTGTCGTCGCTCATTACAATCAGCTGGCAGACTCCTGTGTTACATGCGCTGGTTTGTTTACACTCTCGGATAGCTGCATGCTAATCGAAATGCCTCCTGAACTGAGCCCACACCCTCATTGTGTGCCAAACCGTCAGACTATCAGTCCATTTACCTGGAGGGAGAGGGAGCGGGGACCCAAGAAGAGCCAAAATGGAAACGTTTCGGACAGAGCTCAACTCCATCCTCCCACGTGTTGGACAGTCAGCTCAATCGAGAAAGTGCAATCAGAAAGTAATACAGCGTATATTAGCGGCCCAGTAGTAAAGGAGGAAAGGCAGCGCCATACCTCCCTCTTTTTTGGATTTTTGAAGATGGACTTTATTTAGTCTAGGGCGCTTGCCCCTCCATATATAGGCTGATATGATTGAGTGCAATGAATCAAAGAAAGATTTGGGAATGAAGATTGGTACGGATTGAAAGAGATACAAAAATTTAGGGAGAATGTTCATTTTAACCAAGTTGATCCAGCCCACCAGGGATGTAGATAGGGGTGACCAGTGCGTCAAGCGATCTTTCACGTGATTTAGTAGAGTATAAAAATTTTCTTTAAAGAGACACTAATGTTTCCTTGTAACTGTAACACCAAGGTAGACAAATTTGTTTTCAACAATCTTAAAAGGGAGGCTGGTATATTTTAAAGCAAGTGCCTCTGTATTCACAGGGAAAAGTTTGCTCTTGTGTAAATTTAGTTTGCACCCCTGGCCAAACCTGGGCTTAGAGGGCACCCTTGATGGGTTCCTCTATGAAGATTGAAAGGTTGAGAGCATTGAGAATTGGTAAGGATAGAAGCAGTTGGGCATGTGTATAATAGTTTAACCCAGCGAATATAGTTTGGACAGATTGGAGTTTGAATCCTCAAACCTGAATATTTGCTTTGACCCGATCCCTGATGGCAACTGCCAATTTGCTCCAATTTCCGATCAATTGGCCACTATTGGAATTTTCTGTTCTGCAGAAACATTGCGTGAAGAAATAGTGGCCTAACATTTAATCCATATGGAGTGGATGGGACACCCCTTTCGGAGTATGTTGAAGGGACGTGGGGGGAATATTTACAGAAGATGGCACAACATGGTGCATATGGTGACCACCTAACTCTTCAGTGAGCATCTTAGATTTTTGATGTTCAGTTCCTTATTGTGCCCACTCTTGGATTGGATTGGTTGGTTTGGATGCCACATCTGTAATATCACCATCTTGTGATTACTGTGAAAACCTGGCTCTTTTAGTTCTTGGACTTTTTGCTGAGGGACAGGGGGAACATTATGTAAGTTTAGAAGGATCTATTCCGGCTTACATTCAAATCAAATCAAATTTTATTTGTATAGCCCAAAGTCACAAAACACATTTTGCCTCAGAGGGCTTTACAATCTGTACAGGGAGTGACACCCTCTGTCCTTAGACCCTCGGTTCAAGTGAGGAAAAACTTGCCCACAAAAAAAAACACTTTAACAGGGAAAAAAGGTGGAAGAAACCTCAGGAAGAGCCACAGAGGAGGGATCCCTCTCCCAGGACGGACAGACGTGCAATGGATGTCACATGTACAGAACAAATCAACACAAACATATTGTACAATTACAATGAATGATAAAATGACAATGAATTACAATGAATGATAGAATGATTACAGTAGCAGTGGAACCTGTGATAGAGATAGAGGGACACAGATGCACAGCAGCAGTAAATCATGAACTAACTATAAACTGTAATGGAGATATGGTAGCAATAATGACAGTAATAATATATGTAGTGGACGTCATGCAGGACCACAGCAGCAGCCACGATCCATGAAAACCTGCTGGACGAGAGAGCACAGAAACTCCAGGGAAGAAGTTTAGTTAGTAACATGCATTAATGAGACAGGTATGTTTACAAATGGTGGTGGTAATGGTGATGGGGAGAGAGAGAGAGAAGGGGGGGGGGTTCAGTGAAGGGAGGTGTCACTGCATCTTCAATCAATACTGTGTCTGACAAGACATAACCCTGAAAGAGACAGACAGAGAGAGAGAGAGAGAGGGGAGGGAGGAGTTCCCCAGCAGTCTAGTCCTATGGCAGCATAACTAAGGGATGACCTGAGTCAGTCTAACTATAACTAACTAACTATAAGCTCTATCAAAGAGGAAAGTCTAAAGTCTACTCTTAAAGGTGTTGACCGTGTCTGCCTCCCGAACCCAGAATGGTAGAATTGTTCCGCTCTTTCTCAGCCTGAACCAGGGTTTCTACCTAATGCTAATGTTCAGTCTATACCTAACCCTTTCCTTGACATGGTTGAGGATGCTGGCAATGAGCATGGAGTTCAATACCTACCTTCAGAGATCTTATCAAGAATCACTGAATTTTCTCTCAGGCAAGCTATGTCAGTGCTTGGGACATTCAATCAAGTCTCACTCTCATTCCGTGAACTGTCAGCACAATTTCATCAACCTACATCAACCAACCTATACATAAGAGAATCGCTTGCAGAGAGCGTACAACTGGACAAAGAGGATGACTGTTCCATTAGTATTATGAAGCTCTACAAGGCTGCTGGATGCAGCAGTGGTCTAAGCTTATGAATAAAACTGTTATTTGGCAACGACAGACAATGGATGAAAGCCTGGATTCTTCTTGGTAATATAGCTTTCGGGCAGTACAAAGTTAAGGACATCTACTGGAAGAAGTAATGCCATTTTTATGTTGATACATTTGTAAATGAGTATTCATGATCTGTGTTGTATATTGAGGTTAAGTGCCATTATAGTGCCATTCCTTTTGTTTAAATACAGTTTTGAGTTTTAAGTGAAAACTGAATCATTTTCCCTTGAGAAGTGTTTGAAAAAAGTTCTAATTAAATATTTCCAAGAAATAAATGTGGTAAATTTATTTGACAATGCAACATCCAACAGAGACACTGACATGAAGTTCTGAATTTACATATCTAAGCAAATAATCAAAATTCTAAATATAGATTTTGTACAAGAAATAATTCTCAAATTGGCTTTTACAGCCATATTTAAGGAGAGACAGGGAGTGCTGCAAAATACATACCCTTGATGAATGAATATGACTATGCTATCACTATATCTATTTTTGATTAGCAAACTGCACAAAAACTACCAAAAATATTTTATTTCCAAGAAATGCAGTCCTATTTATGTATTATTACATTATTGGCTGCAGTTATTACATTTCAAAGGATTTTTTAATGCTGTGCCAATATCGTAATAACCAGCCAATAACGTAATAACATATTACATTATTGGCAAAATGTTATTACCTTATTGGCTCAAAAACCTTATTACATTATTGGCAAATCATTACATTGTTGGCTTTATTACATTTAAAATGGACAAAATTATTATTATTATTATTATTATTATTATTATTATTATTAGTAGTAGTAGTAGTAGTGGTAGTAATAGTAGTAGTAGTATTGTTATTATTATTGTTAATTATATTAATTATTATTATTGGCAGATATTACATTATTGGCCATTATTACATTATCGGTTGCTACAGGGTACCCTCTGATGATTGATTCAACTTTTTACAGTATTTCTCCAGGCACTATGAATCTTGGATGGGTTTTAAAATGTGATGATGTTATATTAGGCTGATTGTTAATAGAAGTATGTATATGTACATACATGTACATTTTCAAGAGCTGGAATCAAACAGTGACTTGGTCTCTGGCCTGAACAGATCAGTCTCACTCACGGGTCAGCTGGCCTGATACTTCAGTATGTATTCTCTCTCTCTCTCTCTCTCTCTCTCTCTCTCTCTCTCTCTCTCTCTCACTCACTCACTCCACTCACTCACTCCACTCACTCACTCACTCACTCACACACACACACACACACACACACACACACACACACACACACACACACACACACACACACACACACACACACTCACACACAGCTTCTATCAATACTCGTCCTATCAGACATGAGCCCCTGTGGGCATTGCCATTGGCTCATCCAGTTGGTGATAACAGTTGTCTGGCTGTTGATGTTTGGCAGTGATAGACAATGTAATACAGTCAGAGATTTGACCAAGATGACATGAAGGTGGAAAACATGCATTGAGTCCATACAGACAGATCACAAACAATGGTTGGAAAAGATATCCTGGTTATGTTGAAGCTGCTGTATAGTACAGACCTGGGTGGACTAGGATCTGTTGTGTGCACTGAGTATTAGATGTGAATGATAGATTTGAAAAGCTATTTGAATTCTGGAAGAGATGTCCTTTGATGTGTAATTGATCATTTTTGTTGTCTGTGTTGTTTCATGATGGGTGTGACTTTGTGTTAGAACCAAGTCATTTGGTGTTCACATTGGGTTTCCATAAAGTCTTTGATCAGTGCCTTATCAGGGGTTATCAGGTGAGGGCTCAGGAGTGCCGGAGAAAATGTAATTTTCATGCCTCTGTTTTTTTTCCTATTGTTTTTGTGACTTTCGCATTTGTTTTGGAAAGAGTTCTTGGATGTTTCTAACTTTAGTAGTTGATGCTCCTCACCCAGTTGGCCCTAACACTTTGTGGGTTTTGTGGTTTGTAGGTATGACACTGGTAGAGACGGCTTCATTGATCTGATGGAACTGAAGCTGATGATGGAGAAGCTGGGAGCTCCACAGACCCACCTGGGCCTCAAGAACATGATCAAAGAGGTGGATGAAGACTTTGACGGCAAACTGAGCTTCAGAGAGGTGAAAGTGTGACTTCAGTGGGCTGTTCCTGTTACTATACTATGTGACTTTTAGTGGTGCTTATACATATCAAGATGGCTAAATCTGAATTTCAATAAAGATGCATCAGCATTAAAGATGTTGTCATAGATAGTTACTCACACATAGCCCTTTTTAATACACATTATTTAACTTGTGTCTTTGTGACAAACGAGTATGTCCATCAGTATGACATATAATATGTCCATGAAAAGATCAGAGAAACTTTACTGATCTTCTCACAGTTCCTGCTGATCTTCCGGAGAGCAGCAGCTGGAGAGCTGCAGGAGGAGAGTGGCCTGATGGCTCTGGCCAGACTGTCCGAGATCAACGTCTCCACTGAGGGAGTGATGGGGGCCAAGGACTTCTTTGAAGCAAAGGTATGTTTGTGCTGTATGTTGACTTGTCATTTACATCTTCAGCCCTGTTTCCACTAGTGGTTGACTGATATGTTTTAATCAGGGCTGATTCCGACTAGGCAACTTCATTACTAATGATTAAAAGGGACTGATATGAAAAAAGGTGGACTGTCAGCTCAAACTGAGCTCACAGACAAGTGAAACCATGCTTGTCATAAAATATATCATATTCTACGAGTTTCTAAGCAGGGCACTTGATTGTCAATGGTTTTAAAACAGAATGACAGCTAAATCTAGATTACATGCTTACATGCATTAACTCACTGAGATATACTCAAAAAGGGTGTGATATGAAAAAAGTGTTTTTTTTAATAGAAGTCACAATACCACAGTGTAAAATGTCACTGTCAAAATTGAAATCCTCACTTAAGTGAATTAAATAAGTTCATTTGTGGCTGTGACTCAGGTGGTAGAGTGGGTCGTCTAGTAATACGAGGGTTGTGGGTTGATTTCTCCAGTCCAGTTGAAGTGTCCGTGAGCATGATACTACCTCTCTCATCTCCCAGCTAATCTAAGAATGGGAAAAGACATGGAGTGTCGGTGGAGCTGAGGCAGAATGAATGACACCGGGGTGCTCAAACAAAGCAAACCACTTGTAATGGCACCCACCTGTCAATCAAAGTGGCTGCACTGTTAATTGTATAATTGTACTGCATAACTTTAAGCCTTAATATAATTTGAACAGGTGAGTTGTATAAAAATTCACCTTCAGTACAGTTGACAAATTAGCTATGGAGACTAAAACTGTTTTTGTATCAGGCTGTAAACATGTTTATTTCTGCTGTGAAGTAGAGCATTTTAACATTGGGGACTGAGTTGTTTGTGGCTCGGAGGTAGAGCGGGTCATCCACTAATCAGAAGTAAGTAAAGTTCTGTTTTTGTACAGTAATGAGTGAGGCCCGACCATAGATGACTGTATCTCATTCCTCAGAATCACTCATAGACTGTAGGTGGCGTCAGAGTCAATGTTTTATTGGATGTTAAATTAGTACACACCTCAGGATGAGTCATCAACAACTTTTTATGCTGAAATACCATTAAGTATTCATGGTATATAATTTATTGTCCTCATTAAGATGTAAAACTCTCATGTAGGATAGAGGATAGATCATAGGACTGTTTTTGCAACTTCAGTATTGAGGATTGTGGTATTTATAACTTAAGAAATCACCTGAACTGCTCAGAAATAGCTCTGTGGCTACATTGTAGGCACAGATGAGCTCCCTTCAATTTGGATAGGTTTTAACTGTGATGTGTAACCAATCAAATAGTGTTGTAGGCAGGATACTGAGTGAGACCACGGAGTAGTGAGTACATACAGAGAGAAGCAGCTGCATAATTTGCCTAGCTGATAACTGTGTCACCCTTACCCATCAATGTATGTTGATGCACGTTTTAAAGCATTGCATTAGAAAAGTTTGATCTGAGGAAACAATGTTTGTGAATTAGTTGTGATCTAGCGAACACTGAAGTTGCAATCAGCTGTTTCTGCTCTGACAGACTTCTGTTGTTTGAATTAAACTGACCATCAGGTTAGTGACAAAGGTCGCTAATCTTAAAATGCAGATGTTCTGATATAATAGCTCTATATGGATCTTAGAAAACCTGGGATACGGACAGGTGTTTATGTACTACTCATTGAACTGAACCCAAAACCAACATCATCAAGTCGAAGAAATTCTTCATAGATTTGCAAAGTTCAAGTGTTTAGTTGAGTAGTTACGAACATGTGCAGTGATAAAGATAAGACAACTTTTAGATCAAAGAATTAAAGAATTAAACAGGCAAAGTTTAAGGATGACTTGTGCTAATGGGAAGGAACACTCATTTTTTGTGTTGCCAGATGCAGGCTGCATCTCTTGGCAGCAAGTTTGAGGCTGAGATTCGAGAAGAAAAAGAAGAACGGAAGAGACAAGAAGTGGAGAAAAAACAGAGACAAGCTGCCTTCAAGCAGCTGCAGTCCACTTTCTGCTCATGACCCACCACAGGAAGCCGATATAACACGACATGCACAGTATACTGAGATTTTAGAAATAGCTTCACACTCCACTTACACTTTAACAAATGCCAATACTCAGAAGTTGGTACTTTATAGCAACAATAGAATGATGAATTAAAGTAAGTATTCACTAAAATACTTAAACGCCAGATAAGACATCACTGGGGAAGTTTATTTATACCAAACTGTTCCATAGAAAACGATAAGGCGCTTCAGATGTGTCAGGAAATATTTAGCAAACTAAACTAAATTCATGGAATTATATATTTGTGCATTTCTGTGGATTTTTTCTTTGTTCCCCTCTGTAATAAGAAACCTTCAGTTTTCGCCTCCAATTTTTCAAAGATTTTTAACCATATTTAGGCTTCTATTGAATATGTTCTGCATATGCTGTTTGTGAGGTATTTCTAATTTCATGTTCCAGTTTGGCCATGCTTTGTGTCATCTGATCTTGTTTTTATCCTCATATTGTTAACACTGTTACAGTGTAATTAAATGAACAACTTCTTTGCAACCTACAGTACAATGTAATAGGAATAGTGTAATAATAGATAATAACTGTATCTTAATTGTATAATAATAAGAAGTATTAACACCACAAGCCAACCTTAGACAGGTTGCACTGTGGTTGGCAGTATACAGTGTGTAGACTGAGACAGTCTGGATCAGTACATCCCTCAAAATCCATTCAACTGTGAACTTCCAAAATCAGGGAGGTTATCCTTTTTTTTATTATTATTATTTCTTTTTTTTCTGAGAGTGACATGAAGGTGCTAGCCTCATGTCTGTGTGTTAGGTACAGAGCTGGAGCCAGGTTGTAGTTAGCCTAGCTTAGCATGAGGAGAACTAGCCTGCCAATGCCTCTAAAGCTCATTAACATGTCATATCTTATTTGTTTAATTTGTAGACAAGCCTAAATGTAAAAAAACAATTTGTAATTTTTAGTTGCGCTCACATGCCGGAACTTTCTTTGTGAACACCTGTAGTTCAACATTCATGTAATTCCCTCTAATACCATTCATTTTAATTTTCATATTTACAGTCAGGTCCATAAATGTTGGGACATAAACACAATTCTAATCTTTTTGGCTCTATACAGCACCACAATGGATTTGAAATGAAACAAACAAGATTTGCTTTAATTGCAGACTTTCAGCTTTAATTAGAGGGTATTTACATCTAAATCAGGTGAACGGTGTAGGAATTACAAGTTTGTATATGTGCCTCCCACCCAAAGTGATGGGACAATTGGCTGCTCAGCTGTTCCATGGCCAGGTGTGTGTTATTCCCTCATTATCCCATTTACAGGGAGTAGATAAAAGGTCTAGAGTTCATTTCAAGTGTGCTATTTGCATTTGGAATCTGTTGCTGTCAACTCTCAATATGAGATCCAAAGAGCTGTCACTATAAGTGAAGCAAGCCATCATTAGGCTGAAAAATCCAAACAAACCCATCAGAGAGATAGCAAAAACATTAGGTGAGCTCAGCAAAACCAAAAGACCCGGAAAACCAGGGAAAACAACTGTGGTGGAAGAATTATTTCCCTGGTGAAGAAAACACCCTTCACAACAGCTGGCCAGATCAAGAACACTCAGGAGGTAGGTGTATGTGTGTCAAAGTCAACAATCAAGAGAAGACTTCACCAGAGTGAATACAGAGGGTTCACCACAACATGTAAATCATCGGTGAGCCTCAAAAACAGGAAGGCCAGATTAGAGTTTGCCAAACAACATCTAAAAAAGCCTTCACAGTTCTGGAACAACATCCCAAGGACAGATGAGACAGTGATGTGAAGAGAAGACTATGGGGAAGGAAAGGAACTGCTCATGATCTGAAGCATACCACCTCAACAGTGAAGCATGGTGGTGGTAGTGTCATGGCGTGGGCATGTATGGCTGCCAATGGAACTGGTTCCCTTGTATTTATTGATGATGTGACTGCTGACAAAAGCAGCAAGATGAATTCTGAAGTGTTTCGGGCAATATTGCTCATATTCAGCCAAAGCATAGCAGCAGAAGCATACTGCGAAAGCAACCTAAGAGTTTATGAAGGCAAAGAAGTGGAATGTTATGCAATGGCCAAGTCAATCACCTGACCTGAAGTGAGCATGCATTTCATTTGCTGAAGACAAAACTGAAAGGAAAATGCCTTAAGAACAAGCAGGAACTGAAGACAGTTGCAGTAGAGGCCTGGCAGAGCATCACCAGGGATGAAACCCAGCATCTAGTGATGTTTGTGCGTTCCAGACTTCAGACTGTAATTGACTGCAAAGGATTTGCAACCAAGTATTAAAAAGTGAAAGTTTGATTTATGATTGGTAATTTGTCCCATTACTTTTGGTCCCTTAAAAAGTGGGAGGCACATACACAAACTGTTGTAATTCCTACACCGTTTGCCTGATTTGGATGTAAATACCCTCTAATTAAAGCTGAAAGTCTGCAGTTAAAGCACATTGTGTTTGTTTTAGTTCAGATTCATTGTGGTGGTGTATAGAGCCAAAAAGATTAGAATTGTGGACCTGACTGTATGTATGGAGACACAACATGTTCATTACTGAGCTTTAGCGTTGTTGGTGGTTGTTTTTTGTTTTTTCTTTTACTTCTGACAGAGCCAGACTGTTTCTGCTTGCTTTCAATCTTTATGCTATACTAGACTTGACTAGCTCTGAAGTTTACACACAAACATGATTATTCAAATCAGTCTTCTAATCGCTCTCTCAGAAAGAAGGCTAATAAAATGATTTCTATTTCCTAACATGAGCACACTGCGTTGGTTTAAGCATGCTTCCCTGTTCCACCAGGGTTTTTCAACCTTGGCTTGTGATATAGTTTAACGAGCATAAGAGCATGCAATGCATGCAGTGCAAGTGTATTATATAGGCTAGAGATTCTAATAGATTCAACATCAGTTTAGTTTATGTTCCATGTAAAATAAATCAAATATAAATCTCAACTTAAAGCTGGGAGTCTTGAAAAACAGAAAAAAAGTAGACCTGCAATCCCAACTGTCAGTATGATGATGGTCCTTCATCTGAGGGGAAAGACATAATCTGCACCTTTTTAATGTGACCGGTCATTTACATGCTTAATGTTTGCACTGTCCATAAGTTAACATTTCAGATCAGAATGAATGTCCCAGTCCACACACAGTGGACAGATGAGGCAGTTTTCCTTACTTTTGGGACTTTTGGGTGTTCTCATAGCCTGTTACTGATGACTACTGATGTACTGATCATGAAGGGATTCACGGATTCAACTGTGGCTTGGTATGGCAACACTCAGTCACAGTATACCACAAACTAAGACATGTAGCTATTCCCAGAAGGAGCAGTTCACTTTGCAATGAGAGAACAAAGTCTTGGTGCTGCACTCAGGGGACTGAGTCCTGATTTCAACTTCATCCCATCAGTCCAGCCGCCCAAAAAGTACAAAACACATTTTTTTTCCCCTGATGTGATCACATTCTCCAATATGTGCTCTACAGCTTGGTACAGTGATGAAATACACAGGCTGGTGGTTACACACTTAACATTAAAGCACAGAGCTCAGCCTTTTGACAAGTCTAATTTAACTAGTCACAGAGTAAGTAGCTTTGCTACGTAGCTGTGTGACTAGCATTAGCGTATAGGGAGGATTGTAATACTACTGATTGTGATGCCAGATTGTGATACTGTGAAAACTGCTCAATATTTTAGGAAATCTGCTTATTAGCTTTCTTTCTGTGGGATTAGAAGATCATGTCACTGTGCTGAGTACAGAGCTAAAGTCACAATGTACTTATCTTAGCATAAAGGCTATAAGCAGGGGGAAAGACACTGCAGTGAAAGTAAAATGATTCTATATTTCTGTTCATATACAAATTGAACAAACAAGATATGACATTAATTTATGAACATTAGATGAACGTTAGAAGAGCCAGGCTAGCTGCTAGTTTCCCCCGCCTCAAGTCTTACATTAAGTTATGCTAAACTTGTCCTGATTCCAGATCTGTACTTAAAACACATGCGTGCATCGTGCATGCACCACATCCACGACAAACCTAAAAAAAATGTCATATCTATGTCTAGAACCTGCTCTGTCCTACACCTGATACATTGCATATGTCAGAGTTTGTCAGCTGAGACTATTTGGGGTAAATTAACAGATGTACTATATTGATATGAAAATGAAAGTAAAATGATAATATTTATTTGTATAACATATTACAATAATAAAAAATTCATTCTAAACTAATAATGACAAAGCGCTATGTGTAATTAATTTGGAGCTCCAAAACTGTCAGTATTGGAGTCTTAAGCACAGACAAGCTGAGAAACCCTGACACTAAGCTATGCTTAATGTTTGCATGCATCTGTAGTAATTTATTTAAGTTGTAGCATGTTCAAGTTATCATAACAAAACTACTCTATGTATCACCTTCCTCTCTGGTATTTGTTGTGGAAATTGTGGAAAATGTATTTTTTCATAGATAAAATAGTATATATTGTTATTTGTTTTAGCAGAGGCCTATAAGTTGCCAAATATAAAAAAGGTCAGTAAAATCTATTTTTGGTCACTTGTAAAGATATTGTGTTGTTATACTCCCTGTCAGAATGGAAAAGGAGAAACACTAATTTAAAAAAATTAAATTTATCTTATCACTCATGAACGTGCCTTTAAAGCATCATTGGAAAATCATTCACTGTTCATACATATTGACAGTCCTTACACAATCCCTAATATACATTCCTATACTGCTTATTCTGTTTAGGGTCAATGGGGAATGGAGCCTATCCCAGCATGAGAACAGTAACAATACATTGCATGCTCTGGAGTGTGTGCAATATTTCAGTTTCCAGGTTGGAGGAAGATGAAACCAGTTGAGTTTGGATTAATGACACTGAGTTTTTTCAGTTGAGTCACACCAAAAAGTTCCCAAAAAGATTTAGTATTTTTAGAACTGAATTAACGTGATTATTCCTGTGCAATTCACTCAATTTAATTCAATTCAATTCAGTTTTATTTATATAGCACCATATCATAACGATATAATATACAATATAATATACAATTCATAGTAAGTCTGTCACCTTATTTGATACTACATTACTGGGTAATGGAATTTAAACTCTGGTTGCAGATGACAGCAGAACTTGAATATCTGAGGGAATAGTGTGAAAGAAACCCAGCATATTTTCCAGAGATGACCTATTCAGTTGGTGAGCCACATCCAGACTGCATGTAACATCCAAGTGGTCTAACATACAATACATCTGATCTGACTAAATAAGTAAACAACATACAGTGAACTAACCGACGAGTGAGCCATGAATCTTTGTGTGATGTGATTTTTTTTTTTTTTTTTTTAATAAATCACACCATCACTGGTTAAGAAACTGGTTAAGAGGTCCAGCTCTGTCCTGGACTACATAGAGGAAGTGGGAGAGAGGAGGATGCTAGCAAAGCTGTGGGGACCTTAAACAGCTCCTTCAGTAACAGACTACTACTGCCACCATGTAAGAAGGAGCACTACCACAGATTCTTCATTCCAACAGCACAGAATTATGATCATTTCACATAGAGCTACAAATTGTCTTTATTAAATGTAACACACATAGATTTTCAACTGTGCAGAGGGGCACTTCACACATGTGAATTAAGTGTTTATATTTGTGTAACTACACTATAACTGCCAGGGCTCATATTACATCCATGCAATTGTGACATCAGCAGAATACACATGAACTTCTTCTCATTACTTCTTCTCACCTTTGTGCTTTTGCTCACCTTTCATGATTTCTTCATGCAAATACATTTTACAGTATAAATAAAGTATGCAGCTTAACTTTTGAGATTCCCTCAAAAGATAGACTTAGGTTTTCAGAGGGGCCCTGGTATTTTGGCATATTTAGCCTGCTGTGTTCATAAATCCTAAAATATAAATGATAATATTAAAGCCGCAAGCGGCGTTGAATGGGCCCTCGCGCATGTGCACATGTTGGCATGTGCGCACATCGGGCAAGTTTTAAGTCAATCAGATGAAGTCCCTGGGAGGAGTTTGTTAAAACAGAATATAAGAAGCAACCACTTTTTCTCATAGGGTCAAATTTGACAAAATAGCCACACCCACACCGTTTCATCAAAATTCATAATTGTGAGAACTTTTCATAGTCAAGGCCTTAAGAACACACACGGCAAGTTTCAATTAGATGGGATGAAATCCCTAGGAGGAGTTTGTTAAAATAGACACACACATTAGCCAGAATTGGGTCAAAGGGTCAAATTTGAGAGAGGGGTCTGGCTGCAGACCTGCACTATCAGGACCCTTTGCACTGTGAGGTCTCCTCCACTGTGAGGACCGGAAGTTGATTCGAAGCCTTTCAAAATAAAAGCGAGTATACTGGAAGCACGTATTTTTCATTCCCCGTGTTTATTTCTTGAGACTTTATTTTATGTATATAATGTAAATATGTTCATGTGTATTCATGTATTCAATTAAAAAGATAAAAAATAATTGTATATCTTTCCAGTTCAGCTGGTTAAAGTGAAAAAACGCAGGAAAATATCAAGATAAAAAACAAACAAAATATTATATATATGTAGCCTGGCGAAACTTAATAGCACAGGACACAGAAATCTGTTTTTGGGGTCTTTATTCTGAACAGAAAAATTGGTGATCAAGTCCAATGTAATAAAATAAACAAAAATAAAGCTTTGCCAAAGACTTCCTCGAGGCAAATCTCATCTGTCTCAACAAGCATAAACTTCTAGTGCAAAAACACTAACTTCAAATGACTGTAGAAGTCAGTCTTCTAGTACAAAAGAGTGCAAAAATATCTCTAAAAATGTAGGCTAGTACTTAGGATGAGCAATAAAATATCTCTGAACATGTAGGCTAGTACTTAGGGCAAGGCAATAAAATAACATAAAATATCTCTAGTGGCTCAACCCTGTAACACAAACAGCCCACAAATTCACAGTTAACCACATCACATTCACATGTCTTAAAAAATTACAATAAATGTGGAACTTATTATGTACTATGTAGTACTAGTACTATGTACTAACGTACTTCTCTGGACAGGAGCACAAAACAAAGTGGCGACAGGGCGCTACGCCATGTTCTCTGACTTCAACCTGGTCTGCAAATTTATTAGCATCCAACAAATACAAACATATCAGTATACAGCAGTTCACACAACACGGTTACAAATTACTTTTCATGTTTTCCACTCGATATTTCAGATCTCCAGCTACGTTTTACATCATGTTTACCTTACAAAACAGTCCATCAAATCCGGAAAGTCAGACTGCGAGTCTGTGTTGCAGCAAAAGCAAGGTGGCGTCTCTCTTCCGGGTCTCTCTCAAGACCGTTTCCCAAAACATTTAGCGCGCGAGAGGTTATCCGACTGGAAAACAGTGCCATCTGGTGGCCTGGGTGATTATCACGGTTTCCCACCCGGCTACATATATAAAAAAAGAAAATACAAAACATTACGACCACTTCTTTCTTTATACAGGTAGATGTTCTCCTGCTGTGCTCTAGGCATGCTGCACCTCCACCGGTGCCTTGTCTGCTAGCTGCAGGGTCATCAGCTGGGGACCACCATTCATGGATAATACAAAATACAAAACATTATGACCACTTCTAGGGTTATTCTACAGATAATCAGTGCAAACTAGATGTACAGTTATTGTTATGATCCCCTTAAAATATTATTAGCCTACTCAAAACATGCATTATTTTACTCCAGTATTTTAATTTAATTTAATTTAATTTGCAACAAGGACAGCTGTTAGTTTACACTACAGATTCATTTTGAAACAATAAATCTTTGTAAATACACCTTAATGTGTGATGGCATAATGCATCTACACTCCAACCTATTGCTGACTGTTCTTTGCTTCTATACCATTATTTATCATTGAAAATGTAGCCCCCTGCACCGTTGGACCCATTTACATATTGATTTACTCAATTCTTTTATATAGGCATATCTTATGTGTGTTTGCAATTATTACATCTCATAATTAATTTAATAATTGCTTAATATTGTTTGTGCTATGTTCTTATCTTTGCCAATGGAGGGTGTGAGGGTTGATGATTTTAAATTAACTTAGCTTTGTGTATTCAAAATGAATGACTGAATACCTAGTTACATGACTAGGAGAAAACAGTTACAGGTTTTGATGATTTTAATGATTAGTGCTTACCGTGCTGCTACAGCTTGCACAACAGCTTGTTTCTTTCTTATAATTCCTCCTCTTTGTACTCACAGTACGCCAAGTACCCTCTTTTGTCCATTATCTCTTCACAGAAGAGCCACATATCTTCAATGTTATAAAACAAAAACTTAAAAGGCTCCTGAATCAATTCTTTGTCCTCTTCATTTGGATCCACGGTGTCAAACAGCTTTGCCATTTCCTGTGCAGCCTCCTCAGTTTGTGTGCTGTTCATGTTTAAAATCTCAGGCATCTCCACTATGGCTGCAAACAAGTGTTTATTAGCCTGCACCCATTCTGCTGCTTTTTTGCAGTGATGCATCACTCGGACCACCGCACTGGTCTAAAGAAAAAAAAATGTGTCAGCTTTTTTGTCAGAGCATGAAAGGTCACCCACAAAATTTAACAACATGGAACTGGAGATCAAGCCTACCTCTTCTTCAGTTGCCTCCACCTCCTGCACAACTAGAGCAGCGGTTTGCTGACACTCTTTCTGCTTCTCTTCAGCCTAAACAAGTATTATTTTGCATTAAGAACAAGAAATGTCACAAAGTCAGTTCTCATGCCATGTCCTGTGAGGGAAAACTTGACACAAGATTTACTGAAAACAACTAATAAAGATTTATATAAAATGCCACCTTTCCTATGTGCCTCTAAGTGGCTCTGCAGCTTGGACAATTTTGTTGGTTTAAATTTTAGGCACAGAGGGCAGTGAAATTGGTTGCAGCATGATGTGCAGCATTCAACTTTGGGCGTAGTGGCAGTAGTTACGATTGAAATATGCATCTGTAAGAGACAAATAATGTTGTAATAAGTAAAGCAAAATTATACAAACATTATATGATATAACTCAGTTTTCTTGGTCTTTAAGTAGGAAAATGGCACATTTAAGTGAGCACTATCGATACGATAACAACGCTAAAAACTACCCAAAAGTCCCAAACCCGATTCTTTCAAATGAATATAACTTTACATGGCAATATATAGCGTGCAACATGACGTTCTAGTGAATAAAGACTGTTTCTGTTTCTTCGTATGACAAAAAGTTGTTGTCACTTGACTTTTACTCACCTCGTGGTCTCCACGAAAAATACGTGTGCAGTGCAGTTCTGCAACGAAAGGTCCTGAAAAGGGTCCTGACAGTGCAGCTCATAACATTTTCTATTTTTATTTATTTCTTTTTTATATATAATATTTTGTTTGTTTTTATCTTGATATTTTGCGTTTTTTTTTCACTTTTTAAAAAAATCTTTTTTATTGATTACATGAATACATATAAACATTATTTACATTGTATACAGAAAGTAAAGACCGAAGAAATAAACACGGGGAACGAAAAATACGTCCTTCTGGCATACGCTCACATCACTTTTATTTTGAAAGGCTTCGTATCAACTTCCGGTCTTCACAGTGGAGGAGACCTCACAGTGCAGGTCTGCAACGAAGGGTCCTGACATTGCAGGTCTGCAGCCAGACTGTCTTGAAATTTGATGGAGCGGCACGCCCACACGGTTTCATCAAAATTTGTAATTTTGATAACTTTTACTCACAAAGTTTGATCTCAATGGGATACAATCTCTAGGAGGAGTTCGTTCAAATATGACCCCTTCTCAACCAGCCTGAAACACCAAAAATGGTTATATTCATTCTTAAATATTTCGCTTCCTGTTCATTTTAGCCCATTACTCCACCTACTTTTTTTGTAGGTCTTGCCATGTTCTACAATTCGGCTGAGGTTCCATAACTCTGTGTCCAAAACTGTGGCGGGGCTGGCTCAAAGAATAGTTCAGGGGGGCGCTATAGAGCAATGTTGCCCCGCCCCCTAATTAATTATGCAGCCGACATTTGCATAACATTGGTCTTAATAACCACAAGAAGTTTCAGACAGCTCTGAGAAAGTGTATGAAAGCCCAACAGTTTTGCCTGAAAATCATCCATAAAGTCAATGGAGTCACAGATTTTTTTGAAAAAAATGCTGTTTTTGACGGGCCATCGTGTCTACATAGTTTCTCAAAAACTCACCATTTTTGGAGGGTTTCTTCCCAAGGCTAGGATGAAAGCCCTATGAGGAGTTCGTTCAAATACGACCCCTGGAAATGACCCCAAAAACACGAAAACGCTTTGAAACAAAATGGATGCCGTACACTTCGCTGTAGCCCGGGTCACCAAGAGACTTTTTTGTAGGCCTGGGGGAGATACATGTTGCCGCTGAAAGCCATGTCTGTATGTGAAATTTTGTCAATGGCGGAGGCTCCGTACAAGATTTTGTAGGTGACGCTGTGGAGCCATCTTGGTCCGAGCGCCCATGAGACTTCCGGATTCTAAAAATTTCAGGATACTTTATTGCTTGTTTTTCGCTTTGTGACTTTTCGAGCGCATTTAGCTCCTGAGAAATGGCCCCGAAGAGTCACAGAGGAAAAAGAAAAAAAAGAAACATCCTAAGGATACAATAGGGCTTTCGCTGCCGGAATGTTGTTTGGTGCTCGGGCCCTAAAAATACTAAACATTTGAAATTCAATAGGGCCTCACACTGCCAGTGCTCAAGCCTAAAAAAAAATAAACATCCGAAATTCAATAGGGCCTCGCACCACCAGTGCTCGGGCCCTAAAAAAAATTTTAATAAATAAACATTCGAAATTCAATAGGGCCTCGCACCGCCAGTGCTCGGGCCCTAAAAATAAATAAGAAATATTTGAAATTCAATAAAAAAAAAAAAAAGAAAAAAGAAAAATCCTGAGGATACAATAGGGCTTTCACTGCCTGAATGTTGTTCGGCACTCGGGCCCTAATAATAAACATTCGAAATTCAATAGGGCCTCGCACCGCGAGCTCGGGCCCTAATAAACATTAGAAATTCAATAGGGCCTCGCACCACAGTGCTCGGGCCCTAATAAAAAAAAATAAATAAACATTCAAAATTCAATAGGGTCCAAACGTTGTTCGGCACTCGGGCCCTAAAAAAGAAAAAGAAAAATCCTAAGGATACAATAGGGCTTTCATTGCCTGAACGTTGTTTGGTGCTCAGGCCCTAATAATAAACATTCTAAATTCAATAGGGCCTTGCACCGCGTGCTCAGGCCCTAAAAGTCCTAAGGATACAATAGGGCTTTCGCTGCCCGAACCTGGGGGAGATACATGTTGCCACCGACAGCCATGTCTGTATGTGAAATTTTGTCAATGGCGGAGGCTCCGTACAAGATTTTGTAGGTGGCACTGTGGAGCCATCTTGGTCCGAGTGCCCATGAGACTTCCGGATTCTAAAAATTTCTGCATACTTTATTGCTTGAGTTTTTCGCTTTGTGACTTTTCGAGCGCGTTTAGCCCCTGAAAAGTGGCCCCGAAGAGGCACAGAGGAAAAAAAAAAAGAAACATCCTAAGGATACAATAGGGCTTTCGCTGCCTGAATGTTGTTCAGCGCTCGGGCCCTAAAAATACAAAACATTTGAAATTCAATAGGGCCTCGCACCGCCAGTGCTCGGGCCCTAAAAAAAAAAAAACATTCGAAATTCAATAGGGCCTCGCACCACCCGTGCTCGGGCCCTAAAAAATAAATAAATAAATAAATAAACATTCGAAATTCAATAGGGCCTCGCACTGCCAGTGCTCGGGCCCTAAAAATAAATAATACATATTTGAAATTCAATGCGTGCTCGGGCCCTAAATAAAAAAAAAAGAAAAATCCTAAGGATACAATAGGGCTTTCGCTGCACGAATGTTGTTTGGCACTCGGGCCCTAATAATAAACATTCAAAATTCAATAGGGCCTCGCACCGCGAGCTCAGGCCCTAATAAACATTCGAAATTCAATAGGGCCTTGCAACGCAGTGCTCGGGCCCTATTAATAAACATTCGAAATTCAATAGGGCCTTGCACTGCAGTGCTCGGGCCTTAGAAAAAAACAAACAAAAAAAACATTTCAAATTCAATAGGGCCTCGCACCGCAGTGCTCGGGCCCTAATAAAAAAAAAAAAAATAAACATTTGAAATTCAATAGGGCCTTGAACTGCGTGCTCGGGCCCTAAAAAAAAAAAAGAAAAATCCTAAGGATACAAGAGGGCTTTCAGTGCCCGAACATTGTTCAGCGCTCGGGCCCTAATAATAAACATTTGAAATTCAATAGGGCCTTGCACCACGTGCTCGGGCCCTAATAATAAACATGTGAAATTCAATAGGGCCTCACACCGCAGTGCTCGGGCCCTAATAAAAGTGCCGTAGGCACGAGGCAACTATTAATCTTCTGCGTGTTTCATGGCAGTTTTATTATTATTAGTGCCGAGTGCCTACGACACGAGGCAACTATTAATCTTCTGCGTGTTTCATGGCAGTTTTATTATTATTATTATTATTATTATTATTAGTGCCGAGTGCCTACGACACGAGGCAACTACTCCCACAGCTGCTCATGTGTGTAAATAAACATGTTAAATATTACTATTTGAGGTGTGCTTTTTCAATAAAGAGCCCCGGCAACAGTCCACTCGGCACTTCAAAAATAATAAAAATATAAGTTACAATTTCATTAATAGAATTACATGTAACCTGTTATATTTTGTTTTTCTCATTTCAGGTTTATGACCTGTGGTCGCCTGTGGTCATTTGCAATAAAAATAAAAGAAGACCAAGGATAAAACACGAGTTATTGCTTCAGTGTGCTTCCTGTTAAGCCTTTTCAGAGGGCTGAATTTAAAAAAATCACAGTTTGTGTTTAAATCTGCTGTTGCTATGCCTATGATGTGACATATATCAGTCATCTAATTTGACAGTGAATCCAGCAGGACTGTGTTAAATCACAACATATTTTCTAGCCACTAAAAATAAAAGACATGCTAATTGCTAACATTAGGCGGCCATTTTAGCAGTTATTGGCACTGAATTTGAACTTGTCTGTCTAAAATGACAGAGACAGCAGAGCAGCTAGCGCGTTAGTGCTAGCCACTAACTGACAGGCAGTAACACAGGCAGCTCAAGCAAGACATTTTCTGTAGTGACTGTCAATCTGCTTTGTCACATTTCTTCATTTTACACACAAACTGCATATTTAGATGTCCAGGAAGGGCTCAAGATACCCAAAATTAAGCTGGTTCAATGATTAGAAATACGGTTTGGCCAGAAATCCTTCCTGTTCGAGGCGTGGTCTCAGCATTTTCTCTCTCTCTCTCTGTCTTCCAACTGACATTCAAACAGGTGCAGTAACTGCCCGGCGGCGGCCATTTTAGCAGTTATTGGCAGTTACTTTGAACTTGTCTGTGTAAAATGAGAGACAGAGACAGCAGCGCAGCTAGGGCATCAGCGCTAGCCACTAAAAATTAAAGACATGCTAATTGCTAACATTAGGCGGCCATTTTAGCAGTTATTGGCACTGAATTTGAACTTGTCTGTCTAAAATGACAGAGACAGCAGAGCAGCTAGCGCGTTAACGCTAGCCACTAACTGACAGACAATAACACAGGCAGCTCAAGCAAGACATTTTCTGCAGTGACCGTCAATCTGCTTTGTTTCTGTTTAAGTCTGCTGTTGCTATGCCTATGATGTGACATATATCAGTCATCTGATTTGACAATGAATCCAGCAGGACTGTTAAATCACAACATAATTTCTAGCCACTAAAAATTAAAGACATGCTAATTGCTAACATTAGGCGGCCATTTTAGCAGTTATTGGCACTTAATTTGAACTTGTCTGTGTAAAATGACAGAGACAGCAGAGCAGCTAGCGCTTCAGCGCTAGCTATTAATTTCTAGCCGATAAAAATTAAAGACATGCTAATTGCTAGCGCGTCAATGCTAGCCACTAATTTCTAGCCACTACAAATTAAAGACATGCTAATTGCTAACATTAGGCAGCCATTTTAGCAGTTATTGACAGTTAATTTGAACTTGTCTGTGAAAAATGACAGAGACAGCAGAGTAGCTAGCGCGTCAGCGCTAGCCACTAATTTCTAGCTGATAAAAATTAAAGACATGCTAATTGCTAACATTAGGTGGCCATTTAAGCAGTTATTGGCACTGAATTTGAACTTGTCAGTCTAAAATGACAGAGACAGCAGAGCAGCTAGCGCGTTAGCGCTAGCCACTAACTGACAGACAATAACACAGACAGCTCAAGTAAGACATTTTCTGCAGTGACCGTCAATCTGCATTGTTTCTGTTTAAATCTGCTGTTGCTATGCCTATGATGTGACATATATCAGTCATCTAATTTGACAGTGAATCCAGCAGGACTGTGTTAAATCACAACATAATTTCTAGCCACTAAAAATTAAAGACATGCTAATTGCTAACATTAGGCGGCCATTTTAGCAGTTATTGGCACTGAATTTGAACTTGTCTGTCTAAAATGACAGAGACAGCAGAGGAGCTAGCGCGTTAGCGCTAGCCACTAACTGACAGACAATAACACAGGCAGCTCAAGCAAGACATTTTCTGTAGTGACTGTCAATCTGCTTTGTTTGTGTTTAAATCTGTTGACAGTGGATCCAGCAGGACTGTGTTAAATCACAACATAATTTCTAGCCACTAAAAATTAAAGACATGCTAATTGCTAACATTAGGCAGCCATTTTAGCAGTTATTGACACTTAATTTGAACTTGTCTGTGTAAAATGACAGACAGAGACAGCAGAGCAGCTAGCGCGTCAGCGCTAGCCACTACTTTCTAGGCGATAAAAATTGAAGACATGCTAATTGCTAACATTAAGCGGCCATTTTAGCAGTTATTGACACTTAATTTGAACTTGTCTGTGTAAAATGACAGAGACAGCGGAGCAGCTAGCGCGTTAGCGCTAGCCACTAACTGATAGACAGTAACACAGACACAGTAACACAGACAGACCGACACAGACAAGCACACGCGCAGAGACAGACAAGACAAACACACCACATACACACACACACACACCTAACAACTTCCACAAAATTTGTACTACAGAGTTTTGTAGAACATTACTACTACCCTGGCCTTCTACAAACCTTTTAGTAAAGACATGCTAATTGCTAACATTTGCAGCTAATGCTAGAATTAGTGGCTAGCGTGTTAGCGTGCGTAAATAATCATGTTAAATATTACTATTTGAGGTGTGCTTTTTCAATACAGACCCCCGGCAACAGTCCACTCGGCACTTTCAAAATTTCCGCGGGAATTTCCTAGTTTTAAATAAAATATGAAGGCCTCTAGCATCATGCAGGTAAAATTATGATAATACCCAATATTTCCATGACAGCGTGTGGTTTCGCCACGAGATGATTCAGATGTATGAGTTCTTAATATTCTACTGAACAGTTCAGCTTGATCATGTCTGTCAGTGCCACATAGGCCAGTGTGAATTTAAAAGCATCCAACAAAGACGAGATGGAAAAGGAAGTTAAATGTCTGACAAATGATGGTAAAGTCTTTTTGGGTTTGACTTGACGACAATAATCACAAGGATGTTACTGACACTACTTTCAGTCAAAGAACAGATGTGTAGTACAGCCTTACACCATCAGGGAGAAGCACACATCCTCCATTCAGTACAGTATCTTGGTACCATAGTAATCATGAAGTAGGAGTAAATGTCACTTCCAAGCTTGTTTAGAAAATATTTATTTCATGTAATGTACACTGTACAAAGGCACTAAAGCATGTAAGATACACTGAGATCTCATCCTTCACAATCACATTTTGTGGAAGATTTCCTCTCTTATGTCTGAAGTCGCGACATGATTTCTCTTAAACCATAGAGATAACAGCAGTGCTTTTCATGTCAACAGCCCTTAAAGGGACATTTCTACAACTTTTTGACGTCTTTCTAATTTCTAAACTTACTCTGAAACTCTAAAGACATTTATTATTGTACAAATTGAACATAATACATTTATTTCTGCTTTGCATAATGATTCAGGCAACGATTTTTCATAATAAAGTCATTAATCTATGAATCAATGAGCAGCATCAACATCATTCTATCAGTCACTACTGAGTCATATGTCATTTTCTGCAAGTCAGTATATTAGCTCACTTTAAAACATGGATGTCTTTGTTCCAAAAGGCTTCCAATGAGTAACCTTAGCAGCTTCATATTGACAGTGGAATTACAACCATCTGAATGATTGTTGTGATTGTGAGTTTATGTTGATAGTTTACAGTGTAATCCTTCAGTTGCTAGTCCACAAACATCAGTAGAGGAAATCATTGATCAGCAACACGAATGCCCTTTTATAGAAGAGTCATTGCATTCTGTCCCTTAGTACTCTTTTAGCACTTTATACCATCAAAACCTACTAAATCCATATTCATTTTTACAGGGCTGGCACTGAGGCATGTCTTAATTTAACTTCTCTTTTGAAGTGGACGTTATATCAAGCAATCAAAGTGAATATTCACCTTGAATAGTAAGCATTTACTTTTAACACATTAAAATCCAACATATTTTTAAACTATGCCAATTTAATTATCAAATGCCATCAAATCTACAACAGGTTTAAGGACCATAACAGTGTTTGGATGGTTTCTGCAATTACCAAATGTTAACATGCTAACACACTAAACTAAGATAGTAAACACAATCCAGATGTCTGGATTTCACATGTTCAGATAAACATGGCAGATTTTACTGTGTATATCAACCTTTAGCCTCTTTTAGGCTCGACATGATCACATTATATATGACACAAGTCCAGGGTGGCTTAGCCCTATCAGTGGACATTTGGATTCAGCCATTGTCGTTATTAGCAAACTAGCATGCTGACATCAGCATTCAGCTCAGCTCAAAGCATCACTGTGCAGACAGTGACTCTAACGTAGCTGTAAACAGAGGGTTGTCCAGGAGGGCAATGGGTTGTAATTACTTCAATATACTATAAAATTAGCATGCACTGCTATCACTACAACAGTATGACTATAATGACAGGAAAACACGATGTTACTATTTCAAGTACACTTAAAGCCACGAGCGGCATTGAACGGGCCCTCGCACATGTGCGTACATCGGCAGGTTTTAAGTCAATCAGAGACTGGGAGGAGTTTGTTAAAACAGAACATAAGAAGCTACCACTTTTTTTTCATAGGGTTAAATTTGACAAAATAGCCACACCCACACCGTTTCATCAAAATTAATAATTCTGATAACTTTTCATAGTCAAGGCCTTAAGAACACACACGCCAAGTTTCAATTAGATGGGATGAAATCCCTAGGAGGAGTTTGGTAAAATAAAAACCACACACATTAGCCAGAATTGGGTCAAAGGGTCAAATTTGATGGAGCGCCACACCCACACAGTTTCATCAAAATTCATAATTTTGATAACTTTTAATCTTCAGGTCTATATGAACACACCTACCGAGTTTGAAGTGACTTGGATAAAATCCCTAGGAGGACTTTGTTAAAATTGACCACACACATTAGCCAGAATTGGGTCAAAGGGTCAAATCTGATGGAGCGCCACGCCCACACAGTTTCATCAAAATTCATAATTTTGATAACTTTTACTCACAAAGTTTGAACTCAGTTGGATAAAATATCTAGGAGGAGTTTGTTCAAATATGACCCCTTCTCAACCAGCCCGAAACACCAAAAATGGTGATTTTCGTTCTTAAATATCTCGCTTCCTGTTCATTTTAGCCCATTGCTCCAAAAGACTTTTTTGTAGGTCTTGCCATGTTCTACAATTTGGCTGAGGTTCCATAACTCTGTGTCCAAAACTGTGGCGGGGCTGCCTCAAAGAAAAGTTCAAGGGGGCGCTATAGAGCGATCTTGCCCCCCCCCCCCCCCCCTAATTAATTATGCAGCCGAAATTTGCATAATATTGGTCTTAATAACCACAAGAAATTTCAGACAGCTCTGAGAAAGTATATGAAAGCCCAACACTTTTGCCTTAAAAACCAGCCAAAAAGTCAATGGAGTTACAATTTTTTTTTCAAAAAAATCAGCACTTCTGAATTTTACAGTCCGCTGTGTCTACATAGTTTCTCAAAAACTCACCATTTTTGCAGGGGTTCTTTCCAAGGTTGTTTCTGATCTTTTCACTCAAGCTGGACGTCATCTTGAAAAAGTGTTTTTTTTCTATCGCCACTAGGAGGCGCTGTGAAAATCACCAAATGTTGTAATGGAAATGTGTTCTAGGCCAGATGGATGCCGTATGCTTCGTTGTAGCCCGGATCACCAAGAGACTTTTTGTAGGCCTGGGGGAGATACATGTGGCCACCGAAAGCCATGTCTGTATGTGAAATTTTGTCAATGGCGGAGGCTCCGTACAAGATTTTGTAGGTGGCACTGTGGAGCCATCTTGGTCCGCGCACCCTTGAAACTGCCGGATTCTAAAAAGTTCAGCATACTCTATGCTTGAGTTTTTCGTTTCATGAGTTTTCAAGCGCGTTTAGCCCCTCAAAAACACAAGAGGCATGGAGGAGAAAAAAAAAAGAATCCTAAGGATACAATAGGGCTTCGGCGCTCAGACCCTAATAAGAATCAGTGATTCCCTGCTAATTCAATTCAAGTGAATATGTTGTGTCATAATGTGTTTTTGGGATGCTTATCACCATCTGCCAGGTGCCAACCCTGTAATTTCCATGCATCATGCAATGGTCCTACCCTTTGGGCAGACATTTATCAGATTTGAATGTGGTACTTCTGAATTATTAGTTCACAATTTAAAATTGCCCACAATAGTTGCTTTAATTTGAAATGTTCTCAACTTTTATTATTAAGTTCAAAATGTAAAGTTGAATTGATCGAACCAAATTTCAGTAAGTTTAGGTATACACAATTAAAGTTCAAACTGTGATGGCAGAATGCATTTCAGATTCATTCTCCAAATCAGACACAGCTTTTTTGAAACACTACAGCCAAACTGCCTTCCTTTGAGCATAGATAAGTCTCATAAATCTCATAAATGTTTTGCATATAAGGGGTTTTAGAAATAAGTCAGGAATATTGGGTTTTAAGATGTTTATTTTTCTTGAAGCTACATTTATTAATATTTTTTGGCCACTTTGGGGTACACAACTGTCTTTAGAGATTTTTACAGAGAACAGCTGCCTACCTGCCAAATTTGCTAAAACACACACAAAAAACTGTTACATTGAATATTATATTATATTATATATATAATTATAAAATATTGATTACTGAAACTAAACTGGAACTGAATTTGAAATTGATTGTGCCACCACAAATTTGCTAAATATTTTCATATATAGCTGGATCAAACTCATCTTACCAACACAACTGAACTACTGGGAAGCCAGTGGGGGATTTTACATTGAATGCTGCACAAGGAGCTCCATTTCAATGGAGGGAGGCGTTGAGGGTCCACAGCAGCATCCATGTCTGATATACATTTAATTTAAAATTATTTAATTTAGTAAATCTGAATTTATGTTTAAACAAGTACCTCCAGACAAAAATATCTGCCCCATTGATACCCTCCCCGGTTATCCCTCAGAAACCTATAAGACCTCCCCTTCAGCATCCTTACTCCATCCTGTCACTGCCATCACCATTGATCTGCACTACACAGTCCTTGTTCAAAGGCTCCTTTGAGTGGGCTGTATCAAAATGCTGGGTGCTCACCATGTATCTCCCTCGAGCATCCAGCCCCAAGGCGGGGACAAAACGGCGGTCAAACTGGATTTCTTGGCGTAGATACGAAGTCTTCTTCTGGCAGGAGTCACCAGTTCCCTCCTGCAAAGCTGACAGGAAGACCACCAACTCAAAGTGCTTAGCCATGCCTTCACAGAGAGCGGGATAGAGGGGGCTACGACGATCTAGGGGGTGGTAAAAGGTCAGTGGGAAGATGAAGAAAGGACAAGGCTGCTGGCCCAGATGATCCAAGTGGAAGTCCAGAGATGTCTGATGCAGGGCTTGACCTTCATGCTCCTCATATAGCACTGCACTCACCTTTACGTCAACCAGAGGTCGCTGCAGCAGGTTGGTGGCTCGTAGCATGAGGCATGTCTGGCCTTGGTGTTGGCCCACTACTGCCTGGGGGCTGAATTGAATGGCTCCTGCTCGCTTCTGAGGACGTGCAATCTTGGCTACAAATGCACCTGAAGGTTAAGACAACAAGACTTCAATTTAATAAAATGAATAGCACATAGCAACAAAGGTAAAAACACAAAATTAACCAGGCAACAGATTAAGTTAAGTCCACCATGAATGCTTCTGAGAAGAGACTGTATTGTCCCCATATTTGATTGATTCACAATGGCTGATTCATTACATTTCACCCCTGACTACGATGGAAAGCTTTTTACCTAGCCTGCCAATGTGAGCATTTAGCTCAGCTATTAACATTTTTGCTTTTAGATTTCTGATTCTTTTGTCAAAATGGAAAATTGTAATGGTATGAAAAAAAAAATCAGGAACCAGTATCATGGTCAAGGTACTGGTACCAAACTTTTTTTTTTTTTAAGAATACCTTACTGTAGATGTTGGTGAGGTGAAGTACCTGTACAGTACTAAATACTAGATACTAAATTACTAAAGGATAATACTGGCCACAACCTGCTCCTGTCCATGCAAGCGATATACAAGTATCGGCTGTTGTACCACCAGTGTATGGAGCAGATTCTTTCCTCAGGCTATGAGACTATGTAATTCATAATCTGTACTCCACCATAAAACTATGTTTTGTTTTGTGTGTAGCATAACAGGACAGCTTATTTCATTTTTATTTATTTATTCATTTTTCTAGTATTTGTACAACATTCTGTTGTAAAATGATAAATTAATGAACTTGGCATCTTGCTTTTCTATACATCAATAATTGAATGTTTTTTTGTTGTTTTAAAAAATATATAATTTCACACTTTCAAAGGAGCATGCCTGGTGTGTTAGATACAGTCTGTCAGTCTTCTAACATATGGGTTACCAGATAACTCAAAGGACTCTTGAGATGATTTATGGGAGGGAAAAGAAGAAAAGGACACCACAAGCCAAAAGGCTTGAAAGACTGGTTTAGTATTTATAGTGTGTTGTTGTAGACTTTTAAAATGGATAATTTTAATCTGCTATAGCTGTCAGATAACTTCAGTGTAGTAAAAAGTACAAGTACACAGTATAAGCTTGTAGAAACAATAATATATATACGTACATATTGAGACTGAGTTATATCATTGTCATATCAGAGAGGTTTCGTAGATGACCTTTCACACTGTTTAAAAGCAGACCTGTTTTTTAAAAAAAATACAATTCTTTAACATTCTTTACTCAACAAAATATTAAAATGATAGCTTTGAGACCAACGTCATAATAACCTACTGTGTCATCATAGTCTTGGATCCTTCCATGTAAATGCAATATCACCCATTTTGTCTTAATCAAAAGCTTTGAAACAATGGACTATTTTCAGTACACTTGCTTCATACTGGATCAGTATGGATTCATAAACCTCCACTTCTCCATTCCCAATTAAACGCTTATTCGACTGAACATTAAGGCCACTCAGTAACACAAGGACAGATTTTAGGTTGATTTCTGTTAAATTGTGTTTCCTGAAGCCCGGCCCTTTGAGGTTGTTGGTAGGTCTTAGGTCAAGATATGGTTTGGTTATTCAAAGATCACCCTATCTGGACTTCAGGTAGAAGAGAAAGAGAGAAAGAATCACAAGCTTTGATTTATGATTGATGGAAAGGGAAACACAAATTGATATGGAAGCAGAGACTGACAAAACACCTGTTCTTGTCCTTGAATACTAACAATCCCCACTTGAGGAATGCAATGTTCAGGGAAAATAGCTTCTTAATATTTAGTCAGTACAATAATTAGCTTTTTTGGCTCAAGTGTGACTCCCATTGTCCCTTAAACTTAGATTAAGATGTTTAAGATTAAGATGGATGTTTGTGGACAGAAGGTTTTAATAGGGGAGTTGTACCGGTGATGAATGCTTCCAGCATGAGCCCCAGGAGCATCTGCACAGCTAGCAGTGCTATTGCACTTGGGCAGTCCCCGCTGGGGAACATGGTGCCATAGCCAATGGTCAGCTGTGTCTCCAGTGAGAAGGAAAAGGCGGCAGTGAAGCTGGTTATGTGCTTCACACAAACCACATGCCCCTGTGGGGGGGCATCGTGATCCTGGACAGCCAGGTCTCCATTGAGATGGGCCAGCAAGTACCACAGGGAGGCAAACAGCAGCCAGTGGGCAAGGAAGGAGGCACAGAAGGCCAGCAGGACCCATCTCCAGCGCAGACCAACCAACAGTCCCCACAGGTCTTGCAGGGCAAGTAGCCAGGCTCTGCCTGAGGCTCCACGCCACCAGCCTGAAGTACACAGAGGAGGACGTAGTGCACAGTGTCCATCTTTGGTGACCAAGCGCTGGCGGGGTGGAGAAGACAAGAGAGGAGAGGAGGAACCTTTGCCACCCAGAACACTACTGTTGGATTTGGTTGTCATGGTTGCAGATGATTCACACAGTAGGTCGATGTGAAGATGATCCTGAAATGAAATAATAAAAGAAACATGCATTGTGGGAAGGTTTGAGGAACAAATAATCAGTCAAAGCTTCATCCCTGTGTTTGCAACATTGAGGTAGATCTATGATGTGCTAGCCTATCTTAACACAAAGGCTGAAAGCAGGAAAGAAACAGCTTAGCTTAGCAAATTCAAAAGTGAAATTCAGACAACAGTAAAGCTGTCTAATTAACATACTGAACTGTATGCACTGTATGTAAATGTCAACTTATCTGCTAAAATGACATTTACTGGGTTTTTCCTTTTTACATTTGTATTTAACTAGTTACAGATTTAAATATCTCAACAACTGTTCTACCTTGTGCAAGAGGGACATCCTGCACACTGACCATTTTATTTATTTATTCTCTCAACCCAGAATTTTAAAAATGGCAGCCCACAAAATGACTCTGGTTACTTGCTGCAAATGATTTGCTGACTGCAGATGAAAGGATGTCAGGGGGAAAGGATATTTTGCATTGTTCGAGTGTGTTTGTGCTGTGTTGAAGATGATAGCAGTTTCACCTTGCATCACTATGACAGTCAGCTAAGAATCCTGTCTACATTGAGGGGGTACCAGCTGTAGTGGAAAATGAAATCAGGTAAACGATCTGGTATCAAAAGCAAGTTGAGTCGAGCTGAGCTGAGCTGTAACATACAGTGGAAAACACAGCTTAAGATAGTTAACATGATAAACATCAGTGTGTTAACCTTATCATTGTGAGCATGTTAGCATTGCTGACGTCAGCATTTCGACTCAAAATACTGTTGAGGGCTTTGCAGGGCCAGTAGCATGACTGTAGACTTTACACCCTTTTTCATGGGGAGGTTCAAGTGAAGTCATCAGTCAAAGTCAAGTTAAAGTCTTTTTGACTTTGTAAAATCAAATCTAAAGTCAGATTAATGACTTGAATCCAAGTCACGTGACTTAACTCCATACCTGTGCATTCTTGATAAAACCAAGGGAAATTTGCCATTCTGTAGCAGCAGCAAACAGACACCTTTACACTTTTAGACTTATTTCAGATTTGATGGATTGAGGTTAGTGGTTATTCTGGATTAAGCTGCTGCCCTGGATGCATACACATGAAATTGATATCCATTTCATCAATAGTAAACAATCATATTTCCTCAAATGTGAAACTGTTTCTAGTAGGTAGTTGTACCTACAGGATCACCACGTATTTAATTAAAACAGCATGTACAGTATGTGTGTAGGACTAGAGAGCACCAGATGTATGTGAAGGCAGTCCTGACAGGCAGACAGCTAGAGTCCTGTCCTTGACAGAGTTTCTATTTCTATGTCAATATTGTTGCCAGGAGATTAGAGCAGGTCCCAGCTGGGAATCTGTCTGAGGAACACAGCAACATGCAGAGTAGGAATGTGTCTTTTATCTGCAGGGAGCTTTAAACTTACTGCACCGCATGGCTCTCCACTCATCATACATATATATCTAAAATATATATGTATGATTGTTTTACGCACGCATTTACTATGCACTTGAACTGCTTTTGATGCACTTGCTGTGAACTTTACATGGCTTTTAGATAGAAAAATCAGAGATAATGAGTGATTTAAAATTTGAACAGAACTATAAATCCTTTGTGAGGGCATGAGGAGTGAAATTAAAAATTTTAAATGAAGTTTGATAACATCAGCCAGTAGAATTGTTTTGGTACACACACAAATGACAAAAATGACATATAATGAAGTACTTGATACTTTTATAAAGCATGTTTCAATCAGTTTAAACCTTAAAACACCAATCACTAAAATACTGTAAGTTATTAAATCAACATCAGACCACTTTATGTACTCATCTGTGAAGCAAACACCAACCAAGTGAGGACTAATGTGGGACATAAGCTAAATTAACAGCAGGATGAAAAAGGAGGGTATTGGGTGTATGTGTAGTTGTTTTTGACAAGAAGTTTGTCTTTATGCTGAGGCTGGGTGAAACAGCAGCCTGTTTGTCACATAAGAGCCATGTGCTGGCTGAGGCTTCATTGTTCTGCTTCTTAGTTTGTCAGAGCTGTCACTCTGTCAGTTGGGGTGTTAAATCACAAAAATACCAATTTCTACACAATGTTGCTTCAAGATACCAATGCTGCTTTTAACAGGGTCCTTAGTTTTGAAAATGCAATTCAACGGTTGATGTTATTTATGTGAAGTCTCGCAATATAATGTAAACAACTTAAGATATACACATAGGTCTATTTCTTTTGGTCTTTATTTGACATAGACAGCTTGAAGAGTGACAGGAATGTAGGGAGAGGGAGAGATGGAGAATGACATACGGGAAAGAGCCACAGGTCAGATTTGAACCCTGGGCTGCTGCGGCAAGGACTGAGCCTTTGTACACGGGGCAGATGCGCTACCAACTGAGCTAAATGACACCACATAGATTTATTTCAACATAATAACATTATTATATAACGTAATGGAAAATGATATGTAGAATCACATCTTGTACAATGTCTAATTTTGCTATATATGAAAATGTTTTTGTAAATACACATTTTTTAAGGCAGTTTATTAAAAGGATGAATTAGGGTTAGGGTTAGTTTATCTCTTTGATTTACATGTATTTGTATGACTAATAAACATAATATAGTGTTGTATGTATTGTTATGAATATGTACTCTGTATAGTATATTGAATTGTATTGCCTAAACCTATTCTGTAAGTACATATTTTAAGAATGTATGGTTCTTTAGATTTTTATGGTCTCAAATTGTAAAGATGAACGAATTGTTCTTATGTAATACAAACTGATGAGTGACAAATACATGTGTACATTTTTACTACATATGAACATTTTAGCTGTCATTTGCTTTAACATTACAAACGGATGACACAGCAGGTTGAAAGTGCAACATTGCCTCTGTGTTCATAAATTACATTATACATTACAATGAATTTGCTGAATACATCTATGATGAAAAATAATTGCGGCCTGGATTATGTTGCTATGCTTTCCTGTTTAGGAAGCATCACATTAGTGAATGATTGTAGTCTTTGTGAAAAAGTAATACTTTTTCCTCAGGTCACTGTTGACTCATTACACCCAATGACACCTTAACCTTAACCTTGACCTTGACCTTGAGAATGTTGTATGGAAACAAATATAATGCATAGTTAGTGAATGTTTTGCATTGCAACTACAACAAAACCACTGTCTTTCTAATTATATATCAAATAAAACTTGAATTCAACTTGAATTCAAAGTTAAGATAGAAGATAATGGTGACTTTGCACATATGTTCATTAAAAATGTTTGCCTCCTCATTCAGTGTAATTTTGTGGGCCAGTATGTTCTATACAATATATTTCCTACAGTATGTTCTCTACAGTATACTCTCCACAGTATGTTCTCTACTGTTACAAGAATTTTCAAATGACCCTTCAAAAAGGAGGACTGGATTCGAAGTATCAAAGTCAAGTTGAATTTATTCTTGTACAAGAAGAAGCATTTAACATTGCAACATGCAAAAGGGGTTACAGAGAAAAGGCTCATTGTGGAGCTCTAACAGTTAAATAGATACAGATGGCATCATAAGTGTTTCTTTTAATTTCCTTTAGTATACAGTGTTCTCTACAGTATGTCCTCTACAGTATGCTCTTTACAGTATGCTCTCTACAGTATGCTCTCTACAGTATGTTCTCTACAGTATGCTTTCTACAGTATGTTCTCCACAGTATGTTCTCTACAGTATGTTCTCTATAGTATTCTCTTTACAGTATGTTCTCTACAGTATGCTCTCTACAGTATACTCTCCACATTATGCTGCCTACAGTATGCTCTGTACAGTATGCTCTGTACAGTATGCTCTCTACAGTATGTTCTCTACAGTATACTCTCCACAGTATGCTCTCTACAGTATGTTGTCTACAGTATGCTCTGTACAGTATGCTCTCTACAGTATGTTGTCTACAGTATGCTCTGTACAGTATGCTCTGTACAGTATACTCTCCACAGTATGTTCTCTACACTATGCTCTCTACAGTATGTTGTCTACAGTATGTTGTCTACAGTATGCTCTCTACAGTATGTTCTCTACAGTATTCTCTCTACAGTATGTTCTCTACAGTATGCTCTCTACAGTATACTCTCCACATTATGCTCTCTACAGTATGCTCTGTACAGTATGCTCTCTACAGTATGTTCTCTACAGTATACTCTCCACAGTATGTTCTCTACAGTATGCTCTCTACAGTATGTTGTCTACAGTATGCTCTGTACAGTATACTCTCTACAGTATGTTCTCTACTGTATACTCTCTACAGTATATTCTCTACAGTATTCTCTCTACAGTATGTTCTCCACAGTATACTCTCTACAGTATGTTCTCCACAGTATACTCTCTACAGTATGCTCTCTACAGTATGTTCCCTACAGTATGCCCTCTACAGTATACTCTCTATAATAAGTTTCCTACAGTATGTTCTATACAGTATGTTGTCTACAATATGTTCCCTACAGTATGTTATCTACCGTATACTCTCTAGAATATGTTCCCTACAGTATATTCTCTACAGTATGTTGTCTACAATATGTTCCCTACAGTATGTTCTCTACACTATACTCTCTAGAATATGTTCCCTACAGTATATTCTCTACAGTATTTTGTCTACAATATGTTCCCTACAGTATATTCTCTACAGTATTTTGTCTACAATATGTTCCCTACAGTATGTTCTTCGCAGTATGTTCTGAAATAACTTTGCTTATGCAAATAAGTAGTTTATAAACCAAATTCTTCAGAGACAGAATAGTGACACAGATAATCTGCATTCTGTGTGCTTGGTAAAAGTTAAAGCATATACCTTCAAAAACAGATCACACATAGTTCATACATTCTAATTGCAGCATATCCAATTTTTGTATGCACAGCAAATGAAGTTTGACAGAGTTCATGTTAAAAGCAGTGTGTGAGTTATACTATTTTTTCAAATAGTATTATGAACTAAGTTCATAAATGATTACAATCAGAGAACCATAAGTTTTCTCAAGTACTGTGGTTAAGTATATGTTTTGATCATGCGTTGCTTGAATGAGATGTTCCCTGACTGTCTCTTTGTTTACTCTCCCATATATATATTTTTGACACTTGACTATGTGTAACTATGAACATGACCTGACTTTTATTTAAGTAAACTTTTGAATCCATAACTTCATGTTTGAGTATTCCAGAAAATTTGATTTGAACTTGAATGATATCATTATATAATGTAATTTGAATTTAGTAATATAATGACGTTAACAGTTATTTTCACATGTATTTTCTACATGTGAGTTGTTCAGATGTATGACAATGCAAACAAACAGCACTTTGTGTAACTTCTCTTCAGAGCGGAGGTCCCTGGGGCTGGGGTAAAATTTAGACTTACTGTAGTCATCTCCTAGTAATGATGGATATGCGTGACACTGCCTAGTCAGCCATTTTCTCATTTCTAAGCTGTCTGTGCTAATGTACAAGTTAAGAGAACAAGTGGAAATGTCTCTTTATCGACAACTTGGAGGGGTGCCAAAGGATTTATGTAACATTAAGTCTGCAGCTGTTCACTTTGTCTATACCCTGTTAACGCTACTTTATTACACATCTGGAATAGAAAAACAAATCTCATCTTCTGTATTTCATTGTAGTAATAACATTTAGGCATGTTATCTTGACTTTCAGATACACTTGTGTTCATACTTGTTTAACTACAGCCTGGACTCACAGTCAGTTTACCATGCCTAGGATGCAGAAATGATTTTAACTGATAAAAAATAAGTTAGGAAACAATTTCTTTACTTTGTAATTAACAAGCCATAGAATGCACTCATTAATGTCACAGAACAAATCCTGCTTTGTATTATGGTGACAACACGTAGAATAACAGGCTCCTTAACAGATCAACAACACTGATCAGACCACAGTTGATCACTCATTGTGGTGGTATCAGGGCCTTAGCTTGGAGTTTGTACTCACCTAGAACTGTAGTTACGGCTAAACAAGGGCCCTATGACCTTTTCACCTAAGAGCTGGTCTGAGGTCTGCCAAGTGAGCAACGGGGTCAAGCAGCTGGAAAGAGTGCCACTAGTTCCTTGGAGGACAGAGTGTAAAATCCCAGAGGAGTCCCGAGCAGAGACTGATAGTGTCACTCCAGAGAGGTTTTCTCAGTGTGGGAGCCAGACTGGCGTGGTGCTCTCTGCTCCTCCGTTCTGCAGCCTCCAGCTTCGGGGCGAGGATGATTCAATTGGTCACATTACTCTGCATGGAGCCTATTAGTGTTCCCGGAAGACAGAAGACAGAGGGAGGGGGGATAAGAACAACACCTTGTCAGAGTTCATTCAAAGAGCTGCTTGTTGCTGGTTGGTGTCCCACAGCTGCTGCTGTGAGAAATTGGGTTTGTTGATAAGGCATTGCACCTCTGTGTGTAAAAGTCTGAATACATGAATGTATTTGTCTGTGTCCTTGTGTTTTGTCCCCAGTTAATATGAAGTTACCTGTCATATTAGATAATAATACATCTTAAACACTTAGTGAGAAAAATTGTGCAGTTTCATTTCATACACGTTTTCCTAAATTTCAGTCTGGCATTATGTGTCTTTGGAAATGTTTGGAATCTTTACTTTAATTTCAAATAAACATCTGTGAGTTTGAAGTATGCTTGCAGCCAAGCATTGTTGAAAATATATGGTACTGGTTTTAATTTGCACTCCAACCTCATTGGTTCTCAGGACCTCAGTGGTTCGATCCCCGGTTTGATCCCCTCCAGTCTGCATGTCGAAGTGTCCTTGGGCAAGATACTTAACCCCAAATTGCTCCCAAAGGCTGCGCCATCGGTGTGTGAATGGTTAGTTCCTCGAACTGATGAGCAGTTGGCACCTTGCATGGCAGCCAATGCCATCAATATATGAATGTGTGTGAATGGGTGAATGAGATATGCACTGTAAAGCACTTTGAGTGGTCGGAAGACTAAAAAGGCGCTATATAAGTACAGTCCATTTCCATTTACCATTAAGACCTGACACATTACTCCACCGCTGTGTCACCTCAGAATAGTTAACATATTAACTAGGAAGTTACAGATTTATTATTTGTGTTGACAAAAGAATAGTAGAGCCACATGACTGGAAGTTAAAAGTCAACAGGGTCCATCAGTCCATCCAACACTCTATCCATTTGGGTATCCATGAAATCCAAGAAAGCTTTCTTAAAGGATCACTTTGGTTTATTTGACAGAAAAACAAAAAAAAATCTCTTTTCCTTCATAATAATAATAAGAATAACAAGTTACATCTGATAAACAGTGTAAGGGTTTAAGGACAGACAAGGCCTTGTTAGTCAGCCTGTTCAATCCTTTCTTGCTTCCATCCAGATCTATTCACTCGGTTCTGCTTGTTCAGGACAAAATGTGTTTCCATGCACAAATGATTGAAATCATCATTTAACAGGTTACCTCTAGTAAGGAAATACACCCTTGAGATTTTAGTTTTTTACTTTATTTTATGATGATCAGAACAATGAGGATGATGACTTCAAATTACAGACATGCTTGCAGTCACATTAGATCATTGCAGTGTTGGACATTTATGTGAGTGATGGCCCCTCCAGTGGTCTGACTGGTTCCAATGGAGTTGGCAGATGACGGTGTTAGAATGTGAGACATTGTAGCTGCTTTACTGTAGCTTTGCCTTCATTCTCTCTCATTAGTCTGAAGAGTAAGAGATGGGTCATTCACCTACTGCTGGGACATGTGTCACCACTTTTCCACTGTTCCACCCTCTCTCTCCTGCCCTATTTTGTGTAGTTTTAATCCAAGGGGGGACATTAGAGCTTTATGCACATGCAAGAACATGCAACTGCCTGTTCACTTGGTGTATGTCTCTGTCCTTCTTATCTGCACCTACAAAGATAATAAATTTTCACACTTATTCAGTGCAGTAAGATCAAAGTTATTATATTATATATAAGAAATATTATATTATAAATATTGATTTTTCTGGCCACTAGAGTGCCACTAGTTCCTTGGAGGACAGAGACTGATAGTCACTCCAGAGAGATTTGCTAAGTATGTGACTAAGCACGGTGCTCTCTGATCCTCCGATCTGCAGGCTCCGGCTCCAGGGCAAGGATGATTCAATTGGTACCTGGACCTTACTCTGCATGGAGCCTTTAAGTGTTTCCGGACAACAGAATACAGAAGACAGGGACACAGTGAGCAAGGTAGCTAGCTAGCTAACTTTGGTCTATGGTAAATTGTAGATGGCCTGTATTTATATATCTGGTATTTATATTGGTCTCTGGTTTGTGATTGCATCTCCTACCGTTCAGCCTAACAGAACAATCTGGCCAACATGGACCCAACAAGCAACACCACTCCATCAAACTGTTGCCAGCCATGCGTTGCTTGTCATCTCAAGCCTCACCAGCTATTACTGCTCAGGAGCATCCACCATTTTGAGACTCCCCACAGTGGACCCACAGCCATTTTCTGGGCAACTGGTCAAGTCTTGTGGGTTCCTCCTTCAATGTTCCATGGTTTTCTAGCATTGACAACAACTGTCCCTCTGAGATGAGTCAAGGTACAACTATTTAGAGGAAGAGCTAACCTTCCATTCTCTGTGTTTCCTTGTTCTTGCCCTTGCTATCAGGATAGACAAGTGTCTTTAAGACAGGTGGTTAGAAAGGACTGGCTGCTCCCAGCTGTCCACTAGTGGTCACTCTCTTCTGCCTTGCTCTTACCAGAAGAAGAAATTGCACTAATGTGAGCCCTCTGGGTACGGAATCTTCATTTTCTTTTTTTCCTGTGTGAACCAAAATGATTTATTAAATACATCACTTAGCAGACCAACACCAGACCTCTGCTCCTAAATACAAACAATTTAAGTCAGTTTTGTTGTCCTCTAAAAAGTATTTTCACTTCACAGGACCCTTCCTCTCTGAAAAGATCATCAATCTATCTGGGAAGTTGAGAGCTCCACCACTCCCCTTACACCACACTGGACTAAACTCACCTCAGCTTCACCCACTCTATCTCAGAGTATTGTGTGAAACTATATATCTACTGGTTTTAATAAACTGTGTAACTGATTCTGGTCTGTGGCTTGTGTTGGCATTTGGAGTAAATTTTAGGCTGTTATTGTTTAGCCTAACATTTACTCCACATTCCTGTCATACTTGTGTTATGTAACTTACAAATAACATGAGATGACAACTGTTGTCATATTTTAGGTGGCAGGAATGAATATTTGTCATCCTCAACATTTTCTGTGTTGTGATTGACAGTGCCTTGCTCATGAGGCACCTCAGCTGTGGAATCTTTTTTTGAGCACACACATTCACACGATTGTACAGCCTTCAGGAGCAATTGGGGTTCAGTATCAGACTGGAGAAGCCTGGGATCAACCCGCTCCGCTTTCTCACCCACAGCTGTCACTGATGTTGACTGTCAATCGATTCACTGCCATTACTCAGTACCATTTTATCCTAGTAGTCCTTCTAACATTTAATGAAAGTAGAGTTACAGACAGTGCTTCTATTTAAAACAAACAAACAAAAAAAAACAATATTTGCCTTCAGTGTATGGGTAAAAGTGACAAGTGCTATAAAAGTGGCCAGAACTGAATTAGTCTCACTAAACTACCTCTGTCTCACTGTGACATGAAATGTCACAATAGTAATGATTCACAGAGAGTTAATAGGATGTGTTTTGTAATAGCATACAGGGTTGTTTACTAAACACTCACGGACCACACCATCAACAAGATTCATTAAAATTATTTATTGACAAAATGAATGATTGCGGATGAAGTGTGAGCTCATGAAGTTCTTGGGTCTGATGCTGTGGTGTGGGGAAGCTTCGGTAGGGAATCCGCCGTAGCACCTGGGCATGATGGACCCCCCTGACAGGCCCTAGGAAAGAGAGGAGAAAATGTGAAAGAAATGGGGTGGGCAGGAAGGGTGTGTGGAATACGAGTGTGAAGGGAACAAGAGGGTTAGGAGGGTATTACTAGGACTGTCAGAAGTGGCGCAGTTGAGGTGTGGTCCCGGGCATGACAGGCCCCCAAACCGCTTCCGGTTACTTGGAATGAGACAGTGTGGCTCTGAAGACTTGAGTTCCAATCAAATTCAGTGATGATCAGGGATGCTATGCGCAGAGCCAAAGTGACTGCTCAGGTTCTGAAGGAGTGACTGGAGTAGTAAACAAGAAGAATGCTGGACAAGGAGATTACATGCATGAGATTGTCCGGACTTGGAAGTGAGTGGGCATAGGTTAGACTTTGAAGAGAAGACGAATGCAAACTGACCGGATTAACAGTTTGGTATGATGACACTTTAACTACTATGGAGTCATCTGGCAATTAAGATAAGAAGAGATGCAGGTCTAACGAAGTGGGTCTATGTGAAGGATAGAAACTCGAGGACAGAACTCAAATGACTTAGGAAACCAAATAATTATGACTGTGTTGGAGCGACTTGGAGTGTATTGAACGGATGGCTTGTACATATAGTGGGTCTGTGGCAAGGATTTCAAGCAACTCTGCAATAAAACCTGCTGTGGTCATTTGTAGTAGATGGCAGTGGGCATTTAATTTAAGGTAGTTTATTTTGTCCTGCAAAGAGCAAAAATATTCTATTATTGTCAGTTCGCAACACAGTAACTGTTATACGTAATGTGTGATCTTGTTCTCATACTCCACACAGAAAAATTATGAACACTTTGAAGCTTATCCACAACAAAACAATAATCAAAACAACATCAAAATAATAAATCACGTATGTTACATCTATATTCCAGACCAGTTTATCATGTACATTCAATATCAACCTAGCACTTGCTCGCGGTAACTAGGCAACCAGTGCTAACTGCCGATGCTTTCGGTCCGTTAAGTTCGCTAAACAAGTAACTTTCATAACCATTTTTATCCATAAACTCTAAACGGGATAATAAACTACTATATATTCATCATAACATATTCATCCATCAATTACACATTTCTAACTCTCCCTTCCTACCTGCAAAGAGCAAAAATATTCTATTATTGTCAGTTCGCAACACAGTAACTGTTTGTCAGTTGGCCACACAGTAACTGTTTATCCGTAATGTGTGATCTCGTTCTCATACTCCTGCGAGATTTCCCATATCCCTGCACACACTATGTAGCGAATGTGCCCTCTGCTGGTAGAAATCAGACAATACATAACTGCTGGATAACGCTACATTTTTCCAATCAATAAACCCTTAAAACCGGGGGGCGCAATACTGGGCGCCATTATTGATCCGCGATCCGTTCAGATCGCTCCCCACAGACCGGCACCAAGTGATCCGCGGATCGTTTGATGGAAAAAATAAGTTGTGATAAGATGTCTCAAGCGGATGCAGAAAAACTAGTCCATGCATTTGTTACTTCTAGGCTGGACTATTGTAACTCTTTGTTATCAGGCTGCTCAAGTAGGTCTCTTAGGTCTTTGCAGCTAATTCAGAATGCTGCTGCACGTGTTCTGACAGGAACCAAGATCAGAGATCACATCTCTCCCATTTTGGCTTCCTTGCACTGGCTACCTGTTAAGTCTAGAATAGAATTTAAAATTCTTCTCCTTACATACAAAGCTCTTCGTGGCCAGGCACCATTGTATCTAAAAGAACTCATAGTACCTTACTACCCCTCTAGACCACTGCGCTCTCAGAATGCTGGGTCTCTTGTGGTACCTATAGTTTCCAAAAGTAGATTGGGAGCCAGAGCTTTCAGCTAACAAGCTCCTCTTCTCTATATAAATAAAATTTGATTTGATTTGATTTTGATTTGCATCCGCTTGAGACACGATGCGTCTGATTTTGGCAATGTTGCGTAAGTGGAAGAATGCAGTCCTCGAAATTTGTTTTATGTGGACATTAAAGGACAAATCCTGATCAAAAACAACTCCAAGATTCTTTACGGTGGAGCTGGAAGCCAGAGTGATCCCGTCTAAGGTAACCAAGTCTCCGGAAAGAGAGTTTCTGAGGTGTTTAGGTCCAATTACAAGAACTTCAGTTTTGTCTGAATTCAGCATCAGAAAATTGTATGTCATCCAACTTTTTATATCCTTAAGGCATGCTTGGAGTTTAGTTAACTGATTGGTTTCATCAGGCTTGATCGACAAATATAATTGGGTGTCGTCAGCATAACAATGAAAATTAATGGAATGATTCCTAATAATGTTCCCTAGAGGAAGCATATATAAACTGAATAGAAGTGGCCCTAGTACAGAACCTCGTAGAACGCCGTGACAAACTTTGGTATGCATGGAGGATTCATCATTGATGTGAACAAACTGAGATCGATCTAAGAAATATGACTTAAACCAGCTTAGGGCGGTTCCTTTGATACCAACTTGATGCTCCAGTCTATGTAAAAGAATCTGATGGTCAATGGTGTCAAATGCGGCACTAAGATCTAACAGGACAAGTACAGAGATGAGTCCTTTGTCTGATGCCATTAGGTCATTTGTGACTTTGACTAGTGTGGTCTCCGTGCTATGATGCACTCTAAATCCTGACTGAAAATCCTCAAATAAACTGTTCTTATGGAGAAAGTCACACAGCTGATTAGCTACAGCTTTCTCCAGTATCTTAGAGAGAAATGGAAGGTTTGATATTGGTCTGTAATTGGCTAAAACCTCTGGATCTAGAGTGGGCTTTTTAAGAAGAGGTTTAATTACGGCTACTTTAAAGGACTATGGTACATATCCTGATAATAAAGACAGATTAAACATATCCAATAAAGAAGGGCTGACTAGAGGTAAGACATCCTTGACCAGCCTGGTTGGGATGGGGTCTAAGAGACAGGTTGACGGCTTAGATGAAGAAATTATTGAAGTTACAATGCTGTTACCTTTTGTTGCTTATTGTTTAATCTTGTCGCTCCTTCAAGGTATCACAAATGAATAACACACTTGATTCAATATCCCTGGTTTCTTGGAATGTCCATGGCTTAGGCCACCCGATTAAGCAAGGTAAAGTTTTTGCGCATTTGAGGTCACTGAAATCTGACGTAATATTTTTGCAAGAAACACATGTTAAAGCCACTCAGCATAGAATACTTAGAACTAACTGGATTTCACAGGTCTACCAGTCACCTTTTACATCCAAATCTAGAGGCGTGGCTATTCTTTTCCGTAAATCTGTACCCTTCCGTTTTCACTCTTCCATAACTGATCCGAATGGCAGGTTTATAATTCTATCTGGCTTATCAACTCATTTCCCATTATACTCGTAAATATATACGGATCAAACACAGATGACCCAGCTTTTTTTTCGCAAGGTGTTTGACCTGATCCCAGATGATGATTCGAGTTATATACTGATTGGGGGTGACTTTAATTGTTATCTGGATCCATATCTGGATAGGTTCTCCTCCGCTCCCCCGCCTAAAATCCTTGCTGTACTAACTCTTTGTCACAGTCAGTCTCTGCTCCGCCTACTCCAGCCTCCCGGTTTCCCGCCTTGTCTCTGTTACGCCCCTATTACCTGTATATTTAAACCCCGTTTCCCCTTCTCCAGTGCCAGATTGTTAGTGTACTATGCAACCTACTCTCCAGCGTTTTTCTTGTGTGCCTTTCGGTTTTGACCCTTGCCTGTTTTTGGACCCCGCTCTTGCCTTCCCCCTTCGGACTGTTCGCCTGCTTCATCTGACTGAACTCCCGTGTACCGAACCTTTGCCTGAAATTAAACACTGGTTACCTCCTGTATCTGCCTCCCGAGTCCTGCAGTTGAGTCCTGTCTCCGTGCCTTGTAACACTCTTAACAATTTGATGAAGTCGAAGAAGGTGGTGGACATTTGGAGATTGCATCACCCATCTGATCGTGATTATTCTTTCTACTCTCATGTACACAGATCATACACACGAATTGATTACTTTTTAGTGGATTCTAGATTGGTCTCTAGTGTTGACCACATTAAATACCACAGCATAATAATATCAGATCACAGTCCAATCACCCTTAAACTTCAATTGTCTCTTCCTAGGCAGGCCTACAGTTGGCGATTTAATCCTTTTTTGCTCACAGATCAGGCATTTAAGGAATACATCACATCGTACATTTCGCAGTTCCTTGAGATCAATGACAATGGGGAGGTGAATGATTCAATAGTGTGGGAGACACTCAAAGTATACATTAGAGGTCAAATTATTTCTTATGAAGCAACATTGAAAAGGGCTAAGTGGGGCAGGTTGGATATGATTGAGAAGGAATTGCTGGCTGCTGAACAGGTTTATAAAATCTCTTTGCTCCAAACGGATTACAATAACATTCTTAAGTTAAAATATGAATACAATTCCATTCTAGGGGAACAAATTGGCAAGACACTTCTAAAACTTGAACAGAGACATTTTGAGCATGGCGACAAACCACAGAAGTTATTAGCTAGGCAGTTAAAGGGAGAACAGGCAAAACGAGCCATCTATAAAATTAAATCTAAATCTGGCCTGATGCTAACTGACTTAAAGGATATCAACAAACGATTTAATGAGTTCTACTCTGAAATTTACACTTCTAAATCAACAGCTACACAGGAAGACTTTGACCAGTTTTTTGATTCGCTTCAGTTCCTGCAGCTGGATGGCGCTTTCAGGGAGAATTTGGACTTGGATTTTACACTGTTTGAGTTACAGGAAGCCATCAAAGCATTTCCTACTGGAAAGGCGGCTGGACCAGATGGGTTTGGGCCAGAGTTTTACAAAGCCTTTCATGATCTCCTTGCTCCTATTTTGCTGCGAATGATTCAAGATACATTTAAGAACAAGAGGCTCCCTTCAACTCTTAGCGAAGCAAACATTTGTGTTTTATTAAAAAAAGATAAAGACGAAACAGTCCCTGGCGGTTACAGGCCCATTGCTCTCCTACACTACGATTTGAAAATAATCACAAAAGTGTTGGCAAACCGCTTGGGCAAGCATATAGTATATAGTAATATATATTTTATATGCTATACTATATTTTGTACCTGAAATAATCTCTACATGTTTCATTTTCATTTGCAGAAATGAAGGCATGCCCTTCTTGCCAGGCTCCCAACAGAACAAGGTCTACTGATCTCTTTTTTGTGCATGCTGCTCTTCTGAGTGGGTAATATGCAATACTCTAAGAAATTAGTTAGTGACTGATCTCTTTTTTGTGCATGCTGCTCTTCTGAGGGGTAATATGCAATACTCTAAGAAATTAGTTAGTTTTCTCTGATTTAACAGGATTTCTAGATGGTTTTCCCTGATTTAATGGGTTTTCTCTGATTTAATGATATCTGTTTTAAGCTTTAAAGAAACATATATAACACAATATAAACTCTGAAACACTGTGCTAATCATTATGCTAATAGTCATGCTAATGCTAAAACATTTGCTGATAACTGGAAACATTTTAACCATTGTCTAAGCACTGAAGCAGAGCCCCTCTTGTTAACATACATTCATTCCCAACTCGTTTTCAATTGACTGTAAGCCCCTCCGCGGTAAGAGACGCCGTCCATTCACTCCAATAATAACCCGATCACGGCGATATATGACACTGTGAGCATCAATCTGATTGGCAGAGGGTCCTCGTTCTCCAATCAGATTGAAGCTCACATATTTTTCTTTATTTGCTTAAATAGTTTGAACATGGATTGAAGTAATGTGGGTTTCAAACTGAACATTTATTTTTTCATCTATGCAAATGCATATGTAATATTTGTAAGTTGAATACATAATAATACAGAAACAGAAGTTATTTAACAATATAATAAGGTGCAGTTTAATTTATTTTAAATTACATTGCATTTTGTTACATTCATACTGTTAATGTGGCCCATCAAGGGCAACCATTATGCTGATGTGGCCCTCTGTGAAAATGAGTTTGACACCCCTGGTGTAAGAGCACAAAGATTAATGAAGTAGTGAGCACTTGATTACTAGTATGATTTAATGTGAAACATATAACCATGTAACTTGTAACAGTGTGAAACATATTAAACTTTTTAGAAAATATAGTTGGAAGGTTCTGTAACATAATGGTGTAAAAGCAGCATAGCAGAGTGACTTTAAAAAAAAACAGTGTAAGAGAAAGCCAGAGTCAGCGAATTCAGTATTGTGTCTTATCAGAAGTTGAGTAGTGATAGACTACACATAGACAAACAGACACGGGGACTGTGGAGATAGGCATACAGTATATAAGAAAAAGCCTGAGTCAGTGAGTTCAGTTCTTCCATGGGGAACTCGGGCTCTTGTTGTCTGTAAAGATAATAAAAGCTCTATCTGCTGCCAATCCTGATGAATCCTGTGTATTTTTGCCTGCTGAAGTGGATTAACATTATTAGACCAATTATGGACCTGAAAAATTTGAGTTTTAAAGGGTTGTGATTTAACAAGGGCCTCCCAGACAATTATATATTTATCACAGTTGTCAATGTTTCCTTGTAAATCATTAAGTCAAAACTAACAAGACAGGTCTTTGCATATAAACTTGCATAAATAAATGAGGTGCTCAACATAAGAACAAATCAGAAAATCATCACAGTAAATACATCAAACTAGACATAATAATAACATGTGAGGCCATTTTTAACCTTGTATATGGTCAAAGATTGGAAAATCTAATGTAACATTATTTGTCACATCAGTGTGGTACCTCTTGAGTTTGTTCTGGCCTATATGTGCCTACATTGTACCACACTTTCTTCTCCCGTAATTTGTCTAGTCTGGATGCATAAAGTTTTCTTTATTGTTCTTGCAGGTTTTAAAACTGCATGCCCTGGGCTACCAACCTATTGTTTTCCTGAGCTATCATGACTGGAAAAGCCAAATCGTCAGGGATATTATACACCATGTAGATCCGGCAGAAGGGGTGGTACCTGAGATCCTCATAAAGATGAGGAAGTTGTACGAGTACCTGCTAAAAAGTAAGATATATTTTGTTTAACATGAAAATATTGTTATGATATTTGATATTTATTTATTACCCCCTTATGCACTGAAGCACATGCACAGATTTTGCCCTGCCAACCAAAACAGAGGCTCCTGAACACTTTCTTTCCTCCTGACCTCACCATTGACCTTTGACTTCAGCAATTTCTCCAACAATTGGCATCACAAACATGATTTCAACATAACAAAGACGTAGTAATTGCAAAGTTTTATTACTATGCCTTACCATGTCTGCTTTTAACAAAATCAGAAAAAAACAATGTGCTTATTTAATTTGCCTGGAATATAAAAACATCTAAGACCCACCAGGGGGGTTAGGAAGTTCAGTGTCTTGGGGACAATGTCCTGGCTGAAACCTCTGGCGTTTGGAACGCATGAGTCATACAAACAACAGTTAGATGTTCAATTGGCATTTTGATTTAAAGTGAGAAATCAAGAAAGCTGACAATGGTGTAAAAAACTTTAAAAATAAAAGGAGCTGTAACAAAAACTGATTACAGAGCAGTGTACAGTGTGTGGATCTGAAGGGGGGCGGGTTGAACCCGTGTTGCCACTACGTGGCTGGTGGTTTCCGTGGCAGTTTCGGGCTGTACTTGGCACAGAGAGACTATAGAAAAGACACTTTTGGGGGAGTTTAAAAGTACTCCTTCATTTAAATCATCTGCTCTGTGTCCTGTGGGAAACGTTTTTAAATGTGTATACACTGGGGGCGAAAAAGAACTTTTCGTCCTTTCACCTCAGACCAGCACTGCTGTAGATAGAAAGGTGTGGGGACAGACCTTTGATGCTGCTGTACTGTGGATTGAAATCTGTCTGTATGTGCAATGTCTTAATGCGCAAGCGAGTATAGGTAACAATCTGTCCAAAACAATAGACATGAAAACATGCAAACTGACTCAGCAAAAGCTAAGTCAAAGACAAAATATTTTTCTGTAAAAATCTAACAAGCAATGTGAAATTAGATGGTCAACCTGTCATTGACAAGCAGTATGCTAAAACAAACACACACACACACACACATCTGAGCAGGCATCACGATGCAAGGCAAAGTTTTCTCCACAAATACTGGCTGGAATCGTCAGTAGACTGGAAGGATGGGATTTCGTGTTTCCGTTCACTTCTCTTTTGTGTGAATGGATGAATGGCATGTGGCTGTATGAGGGAACATTTGAGAAAGACAAGCTAGATAAATGTTAAACCTAATTCCAGATGCATCTAAGAATGTATGCAAGTGTTTTCGACTGTGGCCTGTAAAAAGATGTGGTGTGAGAGTAAGTGACAAAAGCTGCAAGTTTGAATCCAGTGACTTAAAAAAGGTAATTGATCTGAGTGCCAAATGTGCCAATGCCTGTTATGCCAGAACTAGAAGCTAAGTTACAAAGTAGAGCTTTAAAAATGTCACCAAATTAGTTTTTAAGGTACCAACACTGCAAAAAGAGTTAAATTAACACTCGTGGACTCATACAGACACTTTAAAAGTGTTGAAATCAACTCTGGCAGTGGTAATTTGGATATACTGATTTACTGAGTATGTTGATGATTTGGAGAAATGTGCAAAAAAAAAAACTACGAGGTATGGCTGGGCCAAGCGCCAAGCTAAGATTCCCTCTCCCCACAATCTACTGAACATTTTAGCTAAAGTTGATGTAACACTGCTAGAACAAAAAGTAGAAAAGCGCTCTCTGTCTCTCCACAGCTGTGAAGTACAAATCCCTTTTTGCAAAGCTAACATAGCCGAGCAGGTGAGCTCATCACAAGCAACAAGTTATGAAGAATTCCTCCTACTAACAGCTACAGTAGTGAATTAGAAAGGAAAGTCAAGATTATGCACAGACAGGGAGCGGCGCTTAGCTCAGTCAGCTCAGTGGGGCCGCTCCATATGTGAAGGCTTGAGGTTCGAGTCTCGCATGTCATTCCCCATCTCTCTCCCCACATTTCCTGTCACTCTTCAGCTGTCTCTATCAATAAAGCTTGGAAAGGCCAAAAAAATATTCTAAAGAAAAAAAAAAAAGAATTAAAGCCGCAAGCGGCGTTGAACGGGTCCTCGCACCTCCGCGCCAGTCGGGTGGGTGGCACGTCGGAGGGAACTGGCCTAACACCGGGCGGAAAATACGCAAGCCTTCGAAGACTTCAAAGTAGTTTGGTCAATTGACAACACACATTGGCCAGAATTCCGTCAAATGGTCAAATGTGACGGAGCGCCACGCCCACACCGTTTCATGAAAATTCATAATTTTGATAACTTTTACTCAGGAAGTCTATATGAATGCTGAATGAATTTTGTCCTGCCCCCTAATTAAATATGCAGCCGAAATTTGCATAATATTGGTCTTAATACCCAGAAGAAGGTTCAGATAGCTCTGAGAAAGTATATGAAAGCCCAACACTTTTGCCTTAAAAACCAGCCAAAAAGTCAATGGAGTTACAATTTTGGATCAAAGAGTCAAATTTGATGGAGCACCACGCCCACAGTGTTTCATCAAAATTCATAACTTTGATAACTTTTACTCAGGAAGTCTATATGAATGCACCTACCAAGTTTGAAGTCAATTTGATAAAATCCCTAGGAGGAGTTTGTTCAAATATGACCCCTTCTCAACCAGCCCAAAACACCAAAAATTGTGATTTTCATTCTTAAATATCTCCTTTCCTGTTGATTTTAGTCCATTGCTCCAAGAGACTTTTTTGTAGGTCTTGTCATGTTCTACAATTTAGCTCATAACTCTGTGTCCAAAACTGTGGCAGCGCTGCCTCATAGAAAAGTTCAAGCGGGCGCTATAGAGCGATTTTGCTGCACCCCCTAATTAAGTATGCAGACAATATTTGCATAACATTGGTCTTAATAACCACAAGAAGTTTCAGACAGCTCGGAGAAAGTATATGAAAGACTTTTGCCTGAAAATCAGCCAAAAACTCAATGGAGTCACAGATTTTTTCGAAAAAATCAGCACTGTTGACTTTGACGGGCCGCGGCCACGCCCTCTGATGAAAAGTTGAAATTCTTTCTCAAATGTCAACACCAAGGCCTTGACAACATCCACACCTAGTTTGAGGTGGATATACTCAAACACTTTGAAGAAAGCTATTGTCAAGTAAAATGGATACTTCCTGTCTCCAACAGGTGGCGCTGTGAAAATCACCAAATGTTGTTATGGAAATGTGTTCTAGGCCAGACTGCCATTATATATCAGAGGTTTGGGGAAGATTGGAGTATTTTTCGAAAAGTTATAGCACGTCAAAATTTCATGAAAACACGCCGAATTTCGTGGCCCCGCACCTCCCACACAGTAAATCCAAAACTCACGATTTTGATAACTTTTCATTGTCGAGGCCTTAAGAACACACATGCCAAATTTCAAATAGATAGGATGAAAGTCCTAAGAGAAGTTCGTTCAAATACGACCCCTGGAAATGACCCCAAAAACACGAAAATGCCAACTTTGAAAAAAAATGGATGCCATACGCTTTGCTGTAGCCCGAGTCACCAAGAGACTTTTTTGTAGGTCTTGGGGAGATGTATGTGGCCACCAAAAACCATGTATCTCCGAAATTTTGTCAATGGCAGAGGCTCCGTACAAGATTTTGTAGGTGGCGCTGTGGAGCCATCTTGATCTTCCGGATTCTAAAAATTTCAGCATACTTTCTCGTTTCTTGTTTCGTGAGTTTTCGAGCACGTTTAGCCCCTGAAAAAAGGCCCAGAAGAGGCACAGAGGAAAAAAAAAAAAGAAAAATCCTAAGGATACAATAGGGCTTTCGCTGCCCCAACGTTGTTCGGTGCTCGGGCCCTAATAATAAACATTTGAAATTCAATAGGGCCTCGCACCGCGTGCTCGGGCCCTAATTATACACAGACAGGAGAAGGCAAGCAGTCTAATGAGTCAGAGTTAGAAGTATGAGGGAGAGTTAGAAGGAGAAGGAGCCAGACCCAGAGAGGAGGAGCCTTACACAGACCTTAGTGATGAGGAAGTGCAGATAGTAAAGACAAAAACCACACAAACCTCTGCTCAACCTCTTCAAGGATTATACTGTTAAAGTTCTGTTCAACTTCATTTTTTCATAGGATACAGGTCCTTTCTACAGCAAAGAAAAAAAAATTGTGTTTTAAATAAAGTGTTTTAAATAAGTATTGTAACAATCATCACGTATTATTTTGGTGTAGTACAATCTTCATCAAACTTGATTAACACATGTTTCAACTTGATTAAAAGGTTTCACAGGCTTACATAAACTCAGAATAAACTTCAACTCCAATCCTGGTGCTCATTACGAATTGATTATGTTAAACCATACCATAATTGTGCAGTTTGTGCTCAAATCATAATAGTAATAACCATATATGTCCAGCTAAAAATCAAACTGGCGCTACTTAAAAGCACACTTTGTTTACACTACTACATAAATGCCTGAAAGTAGATGTTACACTCCATGATTAGGTGAACCAGAAACACAGAGGCCCCTGTGTCTGAAGTGTCACAAACATTTTTAATAAATGCTCGTAAAAATAATGATTGACAACACAGCAGTTCGAAAACCATGGACCTCTGAATTCATGGAAGAATACCAGAAAACCACGTAATCCATCTAATCTATCTATCTAAGATAATGTAAGATAAGTAGAAAAATTTCTAAAGAAATTTTGAGTGTGCCTGACTCTGGCCCTGTCGCCCCCATGCATTAAATAGCTGTAAGCGTGTTTGTGTGGTCTTGTGTCTGTTAATGAGAGAGTTTTAGAAAGTCTTTTATTTTGAAGGGACTCTTATTTTGAAAGAATTTTGCCGTGTGTGTTTGTGTGTATGTGTGTGTGCGCATGTGTGGTTGTCTTGTGTCTGTCAATAAGAGAGTATTACAAAGTCTTTTATTTTGAAGGGACTCTTATTTTGAAAGCCTTTTGTCTTGTCTGTGTGTGTGTGTGTGTGTGTGTGTGCATGTGTGTGTATGTGTTTATCTTGTCTCTATGTGTGTGTTTGTGTGTCTGCCCTGTCTGTCTGTCTGTGTGTGGTGTGTCTGTCTGTGTTTGTGTCTGCAAGAGAGAAGGATAAAATGGCTGACATTAAAAATGTAGTCTTCATAGTCATTGATATCATACAGAGACTTCAAGAAAGTTAGTCAAAGGCAGGCTTGAGGTTGCCAAGCAATCAGGGTCAGCTGCAGGTCAGAGTAATTAGTCGCAGGTGAGGTTGGTTCTCACAGTGAAAGACACAGAAAGTCTCTGAATGAAGCCCCTCGAACAGGTGGTGTTCAATGCCAAACGGTGTGTCATATCCAAAAGCCGAAATATCCGTGAGCGGGGGCTTCTTGTCTACCAGTTCTCTGCCCAGTATGAGACCTAAATGTTAAAAACTCTGGTCAGAATCATCTGGCAAAGACCAGGTACTCCCTGCCCTTCTGGAAATTTCTCCTCTCAAATTAACATGGGAGAATATTGGGCAGAAGATGGGTGTTAGTGCCGCATCTTTGCGTCTCCAGCCAAAATTATAATACTGACAGCTTCAGCAGCGTTATCACTGCGACGGCAACAAATTTTCCTCCGTTTCTAGCTATAAATGATTTCTGTAGCTTGACATTTGCGGCCGCAGTCGCAGTTTACAAATTTATTTTTCGACAAAGTTTTCTCTCTCTCTACACTCTAGTGATGACATCACTCACTCTAGCTCTCAAAAAGTCTCCCAATACACACCCATTCATTTTTTGGTGTGGTTTTTGGCGTTTTTTGGCAAAACTGTTTGGTGAAATGATTTGAAAATAACATTGCAGTCGATTCCCGGCTAAGCTGGTCGTTTTGATACCTTGTTTGTGTATGTGCGACAAAAACTCTGGGAGCAGTAGTGAGCCAAAAAAAGGGCGTAATAATAATAATAATAATAATAATAATAACTAGAAAAATTTCTAAAGAAATTTTGAGTGTGCCTGACTCTGGCCCCGTCGCCCCCATGCATTGAATAGCTGTCAGCGTGTTTTCTCCTGTCAAATTAACATGGGAGTACATTGGGCAGGAGATGGGTGTTGCTGCTGGTCTTGTGTCTGTTAATGAGAGAGTTTTACAAAGTCTTTTATTTTGAAGGGACTCTTATTTTGAAAGAATTTTGCCGTGTGTGTGTGTGTGTGCACGCGCGCATGTGTGGTTGTCTTGTGTCTGTCAATAAGAGAGTATTACGAAGTCTTTTATTTTGAAAATAGCAAAAGTAATAATTAATAATATATAATATTATAATAAGTAATTAATATAATATATAATATTGTAATAATAATTACTGCCTGACTCTAGCCCCGCTGGGTTCTTACAAATTATTATTATTGACACTGCTCACAAATTCATTATTAATACAACAATCTGTGTCATCATTGCCTTTTAATGGGCTCTTTATTTTGAAGGGATTCTTATTTTTAAAAGACTTTGTCTTGTGTTTGTATGTGTGTGTTGTGTGTGTTCTTGTGTCTGTCATAAGAGAATTTGCAAAGTCTTTTATTTTGAAGGACTTTTATTTTGAAAGACTTTTGTCTTGTCTTGTGTGTGTGTTTTTATATGTGTGTGTGGTCTTGTCTGTTAATCAAAGTTTTACAAACTCTTTTATTTTGAAGGACTTTATTTTGAAAGACTTTGTTGTGTGTGTGTGTGTGTGTGTGTGTCTATGTGTGCGTAGGTGTAAAGCACGCCGCATGTGTGTGTTTGCCTTTCTGTCTGTGTGTGTGTGGGTCTGTCTGCATCTCTGTGTCTGTGTGTTTGTGAGAGATGATAAAATGGCATTGCATTAAAATGTAGTCTTGATTAGTCACTGATACTACAAGCAGACACTTCCAACAAAGTAGTCAAAGGCAGGCTGAGGCTGCTGGTCAACCAGGTCAGCTGCAGGTCAGAGTATCAGTCGCAGCGCACATGCAGTCTGTGCTACACAGACACAGAAAGTCTCTGAATGAAGCTCAAGGTGGCCAAAACAGCCTATAAAAGCCAAAACCAAACCGAATGACCGTTGGTTTTGTCATGCTAATTAGTTCCTTGCCGATTTTCAGGCTAAAATTGTTTCCAACTTTTGGCCGGTGTCACAGGTAAAGAGCAGGGAGTACCTACTTCCCCTTTCTGGAAATTCTCCTGTCTTAATTAACATGGGAGTACATTGGGCAGGAGATGGGTGTTGCTGCCGCATCTTTGCGTCTCCCGCCAAAACTATACATCTGACAGCTTTATGACAGTGAATATGAGTGAGACGCACAAATTTTCCTCCGCTTCTAGCTATAAATGATTTCTAGCTTGACATTTAAGTGTCAGAATGCAGTTTACAAATTTATTTCGATGTGTTTTCTGTCTGCACTCTAGCTATGACATCACTCACCTAGCTCTCGGCACTCCCGCAATACACACTCCATTCATTTTTGGTGTGCTTTTGGCATTTTTTTTGGCAAACTATTGCCAAAACCTTTGAAAAAACATTGCACACGAGCCTGGCCGAAAGCAAAAGGGCGAGAATAATAACAATAATAATAATAATAATAAGAAGAAGAATAAGCGCCGTGGATAACAAAAGGGCAGTGCGCGCCAGGCACACCACGCATCAAGCGTGGATAATACGGCAGTGCGCGCCAGGCACACTCAACAAGAAGAAGAAGAATAAGCCGCCGGGTGGATAATATGGCAAATGGTAAATGGATCAGATTTATATAGCGCCTTTCTAGTCTTCCACCACTCAAAGCTTTTTACAGGACATATCCTATTCACCCATTCACACACATTCATACACTGACGGCATTGGCTGCCATGCAAGGTGCCAAGTGCTCATCAGTTTGAGGAGCTAACCATTCATACACATCTACACACCGATGGTGCAGCCTTGGGAGCAATTTGGGGTTCAGTATCTTGCCCAAGGACATCACATGCAGACTGAGGATCGAATCCACCGATCTTCTGATTAGTGGACGACCCGCCTACCTCCCGAGTCACAGCCGCCCTTATAACATAACATATAGTGTGCGCCAGGCACACTCACACATACAATCAGAGCACTAGTCAGGCTGCACTATCTTAAGGTGAAAGACACAGAAAGTCTCTGAATGAAGCTCGAAGAGGTGGTGTTCAATGCCAAACGTGTGTCAGCATCCAAAGCTGTAAATATCCATGAGCGGGGCTTTGTCTACCAGTTCTCTGCCCAGTATGAGACCTAAATGTTAAAACCTGGTCAGAATCATCTGCAAAGACCAGGTATCCTAATTATAATACTGACAGCTTCAGCAGTAAGATTCCAAGATGCAAATAAATCTTTCCTACGCTTCTAGCTATAAATGATTTCGTAGCTGACATTTGTACTGAGTCGCAAAGCCACATAAATTTATTTTTCGACGACTTTGTCTCTATCTACACTCTAGCGATGACATCACCACTCTAGCTGCAAACATTCTGCAATACACACCCACAATTCTTGCATGGTTTTGGTGTTTTTGGCAAAACTTGTTTGTGAAACTTCTTTGAAAAGTCTTTCCTTATCGATTACCGGGCTGACCTTAATTGCTTTGACACTCTGGTTTGTGTATGTGCAACAAAATTCTGGAGCAGAAGAACCAAAAAACACCAGTAAACGTAAGAATACGAATAAGCCGGGTTTATAGTAAAGAGTGTAGCTCTTTCAGGCACACCAATAACTAGAAAATTTCTAAAGAAATTTCAAGTGTGCCTGACTCTGGCCCTGGCCGCCTCTGGCATTAAATAGGGCTGTCAGCTTGTTTGTGTGGTTTTGTGTCTGGTAATGAGAAAGTTTACAAAGTGTTTTATCTTAGCCATATGATTTCAGAAGCTGACATTTATGCCACAATCGTGAGCGCCATAAATTTATTTTTCTACAAATTTTTCACTTCTACACTTCCAGCAATGACATCACTCACCTAGCTGCAAACATTCTCGCAATACACACCCATTCATTTTGGCATGGTTTTTATGCTTGGCAAAAACCGCTTTGTCAAACTCTTGAAAAAAAGCACACATTCCCAGTTGAGTCTCACAGCTGGTCGCTTTGACACCTGCTTTCTTTGTGTATGTGCGATAAAAACTGTGGGAGAAGAATCAACTGAAAAAAACACAGAAGAAAACGTAAGAATAAGCCGTGGATAATGTTATCGTGTTCTTTCTGTAAATATTGACTAACTAGAAAAATTTCAAAGAAATTTTGAGTGTGCTTGACTTGGCCCCGTGGGCTCCCATGCATGTAATAGCTGTCAGCGTGTTTGTGCGTAGCTTGTGTGGTCTTGTGTTCAGAATGAGAGTTTTTACAAACTTCTTTAATTTGAAGGGACTATTTTGAAAGCCTTTTGTCTTGTCTGTCTGTATGTGTGTGTGTGTGTGTGTCTGTGCATCTGTCTGTCTGTGTGTGTGTGTATTTGTGTGGCCTTGTCTGTTAATCAGAGAGTTTTACAAACTGTTATTTTGAAGGGACTTTTTTACAGTGTGCTCATGCCGCCGCATGTGTTTGCCTTGTCTTTCTGTCTGTATGTCTGTGTGTGGTGTGTCTGTCTGTGTCTCTATGTCTGTGTTTGCAGTTTATAGAGAGAAGGATGTTTGCTGACATTAAAAATGTAGTTCTGATAGTCATTGACATACAGAGACTTCAACAAAGTTAGTCAGCAGGTTTGAGGCTGTCACAGGGTCAGCTGCAGGCCGAGTAATTAGTCGCAGGGCACATGCACTCTGTGTCTCACACTGAAAGACACAGAGTCTCTGCATGAAGCTCCTCAAGGTGGCCAAAAACAGCCTATAAGGTGTGCCGCAGTTCAAAAACCGGAATGACGGTCATTATCATGTCCCATGGAGAAATTCCTCGCCAAATTTTCTTGTGCTTAAAATTGTATAAACTTCGGTCGTCACAGGTAAAGGAAAAGTACTTCTGCTCTTTCTGGAAATTTTCTCCTCTCACCAATATGGGAGTACATTGACAGGAGATGGGTGTCATGACAGCGAATGTGAGTGAGACTTACAATTTCTCCCACGCTTTCTAGCTATAAATGATTTCTGTAGTTGACATTTGCGGTCAGAATCGCAGTTTACAAATTTATTTTTCGATATACACACTAATTAATCTGAAGGCTGTCGGAAATTTAATACACACCATTCATTTTATGGTTTTTGGCGTTTTCTGGCAAAAAGTGTTCGGTGAAATGTTTTGAACAGATTCCAATCGATTCTTGTCGAGCTATTATTTTGATACATTGTTTGTGTATAAAGGCATAAAACTCTGGGAGCAGAAGTAACCAAAAAAAGGTCGTAAGAATAACTGCAGCATTTAACCCTTCTGATCAGTATCCACATTTGACTGAGTTTTTAGTTATAAAACAGGGGTTGAAGTAAGAAGAGTGTTTACAGGTTCACCAGAGATGTGCCGTATACCAGTCCAGCTATATCTGACACAGCAGGATTGTTCAATGCTAAAGATTCATATTTTACACATCACTGTGGCTGCTATCGTGGTTGTGTACTGTCACACCTGGGCATGGCTCCAGTGCCAGGCTCAAGAGAAGCTGTACCAGCCTCTCACCAAAGAGTAGTACACTTAAGTGAACATGGTCCAGTTATCACCATCTACATTTGCCGCCTCTTTCCACACAGTACTATGTCTGTCATCAGCCGTTCCATCTTACATGTGCATGAGAGAGATGGCTTTGCACCAGCATCTTGGTACAGAAACATGGTTCTCATTATCATTCCATAGGTACTGCTCCTCTCACTGACCCTGTGGCTGTTGGGTATGCCAAGTTGTCTAAGATGACGCCGCTTGCTGCATTTCGAACTGTAACAAATATTCCCACATTGTACTGGAAGCAATGACTGTGTTGTACACATTCACATGCATTACACATTTTGAACACGCCTGCAACTCCAAAACATGATGGGTGGTGCACATCGTCAAGTTAAGAGGCAAATATTTCTTCCAGTCCCCATGTAACTTTAAAGCACTCACTGTCCATCGGTCAACACTGATGTGATGAGCATGATTGCATTGCCACTATTGACATGTATCTACTGCAAAACACTGATACCAAATTCTGATATGGTTCTTAACACTCGTGGTTCAGCTTGGGGGACTCAGACCATCTGACAACATATATACACTTAGCTGATTATACAGTAGTAAATTAAAATGTTTCAAATAAACTGGGAAGTTATAGAATAGATTGAAATTTTTCAGCTGTGCTAAGTCATATTCCATAGTTGCAATTTGTGCGTAAATAGTTATGTTACTTGACACTCAAATATAAAAATAATAAGATATGATTTCAGCTCAACTTGAAATAATGTTTATGTCGATCAAGGTATATTTGACTAGCACTGTTTACGTGGAGATCCTTTTAAACAGCTCTTCTATTGGCTTTGTCTTTTCAATATAATTCTCAATGTAGAAATCAAACTGATACTTTGCCGTTTGTTTCAAAGTTTTACTCTTTCAAAATATCAACTGTCATCAGAACTTTCAGTACGTTATTTTCTTCTACTCTCTTATTGTTATTATTATTATTATTGAGTGTTCCTGGAAAGCGCATTAATTATATGTTATCCATCAAGGCTATTCTTATTATTGAGTGTGCCTGAAAACGACACTATATGTTATCCATCGCGACTTATTGAGGCAGTTTTGAAAGCGCATTAAATATATGTTATCCATCGTGCTTATTATTGAGTAAAATTGAAAGCTTACATCATATGTTATCTCACCATATTATTGAGTGTGCCTGAAAGCTTATTAATTATATGTTATCCACCGCGCTTTATTATTATTATTATTGAGGTGGCCTGAAAGCCGCACAGTATATGTTATCCACCGCTACTATTATTATTATTATTGAGGTGCCTGAAAGCACATAATTATATGTTATTATCCACCGCGCTATTATTATTATTATTATTATTACGCTCTTTTTTGGCTCACTAAAATCCCAGAGCTTTTGTCGCACATACACAAAACAGGTATCAAACGCACGCTCTCGGCCGCTCGAGGCAATGTTATTTTCTAAAGAGTTTCCTGCAAACGGTTTTGCTAAAATCGCCAAACCACAATTCAAAAAAATGAATGGGTGTATTGCGAGAATTTTCGAGAGCTAGAGGAGGATGTCATCGCTTAGGCGCAGACAGAGAGAAACTTTGTCAAAAAAATAAAATTTGTAACTGCGACTGCGTAAGCCGCAAATGTCAAGGTTTTCTCACAGAAATCATTTATAGCTAGAAACGGAGGAAAATTTGTTGCCGTCGCAGTGATAACACTGCAGCTGTCAGATGTATAGCCTTTTTGGCGGAGACGCACAGATTCGATACAGCAACGCGATCTCCGCCCTATATACCCTCATGTTAATTTGAGGAAAATTTTCAGAAGGGTGGATTACCTGGTTCTAGCCAGATGACTAGACCAGAGTTTTAACATTTAGCCTTTATACTGGCAGAGAACTGGTATAGACATGTAGCTCCCGCCCACTAGATACTTTCGGCTTTGATACGACAAACCGCTTGGCATTGAACGCCACCTTCAAGGGGCTTCATTCAGAGATTTTCTGTCTTTCACTGTGAGAGATAAGTGATCGTGCAGCAGCTGTGGACAATTGCTCTGACCTGTGCCTACTCCTGGTTAAGCTGGGCAACCTCAAGCCTGCCTTTGACTAACTCTTGTTGAAGTCTCTGTATGATCAATGACTAATCAAGACTAGCATTTTAATGTCAGCCATTTTATCCTTCTCTCGCAAAACACAAACACAGACACAGAGACGCAGGGACAGACCGGCCACACCACACACAGACAGAAAAGGCAACACACATGCGCGCATTACACACACACGCACACACACACACACACAAATAAAAGTCTTTCAAAATAAGAGTCCTTCAAATAAAAAGAGTTTGTAAACTCTGATTAACAGATACAAGACCACACACATACACAGGCAAAAACACACACACACACAGACAAGACAAAAGGCTTTGAAATAAGAGTCCTTTCTAAAATGCAAAGACGGCAATACTCTTGTATTGACAGACACAAGATAAATCCACACATACAAGACACACACACACACACAATTCTTTCCAAAATAAGAGTCCCTTTCAGCCAAAAGACTTTGTAAAAGCCCTCACACAGACACAAGACCAGCAGCAACACCAATCTCCTGCCCAATGTACTCTGCATGTTAATTTGATAGGAGAAAACACGCCACGGGCTATTCTGACGCATGGGGGGCGACAACAGAGTCAGGGCACACCTGTAAATTTCAGAATTTTCAGCTGAGTGTGCCTGAAAGCGCACACTATATGTTATCCACCGCGCTTATTCTTCTTCTTATTATTATTATTAGTGCAGTACTTAGAGGCAAATTCATTAATCTTCTGCGTGTTTCATGGCGTCTTATTATTAGTATTATCATTATTCATTTTCCGCCTTTTCAGTAATTAGCCCAACTGCCAGAGGACTTCAACAAATGATATATCAAAACGTGGTGGTTTTCATCCTCAATCCTATGCTTGTAAATGTGTAAGAAATTAAAATTCGCGAACGACTTCGCAAAAATTTCTATAGGAATGAATGGAAAACCTAAAAAAATATTTCAACAGACATTTTCAAAATGAACTGCTCTGGCATACTTTCACCGAGAGACTTCATTTAAACTTTAAAATGGAGGCATCGTTTTCTTCTTCATATTTATTCACGCTACTTATCGACACCTTTTACTGTGTTTAAACCATCGAGGCTCAAAGTTGAGCAGGTTTTTAAGCCAAATTTCTGGGAAGGAGTAATGGGTGTGTACAGTGAATGTTTGTGCTAGAGGATGACATCATCAGCCAGAGGAGCAGGAGACAAAAATAAGTCAAAATAAAACGGAAACTGCTCCTGTGGGCCACAAATTTCACACTACAGATACAATTTATAAGATAAATTAGTAGAAAATGTGTCTTCTCATGCAGATTTGTCTGCAAAGCTGTCACATTATAGTTTTGGCCAGACACAAAGAGATTCGCCACCAACACCCATCCACAGCCCCAGCAGACCTCATGTTAAAAAGGGGGGGAAATTTCTCGGGAGAGGCTATAGTAACCTTTCTTTGAATCGATTTAATAGGTCACATTTCTTCATTTTGGCTACAAACTGCATATCTAGACGTCCAGAAGGCTCAAGATGCCCAAAATTGGCTTGTCTAACAATGAAACATGGCTTGCCCCAGAAATCCTTCCTGTTCGAGGCGTGGTCTCAGCATTTTCTCTCTCTGTCTTCCAACTGACATTCAAACAGGTGCAGAACTGCTGCAAGGTGGCCATTTTAGTAGTTATTGCAGTTAATTTGAACTTGTCTGTGTAAATGACAGAGAGGGACAGCAGCGCAGCTACGCTGCTAAAGGCCAGCCACTAACCGACAGACAATAACACAGGCAGTCAAGCAAAGGAGAGGTACCTGGCTGCAGACTCTACTGTCAAGCCCTCACCCACTGTCAGGCCCCTCCACTGTCAGGCCCGGAAGTGATGACGCGGAGGGTGGGAGGTGGGGAGACATTTTGAGAAGGTCACACCTGCCCTTTAAATTCGAGAGAGACGAGCAAGAGCGATATATAATGGAAAGAAGAAGGGGCGAACTTATTCTCCAAGTTATGAGTTTCTGATTTTTACATCCAAGCAAAGCAATGCATAGTTTCTTGTGCTCTTCAGTATAGGTGCCGCTTGTAGTAGTCAGCAGGTCATTAATTATCGTAATGTTACCTGTCGGTTTGGGTTGTCGCTTTTAGCTAAAATGACTTCAAAGTTTACTTTCACCAATGGTGGTTAGCACTGGTCAATTTCAAGGATTCTTAACTTCTGTTAGGTGCATAACGTAAAGTAACTGGTTCGTGGTTTGTTTGTATATGTACATTATGAAATATTTGTAAACTCTCCATGCATTAGTTGGGTATAGCCAAAGTTGAAACATCTTTCTGAAACTCACGACGCAGATCAATACACGTGTGCCATACACCGATGTTTCATGCTTAATTAGTGATATTACCTGTTTAAGTGCACAAGTGGAATCAAAATGTGTGAATCCATATGGCACTGTTTTTACTTTATTTTTCCACCTCTGTTGTATGCTGGTATATAAACAAAAACGAATACTAATTCGAAATGTTTGTACCATCAGTACTTTATTTTTGATACTTGAGTATATTTTGCTTCCTCACTGTCGAGAAATCATCGAGTCCACTTTGGTTTGCTGTGATTGTGTGTTTATTAAGGAGCATGTTGGCACACTGGTGAACTGATGGTGAGGCCTGAGCCAGTGAGCGACCAGAGCAAAATGAAGAGGGAATCCTCTTTTTATATAGATAATAGCCATGGTTATACAACATCTAAATAGGGATGGAGCAAAATGTGGGAAAAGTATGGAAAAGGATTGGGTAACAAGGGCAGAGGGAAAGGATTGGGTAACAAGGGTAGAGGAAAGGAGGGGATAGGTACCAAAGGGTAGACATTTACATGAGGTGTGGTTGGAGCCACAGATAAAGGCAAGAACAAAACAATGGTTGGTTCCTAGACATTGATTACTCAATTAGCAAGTCTACACTGCCCCAATATTACCTTGATCAAGGACCAGCCCAGCAGAGGTTACAGGTCATCTCCACTGATATTATTTGGCTTCAAGTTTTCTATTTGTCAGGATGTATTTTCTTATCGCATAACTGCTTAAGTGAAACTGGAGCAAATACACTTAAGTAATTTAATAAGTTATGTTTATTTCCTTTACTTTTTCTACCTTGCTCCATCCCTATTTACATTGTATAACCATGGCTGTTTTCTGTATAAAAGTGTTCCTCTTCATTTGCTCCTGGTCAGCTCACTGGCCTGTGACACCCTCTGTGACCGTCAGTTCACCAGTGTGCCTCTTTAATAAAACACACCACCACAGCAGACCTCAACTGACTCGATGATTTCTGTGACAGTACTTTCTCAGAAATAGTTATTATTTTACATAAGTATGGCCTCATTTACACTTTACCTGGTATGGCTATTTTGATCTGTAAGCAAAGACAATCTAAGTTTGTGCAGGCTGCATACATGATTTTGAATTCTAGTTCATGTACTATAATTCAAACACATGATATATTTTATGTGTTTTTTAGATGCATATTTCAGTTGGTCTCATCTATTGGATTACCTGCATTGAACGCTGCACAACATGCTGCAGTCAGTTCCACTGCCCCCTGTGTCCCAAACACCGCTTTAAACCAAGCAAACCGGGCAGAGTTCGGCAGCATTTGGAGGTCCATGATCAAAATTTCAAAGCAATACATTTGAAGGTAATGACATTGCATTTTAAATTAAACATACATATGTGCATGTGTGTGTGTTGCTTGTCATTGTCTACCAAACAATTTCTTTGACTTGCCTTTAGATAAGAAGATCTGTCATGCAATTTAACTTGCAGGAATGGGGACATTATCATTGTCTCATCTGTGACAAAACAATTATTAGAAAGAGACATGGGAAACGCATGTAAAGTCTTAAAGATACAACAAGAATCACCTCTTAGTCCAATCCAAGTCAGGATTCATCCTTCCCTCTCCCTGCAACCAAGTCCATCCGCATCCCATCTCCAGACCTTCTCGCAACATCAATTCAAACATCTTCTATTATCCACTCCTCACAGTTAAGAAACACAATTATCGCCATCCCTTGATTTCCCTTCTGTTGAAACTGAGAAAGCCGTAAAAAGGTATGTCCTCTGGTTCAGTAACCTGTTATCCAAAAATCGGGCCAACATATGCAGAGGAAGCACCTCAAAAAATCAAAGGATGTAACCTAAACCGATCATTTGGGGAAGAGTGTCTGTGTGGATAATAAAAATGGCATTTCAGTCCAAAAAGGAGGCATGGCTTTTCAGTCCCTATATGTAACAGGACAAAACCTGTGGGCCAGTACACAAGGTGCAGTGTGAGTTGGAGGATTGCAAGCAGTACCCAAATGGTATCTAGAAGTGGATTAACCGCTCTTACAATACTGTGATATAGCTATACACCCTCAGAGAAGATGTTAACAGAAATGGTGCACTCAGTTTTTATGATTCAAAAGTCAACCTGCCTAAAAAGGCAAAAATATGCACAGGCAGCACATGTCCTCTCTGTGTTGAGGTATCATTTGTGAGGCCCAAAGCACTTTTGTTTTTTCCTGGGTCTATGAGCCAACTTTGCACTATTACAGCCGCCTCGGGAGTGATATTTGTAACCTACAATTCTCAGCAAACACATGGCATTGCTCCTCGTGTGCCAAACCAAGGATGTCATGTGTCCACAAAAACATCAGCAAATGGCATTATCAAACGAAACGGGATAAAGTTCAGAACAGAAGAAACCAGCCCTGGGTACAACAAAAAAAGGCCCAAGATACTGTCTATCCACCATCAGCTGAAGATGTCTTCAAAGGATTTGTAAAGATACATACAGGCATAAAAACTTCCAAAGCTAACCCTGCCAGATGATTCTATAAAACCAAGAGCACTCACAGTCTATGTTACAGACAGATCCAGAGACAGTTTGTGCACTCTGTCCAGGGACCTGTTAATCTTGAAAAGTCAGGAGGAAGGGAAGGATCTCAGAAAAGCCAGAATAATCGCCATGAATGGGGTGATTGAAAGCAAGTAATCGTGTTTTGCTCAGCACATATGGAAGTTCGCAGGAGAATGTAGCACAGCAAGTTAATGATATATTCATGATTCATTTACATCAGATGCATCGACTCATTTCACATGTCCAGTGTGTCACATGACCTATAGATTTACCAGGAATGGCAGGACGGCCTACATAACTTGATGACCATTCTACTGACTCGAACTGTGTGTATACCTGAGACTTAACTTATTATGGTATGAAGGCATTTTATGACAAATATTTAAAATGATGTGTGTTATATTTAGGCAAACTTAGGCAATATGCTTTTTGCTTTGTTTTGCCACTTAGAACAACGCCCCAGTATCCATGATAAATGCACTTGAAGGCCTAAGGAAGGTGACAATTCTACAAAGATTCAGTTCTGCACGCCTACTGCCACTCGAGGCATTGACAAGCCATGATTACTCTTTTCAGTTTAAGGTGGGCTACTATCCACCAGTGCAGCTGTCATGGACCCACACAAAAAGGAGTGTCTCAACTTCCCGGTAAGTCAGCATTCCTGTGTTGGGAGGGATATATCATTGTATATTCAAAACTAGTTAAATGAATTACTTTTCAAAAGGAGTGACATTAAAGAGTTACCCAGAGAACTTCACTGGTGAAGTAACATTGAAGAGTTCTGGGACTCTGTACAGCTGAGATGATTCTGTTTTTGGCTTGTCCAAGGTATGCACATATTCACTTTCTTTCTGTAAATTAGTAATCACTCTCACTTATTGATGCAATGCACTTAAAGATATTAAGAATTTTGTACTTTCAACAGGTCAGTGCGGGAAGAACAGCTTCTGTGTAAGACCTAGTTTGAGTACTACCATGGATTGGAAAAAGAATATACGCTAATCTCGAGATGGTGTTAAACACCGAATTTGAAAAGATAGTTCTTCCAAGTCTCTCACTGAAGCTAGTTGGGCATGGTGTCAGAGGACCGCCTGTGATGAGCCTATGGGGGCCAGAAGGTACAGTTGATGTGTATACATGTATGCTTGTTTGAGTTGCATTGTGCAGTAACATCTCACTATTTTATCTGTATTTCCAAAAGGTTTCAACTGTGCGTAAGCTGTGCAAGGCCTGCACTGATGTGAAGGGATCACGATGGATCTGATTCTTAGACTTAGGCAAGAGATGAAAGATACTCTAGCACTCATATGACAAGCATATCTTTGCAGAAAATCTGGGAGCACTGTAAGAGTCATAATTTTAACTGCTTGATAACTATCTAAGATTAGCTACTGCACGTTTACTATTAATTCTTTTTTTTTTCAAATTCATTGAAGGTGAGTGGTCAGTGATTCTCGTCTTATGGTGGTGTACAGTTTGAAGTTTAACCTGCGTGCAGAGTCTCCACGGGATTTTGCTGACCTCCTTCTATCCTGGAAACACCTGCCAAATGTGACTGTTTATGACTTTGCTCGGGGTCCCGCAACTCAAGTGTCAACCTACGTTGGCTAACTGTGATACCTTTCTGCCACATGGAAGGAGATTGGCTGTGAATGACACCACAGAATATCACAGCAGCTCACATGAACAAACCAAGATCTCCTACCATGGCTAATGAAATGTTGCAAATCCTGAAAATGCACATCCATGCACTGGTTCCCAGACCACTATGTCTTGTATGACAGGATTCCATGAGGCTAATACCAAAGATCTACAGGAAGTGTTGAGGAGGATCAACCTGGTGCCAGGGTTCATTGAATAGCCAGGTGGCCGAGCAACTTTTTCTATGTATGCAAAACAACTACTTCTCAATAACATGGCACTTAACACATGTTTGATGAGAAACATAATGCATCACAGAAACAATAAAAGCAAATGCACAGCTTTAGAAAAGCAACTACAGAGAGGATGAAATGACGCTTGCAAGATACTCACACTGGACAAATTTGACAAGCAGTGCTTGGTAAAACTAATTTCAAAGAGATGTTTTGTTTCATAGCAGATTTATAAATATAATGCCATGCTTTCTGATAATAATTTCTAAACCTCAGGACTCCTAGCACCTGATATACCTACATACCATCCTTGTAGCTGAATAACTCAACATGCCCCACTGACCCAAACACAGGTAGGTAGTAGGTTTAAAAAAAAAAAAATCAAATAATAAAATACTGCTTTTTTGGGGATTTTATATTTTAATTCCCTTTTACAGACGCTATTGCCTGTGGACCGCATTGTGAATTAATCACAAAATGTGACAGTGTGAGACCATGCAGAGCATCATGGACCTTTAAGCTCCATCCTGCCCAGGAGCAGCTGGTATGTATTTCCAAAGTAAAGAAAGAGCTGCAGATATCAGACAGATATGTACTTCAGATCTTGAAGCCTGACCAGGCTTACATTAGAATTTTTAAAATATAGTGCTTGTTATGATATTTGATTGCTTTTTCTTCAATTATCAGCTTAAATACATATTGACACTGACAGAAGTCCAGCGGGCGCAGCTTCATTGTCAGAACAGAAAGTTGCCTGACCACAGCTGACTTCTGGGGCTTGGATTGAACACTGAAAATGGAATCAACTGTGAGTTAACATTTGACCCATTTAATTAATAAATAAATGATGTCTGTATATCATTGCCATTTTTTTGTTTATTTAGTAGATAGGAAATGTGCGTGGCTTCAAGCATAAGAAAAATTACACTAATCACAGGTATAAAACATAAATATTATTTTCAGAATATGCTTCATTTTATATTATATGGATATTTGCTCACATTTGAAATGTATTCTACAGGGAAAAGTATTTGTGGCTTGACCTCTCTCTATGTTGTCCCAACTCAAGGAAACCAACATCATGTGATCCACTTGCAAGCTTACCTGTAAGTGCAACTTTGTCCTACTGATTTTATCCAAATTATATATATTGTGTATTTTACCAGTTTGCTTTTGAAACCTTTCCTTTGTATTAATTGATGTCAAACCAGAGGATGCCATTGTCATTCTGTGTGGAAACCTGCATTTCCTGCTCTCTGTGGCAGTGTGATGCTATTGTAACAGGTGGTTTAAAATTTTATCAAATGTTAAATAAAAGTATCTTTCTTTTATTACTGTACTGGTGTAAGTAAGTTGTGTTGTGTTGGTGTTGTGTTGTGTTGTCTTCACACAATATTGAGTTCAGATGCTTCAAATACAATTACAGGTTTTGAAACCACAACACAGAGAGAAATAGTTCTTCTGACTCCAAAATGTGCTCAGGCACCATTAGGATTGGGTGATAAGGAGATGAGGGGACTACTGAGGTCAGCCAAACAAACTGTGGTGTGTGTATGTGAGTGAGGTTCATGTTCCAAAGCTGTTCTAAAAGAGTTCTGAGTTGTATACTATTTGTCAGATCATGTCTAGATCTGTGACAGCCTTTTATGGTGCAAATATAAGCATAATCTGTAGTTTTGCATCAAATCATGGTTATAAAATTTTATATTAGTTTTAAAGATTTAACTACTGAGTCAAGAAACTGGGTACCATTAAAGAGTGTTGAAATGAGGTGGAGGACTTCGCATGGAAAGAGATGCATGGATGATCCGCCTCGAATCGGAACCAGTGACGCATGTCCATGAAAAGAGCCCATATTGATAATTTAACGACTAATATTTATCTTTAATGCAGCTGTCTTTAGAAACGATCCCAGTCACTAAATCCTGGCAGCTGGACAGAGAATCGCTGACTACAAATTCAGGTAAGGGTATAAAGTATGTATAATGCATGTATTTATATTAATCAAGTTTATATTTTAATACTGTAAAATAATAATTACATAACTGACTTGCTCTGATATCTAGGATTTTCCACGCAACTCTAAGTGGGATTGACTGTGGCATCTTCCATGTTGATGGTAGTAGACATTATTTAAGCGAGTGTAATACCTATTTGTATCTGTAGCATTAAAGATTTCAGCATTAAAATTAAAATTAATATGCTTTATTCTTAGAATGTTCTTTACACCACACTGGATGCTCCATATGACCTTTCTGTTGTGTTGAAACCATGCAATCAAGAAGTCAAAAATTACAAATAACAAAACACTTATTATGACATAGTGTGAGTTTCTTTGTTGTTGTTGATCATTTTCCAGATGGACATGCCACTTTTTGCGACAGTGGTGTATCACATCATGGAAAATTTTGATCTGGAAGGTGAGATCGCAAAGATTGTTATTTGACCTGGAAGCTGTTACAAGAAGTTTTAGTTTATTTTATTGTTTAATCATTTTGAGACATGGTTATCTAGCCCACTGGACAGATGAAACCAAAGTCTTCTATATGCAGGTGAGGTGCTACCAGTGCTTAGGGATGACAAAAGGAAGGGATGACATTACTGAGGTCAGATTTTTATTTTGTTTGAGTTCTGTCTGAGCTTTCTTGTTTCAGGTATATAGGCAAATAAGTGTCTAGATAATGCATGATTGATTTAAAAATCACATTTGTTAATTTCTTACCTAATGTCTATTTGTGACATCTCTAACATGTTCTAGTAGACCCATTAGAGGAGGGCAATGATGGATCTTTTCCTTTCTCTTGGAGCCTCGTTAAGTATTACAACTGATCATTTTGCTTATCTAGCAGTATTTTCTTACAGGAAGAAGATATTTGGCCAGAGTCTCACTGCCGCTGACCTGCCGGCGTAACGCCACCCAGTGGAAGGCGAGTTTTTCACAGCATCTATTGGTCAGATACTGTTGGGTGTGGCAGCCACAGACATCTTCTGCCCTTTCCATAGGACTCAAGCAAGATCGCTTTCTGAGTAATTGCAACATGAGCAGAGTGGGTTGAGGCCAACAAACCACTGTTCTCTGCCAAAGTGGACCTGCCTGACGTTCTGGACATGGGGGAGGAGGAACAGGCAGAGGCTGCTCTGCAATATGGGAGGTTGTGGAAAGAAGAACTGGATGACAATGAAAGAGAATCAATCCTGGAGCCATCTAAGCTATTTTTACAACCTTAGTCAGACATGTGGATTTTTGGGAGTGGAAATACTGACAAAAGAAATTAATGATATATTGTAAATGTCACACTGAGACTTTGGAGAGTAGAAGGTTTATAAGAACATTTGATCATGTTGTGACTTGGGTGTGTGTGTGTTTTCTCATTGATCACTTACACTGACTGGATTGCACTGTAGATATTTCAGAGCTAGGGGGGTAGGGCTGATGGTACTTAGGGGCAGCACAACATACTTACCATAGACATGAACAAACATTAAATTTATGTAGTATAAGAATTAAAAAAATACAGAATAATAAGCAACAGAAAACGAATTAAAACAAATATAGAAAAAGAGCAGGTAACAAAGTCAAATTAAATGACAATGAAAAGGCAGGAAGTTCTCATAGTACAATGAAATGTGAGAATCATGACATCTTATGAGATGTTGGCTATGAAATGGAGTAATAAGAGAAAAATGTGCACTGAATGCAATCACATTATATTTATAAAATAAAAACAATATATACAATATACAAAAGACTGGAATTAGACAGACTTGATGTCATTGTTTACTAATGATCTGTATTTGTGAGGAAAATGATTCAACTGAAGTGATCTATGGATTCATGATTTTATTTTGAAAATGTATTTGCTTGCATTTCCGGTCCTGAGATATAAGGGAATTCTACAAAGCGGAGGTCTGCAGTTTTATTTTGAAATGTATGCTGTTCATTTCCGGCCTGACAGTGGAGGGACCTGACAGTGGAGGTCTGCAGTTTTATTTTGAAATGTATCCCATTCCGGCCTGACAGTGGAGGTAGGGGCCTGACAGTGGAGGCTCAGAGCCAGGACTCTGCAAGCAAAATCTGGCCAATCTGCTTTACAAAGCAAGACTTTAAAGGCTATCATTTGTAGCTCTAAAGAAGTTGATTTAAGGTCTCTCGTTTTATTTTGAAAGTCCGTGCTTCCTGTGTTGATAAAGTATTTCACTGCAGCTTGTATCTAGATTTAACAGAAACACACAGCCCATTGCAAGCTGCAGCAATAAAACAATTTCTGCTGATTATGTATAACTTATGGAGATATTTGCTGTAATTGTTGAGCTATCTTTAAAGCGGATGTGAGAATAATAGTGTTATTTAGCGAAAGTTAGCACTCCTCACAGCAGCGCCAGCCGCTGCTAGTATCGCCGCTAGCTCACAAGAAGATCGCCGCCAGCTCCCATGCCAGCATGCTTGGTTAACTCCATTAGTTTCAGGCCAGCACTTATGCTACTTGCATGTTAATGTTAACTCAATAAAGAACAAAAATACAAGCTTAGGTTGAGGGTTGTTATGTTTACTGCAATTTATTACTAAATTCATAAGAAAACATTTGATAAATATATATTAAAAAGAGTTAATGTTTGTTTATAAGAAGATGTAAAACAAGGTTACAATTTCATTAATAGAATTACATGTAACCTGGTTATATTTGGTTTACTTCATTTCAGGTTTATGAATCTGTGGTCGCTAAAAGTCATTGCAATAAAATAAAAGAAAGACTTAAGGATAAAACACGAAGTACTACTTAGCAAAGCTTCATGCTTCTTCGGACGGCTAACTTAAAAACCGAACAGCTGTGCTTAAATTGCTGTTACTGTGCCTATGATGTGATATATCAGTCATCTAATTCAACAGTGGATCCGGCAGACCGTGTTAAATCACAACATAATTTCTAAATCTGCTGTTGCTATGTTTATGATGATATTAATATATATCATTACCTAATTTGACAGTGAATCAAATCTATAATATAGTTTGACATGCTAATTTAAGTTAACATTTGCAGCTAACTTAGACTAGTATTAGCGCTACATGCTTAGCTACCATAAATAACATGTTAATATTAATATTTGAGGTGTGCTTTTTCACAAAGACCCTGGGCAACAGTCCATCGGGCACTTCAAAATTTCTAGGAATTTCTAGTTATTATTTTCACGCCTTTTGGCCTTACTAAAAATCCCAGAGTTTTTGGTCGCATATACACAAAACGTGGTGTCAAACGACTGCCTGGCCGGGAATCGCAGGGCAATGTTTATTTTCAAAGAGCTTCACCAATGGCCACAAAATGCCAAAACTAATAAAATGAAATGGTGTGGCATTAAGTAGAATTTTCGAGAGCTAGAGGAGTGATGTCATCAAAGATGTAGTGAGAGAGAAAACTTTGTCGGTAACAAATTTAGAAACTGGGACTGCGCCTGCAAAATGCCGGCTACAAGAACCAGTCGGCATTAGAACGATGGAAAATTTGTCGCCCCACTCATGTTCACTGTCATAAAGCTTGTCAGATGTATAGTTTTGGCGGAGACGGCAACATGCAGCAGCAACACCCATCTCGCCCATCATTCTACGTTACTTGAGAGAAGAAATTTCAGAAGAGCTGGGAGCATGTTTTACCTGACGCACACCGCCAGTTTAGCGCCACTTTCGCCTGAAAATTGGCATGAACTGGTCGACATGACAAGGAAGCCAACGATTCCGGGTTTTTGAAGCCTATGTACACCCAGGCTGTTTTGGCCACCTTCGAGGGGCTTCATCTGAGAATTTTTGTGTCTTTCACTGTGGAGTGTCAGCACACCTGCACCAATTACCTAATTCAAGACACAATTTGGTTGTTTGGTAATCGCTTAAGCCTGCCTTTGACGAACTTTAAGTAGTCTCTGTATGATATCAATGACTAATCAGATTTTGTACTTTTAATGTGTCATTTATCCTTCTGCAAATACAAACACAGACACACTGAGAGACTTTGCATGGACACACACTACACACAGACAGACAGACAGACAGACAAGGCAAATACATGATAAAAGGCACACACGCTTTACACACACTAGTCTTTTCTAAAACAAGAGAGTCCTTCAAAAAGAGTTGAAACTTGATTGGTCACACACTCCCCACACACACACACACACACACACACACATACACACACGGCAAAATTTTTCAAATAAGAGTCCTTCAAAATAGTACACTTTGTAAACCTCTCATTAATAGACACAATATCCACACAACAAGCACAAACACGCTGACAGCTATTCAATGGCTAAAGGATGGGCCAGAGTCATAGCACAATGCCAAAATTTCCTTTAGAAATTTTAGCATTATTATTACATACATATTATTATTATTATTGTTATCATTATCAATAATTATTAGGCATTCCGTAGTGTAATAATACAGCCAGTGAAGTAAAAGCCCATACAATGTATCCTTTAGATTTTTCTTTTTTGTTCACATAGAATTTCTTAAATAAAGTTATCAAAATTGATGAATTTTTATGAAACTAGTGCTGCAAATTGCTCACATCAATATCACACGTGTGGCCAGTTGAACAAACTCCTCCTAGGATTTCCATCTGCTATTCCAAACTTGCAGGTGTGTCTATATAGACTGAAGATTAAAAATACTAAAATTATAATTTACAAACGGTACACATTTTATTAAATTTGACCCTATGAGAAAAATGTGGTAGCTTCTTATATTCTGCCTCTAGTTTAAGACTTCCCAGGGATTTCATCTGGATTGACTTAAACTTACAGATGGCAGATGTTATTAGAAAGACATGCGCGAGATTATTATTATTATTATTATTATTATTATCATTATCATCATTATTATTATTATTATTATTATTATTATTATTATTATTATTATTATTGTTATGGTCTTAGCACTAACAACGCTTCGGCAGCGAAAGCCCTATTGTATCCTTAGGATTTTTCTTTTTCTCCCCTCTCCTCTTTCAGTGCCTCCATTTTTCAGGGGCTAAACGCGCCAAAAACTCATGAAACGAGAAACTCAAGCAGTAAAGTATGCTGAAAATTTTAGAATCCGGAAGTCTCACGGGTGCTTGGACCAAGATGGCTCCATAAGGCACCTACAAAAATCTTGTGCGGAGCCTCTGGGCCGACAAATTTTGTGTAGAGACATGGTTTCTTGGTGGCTACATACATCTCCCCAGGCCTACAAAAAAGTCTCTTGGTGACCTGAGCTACAGCGGGCGCATGGGCATCCATTTTGTTTCCAAAGTTGGCGTTTGTGTTTTTGGGGTCATTTCAGGGGTTTGACCCTTTGACCTAAATTCTGGCAAATTTGGTGTGACTATTTTGGACAAATTCCTACTAGGGATTTCATCCATCTAAATGAAACTTCTGGTGTGTGTTCTTAAGGCCTTGACTGAAAAGTTAAGTAGGGAAAAATCTGGTGGGGAATTTTGATGAAACAGTGGTGTGGCTATTGTCAAATTTGACCCTATGAGAGAAAGTAGTAGTTTCATGTTCTAGCTTGTCAAACCTCCCAGGACTTCATCTGATTGACTTAAAACTTGCCCTACAGTGACATGCTGACGCACGAGGGCCTGCTCAACGCCGCTTGGCAGCTTTAATTTTTTCCCCTCTTTTCTTCCCAGCGGAATCGGGACGGAGACGGCCCAACACTCAAAACTCACGGAAAATTTGCCTACCCCAAAGTTGGGGCGAAATTACGATTAGGTGTCTTGACAGGGGCGACAAAAATGGCTGGTCTCCCACAGCACCACCAGGCTTGAGCCGGAGGACTCTCTACACGGTTTCAATCACGTGGTATGAATGGAGGGAAAGTATGTAACATGCCGAGACACACACAAACAGTCCCTTGCAGGACTCTGGCTATGTTTTGCCGTATTATGCCCCATTCTGATTTCAGTTGGCGTTGTGGTTTTGGGGTCTTTTTCCAGGGTCGATTTGAACGAACTCCTCCTCTAGGGCTTTCTATCCTATCTTTTGAAACTTGGCGTGTGTTCTAAGGCTCCTGATAATGAAAAAGTTATCAAAATCGAGTTTGGATTTACTGTGTGGGAGGGCGGGCCACTAAATTCGGCGTGGTTTTCAGAAATTTCTGATGCATATAACTTGCAAAAAAATAACAATCTTCCCAAACCTCTGACATAATGGCAGTCTGGCTTCAGGAAATAGACTTGACAACATTAGGAGATTTTCTGGCAGCGCCACCTAAGTGGCGACACAGGAAGTGGCCATATTTTATTTGACGATAGCCTTCCAAAGTGAAGTTTGGAGTATATCCACCTCAAACTAGGTGTGATATTGTCAAGGTCCTGGTGTTGATATTTGAGAAATAATTTCAAGGTTTCACTTCAGAGGGAGGGCTGCGGCTATGGTGCCCTGGGCCAAAGTCAACAGGATACAGCCATGAAATTTCAGCCGAACAGAAATTATGGCAAAGGCCTACAAAAATCAGCAATGGGCCAAAATGAAGAGGAAGCAGATATTTAACGAAAATCACCATTTTTGGTGTTTCGAGCTGGTTGAGAAGGGTCATAGTTTTGAAATTAACACCCCAAGGGATTTTATCCAATTGACTTCAAACTTGCAGGTTCATTCACACTTCCTGAGTTGTGCTGTTAAAATTACAAATTTTATTGAAAACGGTGTAAGGTGATGGCCCATCACCCTGACCCTTGACCCAGCTCCTGGCTACTAATGTGTGGTCAATTTGAACTAACTAGCCTCAAGGCTTATGATTTTCACTGTGTCAGGCCCAGCACCCAACGGTCAGTCCTCCTCTGACAGGCATGGAGGTGCGAAATTACCCAATGCTGTTTGCAGCTCTTAATTAATTTGAAACTTTTTGTCCTGCTGACTTTAACAATTTTGTACCATTTATCCTGATGCACTGTAAACTTTCACAGTATCCATTTAAAATATGAGGGTGCTTTATGGATTTGATCTTGCTATGACTGGAGGGTGTAATACCTCATGATTTACCTTCTATTGTAGATGTAAGCTTTCTCATCAAAGCAGCACTTTGCTTCAGCTGCGACCAAATGTCAAACTAGCAGCTGTCAGCAACATAAAGAAGCAGTGTCTAGATCTGAGGAGAGCTACCGGTCAGATTACACAGCATTCATTAGAATCAGCAACAGGCTCCTCATTTCAGCAGAACAGGAGGACAGTTAGAAAGAGTCTGAGAGAAAGAGCGGGGCCTGGGTCATACTAAAAAGAGACTCAATAACTGTGACATTTAATGAAGCAATACAGTTGTTCCTAGCACAGCATCAAGGAAACAGTCATGCATTCTCACACACTCTCACAGAATGCTGCATGCCTGAGCCAAACAGTTCAGTAGCATTTGAACATGCCGGCTATAACATGCCTCCACATTGTGACCACATGAGATGCATTCCAACACCAGTGGGGAAAGAGATAGTGTGATTTGTTCAGACCAGGTCTAATCTGCCAATATGGCTATGACCTCAGGTGACGCTGCACTTTGTTTCAACTCTTCTTCAGATCATGTTAAGATAAAAGTTCCTTGTGAAGTCTCCTCGAAAATAGGATCACTATTTGAAGAAGAAGCAGCCCAGATGTGTTGTGCAAGGAAAAGGAGGGTAGGAAGGTCAAGTTTCACAGGAAAAATGAATAATGGTAGACAAAAATAACTCATTGAGATAAAACTCAAATCATAAAATAACTTACATTTTACAAATAAAACTTAAATACAAATTGGAAATTAAAGCCGCAAACAGTGTTGAACGGGTTCTCAAGATACGTGCCATTACTGGCATGTGCGCATGTCGGGTGCAAGTTTCAAGTCAATCAAGATGAAAATCTCGGGAGGAGTCTGTTAAAACAGAACATAAAGCTACTTCATTTTTGTCAAGAGTCCTGTGGGACTCGTGACAAACTTTGGTGTGCATGGAGGATTCATCATTGACGAAACAAACTGAGACTGAATCTAAGAAATATGACTTGAACCTGCTTAGGCGGTCTGACAATTTGATGTCTATTCAGAAAAGAATTTGATGGTCAGACAAGTACAGGTGAGATTACTCTGTCTCATATCAGGAGGTTGGCTTGTAACTTTGACTAGTGCGTGCCCATGTTATGATGCTCAAATCCTGACTGAAAATCCTCAAATAAACTGTTCTATGTGGAGAAAGCCAGCTGATTAGGGCCACAGCTTTCTGCCATCTTAGAGAGAAATGGAAGGTTTGATATTGGTCTGTAATTACAAACCCTGATCTAGGGTGGGCTTTTTAAGAAGAGGCTTACACCACGGCTACTTAAAGGACTGTGGGGTACATATCCTGATAATTAAGACAGGATTAATCATATCCAATAAAGAAGGGCTGACTAGAGGACATCCTTGACTCAGCCTGGCTGGGATGGGGTCTAAGAGACAGGTTGACGGCTTAGATGAAGAAATTGTTGCTATTTGATGAAGGTTGATGGAGGAAACAGTCTAAATATATATCACAGGTTTTGCAGCTTGTTTCAGATTATCAGAATGCAGATCATGCCTGTTGAATGCAAGACATGATGAATTTTTGTCTGTAATAGTTATAATTTTATCATTAAAGAAGATCATGAAGTCATTACTATAGTTGTGACATTAAAGGAACAGATGGCCCAGTAGAGCTGTGGTTCCTCTGTTAGCCTGGCCACACAAGAGAAACTGGGTTGTTCTTATTTTCCCCACACAGAGTACAGCTGTTCCTGGTAATACGGAGAGCCTTCTGGGTATGTTTTGATTATCTTGCCCATGCTAACACGCCAGCACATGTAGTGGACAGCTCATGGGCAACCATATGGCACAAATACATAGATCAAAAGCCACAACAGAGTTCCGTCTTTTAGTTCACTGAGGCTACTTCTGTGATCAATGTAGATCGGAGAGAAAAGGTGTCATTGAAAGCAGATTTTATTGACATAATACGCCTTCTACAGCCAATAGTACTATATACAGCGGCGCTCAAGTAAAGATGACTAATAACAGTGTAATGACTCCACCCGGGCGTGATCAAAACTGGAGCATCTGTGCTAACGTTCAGCTATTTATTTAGTTACATTGGACTCAAATCCAATGGCCATTGTCAATACATTTTACTAGCCGTCGAGTTATGTTTACTTTAAGCCTTGGTTTGTAAAAGTTTGTATGTGAGAACTCATCTGGATATAGAGTCTCTGCTTTCGTGGTGCTACAGCATAACGGCCGATTTAGCCGCCTCTTCCTCCTCTAGCACTGTGACAAAAGGCAGAGACTGGGACTGAAAATGCACGAAAAAAAACCAAAGATTCAAAGATCTTCAAAAATCAAAATTGATTCAAAACTCACTGCACTTTAATGCACAATCGGCAAGGCAAAACTGACAACAACTAAATGTAATCTTAGAAATTGACCCTAAAGCAGACTAATGAACTCACTAGATCTCAGCAGGAACTCATGTGACAGGATGAACAAGACAAACTGGCAAGGACAGGACTTAAATACTCTAGGGAACAGGGAGACAATGACACACAGGTGAAAACAATCAGGGCAGGGTTACTGCTAATCAGCACACAGAGAACATGAGGTGTGAAGCCATGATTGACTCAAAACGTGAGAGCAGCAGAGTATACAAAATAACAGGGAGAACAGGTAAATAAAAACATGACTCTAATCCAGGACGAGTCACTACAGACCGTATGTTACTATAGTTAGTTGTAATGATAATCAATACTTTTTCGTGTGTTAGTTTGTTTTTGACTGTACAAAATCATGAATGTAGCGTGATTGTACCTCAATGCTGAAACCTTATAAAATAAGTGTGTGACAAATCTAGCCTCAGAACTTCACTTTGATTATTCACTCTACTAACTCTATTAGCTCTTATTGTTATTCAGTCCTGTTGTTTGTATGAAGTATTTTTCTGTTAAATGATAAGAGGCCTACCTAAAAATAACATCAATTATAATTAGTTTCTACTGGCGTTTAACGGCTCCTCGCGCATAAAAGAAGGATAGCATGTGCGCATGTTGGGCAAGTTTTAAGTCAATCAGATGAAATCCCTGGGAGGAGTCTGTTAAAACAGAACATAAGAAGCTACGCATTTTCTCATGGGGTCAAAATTTGACAAAATATAGCCATACACTATTAATGTTTCATCAAAATTCATAATTTTGATAATCTTTAATCTTCAAGTCTATATGAACACACTTACCAAGTTTGAAAAGACTTAGATAAAATCCCTAGGAGGAGTTTGTTCAATTGACTACACATATTAGCTAGAATTGGTCAAATGGAACAAATGTGACTTATTACCCATACACTGCTTTCATGAAATTCGAATTTTACAACTTTTACTCAGGAAATCTATATTAATGCACCTATTAAGTTTGAAGTCAATTGATAAAATCCCAGGATGCCCGTCAAATAGGATCTCTTCTCAACTGCCCAACACTCAAAAATGGTGATATTCATTCTAAATATCTTTATGCTCTTTTTAGTTTAGCCCATTGCTCCAAGAGACTCTTTTGTAGGTCTTACATGTTCTACAATTCTGGCTGAGGCTCTCATAACTCTGTGTCCAAAACTGGTAAGGCTTCAAAGAGGCCCAAGGGGGCGCTATGGACATTTTGAACCTGGCCTCAATTAATTATTTAGCCGAAATTTGTATAAATATTGGTCTTAATAACTACAAGAATTTTCAGACAGCTCTGAGAAAGTATATAAAGTCAACACTTTTGGCCTTAAAAACCAGCCAAAAAGCTAAATGGAGTTCGACTTGATCAAAGGGTCAAATTTGATGGATTGCCATGCCCACACACTCCTCTCTCAAAGTTCATAATTTTGATAACTTTTACTCAGTAAGTCTGTATGAACAATATCTACCAAGTTTGAATAATTGGATAAAATCCCAGGAGGAGTTCTTTCAAATATAACCCCTTCAACTGAGAGCCCAAACACCAAAAATGGTGATTTTCATTCTTAAACATCCTGCTCTGTTCATTTTAGCCCATTGCTCCAAGAGACTTTTTTGTACGTCTTCCCATGATCTATAAGTCGGCTGAGGTTTCATAACTCTGTGTCCAAAACTGTGGCGGGGCTGCCCCTTAAAAGAAAGTTCAAAGGCTGACAGCTTTGCCTCTGCCCCTAATTAAGTTTGGTAGCTGAAATTTGTATAACATTGGTCTTATTAACTACAAGAATTTTCAGACAGTAGCTCTGAGAAAGTATATGAGTGCCCAACACTTTGCCTTAAAACCAGCCAAAAAGTCAATGGAGTTACAATTTTGTCTAAAGGGTCAAATCCCATGGAGGCCACACTCCACTGCTTCTCAAAATTCATACCTTTGATAATTTTACTAGGCAGTAATTTTGCCTCGCCTCCAATTAATTATGAAATGAAATTTACATAACATTGGTCTTAATAAACTACAAGAAGTTTCAGACAGCTCTGACAAGGTATATGAAAGCCCAACACTTTGCCTGGAAAATCAGAACAAAAAGCCACAATGGAGTTACATTTTTGACTCTTTGACGGGCCGTGTGTCTAAGTATAGTTTCATAAACTCACCATTTTTGGAGGGTTTCTTCCCAAGGTTATTTCTGATATTTTCCATCAGTTTCAGCACTGTATGGTCAATATTGTCCGAGCTGGACATCATCTCGGAAAGGTGTTTTTTTCTATCGCCACTAGGAGGCGCTGTGAAAATCACCAAATGTTGTCATGGAAATGTGTTCTAGGCCAGACTGGCCAATATATATCAGGGCTTGGGGAAGATTGAGTATTTTTCAGTTATAGCACGTGAAATTTCATAAACACGAGAATTTCGTGGCCCCGCCTCCCACACAGAAAATCCCAAACTCAGGGTTTTATCTTTCATTGTTTCCAGGGCCTTAAGAACACACACGCCCAAGTTTCAAACAGATAGGATGAAAGTTTCAGGAGGAGCTTGTTCAACACGACTCCTGAACAATCAAAAATTGTAAAGCCAACTTTGAAACAAAATGGACGCCTCGTGACGCTTCACTGTAACCTGGTCACTAAGAGACTTTTTTTGTAGGCCTGGGGAGATACATGCTGCCACTAAAGTTCATGTCTCATGTGAAATTTTGTCAATGGCAGAGGCCCAGACAAGATTTTGTGGTGGCGCCAGGAGCCATCTTGGTCCTAGCGCCTGCGAGACTTCCAGATTCTGTGCACAGCATATTTTACTACGTGAGTTTTTCTGCTGGTGACTTTTCAGCGCTGAACAAAACCGCCCCCAAAGAGGCACAGAGGAAAAAAAAACAAAAAAAAGAAAAATCCTGAGGATTCAATAGGGCTTTCGCTGCCCGAACGTTCGGCGCTCAGACTCCTAACAAACAATACACAAATACATACAATAATAAAATATCTGTAAATTCAATAGGCTTTCGGTGACTGCCCGGCCCTAATAATGAAAAAAAAATAAAATAAACATTTGATTCATTAGGTCCTCAAGACCATGCTCGTGGTTCAATAAATAAATAAACATTTAAATTACGCATGCCTCGCACCGTGCTCGGGCCCCACAACATTTGAATTCAATAGGCCTCGCATCGCATGCTCAGACCCTAAAAAATAATAAAAATAATAAAAAATAAATAAATAAACATTTGAAATTAATAGGGTCTCGTCAGGTGTCAATATTCAAAAAAGAAAAAAACTATGATACAATATTATTAGGCTGCTGTCTAACGTTGGTTCGCACTGGCCCTACACTAAAAAAATGAAACATTGACTTTACTCAACTTCTATTTTGTCAACAGGTTCCATGAAAGTGTATTATGTTAGTTAAAAGAAAATCGTTAAGGTCATCTAACTTTAGAAACTTGTATTACATTAATACAATGTGACTGACCTAACTAGATAAAATTATTTCTGTTCAACAAGAGATATTTAAGTTTATCCAATCAAATTCAGTTATGTTGTATGACATACAATATCATTTGTGCTACATAATTTATATTTGTCTTTAAAACATATATTTTATCTTAGAAGTAAAATAATAAATTTAAGTTCAATTTATTAAAATAGGTTTTATCCAACTTATTTTATACTAATCTAGTGTGACCTAATTCTAGCTTGTCAACAGGTTCCATACAAATGAATTTCTAGACACCCAACATATTTTGTTATTTCCTTTATTCACCAATATTCATTTAACATTTTGTTGCCACTTGGTCCAAAATAAAACCCTTAACAGACATTAGGGTGCAGCATGGTTCAACATCAACAGTTGTAAACTGCTTTATGCAGTCCAACAGGCTTAGTAGTTCTTTTTTTGTAACAGCATAATAATCTAACCACAACACACATGCTGCTATCAACTTTCATTTTAATATTGTGGAGGGAATACTCCTGAAATGTGTAATTAACAAACATGTCAACTTGTGTTTTGTCACATTGTTACCCAACATTAGTTATAAACCACTTTGATGCATAAAAAAATGAAACATCCAACAAACATCCCTGATTTGCCAGTATTATCGTTTCCAACAATATAACAAGCTTGTAGTCCTCAATTTTAGAAGAGAATAAACTATAACAACACACGCTAAGTTGCTTTCAACTCTTTAATTTAGTAGTGGTTGGAAAACTGATATTAACATTTTACAAGCATGTCAGCTCGTGTTGCAGCTACTACAAGGAGTTCTTAGTTGCTGCGAGTTTAAATATCTATGCTAAACAAACAAGAACTTCAGCTAGAAGATCACATTTCATTTCTGTGATTTTCCATCTAATTGGTTACCACTGGGTTGGAGGCAAAATCAGACAAAACAATTTATAGTAGGCAGAGAGCAGAAGAGCCTATGTTTACTTTCTCAGGCAACGTTTGGCAGTAAGTTATATGATATGGTGTCTAGTATGGTGTTTTTCTCCACAGGGAATTTCAGTGTCTTTATATTCTAAGCTGTCCAATGAAAGATGGTCTTTGTTCCTCTGCAGTTGTTTTGGGTGCAGCTGGTTTTAAAAAAGTCTGCAAAATATCCATTCAATTGTCAACAATTTTGTGCTGCATGGTTCTAACTAATGGTCACATTTTTTACCAAATAAATTCAAATTCCCCAATTTTTCCAGGATTGTGGATTGTGGGAACTCCTGTTCCACTAAAATTTTCACTTATGGTAGTAGCTTTCAAAACTTTTCCAAATGTTTGTTTTATTTTTTCTGGAAGTTTTTTCCTCCTCTTCTACGGATAATCATTTTATTCAAATTCAGCATCCAAATCAATGTTTAGTTCATTCATACAGTTTGTTCTTGAGCATCTGTACTTGGTTGAGAGTCTGCCAGCATCCAGCTGAAGGGAAGAGCTTGGGGAGTACTTCAAAGAAGGCCTCAGTTCCTTAGATAACTGAGGTTCAGTACATATTACACTTATTAAGAGAGCACATGCAGAGGTGATGGCTCTGCAAGTCATGTAGAATCTCAACACCCTCGATCACTATTCCAACATCAGCTGGAGGAGGTGGCATCACTCCCTGACTTTGATGATGTAGATGCCAAGGGTGTTGCTCAAGCTCCTCCGCACAGCGGTACCATCAGCATCTTTACATAGGGGAGAAAGAAAGGACATAATCATTCTATGAAATCAGATTTGTAGAATTCCAAAGATTAACATTTGTCTTTCAGGTTTCCTTTAATGAAAATAGCATTATACTTCAAAAGTGCTATTTGTGTAAAAAAATAAGACAAAGCAGTGCCAAGAGAGATTCCATCAAAATTTTAGAGAATGAATCTGTCACCTGAGTTATTTCATCTAATATATCTCTTAGAGTTGGCTGTCGCAAGACAGAATGGAGCCTCTAACAAAGCCACACCTAGGCACCAACGAGTCACCAACATCAGTGGTCTTGGAACAATTCCCACAGAGGTTAAAACCTGCCCTCAACCAGGTAGTCGTGATCTAGCTTAATCTAGTCAGAAGAACAGATGATAAAGATGAAGCCCCTTGATAAGAGGTAAAACGTTTTTCAAGATATATAACCAAGTGCAGTTGACTGGATTTGACATGTATAAGCTTAGTAAAAGTAGAATGTATGGTAGAGTTGTTGTATTGATTGTATTATGGTGTGCCTGAATAAATATAAGCTCAGTGGAGTGTATTTAGATTTCCAAAAAAGTTTAAAGAAAACGATTCCATGCAAATGTTAACAAAGTAACAAGATTAGTTATTCAAGATTTGATTTATTACAGGTAGAAACTAAACTATTAAAATTACCGAATTGCGGTATTCTCTTTGAAGAGGATGTTTGGTCTTCATTCAGGTAGATACAAAGCGCTCCTGAGGATGCACTCCCTCCTCTTTTCAACAGTTTCATTCAAAGAGAGAAAAAATACAGAAATATTATTCTGACTGTTAACTTGTCAGTATAATGACAAAACTGACTAGTCAACATCAATTTATAATTCCATATTGTTCACTACTGATAGCAAAATACCTGTGTGGATTGACCAAAATCCTGCTGATGCTATAGTCCCGCAGTGAGCCTCCTTCTCTTGAGCACTTGATGAGCTGGGCAGTGTGTTGGTCAAGCTGTGCATGGAACTTTGAGACAAGGGGACCAGTAGTGATCCTCACAAATTCTGCTTCCAATTGAAAACGAATTGAAAACGTGTGCATCTATTAAAACATTTCACATTTAAACAGACATACTCACAAGAATGTACAAAAGCAGGCTGTGCTGTAATATAACAGCATTTCCAGTGTTACATTTACACAAATGATTAACATTCCCATGTGACTGGAAGCCATTACAACTCTCTCTCCCCTGCCCTCCCTGTCTCTACACTGTCACTATCCAATATAGTAGAATTGCAAAAAAAAATGTTGACTGATTGTAGCTGATTTAAAAAGCATTTCATACCTCTGCCACAGTGAACAGTCCTGGCCATCTGATCTTGAACTCATGCATCATGGGTTTGTCTCTGACGCACACCTCCTGCCTTCTGTATGCAAAGGTCTGACATCTTTTCTTTGACAACTTATCATTGTGCTCTTCTTGACCTCAGATAACAACGCCAATCTTTCCCCTTCAAGGCTGTCCTGGGTCTCTCCAGCAAGATAGGGAGGACAGAAATTTACTTCGGCTTTCCTCAGTTTTTTGACATCGTAGGCAGGCTGACATCTATCTGCAGGTTTGTGCTTGAGGGAATTGATACTCAGTTCTGGGCACCCCAAGTTTCTAAGTTTTGCCCTGTAGTTTGCCATCTTATACTTAAGGCTTATTTTCCAGCCGTATAAACTACTGAAGGACTCTCGTTCTCTCAAACATGGATGCAAGTTTTTTGATTAAAGCTTGAGCAGCAGATTCAATTTCCAAGTTTGAGGGTATGCCTTAAACTTGATGGATTTCTGAGCCAGGCTTTCAGCGTCTGATTTAAGTTAAGACCAGGTCAGAAGAACTCCATTTGATACAAAGTCCTGGTTTGCACTTCAAGTTGCATCTCCACGCACATATGAAACTTTGAATTTGGAATCTGTGGGCCAATGTGATCGAGGAGATTCTGAATCAGAGGAGAGTATTAATGTGTCAGAAGATACACAAGGATGCTTCTTCCCACTTGTCTATGCTGTCTTGGCTGAGGTCTAGAGCATCTGACAAGCGGATGATTTTCACTGTGCTCTTGTCTTGAATGTCACAAATTTGATTAAGGTTAACAAACTTGTTATCAAAGTCACTGTCCATGTACTGGAGTCTAATGTCTCTATATCAAACTGACGCTTGATCTCGTATGCAAGATCCTCAACAGATGCTGGCATGCCTGATTCTATGGTCAGCTCTTTCAGCATTGTTGGAACCAAGGATAATCCGCAGTTTTACTGGTGCTGCCATCATCCAAATGTGATCAGTCTAGAGAAGATGAAACATGCGTATAAAGTCATTAACATGTATGAATTAAAAGCATTCAAATTAGAAAGAAACCAACTGACTTCTTTGGTCATATGTAAACAAACAGGACATCAGCAACATTGATAATCCATAGACAGAAGCCAGTGACATATAAATGATGGTAGTATGGAAATGGGGCGTCATACTTATGGTTAACAGTGCTCAAAATTAGTTGCTTTAGGTTGAACACAGCTATATGACATTTGACCAACACTCAATATTGATATATTGTGATGATATAGTGGGGATGACTATGGTGCTTCCCTCAAAATATTTTACACAACTAGAGTTTTGATAATAATCATCATTTCTACTAACTATGTGGGTAAAAGCAACAATTGCTAGTTCAGAAAATGCCATCACTTTAATGTAATGTAGCCTTTTCGAAACTTAGGAAGAGTATAACACATGCCATATTCTGGCATTTCAATATCCAAAATCCCAGATGATATCAAGTCTCATCACACATCATATGATATCAAAATATTGCCCAGCCCTACTAGTGTTTCATGTGGAGTTAGTATACAGAAACAGGTTAGTAAACAGCTGAAGGGAAAAAGGTGACGGTTAGTATTAGGTGTCATGCTGGTGAGAATAAAGTGCACATTTAGGTAAACTATCAATTAAAGTCATTTACTCACATATTCAACACGGTTTTTAATATGGATATCTTTTAAATGTAACCAGTCGAAGGGCTCCAACAAAGAAGCCATAATGTACTTCGCCGTTCATTATGTGTTATCAGGACACAAAGAAGTGACATGGTTGCAGTTCAAAGGCCCGGTAGTAAGCCCCCAAACTAAGCTGGATATCCAGATCACAGAATCAGCCATCCACACACATCCTCAATATCTCTCCTAATTCAGGTAGCCCATCAGTAAATCCACAAATGACTATCATTCCTTTCTATAGTTGATCCCTTGCAATCTGCACTGTTAGCCATACATTTCACAGCTTGGGTACATCTGCTGAAGAGGCAATGATATGATCGCCTTCAGCACTTCGACAGGGACTCGACACTTGATACTTCAACTCCAAGTTTCTGTGGACCTGATGAGGTAAGTGATACGCAATCATCATCTGGTGCTTTTCTGACAGTGTTAGAGCAACATTCTTGAAACACTTGGTGTGATGGGCAACTCCTTTAAAAACTGTTTGCCCTCAAATCTCATGGCCTGTGACTCCCAACTAGAGGACCAAAACATCGGGTCATGGAGGGTAATGCTCTAAGAAGTGATGTTTTTGGAGGAGTTTTGTTGGGAAATGCTTCTTGATATTTCTGTCTGTGATCAGATATTTTGAACTGAAGATATCCAATGATCTTCTGTATGATCTGGGAAATGGCAAGTTCCACTATCTTTTAAATCCAAAATTATCTCCCACACTGGTTCACCATCAGGTATAACATCTCCAATCATGAAAGGCAGCAATCTTATGAAGGTCCAATTTTCAGCAGCATTGCCCCCTATTGTCTTTTTGTTTAAAAGTTTTTAAAGTAATAAATATGGGGCAGTTTGTTTTATCTTCTCCTTTGTAAGGGAAACTGAGAATGACCTTTGTTTAAAGTGTCAGAGGTATTGTCGGATATCAACACACCCAGGCACTGTGCAAGTTCCACTGGAACAATACCTCCAACAGATCGTGGAGTACATCAGGTGGAGGTATCCAGTTGTTACATCAAAATGAAAGATTTTCTGCTTCACACATGGTCTTTTTCACTCAACACAAGGCTTTCCACTTTCCGGGCTGCATGTTTGACATGTTCTTTGTGCGTTCGTTCCTGATCTAAGACTAAAGTCACCCCGACAGAATCTGCTTGGTCTGTAAATCACTGAAACGCCCTGTGCAAAATCGACAAACATACTCTCCTGAAAAACTTTCCACAAAGCCCGCATCCCATGGGCACCAGATTGTCTGCAGCTACACATTGTACTGTGCCTTTAATAGTTTTTCCAATTCAGGACAAACATCGCCATGTCAATAACCAGATCACGCAAAAAGAGGTTCAAGCACTCTTCCATATCCGTATTCCTTGATGTAGCTATTTACACAATACTGCTACAGATGGATACAAAGAGGAGTGCTGGCTCTGGGGTAAGTTCAAAATCCAGTACATAGCGCAAGGTTTATGCTTCTTTCTGAGGTGCCCAGAGGGTTGCAATAATTTCAAACTCATCAATATAAAGGGTCACACTTATTCTCAATTCTGAAGATAGGAACTCATTTTGTGTGAAAAACTCTCCATCCTGAAATGACCTACTGTTGTGCAGTTTCATTTTGGTGAGCACTGTAGTTTTCTTTACTACATCATCAATTATACCATCTTTAAGTAAGGAGCTGCTGCATGACTGCAATAATGACACATATTGTAGGTATGTGGCTGCGCCTTATCCAAAACATATTCAACGGTTCAACTACTTGGAACTTGTCTTTGAAGTAATTGTTTCCGCTTTAAAAGCAGTGCCAAGTGGGCCCTGGATCAATTGCTTTGGTCAAGGGATTAGCAAGACAGAAGGCAGAGGCCAATCTCTCAGTTTCTTTTGCCTCAAGAGCAAGATTATGCTTTTAGTACAAAATCTGAAATAATGGTGCATTTAATAAGGTCTGATGCAGAACCTATTAGAAGTGTAAGTCCTGTAAAAGTTCATCAACTGCATTACTGGGAACATGGAGTATGTTTTCCAGCTACAAATTACCAAGGTAAGTTTCTCTTCTATCATCTTCAAGATTTTCTGAGCAGTCTCTGAAAACTAGACTGCACTTCAAGCTGGGCTTCTTCTGATTCTTCATTGTCTCCATGTTCACCTGAAACACTTGAGCTTTCAAAACTGTCTCTTTCTGCAACTATTCCAGGTTTAAAGTCACTGTAAGAATAACCAAGGTGCTTTCTATTTTTATGTGATTTAAATGTCCCATAAATATTTGTCCTAAATGTACAACCCTTGAACACAGGGATTCTGTTTCATTGGCTTTAGATGTACCTATATGAGTGGAAATTACTCCTTTTCAGGAGGCAACTTCAGAGAACCCACAAAACATGACAGCTGAATGTCGTTGATGCTTCAACAAGCTACATGATGTTTCTCTAGTATGGACTCTACACAAATGACTGAGCGCATTCCATGACTTAGATACATGGACAACTACTATATGGGTATGATATGGGTGCCTGCGCCCATAATGTGGATGTTTTTAATCTGTAATGTTTACAACTGTCTTCTAGTTGAGGTCTTGAACTGCAACCTTTACACTGCCACATTCAAATCTGGGAGGGGGAAAGAGGGGGGGCATAGAAATTACATATGCAAATTACTCACCAAACCACATTTTCCTGGCTAAAGCAGCCCATTCAGAGCTAATATAGAAAAACGGCTTTCGGTCACCAGCAGACTTGAGCTGCCTGCAAACAGTGATCGCTTCCGTTATTATCAAGCATTATGGTTTCACCCTGTTGGGTGTGTTCATGTTAACAGGTGTTCACGGGGGCTGGTTCGTGGATAAAGCAATCGACTCTAACGCTAGCGGTAGCGGCGGTGCGCTGTCTCCATTGGCTCTGAAACACAAACACTTCGAAATATAGAACAAGTGCTGTATCACAAACACAATTAAATCATGCTCAATATGAAAATACGACAATAGGTGGATGAAAATGTCCTCCTACCTCTCTCAAGTCAGAAAAATCGAAGATAAACCGCTAGTAACTTCATCGCCAGATTTGCCAGCGCATGCGTAGTCTGGAAGCATTTGAATCCTTCTTACTGCCACCGGTGTAATAAGTATTTCAATCATAATTCACTTAAATTAAAATGGCTTGTGATTATCCAACACATAATTATTTCGTGCACATAACGAAAGGCACAATTACATGGACTTTATTAGAAAAATATTTCAACTCAACAAAAACATGTGTATTTTAAGTAAAACTGGAAAATATAAAATAATATACAGTGCACAACCCATTTCTATCCACTTTTTGAGTGTGTAATAATATGAATAGTACCTGCCAAGCAGGATGAATCTCATGTTTTGGTGACTTCAGACTTTCTTCTGACTGTTGCACATTAACAACAATAAACTGAGACTACTCAGATCTATCAACTGAGCTGGGAACGCTGCCCTCATCATTTGCCTTCAGACAGGGGTGACAATATCTTATTATTTGAATTCTGACACTGATAATGACATCAGATTTTTCACCAGGTTTTCTAATGCTTATGTTCCCTTCATTAAACTACATGCTAAGCGCCAGGAGTATATCTAGTATCTCAGATGAACGCTGGTAGTCCATCTTCGACTTTGTAGTTTTACCACAGATCACGTCATACACACATTATCACATTAACACAGTAACATTATATATACAATACAATACATTTGCCGTCGCATGATGACGTAGTCTAAGTGTAAGTGCAGTCAGATTCTCTGAACATCATGTCATCTTCTCATAACTCCTTATAAATTTTCCTTCAGCATCTTTCCTGATCTTGTGACGCTTCCATCGAGGTGAAGGAAAAGTGGTTAGGAAAGGACTTTAGGTTGATTTTTTTGACTATTCGATCAGCACCCCCAGACTTGTTCTTTGAAGGATCTGTTTTTGCATGTGGTCTAGAAACTCTGTTATAAAAAGGATTTCACTCTTCTGTCAGTCTTTAACTTTCTGCTGCTGATCGCTCCCAGCTGCAGATGAGTTTTGAATGTTGCTTTGAAAAATAACTTTACAAGTTACTTGGCTTGAACAAAATCTGAGTGACATACTGAAATAAGTCAATTCAGAATGAAATCATTTCTTAAACTTTTAAATGTCTTACTGTTTTGCATCTTTAAAACTTTTTGATGATTCTATGTTTATCAGATAGAATACTGTTTCATCAATTCTTTTTATTCTTTTAGCAGTAAAGTCATTTCCTTTGTGTGATAGCTGATCGATACAAACATTCCAGAGAAAAAGAGCAAAAGAGAAAGAGAAGGCACCGTTCTCATCCTGGTATTAAATGAGGGAAACCATTTGTAATGAAAGAGCAGCAAAAGCTGAGGTGTACTGTGTGTGTGTTTTGTGTGTGTGTGTGGGAGTGTGTGTGTCTGTGTGTGGCACTGACTGACTGACTAAGAGAGAGATTAGCAGGAAAGAGTGGAATAACGTAGTTTGCCAGTCCACTGAGCCAGCAGGAGTATGGGTTGCTTTATTTTTCATCATCTTCCTGGGCTCACATTCTGTCATCTTATATTTATGTGCACACCTCCCCGCGGTCTGTTAGTTCTGAAGAAAAGTCAAAGACTAGACATCCCCACATCTTAATCCATTTTATGACATTAAGGTTTTCTAAAACACAAGCAGGAAGTGGAATCAGTATATCGATCCCAAAGGAGATTAAAGATTAATCTCTGTCAAACATAAACACTCAAGAGCTGAACCTTCAAACCTTTCCAATGCCATGGGCCTACATGACACTGAAATATCAAAGTCTTTTTTGTCATTTTGGTGTGACAATTTTTTACATTCATATTTAGTTTACTGAAATAGTAGCATCACTAATGTATATTTATTTATAATGTTATACCGTGCATGTATCTAATTCGGTGTCAGATATCATGTGAAGAATGCAGACTATGGCTAGAAAAATATCTGGCGGTGGTAGACACGCCAAACTCTGCAGCAAAAACAAAATGGTTTCAGTTCCACGAGTGTCTCCAACACTTGGTCATTTCACTTGTCAGTACAAGGAGAATTTAATACCCAAATTTCTGACTTTAGTTATCCAAACTGTGTCTCTACGCACTTTATGGCTGGAGGATTTCATCATTTCAAAACAAGAACATCGACATACATACATATAGATACATATAGACACACACACACGCACACACACACACACACACACAGTTTGCGCTAGTGAACACAGTGCCAGCTGGGGTCAATAAGGTGACAATGGACTCTATTTTTGTATACAACATTGGTCTCTCTTTGAATGCTTATGGCAATGGGTCTGAGTTCCCAAACACTTACATAACAGATGCAAGTGTCAGATAAGCAAAGAAATACAAGTATAGGAATGTAGATTGAATTCTTCCAACTAAGCGCATACAGTTCATCCATCACCAGTTCATCCATCTGGCCAGGACATGAAGATCAGCAACTGTGTTGGAATAATTGTAACTAGAGCTGTGTCCCACTCAGTCCAGCATGATGAATAGTTCAGGCTCTCTGGGAAAAATATGAAATATATACTAGGCTTCAGCTGTAATCCTAACTTCAATTCCAGACACTACATAAGGCATCTTGCCATGGACCATATGGTGGCTTGTTTCTCTCTCTCTCTCTCTCTCTCTCTCTCTCCAGGATAAATCTATTCAGGTTCTCTGCACAATATGTAATAGTATATTAGCAGTAGTGGATATAGGCAGTAGTGTGGTTATGCACACTACAATCTCCACCATTGGGCAGTAGGCAGTTATATGCATGCACTGTACATAACAACAACCCCAGCATAAGCTCTTCAACTCCTAAGAACACCATCATCACCTTAGCCTCAAATAGATCATCTTGCTGATAGTACCATGTGCATCACATGGACAACTCTCAATTTCTATTGCACCTCTGGAAAATAGAAGATAATTAATAGAGCAGGGTTACACCATGGTACAGTCAGCACTTGCCAGAATTTAAAGCTAAAAAGGCACGTAAATCTTGGTACACAAATGATGCCACTAAACTGGAAGAAGCTTGTTTAGTCTGGCAAGATAATCTTAAAACTTACAGGAAGGCTCTCCGTAATGCCAGAACTGCCTATTACTCTTCATTAATAGAGAAAACAAGAACACCCAGGTTTCTCTTCTTGCACTGTAGCCAGGCCAACAGAGAGCCACTGTCATGGAGCCATCTATTCCTTTATATCAACTAGTATCTAACTAGTAATGACTTCTTCTTAATGATAAAATTAAACTATTAGAGCACAAAAATTCATCACCTCTTGCCTTCAACACTGATCTTGCATTCTACACAGCAAGTTTGGAACAGCTGCAAAAACTCGATATATATTTGACTGTTTTTCTCCCATCGACCTTCATCAATAATCTCACTAATTTCTTCATTCAAGCCAACTCAGCCATTAGACCTCATCCCAAATCCAGGCTGCTAAAGGATGTTTACCCCAGTTAGCCCTTCTTATTGGATGATTAACTGTTCTTTATTATCAGGATATGCACTTCCACAGTCCTTTAAAGAAAGCTACTAAACTTCTTCTAAAAGCTCCACTCTGATCCAGAGGTGTTTTGGGCTAACAGCAGACCAATATCAAACCTTCCATTTCTCTCTAAGATACTTGAGAAAGCTGTAGCCAATCAGCTGTGTGGATTTCTCCATAAGAACAGTTTATTTGGAGGATTTTCAGTCAGGATTTAGAGGCATTCACAACGGAGACCGCACTAGTCAGTTACAAATGACTTCCCTAATGGCATCAGACAAAGGACTCATCTCTACTTTGTCCTGTTAGATCTTAGTGCCACATTTGGACAATTATTGACCATCAAATTCTTTTACAGAGACGGAAATATCAAATTACATCAAAGGAACTGCCCTAAGCTGGCTTTGGTTGTATTTTTAGGTCAATCTCAGTTTGTTCACGCTATCGATGGATTCTCCATCCATACCAAAGTTATGGAGTTCCCACAAGGTTCTATGACTAGGACTACTTCTATTCAGTTTATATATGCTTCTCTAGGAACATTATTAGGAATCATTTAATCAATTTTCATTGTTATGCTTGATGACACCAAGTTATATTTATCAACTTCAAGCCTGATAAACCAATCAGTTAACTAAACTCCAAGCATGCCTTAAGGATATAAAAAGTTGATGACTCACAATTCTGATATGTTAAATTCAGACAAAACTGAAGTTCTTGTAATTGGACCTAAACACCCCAGAAAACTCTCTTTTTAGAAACTTATTTACTTTAGATGGAATTTTATTCTGGCCTCCAGCTCCACCATAAATAACTGTTGTTTTTTATCAGTATTTGTCCTTTAATGTCCACATAAAACAAATTTTATGACTGCATTCTTCACTTAATAACATTGTAAAAATTACAGACACATCATGGTCTCAAGCAGATGTAGAAAAATCCAGTCCATGCATTTGTTACTTCTAGGCTGACTATTGTAACTCTTTGTTATCAGGCTGCTCTAATAAGTTCCCCTGAGGACTTTGCAGCTAATTCAGAATGCTGCTGCACGTGTTCTGACAGGAACCAAGATCAGAGATCACATCTCTCCCATTTTGGCTTCTTTTTGCACTGGCTACCTGTTAGATCTAGAATAGAATTTGAAATTCTTCTCCTTACATACAAAGTTCTGTCAGGCACCATCATATCTAAAAAGAGCTCATATACCTACATTACTCCCTCTAGACCACTGCACTTCTAGAATGCTGGTCTCTCTGTGGTTCTATAGTTTCCAAAAGTAGATTGGGAGCCAGAGCTTTCACTAATGCTTCCTTCTGTGGAAACAACCACTAACTACTACTAATGCTTAGGTAATTTTTGCCAGTAATATATGTTGATATTGTAATATTTTTATGGTGAAGGTGAAGTTAATTAGTAGCTATTAGAGTTTCTGTTTATATCATCTCATGATGTTTAAAAATGTTTGTTATGGTCTGAATGTATTATGTCTCTGTTGTGTTTTCTTTGTGCTCTCTCTGCTCCCCTCCCATTTCTGTGTTCTTGCAGAGCTTGTGTTGCAAGTGTATAGTTGGTCTTCCCATTGGCAGCAGTAGCACACCTGGATTCACTCAGCCAATTGCCTCCCACTTAAGCCTGGCCTGCACTCCTGCTCTTGTCAGATTATTCCATGTGCCTTTGCTACTAACGTGCTACCAGCTCCCACCGACTCCTGTCGCCAGTCTGCCCCTGCTTCACCTGCCTGCTTGAGTTTTTGCCTTTGGAATTAAAGTATTTTTTGCTTTCACTTTTACCATCAGGAAACTGAGGGGAGTCTCTGCTCTAGGGTCCACATCTTGGAGAACTTAACAGAATAATCTGAGGAAGTATGGACCCCGCAGAGATTGAGAGGGTAAAACAAGCCCTCACCGCTCAAGGTGCTCGCAGGACAACATGAGAGTGCAATTTGAAGAGCACATCCAACATGTCAGACTTGTTCTCCAGAGACTTGGAAAACAGACTCTTTGTAAAGCTGAGAAGTGAATTTCATGTTTCTTCTGTGAGCTTTCTGGGTTTTGTAGAGAAGGCAGTGATCAAGTCTGACCCTGCCATGATTAAGGTGGCCGAGTGGCAAAAGTTTCTGGGTTTGCCAATTTTTACTGTCGGGTTTATCCATGATCACAGTCGCAGTTGATTCACCACTTACCAGGTTAACTCGCTTAAGTCACCCTTTGTTTGGTCACCTACTGCTGAAGCCGCTTTTGCTAAGTTGAAGAGTCTGTTCCCCTCTGCTCCTGTGTTATGCCATCCTGATCCCACAGCCCAGTTCGTGGCAGAGGTTGATGCCTGGATTCTGAAAGTTGGGGCAGTCCTGTTTACAACAATCCTCCTCCTCTGACCAGAAGCTGCACTTCTGGCAAGATTCTTCTCTTGGCCGCCTCACACCTGCAGAGAGGAATACGATGTGGGGAAATCATGAGCTGTTGGCAGTGGTGCTGGCCCTACAGGACTCTTTGTTGTTTTGGACTGACCACAAAAACTTATCTACCTCCGTCTGCCCGCAGACTCAACTCTGCCAGGCTCAAGTGGCTTGGTTCCAATGCTTCATTTCACACTTACCTACTGTCCCGGCTTTTTATTTTATTTTATTTTTTTATGAGAAACTTCTTAACCTCAAGGCCTGAATTTATAGCTGTATATAAAAAAATTTATGTGTGTTTGCCTTTAAGTAGATGGTAAATAATGTTGATTATTAATTTCACTTTGTACAAAAATAAATACAATGAGTTTAAATTTGTTAAGCTGCAAATTTGCAACAGGCATAATGGTTAATTTCGTATGTTGCAAATTTGCAACAGCAGGCATAATGGTCAATAAAAGATAACAATAACACAGTAATAACAGTTAAAAAATACAATGTTTTATTTATTCATCCTTTTTTTAAACTTATTAGGTTCCTAGGTCCGTGACAAATATGCACTAACTGGCATTGGGGGAATGCAGACGCTATCTCTGCTAGTTGGATTGAGTCACAGTTTTGTTGCACACTCATGACAGCAGGCGTTAAGGGGTTAAGTAATCGTTCAGTTTGTCTAACCAAAACATGATCCAGCCAAGTTCCATGTGTATGATTGTCTAAATATAGACAGGCTGCTCTGAGTCTAGTCCTTTCTGACTCTCTAGCCTCTCTACAGTCTGTCACATTTACTTTGTTCAAGAGTGAGAGCCATTTGGAAACCAGATTCACTCGTTTCCAGTTATTTGTATATGGGTAAGAGAATGAGTAGCAATACATGGCAGCTTAGGAGCAAAGCTGACATGTTTGCATTTGATAGTGTGTGTGTGTGTGTGTGTGTGTGTGGAGGGTGTGGCTGTTATTCCAACATCTGTATGATCAGTAGCCATACTGGAGAATGTGAAGATAAAGAATGCTGAAGGAAAAGTTAGACTAATCTGTTATGTGAAAACTCAAGTAGGAGGATTTTGAGAAGGTGATTTTCACAGTCACACTACATCACAAAAACATTTGAACAAGAAAGAAGAAATCATGTTGTAGCTTTAACATCTGCCCAATTAAAATATAACCTTTAATCACCAAAAAGACAAAAGAAGTGGAATTAACCACTCTGACAAAACTTTTTGTGGAGTAAAAACGTTATCTTAATGTTTTAAGGGAGAGGTTATTCTTGAATATAGTCCTTTCTTTGCACTAGAATTCTAGTACTTAGTAAGTACAGCATCTGTGTCACTTCCATGTGATTTAAAGATGCACTGGTAGATTTTAGTGGCATCAAGGAGTGAAGTTGTAAACCAACTGAATGACCTCACCTCACCGTGTTCTTTCAATTGTGTAGAGAAACTGTGGATAAATACAAAACAGGCAAAGCCTCATCTAGAGCTAGTTTAGTTTTAGGTCTTTCTGACTACTGTAGAAACATGGTGGTTCAACAAGTAATAAATGCATAATTATTCATATTTTCAGGTTATTATACACTAATAAAACATAGTTTTGAATATTGTATTCCCATTTCCAATAAATCTGCTTAAATGTTACATACAAAATTTTTAAATCAGCTTTTTTTAACTTTAACTTTGGGCCATAATGTTACAGTCACTCATGGCAGCACTGAGCCTCTACAGACACACACAACTGTGTGAGAAAATATACACCCCCTTTAGCTTTGAGTATGGCACGCATTTGCTGTGGCATTGTTTTGATAAGCTTCTGCAGTGTCACAACATTTATTTCCATCCAGAGTTGCATTAATTTTCTGCCAAGATCATATATTGATGATGGGAGGGTCACACCTCTGCAAGAAGTCTTCTCTAACACATCCCAAAGATTCTCAGTTGGGCTGAGGTCAGGTCTGAATTCCTCTGGTCACCAATTCATGTGTGAAAAGGATGTCTCATACTCTCTGAGCCTGAACCACTCATTTACATTGTCAGCCTGATGAATCCTTGCATTGTCATCTTGGAATATGTCCATGCCATCAGGGAATAAAACTCCATTGATAGAAATACCTGGTCATCCAGTATATTCAGGGAGTCAGCTGTCTTCATTCTTTGGGGACATAACATTGCTGAATCTAGACCTGACCAACTGCAGCAAACCCAGGTCATAAAACTGGCCCCACAGGCTTGTATGGTGGGCACTAGGCATGACGATCACGTGAGCACATAATCACTTCATCCGCCTCTCTTCTCACCCTGATTCACCACTCTCACTCTTTGCCAGATTGTCTTTGCTCCCATGCCTGACTCTCCAGCACTTGTTTCCGGACTGCTCACCTGCAGCATCGACCCGACCATCGCGACCTGTGCTACACGCCTCTGCCCTCTGCAAATCCACCAGCCTTCCGCCCCTGACTACCAGCATTGCCTGCCATTTTACCTGTTCTTGCCTGCTTGTGGCTGCGGCATTCAGCCTGCCTCCTGCTCGGAGGAGACCCACTTTGCCTATTCTACTGTCGCTGACTCCGCCTCCGGATCCTCATCCAGTCCTCACCTGAACCGTCCAACCAGAGTTTCACCAGCAGTGAGTTTGCTCCAGTTCTCTCATCATGGCTCTCAAGTGTGGAGAACTTTTGGACTATAATCTGCTCACGAGTCCCACGTGAGATTCATCACCCATGCTCACCTGGATCTACTTTTCTGTTACCATCTTCTGGCTATCTGCTGTATTCTGTGAGTCTGCTGAATAAAGACTGTAAAAGAACACTTGGTTCATTTGTAAGCCAAGGGACAGTTCATTCCATATGTACATAACTGCAATGATTATCCGGCTGGAAGGTTTTACTGATTTACTTCTAGTTCAATCCAGGTGGTGACTTTTTTTTGGACTGGGCAGTGTAGCAGCTTCATAAAAGCCAACAGGCAACTGTAAAGTCACTGCAGGAAAAGATAGTAAACATGTACATGACAGCTTTGTGTAGTCAGTTTCTAGCACCTCCAAATTTGTTTTGCTATAGCCTAATACTTTAATGATACTGTAAAAGTAATTTAGGCTGTATGTACTGTACACACACTGCACTCTTGGTAAGACCTCCACTCTTAAGATCACAAACACCAAAAATGATAACATCTTCTATTGGGCCATGAGAATTATGCCTAAGTAGGAATTATAATTAATTAGACAGTGCAGTAGGAAGGATCAATATTAGATGAACAAATGTGATTTTGACAGTTAACCACTTTACTTCCACTGTTTTGACTCTTAATTTAACCATGACCAGTTTCAAAGCAGATTGGCAGTTCGATCCCTGGCTCCCTGGTCAAACTGTCCTTGGGCAAGATACTGAACCCCAAATCGAACCCGAAGGCCTCCAGTGTGAATACATATGAATAATGAGCTCCTAAAACTAATGGCACCTTGCATGGCAGCTAATGCCATCAGTGTATGAATGGGTGAATGAGATATGTAGTGTAAAAGAGCTTTGAGTGCTCAGAAGACTAGAAAGTACAGTCCATCTACCATTTACATCCACTAGATCCATACACATCCATACATCTCCACCCAAAACATTTCAAAAAGTCATATCAAAGTTAATTTTTACCAATTGATGACATGCAATCATGCAGACTCTCAAGGACTGGTTCCCTCAAACACATAGGTAACATGAGCTGCTGACATTCACCCCTACATGGACATCATCAATCACATGATAGAGTAAACTATCCATCTCCTTGATCTGGTACTACTGTCTAAGTAAGAACATTACAGTCTTGACTAACCCTGCCTCAGCCTTTGTGTGGAGTTTTTTGTTTCTTGTCCCAGAACTGCCTTGATGTACTGAGAACTGCACTTGGTTCTTCCTCGTTCTGGGCCTAGGGTTACTGGCATTGCAAATGGCCCCAAATAGGTCTTGGTATGTCTGGAGCTTCCCTGGTATTGGTTGCCATGAGAGAGTGTGTCTGCAGTGGCATTGCAGCATCTTGGGTGATGAGCTACCCGGCGCTGTTCAATGGCTCTGTTAAGGTGGTACAAGAGATTGTTATCTGTTATGATGGTGAACTTAGAAACTGGTAGTTAACCTCTGAACTCTTTCTGTATCCGCACACCTATACAGATTCAAGTTTCATACTGTTGTAATATTTTTTCTCTGCATTATGCAGTCGCTTATTGGTATACACTGTTAATATTTCCTTCCCGCCCTGTTGATATAAAACTGTATGGATCCAGATACTGGAAACTGTCTCAACAGTGAAGTGGAAGAGGGAAGTCAGCATGACCAACAAATAACTAAGAAGCAATGAGAGTTTCTTCAGTAGCCTAAGGCTTCCGCACTCTGTGGTCCATAAACTTCCAAACAGCTGTTTATATTCTGTACTAGGCTGGTGTTTCTGAGACATGTATCACTCATGTCATGGTAGGAACTTAAGCTCCATAGGCATCTGTCAGTCCCATTAATACATGTTACTAACTTAGCTTCCCTGGAGTTTTTCTGTCTTTTATCATACAGGCTTCATGGTCATGCTCATACTCAAGATCTGTCACTGGTCAGTCTTCCGCTTGCCAAAGTTCCTGACGACGTCCACTCCAAATACTATTATTACATTACATTATTTTTAAATCAGCTTTTAGTTATAGTTAACATTACAGTTTCAGCAGGTGAAGATGACTTACATTTTACAATACATCTTTTTGTACTTATTATCCTGTGCCGCAACCTGATGGTACCTATATGTCATACAGCCTAACACTGTACCATATAGGCATCAAAACACTTCCAGTCAAGGTCGGCAAAAGGAAAAGGTCATGTAGGGTCATACTGCATACTGAAATAGCAGCAAAGCTAACTTAGCCCGCCCTTCCTGATTGCCACCTATGTGCAGCTGTTCCAATATTGACTGAAGGTCACTAATATCTTTATTTCTGCTGTGAAATTGGGAACTTTAATATAGGCGCTTATGGAGACTGACTAACTAACTTCTATTTACTAACTTCTGCAGCCTGTCTTAAGTGGGTCTCTCAAAGAATTCAGCTTTGATTTCATTTATTTGCATTGATTTATTTCTGCACCAAAGGTTGCTGTTTGCCAGAAAATTGTTTTTTTTTTTTTTGAATTTAGTATGAGCCATGTTTCTACAGAAACATAAAATGAAATGGACATAAAATTAAACTGTCACTGAGCCTTCATGCCATCTGGAGCGCTTTTTGTATCACTATAGCCTTCATGCCAGGAATTAGGAAAGAGGTAGTGAACTGGTTGTTAACAATAAGCAACTACACCAGCTACACCAATATGTTCACTGGCACCTTTAACTTTCAGTTAGCTGTGCAAAAGAAGATTGTTCTTGATAAAGATTTATGTTATGTTGATATGTTGAATGTTATTTATAAATCAAATAAGCTAACATGCATCAGTCTCCAGTCCTCAAATAGTGCTGGGGACATATGATTGTTTTGATTCAGCCTGCACTGCAGTCAGAATTTGTCTCTGGTTAGTGATATACTGTCATCTCATCATGCATAAAAGAATTACCTGCACTGAATATGATGTATGTTTTTGGTGTCTCTTTCCTAGTGTGTGAGTGTACTTTATGTCTTGAATGTAAATATGGGTCATGCTTCAGGTTGCACTCTGGGAAATAACATGCCTTCATAAACTTGATTGTTTCCAGGGGGAAACTGAGAGTGTTAACTTTATAGGAGATGAGGAGGAGCCAGGCCATAGTCCCTCTGCCTCTTCCTGCCTGACCTCATTCTAGCCTGTAAAACCAGCTCCCTGAGGACACACACCCATTTTTGCTCACCACCCTGTTTAGGTTTTATTTGATTTTTTCATGAGCTGTTGATTTACACTGCTATGCCTTCCAGCAAGACAGTTTTACAACACCCTCATATACTCAAAGTATTCTCTGAGGCGGCAGGACAGGTACCAAAACATTACTTCTGCTGTCACCTCCCATAGTCATCTCTGGGATCCTTTGTTATCCCTTCAGTGGCATCTTTCTCACTCCAGGTATTATCGATGATCTGTGTGTTCTGGACATCTGTGCATCGTGAATTGCCGTTCCATAAATTCCAATCCAATAGTCTCTCTCAAACGGATCCGAGCATCAGCATGCATGCATGCATACATGCACACACACGACACGACACACACACATACACACACACATGCACACATTGTCACGTCAGGCTGCACACACACACACACACACACCTACACCTGAATTTCACCAACCAACTAAAACTGAAATTCAAGGCTTGACTTTAAACACTAAAGTTGTGGCTTTCCATGGACACATTACTTCTCTTGGCTTTGTGGTAGAACTACATGAATGGTCAGCCGGTCATGAGGCTAGTCAAAAATAATGGTTTCAAATAAATATTCTCAGGAAATTCAGTACTTTAGTTTTTTTTAGATGTTATGCAGTAGATATAGCCAAAACAGACCAAAATGTTGGTCAGAAGAAGTAAATTGACCTGCTAATCATTCAGTGTCCTCAGGTACTGAGATCAGAGAATGCATCTTCAGCCAGATCCATCTAAAGTACAGTAAAGCATATATTCAAACACTGCACCTCTGCCCATTTGTCCTAGAGAGACAAATGATCCACTTCTGAGTTCATGAAGCTATTTTGGTCATTGAGAGCTGCTCCAGTTTTTTTAGCATCTCTCTAATAGTGAGTGAGACATTAGAATTCCAGGCACTCTCTGAGGACAAGATGAGTCCATATTGAATATATATCCCTGAGAGCTTCCACAAGGAAGAAATTAAATTAGGCCAGTCCATCTCAGCTGACAAGAAATTGCAGGCCTGACCTTTCTACTGATGACTCCTGGAGTTTGTAATCTGCAGCCCCAGACTGGAGAAAGGTAGAAACTTAGTGTGTGTGTGTGTGTGTATGTGTTCTCCTACTAATATATCCTCCTGATGGCGTCTTTGTATTTTGCATGAGAGTGGATTAAAGAGTATCTGTGAAGTAGAGGAAAATACAGGAAAGTGGGAAAATCAATGGCCAGGAGAAGAGAGGGAGAGATGAAAGTGACAGATTAAAAGGCAAGAATAGATAAAGGCAATGTAGACATGTGACAAGGAATAGAGAATCATTGTTCTGACTTCAGCCACCTCTCAGTGTGTGTTTGTCTGGCAGGTTAGAGTTTAAATGGCCACAGACGGGGTGAAGGCATTTGTGTACCATCCAACAGCCTGCATTAAGTTCCAGATGTCTAACAACACAGAAATGTAGCTTGATGAGCTTGATTAGAAAGTGAACTGTACTTAATTTATTATTCGAGTAAAATGAACCTGAGACTAAGCCTAAAATTTTCAAAGTCTTGCCTGCCTTGAGACTCTGCTCAGTTTGTCTGTTAAACATGTAGTTCTAAAATCAAGAAGCCAAGAGAGCTACAGAGGATATGCTATGACTGTTTTCTATTAAATGTCTGAAGTAAAAGATCTGATAATATTCCGAGATACACACAGCATATGAAATCATCTTGGTCTGTCAACAATGTCATTCTCTGCTGACGATTCAATGCACATCTACATGCAGCTACCCTGTCTGTGGCCTTGAGTTTGAAGACTTCACAACTCCAAAGAGCAGCTGCACTCCAAATCCCACCTATGCCTACAATCAAACACGATCAGAACTAGCATGTTTGACTTACATAAACATGTACACTATAACAAATGTCAAACATGAGGTCTATATTTGACCAACTAGCTCTGCAATCAAAACAGAATTTCAAACAGAGAATTTAGTGCAAGAGCACTAGATGATAGATGACTATTTTAAATAAAAGCACTCAAGAAACAAAAGTTTTCCAACAAAAAGAGAAGAACAAAAGTACGTCAATATGAAAGATCGTACTGGCCAAATCAAACTGCCATAACACAACAAAATCACCACGTAACGGAAGGAACAAACAAAACTGAGAATGCTAGATCCAGATTATCATGACGAGGTTGAAACAGATTAATATCACTGATACCAGAAAATAGAATTATGTAATACAGATTAGTTGATATGAAATGTGTAATGAGATACAATCATAGGAACGAAGATAATCGTATAAAAGACACGTATATGTGCGCGACTTGAACGAAAAAGATAGAGGAATGTAAAATAAATAGGCTACAAACAAACATGAGAGGTGACAAAAATCAACTATACACGGGATATATAAATGAAAGAGAGTGCGTTATTTTATTTTGATATGTTATGAAAAGGTTTAAATAGCGCGTGGAGCAAACAACAAATAAAATGATTAAGAACTTCAACATACTAATAGTTAACTGATTATATCACAACACCCTCTGAGTTAAATAACACACAGTATGGTGAGTTAGAGGTAATAATGCAACACCTGTGATATGACTATATCCATTTGTTTTCTCTAACATGAAACAAGAGCCCTTCAGTCTCACTTCTCATCACTACCACACACTGGCTCTAACTGAATTTCAAAAACACATCTGTTTAACATAATTTCAAAGCATCACATGATCTAAATACTGTCTGACAATAATGACTACTGCACATTAATGAATAGATGGGACAAGAATACTTGTTTAATGATGATTTATAACCATAGTTCTGTAATGCAAATTTAAACAAATAATAATAACAGATTCACCATCCCCAGTGTTAAGTATTTAGCAGATCATCACCATAATCTTTCATAATCACGACACAATTTTAAACAGCTATAACAACAAAGACTGTTAATAATAACAGTTAGCACTGATGATGGTTGGGCACTTTACCATTACAAATCAAATTCTCACACTTCGTGGATGAAGAGGTCTTCTATTGCCCACCACAGCATCTGGTTTATACAATCAAATGGTACATTGAATCCTCTTGGTTTATTCTAATGTAATTCAAATCAACTAATGATCAGATTTTATTTGTTCATCCGAGTCATGAAACCATTTGTTTCCGATATTTGTATAAACACAAAAAGAAGAATCTGTGGAGTTAGATATTGTTAGACAACATAAGGTAAATCATCAACAATCACAAAACTGTAATTTATATAAATGCAAATGTTATGGTGATGTTACAGAAACAACTGCCCAGACCACTATACACATCCACAGAACCCGCTGACTGACTGAACCTGAACTGCAGCTTTAACATAAGCAGATATTGATAGCGAAAAACACCCAAACTCACTTGAAACTATAGAACCACAGATAATCTGCACCTATTTTAAAAGGCCCATGAGCAGGCAAAATGTTGTTTTGTGATACCAGTGTGTCTAACAGCAATATTTAAATAAAATATAAAGAATTCTTTAAACTTATCTGTGATCACAGAAGAAAGGCTGTAGTATGAAGCCAAAATGGGAGAGATGTGATTCTGACGGTTCCTGTCAGAACAATGTGCAGCAGCATTCTGAATTAGCTGCAAGACTTCCAAGAGACTTATTTGAGCAGCCTGATAAATATGAGTTACAATGTCCAGCCTAGAAGTAACAAATGCATGGATTAGTTTTTCTTGTGATCCGCTGAGATACCGATGCGGCTCTGATTCTTGGCACATGTATGGGAAGAACAACGCAGTCCTTTGAAATTGTTTTATGTGGACGTTTAAAGGAAAATCCTGATCAAAAACAACTCCAAGATTCTTACGTGTGGAGCTGAAGCCGAGGATCCCTTGTAAGTGCAACCAAGTCTCCCGAAGAGAGTTTCTGAGGTGTTTAGGTCCAATTACAAGAACTTCAGTTTTGTCTGAATTCAGCATCAGAAAATTGTAGGTCATCCAACTTTTTATATCCTTAAGGCATGCTTGGAGTTTAGCATTGCGCTTTGATTGAGCAAATATAATTGGGTGTCAATGAGCACAATGAAAATTAATGGAGTGATTCCTAATAATGTTCCCTAGAGGAAGCATATATAAACGGAATAGAAGTGGTCCTAGTACAGAACCTTGTGGAACCATGACAGACTTTTGGTGTGCATGGAGGATTCATCATTGACGGAATGTTCCGAGATCGATCTAAGAAATATGACTTAAAAACCAGCCAGAAGTGTTCCCGATACCAACCCTGATGCTCCAGTCTATGTAAAAGAATTTGATGGTCAATGGTGTCAAATGCGGCACTAAGATCTAACAGGACAAGTACAGTGATGAGTACTTTGTCTGATGCCATTAGGGAGGTCATTTCCAGACTGACTGCGCGGTTCCGTGCTGGCGATGCACTCTAAATCCTGACTGAAAATCCTCAAATAAACTGTTCTTATGGAGAAAGTCACACAGCTGATTAGCTACAGCTTTCTCAAGTATCTTAGAGAGAAGTGGAAGGTTTGATATTGGTCTGTATCGGAAGCAAAACTGGATCTAGGGTGGCTTTACAAGAGGTTTAATTACGGCTACTTTGAAGGACTGTGGTATCCTGATAAGAAGACAGATTAATCTCATCCAATAAAGAAGGGCTGACTAGAGGTGGGCAGACATCCTTGACCAGCCTGTTGGGATGGGGTCTAAGAGACAGGTTGACGGCTTAGATGAAGAAATTATTGAAGTTATTTGAGCACAATAATGGAGAAAAAGCTCCAAAGTCTAAATATATATCAGGTTTTGCAGCTGTTTCCAGATTGCTAGAATAATGCAGATCAGTGCCTGTTGAAGGTACAAGGCGTGATGAATTTTATTCTAATATTATAATTTTACTACAAGAAGCTCATAAGCTGCCATTTAGTTAGACCTAAAGGAATAGATGGGTCAATAGAGCTGCGGTTCTGTTAGCCTGGCTGTACAGTGCTGAAGAGAAACCTGGGGTTGTTCTATTTTCTCCTATTAATGAAGAGAATAGGTGTTCTGGCATTACGGAGAGCCTCCCGTAAGTTTCAAGATTATCCTGCCAGACTGGGTTTGTGATTCTTCCAGTTTGGTGGTACACCATTCAAGGCTCTCAGAATTACGTATACTTGCTTTAATTTAAGAGTCTGTTGGCTATACCATGGTGCTAACTTCTGTTTAATTATCTTCTTTTCAGAGGTGCAATAGGAGTCGAGAGTTGTCTGTAATGAGCCTGTAGTATCAAGTCAACAAGATGATCTATTTGTGAGGGGCTGCTGAAGCGTGACAAGTCCTCTGCTACATTGGGATACATTGAATATGTTACTGAAGGAACTAGCCAAATTCTAAGCACAGCACTATCAGATAAACATCTGCTGTAGGTTTTCTGCAAAAGGCTTATAATTCAGCAATATGAACTCGGCGTTATTAAGAAAATGGTCAGATAGAAGAGGATCAGGAAAGACTCATTAGATGATCAATTTCAATGCCATATGAAAGAACAAGACTGCGTGTGGTTCAGACAATGAGTCGCATTTATTTACACTGACAGAAGCCACTTTAATCTAATAAAGAGATAAACGGTACTAAGACTAGTCATTAGAAGTTATTCACATGAATATTAAAAATCACTCACAATAATCTGTTTTGCTGACTGCTTCCATGCAAATTCTGCAAATCTAGACAAAATCAGAGGCGCCAGGAGCCTGAGTATATCAACAAATGGACTGGCTGTAATGTTTTCCAAGTTAAGAGTGAGGCTAAGGATTTAATTCTCTAAACAATTATAATTTAGTTTAGGTTTAGGATTTATTAAAAGACTTGAGTCAACATGGCTCATAACTCCACCACCTCGACCGGTACTCGAGGAATATGAGAATAAGCAGTGACTGGGAGGAGAGGATTCATTAAGCTAATATATTCATCCTCCTGCAGCCATGTTTCAGTGAGACAAAATAAATCAATATCATAATCAGATATTAATTCATTGACTAAAACAGCTTTATAATAAGACCTGATATTCAGGAGTCCACATTTAATTCTTATTTTGGACTGTTGGAGGTTGATTTAATTTTTATTAAGTTTTATGATGAACTCTCTTCTGTTTGTTTTTTATCTTTTAAAATAATGTAGTGGATGGGGACAGACACAGTCTCTATACTAAAGGATTGGGTGGGCAGCGCTCTAATGGAGGCTTATAGCTGCAAGACCGCAGCCTGCTTCTCCCTGGTCTCAACCCAGGTTGTCACGGTTTTGGTCGACTAATAAACTTGGCCATATTTCTAGATATGAGCTGCTCCATCCAAAGTGATGGATGCCGCCCTAATCAGACCAGGTTTTCCTGGTGCTGTCCACTATCTATGAAGCCCACATCGCTTGCTGACACCACTCGATGTTGAAGGTAAAATGACGATACATGCTATACATGTCATCACTGGTCACATTGGGCAGGGTCCAGAGACCACGGAGTCCGACATACATCGCTTTTGCATGACACACACCGAAGAAACATTAATTTTAGTGACTCTCCGATTGGCGAATCGGGTGTCACACATTAGTTTAATGATAACAACTACTGTGGCTCACGCTTTAGCTAGCCAGCAGTTTCAATTTGACTTGATGTCGCCTCGCTTCTGGCCCTCTTCTTCGGCCCTGGATGACTATGATAGCTGACTACATTTGACTTCACGCTTCGTGAAAATGGAGCTGCCAATGACCAGATTGGCCGTTTCTGTGTGTCGCTGGAGTGGGGAACATCTGTTTGTTACGGAGCAAGCTGGTGCAAACGGCGGGTCAGTTTCAGCTGGTGCCTCTTCGACAGCGTCACCCAGCCTCCGCCGCTCGAACTACCGGGACTAAGCAGCTGAAGCTACCTTCTCGTGTACCGCACCGCCATAGGATCACAATACATATACTGACTGTTCGGTGAAAGTGCATCGCGCTCTAACTCATTGAGCCTCGCCCAAAGCCACAAATAAACTACATTTATTACAAGTACCATTATCGCTAAAGGAGGACGAGGAGTAACTCAAACATGTGGTACACAGGGCAGGAGACAGAGAGGAGGAGAAGAGGAGAGCAGAGAGCAGAGAGAGCCATTGCTATAGTTAGGGAAGTTAGTGTGACTGGGTAACAGAAACTGGGAAAACTATCGGGTTGTGGTTGCTAGAGTTAAGAAACCTGTTCGTGCACAAACAGAACAAGTGTAAGGATAATGTAGAGTTATGTAGATAATCACTGATGTGAAAAATATATGAAAATCTGTTTAGGTGAGCAGAGCAGAGAGCACCGTGGCAGTAACACCGATAACCGGAAGTGACAGAATACGCTTACCGTAAAGCACGTCTTATATTAATGATGGGAGAGTCGCACCACTGAAGTCTTCTCCAGCACGTCCCAAAGATTCTCAGTGGGGCTGAGGTCAGGTCTGGACTCTGTGGTGGCCAATCCATATGTTAAAAGTGTGTCTCATACTCCCTGAACCACTCATTCACAATGTGAGCCAGACCAATCCTGGCATTGTCATCTTGGAATATGCCTGTGCCATCAGTGAATAAAGACCTGGTCATTCACTATATTCAGGTAGTCAGCTGACCTCATTCTTTGGGGACATAATGTTGCAGAATCTAGACCAGACCAACTGCAGCGACCCCAGGTCATAAAACCGACCCCCACAGACTTGTACGGTGGGCACTAGGGATGATGGGAGTATCACTTCATCACCTCTCTCCTCACCCTGATGTGACCAAGATGATGTTTCACCACTATCCTTCCAGGTATTAATAATGTGTCGGACAGTTCTTAATCAGATTTGAGTATTTTCAGTGAACTCCTTAGCTGTTTTCTTTGCTTGATGCAGGCCAATAATTTGACCTTTCTGAAACTGATTAACATCCTTCTGACATGGTTGTTTAAGAAAGGAGATGCTACTCACAGCATCAGATAGGGTTAAATAACTTAATCAGTAATAATAATAATCAGTGCAGTAATTATCCAATGGAAAGCTTTTACCAATTTGCTTAAATCCAGGTGGTGACTTTTTTTTTGGATGGGCAGTGTACATGATTAGTTTTCAAAATGTAAATATAGCTGGTGATCTCTATGTTCAGAGGTTGTTGGTAATTAAAACACAAGTGTATAATTTTCCTGTTAGGGTTGCTTTGCTTAAGTTACAGTGTGCTGCATCAATCAGCCTGAGGCTTCTTCTGGTGTGCCACACCCTTGGCTTGAGTGTAGATGAGAATCATCCTAGCAAACCAAGAATTGAGAGCTCTCTGATAATGGGCTAATGATGAGCTTTGAACTAATGTGCTTCCCCTAATGGACATGGTTGATATCAGTGTGGATCTTCTAAAATGTGCTTACATCATCTTGTCCTTTTGTGGTGCAAAACTTTAAGGAAATAACTAGGGGTGATTCTCTTGTTCTCTCATATGGCATCGAAATTGACTTAAATAGTCTTCCAACTGCAGATAAAATTATAACTATTAGAGACAAAGTTCATCACCTCTTGCCCTCAACAGGCACTGATCTGCATTCTGATACAGCAAGTTTGGAAACAGCTGCAAAAACCGATATATATTTAGACTGTTTTTCTCCCATCGACCTTCATCAAATAACTTCAATAATTTCTTCATCTAAGCCGTCAACCTGTCTCTCAGACCCCATCCCAACCAGGCTGCTCAAGGATGTTTTACCTCTAGTTATCCCTTCTTTATTGGATATGATTAATCTGTCTTTATTATCAGGATATGTACCACAGTCCTTCAAAGTAGCCGTAATTAAACCTCTTCTTAAAAAGCCCACCCTAGATCCAGAGGTTTTAGCCAACTACAGACCGATATCAAACCTTCCCTTTCTCTCTAAGATACTTGAGAAAGTTGTAGCTAATCAGCTGTGTGACTTTCTCCATAAGAACAGTTTATTTGAGGATTTTCAGTCAGGATTTAGAGTGCATCATAGCACAGAGACCGCACTAGTCAAAGTTACAAATGGAGCTTAAAGCGTAATTTCAGGAGCCGGACCACACCTCAACCGTGCCACTTCTGACATTCGTATATTTACCCTCCTAACCCTCTGGTTCCCTTTGCTCTTGTATTCCGCACACCCTTCCCACCCACCCCATTTCTTTCACCTTTTCTCCTCTCTTTCCTAGGGCCCTGAGGGGGTTCCATCATGCCAGGGTGCTACGGCAGATTCCCTATCAAAGCTTCCCCACACCACAGCGTCAGACCGAAGAACACTTCACTCTCAATCATTCATTTTGTCAATAAATAAGTATCTTGTTTATGGTGTGGTCCATGCTAGTGAAATGACCTTCTAATGGCATCAGACAAAGGACTCATCTCTGTACTTGTCCTGTTAGATCTTAGTGACACATTTGATACCATTGACCATCAAATTCTATTACAGAGAGAAAACATGGTAAATGGACAAGTACATAGACTGTACTTATATTTCTATTTTCAAAGCCCTTTACAGTATGTATCTCATTCACCCATTCACACACGTTCATACACTGATGGCCAACTGCTCATCAGTTTGAGGAGCTAACCATTCATACACATTCACACACTGATGGCACAATTTGGGGGTTCAGTATCTTGCCCAAGGACACTTTGACATGCAGGGGATCGAACCGCCGATCTTCAAATCAAATCAAATCAAATCAAATCAAATTTTATTCATATAGCCCAAAGTCACAAAACACATTTTACCTCAGAGGGCTTTACAATCTGTACAGGGAGTGACACCCTCTGTCCTTAGACCCTCGGTTCAAGTGAGGAAAAACTTGCCCACAAAAAACCCTTTAACAGGGAAAAAAGGTGGAAGAAACCTCAGGAAGAGCCACAGAGGAGGGATCCCTCTCCCAGGACGGACAGACGTGCAATGGTGGCACATCTTGTCAATCCTCAATCCACTTGGTGAGGATTAGGGAGAGGGATGAGTGGAAGATGGCATTTAACACCCCCAGTGGCCACTATGAATACCTTGTCATGCCTTTTGGTCTCACAAATGCTCCAGCTGTCTTTCAGGCCTTAGTTAATGATGTCCTCCGGGATATGTTGAACCAGTTTGTTTTTGTTTACCTGGACGAGCCCAGATGAAGACTTCCAAATGAAGACTTACAAATCCAGCATGTTCGCCAGGTTCTGCAGCGCCTTCTCGACCACCAGCTCTTTGTCAAGGCAGAGAAGTGCGAGTTTCACATTTCCACCGTCTCTTTCCTGGGTTTTGTTGTCTCTGCCAACACCATTCAGATGGATCCCGCCAAGGTTAGTGCCGTGGCTGAGATGGTTCATTTCATTCCTCTGCCCAAGTTGCCCTCCGCCAAAAAGATGGTGGAGATTATGCTGTCCCATGTGTTTCGCTTGCATGGTTTCCCCAGGGATGTGGTGTCTGACTGAGGTCCCCAGTTTGTGTTGCGGTTTTGGAAGGAGTTTTGTTCCCTGCTTGGAGCCACTGTCAGTCTTTCTTCTGGCTATCATCCTCAACAGTCAGACTGAGCAGCTTAATCTGGAGTTGGAGACCGGTCTTCGCTGCCTTGTTTCCCAGAATCCTGCCACTTGGAGCAAGCACCTCATTTAGGTTGAATACGCACACAACACCTTGCCTTGTTCTTCCTCTGGGCTCTCACCTTTCCAGTGTGCTTATGGCTACCAGTCACCATTGTTTCCTGACCTGGAGACGGAGGTCAGTGTTCCCTCAGCCCAAGCTCTCATTCGCCATTGTCGTTGTGTGTGGAGTGGGGTCCGTCAGATGCTTCTGAGAAGTTCTGCATGGTCTAAAAGGATGGCATACCGCCGGCGGATTCCGGCTCCTTCTTACAGGCCAGGTCAAAGGGTGTGGTTGTCAACACGGAACCTTCCATTGCGTTGAATCTCGCAAGCTAGCTCCTCGATTTGTGGGTCCATTCCCTGTCTCCAAGGTGCTTAATCCGGTGGCTGTGAGTCTTCAACTTCCCCGCTCCATGCAGATCCATCCCACATTCCACGTAGCCCACCTCAAGCCTGCTAAGGAGAGTTCCTTGGTCCCTGCCTCCAGACCCCTACCACCCCCCCCGGTTCATCGATCGAGGTCCTGTGTATTCCGCAAAAGGCTTCTGGTGGTGTGACGTCGGGGTCGTGGCCGTCAGTATCTGGTTGACTGGGAGGATTATGGTCCTGAGGAGAGGTCGTGGATTTCTGCCAGTAACATTATGGACCCAGACCTCATTCGAGACTTTCATCGTTGTCACTCAGATCAGCCTGGGACATCTGGTGCCCGGTACTGACACATCTCGTCAATCCTCTTAAGGTCATGTGTTTTGTTTTTCTTCATTTTATGATTCCTGTTTTCTGTTTTATTGTGAAACTCACCCTTCCTCTCGTTTCAGACTGCCTCACTTCCTGCTCCTGTCTTTCCCTCCAATTTTGATTGTCTGCCCCACCCTCATTAGAGGGCGTCCCAGCCCTTTGTTATTCCCAGTGATTGGATTTTCTTGGTTTTCTTGGATTTTGCCTGTTTGCTGACTTCTGCCTTTGCCTAGCCCATTTGGATTTGTTTATCTGATCACCGTGTACCGAACCTTCCTTCTGGCAAGTAAACTGAGTTTCGTTTGAACCCTGAACTGTTTTCGAGTCGTGCTTTTGAGTCCTACCTTTTGTGGAGTACCAGTCCTAACACAATGGATGTCACGTGTACAGAGCAAATCAACACAAACATATTGTACAATTACAATAAATGATAAAATGACAATGAATTACAATAAATGATAGAATGATTACGGTAGCAGTGGAACCTGTGATAGAGTTAGAGAGACAGTAAATCAGTAAGTTAGTAAATCATTAACTAACTATAAACTGTAGTAGAGATATGGTAGCAATAAATCTTCTCTAATCTTCTGATTAGTGGACGACCTACTCTACCTCCGAGCCATAGCCGCCCCTCATCAAAGTGGCATCAAAGCATTAAACCACCCTAAGCTGGTTTAAGACGCATTTCTTAGATCAATCTCAGTTTGTTCACATCAATGATGAATTCTCCATCCATACCAAAGTTTGTCATGGAGTCCCACAAGGTGCTGTACTAGGACCACTTCTATTCAGTTTATATACACTCACCGGCCACTTTATTAGGTACATCTTGCTAGTACTGGTTTGGACCCCCTTTTGCCTTCAGAACTGCCTTAATCCTTCGTGGTATAGATTCAACAGGGTACTGGAAACATTCCTCAGAGAGTTTGGTCCATATTGACATGATAGCATCACACAGTTGCTGCAGATTTATCCGCTGCACATCCATGATGCGAATCCCAAAGGTGCTCTATTGGATTGAAATCTGGTGACTGTGGAGGCCATTTGAGTACAGTGAACTCATTGTCATGTTCAAGAAACCAGTCTGAGCTTCATGACATGGCGCGTTATCCTGCTGGAAGTAGCCATCAGAAGATGGGTACACTGTGGTCATGAAGGGATGGACATGGTCAGCAACAATACTCTGCTGTGGCATTGCAACGATGCTCAGTTGATACTAAGGGGCCCAAAGTGTGCTAAGAAAATATCCCCCACACCATTACACCACCACCACCACCAGCCTAAACCGTTACAAGGCAGGATGGATCCATGCTTTCATGTTGTCGACACCAAATTCTGACCCTACCATCTGAATGTCGTAGCAGAAATCGAGACTCATCAGACCAGGCAACGTTTTTCCAATCTTCTATTGTCCAATTTTAGTGAGCCTGTGCGAATTGTAGCCTCAGTTTCCTGTTCTTAGATGACAGGAATGGCACCTGGTGTGGTCTTCTGCTGCTGTAGCCCATCTGCCTCAAGGTTCGACATGTTGTGCGTTGTGCGACCAGCCCATCTGGCACCAACAACCATGCCATGTTCAAAGCCACTTAAATCACCTTTCTTCCCCATTGTGATACTCGGTTTGAACTGCAGCAGATCGTCTTGACCATGCCTACATGTTTAAATGCATTGAGTTGCTGCCATGTGGTTGGCTGATTAGAAATTTGTGTTAACGAGCAGTTGGACAGGTGTGCCTAATAAAGTGGCCGGTGAGTGTATGCTTCCTTTAGAGAACATTATTAGGAATCACTCCATTAATTTTCAATTTCCAATGACACCCAATTATATTTATCGATCAAGCCTGATAAAACTACTCAGTGAACTAAACTCCAAGCATGCCTTAAGGATATAAAAAGTTGTATGTTACATTCAGACAAAACTGAAGTTCTTGTAATTGGACCCAAACACCTCAGAAACTCTCTTTCTAGACACTTAGTTACTTTAGACGGGATCACCCTGGCCTCCAGCCACTCCGTAAAGAATCTTGAGTTGTTTTTGATCAGGATTTGTCCTTTATTGTCCACATAAAACAAATTTCGAGGACTGCATTCTTCCATTTACATAACATTGTTAAAATCAGACGCATTGTGTCTCAAGCGAATGCATAAAAACTAGTCCACACATTTGTTAGTTCTAGGATGGACTATTGTAACTCTTTGTTATCAGGCTGCTCCAATAAGTCTCTGAGGACTTTGCAGCTAACTCAGAATGCTGCTGCACGTGTTCTGACAGGAACCAAGATCAGAGATCACATCTCTTCCATTTTGGCTTCCTTGCACTGGCTACCTGTTAAATCTAGAATAGAATTTAAAATTCTTCTCCTTACATACAAAGCTCTTCATGGTCAGACACCATCGTATCTAAAAGAGCTCATAGTACCTTACTACCCCTCTAGACCACTGCGCTCTCAGAATGCTGGGTCTCTTGTGGTTCCTATAGTTTCCAAAAGTAGATTGGGAGCCAGAGCTTTCAGCTATCAAGCTCCTCTTCTGTGGAACAAACTACCATTCTGGGTTCAGGAGGCAGACACGGTCAACACTTTCAAGAGTAGACTTAAGACGTTCCTTTTTGATAGAGCTTATAGTTAGGGCTGACTCAGGTCATCCCTTAGTTATGCTGCCATAGGACTAGACTGCCAGGGGACTTTCCCCCTCCTCTCTCTCTGTCTGTCTCTTTCTCTCTCTCTCACCATCACCATCTGTGAACATACCTGTCTCATTAATGCATCTCACTAACTAAACTTCTTCCCTGGAGTTTCTGTGCTCTCTCATCCAGCAGGTTCTCATGGATCGTGGCTGCTGCTGTGGTCCTGCGTGACGTCCACTACATATATTATTACTGTCATTATTGTTACCATATGTCCATTACAGTTTATAGTTAGTTAATGATTTACTGCTGCTGTGCATCTGTGTCTCTCTATCTCTATCACAGGTTCCACTGCTACTGTAATCATTCTATCATTCATTGTAATTCATTGTCATTCTATCATTCATTGTAATTGTACAATATGTTTGTGTTGATTTGTTCTGTACACGTGACATCTATTGCACGTCTGTCCATCCTGGGAGAGGGATCCCTCCTCTGTGGCTCTTCCTGAGGTTTCTTCCACCTTTTTTCCCTGTTAAAGGGTTTTTTGTGGGCAAGTTTTTCCTCACTTGAACCGAGGGTCTAAGGACAGAGGGTGTCACTCCCTGTACAGATTGTAAAGCCCTCAGAGCTTCCTGCTAAACAACATACAGAAGCTGGATAACACTGCTCTCATCGACATAACAGAAGAAAGAAACCTGGAAGGAAAATTGGGCAGGTGAAACAACGCTTATCCTGGTGGGGCATGAATCGTGTGGGGTCAGAGCAAATCTGTGTTGCGGATGTGGTGTTGGAATCAATGTGTAACACTGGAAGAAAAATCACAGAAAAAAACTCACAGCACAGAAAATAACACTATAAAAATTAAAAATGTGTCTAGTGTAACAGTTGCTGGTTTTATCACTGTGGACAGTATTTACAGCAACTATTCAGTATTTTAAGTTATCTGATAGCTTCTGATCCTCTTTTTCAGAACTTTTTCAAAATTTATCCCTTTCACTCAATATCCACTGGCCTCCACTGTTGTTAACCAAGGTGGTTTGTTGGCATCCACTGAATTTGCCTGAAGTGTTATCATGCAATGATAGTCTATTGGAATATGTGACAGGTGAATGGAGAGGACAAGTACAGTAGTAGACAAAATCTGTGGACAGTAAGTGACTATTGAGTAGACTGCAGTGTAGCTAAATTCAGTTAGTCATTTCAACAATTAATGGATTATGTGTGTAGAATGAGCCTGCAGGGACACAAATATTTTTTAAATGGTTTATATTGGCTATCATGCACTGTTTTTAACTGGGTGCCACATACTGGAAAATCCATCCAGGGTGCCACAATTTATGGACTACTGTCATTTTACTTTTAAGGCACAACACTGGATGTCTCTTGAATGCCAATATAACAACCAACATTTCTAATTTAGTATTGTTTTGTTGTAACAAGACCTGGTGGTTGACCCCCCTATCCCAAAGACAGACCACTGACTACTACTACTACTACTAACTGCCATCGTCCAATGACCGCAGAGCAAAAAAGAAAATCTCCTATATACTGAGAATTGGTGAAATGAGATGAAAAAGTTCTGCTAATCAATGAAGATTCAAAATAATTGCCACACTAAGGAAGAGAAGAACTTGAGTAAAATTTGAGTGGAAATAGAACTGAGAACAAATCAGCTGTGTCCCAATACTGTACCAACATGTCAGGGAGCAACATGGCACCCTCACAAGATAACTCAGCGCTCTCTCACATTGGCACCAATATACACTACTCACAAAAAACCACTCTAACCTTAACCTGTAACAAGGACACGTGACAAGTTACTGAAACATTTTTTTGTTGTGGTATAGGCTACCCACCACTGTTATTAGCTTCTGTTTCAGTAAATGGTTGCTTCTGCCTAAAGGTCCTACTTTCATGATACAATATCACTATAGCATGAACTTTTTACATTTTCCATAAATTTCACTTTAAAGTGGAATATCCCTTACTTTGTGTGTAGTGTATGTAGGCTACTGTACTGTGTGTCTTCATAGCTATCTGTCTGTGAACGTTAAAGTGACGACCATTCAGCAGGAGTCGAGAGAGCTACACACACACACACACACACAGAGAGAGAGAGAGAGAGAGAGAGAGAGAGAGAGAGAGAGAGAGAGAGGGTGATCGTGGAGGCAGTCGGGTCGACGTCGGAGTTTATCATCAGTAGGTATCGGGGAGATGCTGTCCCCACCGGCGAGATGGATCAGAGAGCAGCCTCTGAGCTCGGTAACCTCGTAAGTACACTCATGCTCAGTCATGCTTAGTCTGCCGCTGTTTTCTAACTTAACATCCCGGCTGGATCATATGTGGTCCACAGGACGGATACAGAATATCTCACGTGTTCATTTCCTCATAAAAACCACCCTGACCGCTGTGACTGACTGTCTGCTCTCACAGGGAACTACTTTTTGTCCAAACGGAACTCACGTCGTTCTCTGAATGAATGCAGCTGATTAACATATCTTTATGTCGTTTAGTTGGAGTTGGACTAAATGTAAACATAATGTAAGGATGGATTCGTTCGTTTTTAGATCTAAAGATCTTCTTACATATATTCTGCTCAGTAAGGACTGATGTTCATTGTCCAGTCGAAATCAAAAGATAAGTGATGTTTAGAATTTGTTGTTTGTTTGTTTGTAACAAACTTGTGGTGTGTTCAATCAGAAATAACCAGATCTGGGCTGTAGTGCTGATGATCAAATTAATTAGTGAAGTGGCGTGAAATGATCTGTGAATAATCAATTAATAGTTTAAGTGCTGAACTTTCTCTGGTTTCAGTATCTCAAATATGGATTTGATTTTGTTTTTCCTCTTACAAACATTTCATGTCATTTGAAGACATCACAGTGGAAATTATGATTATGATTTACTTTTTTTTTTTTTTTTTTTTTTTTTTACTATTTCTTGACATTTAATAGATGATAAATTGATTAAATATTAAATAATGAGCAAATTATTAAACAAAACAGTTACTTGCAGGATCAGTTAGCAGGTATTATTTATATATATAAAAAAACAATTGACAAATGGACCACATCACCATCTTTTGATATAGTTTATAACATAATTGGCAATTTCATTATAGAAATATATGCAGATGAATAAAAAGGAAAGTGTCTTAATATGGTGTTGGGATCATTGGATTGATATGTAAGAGGCCGTGAGAGCACCAGACAAACTGAAATGATGAAAAGACTGAATCAGTGTCTACTGGCTAATGTCACTTAGCTCTGTGTTGATATCCTATCACAGGTTCTAGCCAGTGTGAAATGTTAGCTTGTCAGCATCAGATTACAGTCTGCTGATTGGATCTGATAAGTGTAACAGTATTCACGGCTGTGTAGATGCAGGTTGGTGTTATTACCATCAACCCAGTCTAAGGTCAGATAAGGCAACAAGGTTGACCTAAAAAGTTTGTTTTGTAACATGTCAAACTTAGAGCAGACATGAACAGGTCATTGAATACTGACTGCAACTCTCTAGACTGGATTGTTTGCTTGTATTCCCTTGCCAAGTGTGAGGTCAATTGTATGAATGGTTCTTTAGATATGCAAGGACAGTCATACACATACAGACATGCAGAGAGATTCCTTCCTTTATATTTATATGATGCTGCTACAGAGCCACAAACTACATTTGTCCACTGAATGTAATTTTAATACCACAAAACATTCAGGAGATATGATATTTTTTGTAATATACACCCTGCCTATAGCATTTGGATAAGATTTGACGGCCAGCTATAGCAAAACTGTATAGAATATAAAAAATACAAAAAAAATACTTTTGCTGGCTTGTTCCAACGATGTACTGTACCGGATTTAGTGGTGAATGCTCGAAATTAGTTGTGATTCAAAACAAACAAAATAATAAAAAAAAAAAATGTTCGCAAATGGGCTTTGGTGGATGGATTCTTCTGGACGCACAGAATCCAGGAATTTTGTTCCTGGTACTTACAATTCAAGATGAAAATTTACTCTTATAGTGCCATCTTTGCAATACATCTGCTAAGTATGAGGTCAGTTGGATGATCGAGAAAAATGAAAGGACCGTCATACAGAGATTCCTTCCTTTACACGCTAACTAGATATCATTTCCTCACCAAGAGTGACCTGTACTGACATACTGACAGTTATAGGGCTATAGGGATAGCATTGTTGATTGGTTGGTTGGTTGGTTGGTTGGTTGTTCTGCCTGTCATTCTGGACTAAAATAGCTGAACAGCTATTGGACCAATTAACTTTTACATAGACATTCATGGTTGCCAGATGATGAATCCCTCTGACTCTGGTCAGAGGGATCTGGTGAACTTCTCGTCCCTTCATTGAAACTTTTGCATCTCGTACCACCACAAAGCTGAACCTTGAAATGTGATGCATAGATTTGTGTTCCTCACGAGATGAATTAGAACAACTCTGCTGCTTTGATTTTCAGTTCTCATTCCTACTTAGCTGTTCTGGAGCTTTTGACTGTACCACATGATCTTCTTTAACAGATGGAGCTTGCCCAGTTCACATGCAACTGTACAGATATTCAAGTTTCTGTTCACTTTAGTGACTTTGTGTTCATGTTAGCCTTAAATGGACAAAACACTAATTTAGTTTAACAAAACTTTTGCTCGACATGGTCTTTCTCAGTAGATTAAGTTGTCTACTCAACTAATGTTGACAGATGTCAATGAAATGTAATACTTCCTGCACAGATTTATTCCAGCAGCTCAGATGAATCCCTCTTTTTCCTGGTTGTAATCTGAAATGCAGGGTAGACTGAGCAAAATTGAAGTATGACACAACTTTACTTTACTGTAATGTAATGATGCAATTACTGTAGAGCTGTGGAAATAGAAATTTTCATTTTATTTTCGATTAGAAGTTTAATAGAATTTAACATGTGAGCCATTAGAATACAGATAATTTCACCCCATTCATTGTTTTTCATTAGGCCTTAATACTGACTGGCCTCGATTTGCTAATGCTATTATCTGGGAAGGGCTTATTTGAATATTAAAATAAAATGAATAATATTCTTTGGGAATTTGGTCTACTGATGTAAATGTCTTCTGGTTTCACTCCAGGCTTCATATCAACAGCCCAGTGTTTTGTTTAGATCATAAATGTGATTTCTTGGCTGTGAAGATAGCTCTGTCCAGGGACAGATTAGAAGCTGTGACAGTCCACAGTGAGTTAAGAGGACACGTTGCTCTGCACTCATACTGTCTTTTGAAGAATTCAAGGCATCTCTCTGTCAGCAGTGGACTGGAGCTCAGTCAAACGCACAGAGTTGCCTACCTAGAGCTAGAGCCTCTTAAATTACACAGAGGTTAAACGTTCATGTGTGTTTGTGTGGGCTACAGAGGAAGGCCTGGCGAAGGAGCAGGCAGGGAATCCAGATGTTGCTGTAGCCTGGGGAAACCTGTGGCTTTGCCCTCTCATTAAGTCCTGATGTCTGAAAACACTTGCTGCGCACCTACCTTAACAACAGAGTCTCATAATATGGTCTTCAGTTTATATCTCCGCTGACCAGTTTTCAGAAAACATCACAGTGCTTTGCAAATTTAATGTTTCTCCTGAGCTGTCAGCCAGAGTTTCCAGCTCATTTCCATACAGTATGAAAATCACCCTGCTGATTTGAGGCCATATTTTAGATAAGGCAACTAAAACATGGACTGTGTGTGCTTTGAACTCCGCATGTGGCAACACAAGTCACCTTATATGTTACTGACTGTTTGTATGTTAGTGTATGTTACTTAACATTATAAAACGTATTTAACTTATGCTTCTTTATATCTTTGAAGGAACTGTTTCAGGCATGCAAACTCATTTGGCGTAAAAAAAAAAAAAAAGATCAAACCTGTCCATCCTGGGAGAGGGATCCCTCCTCTGTGGCTCTTCCCGAGGTTTCTTCCACATTTTTTCCCTGTTAAAGGGTTTTTTGGTGGGCAAGTTTTTCCTCACTTGAACCGAGGGTCTAAGGACAGAGGGTGTCACTCCCTGTACAGATTGTAAAGCCCTCAGAGGAAAATGTATTTTGTGACTTTGAAAATTTGACTTGATTTGAAACCACAGACCCATAGATTTCCCCAGAGAAAAAAAAAAGCTACTAAAAGCTCATTTCTGTTTCTGTCTTTTAGAATCATTCCGGTGCTGGTTGACAGAATTACATGGTTGCAATTACTGGGAATAATTAAAAGCCGCAAGCGGCATTGAACAGGCACACTGGCATGTGCGCACATTGGGAAAGTTTTAAGTCAATCAGATGAAGAGAAGAAGAAGTTTCAGACAACTTCGAGAAAGTATATGAAAGCCCAGATTTGGAAAAAATCTGCATTTTTGACTATGACGGGCTACTGTGTGTACAGTTTCTCAAAAACTCAACATTTTTGGAGTGATCAGCCACCGTGTTGCCACCGAAAGCCATGTGTCTATGTGAAATTTTGCCAATGGCGGAGGCTCCGTACAAGATTTTGTAGGTGGCGCTGTGGAGCCATCTTAGTCCGAGCACCCATGAAACTTCCGGATTCTAAAAAATTCAGCATACTTTACTACTTGAGTTTTTCGTTTCATGAGTTTTCGAGCGCTTTTAGCCCCTGAAAAATGGCCCCGAAGAGGCACCAAGGAAAAAAAAAAAAAGAAAAAAAAACTGCAGTCCAAAGGCAGCATCATAGCACTGTTCTGATCCATCTGTGTAGGAGTTTGGATTTGTCTAACTAAATCACTAATTTGATTTCCATCTGGTGCTGTGGTTGGAACTGTGGCTGGCTGCTGAGCTCTGTTTATAGAAATCTCTGACTGTGCTAAATATCAAACCAACAGAACATAACAAAGCCAATGGCCACTTCTATGCTGTGTGGATACAGACATGGACAGGAAGTGGCCTCAGCTAGTCTTTGTTTCAAAAACTGTGACCTGGTTATTGAAGGCTGACACTGAGATAAAGAGAGAAGTAATCAACAGCTAATGATTTCTACCAAACTGTGTAGGTGCAATCATTTAGATTTGGCTAGAAGAATAAGAAGAAGATAATCATCAAATAACTTCAATTAATATTAAGTTCCTTCATCCATAAAGAAGTGGAAATTATACATTTATTGATTAATTGATTGATTTCAGTCAATCAGTTTTCACTAAACCTAAAACACAATACAAACTTTAAGAAACCATTGCTGTCCTGATTGTGGTACAGTTTAAGGATAACTGTATGAATGATTGACTATATAGGGATCTTAGATGGCAGCAATGGCTTCAGGGTGTCGGGTCAGGACACTGTTGAAATGTTCAGTGGATGGCATTAATGAGAGGCAGACTCCTTCAATAAAGTTCAAGCTGTTTATCAGTGTTTGGGTATGAACATGGGTGTCTGTGTGTGTGTGTGGTTGCTGCAATACAAGCACAACAATACAGACTGATATAATATATATAAATAAAGTATAACTAGAAAATGAAAGAAATGTACTGAGCTAGATATCTCTAACCAGATAACATATGAAATACAGCTCAAGATTAATTATGAATGATGATTTTAAGTCAGCATTAATCATTGAAACCAGAATGAACATTAATCCACAGTGTTAGATGCAACATAAGAGTGACATACACTGTCACTGACCAATTAGCATTCAGTATGCAATGTGTAATCAACCACTGCTAAGTCATCAAAATAGACTCATGGATCAACACAAACATCAACAAAGTGTAACACAGAAGTAAACATCATAACTCACGGCTCAATGGACGCACACACTGCATATCGTTCACCCGACGTTTGCTCTGGGCTGAGCGGTACGTATGTGGTGCATTCAAGGACCTCGGCAGTGTGGGAATTCACATGTGCAGCAATATGTATATGCAACAGTGAAAGAACCAGTTTACTTAATATTAGTATTTGGGTTAAGTACTAATGGGCCATTTTTGGTTAAGTCTGCAACACCTGTTAGTCAGGTTTTAAGATGATCCTAACACACAGAAGCCTCAACACCAGGAAGACATCACAGCTTTGGTGTGAGTTGTCAACATGTTGACAACTAGCTCATGGAACAGTCCTAATTCTTGCACCCTTCACTCTCCACTCTTCGTTTCCTCAATCCTTTTGGGATTCGCTGATAAAATGGAAACGCTGCTGGCATTAAATTTACCCCCAGATCCCTGGCACCTCATTTACCTCCACCCCAACCATGATAAAAAGAGAGAGCAGCTGCTAAAACCGATAAGGCCAGCAAGGTCACCAAAAGTCAGTCTCCCCCCATATCCTCCATCTGAGATTAGAGATTAAGGAAAGGATTTGATGTTAATGGGTGACACATCTCGAATCAATGACATTCAAATTAACAACAAGGAAGTCTGGCTGACATCAGTGGCCCCCAGCAAGCTTCTTCTTTCTCCTGTTGGGCATGCATCTGTAATGTCTTGCACACTGCCCCCCATCAGTGCCCAGAAGCAGGCTCTTCACCTGGATGTCATGTCCCTTTTTTCTATTTGGATAAATAGTAGATTGAACAAGATGCACTCAGGTCTGCAGATGTATTCAAGAACTTTAATCATTTTCAGTTCTAAAGCTACAAATGTGAACAAATGCCACCACTTAGGTAAAGTAAGAAAAAAAAATCATTGGGAAATGCCATATTGGTAAAAATTAAAATGCAAGTAATTAGTCCTTCTCTGACCAAAATAATACAGTACATACCTCAATAGCACCTGGACTTTATGTAATGAATAAACTTACAAAAAGCTGTCAGTTCCATAACATGTATAGACACAATTGGATCCTATCAGCTAAAACACCATAGTCAACACCATTATGCTATTTCCCAAAGGCCCTGAAAACTGCAGTTATTAAGCCACTTTTAGAAAAAGAACAATCCACACAGCTCACTAAGGAACAATTGGAGGCCCACACAGAACCTCCTTTTTTAAAAATAGAATCACTGGAAAGGCTGTTTTCCCCTTCTTGCCATCAACAATTGTTTTTCCACTCCACACACCACAGCATGAGCATGGCCCTTGTCTTGAATGACATCCAATTAAAGTCAGTCAGTCAGTGGAAAAATTCAGTCTCAATGCTGCATTTGACACCAGACCACCACAACATGTAACTAGATAAACTGGAAAACTGCAATGAGTTCCCATACAAGCACTGAGTAAGCGTATTCAGCATCATAGCATAGATTTTAACATATCAACAGATTTAGAAAAACTTGCCTATGCATTTGTCCTCAGTGGATGTGACTAGTGTAATGCTGTCTTTACAGGTTTCTCTAAAATAACTTGCAGACAGCTGCAGTTGATTAAGAGTCACAAGTGGACGACAGTGACATCGCTCCTGTTTATGTCTCTTTTTATGTTGTTTTTATAATATATGATAGTATATGATAGTTTCTTTTAGATGTTTGCTTAATGCCATCACATCTTGAAAGGTTGTTAAAATGTAAATTACAATTGAACTCGACGTGCCTTGTGTTTATACTAGCAGTTCTCAGAGCTGTTGAATGCTGCCAGGACTTCATCTTGGCAGAAAAGACACTGTTTCACTTTAACACTAAATTTGTACGCTGTCACAGAGACACACACACAGTGTAGAAGGCTTGCTGTCTGGGTTAATGTAGAGAGATTTGCATCAGTGTTTTGGAGGTTCACAGGTGATACAGTATTCAGAGAACTTCTTAACTTCCAGCTGAATAAATCATGAAGAGGTTCAGATTTCTTTGTTGTTGTTGTTTGGGTGTAATGTCAAAAACACCCTAAAGATATTAATGCTGTATAGTTACAGTGTGTGAATTCAGTGTGTCCAGTGTGATGACTGTGTGTCCATCAGCAAATCAAACATTTTTAAAATTGTTTTTTTTTTTTTACTGTTTGCATTTAAAATGTCAAAGATGAATTAATGAACATGAAATGTTGGATTTGGCGGCTCTGTGTGCCCTGAAGTAATTGCATGTTTTTCCCACTGGGTGTTGCACTATGATGCCATAAAATTTTCTGTATTTGAGAATGAGCACAAATATTGTGGATTATTTACAAAATCATTTTTCAGCTTTTTTACTGAAGGTAAGCAGGGAACAAAATCATTGCTCTGTCTCATGAGTGAGCATGTCCACAGAGTGTCTGATGAAGGCACTAAACAAAATCTATGAATCTGTATGCCCTAAACTTTGGCTGGATTTATGAAAAAAATAGATTGATTTGTTTCACATGCAGAAGTAAAAATGTGTTGTGTAATGTGGTGGTTATATCAAAGTTTTGATATATCAAGGTTTTCATATATTTATTTATCTTCTACATAGTTACAAAAGTACATAGCTGTTTATAAAATCTTTCACTAAATATGAAATATGTATTTCCAATGGAAAAAAAATAAGCACATGAGTTGATTTGAGAGTTTCTCAGTGTGGTGATCGGTATTTGTTACCTGAAACACTATGAGTAGAGACTGTGATTTTCTATGAGTGTTAAAATGGAAAATTAATTCTATCACAGTTTGATATATTGTTTTACCCAGTGGCAGAATGAGTCCCTGGAAGATCTGTGATGCCAAAAGGTTACTGGAGGTTCATGCTTTTCTCACCACAGAGTTGCAAATCCATCAGCAGCGGCTGTCAAAATCTCCTTATTAGTGTGGATGCCCAGAGGGCACTATTGTTGTCCAAATCTTTATTATTATACTTTTTCTACCATGTGGCGCTTCTTCTGCCACAAGTTTTGTCCTAGAAATATGCAACCTAGCTCACCAGATGCAGTTCTTTCATGAAATGTATGCTATGACTTTTCTAAGCTCTCCTTTTAATACTGTACAAATTAATCAACAATTTCTACAATCATTTTCACCCATAAGGATGAATGGGAAATCACAAAGGGCTCCATCTGCTGGGCCAATATGCAAGTCATGACATGTAGGGCCCAGCAGATGGCGGCATTGCGTAAGAATACATTATGCAATATCGCCATCTGCTGGGCCAATGGAGCCAGTTTTATTGTCAAGGCTGCTGTGTGTACATACAGAGCATTGAAATGGCATTGCCCTCAGATCCCTGGTGCAAACAGCATTATACATGACATGTAATACATAGCATATAAAAAAACATATACAAATTAAAAGCATAAATAAAGTATAAATATGGCAAATATAGCAGTATAAACAGAATGAACAGTATAAATGTTGCAAATATATAAAGATTACTCAACTTTTTTTCAGGTCATCTCACACTTTCTTACAACATTGTACAAATTCATACAATATTTCAAAATATTATACAGTGCTATCTTTTCATACAAATTTCCACAGATACATCAGGCAATTCAGCAGAGGGCATCCACACCGTATTTCTGCAGGAAATGCAATTTTTCTAGTTTGTTTCAAGATTATCATTCCAAAAATGTTCAGAGTTCCAGGCAGTTTCAGTTCAAAGACAATAGTTAATAGTTAATAGTTAATATTCATTTAAAACCATTAATCACTCAAATTGTATTACATACATACTGGGGTTTAACTACACCAGATCATCATTTATTTAAGGAGCTATATCATAGTATAGCTACAGCGTGTGTGTGTGTGTGTGTGTGTGTGTGTGTGTGTGTGTCTGTGTTGTGCCCCCTGCAGGTGTGTGAGGAGATGGCTGTGCAGCAGGCGTCACTCCCTGTGGATATTACTCATCCTACTTATGGTCTGCATTGCCATTCAGACCTTTGTTGCCCGTCAGGCCAGGTAAAGTCACACTCACACACACTAAGGTGGGCGGTAATGATAAGAAACTTGATATGATATGGTACTTGAGTACTTAAGCTTTCTGTTTTGCTGCATGTCTGCACTTGTGGTTTCCTTATAGGGAGTGACAAGGTCAGAGCCTTGATGCCAAACATTACTGCTGTACATACATTCACATGATAACAATAACAAAAATCATGGAATCAGTAATAGGTTTGAATGCTGGCAGTCATTACTGACCAGAAATGTGTAATGCAATATAATAGTCAACTTTTCAGTTGCAGCTTTCTTCCTCGTCTTTACAATGGTAGCTATTACTCCACTTGTGTCACAATAGTTTGCAGTGAACAAGTGTGAAAGACAAGTTTATTATACGATGAAATGTTGATCTACTACAACATACATACACAAAAAACATAACAACATAAAAAATGAATAAAGCTTATTTAATGATGAATTATCCATAGTTTTGTGTTTAAAATGACATTTCATTAATATTGAAATGATTCTTTTCATAATCACAGGAAATTCTTCAACCTTTGTCAGGAACCATGGTTCAAAATATACAAACATCTCTGTGTTTTGATGTAAACCACAGTCATAGTGCATAACACACTGATGTGATAACATGTTCAAGTGCTGGTGTCATGAGTGTTTTGGAACTGAAAAAGTTGAGAGACTCAATATTTCAATATTGTACATTATGTTACATCAGACTAACTGTGAGTGACTTCTTCCAGGACTGACAAGCTGACAGGACTCCCACATCTGAGATTCACCATCAACAAGCAGCACCTGTTTTCTCCTCTGCAAAATGTCTGGGGAGGCCCCCATTCTGAGTCTTCACTGGCAATAGAGCCAGATTTGAAGTCACTCCGGGCAGAAAGCACTTCAGATATTCAACATCAGACTGATGGATATGGAAAGACATCTGATTATATTCTGTCCAGACATATGAATAAAATTGACAACCTTGCTACAGGCTCTCAAATGGAGGCAAGAAAAGTTTCACCTGGAAAGCTGCTTCTACCAAAACATGAAAACAAGCCGAGCTTTGGACTTCCTGGTTCCTTAGTCTTCAACAGTCCTAAGAGAAGTTTAGGTCTCATCAACACCTCCACTCCATCCGTTTTTTTAAAAGCTCACACTAAAGCAACCTGCCAGCCGAAGTCTCACATTGTTTTCCTCAAGACACACAAAACCGCAAGCAGCACTATTTTAAACATTCTTTATCGCTATGGTGAAAGCAGGAACTTCACCTTTGCCCTCCCTCTGAACAAACACAGCCAGTTGTTTTACCCATTCTTCTTTGCTTCACATTTTGTGGAAGGTGTCAGCAGCAGACGTGTGAGGGAGTTCCACATCATGTGCAACCACATGAGGTTTAGAAAATCTGAGGTGAGCTTCGTCAGAAAATAATTAGAATTATGTGTGTATCCCACAGTCCAAAGCCATGACTTTAACAAGTTAATTGGTGACTCTAAATTGTCCATAGGTGTGAATGTGAGTGTGGATGGTTGTTTGTCTCTATGTACCCCACCCCTTGTCCAAAGTCAGCTGGGACAGGCTCCAGCTCCACCATGACCCTGATGAGGATAAACGGTTACAAATAATGGATGGATGGATTGATCGAATACTGTCAGCTAGTTGTTAAAAGGGTACTGCAGTTCAAATTCAAAAGACTGGAGAGTCGTCTCCCCAACCCCTCCTTGCCAAACACAAAGCTCATATGGGTTGCTAAATAGAAGACCATCACAGTTGTAAGATGAGCACAGCATCTACATCTGAGTGTTGCCTGTGGTATCTACTGCAAAATAATGAGACCAAAATATTCTGGGCCCTGCGATCATTCACAGGGTCCACGTGAGACATTTTGTCCACCTGTACTGTTTGGGCCTAGACATAGCATTAGTTGAGTACTTAATGTGCTATCTGTATGATGCCCCTGGACATTTACAGTATATTGATCCCATTCAGTTTAAATAGCTATGCAACATTTACCCAATAGATATGTTGTCTCTGTGGCAACTTGTAAGATAGTGCTGTTGTTTCATGTTGACATGTTTCATGTGCCCGAGCATGTTTCATGTGCCCGAGCACCGAACAACGTTCGGGCAGCAAAAGCCCTATTGTGTCCTTAGGATTCTTCTTCTTCTTCTTTTTTTTTTTTTTTCCTCGGTGCCACTTCGGGGGCATTTTTGGCAGTCTGGCCTAGAACACATTTCCCTGACAACATTTGGTGATTTTCACAGCGCCTCCTAGTGGTGATAGAAAAAAACACTTTTTCGAGATGACGTCCAGCTTGGACAATATTGACCGTACGTTGCTGAAAATATCAGAAACAACCTTGGGAAGAACCCCTCTAAAAATTTTGAGAAACTATGTAGACACGGCGGTCCATCAAAAGTGCAGATTTTTTCCGAAAAAATTTGGAACTCCATTGACTTTTTGGATGATTTTCAGGCAAAAGGGTTGGGCTGTCATATACTTTCTTAGAGCTGTCTGAAACTTCTTGTGGTTATTAAGACCAATATTATGCAAATTTCGGCTACATAATTAATTAGAGGGCGGGACAAAATTGCTCTATAGCGCCCCCTTGAACTTTTCTTTAAGGCAGCCCCGCCACAGTTTTGGAAACAGAGTTATGAAACCTCAGCCGAATTGTAGAACATGGCAAGACAATACAATACAAATACAAAAAAAAATACAAAAAAGTCTCTTGGAGCAATAAAATGAACAGTAAGCAAGATATTTAAGAATGAATATCACCATTTTTGGTGTTGCGGGCTGGTTGAGAAGGGGTCATATTTGAACGAACTCCTCCTAGGGATTTTATCCAATCAACTTCAACCATGGTAGGTGCGTATTTTAACAAACTCCTCCTAGGGATTTCATCCCATCTTGGTGTGTGTGTTCTTAAGGCCTTGACTATGAAAAGTTATCAAAATTATGAATTTTGATTAAATGGTGTGGCTATTTTGTCAAATTTGACCCTGTGTTAAAACAGAACATAAGAAGCAACCACTTTTTTTTCTCAAACTCCTCCCAGGGACGTCATCTGATTGACTTGACGATTCTAATTGCCCGACGTGCGCACATGCCAATGTGCACACATGCGTGAGGGCCCGTTCAACGCCGCTTGTGGCTTTAATTCATAATGATATTTAATAAAAAAGCTAAATTATTGTTTAGAGAGATATGAAAGGATTACAGATAGTCCTGATAAACATGTCTGTAAAACAACCTTTGGTTTGGTTGATGGACTGGCAGTTCAGCCTCCCCTAGGTAACCTCAGTGAATTCCAAAAAGCTCCATGTGAGCCACATGTGGGTTGGCACATGTGTGTTTCTAAAGGGGGCATGGTGTGGGGTGTGCTGTAGGGTGTGCATATATGACATGCTCCCCACTTCACCATCATATGTATCATCCTTACATATAGTATGAATTGAAAATGGCAGGGCTGCATAAACCTTAAGGGCTCCACTTAGTTACCAAAATAGATCTTAAATGCTAGCATACTTACACACCATACAGGACCCCAACAGACATGTTTGAGTTTATGAGTAGATGTTTTATAATTATATATTTCACATTTATTTCAGTGATAGCCTTCAAAATGCTAAATCTAAAGTATTTTTTTCTTCTATAATTTCCCAGGTTGCAAAGGTGATGCCTGAGAATACGTTTTACTTTTCTATTCTGAGGCACCCTGTAGCCATGATGGAGTCCATCTTTATTTACTACAAAAGCATCCCAGCCTTCCATAAGACTCACAGCCTGGATAACTTCCTAGACACCAGCTGGAGAAACTACAACTCATCAGTGACCAACAACCACTATGCTCACAACATAATGGCTTTTGACTTTGGCTTTGACAACAATGTTGCAGCTGATGCTGAAGACCTGGAGGAGAGAGCAAGCATGGCTATTGCAGCCATTGAACGGGACTTCCATCTAATTCTTATTTCTGAATACTTTGATGAGTCCATGATCTTGCTCAAGCATTCCCTCTGCTGGTCCCTTGAAGATGTGGTTTCTTTTAAGCTCAACAGTCGCAGTGAACGAACCCGTCACACACTTTTACCAGACACCGCAGAGAAAATCAAGAGGTGGAATGCTTTAGACTGGAGGATTTACCTGCACTTTAACACCACTTTCTGGCACAAAGTGAATAGCCTGGTTGGGCAAGAGCAGATAAATAAGGAAGTATCTCAGTTGAAAGAGCTACAGACCAAGCTAGCAAACACCTGCCTGAAAGATGGTGGAGCAGTTGACCCTTCCCAGATAAAAGATGTCGGGCTAAAGCCATTCCAGTATGGAGCAGCTGTCATTCAGGGCTATAACCTGAACACACATATAGACAATCAAACCAAAACAAAATGTCAGAGGCTTATAACTCCAGAACTGCAGTATACAGACCACCTGTACACCCTGCAGTTCCCCGAACTGGCTGAAAAGCATAGACAAGCAACTAGAATGGTTGCGCCACAGCATCAACGCTCAGGCAGACCCAGTAAAATAGCCTGGGCCCGGGAACCTCATCACAGGCGGATCATAAGACGCAAATTCTCAAATCTCAAGAACCAAAAAGCCTCCACAAGTGCTCTGTTAACACATACCGAAGCTAACAACAAATCAAGTACACTATGAGTGGTATCTGTATTAATTAATCATAGAAAGATGTTATATGTTCATACCACAAGACATAAATACAGATATTTCATCTAATGCTCACTTTCAGTGTTGTTCACAAGCCACAAAATTGGTTGTTGGAAGTTGCTACAGGAATTGTCAGTGTCAACAAAATGAAAGATTTCATTCTGTTAAGTTAATTTGTTAAGTTTGCTTAGTCATACTTAAAGTTTTTGGAAATCTGATAGTAGCACCAAATAAAGTGTCAAATGAAACAAATAAGCATTCTTCAGGATTCTGTTATATCACCTCCACGATTAAGGTTAGGTTAAGTTTAGGTAAATAAATCGACACAGCTGACACTAGAGAACAATAGTGATGTTGGATAAAAGAAAATGAGAGTGGTGGAAGAGGAGATGGAAGCTGTGGTAGGATGCAAACAGTTTTAAAGTGAGACACTTCCAATCACTTCCGACTTAGCTCTCATGGTTAAGGTTAGGGTACGATATTGTTATAGCTGCTAGATGGTTTTAAACTGTATTACATACTGAAAGGCCTTCCAGTTCACATGAACCTTTCTTTACCTATGACCTCCTGTCTGAGTGTTAAGTGACTAGTCTAGCTTAGCACAAAGAAAGTATGGGGGAAAGATCTTCGTTTCTTTACATCACAGAGGTGTTATTGTTCATATTGTTAGAAAACCAAAAGTTAACTGCATTTAATTTATATAGTCAGAGTTCTTTAATTAAGTATTGAAAATAAAGCAATGTTTGATCACAGCATTTGAATGATGTTCAAGAAAGGACATTTAATGATTAATGATAATATTATGACTTCTGTGAAATATACTGTATATGTTATATTTTCTTTCAATCAATATGCTGAATTTGAGTTGCTATAGGTTGTGTGTACGGCTGAGAGAATGGTCACTGCACTTAGTCCAAAAACCTGCACCTGTTGTATTAGCTGAACACCACCTAAAGTTTGATCAAAAATCGGAGCTCTAATGCATTCTAGCTACTTGCTACTTGAACTACATTTTGACAGAGTTGATTGTATACATTGTGAAGCATTCAGGCAGGCTAACCAGTGGCAGAAATTAAGAGACCTACTAGACTGTGCAAGTAACAAGGAGAACATAATGTATGCAGTCTTGTGTGAACTAAATAATAATGATGATATTGATTATATGAAAATCTTTTAACCATTTACATTATTCATTCTTTTTTATCATTTTACAACTGGCTCAGAGATACTTTGTTTTTTTTTTACACAAATGAAGATGTTTGTAATACACAGAAATATGGTCATAAATAATAGCATTTGCATTCTGAAGTGGATAAAATCCCTATCATGCTGTTGTCTATTCTAAACAATACTAACTGCACAGCACAACCCCATCAATGCATCTCAGCATGGTTAGAAATGTAGATCCCTCTTATAACTAACACAAACTAACATGTAGCTAGTACAACAGGCTGTGGTTCCCAGCATCAGACAGCTGTTAATTCAAAAAGCTGTAAAATGATTATGTGACCATGTGTAGGAGGCGTTCAGGTGGTCATTACTAACTAGTAAAGATAAAGGATTAATGGGATGAGTAAAGAAAAATGAATCATCTAGATCATCAGAAGCACCTGAATGCACTTTTAGTTTGGTCTCTGTGAGACTTTGAGCACAGCCTGGTGATGTGCAGGTCTCCTGCCTTCAGTCTTCTGAAGGATGCATCCTCATATGCTGCCGATTCATAAAGAGTGAACATTTTTGGTCTATTCATCCGAAGCTGATATTTTGTTTCCCTTCCTTCTTGTTTCTACTTGTGCAAAATAAAAGACAGAACCAGAAACTTGTCTCCAGAATTGTTCATCACTATAAAAATATGTAGATAAAGTATCATGATTATCTACTTTGTGTAAAAGTATATATACAGGAAAGTCAGTGAATGCATGATAAAAGTATTATTGGTATATAAAATATGAATATTTAAAACTTGAATGCTGCATACTGAAAGAGGAAACTATAAAAAGTTTGCAGTTCTGACTTTCACAATTAAAACTGAGGCCAACTTGAATTCAATGGAATGAATTCCAGTCCAGGAACCAGTTTTACTTACTTCACTGCAGCAGTTTGGCTTCCCAACCCACACCAGACATTTTTTCATAACCACACTATCAACACACCAACAACAGTCACCAAATGACTTCAGGAATCGGTTTCTGGAAATGATGTCACAGTTAAGAGCAGTGCTGGGGTAAGGGAACATAACAAGAGGAATGTTAGAAGAAGAAAAACGTTTTATGCAAACATTCAAAGCTGATATTTAATTTCCCTTCTTGGTTTTGTTTGCACTTTTTACAAAATCTCCAGAACTGTTCATCACCTTAAAAATGTGTAGATAAAATACACAACTATGGTGTTTAATTAGTATCAAGATTTGAGCACATAAAAATGAAGTGTGTGCATGTGACGCATGACCTTTGGTTGGCTGTTTGGTTTGATTACTGACACAGTTGAGGACAGAGAGTTACAGTTTTGTGACTAATCAAATACCATAAAACTAATCTGAAATCATGAATGAGAGTGTGAGCCTTGGAGTAGGTGTACCTGTTTATGCTGTTGAAATATATGCTGGCCTAAGCCTCCAATTTCTTCTAAACCTGAAGAGGAAAAATCAATCTTGGAATGAGGCAGTACTTTAAAGCAGCCACCAGATGGGACTCTTGTTCTTGTTCATTTTAAGAGTGGTCCATGGAATATAGCTGCAGTCTTTACCTGTTTAGTAATCATTATTACTGTGTGTGTGTGTGTGTGTGTGAGTGTGTGTGTGTGTGTGTGAGAGAGAGAGAGAGAGAGAGAGAGAGGTAGAGCGGGCCGTCCACTCATCAGAAGATTGGCAGTTTGATCCCCTCTAGTCTGCATGTTGAAGATACTGAACCCCAAATTGCTCCTGAAGGCTGTGCCATCAGTGTGTGAATGTGTATGAATGGTTAGCTCCTCAGACTGATGAGCAGTTGGTACCTTGCATGGCAGCCAATGCCATCAGTGTATGAATGTGTGTGAATGGGTGAATGAGATATGTAGTGTAAAAGAGCTTTGAGTGGTCGGAAGACTAGAAAGGAGATATATAGGTACAGTCTGTTTACCATTCCTTTGTCTTCAATCAGATCAAAGTGAAATTGAATGACTATGAATGCTGTCATATTTGTTATCTTTACAACAATGAATCTTTACAACGATATTTATTATTATAGCACAACATTTCATATGGGACATTAACATGTTGACATTTTAAATAAATTATGATACTAAATAACACTTCATTCAGTCACTTCCTGTATATGCTGGAAGGTCTGCAGAAAACTTCCTCTGAATACAGAAGTCTTGGTGAGAATAATCTCATCAAACATAGTTATGTGGAAAGCAGCACTGCACGAAGGTATAGGAGGTGTTGTTTATCAAGTTCAGATCGCAGCCAGCCTTTCATTATCATTTACAGTTTTTCTGTCTCTCACATTTATAGCTCAATATCTGGATTTCTTTTTGCTTTCACACAGAATTCCATAGAATGACCAGTGACCGAGGACTTCAATGAGTCCATTCTGGACCGGAATAAGGCACTTACTGTTATATATGCAGGTTTTATAAGCTGACAGAGGCTAGACAGAAAAGGGAGCTCATCTGGACAGCGCTAAAGTTGGTGAGACTATTGAGATGAAGCTTGTTGCCATCTGCCATTCAATAAAAGAAGGAGAATCAGGCTGCGTGGTACCTGATGGTGCCACCTTTGAGTTGGGAAAACGCTCCGCCCACACCTGCTTTGTAAACATGATGGAGGCAGATGAGAAGTGCTACATCTGATGCTAATGTTAGCAGCCACACTCGACCGGGCGTTCAGATGCAAACTGATGAAGTCTACCTAACGACTGCTTAACTGCTTAACAAACTAAATGGACTGCAGGTCAATGTCAGTGTTAGAGGACAGCAGAGGTTTTACAGATAGTATCCTCTGAATTAAGTGAACTTTATTTTGACACATAAGATGTTGGAAAAAAGTCTTTATGTCAAAGTGACTGTTACTGTGCTGTCAGGTTAAGCTTAGAGGTTTGTCCTGAGATGCTCATATTGAAAATGAACAGTGAAAACGTTTTTCAGTTTTTCATATAAAACATATTTCATGTTTCATGCTATTTGTCATTGATGTCTTCAGCTACTAATTCAGTTTGTTTTGAAACATGTTTGAATATGTTTGGATGCTTTTCACAGAAAAAAAAAATATGTGCGTGTAATTGAATGAATTAATCACAGAGCCTATAATTAATTAAATTAATTTTTTGAATCGCTTGACCGCCCTAATTAAAATGTAAAAAATGTTAAATGCCTTTCAATTATACATATGGAATCTTTCAGGATTTGACAGATAATGTATCCTTTCATTGCCACTCTACTGGTCTGTGCTAATCTCTCCACATATTTTGGATACTTTGACATTTTTGACTGAAGTATGAACAAAATATTACCGTGTTAAAAATCACTTTGTGTTGCACATTGTGTTTACTAGACTAACAAATATGAGAGTGCTGATTAGTCCTATGGGCTAAGGTGTTACTGTAGAATGCCTGCCATCTCTCCTCATTGGTAAAGGTGGCAGTGGATGCCTGTTCTCCTTCTGCAGTCTGAAATTTTCATTATTGACCTTTTCCAGCTTAAACTTTCCTGTGAATTTTAAATGTTCCATTCTGAGAGGCATTTTAGATGCTGAATGTGTGGTTACTATTATTTCAGGGTAACTTGGCTGTGTGCCTCCACACAAGAACAGTGCCGAAGTTACACAGTTTTTCAGGTTTGATTTGATATATCCTGGGATTATTTAGGTAAGTTAGGTTATGTTTCATTTTCAAAGGCCTGCAGGTCCTTGCTCAGTTTGGACTGCAGTGAACAGATGTTGGGCTTCAAGCTATAATCTGTGTTTGTTTGTCTTGCCAAACACAATAGGACAGTGGCAAGCATTACTGTGCTTCTGGGCACATCATTGTGCTCTACATTCCACCAACCATTCATTCTCTCCATCACTTCATGTTTTTACCCATCTATCATGGTTGGTCCAGAATTTGTCACAATCTGAGACAAAAGCGAGCTGAATAAAAGTACATTTATTCAGAGAGAAAAAAAATCATCATCAAAGTTTCATTAAAACAGTAATAGGAAGCACGTGTCACGTGGACAGACAAACTGAAAACATTTCCTGGCAGCTATTCCAAAGAGTACAGGGTAAAATATGTATGGTGTTTGCTGATGTGCAGATGAGATGAGATGATGAGATGTCAGTCATAAACAGTGACAATCAGGGTCCAGTACATCACAGCATGGTATTACCAGCAGAGTAGGTCTGCATCAAAAAAAACACACAGTTATTTGTATACTACCTGCACATGTCCAGTTTGTAGTGGAACTGCACAGCTCAGCTACCAGAACCTAGCCATTACCTGCACATCTCTAAAGCAAATTCTGACACCACTGGACAGGCCTGACACATAACCTGATGTAGTCTCTGAGCTGTTGCTGATCAGTAGTCTACAGGCAGCAGACTGGAGCACCATGGGAGTGGCACATATCAGACTGAAAAAATAAATAAAGATGAAAGTGAAATGCAGTGAACAGTAATACCCTCCATGTTTCCATGAATTATGTTCACTTGTGTCTCCATACTCCTATTTTCTATACACACATCTGTAGATCTGTTAAAAAAAAAACGTTTTCTGTTATTTTAAAGCCAATTGCTGTGATTCCCATTCTCCAAGCTGTGGAATGACCAGATATAAAATTATTTTGATTTTGGACCATGGGAATGCCTGCCTCATGAGTCATGAAGTTTAAATGTTTATTCTTGTCAAAAGCGCCTGACATTTTGCCTCATTTTGCCTCATAACTTCACTACCATTAGTCATAGAGCATTATGAGAGGTACCACATGAAAGCTCATGAAATGTCCTTTAAGGTGATACCCAATACATTAGTAATCTAGACAGTCATAGTTGTCTTTAAAGAGAAAATATGTACATTTTAGGCGAATTTTGGAGGTGTCAGGTCAGATATTACACCATGGTATCTCATTAAATTTTACTGACTCAACAAAGGATTAATGGACTGAAGCTATTTAACTGAATTCACATTCAGTTGTTGAGATCAGCCTCTTAGATGAGCCTCTGTTTTGGCCTGTCAGGGCATAGCCAGTTTCCTAATATTTAAATTGGGGCCAGCACGTCATGTCATGACATTTTGACCCAGACTGTGTAGGATATTGCATCATTTGTTGACAGACAAAGGTGCCTTTGATGTTTTCTGCTTGTTTTTTGTTAAATGTCCTGATTGAGCTATAGTTCAGATGATTAAGGCCAGAGTTTTTAACATTTAGCTCTCAAAGTGGGCAGAGAACTGGTAGACAAGATTCCCCCGATCACGGTTATTTAAGCTTTTGGATACAACACACCGTTTGGCATTGAACGCCACCTTCGAGGGGTTTCATTCAGAGACTTTCTGTGTCTTTCACTGTGAGATAGTGCATGCAGCAGCTGCGACTAATTACTCTGACCTGCAGCTGACCCTGGTTGCTTGGCAACCTGAAGCCTGCCTTTGACTAACTTTGTTGAAGTCTCTGTATGATATCAATAACTAATCAAGACTACATTTTTAATGTCATTTTATCCTTATTCTGACATAGATAAAGACACAGACAGACACACTGCGCACAGACAAGACAAAAGTCTTTCAAAATAAGAGTCCCTTCAAAATAAAAGACTTTGTAAAACTCTCTCATTAACAGACACAAGACCACACACACACACACACACACACACACACAAACACACACACACACACACACAGACCAGACAAAACTCTTTCAAAATAAGAGTCCCTTCAAAATAAAAGACTTTGTAAAACTCTCTTATTGACAGACACAAGAACACACACAAGCACACACAAACACAAACACAAGACAAAGTCTTTCAAAATGAGAGTCCCTTCAAAATAAGAGCCCATTAAAAAGGCAATGATGACACAGCTTGTTGTATTAATACTGAATTTACTGAGCAGGGTCAATAATAATGCATGGAGGCAATGGGGCCAGAGTCAGGCACACTCAAAATTTCTTTAGAAATTTTTCTAGTTATTGAGTGTGCCTGAAAGAGCACACTCTTTACTATTACTCTTTACTATTGCTATTACTATTTGACTTATTATTGAGTGTGCCTGAAAGAGCACACTCACTCACACTTCTGACCCTGAAAGAGACGTGCGACGTGCTTTACGGTAAGCGCAATTCTGTCACTTCCGGTTATCGGTGTTGCTGCCACGGTGCTCTCTGCTCTGCTCACCTAAACAGATTTTCGTATATTTTTCACATCAGTGACTACCTACATAACTCTACACTATCCTTACACTTGTTCTGTTTGTGCACGAACAAGTTTCTTAACTCTAGCAACCACAACCCGATAGTTTTCCCACTTTCTGTTAGTCACACTAACTTCCCTAACTATAGCAATGGCTTCTCTCTGCTCTCCTGCTCTCTCTTCTCCTCCTCTCTCCTCTCCTGCTCTCTCCTGCCAGCCGGGAGGCTGGGTGACTACACGAAAGAGGCATAGCCCCAAACTGAAGCCCACGATACACCACCAACCGCTCCACGTTTCAAACAGATATTCCCCACTCAGCGACACACCCGCTGAGAAGCCAACTCTGGTCATTGGCAGCTCCATTTTACGAAACGTGAAGTTAGCGACACCGGGGGTCATAGTCAAATGCATCCCTGGGGCCAGAGCGGGCGACATCGAGTCAAATTTGAAACTGCTGGCTAAAGTTAAACGTAGATACAGTAAGATTGTTATCCACGTCGGCGGTAATGACACCCGGTTACGCCAATCGGAGGTCACTAAAATTAATGTTCTTCTCGTGCATACGCCAAACGATGTCGGACTCGTAGTTTTCTGGACCTCGCCCAATGACCAGTGATGACATGTATAGCCGCATGTCGCCATTTCACCGCTGGCTGTCGAGGTGGTGTCCAGCAAACGATGTGGGTTTTACAGGATAATTGACACCTTTCGGGAAAACTCTGAAAACGTCTGATTAGGAGAGACGGCATCCATACCACTTTGATGGAGCAGCTCTCATATCTAGAAATATGGCTAAGTTTATTAGCGACTCAAAGCCGCATAACCCAGAGTTGAGACTCAGAAGCAGAGCTGCAGTCTTACACGCTCTCTCTGCGCTCCATTAGAGCAGCTGCCCACCTAACTTTAGTATAGAGATCGTGTCTGTCCTGTCCACCTACATTATTTAAAGATAAAACAAACAGAAGAGGAGTTCATCATAAAACTTAATAAAAATTAAATCAACATCTCAAACAGTCCAAAATAAGAAAATTAAATGTGGAATATCAGGTCCTTGTCCCTCTAAAGCTGTTTTAGTCAATGAATTAATATCTGATTATGATATTGATTTATTTTGTTCACTACGCTGAAACCTGGCTGCAGGAGTGATGAATATGTTAGCTTAAATGAATCCACTCTCCCAGTCATTGTAATACCTACATTCCTCAGAGTACCGTCGAGGTGGTGGAGTTGGAGCCATTTGACTCAAGTCTTTAATAAATCCAAACCTAAACTAAATTATAATTCATTTGAAAGTCTTGTTCTTAGCTTTCACTCACCCAATCCTGGAAAACATTGGCAGCCAATTTATTCGTTACAGTATATCGAGCTCCTGGCCCTTACTTCTGAATTTTTATCTGAATTTGTAGAATTTGCATCAGGCTTGGATCTCAAACAGATAAAGTAATTATTGTAGGTGATTTAATATTCATGTGGACAACCACAATGATAGTCTTAGTACTGCGCGGTCTCTTTATTAGATTCAATTGCTGTCAGAGTGTCAATAAACCGACTCATTGTCTGAACCACACTCTTGATCTTGTTCTTCATATGGTGCATTGAAATTGATCATCTAATAGTCTTTCCACAGAATCTCTCTTCTATCTGACCATTTCTAATAACCTTTCGAAGTTCATATTACTGGACTATAAGCCTTTTTGCAGAAACTCCTACAGCAGATGTTTATCTGACAATGCTAGCCAAATTTAAGGAAGTGATTCTCAGTATTGAATTCAATGCCATGTCTCAATGTAGCAGAGGACTTGTCTGTTTCTTTAGCTCCTCACAAATAGGATCATCTTGTTGACAGTACTACAGGCTCATTACAGACAACTTCGACTCTATTGCACTCTGAAAAAGAAGATAATTAGCACCATGGTATAGCCAAAAGACTCGGCAAATTAAAGCAAGTGGCATCGCATCTGAAACCAAATGGCGCATCACCAAACTGGAAGAATCTCGCTTAGTCTGGCAGGATAATCTTAAAACCTACAGGAAGGCTCTCCGTAATGCCAGAACAGCCTATTACTCTTCTCATTAATAGAGGAAAATAAGAACAACCCAGGTTTCTCTTCTTCAGCACTGCAGCTGAAGTAACAGAGAACGCAGCTCTATTGACCCATCTATTCCTTTTTTAGGTCTAACTAGTAATGACTTCATGAGCTTCTTTAATGATAAAAAATTATAACTATTAGAGACAAAATTCATCACTTTGCCTCGACAGGGCACTGATCTGCATTCTGATACAGCAATCCTGGAAACAGCTGCAAACCTGATATATATTTATAGACTGTTTTTCTCCCATTGACCTTCATCAAATAACTTCAATAATTTCTTCATCTAAGTCATTAACCTTCTTAGACCCCATCCCAACCAGGCTGGTCAAGGATGTCTTACCTCTAGTCAGCCCTTCTTATTGGATATGATTAATCTGTCTTTATTATCAGGATATGTACCACAGTCCTTAAAGTAAATGCATCAAACCTCTTCTAAAAAGCCCACCCTAGACCCAGAGGTTTTAGCCAATTACAGACCGACATCAAACCTTCCATTTCTCTCTAAGATACTTGAGAAAGCTGTAGCTAAACAGCTGTGCGAATTTTCTCCATAAGAACAGTTTATTTGAGGATTTTCAGTCAGGATTTAGAGTGCATCATAGCACGGAGATCAGCACTAGTCAAAGCCATAAATGACCTCCTAATGGCATCAGACAAAGGACTTGACCCTGTACTTGAACTTGTTAGATCTAGCCGTGATTTGACACCATTGACCATCAAATCTCTTTTACATAGACTGGAGCATCGTTGGTATCAAAGGAACCGCCAAGCTGGTTTGTCATACTTCAGATCATCTCAGTTTGCCCACGCCAATGATGAACTCTCCATGCAATACTCAAAGTTTGTCACGTATGCTCCACAAGGTTCTGTACTAGGACCACTTCATTCAGTTTATATATAAGGCTTCCTCTAGGAACATTATTAGGAATCACTCATTAATTTTTCATTGTTATACTGATGACACCCAATTATATTTATAGTCACATCTCCCTTTACTGAAAACCCTCTCTCTCTCAATCTCTCTCCCATCACCATTACCGCCAACGATGTTACGACCAAACTTCTTCCTCGAGTTTCTGTGCTTTCTCGCCCAGCAGGTTCTCGTGGATCGCGGACTGCTGCTGTGGTCTGCTGCTGACGCCCACTATATACAGCATCACTGTCATAATTGCTACCACATCTCTCCTATAGTTTATAGTCTGTTAATGTTTCACTGCTGCTGTGCATCTGTGTCCCTCTAACTCTATCACAAGTTCCACTGCTACCGTAATCATACTATCATTTATTGTATTTCATTGTAATTGTAATGACATGTTTGTGGTGTTGATTTGTTCTGGTACACGTGACATCCATTGCACGCCTCCGTCCGTCCTGGGAGAGATCCTCCTCTGTGGCTCTTCCTGAGGTTTCTTCCACCTTTTTCCCTGTTAAAAGGGTTTTTGGTGGGCAAGTTTTTCCTCACTTAACCGAGGGTCTAAGGACAGAGGGTGTCACTCCCTTGTACAGATTGTAAAGCCCTCTGAGGCAAAACTGTGTTTTGTGACTTGGGCTATATAAATAAAATTTGATTTGATTTACTTGACTCATTAAAACTACACTTCACTTATTATTGAGTGTGCCTGAAAGAGCCACACTCTTTACTATCCACCCAGCTTATTGCGTGGCGCCCAGAGGCAATTGGTCATTTCTGTCGGTAATTCTAACGCATCGGGGTCGTTTGAGCTGCAGTCTGACACACGGCGCGCTTGTTCTAATTGGGGCCCGGCCGATGGTGCCCTTTGCTCGGTAAACCATGACAGTTTGGCCCTAAACAGATCACGGTCGTGTACTTCTAGACGGTTAGCTGCCTAATACGCGCTGCCATTAAAGGAGCCGCTTTTTCTGCAGGCAAGCAGACAAACCCGCTTACCAGGCTAAAGAAATCCTTCCGGGCGGAAATGACGTAAAGGTTACCTACAGATCAGGAAAGCCTCCTAATACATCTGGCGGTTGGTTTGATGATAACTACAACGTGTTTGCAGCGCCGTTTACTCGGGTCACGCCTTCCTCTGTCACCAGACACGCACGCATCGTCCTCTCGTTAGCACGGCACACCAAAGTGTAACCAATAATTGAAGCGCATGTAGCACAGAGTCTGCCAGCTGATTGTAACGAAGCACACAATTTAACTGGCAACTCGTTAACGTGAAAGCACTGGACACAGAGTCTGCCACCTGATTGTACCCAGCGACGACAGTTAACCGGCGAAGTCGTTAACATAAAGACAGCACACGGAGTTCGTTGAAGCTGATTGTAAACGAACAACAAGTTAATGGGGAGCGCACATAAAGACTGCACACAGAGTCTGCCAGCTGATTGTAACGAGCGACAACGAGCGACCTAAAATGGACATGGTAACGCATCGGGCATTTAGCTTTGATATATACATGTACAAGCATGAAACTGTTAACTTGTTAGTGTGTTTGTTTTAGTTACATACGTGTTTTTATTCTGTTCATGTTGTGATCTGTGCCATCATATTTGATGAGAGCAGTACAGCTGAATGCATTAGTTAAAGGTGTAGTGACAAATATTGCAAATATAGAAAGATTACCAACTTTTTCTTTGTAATCTCACGCTTTCTTAGAACACTGTACAAATTCACATAAAATATTTCAAAATATCCTACAATTCTGTCTTTTCATATAAATTTCACAGATGCATCGGCATTTCGGCAGAGGGTATCTACACCGTATTTCCGCAGGAAATACAATTTTCTAGTTATTAGTGTGGGGGCCTGTGAAGGCGCCCACACCATTGTTATGCTATTCAAATCTTTATTATTGAGGTGCCTGAAAGCGCACACTATATATTATCCACTGCGCTATTATTATTGGTGTGGGATGCCCAGAGGGCTGTACAAATGATTAAATATTTTGTAAAATTTCTTTCCACCATAAGGATGAATGGAAAATCACAAACCTGTCAACAGTGACCCACTCTACACTTTAAACAACAACAACTACTCCATACTTGCCCCACAGACTTCATTCAATTACTACTTGTAGACAAGATGTTAAACTATTAACCTTGTCCAACTTACAAAATCTTTACCGTTTTTAAACAATTAAACACTAAATTTGAGTATGTTTTACCCACAGCAGCTGCCATAATGGGTGTGTATTGCTCTATTAGAGCCGGTGACGCCAGAGCTAGAGATAAGAGCAGCCACAAGTCCGCTAAAAAAATAAAAACATACCAGTCTGTCCTGGCCGCAAATGTCATGCTACAGACATGATTTGCCCAGCAAAACGAGAGGAAAACTGATACCTACGAGTGATGCCATCACTTGCTGCCGCCTTACCAAGCTCGCGGTTATGAGCCTCGAGCACCAGCTGGCTCCTGCAGCACTCCCACTCAACTCCCATGTTAAAAAGGAGCAATTTTTCAGGCACGCAGACAAACCTGCCTCTTTACCAGACTTAATTAAGTCCATTCCGCATCGAAATCCCATTTTAAAAATACCAGACGCATCAGAAATCCTCATAATAGGCCCGGCCAAGTCGCTTTCAGCCGACATTTACAACGGTCTAGTCGATATCATTTCACTGCAGAACTCCTAACGTTATCGTGATGTGCTCAGCAACAGTCTGACACACAGACGGGTTAGCGCCCATTACGTACTACATTAAAAAAGGAGCGATTTTTCTGCAGGCAAGCAGACAAACCTGCTTCTCTACCAGGCGTAAAGAAATCCTTTCCGTGGCGGAAATGACGTTACAGCTGTTTATTCTCGGTCAGCGTCTCTCCCTCTGTCACTCAGACACGCACGTACCTGTCTTCTCTGGTTAGCACACCGCTAACGCTACGTGTAAACAAACCGTGTGCACGTAGTACATGGAGTCTGCCAGCTGATTGTAACGAAAGCCACTATGAAAGCAACCAAGTAGTCGTTAATATAAAGACTGCACACAGAGTTTGCCAGCTGATTGTAACGAGCGACAATGAGCGGACCCAAACGGACCGGTAATGTACGGGGCATTTAGCTTTACATAGCTTAACACGGCTAAGTAACTGTACAAAAGATCATTCCTTTGTGCATGTTTTTTCTATTGTTTATATTACTACACATGTGAATTCCCACACTGCCGCAGGTCCTGAATGCACTGAACACACGCAATTACCAGCCCAGAGCAAAACGCCGGTGAACGAGCATGCAGTGTGTGGCCCATTGAGCCGTGAGTTATGATGTTTACTTCGTGTTACACTTTGTTGATGTTTGTGTTGGATCCAGAGTTCATTTTGATGACTTAGCAGAAGCTTTGTCATCGGTTTGTATAATGTGACGAACAATTAGCTGCTAACGAGTGACTTGTAGCTAATCGCTAACTAGTGATAGCCTGAGAGTTTTATGCTGTGTTGCTAATTTCTGTTGATTATACACATACTGAAATATAATTGATTAGTAGCGTGTATGTCACTCTTATGTTGTATCTAAGCCTGTGGATTAATGTTCATTATGGTTTCATTGATTAATGCTGACTTAAAATTCATAATTAATCTTAATCTTAATTAATAATGTTATCTGGTTAGAGATATTTAGCCTAGTCATGCCTAAGTTATACTTTACTTTCTAATCATTCTTGTATTGTTGTGCTTGTATTGCAGCAACCACACACTTACGCACAGACGCAACTCGTTCGCACCCCAAATGCAGATAAACAGCTTGAACTTTATTGAAGGAGTCTGCCTCACACGCCATCCACTGAACATGCCAACAGTGTCCTGACCCGACAACCCGAAGCGATTGCTGCCACCTAAGATCCCTATATAGTCAATCATCCATAAGCAAACGTACTGGCATTTAGCTTCACATAGCCAACATGCATGCTATGGGGCTTCAGTTACATAATGTTTTTTCTGTTCATGTTGTGATCTGTGCCAATTACATTTGATGAGAGCAGTACAAATGAATTTTATCAGTTAAAGGTGTAGTGACAAATATTGCAAATAGAAAGATTACTCAGCTTTTTCAGGTAATCTCACGCTTTCTTTAGAACACTGTACAAATTCATAAAATATTTCAAAATATCCTACAATTCTATCTTTCATACAAATTTACACAGATGCATCAGGCACTTCGGGCAGAGGGTATCCACACCGCATTTCTGCAGGAAATACAATTTTCTAGTTATTGAGTGTGCCTGAAAGCGCATACTATATGTTATCCAATCGCGCTTTATTATTATTATTATTATTATTCCGCCTTTTTTGGCTCACTAAAATCCCAGAGTTTTTGTTGCACATACACAAAACGGGTGTCAAACGTACTGGCTCCGGCCGACTCAGACAATGTTTTTCAAAGAGTTTCGCAAGCGGTTTTGCCAGAAATCGCCAAAACCATGCCAAAAATGAATGGGTGTATTACAGAATTTTGAGAGCTAGAGGAGTGATGTCATTGCTAGAGTGCAGAGAGAGAGAAAACTTGTCTAAAAATAAATTTGTAAACTGGCATCGCGTCTACAAAATGTCAAGCTACAGAAATCATTTATAGTTAGAAACGGAGGAAATTTGTCGCCTCACTCATATTCACTGTCATAAAGCTGTCAGATGGATAGTTTTGGCGGAGACGAAGATGCGGTAGCAACACATCTTCCTGCCCAATGTACTCCCATGTTAATTTGACAGGAGAAATTTCCAGAAGAGTAGGTACTCCTGCCTTTACCTGATGACACCGCCAAAGTTTACACAATTTTCGCCTGAAAATCGCAAGGAACTGGCTGACATGACAAGGAAGCCAACGGTCATTAGGGTTTTCGGTTTGCGCACACTATAGGCTGCTTTGCCACCTTCGAGGGGCTTCATTCAGAGATTCTCAGTCTGTGTGATACAGACTGCATGCACAGCTGCGATTTAATTACTCTGACTGCAGCTGACTTCTGGTTGTTTGGCAACCTCAAGCCTGCCTTGACTAACTTTTTGCTGAAGTTTCTGCATGATATCAATGACTAATCAAGACTACATTTTAATGTCAGCCATTTTATCCTCTCTCACAAACACACAGACACAGAGAGATGCAGACAGACCCACACACACACACGCACACATACACACACACAACAAAAGTCTTTCAAAATAAGAGTCCTTCAAAATAAAAAGAGTTTGTAAAACTTTGATTACAGACAAGACCACACACGCAAAACACACAGACATGAGACAAGACAAAAGTCTTTCAAATAAGAGTCCTTCAAAATAAAAGACTTTGTAAAATTCCTTCTTTGACAGACACAAGAACACACACAAGCACACATACAAACACAAGACAAAAGTCTTTCAAAATAAGAGTCCCTTCAAAATAAGAGCCCATTAAAAAGGCAATGATGACACAGATTGTTGTATTAATACTGAATTTGCTGAGCAGTGTCAATAATAATTTATGGGGCAACGGGCTAGAGTCAGGCAGTAATTATTATTATAATCTTATATAATAATATATTAATTATTTATTATAATATTATATATTATTATAATTAATTATTACTTTTGGCTATTTTCAAAATAAAAGACTTCTCAGAATACTCTCTCTTATTGACAGACACAAGACAACCACACATGCGCACGCACACACACACACAGACACACACACGGCAAAAATTCCTTCAAAATAAGAGTCCTTCAAAATAAAAAGACTCGTAAAACTCTCTCATTAACAGACACAAGACCAGCAGCAACACCCATCTCCTGCCCAATGTACTCCCATGTTAATTTGACTGGAGAAAACACGCTGACAGCTATTCAATGCATGGGGGCGACGGGGCCAGAGTCAGGCACACTCCAAAATTTCTTTAGAAATTTTTCAGTTAGCTATTATTATTCTTACGCCGTTGTTCGCAGGCTTCTTGTCCCGCACTGCCTCTGATATACACAAACAAGGTGTCAAAACATGCGTCTGGGCTGCGCCGCGGGCAATGTATTTTCTAAAAGTCTGAGAGTAACGCCAAAAACCACACCAAAAAATGAATGGGTGTGTATTGCGAGAATTTTCGAGAGCTGAGTGAGTGATGTCATCACAGAGTGGAGAGAGAGAAAAATTTGTTTAAAAATAAATTTGTAACTGCGACATACTTCATGAAATGTCAAGGTTACAGAAATTACTTATAGCTAGAACGTGAGAAAATTTATTTGCCTCACTCATATTCACTGTCATAAAGCTGTCAGATGTATAGTTTGGTGGGAGATGCAAGATGCGGCAGCAACATCCATCTCCTGCCCAATGTACCCATGTTAATTTGAGAGAGAAATTTCAGAAGAGCAGGGAGCACTCTTTCTTTCTTACCTGACGACCCAGGCCAAAGTTTACACAATTTTCGCCTGAAAATCGGCAAGGAACTGGTCGACATGACGAGGAAGCCAACGGACATTCCAGTTTTTGGTTTATGCACACCTATAGGCTGTTTTTGCCACCAGGGGTTTCATTCAGAGATTCTCTGTACCTCTCAGTGAGATACAGAGTGCATGGCCACACCAGCGACTAATTACTCTGTCCTGCAGCTGACCCCCTGGCTGCTTGGGCAACCCCTGGGCCTGCCTTTGACTAACTTTGTTGGAAGTCTCATGATATCAATGATCACTGCACTACATTTTTAATGTCAGCCATTTTATCCTTTCTCTAGACAAAGACGAAGCACACATGCATACACAATACACACAGACAAGACAAAAGTCTTTTCAAAATAAGAGTCCTTCAAAATAAAAGACTCGCAAAACTCTATTGACAGACACAAGAACACACACAAGCACACACATATACACAAACACAAGACAAAAGCCTTTAAAATAAGAGTCCTTCAAATTAAGAGCCCATTAAAAGGCAATGATGACACACAGCTTGTTGTATTAATACTGAATTTACAGTGCCATCCATCCATCCATCCATCTTCTTCCGCTTCATCCGAGGGCGGGTCGCAGGGGCAGCAGCCTCAGCAGGGAGGCCCAGACTTCCTCCCCCCAGCCATTTGTCCAGCTCTTCCGGGGAACCCCAAGGCTGCCTCCAGGCCAGCCTAAGAGACATAGTCCTCCAGCGTGTTCTGGTTCTCCTCGGGCCTCTCCCAGAGGACGTGCCTCGAACTACAAACCCCTCCACCACGAGCAAGGTGGCAGCTCCAGCTTCAGTGTAATACTGAATTTACAGGTCAATAAAGCCTCTTTCGAAATTTTCTAGTTACATAAACTACTTACGCGTGCACCCAGGCCCATATGTTCCTGGGCAGAACGCCTACAGGAAAAGTTTTAAACTCTGGCCCATATACTCAGACAGTCCTATTGTCAGCCTCAAGAATTTCTGCTATGCCTGTACAGTAAACTCTAGCGCCACCAACTTGTCAAAATTTGAAGTGCATTCAGCTTCATAATCAAATCTGCTTGTCCAAATGAGGTACCGTTGGAATCCTTGGATCAAAACGGAAGTTCAACTATGACGCCAATTTGCACCATATTGATTTTCCGCCATTTAGAATTTTAATAAAACCTTCAAAAAGCATTTCCAGGTCACGTAGATTGTCCTGATTTCTACAAGACTTTTTACATACACAGAATCTTCAGATCAAGACGACAAAAGTTATCGTTGCGGATTTTTGAATTTCGCTCTGTTTGCCCGTAGGCAGCCAATCAAACTCAGCGCGACACTGCCAACAGGAAGTGAGGCTTACATTCTGCAACCATTTGATGTTTTGACTTCAAATCCTACCACAGAGCCAAGACTCACTTTTTGAGGAGTTCTAGAATTTTGGTGTCCTTTGACCTTAGGGGTGTCATAAGTAGCCAAATGCATTTTGCTCATATCTTCATATTGCTTTGACTTTAACCTTGATTCCAGTGTGTTGAATGACACTCTCAGACATCCCAGTACATTTGCTAAAGGATCAAAAGTGCTTGCATCAAAATCTGGAAGCTATTTTAGCTGCAAACCCGCCAAACAGGAAGTGAGGCTATATATCTCTGCAACAGTTTGATGTTTTGACTTCAAACTTCTAACACAGACTCACGACTTCTTTGAGAGTACCCAAGCACTTGGTGATCTTTGACCTTAGGTAGCTTATAAGTAGCCAAAATGCACTTTTGCTCATATCTTCATATTGCTTGACTTAACCTTAATTCCAGTGTTGACTGATACTCTCAGACACATCCCCAGTACAGATGTAGCAACTCAAAAGTTCCCGTGGAGCCTGGACGGTCTCTTGACTGGTCCTGACTGGTCTCTGACCGTCCTTCACAGGTCCTTCGCAGGTCCGTGACGGAATGTAATCCCCGCAATGACGCCAGTGAGGCCCCGACTGGAAACGCCTCTAAGCAGCCTGGTGAAAATCCAGCCGCACGCCTCATTGCCTATCCAATGGGAGTGAGCAGATTTAATGTTCCCGCTCACCGTGAGACTGTATAGACACATCCGAACGGATACGCTCGGGTGAGTTGCGGCGAATATCAGCTGGAGACAGAGCACAACCATGGATGTGGCTAGTGGTAACGGATCATTACTGATCCAACTGCTCACTGCTCCTGCCAGACCGCACCAAGTCATCCCGCGGATCGCTTGATGGAAAAATAAGTTGTAATAAGATAACACTGAGGCACCGCTGCAAGCCTCATATCTGCAACTCTATGTCGCAACAAGTACCGCAAATGAAACCAAAAAGAACAAATTGTCTCAGAGCGGCTGCACAGTGCCCTGTCTCTCAATAGATCTGTCGGGACTCCTAGTGTTTCGCTTATTTGGTTTCCGAATCTTTTGGGATGTGGGGTGCTTGAGAGTCTCAGTGGGGGTTGAGAGGGGGGTGGTGAACTGGTGAGGGGGGGGGAGTGGGCTGGTGGGGGTCAGGTCAAGGTGGAGGGGGAGGGAAGAATGAAACTCCATGCAGCAAAAACTTTTTTAAAATTTATATGCGGACCAATATACACTCAGCAAAGGCAAGCAAATAAATAAAAAAATAGTATAAAAAAATAAACAAATACGTTGTCGTTTAGCAACAGTAGCGACGCCGCTGTGACTCAGGGTCAGTCTTCCGGGGACTTCTAAGTCTTTCATTTATGAAAATACAGTAAATAAGTCATCCTCCTGTTCATGAACACACTCAAATCACAAGGCCACTGTATAGTATACAGTAGTCAAACCAGCTGCAATCTGTGATCTGTGTGACACTGGGAGACCAAAAAGCCCACGAAGTGCAAGCAAAAGGTTGAGCAATGAGAATGCTAATGAGGTGTTTGTACGGCTCACCTGGCCTAAAGCTGAATAACCTGCACAGCTACAAAACTATTCCAAAAGGCTGTTAATCACCTGTAATTCTTCCTCTTTAAATGGAAATTCACAAAAAAAAAGTTCTTTCACTTATGGTTCAATTTATTTATGTAGGATTAGGCCTATGGGATGAACAAAAATGAAAATACAGTAAATGAAAAAAAAAGAAAAACATAAATTACAAAAAAAAAAAAAAAAAGCAAACGGCCCTTCTTGTCCAAAATTGCCGACACATAATGTAGCCTACGCCCGCAGAGACTGATGATTGTACTGGACTGGAAAGCAGCCGACAGATTTATTAGGCTATGTTATTATTCAATAGTCAGAAAGGAGGGAGAGTATTTGTGGTGTCTATATCTAACATGTCACTGTTTACTAAATCAACAACATCTAGGCTATTCTAGGCTATCCTTACATAATTACTAATGCTTCCCTTCTCTTGTGCTCGCGTACTCTATACTGTATAGTATATGCTAGTCAAACCAGCTGCATTTTCCGCTCTGTAATCTGTGTGACACTGGGAGACCAAAAAGCCCAGTAAGTGCAAACAAAAGGTTGAGCAATGAGAATGCTAATGAGGTGTGTAGGCTACGTCATCTCCAGGTAGAACAACTGTAAAAAGATTCTGTGAGAGAAGCGCCATCTTCAGGTCATACCCTGTAATTAAACAAACAGGTGGAGTTACAGTAAAAAATAGACACGCCCAGGAGAAGGAGGGGGGTCATTCCAGCGCTGGAACTTAGCAGGCAGTTGGCTGGAAGTCGTCTGGAAGATGGCTGCCATTCGGCTGGCTTTCGGCTTGGATGGGAACTTTTGAGTTGCTACTACTGTACATTTGGTAAAGAACTGTGTAATACATGCATAAAGATTTGGTGGCCATTTTGGATTTAGTCAAACACAAGCTTATGATTACAGAGGGCACACACTTTAATAATAATAATAAATAATAATAGATTTAATTTATAATGCACTTTACTTTGAAGCAAATCTCAAAGTGCTACAATACACATGTAATACAAGCAGACAAAGCAATAAATACTGTATATCACAACAGAAGAAATCAGGTTAAAAAACGATATGATTTGGAAAAGAGGAAAGTTTTAAGTCCTTTTTTAAAACTTTTAAGGGTCTGTGGTGCCCTCAGATGGTCAGGAAGGGCATTCCATAGACGGGGGGCAGCGGCGCAGAAGGCTCTGTCACCCATGGTGCTGAGCTTGGTCCTAGGCAAAGAAGATAGTTTGAGTTTATGGAGCGGAGGGATCGTGTAGGGGTTTGTGAGCAGTTCTTTGAGGTAGATGGGTGCGTTGCCATAAATGCACTGATGAGTGAGAAGAGAGATTTTATACTGAACTCTAGCGGAGATGGGAAGCCAGTGCAGTGAGTGAAGGATGGGAGTGATGTGTTCTGATTTTCGTACTCTCATCAGGATCCTAGCAGCGCTGTTCTTGGCGTTGTGGCCTAGTGAGTGGTGACAGAAAAAGCACTTCCATGTAGATGGTTTTATGGTAAGCACCTAGATCATAAGCCTGTAGATTACTGAGAGGGACAGAATCAGTGATAACCAAATTAAGGGTGTGACCTTTAGTATGTGTAGGGACATCGACAAGTTGGCAGAGATTAAAACAGTCCAGTAGTTGAAGAAATTCAGCTGCGGAGCGGCAGGAAGGGGAGTCGACATGAAGATTCATATCTCCGAGTATAATGAGGTTGGCGGAGGTGGTGCAGAATGTTGAAAAAAGTACATTTCAGTGATGAAGGCGGGGTTTGGTTTGGGCGGCCGGTAGATAAGAAGTATCGACATGTGAAAAGGGGGCTTGCACTTAAATGTGAGACACTCGAAGGAGGACAGCTCAGGTAGGGGCAACAGGGATATATCCAGGTCACTGCGATGGATAACTGCGAGATCACCACCTCGGCCAGAGGTGCGGGCTCTCTGGAGGTAGCAGCAGCCAGGAAGGCAGGTTTTGTTTAGGACAGAAAAAACATCTGGTTTCTGCCAGGTTTCTGTGAGGCACATGAGGTCTAGGCATTTGTCCTGGATGTGGTCGTGAAGTAGGCATGATTTATTATTCAGGGATTGTGTGTTAAACAGTTCGATTTTGAGTTTGTGCGTAGTTATGTGTCTCGGAAAATGATGAAGACTGTCTGATTTACATGAAACTTGATGGATATGGTCTTCAGACGATGGCTGGCTGATGGTTGAAGTTTCATCTCTGAATTCCAAACTCTTTTGCCGTAACAGCAAAGCCGCCAAACAGGAAGTGGTCCAATATCTCTGAAACTTGGTGTATGGACTCATGACACCTTCCTGAGCAGGCATAGGCTTCCCTGCTATGCTGCTACGCTGCTAGACCTCCCATCGCTGCTTGCAGCTATATTTTATTATTTGAACTCTGACGTTGATAATGAAGTCACCGGGTTTTCCACGTTTATGTTTCCTGCATTAAACTACATGCCAAGAGCGCATGGGGAGTATCTAGTAAGTATCTCAGATGAACGTTTTGTAGTCCATCTTCTGGACTTTGTAGTTTTACCACAGATCACGTCAATACATTATATATACAATACAATACATTTGCCATCGCATGATGACGTAGTCTAAGTGTAAGTGCAGTCAGATTCTCTGAACACCGTGGTCATCTTCTCCTAACTCCTCATGAATTCTCCTTCACATCTTTCCTTGACCTCGTGACGTTTTCCATTGAGGCCAAGGAAAAGTGGTTAGGAAAGGACTTAGGAGCTGATTTTTTTTTGACTATTCGACCGCACCCCCAGACTTTCTCCCTTTGTGTTATTTTCCTGCCTTTGTAATTGCCTGCCCCGCCCCTGATTGGTTTCACCTATTTGCACTTCCCTCATGTATAAATAGTCCTCGTCTCCCTTTGTCAGTTTGTCTTGTTCATTTCTTGGAGGTGTTAGTCAAGTGTGACCACTCAGTGTTCAGGTAATCTCGTGTTCAGAGTCTGGTGTGAGTTGTTGAGTTCATTTTTTGATCCTCTTTGAGAGCACTTTTTGTTTTTTGTGCACCTTCTTTGAGAGCGTCTTTAGTTTGTTTTTTGTATCCTCTCTTGAGAGCGTTTTTAGTTTGTTCCTTGGATAATAAATACATTTGAGTTGTGCATTTGAGTCCCTCAGAACTGTCTCTGGTCGTGACATTACGGTTGTTGTTTTTTTTTGTTTGTTTTTTTTTATTGTTTCTCCATGCGTGTGTGTGTATTGTATTAATTGTATATGTAGATTTTTTTTGTAATACAGTCAGGAATATATTTTATCTATCTATATCTAAGGTATATCTAAACAAGATGCAAGGACGGATGTCTTATGTTTAAATGTTTTTCCTATAAGTAAGATTAAGACCATAGTAACATTTTTTAAAATGAAAGGTGCATCACATGGGCTACAGTTTGTATGTGTAAAGAATGCTGATATGAGATATGAAACATAACCCATTAACTGCTGCTGATCAAATGGTGAGTAATCTACTCTGTTGGGTTCATATATTTGTAAATCTGATTCTGATGAGTCAGTGCCTCACCACCCATGAACCTCACCGCACGTCGATTTAGGTGTTCTGATCATTCATACTTGCAAAATTGAGCCACCAGCATACAACCGTATCTCTTTCTGTCTCTCCACACTTCAGTTTTTCTGGTATTACTTGTTGACCACAGTTTCCTGCTGCTGTGCTTGAATGAATCTGTATAAATTATTAGCTGTAATGAATTTGATGTAGCATGCGTCAACCACACTCCGCATCCCACTGTCACTGTGTGCTGACTATCTAGCTTTATTTCCCTGGACAGCGAATAAAGCAGGCAAGCAGCAGCTGTAAAATGGAACCTTTGTTGTTAGATGAAGCTCGGAGGTGAAGCTCAGTTATTGCTGCCCAGGGGGGCTACTAAAAACAGGTGCTTCACCATGCATGTGTCTGATTTAGACCTGCAAATCCACACTTGACACACTACTGTTTGCTGACTGTATCTGGAAGTCCAGGACTCAGTGTTTCAACTGATGACTTTAAAACCACACTGTCTGTGCAGATGGAGTGTTTATGCCCAGAGGTTTAATACACTATTTTATACTCCCCTCCACAGATGTTTTGACTGCCAAAGAAGGGAGCTCAAGCAGAGCAGATGAGGAAAATAGACAAGTGAAGTGTTACTGTAACCATAAATCAGAGGAGGTGTTGACCACTAAAAGAAGAAACTCATTAGTAACTAGAAAACTGCCTTTCCTGCGGAAATACGGTGTGGGGGCCAAGGTTATTATCGTAAACGAAAACGAACGAAATAACGAAAACTAGAATTGAAAAAACATTTTCGTTAACTGAAATAAATAAAAACTATAATTAAAAGAAAAAAATGATAACTAACTGAAACTGTATTGTGTGATTACAAAACTAATTAAAACGTACTGAAATTATAGATAAAATTCCCTTCGTTTTCGTATTTGTCATTGTCATTTCGGATTGATATGAAATCGATTTATTCCGCTCAAGCAATTTTACGTGAGCTGGCGGCGCCATACGGCGCCATACGGCATCTCATGGTCCGTCACTTCTTGTGTAGAGTCGGTCAGAATCGGCGAAAAATGGCGACAAAAGTTGGGAGGAAGCGGCAAAGTCCGATATGGGATTTTTTTGAATATGACAGCGTGAAAGACAAAAGCAAGTGCATTGTCGTGGAAACAGGTGATACAATATGTGGAATACTTCTCAAGGGAAAAAACCCCACGAATCTGAAAGTCCATTTGAGAAGCTTGCACAAGAAGGCTAATGGCGAGTACCTTAACAAAGTGGCCTCTCTAAGTAGCTCCCCTGAAAGTGAATCAACATCCCGGCCAGGTAGCGCCGGGAAGGAGGAGACAACCATAATGGACTGCTTTCACCGACGACCAAATAGCTGCTGGTTAGTTAACACACAGGAACACCACAAGCGGGAAGATGCACTCGTAAATATGTTTATTGAGACTGGTATGTCTACAAGACTGTGTGACTCGACTGCCTTCAAAAAGTTTGAGTCGAGCTTTTCACTCGAGCCAAAATTCAAATTACCCGGTGCAGCACGAGTGAATAACCTTCTTGGAGCTAAGATGGAAAAGGCAAAGCACAAATTGAAAGAGATCATAAAGGGCGCGAGGAAACTGACCCTCTGTGTGGATGGTTGGAGCAAGAGAGGATTAACAGCATCTTTATGGGTGTGTCAGCATGTTTTTATCATCCACCTGGAGGCCAGGTTTACCATGCACTGCTTAACCTACACCGAATGGAGCATCCACACACTGGGGAGACCATTGCTCGCTGCATTGATGAGACATTGGAAGCATGGGGTATAGGAGAAGACAAGGTGCTGCTCATTGTGACAGACAACGGCTCCAACATAGTCAAAGCTGTGCGGCTGCTTAGAGATAGAAGCCAAGTACAAAGTGAGGAGTCCACAGATGGTTCACGGGCTGAGCCAGGAGGTGCCGGAGATGGTCTGGATGAACTGTGGATCGAATCAGAGGAGGAGGAGGAGGAGGAGCAGGATACTGGAGAGACTGAAGACCTTGGTGAGTGTGTGGTTATTGTGCCAAATACATTAGACTTATTGATTTGTTTTATTTGGATATAAAATGTAACAATGATATAACCAGTGTTGTAAGCTTTAATTGATATTAATTGAGTTAAAAAAAGAGAGAGTAAAATAATTTACTTGCTCTCATTTACTCACTCATCACATCTGTTAAAACTTAAAATGTATTTGTCACATTTACGTCATAGTTATTGTCATGTCATGATTTCATATCCAATATTGGGATTCATTATGAACATACAATATTAAATGTGTTATCCTGTGTAAACAAATTCAGGGTGCTAACAGTGTAAGAAATTAAATATCATAAAACAAGTAATGTTGTCATTCCTGCTGTAAAACCAAGGGTTACTACAGACAGTCCTAATTTATAAATAATTCTTTATTAAACTGTACTATTCTTTTGTGTATTTTACATTTGATGAAAATAAATTATTTGTTTGTATGTTCTCTCTTTGCTAAGAACTTGACCTGCCAAACGATGGAGAGAACAACAAGTTCCAGAGGATGCCATGCCTGGCCCACACCCTTCAGCTCACCCTGAAAGCTGTCATGAAGCACCCAAATGCAGATTCGCTCATATCAAGAGCAAGAAAGCTGGTACATGCTGTGAGGAAATCGTCAGTGGCAAATGAAGCAATGATCAAAAAGTGTGGCAAAACTTTAGTCCGAGATTGTAGTACACGCTGGAACAGCACTTTTGATATGGTGAGAAGGCTGCTGGAGATCAGAACTGAACTCAACCAAGTACTTGACGAGCTGGGCATTGACACACTTCTCACAAGCGATTGGGCTAAGCTGGAGAACCTGGTTAAGCTGATTCCCCACAGTTTGATGCTACACCAGCAGCAGCCTGCCTATTGGATCCAAGCGTTTCGCTGATTCTTCAAACACCAGACATGGTGCCACTGAGGAGGGCTGCAGAGTCTTTAGTGCTGAACCTGGCAGCTCAGTATAACCCAGCAACTCCTTCTCAGGATAATGTCATTGCCACTCAAACTGCAGCACACTCCCCTCATACTGCCCTTCAGAAATACCGCTTCCTTGCCTCCCGTATGGAGGTCAATGTGTCACTGACAAATGAACCTGATGGAGCCGACAGTCTGTTGACCGACATGAAGAAGTATGGCAACGATGTGAAACAGGGTGTGTTTAATGAGACACCGTTGCAGTTCTGGAGATCAAGAGAGGCTGTCTATCCAAAACTTGCCCCTGTGGCACTAGATCTCGTCAGTGCCCCTGCCTCACAAGCCTTTGTGGAGCGCATCTTCTCAGTGTCTGGACTGTTGTCATCTGGCCTGAGGAACAGAACAACCACATCTCTGGAGCAGCGTGTTTTCCTCAAGATCAACAAGAAATTGTTGCTTGACTGAAGTACACACATCACTCTCTTGCTCTCACACACACACATACACACACACACACACACACACACACACACACACACTAACACGAACAAGCTGCTAAAATATTGAAATGTTGTTGCCATGATGCCAGCATAAAGGAAACATATGCCATATATATATGTCATCCGTTTTTTTCTTCACTGATAGCTGATAAAAAGCCGTTGATGTTAGAGTGGATCCCATTACGTTATAAAGTTGTGAAAAATGTTAATAAGTTGTCAACTTACACAACGTGTAAAATAAGAGTTTCTTTGTTTGTTGTGTTTGAACAACAACTGGATTTCTACCAGTGCCCCATACTGAACTAGTTCTTTTGCTGCCAAAGAACCAATGTTGGACTGAAGGCATTGTAATTACTATAATAAATGTGACTTGTGTCTCACAAATAGGTTTATATTCTTTTGTTCATGTGTGTCTTTAGTCTGTTGGCTGTTTTGATTTGTACCAGGCAGGCACTGGATTTAACCCCAGAAGCAATATTGCACTCATTTTGCACGTAAGGCTGCTATCCTCTGGATAGGGTTGTTGTGGACGGTTGGTTGTTCAACAGTAACTGAAGACATTTTTTAAAATGGCATCTTTTGTTGAGTCTTGTTATTACACAATACTTACTAATTTTTGAATCCTGCACCTGACAAATGACCCAAAGTATGAAAAAACTAAAACTAATACTAAACCTAATAAAAACTAAACTAAAACTAAGCATTTAGTAAAAAATGAAAACTAACTAAAACTAGCCAACCCGCTCTAAAAACTAATTAAAACTAACTGAATTAGAGAAAAAAAAGTCAAAACTAACTAAAACTAAACTATAATGAAAAATCCAAAACTATTATAACCTTGGTGGGGGCCCTCTGCTGCCACTCGTTGCATGGCATTCCCCTACCTCTCTCTCCCCACATCCCTATCACTCTTTAGCCGCCTCTATACAATAAAGCTTGAAAAGGCCAAACAATACATATCTAAAAAATGTGAAATGAGCGGAAAACAGTACAATAATATGAAGTGGTACAATGTTGTGTAATACTGTAGAAATTTGTATGAAAAGGTAGAATTTTGGAAAATAGCCAGGTATATGTGTGTATGAGTAGAACAGTATGAAGTGGTACAATGTTGTGTAATACTGAAGAAATTTGTATGAAAAGGTAGAATTGTAGAAAATAGTTAGGTGTGTGTATGAGTTGAATAGTATGAAGTGGTACAATGTTGTGTAATTCTTTAGAAATTTATATGAAAAGGTAGAATTTTAGAAAACAGCCAGGTATATGTGTGTATGAGTAGAACAGTATGAAGTGGTATAATGTTGTGTAATACTGAAGAAATTTGTATGAAAAGGTTGAATTGTAGAAAATAGGTGTGTGTGTATGAGTTGAATAGTATGAAGTGGTACAATGTTGTATAATTCTGTAGAAATTTGTATGAAAGGGTAGAATTGTACAAAATATTGGAATAGTATAAGAAAGTGTGAAATTAGCTGAAAAAAGTAGAATAGTATAATAATTTGTAAAATATTAATACTAGTAAAACAACAGTAGTAATGTCCTAAATGAGCTGAATCTAAAAAAAGTTGAATACAAGTTTAATAGTACAAGATCTTGGTGAAATTTGTAGTTTGAATGAAGTCTGTAGTAGAAGGAGAAGTAGTTTAAAGTGTAGAAGGCTTGTAGGAGGTTTGTAGAAAGATTTGAAGTTTGTGCAATGTATCTAAACAGGAAGAAATTTGCAGAAAAAGTTGAACTAGAAAATTCCCGCAGAAATTTTGAAAGTGCCAAGTGGGCTGTTGCCGGGGGTCTGTATTTAAAAAGCACACCTCAAATAGTAATATTTAACATGCTTATTTACACACATGAGCAGCTAGTGCTAACACGCTAGCCAATAATTCTGGGATTAGCTGCAAATTAGCAAGTTAGCAATTAGCATGTCTTTACTACCATGAGCAGCAGTGCGTACACGCTAGCTGCTCATGTGTAGACGGTTTGTAAAAGGTTTGTAGAAGGTCAGTGTAGTAGTAATGTCCTAAATGAGTTGAATCTAGTGATATAATTTTTATTTCTGTAGTACAAAATTTGTGGAAGTTGTTAGGTGTGTGTGTGTGTGGTGTGTTTGTCTTGTCTGTGTCTGCGTGTGTGCTTGTCTGTGTTGGTCTGTCTCTCTCTCAGTTAGTGGCTAGCGCTAACACGCTAGCTGCTCTGCTGTCTCTGTCATTTTGGACAGACAAGTTCAAATTCAGTGCCAATAACTGCTAAAATGGCCACCTAATGTTAGCAATTAGCATGTCTTTCATTTTTAGTGGCTATAAATTATGTTATGATTTAACACAGTCCTGCTGGATTCACTGTCAAAACAGATGACTGATATATGTCGCATCATAGGCATAGCAACAGCAGATGTAAACACAAACAACGCAGATTGACGGTCACTACAGAAAATGTCTGCCTGTTACTGTCTGTCAGTTAGTGGCTAGCGCTAATGCGCTAGCTGCTCTGCTGTCTCTGTCTGTCATTATAGACAGACAAGTTCAAATTCAGTGCCAATAACTGCTAAAATGGCCGCCGCCGGGCTTCTGCCTGCTGGCTTCTGTCTGCCGGCCCCAATCAACAGAGCAGTTACTGCACCTGTCAGAATGTCAGTTGGAAATGCTGACAGAGAGAGAGAGAGAAAATGCTGAAGCCACTAATTTTAGCATTAGTCGCTCATGTTAGCAATTAGCATGATACGCTAGCCACTAATTTTCGCATTGGCTGCTAATGTTAGCAATGAGCATGCTTTTTAGCCACTAAAAATTAAATAGATGCAAATGCTAATATGCTAATGCTAACATGCTAATGCTACCACTAATGCTACCACTAATTTCTAGCCACTAAAGATTAGCATTAGCTGCTAATTTTAGCAATTAGCATGACGTGCTAGCCACTAATAGCATTGGCTGCTAATAGCATTGGCTGCTAATGTTACCAATTAGCATGTCTTTTTAGCCACTAAAAATTAAATAGATGCTAATTGATAACATGCTAATGCTAATTGCTAGCGCATCAGCGCTAGCCACCGACACGCTAGCTGCTCTGCTGTTTCTCTCCCTCTCTCATTTCACACAGACAAGTTCAAATTAACTGCCAATAACTGCTAAAATGGCCGCCGCCGGGCAGTTACTGCACCTGTTTGAATGTCAGTTGGAAGACAGAGAGAGAGAGAGAAAATGCTGAGACCACGCCTCGAACAGGAAGGATTTCTGGCCAAACCGTATTTCCAATCATTGAACCGGCTTAACTTTGGGCATCTTGAGCCCTTCCTGAACATCTAGATATGCAGTTTGTCTGTAAAATGAAGAAATGTGACCTCTTAAAATCGATTCAAAGAAAGGTTACTTCTGCTTTCCTCCATAAAGTTTCCCGCCTTTTTAACATGGTGTAGTATATTTTTTAGCCATCTATAGTATTATGTTGTCTCTCCTAAGGTGAAAGTGCATATTTGTAAGAGCCTAACCATTTGTGCAATGACCCCTCTTTCCATGAAACCTAACCATTTGTTAGCATTTACAATCTCACGCTGCATGCTAGTGTATTTACGATCTACCTTTGAGTGGATGATGTGCGGGAATGAACATTCTATGGTATTTATGATCTCTCTTGGTAAGAAAACAGATGGTCAAGTAAGTTAGGGAAGATAATGACAGAGGTTGATTCCTTAAAAGGACAGAATGTTTATTCATGAGTTTGTGAATATAAGACCTAGCCCAGGAGAAGAGAGGGGATTCGGACCATTCGGCATGAAGATTCAAAGAGATGCATCTCAGACTCGCTTGTTTCTTTGAATAAAGTCCTAATTATTCAAGTCAAGACAAGTCGCGGCTCTTTTTTTCCCAAGCGTCCACAGACCGACTTCGGCAGCCACAAGAATTCACTACAATGGCACTCTAGCACAAACATTCCACGCAATACACACCCATTATAAACCCAGAAATTTGAGCAAAAACCTGCTCAACTTTGAGCCTCGATAGTTTAAAAACGGTAAAAGGTGTCGATAAGTGACGTGAATCAATGAAGAGAAGGCAAGAGTACCTACATTTTAAAGTTTAAATGAAGTCTCTCAGTGAAAGTATGCCAGACCAGTTCATTGTTGAAAATGTCTGTTGAAATATTTTTTTTTTCAGGGTTTTCCATTCATTCCTATGCAAAATTTTTCGCAGTTTTTCACGAAGTTATTCGAAAATGCTGAGATCATGCCTCGAACAGGAAGGATTTCTGGGCAAACCGTATTTCTTATCATTGAAATGGCTTAACTTTGGGCATCTTGAGCCCTTCCTGAACGTCTAGATATGCAGTTTGTGTGTAAAATGAAGAAATGTGACCTATTAAAATCGATTCAAAGAAAGGTTACTTCTGCTTTCCTCCAGAAATTTTCCCCCCTTTTTAACATGGGAGTCTATGGGGCTGTGGATGGGTGTTGGTGGCGAATCTATAATACTGACAGCTTTAGCAGACGAACCTGTCTGAGAAGACAAATTTTCCTATGTTTCTATGTATAAATCATGTCTGTAGTGTGAAATTTGTGGCCACAGGAGCAGTTTCCGTTTTATTTTTTGACTGATTTTTTTTTTTTGACAGAGGGAGAGACGCTGACCGAGAGTAAACAGCTGCAAACGGCAGATAAAGTCGTGTACAGACCAAACCTTTGTAGTTATCATCAAACCGACTTCGAGGCTTTCCTGATCTGTGGGTGACCTTTTTACGTCATTTCCCCCACGGAAAGGATTTCTTTCGCCTGGTAGAGAAACGGGTTTGTCTGCTTGCCTGCAGAAAAATCGCTCCTTTTTAATGTGGCATGTAATGGGCAGCTAACCGTCTAGAAGTACACGACAGAAATTATCTGTTTCGGGCCAAACTGTGCAGCCATGAGTTTACAGAGCAAAGGGCACCATCTGCCGGGCCCCAATTAGAGCAGCGCATGTGTGTCAGACTGCAGCTCAGAGCACGACTGATGACCAGACAGACAGAAATGACAGAAATGACCGATGTCCGGCTAGACCGTATCGCTGAAACGACTTGCCCGGGCGTATTATGAGGCTTTCCTGATCGTCTGGTAGTTTTAAAATGCGATTTCCGGTACGGAATGGATTTTATTTGTCTGGTAAAGGAACGGGTTTGTCTGCATGCCTGAAGAAAAATCGCTCCTTTTTAACATAGGAGTTAATGGGAGTGCTGCAGGGACTAGCTGGTGCTCCGAGGCTCATAACACCGAAACGGTAAGGCTGACAGCTTAAGTGATGACATCACTGCGTAGGTATCCAGTTTTCCTACATTTTGCTGGGCAAATCATGTCTGTAGCATGACATTTGCGGCCAGGAGAGACTGGTATGTTTTATTTTTTGACGGACTTGTTAGCTGCTCTTTCACTCTAGCTCTTACATCACCCGCTCTAGCAGGCGCAATACACACCCATTGTAAACGCTGCCATGGAGTAAAAACATACTCAAATTAAGTGTTTAATTGTTTAAAAACTGTAAAAGATTAAGGTTAATAGTTTAACATCTTGTCTACAAGTAGTAATTTGAATGAAGTCTGTAGGACAAAGTATGGAGTAGTTGTTGTTGTTTAAAGTGTAGTGGGTCTGTTGACAGATTTGACTTTTTTCCATTCATCCTTATGGTGGGAAAATTTTACAAAATATTTAATCATTTAGCATCAGTATTAATAGTAGAGATTTGTAAATTAATAGCTCCAGTGTCCTGAATGGTGGCATCTGGTGGTGTTATTTTTATGTTTGTAGGACATGCCCTCTGGGCATCCACACCAATAAATTTGAAGAACAATGGTGAGAACAATGATGCCCTCTGGGCATCCACACCAACTAGAAAAATTGTATTTCCTGTGGTAATACAGTGTGGATGCCCTCTGCCGAAATGCCTGATGCATCTGTGGAAATTTGTATGAAAAGATAGAATTGTAGGATATTTTGAAATATTTTATGAATTTGTACAGTGTTCTAAGAAAGCGTGAGATTACCTGAAAAAAAGCTGAGTAATCTTTCTATATTTGCAATATTTGTCACTGCACCTTTAACTGATAAAATTCAGCTGTACTGCTCTCATCAAATATGATGGCACAGATCACAACATGAACAGAATAACAACATGTATGTAACTAAACAAACACACTAACAAAGTTAACAGTTTCATGCTTAGCCGTGTTAAGCTATGTAAAGCTAAATGCCCAGTACGTTACCATGTCCATTTGGGTCCGCTCATTGTCGCTCGTTACAATCAGCTGGCAGACTCTGTGTGCTACATGCGCACGGTTTGTTGCTGCCACGCCAATTGAAGAAGGTTCCATTGTGTAAATAATAAATAATAATAAATAATGTTATATAAATATAAACCTGAGCAAACATGACTCTCTCCTCCTGTCTGCATCCTTTCATCCTTCAACTGATTTTTTTAACATTCACTTAAATTCATGTGTAGGACTGAAATGCTACACACTCAATAACAATATCACCATCTTATGTATGGAGCTCCAGTGTGTTTGTGTTGCTGTTGGCATGATGAATCCCATTGACAGTCCTGCAGGAGAGCTGTCAGTGGGTTAATGAATAGGTTGTATAAAGTCAGTATGTGTGCTCAGCATATGCTTCCCTTTCCTCCTCTTGCAGCTTAGTTAGGATGCAACATGGAATTTTCCATCTGTACAGCACCACATTTGAAACATGTGGAGAGGCTTGAACATAAAGCAGTCTAATGAAATGAAGCCTGTTAATGACAGATCTGCTGCTGAGGAACTGTTTTTATTAGCACTCCAGTCAGCTCTCCTTTACACAACCCTGCCTTGCTATAAGTCTATATTGTTTTGGCAAAGAAATGAGCTTTGCAAGGATAAAATAATTCTAATGATATAAATACATATTCCATATTGATTTACACTGGATCAGTTTCTGGGCTACAAATGCAGATTCAGATGACTTGTTTACTCAACCAACAGTATAAAAAACAGAAAGCATTGAATTGAAGACAGGTCTAAGAAGGAAATTCTCACACTCCTGCTGCAGCCCCACAGGGTTACACCAGATTTTAGGGTTAATGGATATTATTTTTCATTATTATTCTTGTGCACTAGAAATTTGTAGTGCTTTTTAAAACTATTTCATTGAACAGAAATTTTGACACGAACAGTGCATCACTTACTCAGTTACTTAGTACTTACTTTACTTTAAGTACGTAAGAGAAGGTAATATTTCCAAGGCAGCTTACATGTGGATGTTTCGAGATGTGCAAATGCACTAGAGTAAAGCTGTGTTCAGATCAAAGCAGGTGCTGCAGCAAATCTCCAGGGTTGTGAAGGAGTATGTGGGGTTGAGGCAGGTGATTGGGGGCTGCTGAGGGTGTGCCTATTTGTGCCAAACAGGACTGCTGAGAGACAACCAGAAAACAGGCTCTGCAACACCACCAGAAGAATTATATCAGGCGTTCCGAGTTATCCAGTCCATCCCATAAAAGTGGAGGAATGTTATCAATGAAAATATCAGTGATTATAATACTGTATATGCATATTCTTGGTGAAGGACAGCGCATCAGCAGGGGGAGGTCCTTTTCTTTTCCTTTACTTTTAATTTTTCACACGTTTGATAAAACCGCTTTCCTGTAACTACAGTGCTAACAGGGAACATGACGAATTTGGTAATGTTCCGCCACAAAGTACAAACAGGCCAAACTGGCACAGATCAAAACCAGTGACAAGTAGTCCAATAGCAGAAAATCTAGTGCCAACGCCAGACAAGGCTCAAGAAACAGAAAATAAATAAATAAATAATAACTATTAAGGGGGGGGGGATAACAAGACACAGATGAAAAACAATCAGGAAAAACTAAACATTTCCATTTCCTTCTGACCTATTTTTGTCAGAGTCCACTTCTAATCGATTTCCAGGCTGACAGTTTGTTCAGTATGAAAATATATTAGCAGTCTACTTCTTTTTCAGTAAGACTACTTTCTTTTGGATTTTTGGTATGCATAACTTTTACGGAAGATTTGAAGACAAAAGTCAGAGTAGGATAAAGGTGTGTTGCTTGGCAACAATCTGTGTCTTCAAAGGGATGCACATCATGAAGAGGTTTTTCCTTGCCGTCGTCACCAAAATGCCCAGTCCCAAGTCCCTGGGTATGATTTTTGAAATATAAAAATATAGAAAATCTAAATATGAAATATAAAACTCAGAAATGTCAGTTTTAGAATTTAAAGAAAAAAAATCTAATTTAAAGAAAATAAGTCATTTTAACAGACTGAATTGTGGTGTGCACCTAGTGCATTCATGCAGGTTCATCTCGTCAGTAGGGAGTGGAAAGTCAATCTGGGTTCAGTGCTGGGTGGTGTGAGATTAGTATTGCTCACACATCCATACATCCAGCACACTAAACTGTTGCAAGTTAGAGGACACCAAGAGGCAGGACAGGAGAAATGAAATAGAAAAAGGAAGGGGATGACACACATGGAGTGTCTGTGAGAGAGTGTGAGTGAAAGAGAGAGAGAGATGGATTTGTGTGCATATAGGGAATGTGAAGTAGCTGCATGCTATCCTCCTGAGCCCAGGTGGCTCAAAATGAGAATTTAGTCTTCCCTCATTAGTAGGCAAAGTGTGTAGGTGTGTGTGCATCTGTATGCTCCTGGCATCTTCAATATGTTATTGGCTGCAGGTAAACATGCATAGCTGGAGTATGTGACGTGCATGCAGGAGTTTTTGTACGCAGCCAGCAAAGATGCTGTGTGTGTGCGCACACATTTATATTTGTGAGGACGATTTTGATTTTTAAACATTAGAACTGAGAACATTTTACAAAATTAGATTATTTTTGGTCAATTGTGACTTTAGGACAGTTAAGAATTTGGTTTAAGGTTAATGTTAGTGTTCTGCAAGTGTGGTGTGTTCTAAGTTAGTTAACAGATTCCTCCATTAGAAATATCCATATACGGTTAGGTCTAAAAATATTTTGCCAGTGATAGAATTTTCATAATTTTGCCTCTGCACGCCTCCACAATGGATTTGAAATTAAATAACGAAGATGGAACTTCTAGCGGGTTGATCAGAATAAAGTTGGGGGGCCAGTCAGAGTCAAGTCTGACAAAGTAAAATAAAACAGAGCAAAAATAGTTCAGGCAACCCACACAAAATAATAACCAGGCAGATCAGCACAGCAATAATACACAAAGCAATCAAAACACACCAGCAATGTGATTTTCACCATATATATTTCCACAATTATCAACCACAATGTAAAAAAGTTCAGTTTATTCCATTTGGGAAGAGTCCGTTCCAATATTCCACAATCCCACAGTTCAGTCCAGGGCATGCGGCACCACAAAAAAGCAACTCAAAATTCCGCTCCGGGTTTTACCGCGAACACCCACACAAAATAAGGAAATAAACTCAACATAACCAGCCTCTCGTCGCGGTGAAGCAAACAATACGCACACAGAAAAAAACAAAAATGGATGCATAGGATGCTATCATTGATTTTAGGGCACGGTTCACTCTCTCTATCAGGTTAGTTTGTGGATGGTATGCAGATGTTAACTTGTGTCCCACATTCCAGGTCCGGCATACAGTTTGGAAAACTGAGGAAACAAACTGTGTGTCCTCAGTCCGACAGAATGTAGTCAGGACTGCCCCACCTGGTCAAGATGTCCTTGACCATGATCTGAGAGACGGTTTCAGCAGTGGCATTTCTGATGGGAAACAGTTCAACCCACCAGAAGAAGTAATCAACAAACACGAGGAGATAGATGTTTTGTTTGGAGCTTTTGGGAAAGGGACCCATCAAATCCACTCCCAGCATTTCCCAGGGGCGGTGAGCTTGGGTTTGTTGAAGTTTTCCTGCAAGTTTTCTGTTCTCTGGTTTGTAAAGTTGACATGTATGACAGTTTTTTTTTTACATGTTCCCTGACATCCCAGCTCAGTTTTGGCCATTAGACAAGATGTTGTAATCTTCGGTAGGTTGTAGTACCTTTTTTTTTGTGCCTGCCAGATGTCCAGAGAGGGGATCTTGGCGGAAGTATTCCAGTAACTGTGAGCGGAAACTACGAGGTATGTAGAGTTGGTAGATGGTTTTGTATGGTAGGGTGACGCGCCGGTAGAGGAGATCCTCCAGGATGATGTATGCAGGATTTGAATTAATATCTTGTCCAGTTTCTACGACTTTTTGATATAGAACCTTGACATTCTGGATCTTCCTGTTGTCTCTTCCACAGGGCCTCAATGGAGATAGGAAGCTCTTTTGATGGTTTTGGAGGGGCAGATGTGACAGTAGCATACAAAGGTACGGTTGCATGGATGGAGTCTGTAGGAGCTCGGGAGAGGGCATCCGGTACAGTGTTGTACTTTCCCTTTCTGTATTCAACAGTGAAGGTGAATTCTTGAAGTGCCCACCTGATGAGTCGTGTGCTGGGTTTGGTGGTTTTGAACACCCATAGAAGAGAGGCATGATCGGTAACCACTGTGAATAGTCTACCTTCCAGGTAAGTTCTCCACTTCTCAACTGCCCACACCACTGCCAAACATTCTAGCTCAGTGGCAGCGTAGTTTTTCTCTGTAGGATTTAGACTGCGGCTGGCAAAGGCGAGGACTTCCTCGGTTCCATAGCTGGATTTCTGGACAAGCATTGTCAAGACTTTTAGTGCTGTCATCATTTGTAGCTCTAAATAGTTGGTTTAAGGCTCTTTGTTTTATTTTGAAAAGTCTGTGTGGCTTCCTGTGTTGATGTTCACGGCAGCTGTATTCAGGTATTAACAGAAGCACACAGCCCATTGGTAAGCTGCAGTTAGCCGAAAATAGCCTGTTGATTATGTATAACTTATGAGTATAATGTGTTGCACTGTTGAGCTATCTTTAAAGTGTGATGTGAGAATAAGAGTGTTATTTAGCGCTCGCAGTTAGCACTCGCGGTTAGCGCGCTAGCTCTTGTTAGCATCGCCGCTAGCTCCCACAAGCATGCTTGGTTAACTCTATTAGCTTTCCAGGCTAGCACTTAGCTACTTGTATGTTAATGTTAACTGCTAATGTTGACCAAGATACTGGTTTAGGTTGAGGGTTGCTGTATTTACTGCAATTTATTACTTTAAATTCATAAGAAAACATTTGACTAATATATATTAAAAGAGTTAATGTTTGTTTATGGTAAAAAGATAAAAATATAAGTTACAATTTCATTAATAGAATTACATGTAACCTGTTATATTTGGTTTACTCATTTCAGGTTTATGACCTGTGGTCGCCTGTGGTCATTTGCAATAAAAATAAAAGAAGACCAAGGATAAAACACGAGTTATTGCTTCAGTGTGCTTCCTGTTAAGCCTTTTCGGAGGGCTGAATTTAAAAAGTCCGAACAAGCATAGCCCCAAGTCCAATCTCACTGGCGTCGGTGTATACCACAAAGGGAGCAATGAAGTTTTGGTGGCCCAGGACAGGTGATTTTTTGAGGGTAATAAACGCTGTTTGGCATGCAGATAACAAGCTGAATTTTGCTCCTTTTTTCTTTAGGGCATTCAGTGGTTCTGCAATCTGGGAAAAGTTGGGGACAAATCGGTGATACCACCCAGCCAAGAACCTTTGTAGAGCTTTCAGGTTGGTGGGTGCAGGGAAGTTCTGCACAGCCTCAATTTTGTCTGGGTCAACCTGGACTCCTGTAGCAGAGACAATATGGCCCAGGAATTTCAAAGAGGTTCTGAACAGCTTACTTTTCTTCATGTTCACAGTGAGACCTGGGTTCCAGAATTTGTCCAGGACAGCCTGGACGTCATAAGAATGCTGTTCCCAGGGCGAAGAGAAGATGATGATGTCATCCAAGTAGACAAAACAGACTCCCTTCAGCTCTCCCAGTGCTCTCTCCATGAGCCTTTGGAGGGTGGCAGGGGCATTCTTAAGTCCAAATGGCATGACTTTAAATTGGAACAGTCCATGAGCGCATATAAATGCTGTGATTTGCAGTAGCCACTATTTAGGTCTAGTGAAGAGAAAACAACAGCACCTGAGAGACTATCCAATATCTCCTGGATTGCGGGAATGGGATAAGCATCAGTGACTGTGTTCTCATTCACTTTTCGGTAGTCGACACAAAACCTCGGTTTCCCTTCTTTTTTGGGAATCAGGACTGCAGGCGAGGCCCATGCAGAACAAGAAGGTGTTGCTGCAGATGGTGTTGCTGCAGATGGGATTGTTGAGGGTGGGAGTGCTGTGGGTAGGATTCTTGAGGGTGAGAGGGTTGACGGTGGGACTGTTGCGGGTGGGATTGTCCAGGGGCCCTTGACTTTTTGAACTGATTATAATTTGGGCATGAATATGGAGTATGACTGCCTTTACATCTCCAGTAGTAAACCACAGGGGTGATGTTGTCTTTCTGCGGTGGTGGGTCATCAACAGTACACATCTCCACTTTATCTCTTTTTGTTTCACAATTTTTTTTGTCCGTTGTTCATAGATGTCTGACTTGCCCTGTCCTTTTCCAGTTGTTGTCCGAGCCTCACCAATTCATCCACTGTCGTTACTCTGCCTTGGAGCTGGCTTGCCATAAAGGGATTGAGGTTCCTGAAAATCATCTTTAAGACTGCGTCTTCCTGAATTCCAGGCTTCCACCTCTGACACAAGGAGCAGTACCTGAAAGCAAAACCTCTGATGCTTTCACCTTCGCCTTGAACTCTTGTCCACACTCTCTCTGCCAGTTCATCTTCATAATGTTCTGACAGAAAGGCAGCACAGAACTTTTCTTGAAAATCTGTGTGTTTAAACGTACCACATCCCACCAGTCTCTCACTGTTCCATGTAGAACATTCCTCAAGGTTGCCATCAACTCCCCATCCGTCAGTGGATTTAAAGCAAGAAAGTCATTACATTTATCCAAGTACAAGAGGGGATCTGGTTCATCCTCCATCTTTCCAAATGATGGAAACTGTAGTTTTACAGGACATTTTCCTGTTAACAGTGCCCTGGCCTCAGACAGAACTGGAGAATCATCAAGAGACTGAAGCACATCTGCCTCTGAGCCCCCTCCAACCGAACATTTTTCCGTGCTGTTTGCACAGGGATTGTTGTAACTGCCGATACATTCCAAGTTTGTTTCATTGTACCCAATTCCTGGGACATGGAATCCATATTTTGTGACAATTTACACACATCATCCTGCAGGTGCTCAATTGAATGTGCAACTGGGGTCATGAACTCTTTGATGTCCTTTAAAATCTCTGTATGATGGTGAGTTAATTGCCAGTTAAGGTTTGCTGAAAACTGATTCCTCAATCAACTGACAAATGTTGATTGTCCAGAGTTTCATGTAAGTGCTGAAAGTGTTGTTCATATGATGCTGTGACATTTTTAAATAAAGTTGTAACTGTTTTTTAAGCTCCTCCTTGTGTTGTTTTTGTGTTTCCATTAGAATTTTGAGCTTTTCCTATTTCCCTTATTGTTTTATGAGTGTCCACGGGTTCCTCCATTTATTCAGTCATCCATAAAGATGAACAACCATCATCTGGTGATTGACTTGATCATTGCAGAATATTATACTTGTTTGTCCTAAAAAAACTCCTTAAACATTTTTTGGATCATTGTCTGTCTGTAAAGTGAAGCACTGTCCAGTTTACTTTGCTGAATTTGTCTGAATATGAGCAGACAGTATATGCCTATACACTTCAGAATTCATCCAGCTGCTACTGTCTTCTCAACAAACACTAGTGACCCAGTGCTATTGCAAACCATGCATGCTGATGCCACACACTGCCTCCACTGTGTTTTACAGTTGACGTGGTATTCTTCAGATCATGAGCTGGTCCAAACTCTTCTCCATACATTTTTCTTCCAATCATTCTGGTTCAAGTTGATCTTAGTTTCATCTCTCCAAAGAATTCTGTTTCAGAACTGGGCTGGCTTTTTCAAATGTTTTTTTGACAGAGTTTAATCTGGCCTTTCTATTCTGAGGGTTATTAATGGTTTGCACCTTGTGGTGAGCCCTCTGTATTTGCTCTTGTAAAGTCTTCTCTTTATGGTAGACTTGGAGAATGATATGTCTACCTCCTGGAGAGTGTTCTTCACCTTAAGTGTTATTGGTGGATATAAGAAGACATTTTTTCTTTTTTGACTTTTTAAAAAAGTTTCACTTTTAGGCTTCAAATCAAAGTCAAAGAAGTGACCATATACGGTGCCCACCTAGGATAAAAAAAAAAATCCCAGACTTGAGGTTGGCAGGCTTGAGGTTGCCAGGCAACTAGGGTCAGCTGCAGGTCAGAGTAATTAGTCACAGGTGTGCGCATGCACTGTGTCTGTCCCACTGAGACACACAGAAAGTCTCTGAATGAAGCCCGTCGAAGAGGTGGCGTAAAATGCCAAACGGTGTGTCGTATCCAAAAGCCGAAATAACGTTGAGCGTCCTCATCTTGTCCAGTCCTCATCTTGTCCAGTTCTGTGCCCGGTTTGAGAGCTAAATGTTAAAAACTCTGGCCTGGAGCATCAGGTAAAGAACAGGTGTAGTTTGGGCAGGAGATGCGTGTTGCTGCTGAATCTTTGTGTCTGATGCCAAAACTATACATCTGACAGCTTCATCAGTGTTAACACTGCGACGCCAACAAATTTTCCTACGTTTTGAAATTATGTCTGTAGCTTGACATTTGCAGCCGCAGTCGCAATTTACAAATTTATTTTTCAACGAATTTTTCTCTCCCTCTCCACTCTAGCTAGACATTTTTTGCCAGCTTAGGAAAAGTACTCAGTTTTCCAGTGGTTTGGAAGTGCAAGCTTTGTGCTGCTGCCTTTGATCAACGGGCACAGTTGCTTCAACACTACCATTTGCGTAATAGCAATGTCTCCTTAATTAGTCCATTGCCATGTGTGTATGATGACTGTAACTGCACATTTAATCAATAAATGCATTGAAAATTCATTTAACACGGATACATACAAAGACAGTTGGACCAAGTCAGGCATGATGTGTAACATTCATCTGTCCCAAGTGTGGATTCAATCAGCCATTTAGTGATAAATATCTTCTCAGTCATTTAAGATCACATTTGAAAAAACACAAGACGGTGGATTGTCCATTCAAAAATTGTCACTACCGTACTAATGTGTATATCTCACTCAATGCCCACAAAAGTAGGACTCATCCAAACTGTGATGTCTCAGATTTTAAGAATGAGGTTGTTGAGGTTGTTGGTGGTTGAAACTGATTTCTGAATTTGGCACAGATATTCTCATTGTCTAAACCTCTAGTGAGAGACTCTGTCATCAGGGTTTTTCAGGAACATGATCAGGCAATTAGTGACTCACTTCTTAATGAATTAGTGGAAGTTTTGATGAAAAGTAACGTTTTTGTCAGTGCTACATCAGATGGTGCAGAGCTGTCCACTGCTAAACGCAGGAAAACATTTGTAAGGGCCAACTATCCTAATGCCAGTGCAGTACACTATAGATTCCAGTGGACACACAGCAGTGTATGTGCCAATACTACAGATGATTCAAACAATGTTTAGGAATACTGACATTCTCGACAAGATTCAAGAAAACAAACCATAACCACCTGGAATGTACATGTCTCATGAAGATGGAACATATTTCAAAGATAACCCAGTATTGTCAGAAGGTGGAGAGCTTAGACTTTCTCTAATTTTGTATGTCAACGACATTGAACTAGTGAATCCTTTAAGCACAGCTAGAAAGATCCACAAACTTTGTGCAGTATGCTGGTTGCTTGCCAATGTACCTAGTAAATATAGGTCCAGTCTGCATGTCATTCAACTAGCTCTGCTATGCAAAGTACCTGATCTACAGAGATGTGGCTATGAAATTGTACTTTCACCTTTGTTGAGAGACTTGTGCACTCTTGAGCAGGACGGTGTTTTTGTTGAAACTCTAGGTCAGTGTATCAGAGGAACTGTTTTTTGTGTGGCAGATTCTGTTGCTGTACTGCAGACGAGATCCAGTCCAGAGAAGTTTCCGAGTTAAACATGAGAACAAAGGCCTGTCATGATGTTCATGTGCAGAATGCTGTGCAGGAAGAAAATGCAACTCACTTTGGTGTTCAATCGGAGTGTGCTCTTAGCAAGGCTTTGCAACATTTTCATCCCATTACTGGTTTCCCACCTGACATACTTCATGATCTATTTGAGGGTATAGTGCCAGTTGAGTTGGCGTTGTGCATCCGTGAGATGATCCATCGCAAGTATTTCACTCTTGAATATCTCAATGCACAAATCCGGGGATTTCCGTATCAGCATGCTGATAGGCTTGATAAACCGCAAGTGATCCCCAAGAATTTTGCAGCAAAACTAAGCATTGGTGGGAATGGGCATGACAATTGCACTTTGTTGAGGGTATTACCTCTTATGGTAGGAAGTAAAGTCCCAGAAGGGAATGAAGCCTGTGCCATATTGATAGACCTCAAAGACATTGTGCAACTAGTATTGTCTCTATCTTTCACAGAGGAGTCCATCCAGTACATGCAAACTAAAATAAGTGATCACAGACAAGGTCTTCAGTCGGTATTTCCAGACTTTAAGCTGCGACCCAAACATCATTATGTAGAACACTACCCAGAACTGACGAAATGTTTTGGGCCACTTGTCCACCTATGGACCATGAGGTTTGAAGGAAAACGTTGCTTTTTCAAAAGGGTTGTACACGATACACACAATTTCGTGAACGTTTTGAAAACTCTTGCTACCAGGGCATCAGCACATGATGGCATATCATTTCAGTGCCCCAGCATTTTTCAGACCTGACATACTTAGCAGCTTCTAGTGTCACTTCCACCCAAGTTTCCACACTGCCTCTAGTGGCAAAAAACTTCATAGAGACAAAGACCAATAGCCAGAACATATACAGTGCACCAAAGGTCTCTATAAGTGGAACAGAGTTTGCAAGGGGAATGTTTGTTTCTGCAGGTCAAATTGGAGGACTTCCAAAATTTAGCAAGATTGAGAACATACTGCTTGTCAATAACTCTGTTTTCTTCCATTGCAGAGACTACAACTGCTGGTACACTGAGCATTTGCGCTCATTTCAGCTGATGTCCTCAGACAACTTCTCCGTGTATTAGCTATCAGAGCTAAATGACACAGTAAGTCTCCCAGCGTACAATGTTCAATGATGTTTTTCATTTAAACCTAATAATGTGCTTGAAATTGTAATGCCAAAGCTAATGTTACTCATTGATCCTTTCTTTTCTCATTCTCAGAAATGGCAGCTCAAAAGCTCCTTCTCCACATCTATACAGTGTGAGTACAGAGTGACATAGTTAAGAAGATGGCATTATCCCGACCAGATACTGTAGATGATCTGAAAACAATAATCAAATAAAGATTTAAGTTAGACTTTGATTTCAGCTTATCTTTCCAAGACCCAGACTTTGATGGCCAGTTATGTTCTCTTGTAGACACTGAAAAACTTCCACAGAAGGCTGTGTTAAAAGTGGTCCGGTCTGAGAGTGATGACAGCTCCATTGCGTCAGATGACACAATAATCTTACCCCATGCAATCACCCCAGAGAGGGTTGATAGCTGGCCCACTGATTTTCCAGTGCCAACATTTTCATATGAGGTAGAGCTCGTACTTGGAGAGGGAAATGTTGCATTTGAAAGAACAGGAAAAACTCTCAAGTTGTCTAAGGGACAAAAACATTCCTTGAGTCCCTTGCTGAGAAAATGCATAGTTACAAAGCATACCCTAGCGACAGGAATTTTTGGAGGTCGCAGAAGCACTTATCATTAAACATCCTTGTCTCAAAGAGCTGGGGTCACAGACTGGTTGGTACAGCTGGAAAAACAGTCTGAAGTTTAAAATGGGGAACTTCCGCACAAAGCTGAGTCAGGCAGGATTTAGTGAGGTAGCTGTAAATTCTGGAAAAAGCAGTAGGAACAACCCAGACAAAAAGCCTACCCACGCTAACATTAAAAGACCAAAATGCGCAGAGGTGAAGTACACACAGATTGAATTCTTTTTTTTGAGCAGTATTACTTTTTAGGTGATCAAACTTACTAACTCAATACTGTGTTAAGGTAAAGCTCTAAATGACCTAATATCTGAGAAATGGTTACAGTGATTTTCTATCATGCATGAGATGTGAAAATTCTGGTTTATTTCTGTATTCGTTTTGTACAGGGCACATAGACTACAACATTTAACACTGATTTTATGTTTGTACAGATTTGTTCCGAGTTTCACAGGATCACAAACATAAACCTGAAAAAGCATTTCTATGCCGAGCTGGATTGACATGCTCCCCGTCTACAAAGTCTGTTCAGAAAGAAAGCTGCATGCACAGGAAAGGCAGCCAAAGCTCTTGATCAGCTCTTCAGCGCTTACGATCTCCAGGGTTACACTTCCTGGTGTTTGATAGTAATACTACAGTGGATTAACTAATCTCTTCAGTCATGAGCCTATTTTATTGAAACATCTAAAAAGTTACATTTTCAAAACAGAAACAATTGTTGCTTAGGATGTGCTTAGGATATAAGACACAGTACAACAACAAATAAGAACACATTTTACCATACTTGAGCAACAGCAACAGAGATGCTGTTGGCCTTTTGCTCACGGCAGAGTGTGTTTATCACAGAGCTGCGCATGTGCACAGCAAGGCAGCTACACCCTATGGTGGACCCTCAGTGGTGTATATATATATATATATATATATATATATATATATAGTTAGTGCCACTTAAGATTACAAGTAAAGCATACTTAATCAAGATTGCTTCTTTAACTCAAAAAATGTAGCATTAATTAACATCCATCCATCCATCCATCTTCTTCCGCTTCATCCGAGGGCGGGTCGCGGGGGCAGCAGCCTCAGCAGGGAGGCCCAGACTTCCCTCCCCCCAGCTACTTCGTCCAGCTCTTCCGGGGGAACCCCTAGGCGTTCCCAGGCCAGCCGAGAGACATAGTCCCTCCAGCGTGTTCTGGGTCTTCCTCGGGGCCTCCTCCCGGAGGGACGTGCCCGGAACACCTCACCAGGGAGGCGTCCAGGAGGCATCCTCACTAGATGCCCGAGCCACCTCAACTGGCTCCTCTCGATGCGGAGGAGCAGCGGTTCTACTCCGAACTCCCCGCGGATGGCCGAGCTTCTCACCCTATCTCTAAGGGAGAGCCCAGCCACGCCGCGAAGGAAGCTCATTTTGGCCGCTTGTATTCACGATCTCGTTCTTTCAGTCACTACCCAAAGCTCGTGACCATAGGTGAGGGTAGGAACGTAGATTGACTGGTAAATCGAGAGCTTCGCCTTTCGGCTCAGCTCTCTCTTCACCACGACGGACCGGCGCAGAGTCCGCATCACTGCAGAAGCCGCACCGATCCGCTGGTCAATCTCCCGCTCCATCCTTCCCTCACTCGTGAACAAGACCCCGAGATACTTGAACTCCTCCACTTGAGGCAGGATCTCGCCCCCGACCCGGAGGCTGCACTCCACCCTTTTCCGGCTGAGAACCATGGCCTCAGATTTGGAGGTGCTGATTCTCATCCCAGCCGCTTCACACTCGGCTGCGAACCGCTCCAGAGAGCTGAAGGTCGCGCTCCGATGAAGCCAACAGGACCAGATCATCCGCAAAAAGCAGTGACCCAATCCTGAGGCCACCGAACCGCAGCCCCTCAACGCCCTGACTGCGCCTAGAAATTCTGTCCATAAAAGTTATGAACAGAATCGGTGACAAAGGGCAGCCCTGGCGGAGTCCAACTCTCACTGGAAACAGGTCCGACTTACTGCCGGCAATGCGGACCAAGCTCTGGCACCGGGAGTACAGGGACTGGACGGCCCGTATCAGTGGGTCCGGAACCCCATACCCCCGGAGCACCCCCCACAGGGCTCCCCGAGGGACACGGTCGAACGCCTTCTCCAGGTCCACAAAGCACATGTAGACTGGTTGGGCGAACTCCCATGCACCCTCCAGGACCGTGCTGAGGGTATAGAGCTGGTCCACAGTTCCACGACCAGGACGAAAACCACACTGCTCCTCCTGGATCCGAGGTTCGACAATCTTGCGGACCCTCCTCTCCAGGACCCCCGCAAAGACCTTCCCAGGGAGGCTGAGGAGTGTGATCCCCCTGTAGTTGGAGCACACCCTCCGGTCCCCCTTTTTGAAGAGGGGAACCACCTCGGTCTGCCAGTCCAGAGGCACTGCCCCCGATGTCCACGCGATGTTGCAGAGACGTGTCAACCAAGACAGTCCCACAACATCCAGAGCCTTTAGGAACTCCGGACGGACCTCATTCACCCCTGGGGCCTTGCCACCGAGGAGCTTTTTGACTACCTCGGCGATCTCAGCCCCCGAGATAGGCGAGCCCACCACGGGGTCCCCAGACTCTGCCTCCTCACTGGAAGACGTGCTGGTGGGATTGAGGAGGTCTTCGAAGTATTCCTTCCACCGACCCAGGACGTCCCCAGTCGAGGTCAGCAGCACTCCATCCCCACTGAGCACAGTGTTGACAGTGCACTGCTTCCCCCGCCTGAGCCGCCGGATGGTGGTCCAGAACTTCCTCGAAGCCATTCGAAAGTCCTTCTCCATGGCCTCACCAAACTCCTCCCATGCCCGAGTTTTTGCCTCCGCAACTGCAGAAGCCGCGTTCCGCTTGGCACGTCGGTACCCGTCAGCTGTTTCAGGAGTCCCACAGGCCAAAAAGGTCCTGTAGGCCTCCTTCTTCAGCTTGACGGCATCCCTTACCGCCGGTGTCCACCAACGGGTTCGGGGGTTACCGCCACGACAGGCACCGACTACCTTGCGGCCACAGCTCCGGTCAGCTGCCTCGACAATGGAGGTACGGAACAAGGTCCACTCGGACTCAATGTCCCCCGCCTCCCCCGGGACGTGAGTGAAGCTCTCCCGGAGGTGCGAGTTGAAACTCTTTCTGACAGGAGATTCCGCCAGACATTCCCAGCAAACCCGCACAGAACGTTTGGGCCTGCCAGGTCTGACCGCCATCCTCCCCCACCATCGGAGGCAACTCACCACCAGGTGGTGATCAGTTGACAGCTCCGCCCCTCTCTTCACCCGAGTGGCATCGAACTGCGGCCAAGGGTGTCCTGGTGCCAAGTGCACATATGGACACCCTTATGTTTGAACATGGTGTTCGTTATGGACAATCCATGACGAGCACAGAAGTCCAGTAACAAAACACCACTTGGGTTCAGATCGGGGGGGCCATTCCTCCCAATCACGCCCCTCCAGGTCTCACTGTCACTGCCCACGTGAGCATTGAAGTCCCCCAGGAGGACGAGGGAATCCCCAGGTGGAGCACCCTCCAGCACCCCCTCCAAGGACTCCAAAAAGGGTGGGTACTCCGAGCTGCCGTTCGGCGCGTAGGCGCAGACGACAGTCAGGACCCGTCCCCCCACCCGAAGGCGAAGGGAAGCTACCCTCTCGTCCACCGGGGTAAACCCCAATGTACAGGCACCGAGCCGGGGGAAAACAAGCATTCCCACCCCTGCTCTGCGCCTCTCACCGGGGGCAACTCCAGAGTGGTAGAGCATCCAACCCCTCTCGAGGAAACTGGTTCCAGAGCCTACACTGTGTGTTGAGGCGAGCCTGACTATATCTAGCCGGTACCTCTCGACCTCGCGCACCAGCTCAGGCTCCTTCCCCGCCAGAGAGGTGACGTTCCACGTCCCCAGAGCCAGCTTCTGCAGCCGGGGGTCGGACCGCCAGGGTCCCCGCCTCCGACTGCAGCCCAACTCTCTCAGCACCCGCCCCCTGTGGCCCCTCCCACGGGTGGTGGGCCCATGGGAAGGGGGACCCATGTCACCCTTTCGGGCTGTGCCCGGCCGGGCCCCATGGGTGCAGGCCCGGCCACCAGGCACTCGCCGACGAGCCCCTCCCCCAGGCCTGGCTCCAGGGTGGGGCCCCGGTGACCCACGTCCGGGCAAGGGAGACCTGGCTCCATTTGTGGTCATCTTCATCAGGGGGGGTGCATTAATTAACATTTTTGATGTAATCAGTTTCAACAGTTTTTTTGAGTTAACTGAACTTATCGGGGTTTACAATGTATGACATTACTCACTCTAGTCGCCAACATTCTCGCAATACACACCCATTCTTTTTTTGGCATGGTTTTTGGCGATTTTTGGCAAAGCCGTTCAGTGAAACGTTTAGAAATAACATAGCCCATGGCATCCGGCCGAGCCAGTCGTTTTGACACCTTGTTTGTGTATGTGCGATAAAAACTGTGGGACAAGTAGCACGACGAAAAACAGCGTAAGAATAATAACTACAAAACTGCATTTCCTGTGGAAATACGGTGTGGGGGCCCTCTGCTGCCCATTGCTGCATGGCAATGTGAAATGAGCTGAAAACAGTAGAACAGTATGACGTGGTACAACGCTGTGTAATACTGTAGAAATTTGTATGAAAATGTAGAATTGTAGAAAATAAAATACATTTTGAAAGTGCCGAGTGGGCTGTTGCCGGGGGTCTGTATTGAAAAAGCACACATCAAATAGTAATATTTAACATGTTTATTTACACACATGAGCAGCTAGCGCCAACGCGCTAGCCACTAATTCTAGCATTAGCTGCAAATTTTAGCAATTAGCATGTCTTTAATACAATGAGCAGCTAGCGCTAACGCATCCTGCTGGATTCACTGTCAAATTAGATGACTGATATATGCCCCCCCTAACCCTAACCTGCTTTGTGAGGCAAGCCCTTGTTAAGTTCAATGGAACATAAAAGAAGCACCAGAAAAGTCACCACAGCTGCATTAATGAGGATGTGTCTTATGTTAATGACATGTAAATGTGTGACTGGTGCAGCATATACTTCTTTACATAGCGGAATTTGCTTCATCAATGTGCAATCTAATCAGCGCTCATTTCAATGTTTGGTAAAAGTCTCATAAATCAGATGAGCAGAGCTTCTTCTTTCTCTTTCTATAAATGAGAAGCAGTGAATCAAAATCTGCCTCTTGACAAGTCTTCTGTTTATTAGAGTAAAACAGGACTAATTAGCAGTCTGCTATTGCAAATAGCAGACTGCTATTTGTTTAAGAAGCTTTGATTCAAATATTGTGGTGAAATTATGCTTGATGATCAAGTGCAATTAAAAATGCAACTAATCTTTGTAATTTCATTTGGTCAGTTATGTGCTTTGATTTCCCATGAAATCCCAGCCAGTGGAATGAAGTTATGCATTAAAGGTGCTCTGATTAATCAGAACTGCAACCCTCTGCAGTATTTGTGGAGAATATGAATGTACAGAATATGCAGCTACATTCTACTGACATTCAACATCAGCTGAAATGTAGTTCTTGATTGATTTTGTGGGGTAATTGTGCATTAAACAAACACAGTGCTGTTCTCTGACAATCAAATAGGAATACAGAAGTATAGAAACAGTTGAGATGTAAATATACAATGACTGGTCATTTCATTTGTAATTGTAATTGTAATTAAGACTCCTATGTAACTGCCTTTAGGAGAGGAGATGAAAAGAACAGCTGTCTGTGCTGTGAGCTCTTACCAGAAGCCTTTGGGGTCAACTGTGTGTTTCCATCTTCACAGTAGCTTTACTCTACACTGTACTCTGTACTCACTCTACAAAGATACAGACACGATCAAGTATTGCATAGGGGTGCACGATAATTATTGGGCCGATAACAGGAAATTATTATGTCATTCCGATAATCAATCAATCAATCAATCAATCAAGTTTATTTGTATAGCCTTTACAATAGCCGAAACGCTACCTAAAGTGCTTTACAACAAGGTCATAAAACAATACAAACACACACATGCATAACCTGTACATAGATTACATAACAAACCAATACGATTAAAAGTGCAGTAGAAAAAAAAAAGTCCAATATCATGGTGAATAGCCCCGATAGCATTTAGAATTTTGTCAGCACGGCAGTGCCCTGCTCCCACTATGAGACCTGAATGGCCTGCACTGAATGCTGTGTTAAAGTGACGTTGTCATAATCAGAAAAACTCTTTCTAATTGGGAAAATTCAAGAATACCCCCTCATGTCGGAAAAGAACTCGGTCATAATTTTGGTAGTTGCTGACTTGAATTGATATCCACAGTATTTTTCCACGTTACACATAAACAATAGAAACATGAACTATAACTATATGTGTAAATATCTCCAAAATGGTTTACGATAGAGAGATGTGGTTTTTGCACTGTTTTCCTTTATTGTTATTGAGGAATGCACCTTTTCAGATTGTGTTTACATAAAAATGTTTGAATCTAAATTGTGTCAGTGCATCAATTTTCTATATATATTCAGTTTGTAATCCCGTTGCATCAGTTCAAGGGGCCTTTATAAGGGATGCACCGAAATGAAAATTCTTGGCCGAAACCAAAAACCAAAAATGAGGAAACCAAGGCTAAAAAACCCGAAACACCTAAAGAAATGCTTATGTCAATTATTAGAACCATTGCATTCATAGCTATGACTGTGTACTAACCTCACAAAAGTCAAGGCATTGCAATTCAAAGAATAAATCAAATAGTATGTAGTATGAAAGTATGAAAATATTTATTTAACACATGCATTACAACAATACACAATATAAATTAAAATTCAAAACAAAATGTTTAACTTGACCTATAACTGACTGGTCTGCTGAAAGATTCTAAAATTAAATACATTCTCTCATAAAAAAGTGTATTTAAGTGCCTTTTAAATATTTCTCAGGTGTGCAAAGTGGAAAACAAATATTTTAACACTAGACACACGCCCATTCTACTTCTTGAGGTAAAGTGGCAAGTTTTTTTTGATGAAGAGTAGCTTCTCTGCTTTATCACAGTGAAGTGTGTTCCTCTTCTCATCAAGAACATGAGCTGCAGCACTGAACACAAGTACTTGCGTGCCATGTTTGCCAGGACAGGAAAGCGGCCATGGTTGTTTCTCCAGTAGGCAAGAGGGTTCTCACTTCTGGAGCTTGGGACTTCAGACAGATAACCATCTAACTGGTGAGCAGTTGAGCTTCCTCTGCCTGGCATTTGAGAAAGATAAAATGGCCAGTGCATAAACATTTTTATCAAATAAAATAAAAACTGTCTAGCAGAAAAATAAAATCATCTGATAACTCACATATAATAAGTCAGAATAGAATAGCCTACCTATTATTGGGGCACTCTCTTGCAGGATCTCAATGAACATAGACAACGAAGGTGCATGCCCCACATCTGGTGCAGAGAGACACGTCCTTTTTTCTGCGTTCCGCTCTCCTCCTGTGCTGTGCGCCAGTCTGTCTCTGAGCGGGTTGTCCACATCCATTGTGGCCTGGATCATTTCTTGTGCATGCTGCTTTATTCCCACCAATCCAAGTAATGATCCTTATATAACGCGGATGAAGTACAGTCACGATGAAGTGCAGAGGATCCTAATAGACCTCAGTGAAACGTGTTCACAGACTCCAAGAGTGTACTTTTCATTGTTTTCACTCTGTGGTCCGTCTCAACCTCTTTGCTTAGAAGACGCTTTGGTGCCGCAATTAACGGAATAACGTCTGCTACAGATGCATCGGAGGAGCTGATCTCTTTAGTTAGCTGCTCAAAGGGGGCAAGAAGAGAGAGAATGTTCTCTATTAAGACCCACTGGTATGAACAGAATGTCATGGGGAGCTTGTGATCTGCGCTGTATGCAGCCAAGACTCGCTTTTGCGCAAAGAGGCTTTCCAGCATGTAAAAAGTACTGTTCCAGCGTGTACTCACATCTTGTTGGAACCGTTTTATTGGTGTTCCAAACTGATCTTGTATAGACTGTAAGCGGGAATAGGCCAGCTGAGAATGTTTAAAGTGGCCAACAATTCTTCTGCCTATAGCCAATATGTCTTTTACACAGCGCTGAGACAACACTCCCTCGTTCACTGCCGGTCGGTCGATATGCCAGGTGTCGAACATCTTGGTGAATGCATCAGAAATGGCTGCTGCTGTGTGTGACCCTCTGAACTCTTGTGAATGGAGCAGAGTCTTTTTCAGCTTGAAATCTGCATTGATCCATTGTGCGGTTAGACTGAGCATACTAGTGAGGCTGACGTCTGAGCTCCATATGTCACTGGTGAAACTGAGCTGTAATATCTGATTCTATAAGCTTGTGGACATGAGTTGCGACAATATTAAACAGCTCCAGTAAACACACATCTGAGAAATGCTGTCTGCTTGGCATGGCATAACGGGGTTCAATGTGATCTATCAGCCTACGAAATCCCACATCCTCTACGACAGAGAACAGCTGATCATCTAAGGCAATGAATTCCATGATTTTTGAGTAATACCCTTTGCCTTGGCACCATCACTGGAAAACTTTCTTGCCTTTTCTGAGGACGCCTTTTCTGAGTGGGCGTCCTCGGATTGACTTTCCTTTTCTGTGCCGTCTTCTTCTCATATTTGGAGTGGCTATCGGGATATTTGCATTTGAGGTGATAAATTTAACCCGACATTGAGAAACTCGTAGCAGATATTGAAATACATCCACATAACAGACATGTTGACTCTTACCCAGCTAACCGTGTGCTAGCTGCACTTCCTGCTTGCATCATCACAATTCTGTTTCGGCTGTGTTGTGTAGTGTAAAATTTTGTGCACACTGATAGATCTACTGAGTGTGTAATATGCAATACTCTAAGAAGTTAGTTGGTTTTCCCTGATTTAACATGATTTCTAGATGGTTTGCCCTGATTTAATGGGTTTTCTTTGATTTAATGAGATCTGCTTTAAGCTTTAAAGAAACATATATAACACAACATAAACTCTGAAGCACTGTGCTAATCATTATGTTAATAGTCATGCTAACGCTAAAACATTTGCTCATAACTGGAAACATTTTAATCATTGTCTAATCACTGAAGCAGAGCCCCTCTTTGAGGTGAAGTATGATTAAAGTAATATGATTTTTGAAAAGCTAAGATGCACATATAATCACACAGAATGCTGCATGCTAGATAGAATGCACCATGTAGTAAACATGTTTTTTTGTTTTTTTGTTTGTTTTTTACATATATGAGTGTAAGAGCACAAAGTTTAGTAAAGTAGTGAGCACTTGATTTCTAGTATGATTTAATGTGAAATATATAACCATGTAACTTGTAACAGTGTGAGACATATCAAACTTTTTAGAAAATATAATTGGAGGGTTCTGTAACACAATGATGCCGTAGCTGTAGAGTCATAAGAGCGACTTTAAACAAAACAATGTAACTACAAAGCCCCAGTCAAACAAAACAATGTAACTTCAAAGCCCCAGTCAAACAAAACAATGTAACTTCAAAGCACCATCTGTGGACTCAGTAATTGGGTCTTATCAGTAGCTACGTAGTCATAGACTGGACATAGACACAGACAGACAGGGGGACTCTGGAAGCAGGCACCCAGGTGCAAGTGTAATGGGGTGGTTATTTACTGTATGTATAATGTATTTCCCCTCTGTGTCCCCCAGTTTGCTTATGTCACGGCAGGTCTGGCGGCCGCGGCAGGTGTGTCACGCCCCTTACCGGTACCTGTAGTGCAGCCGCTTTATTGGCTGCTAATGCAAACCTGTTTATATAGGCCCCGTTGCATGCAGTTGCTCTCTCTCCTCTGCCTGGGTGGGTGCTGGCCGGCATGCAGCTCCGCTGAGCGTGGCTTTCCCCGATGTACATGCCGTGTGTTTTGCTTCAGGTATGTAGTGCAGTTTTAATGTTTAATAATATTGTAGGGTTTACTGTTGACGACTGTCTGTCCCAGGTTGCCGTGTAGAGACGCGAGGGTGTGCGTCCTGTTGGTTAGCCGCTGCTGCCTTCGTAGCTTCTGTTAGCTACCCTATTTGCGGGTGTAGGCTACAGTCTGTCATGCAGGTAACCAGTGTCACTAGTACTTCAATGTTGCCTATTAATGCAGTCTGTGTAATATGTATTGATTTACGTCCGGCTCTCTCTCTTTTGAAGCTTGCCTGGCGTTAGGCTGCTGTGTTGCCCTGCCTTGTCTCCTTTTCCTCCTTGTCTCCTCTTTTCTTTTGTTTTTGGCCGCCTGCCTCCACGTAGTTTCATCCTTGCTTCTCGAATCAACTAGTCCGCTGCTCTGCTGCGGCCGGTTGAACGGTTGTTTTAAGACTGTAGTTTAGGACTGACGTACCATGACTCCTTAAGTAAGGGGGGTGGCAAATCTCAGCGTTGTAGGACCTGCAGAATTATGCATGTATTATGGCTTTTGTTTTTCTTGTGTTGATTTGAGTTGTTTGTGTAAATAAGATTTTGTTTGGCTTCTTTTTCTTTGTTTTTTTTGTTTTTTGCAGTGACCTCAGCTGGTAGACTCCTCCTTGAGTTAGGATAAGTCAGATGGTGCGGACTAATGTGCTCCATAAAATCTATTGTTTTTTTAGAAGATGGGTAATTGAATAAAACTTGTTAATTGTTAACACCGTTGCTTGTATTCATTTGTGAGCCTTACCTGTGTGTGGGTAATTTGGGAAACCCCCTGTGGGAAAAAAAATAATAATCTTTAAATCTTTAGGTGGAAGTCCTAAGGTGGCGTTGTCGGTTCTTTTTTAAAACTCTCTAGATCTGCCACTCGCAGTCCTTCTCTCGCCACACAAGATAGACAACAGAGTCAGCAAATTCAGTAATTGGGTCTTATCTGATGTTGAGAAATGATAGACTGGACATAGACGTAGACAGACATGGGGACACTGGAGTAAGACTTACAGTATATAAGAGAAGCCAAAGTTAGTGAGTTCGGTTTTTTCCCGTGGGAACCCGGGCTCTTGTTGTCTGTAAAGATAATAAAAGCTCTATCTTCTGCCAATCCTGATGAATCCTGTGTATTTTTGCCTTTGTATTTTTAAGTGGATTAACATTATTAGACCAATTATGGACCTGAAAAATTGTAGTTTTAAAGTTGCAACCAGTCTGCGGATCAAGAAACAAGCTGAAAGCCGTGAGACAACAGTTGTTTCGGTGATGTAGGTCTTTCGGTGGCCGAATTTTCACTGCATCCTTAGCCTTTATTTTTTGGAGAGGCTTGCCAATGGTTTTTCATTGGAAAAAATAAAGATCTCCATTTAAAGAGTCAAACGTGTTTTGGGGTTTGTTCATAGTATTAATGCCATGATCATATTTGGAGCTTAAAGCAGAGTTTCAGGAGCCGGACCACACCTCAACCGCGCCACTTCCGACAGTCCTATAAATACCCTCCTAACCCCGTGGTTCCCTTCACGCTCGTGTTCCGCACTCCCTTCCCACCCACCCCAATTCTTTCACCTTTTCTCCTCTCTTTCCTAGGGCCTATCAGGGGGGTCCGTCATGCCCGGATGCTACAGCGGATTCCCTACCGAAGCTTCCCCACACCGCAGTATCAGACCCAAGAACTTCACGAGATCATACTTCATCCACAATCATTCATTTTGTCAATAAATAATTTTATCGTATCTTGTTGATGGTGTGGTCCGTGCTAGTGAAATATATGTATATGTGTGTGTTATCGGTTATCGGTATTGTTTTTTAAAAAAAGTTAGCGTGTATGCCTAGTAATGCATGTTATAAATGCAGGCCTGTTTATGTTGAACTGCCTTATTCTACCTTTGGTTTTGTTGAGCGATAGCTGGGCTCTCCTCTTAGTAGCAAGCCAGTTGGCAGAAGGAGGATGCAGTGGACAGGCTGGGGTGTTTAGTCCGACCATATTCTGGATTGAGGATGGGTGTGAGCCAGTCACAGCCCAGTATGGTAGGCCTCGGACAGGGATGCCTCCCATGGAAGGAAGAGCAACACAGCCTAGTTGAAGTTGAGTTGAGTTTGAGTTTTGTGCTGCTATCTGTGTTTCAGACAGACGACAAGCTGTTCACCAAATCAGATTTTATTTTCCTCATCTAACCAGTCCAACAGCCAAAGCTCTTCTTAAACTACACCAGGGTACAGCCACCAGCTGTGGCTTTAACACCAGATTCCAAAAATAGAGTATATGTATAATCTGGTAGTGTTGCCTGAGATTAGTTGTTTGACTGTTCATTGTAATTAAACCAATTAGCCTACATGATTCTGTGAACATGACCTGATTATGCAGGCATATTAAGTGAGTGTCTTTTGGAGCAGCAGCTGCAGGCTCAGAGGGAATGGTTTCCTCTGAATACTGCAGAGAGCACCACAAAATACTAGAAGACAAGTTCATCACGTCAGGAAACACTCTGCAGTGTGCAGAGAGAGAACCAGCTGTTGGCTCTGTCACCTGTAAGCTCTGATTTTTATAAATAAGGTGCAGGATTTGGACTTTTGCGAAGTATTATGCTTTGATGATCTGAGTGCTTATCCTGAGAACAGCTGAAACTGGATACAGTTAAAACGACCCATGTCTGTGTGTGTAAAAAGGTACAGAACACTCTCTACCATCATATCCTGAGTGATTCAGTCTAACCTTTAAAATGATACTTAATCATAAAAGATTCATGAAACTACTGCTGCTGTGCCACTGCGCATAATAATGCCCATTCTTAATTTGGAAACACTCATATGATTGCTATGTGTATTAAATAATTCATTGAAATAGATCATTCAGTGACGTGTGTACATAATTGATAGATGTATTAAATTGAATTGAGTTTGAATTTCTATGAAAGATATTTCATGACGTAGGGCAATCATTCAACAATCATTGAATCAAGAGAAAAAGTGAGTTTTTTTCAATGACACCTCCTTTTCAAGGGATTTAAAAAAAAACAAAAAAAACAGGTAATCACAGCAATGACAGCGACGTGAAGCACACTGACCATGAAATCCAAATGACTCTTTCAATTTGATCAATTTAGTTTGATATTTATATTTTAAATATTCATATTAGCAGAACACTGAAGCAGATTTTTGGAAACTTTCAGAAGAAAGAAGTTCTCCTTCATATATTCTTAGCTAGCACTCTCACTACTCAAGTGGCAACCTCCATCTCTGGAAAATGAAGTTTGTGCAGAAGTGCTAAAAACTGGGGCAGCGCTTAGCTCAGTCGGTAGAGCGTATGTGAAGGCTCGCTGCAGCTGGCCCGGGTTCGAGTCCCGACCTGTGGCCCTTTCCTGCATGTCATTCCCCATCTCTCTCTCCCCACATTTCCTGTCACTCTTTGGCTGTCTCTATCAAAAAATAAAGCTTGCAAAGAAAAAAAAAATTAAAAAAGAAGTGCTAAAAACTGTAATTCCTCGAGCGACCACTACAGACTGGCTCCAAAACATTTCAAGTGGTTACAACATCCAACTTCACAGCAGAAATCAACATGTTACAGTTTTGGTCTCTATAGCCAATTTCCCTATTTATGATAACTATATAACTATAACTGAGGGTGATTTCCATTCACCCATTCAAATGATTAAGGTTTAAAGTTATGCAGAATTAACAGCGTGGCCACAGATAGGTGTCATTACAGATGGATTGTTTTAGCACCCAGGCATCATTCAGTCTGTAGTTCTCGTCTACAGACGAGAGCTCGTCCGTAGTTTTTTGACAGGCAGGTTGAGATAACAAGAAGAGGTGGATCAAATCCACACCATCTCCAGATGTTGGTGTGGCTAGTCTGAATGTGTTCTGACTGCAACAGATCACACATAGATCAGATCACACATAGAAAGATGGGGAATTTGTCTTCTACTCTGAATGCCCCCCTGCAATGAGACACTGACCAAACTGTGTGTAGCCATGAGCCCAGTTACTGTGGAGCATGGCTACATTTTTTAATATTAATGCTGTTTGCCCAGATCTGATTGTAAGTGACTGTCAGTCAGAGTCCTTCCTCAGGCTGAGAGATTGTCAGATTATGATCTGTGAGGAAATTTCACTGCTTTACTTCTCCTTTTGTTGGAAAAGTTCACAAACTGCTTCATACAGTGATACAGCAGTTTAAAGCTCCTCTGCAGTACATGGTTTACTGTTCTGTAGAACTGTAGCTACACCTCCCTCGCAGCTGTGTAAAGAAGCAGTATGCAAGTGCGTGGTTATGTGTGTGCCCTTTTACATGCACACTTCTACTTTACAAGAATGTTGTTCATTTGTACTGTTGCTAAGCCAAACTAAATTGCATTTGCACAGAGAAAGCAGCAGTGGGACAGAAGGCCTGAACACTGCCATTGTTCTTCATCTACTGTAAATCCAGTCCATCATTCATCTGAGTTCAGTGCTCAGGAGGGATGGGAGGTGCTTAGCTTACCCAGGAAATGCTTCATTTCTGGTAATAAGTGAAGAGAGGAGAGTCATAAATTGAGTGCTGAACAATCCTCCACCGCTCATATTGGTTCACATTATAATTCTGTAGCTGTCAATTCACTTCCTCCCCACTGAAAGCATCATGTCAATGACTCCCTCACATCATCTCTCAATCTGTGCTCTCTTGCTTCCTCCATTCCCATCAATGTCAACGTCAGTCTCTCATTCCATCTCACAAAGTGCACAGTCAATATAGTCCTCATATATTACCATACACAGGACTGACAGTGATACGACTCCAGAGTGAAGCATGTTGCAGCTTGTCCTGTAGCTCTTTGAAAAATATGGAGAATTTATTATTGTTTATTTGATTTAGAGGTTTTGTCTGAAGGAGGCGAGCTGAAGATGTAGGTCAAACAAACAAATGAAAAAAAAAGACTTTCACCCAGGAGACTAACATGCAAGTCTGGCATGAAACTGAAACTGAACACATCTTCTTTCAGGTGATGTACCTAAGTTAACACCCCGGTGATGTTGTGTCCTAGAAAACTTGCAGCAGTAACCAGGCAAACCACTGCTGCTCTCTCTGCAGGAGGGAGACCTTGCTTTGCTGCCTGACCAGCAGCCAATCATAGCAGCGCCAATGAAAATGGCTTAAAATGTATTTTCATGTTCAACATCAGCTCTGCACTAATAATCATAATCCAAATTAATTAAGGGAAATTAAATATCACCACCTGGTGGAGTAAAGTAACAGTGCTTTCATGTAAACATGCAAACAGCCAAAATGGAGGAAGGTACAGTGTCTATAGTACAAGTACAGCTGACCTGTTCCACATTCAATCAGTCAGACAGACGGCTGTCCTCCTGATGCAGTAAATCTTAAACTCCATCAGTTATGTTACACCACTCATGAAAAGTTGTCATTGTCAACTGTTAAAGAATGTTGATGTTGATACATCAATACAAGAGACAATAGATAAATCAGCCAGAAAGCTTGTCCTGCGCGACATCATAGAAAAGGCAATAGTGACCACAGTGACCAGTAGAGGTAAAATGTCCATTACTAGTGTCTATAGCACAAGCACACAGCACTATTATAGTACAGACTATGTTTTGAATTTATGACTGATTCTCTCTCTCATTCTTAGATAACGCAAACAAGTTTGCTCAAATATTAGTATGGACAACCTATCTATGCCCATGATACTTGTCCTCAGACCCCCCTGCAATGCCCCCTGTCATTTAGCATTTCATAAGTATGTCCACCTCAGCATTTACCTGAAGGTGGGTCCACCTTTTTTCAAGTACAAGTTGATATTGGCAAATGTCATCCACACACATTAAAGTCACTGCATGAATTTATTTTTTGGATCTTTGTGCCAATGCCAGGAAAATAAGATTACATCCATTTCATTTCCAATTGCCTCACGTTAATGTAGCACATGAAGATCCTTTGAAAGGTTACAGGAGGTGGAGCAGATAAGATTGTGAACAGCAGAATGGCTGTCAATAGGATGATAGCCTGGAGAGATAAGTACAACCCTATCCTCACAGCCAAACAACAATACAGAGGTGTGTGTGTGTGTGTGTGTGTGTGTGTGTGTGTGAGTGTGTGTGTGAGAGAGAGAGAAAGAACTGAATATCCTCCCACTCCATATTCTTCTGCCCTTGTCCTTGCAAATTGGACACCACTGCCCAGAATAGAAGCCGAAGCATGACAACACGGCTATGATTACAGGAAAAAAATGATTGTGTAGATTGGAGGACAGGAAGCTCCACTTTCTCTGTGGTTAAGTTCAAATGGGTGCAACAGCATCTTTCTATCTATCTATCTATCTATCTATCTATCTATCTATCTATCTATCTATCTATCTATCTATCTATCTATCTATCTATCTATAAACTGCAACAGTTCCCTGACTTCATGCCAAATAAGAAATTAATCATTGTTTGTGTACTGACCAGCAGTACACAGCAGCAACACTAAGCGATGGAGTACCAATAAGTCCCAGTGGACCCATACCTGTAGCTCCTGACCTTTAGTGGGACAACTTTCCCTGACCCACAGAGATGTCAATGCTTCTCTTGCAGCCATTGATGTGTGGGATGTTGTGCGAGAGACTGCCTCTGTGGTCCTCCCCTTCCCCTTCATGGTGTTGAGCTCTGTTATGAGACAGAGTTGTGTGGCATGTATGCCACTCTGACTAAGACACAAGAGAAGAACTGTGAGGGGAATCTGAACAATGTGATCAACTGACAGAGAAGGGAAAAGGCAATGGGTAGAGCAGAGAAGACAGTTAGAGTGTGAGTGAGTGAGTGAGTGAGTGAGTGAGTGAGTGAGTGAGTGAGTGAGAGAGTGAGTGAGTGAGTGAGTGAGTGAGTGAGCGAGTGAGTGAGTGAGTGAGAGAGTGAGTGAGTGAGTAAGAAAGAGAGTGAGTAGGGATGGGAATTGATAAGATTTTTACAATTCCGATTCCATTATCGATTCTGCTTAACAATTCGATCCTCTTATCGATTCTCATTTGGGAAAAAAAGGAGAACAAACAGTTTGATCAGCATCAAACGTAAACGTGTTCCCTCCCGACACTGTTATCTCCACTTCGCAATGATTGCAAGTCGCCCTGTTGCCATCTTTTTTGGTAAAATGCAGCCAAACTTTAGGTACGTGACGTAATTCGTGCTTTCTGGCATTGAGAAGAGAATCATTAGATAAACTGCCAAACGATTCCATGGAATTGAAACACGCGGAACCGGTTCTCAACAAGAACCGGTTCTCGATTCCCATCCCTAAGAGTGAGTGTGAGAGAGTTGAAGTGAGAGTGAAAGTGTGAGTGAGTGAAAGTGTGAGAGAGTAAGTGAGTGAGTGAGTGAGAGTGTGAGTGACTGAGTGTGAGTGACTGAGAGCATGTATGCCACTCTGACTAAGACACAAGAGAAGAACTGTGAGGAGAATCTGAACAATGTGATCAACTGACAGAGAAGGGAAAAGGCAATGGGTAGAGCAGAGAAGACAGTTAGAGTGTGAGTGAGTGAGTGAGTGAGTGAGTGAGTGAGTGCGTGAGAGTGAGTGAGTGAGTGAGTGAGTAAGTGTGTGAGTGAGAGAGAATGAGTGAGTGAGTGAGTGTGTGAGTGAGTGAGTGAGTGAGTGAGTGAGTGAGTGAGAGTGTGGAGTGTGAGTGAGTGAGTGAGTGAGTGAGTGAGTGAGTGAGTGTGAGTGAGTGAGTGAGTGAGTGAGTGAGTGAGAGAGTGAGTGAGAGTGGGAGGTGAGTGAGAGAGTGAGTGAGTGAGTGAGTGAGAGTGAATGAGAGTATGAGTGAGTGAGAGTGAATGAGAGTATGAGTGAGTGAGTGAGAGAGTGAGTGAGAGTGGGAGGTGAGTGAGAGAGTGAGTGAGTGAGTGAGTGAGTGATTGAGTGATTGAGTGAGTGAGTGAGAGTGAGTGAATGAGAGAGTGAGTGAGTGAGAGAGAGTGAGTGAGAGTGAGAGTGAGTGAGTGTGTGTGTGTGTGTGTGTGTGTGTGTGTGTGTGTGTGTGTGTGTGTGTGAGTGAGTGAGTGAGTGAGTATTCACACCGGGGACACAAGGACCACGGAACGGCTGCGCCACAGTTTAGCTCTGTCCTCTCCCCAGCGTCAGTTCACACCGGGTGCGTGCTGGCAGCGTAACGGCAGCGTAGCGAGCAGCCGTATTCACGCGAGACCACAAGATCACGCGAGAATCCTAAACGTACGCGAGTCCCCGCAATAAACTGTGTATAAAGGAAACAACAAACAGCTTACTTTGCTTCTCCGACGTGGGAGAGATTATAAAAAGGATCTGTTGTGTCATAAATTACTGTGTGTTGTTCCACTTCAACAATTAGTCTCTCGTCGTTCATGCTGAGACCCTTTGGTCGATTGACTGCTGACCTGGTGCCACCAGTCATGACGTGATGTTGATATGAAGCTGTGAAAGGCTACATGAACTGCGTATTGTGTTTTATTTTGAAAGGGGGTATTACGTTGATTCTGTGTTTGATTTCCTATCTGCTCTGTTGAGAGTGACAAGGTTTAGCAACGGCTAAAATAGAAGTGCTACAGAATGATAGCGCTGCAGATCGGAGAGACGCTGCTGAGACATTCTGCGGCGTGCCCTGTGTGAATGGTTTCATTGATTAGAGTGGCAGCGATCAGCTCCAGTGACTGTGGCGCAGCCGTTCCGTGGCGCTTATGCCCCCTGTGTGAATAGGGCTTTAGAGTGTGAATGAGTGAGAGTGAGTGAGAGTGTGAGTGAGTAAGTGAGTGAGTGAGTGATTGAGTGAGAGCGTGAGTGAGAGTGTGAGTGAGTGAGTGAGTGAGAGTGAGAATGAGTGAGAGTGTGAGTGAGAGAATAACAGCTAATAACTGTGCAGTATTACATGAACCCCCCTAAACGCCTCTCAGCTTCACACTGTGCTGTCCAACAGCTCCCGCACTTCATTCCTCTGATGCAGAGCTCTGTCCCTATTCATCTATCTGGAACAACACCTCTTCACTGGTCTCATAAAGCATCAACCTAAACCACAGAAGAACCGTTAAGAACCTCAGGTGACCCACAGAGAACAGGATCTGGTAGACACTTGACATTTTCTTACTGAGTGTAGAACACTTTAATTCTTCTTTTGTTTTGATTTGTTGAAAAAATCTAACCACATTTGAGAACGTCGTACATTTGTACTGGAAATATAAATGAAATATACTGCAAGAGGTCAATAAGCATACAATTTTTTCTTGAATGTTTTTTTTTCTTTTTATTGAACAATTTGAACACTATATTACAAACATAGCGCCATTGTCTTGCCATTAAAGACCTTTTAAGGAAAAATATAGGAAATATAAAATATATACATACACACATATATACACCTACACGCATATATTCATATACATAGTGCACCTAAGTACATAAAAAGAGGAGAAGTAGAGGACAGGAGATGTGCTGACCTACAAAAATAAAGTAAGGAGGGACATATTCAGAGCTCATTGCATTAGAAGTGTTTTGCAATCAGACAACATAATTCACAGTAACACCTTATATACGAGCAAGCAATGTTATGTCAGAAAGAGAACCAATAAGAGTATCCCAGGCCTGCACAGTAGATGCTCGTGCTTTATGTATGACAGCCAATGACCTTTCTAAAACAGTAATGTCTCTAAAATGATTTAGCCATTCCTTTGCCGATGGGATGTCTGGGGAAAACCATGAATGTATTATAGTCTTCTTAGCGGCAGTCAGTCCTGCAAATATAACTTTCCTCAGTGCCAATCTGGTATTGTCACTAATAGCGGAATCATCATTGAATAAGAATAGGGGGGGATGCATAGGAATGGAAAATCCTAAAATATTTTCAAGGCATCTATGCACCTTAGACCAGAGGCCAGACACAGAGGGACATTCCCAAAAAATATGAAGGTACGTGCCAACAATGTTCTGATCACATTTTGTACAGTTGGGATTGTCTGTCAGTTTCATTGTAAAGTGCCTGTATGGTGTGGCATAAAATTTGTGCACAAACTTATAATGAATAAGCTGATGTGCTGGATTCCTTGATGAGATAGGTATGTTGTTCCAAATATTGCCCCAGTCCATATCATAACCCTGACCTGTTCACGGTTCCAAGAATTGATCACTCCCAAGGGTTTAACACCTTTAGATAGCAATTCAATGTAGATAACGGACACTAAGCCCGTAGAGGGTGTTCGAGCAGAAATCCAAGTGTCCAACGGATGAGGGGGTAAAGGTGAATCCCATGGAACTCCATGGGCCCGGATTGCAGATCTCAGCTGGAAATACAAGAACCAAGGACATCCAGGGAGAGAATAACGTTCTTTAAGCTCTTGGAATGAAATCAAGCCATTTCTGCCATACAGACCTTGGAGGGTGTGAATTCCTCCAGAAGCCCACCTGTCATTGAAATAGGGACCAGAATGCTGTAATAAATTGTAGTTGTACCAAATAGGAGAGCGGTCACAGAGCTTTACATTACATCCCATATGTTTCTGAACAGCAAACCAAATTTTCAAGGAGTTGCCTATGATTGGTCCAAACTTTCTACACACGGATCTAGGCTTCAACCCACAAAATAGTATGTCTTTCATCCTATGTGGTTTTACCATCTCTTCCTCTATCTGACGCTAGGGTGTGAGAACATTCTCTTTGCACCAAACTGTCAATTGCTTTATTTGAAAGGACCAATAGTATAATTTAAAGTCAGGTACTGCCAAGCCTCCAGGGTGTTTTGGTTGCTGTAACGTGTGTAGGCGAATACGAGCTCTTCTATCGTTCCATATGAATTTAGTAGTCAGGGACTGTAGTTCATCAAAGTAGTTAGGTGGTGGAGGCATAGGGATCATAGAGAACAGGAAATTCAGTCGGCCAAGTACATTCATTTTCAGTATTGCAATTCTGCCTTGCAGTGACATCTTGAGATCAGACCACCTCTGAATGTCCAACACAATCTCCGTTTTAAGTTTATTGTAATTTGCCTGTGATATATCCGAGAAATTGGTTACAATTATGCCCAGATATGTAAATGCAGAGTTATGCCATTGAACATGTTCGATGACTGGTAAGGTTAGGTGTTTTGCAGGGGCATTTAAAGGAGCAAGGATGGATTTATCCCAGTTAATTTTATAACCAGAAAATAGGCTAAACTGTGTGAAGACTTTGAGTATTTGAGGTAGAGACTCTGAAATTTTAGTAAAAAAAAGTAATACATCGTCCGCGTAAAGTTTAGAGATTTTATGTTGTGTGCCTTGTATACTGATGGGTGATATGTGTCAATCCAATCTAATCGTCTGGGCTAGCGGTTCCAGTGACAAAGCAAAAAGGAGCGGGGACAGTGGGCAGCCTTGCCGAGTTCCACGCTGTAGAGGGAATGTTTTTGACAAAATATTATTTGTTTGTACGACTGCACAAGGGTTGGTGTACAATGTTTTGATGATCAATATAAATTTTTTGCCAAATCCGAAATTCTCCAAAACCTGCCAGAGATATATCCAGCTCACTCGATCGAAGGCTTTTAGAGCATCCAAGCTGAACACAGCTGCAGGGTGTGTATCCGATTCTGACGCATGTAATATATGGAAAAGGCGTCAGATATTGTCTGATGCAAGTCTCCCCTTTAAAAAGCCTGTTTGGTCACAATGAATCAATTTACCTACACACAGCTCCAATCTTCTGACTAACACTTTGGCAAAAAGCTTCAGTTCTGTTGTGATAAGTGATATTGGCCTGTAACTACCGCATCTCAAAGGTGATTTATCTTTCTTAAGCAGGACCGATATGAGAGATGTATTTTGGTCACGATGGAAGGAACCAGTATCTAGAGCATAGTTAAGAGAGTTTAAAAGTAGTGGCCCAACAATATCCCACAGTTCCAAAAACAACTCTGGAGTAAGTCCGTCAAGGCCGGGCGATTTCCCTTTTTGCATCGAGTTCAATGCCTCTTTAAGTTCTAAAAGAGTAAATGGTATTTCAAGGGATTCTGCATCATTGCCCGTCAGTGATGATAATTTAAGTTGTGACAGATAAAATTTAAGGGCCGGCAAGTCAGAAGCAGGGTCCGCCGCATAGAGATGAGAATAAAATTCTGCAAAAGTATTATTTATTTCACCTGGGTCATAGGTGACAGGTCCAGATATTGTTTGAATTGCACTGATAGTGGAAAAGGATTCGTTTTGTTTTAATCTGGCAGCTAAAAGCTTGCTTGACCTTTCGCTCTGATCATAATATGTGAGTCTTGTGCAATGAATTATAAACTCAGCTTTAACCTTAAACAAATTATTCAGTTCAAATTTCAGGGCAGAGAGAGCTGAGTGGTTTTGTTCCTAAAACTGCTGTTTTAAGTCGGATTCCAAAGTTCGTATCTCATCTTCTAATTGCGTAACCCTGCGCCTCCTGGTTGCCTTCAGATAGGAGGCAAATGACATGGCCTCTCCCCTTATAAAGCATTTAGTTGTTTCCCAAAGTATTTGGGGTGAGGCTGCCGTCTCTGAATTAATTTCTAAAAACACTTTGAGATTATTCCTCAGTTTTTTTTTTATAAAATCTGCATTCTGGAGTAATGATATATTGAAGCGCCACCTGTGTGTACCTTTACTGCGGGTCGGTAGGAACTCAAAATTATATAACACGGGGGCATGATCTGATATTACAATAGGAAGGATATCAGTGGAATTGATACAATGATTCAGGGAGGCAGAAATAAACATGTAGTCGATTCTTGAGTATGTCTTGTGTCTGGCTGAAAAAAAAGTATAGTCCTTAACTAAAGGGTTCCTTAACCGCCATGGATCAATAACATTAAGTTCAGAAACGAAGGTGTTAATTCCACGAGGGGAGTCCTGGGTTGAACTTGTATTTACAGATTTGTCTAAATTTGTGTCACACACCTGGTTGAAGTCACCCCCGACTATAAGCTGATGGCCGGGCAAGTCTAAGAGAGTATTAGAAATTGTGTTTCAAAAATTTGGATCATGGATGTTTGGGCCATATATCGATGCGAGACAAATTTTTGTATTGTTAATTGTAACGCAAACGTAAGTCAGCCTACCTATGCTGTCATTACCTGATTTTTCCACCTTCACCCCTAACTTCCTATTGAATAAAATAGCCACTCCCTTTGTCCTATTTGTCGCAGAAGAGTGAGCGACACACTTATAAAATTTATTCTGAAACCTATGAATATCAGTTGTTTTCAAATGTGTTTCTTGAATCAGAGCAATAGAGACCTCTTTATGTTTAAGGAATTCAAGGCACTTAGTATGTTTTACTGGAGAATTTAGGCCCCGCACATTCCACGACATTATATTAAAGGGGTTATTCATATTCAGGTTTGTACCATCTCATCAACCGACGGACATGTAGGTCTACACAAAATGACGCTCCTCAAATGTAAAGCATGCAGATCAGAAAAAAAAACATATAACGGTCTCTATACCAATGGCAAGGCTCTGGCAGCAAACACAGAACAGTTACAACAAAACAATCCATCCGCAAGAGATGACAAATGGTCTCTTAGGATGGAGAAGAAAATAAAATAAAAGATAAAATAAAATAAAATATATATAAACAAAGAGGGTTTTCTTATTGACTAACTGTGGCCTCAACAGCGATACACGTCTCCTGTCCGAGTCCATATGGGTATCAGAAATATTAACTCAATAACCGTAATAACTAAATACCCGCTTGTAAAATAAATAAAATTGTGCTCTAATCAGGCTATCTCCTCAGAAACAGTCTGTATTAACCTGTATAATTCCCAATACTCAAATACAGTACAATCGAGAAAAGTAAGCAGCACAAAACCTTAAGTAATCCGCTGTTTGGGTCAAGTTGAAGCGGGGAAAGTATCCGCCGTGGGTCCCTCGTCATCTGGTATGGTGGGGACAGAGACGCGGGGGGTGCCGGCTTCACTGGATGTTGAGCGAAGGCTCCGGTCGAGCATGGCCATAAATGTCTCCGCATCCGCCACACTTTCGAAAAAGTGCAGCAAGCCGTTGTGCCTAACCTTCAGGGATGCTGGATATCTCAGGAACGGCCGCAGTCCTCTGTTGGCAAGCTGTTTTCTCACCACATCGAAGGCTTTCCTCCTCTGCGCGGTATCGTTGCTGTAGTCGGGGAAAAAACAGCAGCTTGGATGTCGATGTCCGCCCGTCGCTGGATATGTGGTGTGTAGGCGCAGACGGAAGGGCCCTGGCTCCGTTGAGAATTTTCTCCCTGTCCTGATAACGAAGTAGCTGGAAAATGAGTGTCCGCGGACGGTTGGATTTGTCCCGAGTGGTGAATATACGATGAGCCCGTTGAATTTCGATTTTCTCCCCGGCCAGGGAGGGGATCCACACAGGCAAGTTATCTTGTAAAAATTGGATGGTGTTTTCCCCCTCCGCTGACTCTGGCAGGCCGACAAGTCGGAGGTTAGACCTCTGGCAGAGGTTCAGTAGCTCCTTCTGGAGGTCACTCACATCATGTTTCACTGCTCTGATGTTAGCCGATGTAGCATCTAGCCTCCCCTGCAGCTTCCTACCGACCTCGACTTGCTGTGCGATATCCCCGCTGAGTTTGTTCACTGCCGAGTTGGAGGCTTCAATCATAGCTTTCAGGGCCTGGATTTCACCAGCAAGCATTTCCTCGACTGCCTCTCTCACAGCCAATTTAACTTTTTCCGTTAGCCTCTCCTCTTGCTCATGCAGAGCTAACAAGATAGCTGCGTTTGAGGTGTCCTCTAGTTCTTGGCCCAGAACTTTGAGACGGCGCTCAGAACTACACGTGCATCACACCTGGGCAGCCACCCGAAGTCTTGAATGGGTTTTGATTAAGTGCTTAATCAGAGGTTATAACTGGATTTCTATGAGGAGTTCTGCAGTTTTGCTCCTTTAGCAGTGCCAAACACTGCAGAATATCACTGACTTTCAATGGCTTGCAAGCACTAATTAGCATTAAGTCAACCAATGGCAGTGGAGAACTGTGAACATGTCATGGCATCAACTTCTCAAGCATTCAGAAGAATTGTTGTTCATAAAACAAACTCAGATCAGTAGGGAGGCAGAAAGAAAAAACAAACAAAAAAAAAAAAAAACGGTTTGTAGCTGCTGACCATGAAAAGTGAAGACATAGCCAACTTGTTCCAACACTGGCCAAGTTTCCCCAGTGACCTGGCTCTGACAAAAAGAAAAGGGACTTGCTGTGCCTTGTTGATCACAATGTCAACATCCCGGCTGTACGAAAGTATTGATTCATTTGAAAGAATCTTAAGTGTGGTCTGAACAGTTTTACATTTTATATTATTGAAATCATTGAAGAAATTACAGAGGCTATTTATGAGATCAGTGTAGATCCCAGGAGGGTAGACTTGTCTGACACAGAGTCTCATGTTGTGTGCTATAACAACTATAGTCTGGACTATGGAATTCAGCGTCTCTCCCTCCACTCTGGCGCCATGAGTTGCTATGGTTACAGGAACACCCTGAAACTTTATAATGATAATCAATAAGAAGTTTTTTGGTTAGTATGACTGTACAAAATCATGAATGTAGCCTCAGTACCTCAATGCTGAAATCATGAAAACATATATAACAAATATAAAGCCTCAGAGTGTCCCTTTGATTATTAACACTATGGTAGTGATGGCAGAAAGGTGAGAGCTCACATCACTTGTCACAAGGTTGCACTTATTGTTATTTAATCCTGGTGCTGTTTGTTGTATAATAATAATAATAATAAGAAGAAGAAGAAGAAGAAGAAAAATAACGTAGTGAAAGGTTTTGTAGATGGTTGATTGTTTGAAAGAGTAAAACTTGAGACAAGCTTGGCAAAAGATGAGATAGATTATATTAAAAAGACAAAAGGTAAAAGTGTAGTGGAACAGCTGTTCAGATCATCCTCCTGTTGTTCAAGTATTTCAACTTGATGGCTGCATTAGAGAACATGGTTATGAGTGGAGCGAATCTTATGCATTTCTTTAGCAGGTGTCAAGTAACGTGACCTGTAACATGTTTCACAAATTACAAATGGGAATATGACTTGGCTGCAGCTAAAGACCAATCTCAGTCAAAAGATTTCATCTTTAATTTAAGCTTGGCATATCCTCATTATAATAGTTATCATACACTCAGGATAGCATATGACTACACTGTGGTTTGTTTGTTGCTATATGAGCCAGAAAAGTTATTTTGGTCACAGAGAGAGAATGATGGCCTTTTAATGGCCTCCTTAATGCGGTGACAAACACAAACACTGACAGATTATACATGGATGAAGAAAACCAGATCATTATGGTGCTTTCTTCTATATGTTGATGCTTCTTTAGTTTAGCAATTGAGTGATGAGAATAATTAAAACATCACACTGTGTCATATTTACGGCCTCTATTTACAAAATATGGCAGAAATATATTATTCATATCTTTATTAGTATATATAGTGTATATATTTTTGTTACCTGAGAATGGGTCTTTTCTATCTGCAGAGGCTGTGGAAGATTCTGTCACAGGTAGAGATAAATCACTCGAGCATCCTGATGAGTGGATAAAAGCTGACAGGATGTATATTTCAGGGTTACAATGGGAGACTGAGAACCTTGTGCCCCCATGTCATCCTACAAACATGGAATGTTCAACCCCAACCACTTATGGCTAACAAGTCAGTCATTGTTTACACATATTTACTGAGATCTTACTTTTTTGTCCTATATAATATAAACTAGAGCCTCTGAATTTATGTCATTAGAGCCAAACTGGAAGAGTTCACAAGGCTGAGCCAGTGAGAGAAATGTGCTGATTGTTGTCAGTTGTTAGCATGGAGAATATCCCTCATGCTATACAATATCAGGTTGCTGTGTTTTGTTGCTCAACTTGTCCATGTGTCAAAGTGTCCTTGAACAAGACACTAAACCCCAATCTGCTTCTGGTGGGGGACCCTGCATGGTACAGTAGCTCACTTTGTGTCAAGGAAAGACTAAATGAAAAGCTGTTTGGATAAAAGCACCATATAAATGTAGCCATTTAGATATCCACATGTTTCTACATCACATGAATTCACCAGGAAAACCAAGTGAGAAGCCAGAGCAGTACAGACAGATGCAACATTCAATGCCCAGCATAAGTCTGGGTTGTCTCTGGCATTTCCGGATTGATACAAGCTTAAGTCATTTACACTGGGTGTGTCTGTTTACACTGCACTCCATACTAAACCTGAATGTCTCATTAAACCAGGTACTTTAATGGAGATTAGTTTCTCCATCTGAATTTATGTACGTGTGTGTCAGTGGACAGATAGGGCTGTTGGTGAGGAGGATGAGGCCAGGTTTAACCAGTGCATGTAGATTTAAGTGCAGACTATAGAGGTCTAAATATAACCTTCTGCTCCTGGCATAAACACTGCCTTCCGCTCTCTGTGGCAGCTTTAGCTTCAGTCTTGTTTCCTAGGCAGGATGGAAAGCTGTTTTGCTGCAGTGGTTGCACCACTGGTATTAAGAAATTGATAATTCATGTCATGGGAGTGAAGTAAATGTATTTTGCAACAGATTAGCAGTACTGTCTAGTGAATTACCTTAGGCTTGTTAGCTCCTGGAACTAGTTTGTCAAATGGGGCTAAATAATATCAACACTGGTCTTAAACTGGTTTTACTAAATACAGTTAGAGGTACAACTGTTACATGTGCATAAGTGAGTTCAGTCAGTATAATGCTGGTCTCTTTAGTTACTTGGACACTGACCTGTTCATTAAATCCAAGTGGACTGACCAGGCTGCTGTATATATACTGAGCTGGGTTGTTGGCTGTACAGTCGGATTTACAGTATTGTTCATAATGGCTAGAGTAGATTGTGTACATTATATTATATCATGCATAAAGGACAAATTCACATTTTTTGAAGTCTTGAATCAATGCGTTTATAGTTTTTGTGTTCTGTCTCCCCGTTTACAGTGTCAAAAATGTCATAATCTGATATATTCCTCATATTTCTTGGTTTTATTGTCTTTGTAACACTATACATTCAGAGATGCATAGTAATGTACAGCTGTAATTGTATTGGCTATTTCAGTGCTAAAGGTGGGTCAGTTCATTTAGAAGCAGTGTTATTAGTTTACATATGAAATCTTTATGACTGCATAGATGTTGTAAATGCTAGTTTAAGGAATAGAACACAAAACTGTAACACACACACACACACACACATGCAGAGTGAGGACTAGAGATGAGGGCTGGTTGGAGGAGTGAGTACCAGGAGTTGTCAGAAGTAGGTCATTGGGTTGGAGCTTGGTGAGAAACTGGGCCACAGGTTCACTTTCATTATGTAGCACACAGTCAGCTCCTGCTGCTCCACTGTAACTGAGTGTAAATGAGACATCCACACTGTGTGTTTCAGTGGTACTTAGCATTAGCATAGTAGATTAAGATTTCACTGCAATGTCAAATTCTGCTTCATTGCTGTCTAACTGCCTGTTAAATCATAATGTGTTTTCTAATGTGAACACAAGGTAGAAGAACATGAAATGATGCATCTAATTTGGTTTAGATGTTCAACCCCTAATAACCAAGTGTGTGTGCGGGCTTGTGTTTAAGGAATCTCATTATGCTTGTGTTTTGTTGGATGTTCTTAAACCCTCTCTCCACCCTCTGTTGACTCACATATACAGATGTGTGAACGCTGGCTCAGTCTATTTCTGTTCTTTCATCTCTTGCAGAAAATCCTTCCCGTCGCAGCACGCTACCCTCGCATCCTTCGCCGCTGTCTATGTTTCGGTGAGTAATGCTCAGAGCCCACGCCAACACTTAACCCTGTTCACCCTCCCATGAAGAGCCTAATTATGTAGTAGAAGTTAATAAAGCGACATGTTGGGCGGTGGATGATGGAATTAGCCAGATGAATTTTTCTGCACGGCTCTTTCCTCTGTGCTGTTTCTGCTTCAGCATGTAGAATTCACCCATCTCTAAAATATCAACTTGCGATATGGGATAAAAAACAAAAAAATTAAGAAGCTGCACATAGAAACCAAGGACAAATTCTACTAGACCTAAATACTGCAATAAAAAAATAAAATCTTTAAAGTGAATAAAAGTCCATGAACTGAATAAAACATGGATGGGGCTTGGGGCTTATAGGTGGGCTGTAAATGAAAGTCAGGCTATAAAGATGTAACTTGTTGTTCCAGAGACCACAGAGGGCGACAGTGGCTGAAGGCATACTCCACTTGTATTTTTGTTCAGGTTCTAGTTACAACTAGGAGTCCAGCTACAGATGTGACAAGTAGCAAAGACCAATAGATATATTGCTGTGCTTTTGATGTGCAACACATTCTCAGAATTTGTTCACCATCTGACAAATAAGTACTGACTCATTTATTTTAAAGACACTGTGGCTGAGGATAATGCTGCCTGGGAAGGAGATGGAGCAGCACAGCTATAACATAAATCAAGGATAATGGAAAATAAATGTGTCATGTGTCCACAGATGTACTTCAACAGCACTCTGACAGACTCATCCAAGCTGCTCAAGCCCCTGCTGGTCTTCTCCTTCATTATTTGTGCCATCATTTGTGGTCTGACCCGGATCATTCAGTATAAGAACCACGCCATCGACGTCTACCTGGGCTTCTTGCTTGGAGGTGCTATTGCTGTCTACCTGGTAGGGGCAAGTCCAATCAACAGCCTCCTTTCCAATGGTTTCCCTGTCCAGAGAGTGGAGCAGCAGTTCTTTATAAACAAAGCTGAACTCTGTTGCAGTTTTACATCAATTTACACTTTAATTCAAGTAGAAAAGAAATTAAACAAAGGTTTATCAAAACTAACCTAACTTACATTACAGTGTTTTGTTGAACGAAATGAATTCCTTCAGACAGGCTGTCGCCTCCCCTTGCAAAGTACAACATTTTTTTTTTTTTAAAGATTATTTTTGGCTTTTTCCAAGCTTTATTGACAGAGAGACAGCTGAGAGAGACAGGAAATGTGGGGAGAGAGATTGGGAATGACATGCGGGAAAGGGCCGCACAGCTTCGCATATGGGGCGGCTGCTCTACTGACTGCCCCGCAAAGTACATTTAATCAAACCTAACCCACAACAACAGCAACTCGCGGACAGTTGGTGTGTGGGCTTCATTCATAACAAAACAGCTGAGCTGTCCACCTGAAAGTTCAATGGACTAACCCAGTAGTGTCTAGTCTAACTTGGATTTAGAAAATGACTGAAATCTTTGAGAGATGCTAAGTGCAGATGATGAAGAATTGGGCACATTTGGCTTCATTTAACAACAACACAGATACAATATACAATACAGAACACATTTGTGTCCATGCTTTAGCAGGAAGCACTAGGAATTCTTTTAAAGTTATGTGGAACATGTCCTTCAAACCTATTTGCGTGGAAGTCCACGAGTCCACAGCTATGCACATGGCAGTGCTTTCAGTTAAATGTTGATTGCTGAAGTGTTCACTATTGCAATGTTAGGTTAAGTAGTGGTCAACATAGCAGCTTAGCATGTTAGCATACTTACATTGGCTTATGGTTGCTAAACACAACTGATTGATGAGCTGATTACTAGGCACCAAACGTCATGGTGATCCATCCAAGAATGTCCAGACATTTCACTGTAAACCAGGAATACCAGTAAAGGTGAGGGGATCACCAAGATCACAAGTTCAAGTTAAGTTTAATTGTCACCTATGTGTTATTGAATCAATCTTCAAATTCAATCAAAACGAATCCCAACACCACAAATGATTAAGCTCTGCTTTTCTGTAAGTCTGTTTGAAAGAGTTCCACAAAGTGAAATGTACTCTCCAGAATCGTTCTCTGTTTCTTCTCTTGTCAGGGGTTGTATGCAGTCGGAAATTTTCAGCCCAGCGAGGAGGCCAGTGCCAGCCCTCCTCCACTGCTCCATCGCCCCCCTTGCTCATTACCCCACATAAGCCAGGAGGCTGTACTCCACCACCTGCAAATGAAAGCCAGCATGGCCGGGGAGCCTGGTATACCCACCTCTCACTCTGAGGGCCTTCTTCACCGAGGCCTTCAACAGCAGAGGCCTGATGACAGTCTCAAGCGCTCCAGTGCAGATGTGGAAGTGATCTCTCCCCGCAGCCCTCACAACAAAGATGCCATGGTGACCTTTAGCCACACCCTTCCTAGGGTCCACACCCCCCAAGCCATGGCAGCGTATGAGGAAGCAGCCAGACGTCATGCTGCCACTCTGCACCACGCCTCTATGGACTCCAGCCGCTCAAAGCAGCTTCTGTCTCAATGGAAAAGTAAGAACAATAATCATAAATGCTCCCTGCAGGTCCCAGACTCCTTCTCCTCCTCCGTAGACTCGTCATCTGGCCAGTCCTCCCAGCATCCACACCACCATGGCAGCATGGAGCTACGATCCAGCTCTGAGCCATCAACTATGGGCCTGAATGGAAGCTTTGACAGTCATGCATACATGTCCAAACTGGCTACAGGTGCTAGTACCACCCTGCCTAGTAACTGTAGTGGCATCACTGGAGGAACCAGAATATCCATGCAATCTAGGCCTGGGTCATCACAGCTCGTGCACATACCGGAGGAAGCTCATGAAAATTACAACACCGCCTCCCCAAGGATGGGGGTGGGAGGAGGAATTGAGGGGATGTCAACATTAAATAGCACATCTCAGGCTAACTGGCAAAGGGCAGCAGAGAAGACAACAGCCTGCAGGACTAATGATAGCGGGCAAAACACCCAGCCAAGAATCATGCAAGTGATTGCTATGTCCAAGCAGCAGGGCCTACTACAGACACATTCCAAGAGCTTAGATGAGAGCAGCATTGGCTGCAGCACCACTGGGAGTTGCCAGGGCTCTGCTCGCTACAGAGGGCTAACTGATCAAGACCCCACTAGCACCACAGGGCCAAGTTCACTTGGTAGTACCACAGGTAGCATTTCAGGGAGTACTGGTGCAATTGTCAGAGTAGAAGCCCACCCTGAACACAACAGGCCGGTGATTCAAGCTCCGTCCACAGATGGAAGTGGATCATGGAGATGGCGGTCTCTGGATCATGGCACTGGAGTTGGTGGCGGTACAGGGACTAATGGAGCAGGGGGAGGAGGATCAGGAGGAGGAGGGGTGAGTTTGAAGCAGTCCTTTGAGCTTAATGATCTAAACAGAGACTCTGAAAGCTCAGACTCTTTACGTGAGGGGTCCATTGACAGGAAGCGCGCCAATCACATCGTCACCACCACCACTACCACTGTTAGCACCCCACCCATAGTTACTGTTCATACCCAGAACACCAGTCAGTCAGAGCAACGGCTCCACCCACAGGGCCTCTCTACTATAAGGGTCACTCCAGGGGATGGTAGTGGTTCTGGAGGTGGTGGTGGAGGGGGAGGTGGAGACACTGCCTCAGAAACCCCCTCGGTCACTTCCAGTCGTGAGTCTACGCTGCGGAGAAAAGGCAATAATATCATCCTGATTCCGGAGAGAGCCAACAGTCCTGATAACGCCCGGAACATTTTCTACAAGGGAACGTCGATCACTCCTGTTTTCAAGGACTAACTCTGGAAATGAACAGAGACTTCTGAGAAGATGTAGCTAATAACATAAGACTTTCAGAGAACCCCATATCTGTGATGACGGACAGTATTACCTGCCATTGTATATATCATAATAACTTGAAAAAAAACAGTTTTATTCAGCATGAGATTTTTGTACGTGTTTACACTAAATCACAACCTTTTAAGTGTTGTAGAAATAATCACTGTGTACTTTTGTGGTCACTCCTAACAACACCTATTGTAACATTGATGCTGTGCCAGTGCTTTGGGAATAGGAGAACCTTTTTTAAACAATTCCGTATGTTTTGGATATAAATCAATAGAAAAAAGAAAAAAGCCACTTGCACAGTAACATTCAAACTGTAGCAAAAGCAGCAAATACAGCAGAAATAATTGTATCATAGCTGTGAAACCAGTGTTTACTTCCCTGCACTGTAAATGCTGTGTATGTTTGAAAAGGGTGCTACACCAGAAAATACTATTTACTATACAACATGCTGTACAATTTGAATAGATAAAGAATGAATTATTTTACAAAGAGTGAACAACATTAATATGTGACAGAGATATGTTTTATATTTTGTCTCTTACTGTATAGATACCACATACTCAACAGAATACTGTTTTTACCATAAGTGTGCTTAGCATTCCTTCTGTAGCTATGAAGTCAAATATGCTGTTACTTGCACTGAAATATGAGTTTACTGTACCTTGCATACTGTAAACCCTGACCTTATCTTTATATCCTGTACTTACATTTTGATGTCCATGTCAGTTCCATATCTACAGCACAAAGAGCAGTAAAACAAACTGTAATATTATGCTTCTTTATATCATAGGAGAAATAGTACATTTCCCAAACTCAATGCAATTTACCAGGTTTCATTCTGCGTGAAGTCTCTTTATAGCTTTCAGATGAACATTTTGCAAGATATCAGATCCACAGCTTAATGCTAACTTTTACACAGTCATAAGGTGGTGGTTTTTTGACAGTGTTGAGGGTTTTGAACACATTTTTTCATTGACATGGTTAAGTGACTGGTAATTGCAGCACTTCCAAAGCTTGGACGGGCATTGAACAATCCCACTTATATCACTAAAGGTGCCACAACAAACCATAAGAAAAATGATTTCACAGAAACAAAATTAAAATTGTTGAAACCAATCACCAAAACGTGCACTTGTCACATCGTGGCAGTATGCTGGCATTGCTGCAGTTTACAGTGGAAAAAAACACTACTTTGCGACACTTTGCAACCACAGTTGGTTGGGGATGTGTTTAGCCTAGCTTAGCACAAGTTCCAAAAGTTGCATCGTGTGTGAACGGCAACTTGCCCAGAGTGTACCGCCTCTTTCCTAATGGCAGCTGGGGATAGGCTTCAGCCATGACCCTGATAGTACAGTTATGGAAAATGAATGGATGAATGAAGATTATGCACCAATAAATCAGTATTAAATGACAATCAAACATAAATTGACATAAACTGCAGTCCTCTAAATTACCCAATATTTCAGATTATTATTTTTTTAATTTGCAGGTAAACACAGGTTTAGTGTCAAGACTGCCTGACTGTGAGTCTGGCTGGAGGCTGGGTGTGTGAGTGACATGTGTCTGGTGCTGTGTCTCAATTCAGGGCTGCATGCTTGAGCGGCTCCTTCTGAGTCGAAGGCCATCAGCTGTTGTAAATGAGGCAGTCCTTCGAAAGGTTTTTTCTGGTTGCGTCACCAGCTGCGCACCTGATCAGTTGGTACTTTGCTGTAGCCATTGAGAAAACTTAATAAAATATATGTAATTAAGTAAAAGTATAGGTATTAACTCGTAAAGTAATTAAATATAAAAAAACAATATTTACATTTTAAATGTTAATTCTCGCTGCTTGATGCCGCTTGGTATGCGCCATTGTGATATGTTTTCCCGGCACTGGTGCTTGATTGCGCAAAGGATCTTGGGATATGTGAGGCATAAAAGGATAGTGCGGTGCATCCTCGAAAAAGAGGGAAAAGAAGGCCGCATTTGAAGGCTGCATTTGAAGGAGCCTGCGAAGTGGGACAGCCTTCGCACAGCGTTGTGGCATCGGCCTTCAAATCCGTCATAGAAGGATGCAGCCCTGAGTCAGAGACACAGCATGGGTGTGCTTGGTGTTTTTCCCTTTGTCCTCTTCCCCATGTTTCCTGGAGTTGGTGGGCGTGGCCTCAGCTGTTGGACTATGGCACACCTGCATCCCATCAAGCACCTGACTCTCATCGTGCAATCACCGCACACTATTTAAAACCTACCCAGCTCTCCAGTGCTTGCTGGATTGTTTGTGCCTTGGCCTACAAGTTGTCCGTTCTTCCCGGAGCACATGTCTTCTCTGCCAGTCAGCACCGACACCTGCCAGTCCCACTTCACCGTCACAATGGAACCCCAAACTGGCCTTGTTTCCTTGCTTTCAGTATTTCCTGACGATTTTCAATTTGTCACTTTCTCAACAGCTCAAATCTGCTTTGGGTCTGTTTCACAAACCTGACATTTTAGACTGTACTTTTTCTAATATTTACAGATAACAATTCCCACCATGAATATCTAGTGTATTGTACTTCAGTAATAATTAATAAATTAATAAGCTGTGTATTTTTGCTCCCTTTTGGATAAATTAACTGAGCACATTCAGTCAGAGCAATAAGCAATATTTAGTAATGGCTGAGAAACGGCGAGCACTGACCATTATGAAAGTCACGTTATTCATAATAAGCCTGGATGATAACAGAACCATTTGGAATCTAATTTCACCGCAATAGAGCATATATGTACAGGCAATGCCAGGCTCAGTGAGCACAGAAGTTAATCATGATAAGCATATAGTTCAGTCAGACACACACATACGCTGCCCGGAAAAAAACAACAACAGCAATATATCGTATTATTTTAGGGTTACAGTGGAAGAAATTAACAAGCATGATAATATGAACTGCCAGAAATCCAAACAAAATAATATCCAAGAAAACACTTGGCATGCTTCAGAGGTTTTCATTTGTTTTTGTTGAATTGGTCATAAAACAAATGAAATATAACAATGTCACCATTATGCTCTATAAACCATAGAACAGAGCCATCATAAGGAGTTTAACTTCACTTTACCTTTACTAAAAAAACAATCTAGTCCTGTGTATTGAGATGCAGTCCAAGCACTGCAAAGTACACTTGATGCACTTACACGATGCCACCAATTCACACAGAGCCAAAGGGGAGGTAAGAAAAAGACTGTGACGAGATCAACGCCACAATGACTAATGGTGCAACAGTGTCTTCTTCAAGAAGTGTGTGTCAGAAACTGGGTGAAGAAGGACTTGTTGGCAGAATAGCAGCTAAAAAACATTACTGAAGAAACAGATTGAAACACACAAATTGGCAAAAGACACAAGAAATGGATGAAGGAGTGTATGCTGGATGGAGGAGGGGAGAGATAAACATGAGTCTCCTGCCAGCAGTTAAACACAGAGGGGGTAGTATTATGGTGTGGGGCCATTTCAGCCTTAGGAACAGGTGACTTAGTGAATAATAAGTATACCACAACATTCTGCTGAGACACAGAATAGCATCTGGGAGTTATCATATTATATTTGGTGACAGAAGTCATTAGTCAGCAATTAAATCCAATAAATTGGAAAGATCACAATGAAACAAGTGAAGAGAGGGGGCATCTGTGTACACATCATACTGAAGAAAAACTGAGGAAAGAGAAGCATAAGCACTTTCATCGGTTGCTGTGGCTTCAGCCAGTGCACAACCAGCTATGTCAAACATGACAAAAATGCAGAAACTTACCCCCATTTACTAGAAAATAATGATAGTGGAGACAAAAAAATATGATTCAGAGTTCACTTCATTTTGCCCTGTTGTTATCCAGCAGCTCTATTTAAAGATCAAGATAGCTGGCTGAGCTGTACATAAATCCTCATTGGAAAATGTTGGCAGGATGGCGCGAAATCATGCTGAGTGTTTGCTGTGCCTTTGTTGTTAAAGTGCATGAAGAGAGGAAAATAAAGGAAGATGGGGTTTATGTTTTATCTGAATTGAATGAACTGTTCTGCAATTGTTTGTGAGCTTACATTTATGAGCTCTGCCTGAAAAAGAATGCAGTGTCTGTCATGACATAACAAACATGTCTGCTATTGGCTGTATACATATGTTTATACATCGCCATGAAAATTGCTGATTGTTATATTCTCACTCAATGAATTAAGTGTCATCCTTGATGTAACATACTATGCATTTTGCTATATTATTGTAGCGTCCGACCAGACGCGTGACGAATGTGGCGTTATTCAACAAACCTGTCTTAACCTGAATGATTTGGTTACTGTCGGCCATAACCGCATACAAAAATAACAAAAAACAATCACGGTCCCATACATTAACTGCACGCTGTGGTGCTCCATCCCACTTCCTCTCACTCGTGCGCTCCTCTCTCTCTCCTGCTCCCCATGCTCTCCCATCCATCCAGACACATTCACTGACCATGGGAAATCACAGAACTCCTACCATGAGCGTTATAACATGTAAGCATTACTGCAGGGTCACTACACTGCCCCCTTACAAGACCCTCGCCCGGTCACATAAAAAGTCCCTGAGGTGGTCCGGGGGCCTTCTCCTCCTCCGAGGATGCCTGGGTGTGAACAAAGGCGACCGCACCTGCAGTCCTGGAACAACCTGTGGATGAACAGGGGGTGAGTCAAGAATGGAGAGAAGAATGTGGGGAGTTAGTATGAGAGACATTCATTGATCTGGGCGTGGCTGTCTTGTTCCTCTGCAAAGGTGTTGAGGCCCAGGGCGCTGATGAGGGTGATGCCACATCACCTCTGTATGGGGCAATCTGTCTCTGTGGAGGACCGTCTCCCCCTTGTGACTCTATAGACCACCTCACCCAGCTTCTCCAACACCTCACAGGCCCCACCCATTGTCTAACCCAGGACACCCACACCCAGGTCTCAGCCACAAAGTCTCTCCCTCAGCCCCTCATGTCATAGTTTCTTTCTGTCTCATGCCTGCTTTGCAGCTGGTCACGTGCAAAGGCATGGCGGACTCTGTCGGTCCTGGAGCTTTCACAGGCGTATTCAGGTCCCGGTGGCACTGCTGGTGCATCTGGGGGTCTCCCAAACGCTATTTCTGCTGGCGTCCGCAGCTCTCGCCCCAACATGAGCAGGGCAGGTGTGCATGGTGGAATCCTGCGGCTGATCTGTAGGCAGTAACATGAGAGAGGTGCTGGTCCCAATCACGTTGATGTTCTGCAGTCAGGATAGCGGCTGTTGCCAGGGATTCTGTTGAACCGTTGCGACCCTATCACTCTATGGATGTAAAAGGAGTAGTCCAGTCTTTGCCGCCATGCGCTCACACACATAGCAGAGAACACACCTGACTCGAAGTTTCTGCCTTGGTCGCTGTGAATGACTACAGCTGCTCCAAACCTAGCAAACATGCCCTCCACCAAAGCATCTCGACAGTCCTGCCTCTGGTCTGGTATGGCATATGCCTCTGTGTGTGAAGTAGTCCATGGCAGCTAAAACATACGGTTGCCTGTCTGTGCGAGCGGGCCCGTATGTCCCTGACAAAAGTCCTCCCAACATCTCTCTCATCCGACCCCAGTAGAAACCCTGCGGACCTGACGGAGGTTTTGAGACTCAAAGTGTCCTGCCCCAGTAGTACCATGAAGCTTTCAGCACCGTCTCTCTCAGTGCTCTGGGGACCACCACCTGCCACCTCTCTTCCCCAGTAGCTGGCTCCTTCCAGGCTCTCTGGAGCACTCCTTCCTTCACCCGTAGAGCTGGCTTTGTAAGCAGTCCTTTAGTGGCAGGAGAGCATCCGCACTTGTCCTACTGTGGCTGTTGCCCTGACTCCTGTACTTGGCAGGGTGCAGTCAGCATCCTGCTCCTGCAAGCTCTCCATTCAGGTAGTCAACAACCTGCACCTCTCTGCAGACAGGCCCATCTCTGTCCTGCATGTAGCCTTGTTCCTTCACCTGGAGCTCTTCTCCAGACCTCTCTCTTTTCACAGTATCTGCAGCCATTGAGAGCACAGGGCGCTGAGACATAGCATCAACATTACCATGGCTAGTTCCAGCCACTCCGCTTGAAACACGTAGGGTGCAGAAGTTCTTCAACCGGCGTGCAATCTGCCCTTCTGTCTGAAGGACATTAACACTGGAGGAACCGCGTGGTCAGTTCGGACAGTGAAGGGCAGGCCGCTAGATAGTACTTGAAGCAGCTTATTGCCCTCACGATGTGCCAAAGTTCTCGTGTCACACAATGGCACCGTTCAGCTTTGTTAAAACACTGAAGTATGCCCCCCCCCGACTCAGCACCGCCCCCATTCCAACATCACTCGTGTCTGTGTCCAAGATGAATGGCAGGTCGGGGTCTGGGGGGGTGAGGACTGGAGACTCTGTCAAGGCCTTCTTCAGAGAGCTAAAGGCCTGCTCACACTCAGGATTCCAAGAGGAATCACTGTCTTTCTGCTGCAGGCGGAACAGGGGCGCAGCTATGCAAGAGAAGCCGTGCACAAGCCATGTAGTAAGACACCAGTCAATGAAACTCTTCAGCTCACGCGGGTTGGTGGGGGCGGCCCAGTCCCTCACTGCTTGCACCTTCTCCTCCAATGTGCCAATGCCTCCTTCCCCAACCCTGTGTCCCAGAAACTCCACCTCTCTTTTGCATGAGCTTAGCACTTGTCAGGGTGAAGCTTTGGGCGGCCCTTCGATATCCTCTGTGAACCACTTGCAGGAGGGCCCCAAGACTGCATGGAAAAGAGTCACGTGGACCAGTATGTGGTCCAAGTGAACCAGACACTCCTGCGAGAATATCCTCCAGCACCTTCTCCATCAACCCGTTCAAGCGTGGCAGGGGCGTTGCACAGGCAAAACAGAACTAAACTGCCACAATCCTCTGCCGGTACAGAAGCAGTCTTTGGTCTGGCTGAGGGGCACCTGCCAATATCCAGTCAGAAGGTCAATGAGGAGAAAACCAGGGCCGAGCCAGACACCAAGAAGTCAGAGATTTGTCAATGCGGGACAGCGAATTATAGTCTTTCTTGGTCACACTGTTTAGTGACCTGTGAGTAGAAGCGCAGAACCTGCATCTTTGGACTCCTCTTCTTATTGACATCCACAACCCCGAGGCCCATGGGCTGTCAGATGGCTCGTCTTCAGCATCTCGTCAATAGCACTGTCTGCAGCAGCCTGATGCCTCATGGGAAGGTGGCAGGGGCGTGTCTTGATGGGCCATGCATCACCGGTATCAATTTCGTGCTGCACCAGGTGTGTCAGGCCCACTTCCTCCTCTGTGAGAGCAAAGTATCCTTAAAGTCGAGCAATAACTGCCACCAACTCCTGCTGCTACCGGGTTCAGGTTATGCAGCTAACGCCTCCATATTTCTACTTTACTTCCAGTGTCCTCCTCACCGCTGTGGGCTGCTGGTCAGGGGCGAGGGGGCTGCTCGACAGCTTGATACTGGATGTGTGGCCTTGGGGTCTGGGTGGGGCACCATTCACAACCCTTAGGCCCCCGGGATGTCAGTGTGTTCTTCCCCAGGTCTAATAAAAAGTGGCTGACCCGCAGAAAGTCAGTCTAATATACAGGGGGTCCTGTGCAGCTGCAACCCACCTTTACAGTTCATTTGAAGCCCACCACTTGTATGCCACCTTCCCTCTTCCAAGCATGGGGCTAGGTCGCAGTCACTGTCCGCGGCTTCACCGCGGTGGGTTCCAGCTACATCCCCGCTGGGACCGGTCGAGTCTCATCAGTGTTGCCGTGGGCAGGTGTCAACGGGCTACATGGGCACCCGCCGGGTGATGGGGACATGGCAGAAATCCCCATGTGGGTCAGCCCACCACTCTGCCAGCCTCGGTGCTGTCATCTGCTTCTAGAATGGAGCCCCTTCCCCCGTCTGTACAGCTGGGCTCAGTCCTGGACAATGGCGCATGAGGTGGGGTACAGGGACAGGGGTCTGTGTCGTCCCCTCTACACAGACCCGGGGGCATTTCCCTGCCCACCAGCCTGTTTGGGGCACCTCACGCTGATATGGCCAGACTGGCCACCACGTCCAGCACACAGGAGGGCCTCGGCGAGGACTGTTGCTGCCGCGCTGCGATTGCAGTGATGTAGCACGGATTAATTCAGTCAGCTCATCTGCCCATGCCGGCTTTGCTTGGTCTGGGCCCTCCTGCACCACGGTTCTCACCACAGGGTTGCCACCAATGTCATTACTCAGGGTCTCTCCGACAATCTCTCTCTCTCCAAGGCCAGCTCCAGCACCTCTTGCAGGTTATGAGGGTGCACTAGTTGTGTCTGTGTGCGCAGCTCTCTAGGGATTATGTGGCCTGGATGAACTGGTCTCTGCCAGTTCATTCTGCCTCCAGAGACATGTGGGCACTCACGGCTCTCCTCGCCAGGGTTTCAATGTCATTAGCCAGCACATGGGCGGCTCACCGGCCTGCCTCGTCCTGTTGACAGTTCTGGCGCATGACACCAGGCTGGTTGCATTGTCCAAAGCAGCGCTGCAGAGCACCACTAAAGCTCCATAGTTCTCTTTCGGTAGGAGCAAGCAGCAGCAAGCATGTCAAAGCTTCATCTGTAAGGCACAGGGCCAGCTGGAGGCGCTTTGTGTCCTCCGACCAGCCTGCAGCCCGTGCTAAGAGTTCAAATTGGCGTGGAAGGCCTCCCAGTCCGCCTTACCGGGAATAATTTGGCATCTTCATGAGCTTGGTTGTGAGCGCGCCATCTGTTGACATAGAGCTCCGCGGCGTACACGTGGGCGTTCTCCGCCCGGCGCGCTCTCCGTGCTCCATGAGCCAAGCCAGCCCCTCTTTAGCCAGCCTCCTGGCGGCGCTGTCTTATGTGGGCAACATGCTCGGAAGCGCGGTTAAACTCTGCCTCATGCCTTGACATACCGGCATAATCATTGTCCATGGCTCCTCTTTGACTTTGAGACGAGCTCGGCCTTTTTCCTCTGTTCTGCCATGCTGCAGGTTGGAGTTAGCCAGGTCCCGGGCTGGCCGCCCCTAGCGAGTTGCTTATGGGGAAACGGCGAGCTTTGCTTCTGACTGCCGGTGTAGCGTCGACCAGGCGTGAGCGAATGTGTGGCGTTATTCAACAAACCTGTCTTTGTACTGAATGATTTGGTTACCATGGCCATAACCTGCGCCACAAAAACAACAAAAGCAATCCACGGTCCCTCATTACTTTACTGCTGTCGTAGCCATCACCTTCCTCTCACTTGCGCACTCACTCTCTCTCTCCCTGCTCCCCCCTTGCTCCCATCCATCCAGACACATTCACTGACCATGGAAATCCACAGAACTCTACCATGAAACGTTATAACATGTAAACATTACTGCATTACTATACTATCTATCTATCTATCTATCTATCTATCTATCTATCTATCTATCTATCTATCTATCTATATCTATCTATCATTTGCTAATTTAAATCCTCATGACACATTTAGTTCACCTTATTTCCAACTAAGACCATCTCCTCACCAGACCCTGCCCTCTTATAATGTTATCCTGCTGTATCTTGTTGTTCTGCCAATCATAAGCATATTGAACCATGTTTGCTGACTTATGGTATCTGTCACTTGTGAGTGACAGATACTTGCTGTATCATCAGGGAATTCATAGAACTGTATTTCTATCATAACCCATGAATAGGTGTAGAACACATTTTTATCTTCATATATCTCTTTTTCTGCATATTGATTGTGGTATTATAGCCTCTCCAGAGGAATGTGAATTTTAAAAACATATTTGGAATATATGGAACAGGCGCTCTGGTGGTAATGGAACTTAATGACTGATGAAGCAGTGTCTGGATGGACAAATCAGATACATAGTGGAGGCCACAAGAAGCGTTCGTCACCTGAAGTGATTTCCCAGACTCTCCTCAGCCATTGCCTGATGCTAATAAAGCCCATGAGCAGATGATAAACAACTTTGATGAGTGTGCTCATGTTATATATAGTTAATAAGCTCAACTTCATGTTGCTGAGATGGTCAAGGAAGATTGCAGTAGCTATTGAACCTCTAGCACAAAAGAGCGGTACTGTAGCAGATCTTGAACACTCAGATAATAATTATAGCAGCCAGCTTACGACCTTAAAGCTAACATAAACAAGCTATAAGAGTGCAATGGGATGGTGGTTACACCCAAGGCCAATTATCGCAATTTACACTCATTCTGTATTTTCTGCTTGTTCACCATTTACAGTGGTTGTATTATCTCTGACTGTGGATGTTTTATTGCCTGTGTTGGTTTGGACACTAAACCTAGTCAGAATATAAAATGTATTCTGGCCTTGCATAAACCCTTGACAACAAGCTCTTAAAATGACTTAATCTTGTGAAAGTTTCACTCAAAACCTTGGTTGTGCTTTATTCAGGATGCCTCCCTCTCTGTTAATATCTAAGACAGACAAGCTTGTCTATACAATCCTGATTCTTAAGGTGTGATCAAATAATTTTGAGTTCAAATGCATTATTTTTATCTCTCTCTGTTTAGTCAGTGTTTAGGATAAATGATGGCACCATAACAGCCTTTAAAGTGGTATATAATTTCCTTGGCATTTGATTAAAAAACAAAAACACTATGCATTTATTTTTTGATTTATCCACAGTTGTCCATGTTATCCTCAAACGGCTTTTTGGTACAGGACTCTCAGGACAAGCAGTTGATTGGTTCTCCAGCTACCTTACGAACAGTGATAACTGTTTTAATACTCAACTGAAACTTATTTTCTAATTCTATTAGAATGTTATTTTCTAATGCTAAGAGTGACCATAAATTACCCCTTATGTGTTCACTCTTGGAAGAAATATTATTGATTGATATTTGATATTTAAGCATTCCATAACCCGACTTGACTTGTCATGTGTGATATGATAGCTCTCATTGACTTTTTCTTTTCTGTAGCCAGAGTCACTTTAAAAAAATAGATTTTTAATCTCAATAGGATGTTTTCTGGTTAAAATAATGGTAATAAAGAAAATGAAAATGGCAGACCAGATCAATTTCTAGGACTAGCTCAAGAAGCTGCCTATGCAATCAGTCAAGTCGAAGCACCCTGTATTATCTTTAACTAAACTAACCCCCTTGGTCATATTTTTTCAGCAAGTTTGCCCTCCTGCATGTGTGTTTGTGTTGTTGGTATATTTCCTGTCACAGGATTTATGAATGGCTGAAATGTTCCATATGATGGTCCTGATTCAGAGATGTGTATTGACAGTCACCCTCCAGGCCATGTGTTGTTTTGTTGTTGATGTAGAAGGCCTGTGACAACAGTCACAGTGCGGTCTAAAGATAAGGATGGAAGTCAAAAGATTTGTGCATTTACTGCTCAGTAGTTTCGTAATGAAGCGCAGGTGAGAGTCTTTTATTTATTTGGAGCATATCTACAAGATGTGTGTCCTGTGATCCAATAACCATTAGGGTGTAATGGATAAAGTGGCCATTTAAACTGCCACAGTTAAATGCTAAACCAGCCTCAGGTATACAGAATCTTCTGTATTTAGCTGTTGAGAAGGAGGTGATGCCGGTTTCCTGTAAACATAACAAGCACAAACATGAAGGATTATTGCTGTCACGGCTAGTTTGGCAGCTGCCTTCCTTACCTATTTGGCACTTGTCTGTGGTGCTTTCGGGATTGACTGACAGTGAATGAAGATTTGGGAGGAGAAATGGAGCCATGGCTCTGCGAGTTGGCAGAGATGACTGTTACATCTCTCAGGAACATTTCACAGCTCAAACAAATGCTCTAATGTATATTTTTCATTCACCTCTTAATATGGAGATGTAATTAAATGCCTGTGCTGGAGTTTCAATTGCCTTGTACTTAGTTCAAATAAAGCCACAGGTTTTACAGGAGAGAAGGCTCAAGCCTGCACCAGACCTCTAGCAGATAAATACTCTGTCATTTTAACAAATATATCACCTCAACTGTCCACATAATCATACAATCATAGTAAAATACATGCTTCAATTGAAGTTGCAATGATTTCATTGAGAATATTCATTCAATATTCATTTAGAATAGTCTGTTATTTCTCTCTCTCTCTCTCTCTCTCTCTCTCTCTCTCTCTCTCTCTCTCTCTCTCTCTCTCTGTGTGTGTGTAAACGCTGATGAGATGTCCATCCACCATGAGCCGGGTTCTGTTTGAGGTTTCTGCCTCTTTTCTGCCACGAGTTTGCTTATAAATAATATTACAAGGAGTACAGTCTAAACCTGCTAAATAAAATTTGAATTGAAAGGTATTCAGTGGCATCTAGCAGTGTAATCCTTGCCTCACTTTCTCCTCCACATTGTGCCCCCTGCTGCGTATTGACCATTCATAAATGCATAGATGATACATGTTAATTATATGAGTTACATTTGGTAAAAATCGATTCAACATTTAAAAGAACTTTTTTCTTTAAATAAATACAGAGCGGGAAATAATCCGTCATGTCTCCAGTAGGCTGCGCTGTGCTCGCGCACCTCTTCGCGCGACCCCGCCGCGTCATGAGCGCGCGCCTCCAGCAGCAGGAGTAGAGCAGAGCGCGCGGAGCGGAGCGGACCGTCAGCAGTCCGAGTCGGAGCCGGAGCGTGTTCGTTGGTGTGGATGGTACTGAGTCGGACGGACTTTTTCACCGGGATATTCTGCAGCATGGCCGGGTGAGTCTCGCGGGTAGAGCCGCAGTTTACGCCAACATACGGAGGGCAAAGTTGGAGGTACGTGGGGAAAACGTGCGGTGTGATTGCGGGAACGGGTTTCCACAGACGTTGATGCGGTCTTTTCTTATTATCAGCAAGACAGAGTGTGACCTGATCCACGCAACATCTGGTCTAACATTTGTGTTTGCAGCGCGTTGAACTGGACTGCACGCAGCGCTGACTGAGCGGGAGCAAACGGTGCGGAGGGAAAACAGTTGAGCTGATGAACAGGCTGCGGGGTTGGGGGGCTGCGGGGCTCCAGCTTCAGCTGCATGGGACATCAGAGACCGTCCCCTCATCTCTCTGTAGTTGTCATTGCCGCCTCTGTCCTTCACAGCCTCCGTCGTTCAATTCGGTGTCTCGGAGTTGTGTGTAAACAGAAACGTTTCGCTTCTGTGATTTTTCTCTGAGGCAGGTGCAAGTCTGCGGGATCGATCACGCATCCGCAACTTCACTACCTGCTGTTGACAGAAAAAAAGCCCCATGAATCAGGCCTTCCCTGCGCCTTCGTACTCATCACTTGAGAACAGTGTAGCCTACAGCAGAGCGCATCCTCCGCTCCGCTCCGCTCTGACCGGGATGTCTGAGTGAAAGAGAAGAGCCGTCAGGGGCTGCAGGCCTGAAAGAACCAAGAAAAAAAACCCGTGATGCTTTTTGTCCTGCAGTCTGAGTGTGCCGACATGTTCGACTTTAGAGGTGTGTGTGTGTGTGTGTGTGTGTGTGTGTGTGTGTGTGTGTGTGTGTGTGTGTGTGTGTGTGTGTGTGTGTTGCCGCAGACAGACCGAAGTGTCCCACAGGCATTACGTGAAAACAAGAGTGCACCCACATAGTAAGAGTGTGTGTGTGTGTGTGTGTGTGTGTGTGTGTGTGTGTGTGTGTGTGTGTGCAGGCTGCATTCTAAAGGTGAGCAGCCGTCAGTGAAGGGCTGCTCCGTCAGGGTGGAGCTCCACTGATTGTCTTTTTATCTTTTTATTGGGAGGATTCTGCAGAAGTCATCAGGACGAAGGAGGCAGTGATTTGAGATGAGACTCAGTCCACAGCTCAGCTGTGTGGTGTGTTTACACCATGCACACATCCTCATGCACACACAGGAGGATGAAGCGCCCATACACACGCGCGCACGCACACACACACACACACACACACACACACACACCACGAATGCGTGGATGCTTTCTCCTCCTCTCACCTTTCTCATGCTGGCAGGCAGCCAAACAACCACACAGCAGCTGTCTGTTCACTTGTGTTGGCCTGTGTTCCAGCTCTTCCTCCTCCTCACCTCTTATACCTGCACCTCCTTTTATCGCCTCCTTCTATTTCACCTGTTTTGCACAAGCAGATTGGAACTCAGCCCAGGCCTCTGTAGACTGCCATGCTAATGTATGACTGTAGCTAACAGGCCCTTGTTGTTGTTGTTGATTGTAGCTAGTCACTAAAATGGAAGACAACCCCTGACCTCCACCTTTTTATTAGAAACATTCCGATCATCATGATCAGGATGTTTCCCCAAATCAATATTCAACCTGGCAATGAATATTGATTTTGGTTGAATATTTCAGCACTGCATTGCAACTTACAGAGCCTCTGCTCACTAACATCCAGCTAATTTATCCAAAGTTCCATCAGTTTGGTGTTTTTACAGACGTTCACATTTAGACCCAATTAACTGGATTATCAACATCCTCCATCTGTCCCACATCAGCGCTTTAGCTAATTCAGTCTATTTATGTGGTGTGGCTACACGGTGAACAATGTGGAATGTGAGCCAAGTTCAATTAACAGCAGCTTTTTCTGTTTATCTTTGCATGAATGCAGCATTAGCATCTGTTATTAGTGAGATCTGACAGGTACTGTAAGATGACGTGTTGCTTGTTCATAAGCTTCAGAGTTGTTGGTTTAATATGTTATATGTAATATTCCCCAGCTTCCAGTCTTTATGCTAAGCTATGCTAAACATGCTAAAAACCTATAACCTCCTCATGTGATTGTGGGTGAGATGGCAGACATCAATATCTTATATAATCTTGGACGTGTAAAAAAAAAATAAAAATAAAAGTGATATCAGTAATCATTAATGAGGTTGACTCTGAGTGAAATATTCAAATGTCAGACACCATGTTTAGGTGGTGACACGTACAGTTTGTGGATCATTTTACTCATGTTCATCACACGTCTGAGAGGCTGCTGTGGTTGCATGCAGCCTCTCTGAATTCTGACTGCATTGCTGCAGATAACGTGCATGTGAATTTGCAGAGGAGCTGCTGTACCGCTGCTGCCTGCAGTGGATGACCTCTCTGCTGAGCACACTGACCTCCACAAGAAGGGAGAGGGGGAGGAGGTCCTCCTTCTGTTCGTTTTGTTCTCCTTCTCTCCCTGAGTGCCTTGCTCCACAGGCTGCTTGCTTGAAAATGGCATCCTGCAAACCCCTCCTCCCTCTCCTCCCTCTCCGCCTTCTCCTCCTCCACCCTCCCCCTCGCTTTCCTTCATCTCTGGGGTCCCGAGGGTTTTGTGAACGTCTGTTCGTGCCAAATGCCAGCAGTCTGCACCCCTTCCTCCACTCACCCCTCCCCTCTATGTGCATGTGAGAGAGAAAGTGAGAGAGGGAGAGAGTTGAGGAAATGGTTCCCCCCTCATCGTCATCCAGGCTGGGGGGTTGCCTGTTGTGCAATGGTGCTTCATCCCCACAGTTCGAGTGTGTGTGTGTGCGCTTGTGAGCGTGTGAGTGGGCCTGCCATTGTTCTCAGCGACTGCTGGAATGCTGTTGAATGCTGGTGTCAGCCCAGATGCCCAGCAGTATTTTCTGTCTTTGTCGTTTTCATCTGTGTATGCTCCTTTTTTCCTGCGTGTGTGTGTGGGAGAGAGAGAGACAGCCTGGTCTCACCATCATCCAGCCTCTCTGCTCACGATTCTGCTTATGGACAAAGAGTCAAACACAGAGCTTAGCATCTGGAAAGCTAATATCTGGATTTGTTCTTGTTTTAATACAATTTCAAAGATTAGCATGAGATCATCTGCCCCCCCCCCACCACCACCACCACCACCACCACCACCACCACCACCACTTTCATTGCGGCTCATGTTCTTTCACCTAATTTTCACTTTCATGTTTGCTGCAAGCTCAGCTGTTTGTGTCTCAGTAAGTGTGAGCTCATCAGTATACTTACACCCTCGCACCTAGGCCACATTCAGACTAAATCAGGTGTGGTGGTGTGAGGTGGTGCTTGTGTGTGTGGGTGTGTTTATTTGTGATGAACGAAACCGATATGAAACCATCAGAAAACAATTTAAGAATTATTTTTCCAATTCACTGTCTTTCTCACTCTAAGAGCTCTATCTCCCTTATTCGCTGCCTATGTCACTTGACCACATCTCTCTCTCAGTACGTTTACATGCAGCAAGAAATTCAAATTTCTGATGGTATCAGACTTAGTTCGGACTTTTTAAAGTGCTTGTAAACACCTTAGTCCGATCTACTTCGGACCTATTTCAGACCACATCGGACATCTCAAAATCGGATAAGAACACCTAGATAATTCGTTCATAGTTGGATATTTAACTCCATGTATACTCAGCAATCGGATCTGAAGCGGATTTTGCGTTCTGCGCATGCGCGACCTTTTCCGCTGGGGCTTTCACCCAGAAGCCAAAAGATCCGTTGTTCTTTTAATATTCATTATTAGGACGAAAATAATACACGAAAAGTACGCAGTTGTAGCATCGTCAATCTCCTCGTATGTAATCTTTGTTTGAATGCCGTCAGATAGTTTGTTGTTGCTGATAAGTAGAGGTCGATTCTCTGAACGGCATGTATACTCAGACAAGTGATCTGGTCTTATGCACATCATTATCTGATACGATCAGAAATTCGAATTTCTTGCGGCATGTAAACGTACTGACTCTCTGTCTCTAAATTTATTGGAAAGTAACCAAAGGAAAGTTCTTGGTGTCACTTTTTAGAGTATCATAGTTTAGTCTATGAAGTTACGCTCCATTTCAGTGACATTTCAGGCTGAATGAGGAGCAATTTGACACACGTTTGATACACAGTATCATTACAGGTATTATGGTATGGGGGCTGTTACTGAACCTCCAAACTGGCAGAAATGTGTTGGTGTCGACTCTCTGGTGTTTGCTTAATCTTAAATTGCGTAGCTCCTGATTTATATAAAAAGTCTACCAGTTTTTTTTACTTTTCATTTAGGCGTAGTAGACAACATTTAACATTTAAAAACTTTATTATTTTCATAATTCATTGATTTTTATTTGGTCTGTCAGGGAACAGTGGAAAATGTGTGAGAAAACAGTTCAGTGCCCAACTAACCATCCAATCCCCAACATACTGTACTGCGTCCTTTTAGAGTACAGTCTGTGTGTGTGTGTGTGTGTGTGTCCATGGGTGTCAGTGTTTCCTTTAGTAAAAAAAAGGGAAAAAAAATAAATGCCAAAAAATTATGCCAAATATGGATTCTTCATAGATCAGTACATTTTTCTGAAACATTGTTTTTGCAAAACTCTTGAGAGCGTCACAGTCATCATGATCTCTAAATAGCTGCAGAGTAGGGATGTAACGTATGGAAAATTTGATATCTCGATTATAGTGACCACGGTTATTATAGTGATCATTGTTAACAATATTCTTAATTGCTGTACATATGTCCAAAAAACACATACAGTGGAATAATTTCATGAAATCATGTGATTTTCTTATCATACTAAAACATTAGAAGCCAGAATCTTATCAAAATGAAACTTTTACAGTAAAGGGGCAAGCAATTGACACAGAAAGAGTTTGTTTTGGATGAACAAAATATGTAAACAAAATCTGTTTACATAATTTGTTCATACATAAGAAGTGTGTCTGTGTGAGTGAGAGGAGAGCCTGTATGAGGAAAAAGTCCATGAAGTTATGCTCCATTTCAGTCACATTTCAGGCTGTGAGAAATTTGACCGGCGCAATTGTAGGATTGGAAAACATGCGCTTGCTGTACTTGGTCTGAATGTGTGCAGAGCAGCTTGACTACACACAGTTCATCATGAGCTGGGATGAGCTTTTGGTTTTTGTTAGTAGCCCATTGTGTAGTATTGTGTTATCATCCCTGTTCATTCCCATCACCTGTCTCATTGTACCCTGCTTTCATGGTTTTACTTTACATATATGTGAATTTTTTAGAGGCTGACATTGTGGCTGTTTTACAGATTTTTTACAGGTTTATTTTATTTTATTTTTGTTCATTCTGAGCCACAGCTGTAGCTTGAAGTATCACCCTGTACCCAGCTGTCAAAGCAGTCTGCACACCATGGGCCAAACCTGGAAATGAAGCTCTGAATCCACCAGGTTCAAACTAATTACTGCATCGTCCTTTTTTCCATGGCAGCTGTCTAATCAGCCAGCAGAATAATTTAGAGCAAGCTCTTTGTCATGTTAAATCATGTCCACCACTATTCATTTACTGTGTCACATTTTGCTGAGATGGTGCCAGGAGTCCCCTCCTTGCATCCACATGCACAGAAAGAGATGAAATTCTTCCCAGTGTGTGCAGAAAACATCAATTAAACATTCCTTTCCTCCAAGCCACAGTGACTGCTGACACAAGTCATTATTTGTGAATAATTGCACCTCTGCTAATATAATTGGAGAATCATTACTTAAGCAGGCATGTGTTTGGAAGCTGTAAAGTTACCTGCTCTTCCACCCACCTTTATTATTCCCTGACATGGAGGAGAGGTACCACAGCTGACCGCCGGCCTTTCTGTGCATGGTGTGAGCAGCAGTCATGGCTCCTGTTCTACTAACTCAACATGCATGTGCATACAACAAGAGGGCAGTTAAGGGATCATGTAACTAGCCTGGAGGTGTGTCTAATTGGGTTGAAAATCCAGCTCCAAGTCATGAAATACGATTGTGAGCAGGAGACACCATGCTCAACAGAGTGAAGAGAAGTGGGGTCAGAGCCCAAGAGTCCATATGTTTTGACATTTATGTGATTTTTGACTTTCCACATCACTTACCTCGTTATTTGTTACATCCAATCAGTTCCAGTGTGTTGGAATCACTCTGTTTGTTCATTTCCTGTTAAACTTTCAGTCCATTAAAGTTCATTCCTGGTAATGAAGTAGACACCTTAACAGAGTGCAGCATGTCGCGGTGTGCACACAGATGGGGATGCCTTCAGTGCCCCTACATGTTCCTCTATGCCTGCCGTGTGTGCCCGACTAAGTGGTGTCAAACAGATGGGTATTGATCCCATGTGTGGCCGATTAGTTTTGGCTTGTGGCTAGCTGCTTGCAGAGCTGTAGGCCAGAGGTATCAGTCTGAAAACCTGCTTTGCCTTTTGGAAAGCTCCAACAGCAAAAGAAATGCAAACACAGGACTCTTAGTGTCAGTTTTTGCTGTGATAGCAAATATTTTTTTCTTTATCTAATGGTGTACAAACAAGTTGTTTCAGTTCCAGTTTTTGCCAAAGTGCTCCTGAAGTTGTAGGATGCCAGAAAAAAAGACTTCAGTTCTGTTCATTCTATCTCCGTGTTGACTGCAGACAAATGTAGAATAGACTCTAGGTCCACACAGAGTTTTACAGGGTCCCTCACTGATATGCATGCACACACACACACACACACACACACACACAGTATCATTACAGGTATTATGGTATGGGCTGTTACTGAACCTCCAAACTGGCAGAAATGTGTTGGTGTCGACTCTCTGGTGTTTGCTTAATCTTTGGGTAGCTCCTGATTTATATAAAAAGTCTACCAGTTTTTTACTTTTTACTTAGGCATAGTAGACAACATTTAACATTTAAAAACTTTATTATTTTCATAATTCATTGATTTTTATTTTGTCTGTCAGGGAACAGTGGAAAAAGTGTGAGGAAAAAAAGGAAAAAAAAAAAAAAGCCAAAAAATTATGCCAAATATGGATTCTTCACAGATCAATACATTTTTCTGAAACATTGTTTTTGCAAAACTCTTGAGAGCGTCACAGTCATCATGATCTCTAAATAGCTGCAGAGTAGGGATGTAACATATGGAAAATTTGATATCTCGATTATAGTGACCACGGTTATTATAGTGATCATTGTTAACAATATTCTTAATTGCTGTACATATGTCCAAAAAACACATACAGTGGAATAATTTCATGAAATCATGTGATTTTCTTATCATACTAAAACATTAGAAGCCAGAATCTTATCAAAATGAAACTTTTACAGTAAAGGGGCAAGCAATTGACACAGAAAGAGTTTGTTTTGGATGAAGAAATATGTAAACAAAATCTGTTTACATAATTTGTTCATACATAAGAAGTGTGTCTGTGTGAGTGAGAGGAGAGCCTGTATGAGGAAAAGAGTGTATGCTCTTGTGTGTGTGTCTGTGTGTGTGTATTGGGCCAACACTGAGCATTGCACACTGCGTTATATTTTATTTCCTGGCGCTAAAGAGCTCCGCTCAGTGGACTGCCTTTGGTTCCGTTTCATTTGGAGACACTTGCTAACACGGCTAGTAGCTGCTCAGCTAGTAGCTCCTAAGTGTCTCATAACAAAAACAGAAAACGTTGTTGCATTTTAGGAGGATAGATACTGCTCGAAGTTTGCGAGACTTGGATGAGGCTGTTATTACATATCCCGATAATCCACTGCAATAATGAGATTAATTTAAACACAAATGGTCATTTTTATCGTGTAAAATTTCACTGCAATTTACAGTAATACCGGTAACCGTTACATCCCTACGGCAAAGTGATTGCATGAGGACCGTGGCTTCACCTAATTACTCTATGTTAAATGCAGACCATCTGCTGTCAGCGGTCGGTGTACTTCATCTTGTTTTTTGGTATATACCACCAGACCTGAAAAAATTCTCAAGAGTGTGAAGTTAATAATGAGCAGCAGACCCTTAACAACAATGGACGAAGCAGATTTTAAATAATAATTTAAACAAATGTTTTTGATCTATAAGTTGTTCTATAGAAACATTGACAGTAGTCAGTAGGACAAATCAAATCAGATCAAATTTTATTTGTATAGCCCAAAGTCACAAAACACAGTTTGCCTCAGAGGGCTTTACAATCTGTACAGGGAGTGACACCCTCTGTCCTTAGACCCTCGGTTCGAGTGAGGAAAAACTTGCCCACCAAAAAACCTTTTTAAAAGGGAAAAAAGGTGGAAGAAACCTCAGGAAGAGCCACAGAGGAGGGATCCCTCTCCCAGGACAGACAGACGTGCAATAGATGTCACGTGTACAGAACAAATCAACACAAACATATTGTACAATTACAATGAATAATAGAATGACAATGAATTATAATAAATGATAGTATGATTACAGTAGCAGTGGAACCTGTGATAGAGTTAGAGAGACAGATGCACAGCAGCAGTAAATCATGAACTAACTATAAACTGTAATGGAGATATGGTAACAATAATGACAGTAATAATATATGTAGTGGACGTCATGCAGGACCACAGCAGCAGCCACAATCCATGAGAACCTGCTGGACGAGAGAGCACAGAAACTCCAGGGAAGAAGTTTAGTTAGTAACATGCATTAACATGCATTAATGAGACATGTACAGCTGTATGAAAAAGTGTGGGCACGCCTCTGAGGCTGCATAATAATTTACTTTATCTTCACAGGAAATGATCAAAGTGGCATGCCATTCATTTTTTAATCAAAGCTGAGTACTGGGGTGTTTTTGCGACACAAACGTTAAGTGTGGTGATATTCAGTTGTATGTAATTAAATCAGAGGTTGTTGAAAAATTTGGGCACCCTTGTCATTTTACTGATTTGAATATGTGTAACTACTTATTGGAATACAAAATTGGTCTGATGAGCTCATTCAGCATTGAACTCCTCACACAGGTGTATCCAATCATGAGAAAAGGTATTTATGGTGGCCAATTTCAAGGTGTTCTTCTCTTTGACTGTCCTCTGAAGAGTGGCGACATGGGGGTTCCAAACAACTCTTCAATGACCTGAAAACAAAGATTACTGAGCATCATGATTTAGGGGAAGGCTACAAAAAGCTATGTCAGAGATTTCAGCTGTCAGTTTCCACTGTGAGGAACATAGTGAAGAAATGGAAGGCTACAGGCACAGTTCTTGTTAAGGCCACAAGTGGCAGGCCACAAAAAATATCAGAGAGGCAACGGTGAAGGATGTTCGTCAATGAGCCTTTTTCCCTTGACTAAGACGAGACGATGACGTTATTGACGTTGAACAATGTTCTAAAAACACTGACGAAAAATGTGCCAATGTGCGTTTTTGTTGACAAATAAAAACAAGACGAAAATGTCATGCAAGAAATAAAAAATAAACAAAATAGTCCTCCTTGTTTTCGTCTACTATATAAGAAAAAAAAAAATCAACATCCAGTCCTGCTGTTATGTGTTTGTGGTGTTTGTGCCAGTAGCTCTTTTACTGTAGGGAACGTCATGGCCACACGTTTGATATCATGTTGCTGCACACCTGTGGCTTGAAAACAAACAGCATGCAGGGACAGTGTAATCATGCTTGGAAAGAAAAAGAGACTGGACGTGTGGTCCCATTTCCATTATTTAGAAGCAGAGAAAAAGTCACAATGCCTCGTTTTGACGGATGGGAATATGTGCAGGAAGAAAGTTGACTGCAGTCACGCTATCTACGCTTTGAAACTCGAGTGCTCGTCTACATTGCTTTTACGGTAAAGCATGTATGCGACTTCATGGTGCATTCAAGTGCATCTCGTAAACTCGGAAATCATACCTGATTTGAATCATAAATTCATACCTAATACACACTGTATGGCTACCCAAGCAGTTTTTAAAAATTCATAAAAAAAATATCAGATTGTTTTCAGCAAACTCCACTGCATTCTTGTTCTACATCTCCCCAGGTACCTCTGTGTATATTTTGAGGTCCTTTGACTGTACCATTTTTTAATAATCCCATGCTAAATTAATACCGAATTTCGAAATGTAGATTGCATGACTGCAGTGAAAATTGCTGGTAAAAATACCCCCAACCTGAAAAGGCACATTAACCTCAGCCACCCAAATATTAGGGTAAGCTAACTGGCACGCATCTGAATGCATTGGTAAGCTAATCCTAGCAGCTAGCATCCATGTAAGTAGCCACTCCATAAGGTATAGGGATGTTATCGATGCATGTATTCGTATTGAACAGTTTTTGTACGGGGCGTTTTGGTGTGCATCATCAAAGATGTTAGCATTAGATATATCAGTAAAGCCAACTGTAACCAACCAAGTATAGACATTGAAGATGAATTCATTCAATTCAGTTCAATCAAGACGTTTAATCAATATGTTAGCTGTGGAACACAAGTGAACTGGAATTAAGAAACAAAAAAATATTCCTGAAATAAATAGAAAAAGACTAAAATGTTTTGACTAAAACTGGACTAAAATACCCTGTGTTCACGTTTGACTAAAACTAGACTAAAATTTTGAGACTTTTAGTCGACTAAAAAATGACTAATAAAAATGATTTGTGAAAGACTAAAAGTGACTAAGATTAAGAATGAACTTTGACACAAGACTAAGACTAAGACTAAATTGAAAAATGGGTGCCAAAATTAACACTGGCACACGCCACAAACGGCGTCGCTTGAGGTATGCAGAAGCACATTTGGACAAGCCAGCTTCATTTTGGAATAATGCTGTGGACTGATGAAACAAAGATTGAGTTATTTGGGCATAACAAGTGCCGTTATGGATAACGGTAGAAGAACACAGCATTCCAAGAAAAACACTTTTTACCCACAGTAAAATTTCCATCACAAAGTTGAAGTTACGCTGGGACTGGATATTTCAACAAGACGACTGAAAACACTGCTCAAAATCTTGTCAGGCATTCATGCAGCGGAACAAATACAAAGTTCTGGAATGGCCATCCCAGTCCCCAGACTTGAATATCATTGAAAATCTTGGGGATGATTTGAAGCGGGCTGTCCATGCTCGGAAACCATCAAACCTGACTGAACTAGAGTGTTTTGTAAGGAAGAATGGTCCAAAATACCTTCATCTAGAATCCAGACACTTATTACAGGCTATAGGAAGCATCTGGTGGCTGTTATTTTTTCAAAAGGGGGCTCGACTAAATATTGATGGGATTTTTCTGTTGGGGTGCCCAAATGTATGCACGTGTCTGTTTTTTTTGTTTTGATTCATATTGCACATTTACTGTTAATCCAACAAACCTCATTTCACCACTGAAATATTAGTGTCCATCAGTTATTTGATAGATCAAAATCAGAGAGAGAGAGAGAGAGAAAGAGAGAGAGAGAGACTGCATCTTCAACCAGTACCGTGCCTGAAGAGGCATATTGAGTCAAATAGACACTATTACTGTTTGTTTTCTCTACCACTGTGAGTCAATGCTGACAGGTTTGTGTGAAGCAGCTGGTTGATTTGTTTGTCAGCTGTATTAACATTTAAAAAGTTGAAATAGCTTTTAATATGGTATCACAATATCATGGAATGGCCATGAAATCAGGAGCATGTTAATCTGATGATTCCATGACGTCGTGCAAAGCAGTAAAGTAGCATGGCAACATTTGTTTTCTTTGTTGTGTCAGTAATGGACACTGCAGCCTCGAGGAGCGTGAGCAGGGTTCAGACTGTGAATCAGCTTACTGTTTGTCAGGTTGGGACTCTCGTCCTGACCCTTAGAACAGTAGTTTGGCCTCTTCACAATCAGACGTCATACAAATCAGACAGCATATTAGGTCTCACCAAACCTCGGCTGCAGCCCTCAGCCTCTCTTATTTGAGAGAAATGCATTCCTGTAATAAGTCTGGCTGCTCAGTGGTGCGCTGTACTCTGAAATTATGCTGATAGGTCTGTGAAATGGAAAAGTCCTGAAGAAGCAGCTGGGTCTCAGTGGAGTAAGTCTCTCTGTGGCATCACTGGCTTGCAGAGACTCATTGAGATGCACGAAACCTGAGAGAGGTCTGCTGTGAAGAAGTGAAGAATCCAGATTATAATTCATATTTCTGCCTTCAAAAAAAGAGCTGTGCAAAGGCACGTGCTGATTTTAACAAATGGACTGTGTGGCATCGTGGGTTGGCTCAGTGATACAGTGCGAGCTAAACTGGATGTGGCTTTACCTCTTTTTCCTCTGAACAGAGCTGCTTGTCAGCACCAACCTCTCAATCAATTTCTAGTTTGTTGCTGGAGGTGTTCACCAATCGGCCGGCCCCTGCAGCAGCCAGATCCTTTCTTGCCTTTGATAGATGTTGTTGCTTAGAGTGAGAGGCCTCGTCAGCAGGAAATTGGAAAATTCTGCGTTTAAAGCAGGGCACAGTGGTGTTTTGGGGATCGATAGCTCATTACAGGAGCATGTGATGAGCGTTGGTGTGGAAGGTTATCCAGCTATGAACTGAAATATAAACTCTATCGCTACATTTGTCTTTCACTTCTGGGCAAAATCAGAAAGAAACAATAGCTTTGATTGTTGGAGTGTGTTTTCTCTTAACCACAGCTATCCACAGAAGATGGCAGAAGAGATAATTGGTGTGTGTGTGTGGGTCCCTGAGGGCAGCCAATGCCATGCTCCGACTAAACCTCAGGAGCAGAAGTTGCCAAGTCAGCTTGTTTCTAGTCAAGTCCATTTTATTTATATTGCCCAATATCACAAATCACAATCTTAACCATCTCTGCAGCAGCAAGTGACTACTCCAAAGACTAATTGTTTGCACACTTTGAACGCTTTATTTCAAATAATATTATATAACAAAAATAAAAGTAAAAAAAATGAAAGTAACTAAGATAAGATGAGATCAGATAAGACTTAGATAGACTTTAATGATCCCGGCCCACCAGACTTTGTTTACATGCTCTGATTTTCCTGGTTTGGTTCTCAGAAGCTTGTGAACCGGACCATGGTGGAGCCGGTGGGGTTTGAAACATTGACTAGAACAGCGTATCGCTGCGACAACAGTCGCATCTTGAGAGTCTGATAATTGTATCGTCTTGTAGAGCAGCTGATTGTGGTGTCAAGACACTAAAGGCAGTAAGGATGTCCAGATCATGGACCCTCCAGTCCAGTCATGTAAGAGTGGGGCCCTGATCCAACCTGCTGATTTTCTTTCTTTCTTTCTTTCTTTCTTTCTTTCTTTCTTTCTTTCTTTCTTTCTTTCTTTCTTTCTTTCTTTCTAATAATCCTAACTGACAGCAGTCATTTTTGTAAATTTGCTTTAATAGAAAATTTAATTCATTGTATGTTCATAACAAACATAATTAGCTATAGACTATTAGCTAAATAACAATAAGTTCCATTTTCTCCCAGGCTGTACCTGGATATAAGACCTTCTCCAGGTCAGGCTAGTGGACAGAGCTTTGTGCAACTGAAAATGAGTAATTGTTCAAGCTCTACCTTATTTTAGTGTTTCTTTCATTTGCTTACCTTGCCGTCACCCGTAGGTTTCTGAAGCGATGTTTTGAAGCTGAAAATATGCACCACTGGCCACCACCATGTTGGATGTACTGCTTCATCCACCTCCTAATCTAAATATTGGCAAAGACATACATCATGCAGACCTGAGGTGGGCTGAATGCACGTACCTGTTAATCAAGCGGTCACACTGTTAATTATGCGCAACTTTGCATAATATAATTTCAGTGGGTGAGTTAAAAAAAAATCACCCCCCTCACAGTTTTCATGAACAGTGAAATTAGCTACAGAAACCAAAAGCGTTGTCTGAACCAGGCTGTAAACATTTCTGCTGTGAAGCTGGACATTTTAATACAGCTGTTTATGGAGGTTGACTCACTCTGCAGCCTGTCTCAAGCGGCCACTTGACGAATTACAGTTTTTAGCATTTTGGCATTGGCTTCATTTCTCAGTACTGGAGATTGCTGCTTGCTCCACATAAACCCTTACACCTCCCTGTCTGCTGTGTTCATTTTCCAAAACAGTATGTTTGATTAAAGTCGTCCAAAGAACACAACTTGTGCTTCTGTCTTCTAAACAGTAGTTGAGCCACGTGTGGAAGAGGCCATGTGCCGCTGTGACATGACGTGAACTATCACCATCACTGTAGGAATGAAGTGAACTGTTTCAAAGAAAAAAGATTTCTCACTAAATGGATGGTATTTTAGTTTGGTCTGTTAACAAAGTAACTACTGCTTCCTGTTTGATGCTGAACAGAGCACACCCACCTTCTGATTATATTAACATGTTTGATTTGATCAGAATGTCAATGAAAAAAAGACAGAAGATATTTCCACCAGATCAAACAGACTCTAATTCAGTGGCTGCACAATAACTGGAAACATACAGATAGATGTACATGATACAAAGCTTGCCTGTGCTAATGTGTAGACATACACAAAGTAACTAACAAGCTAGTGTTCAGGAAATGTTTATGTGTTGCTTGGCAACAGTGCAATCCCAGTCTGGAACTATTTTGTGTTGGCACAGCCAAATAGATAATTAAATGAACAGACAAATCATAACCCTTAGTCACTCATTAATAACAGTGTTTGTACTACTGAATATCAGCACAGTGATATCTTTGACCGGTTCACAGCCGTGCTGTGAGATTGCTTTCATAAACAACACCAGTCAAAAGTTTGGACACAGTCTCAGTCAGAGCTTTTTCTTTGTATTGTTTTCTACACTATAGATCAACACTGATGGAATATCCTGATGAGCCTGGTGGTGCAGGATGGCCAGACGGCAGCATGGAGAACAGGTTGGGCTTGTGACTGGGATCTTTAATGATCCTGTTCCTTCATACCACTGGGTGTAGAGGTCCTCCATAGATGACAGCTCAGTCCTGCTGATGTGTGTAGCCTTCTGTAATGCTCATTGTATGTGGCTATGTGTGTAATGGGGGCAAGAATGCTCTTTTCTTCACTCTACTGTCTTTGCTGACGAGCACACAGCAAACAATGACAAACAGGCGTCATTAGTGCAAGTAAGACGGATGGCAGAGGCACATGCTCCTCATATCCATCATGGCACTTTCAGTAATGGGAGTAAAAAGGCTTTTGTTTGACGTCCAATGGCCATGATTATTCAGTGACCCGTCAGTGTTTTGTCGTCCTCTCTTCTCTCAGTTCCTCAGTCCACTTCTTCCTCTCTCACAGCCACTGCAATCCTGCAGCACCGACTGTTGTTATTATATTCAAAGCTTTGTTTCTATGTTTGTTTTTCTCAGAGTCAGACTTTGCTTCGTTTTTTTATTCTCTAGTCATCTGCCTTTGTTCTCATTTTGATTGTACTTCGATTTCATATGTGGTTCTACCTCGCTCTCTCTCTGCTCCTCCATATTGACTGTCATCTAGCCACTCATTGTTCCTGGTCTGAAACTTTTGGAGGTGAAAGAGTCACAAAAAAAAACCCTTGAAAACAATGCTCAGAGATAATGAAATAATCAGTGTCAATTAGGGCTGCAGCTATCGCTTCTTTTTGAAGTCGAGTATTCTACCAAATATTTCAGCGATTAATTGAGTAATCGCTGAAATATCAGCCATGGCAGTTGCCACGGCAACGATGGGAGCGAAGTAGTCAGCTGGGATTAGCGGAGGACCAGTGGGGGTGTGTCCGAGGTATGTGTGTAGGGAGAGAGACGTCACAGAGCTCATGTTGATAACGCTATATGCCGGTTTGACTGCATGTAGCCTGTGTTCAAGCTGAGGAACCAGCAAAAGCAGCTCATGCTTCGTAGCTCCATTATTCTGGGTAGCTACAATACTATTGCATAATATGTGACAGAAACAACAGGCCTGTTCAAACCAAACAATTGATCCCAAGCTTTGGACATCTTTTGTCTTTTGCAGACAATCTCTTTGCTCTCTTCCATTGCGCCAACTTTTTGACTCTGAGTCGCGTATGTCACTGTTTACAGTCCGTGTAGAACATGATCCCCGGGACAGAACGCAACTGACTACTGAAATGAAATTAATGATTAAACGAATACTTGAGGCAAAGAAAATGATTTGAGGATTTTTTGTACTCAAAGTACTCGAGTACTCGTTGCAGCTCTAGTGTCAATAATATACTGAGGAGTAATGGGGCAGTGTAGTGTCACAAGACCTGCTTGATGGGAGAGAAAACAGTGTGTGTGTGTGTGTGTGTGTCACACAATGATAATTTTCAAGCCAACTGAAATTATAAACCCCTAACTGTATTTAAGTTCCCTGTTAAGGGCCAACCTTCAATTTAGTAAATTCCTGTTTTTTTCCCATTTATTCCCATGGAAAGTTTCCAACTTAAAATTCACAGAATTTTTCAACCCTAGTACGAAATCCATGTACAGTAAACCTCTGTGGTGTCTGCAGGTGGCATGTGTACTTCTTTCAGACATTTTGTACTCAGACAACATGTGAGGCTGCTGCCTGTGCCTTCACTTCACCTCTACCAGCATACACACTCAGTTTGTGGTTAGCATAGCTAATGACCGATGATGTCTTTCCTGTAATTTGATTAATAAATGTACTCTATGTGTGGGCGGGCACTAAAATATTGGAATCTAATTTTCAAACCATCAAATTTACTCACAGGTTGGTTTAGAGTTCACTCATGTTTTCATATGACACAGTTTGCACCCACCCACAGTCAGGAGCATAGCAGGAGTGTAAAGCCTTGTCCACTCCTGTTTGTCACTGCATTATGTGGTTAATACAAACTCAACACTTCCTGTATCCATTTCAAATTAAAAGCCCTCTAGCACTTCATTGGACAGAAATCCTTAATTCTTTTAACAAGGCTTTTATTGAGGAACATTTGCACGGCTCGTCTCCACTCTCGTTCAGGGCCCTCGTTATGTTCCACTTGTGAGCTACTGAGTTCCGTGCAGCACCTTAATGTTAGGCCTAATGTGTATCTAACAACTGCTGGAAAGACACAGCACGCAGAGCAAGATGACATTTTGTCTCATTATTTCTTGCCTCATTTATTTGTCTTGAAAAAACAACATTCCTTGCTGGAGGTATTGCTGGAAGTTTGGTTAACATTATTTTTTTCCACAGACATACAGTGGCTGACTTAATGAAATACTTTGACAGTCCACACGCTGCTTTTATTTTTCAGATAAGTGCAGTTGTTTGCTTTGCTTTTTTCACTTTTAGTGAGTCATAAATCTGTGCAGCCCTGCAACCTACCTCTTTGGCTGTGTAGCCTGAAGGCTGTGATGTCCTTTCTTTCACTTTGGATGTGATCATGTGTGACAGCAGCTGCCCAGAGATCAGAGACCTGCTATTTTCTGTGTGTGTGTGTGGAGCTGTGGGAATGTGAAGTTGGGAGTTGGTTAAAGTTAAAAGGCCTGCTGTGAGTGTCTCCGTTTTCTTCTTTCTTTCCTTGCATCACTGCACCTCTCTGCCGTGTCTTCTTCCTCCCCATCCCTCTGCAGACTAAAGCAGCATGAGGCTTGCTGCTGCTGCACTACATCACTACAGGTGTGATGGATTACTAGAGGGAGTGTAGGGTGTGTGTGTGTGTGTGTGTGTGTGTGTGTGTGTGTGCGCACATACATGTGGATGAGACACAATTGCAGTTCTAACCAGACTCCAGGGACTGAAGATGTGACTTGACTGTGCCCGAGCTGTGATAACGGTAATTACGCATTGTTGGATTCTCTACATCCTCTACTGTGTGCTTGACTTGGCTATTGGCTGCATCTGGACACACACATACACACAGAAATTAGCTTTTTTCTCTTGACCCTTTTTCCATTTGTTATTCTGGCTGAAATAGGGCCGGTCAAACAGGCCAATTCTTCAGATTTGTGTAAAAGCGCTGTGATTGGTCCATGGTGACACTTCAAAAGTGCTTCAGAACAGTGACACTCTGTGTATTTTATTGCCATAAGTAGTAAAATAACAATGTATTCTCTTCCACAATCTAATCTGATTCATCGTTCATGATTTGCTGATATTTGCAGTCTTTGTTAACAGCTGTTCCAATTTGACAAGCCAGTATCTATATGATGGAATAGTACTGTCAGACTTTCAGTCAGCACGTTTAATGCAGCAAGAAATTCGAATTTCTGATCGTATCAGACTTAGTTCGGACTTTTCAAAGTGCTTGTAAACACCTTAGTCTGATCTACTTCGGACCTATTTCAGACCACATCGGACATCTCAAAATCGGATAAGAACACCTAGATAATTCGTTCATAGTTGGATATTTAACTCCATGTATACTCAGCAATCGGATCTGAAGCGGATTTTGCGTTCTGCGCATGTGCGACATTTTCCACTGGGGCTTTCACCCGGAGGCCAAAAGATTCGTTGTTCTTTTAATATGCATTATTAGGACGAAAATAATACACAAAAAGTACACAGCTGTAGCATCGTCAATCTCCTCGTACACCATCTTTGTTTGAATGCCGTCAGATAGTTTGTTGTCGCTGATAAGTAGAGGTCAACCGAAAGTGGCTCTTTGTTGAGAGGGCTACAGCACCACCTAGCGTAACGGAGTCAGCCATGCTCCAGCCGTTTATCTGATTCTCTGAACGGCATGTATACTTAGACAAGTGATCTGATCTTATGCATGTCATTATCTGATACGATCAGAAATTCGAATTTCTTACTGCATGTAAATGTACTGAGTATGCCAGCCACAGTATGTGAGCATAATAAAACTTCAAATCATTTCAATAATCTAACGAAGGTCTCTAGATCTCGACATGGGTAACTCAACAAGACCAAGCCTCATCAGCAGAGTTCATACTTTTGTGCACACTGGTTCTAAATTGAACATAAACAAAACGGTTACATTTAGCCAGTAACTATGGGTAGAAAACAACATAGAAAATAGCTTGTTTTACCCCATTATTATTATTATATGTTGACATATTGTTGGTTTATTTAACAAATTGTAAGAACAGTTGAGCAGTAAACTCAAGATGAGATAAAGTTTATGCCCAGATGAGAAATTCAGGAGTAGAACATATAAAATAAAAAGAATCGAGTTTCATAATTAGATGCAGTTCCTCTTCTCGTCCACTTGAGGCTGGCTGCAGAGTGAGTCAGTCTCCATCAGTCCCCATGTTAAAATGTCCAGCTTCACAACAGCAATATGTTTACAGCCTGGTACAAAAAACAGTTTTGGTCTCTATAGCTAATTTCCCCGTTCATGACAACTGTACTGAGGGTGAATTTATATACAACTCACCTGTTCACATTATATTAAGGCTTAAAGTTATGCAGAATTAAGAGCATGGACACTTTGACAGGTGTGATGAGTGCCATCAGAAAACTGTGAATCTTTTTTTCTTTTTTCTTTTGATTTATTCACAGACAGATAGATAGATAGATAGATAGATAGATAGATAGATAGATAGATAGATAGATAGATAGATAGATAGATAGATAGATAGATAGATAGATACTGTTAACTACATGAAGCATTGGTGTTTAGAGCTGACTCAGGATCTAAATCATACAGGACAGAAAGGATTTCATTTTGTCTGTAAGAGACGCCTGATCATCTTGTTTTCAAAGGGGACTAGCTGAAGTCTCAAGTCCCATGCTGTGATTTTTTTTTTTTTTTTTTTTTTACATAACACAAGTATTTTTATATTTTAGTATGTGTGTATTTTAATTCAGCTCACAACTCCATATGGAAGACTGAATATAGTATCCTAAGTGTTCTTCAGTAGAAGATGAGGTAGACAAACCTGGCCAATGTACAGAGATGCATGGCAAATTTTCATATGTCAAACATCCAAATCAGTGAGGGAGTAATCAGGTTTTAATCACAGTTGCTGGCAGTGGGATGTGGGCCAGGTATCGGGCCTAATGGAAATCCAGCAGCAGTGTCCTTAGAGAGGAGTAGAAACAGGACTGAGGAGAGAGAAGCGGCTTAAATTACATCCTGTACCTACAGGCTCTGCTGAGAAATGGGCCTCATTTCAACCTCTGCAATACTCACAGAGGCCATAAAGTTCCAGAAGAAGAACACTTGCCTGATTTGACAATTCCGGAAGCGGGGAAGATCCAATGAGAGTGGGAAAAACAGAAAATGATCCGTCTCAGTCCAGACAAAATGTTCAGTGATCATTTCAGGACAGTAACGATTTGTAAAGAAGTGACAGTGCAGATATGGAGAATGACAATAACTCATTGGAACGGGGGTTGTACAAATGTTTCGGTTCTTAACTGCTGGAAACAAAATAATACTTTCCGTTAGAAATAGAAATCCCATCATTTGTTAAACATGAGTGGACATTTTCAAATGCACATAAGTGTGCGTTCAGACAGGGACAGGGACACTGGACGCCGGCAACATTTTTCAATTCATTTCAGTGGGGGTTGTTCATTTCCACTCTGGCAGCCCGCAACACATGGATTGCTGCAAAAAACGTTGCCAGCGCCCAGGAGAGACGTTGAGCCAGATTCAGCATTTGGTAAAATGGAGCCCCACATCACGTCCCGCAAGCCAATCAGATACTCAGATCGGTCCAACCTCCACAGACAGCCTGAAATGTCTCTGAAGCAGAGACTATCCAGGTGGATTCATGGACTAAACTCTGATAATCTACCTGTGTGTGTGTTTGTGTGTGTTTGTTTATTTCATGTACCAGCTGGGCTTGTGTTCTGTCTGCCCCTGACCTCTGACAAGGAGAAAAGAGGAGCTCTTATTTATATTCAACAATTTCTTGTCAGATGTTTGGTGATTGGTGCACAGTGAAGGAAATGAGAATGAGAATGGTGAGGGGAGGATGGCTTCAATGACAGTTACTGAGCTATTGACATTTCATTCTCACTGCACCTTCAGATAGTTGTATTTTCCACAGAGTATTGGAAAAGGTGTGGACCTTATCATCTGTGTTTTTGGTTGCTGAGCAAGAGAGAACTTTGAGGTGTGTGTACACGTGTGTGTGTGTGTGTGTGTGTGTGTGTGTGTGTGTATATGTGTATGTGTGTGTGGCTGTACTTCTGAAAGGCCTGACAAGTGAGTGTAGAGGTATCAAACGTGTGAAGAACAGTCTTTGTTATCTCTAAATGCAGAAAGAAGAACTCCAGCTTAAACGGGTGACTTCTAAATGGCAGCTAAACCCTGACAGGATGTAAAGGATAGTGAGCCCAGCTCTAAAGTTAATACAGTTCTTATCTATGTCGAAATTCCCTTTCTTATGTGGAGAATTGATGAAACTTCTTGGAGGAATAGGAACACTGTCATCAGAACGAAACAGCAAATTCAGCTGACCCAGCAAGAGGTGGAACATCCAGAATAAGACACACAGTTCAGACACAGCAAAGACTGTGAGGACCTTCACAAAATCCAAGCAAAAAGTCATCAGATTCAATTTCAATGTCACTTCAACTCAACCACTACCTTAATTTTTCATTCCTACATATTACATTCATGTAGCCTTCATCTAATTGGATTAGCAAATACTATATGATGTGTAGGAAACAAAACACTGCCCAGGTCCTGTGTTCACCGATCTGTAGGTCCATCTTGCAGTTTATTGCTACCCACTCCTCTTGCCCTCCTGTTCCAAGCTTGAAGGAGAAACTATGCGGCCGTAAAAACATGTGAGAAACGGCCAATCTAGAGCCAGTGTTTGGGAGAGGATCTGTGGCATCTGTACATATAAAAGGTCCATTCTCAAAAACACATAAGTTCTTATTTTCAGGTGATACATTATAACAAAGAGCTCCCTAAATCTGACACACTGGACCACACGGGACCTTTAAACATCTGTTCACCGCCACCGTCATTTTACTGCTCCTGTGAACAGCAGCAGCTCAAAGCTTTTGTTTTGGTGAAATACTAGGGATGCATCAACTGGGAAGTTCTGCAGCAATCCGATGTTTAAAATAACAGCTGATATTGATGTTTTCTGTTTGTTATTTATTCACCCTTTGTGCCAAAAAGTCTACAAAGATGAGCATCTCTGCTCTCTGCAGCTCTTTGCAAGCAATTTCTGCTCTTATCCAAGATGTGAAACGCAGAACTGGACAGCCACTCGCTCAATTTGTGCCAGTGGTTATTTATTCCAGTCTCCAAGTCCGAAATAACAAACACAACATTAAGCTGCACAACAGATAAACATCGGTTAATGACATCAGAAAATGTCATCTTGTTTTATAGGCCAATCAGTCAACAAAGCGGATATCAATACCAATCATTGGACGACAAATCGGTGCATCCCTATTAAAAATTGAAAATGTCAATGTTAATTTGAAGCAAGAGACAGAGCATGGTGACTCTTTCAATGAACCAAAACCACCGTCTTTGAATATCCTTATCCAAAGTAGTATCCTGACTGTGTCTGGTAACAGAGCCGAGAGCCTGCATACTCCATCAGGACTGTTAGGGTATATATTATATAATATGTCCTTTTTATTTGATTTTCTGTTCATTTTCTGTTTGAGATTGTGCAGCTGTGTGTTCCAATCACTGCACTCACACCTTCCGTTCACTCTAAACAAACTCTTTGCTAAATGACTCTTCCCAGGAAAGAGCCACCAGGCATGGGCTTTTCTTCCTGTGTGATGGAACCTGGGGATGAATGAGCACGTGAGGAGTGCTAGAATTACTGCCAATGACACACACACACACACACACACACACACACACACACACACACACACACAAACAACACTAAGCTGCTGGGTCATCCGTGTCCATTTATATTTAAATTTGAGTGTTTGACCCCTGAAGTTCCTCCCGCAGCAGCGCTCTCTCTCTCTGTCTCTGTCTTTGTCTGAATGGATTCATCAGGCTGGAAGCTGTTTGTTCACATCCCACTGCCCTCATTAACATTTCACTGCCCTCTCTCACTCCATCCCGCTCTTTTTAGCACAATTACACACACAGACACACACACACACATTCATTGTGCAGCTTGATGGTAACCATGGGCTCAGAGTGTCTGACAGCCAGATGAACAACACTGCAGGAAGAGTTCCTGTCCTCCTCCTCCTCTCTCTCATACACTGTAGTTGCTGGAAATATTTACACACTATAAGTTGTCTGTGTTTTGTTAGTAGCAGTTGAATTGAAGTGAACTGACAGACTGCAGCATGATAAGATAAGCTAAGCTAAGTGCTTTTACTCGAATATCAATCCAATTCAGGAGTTGGTTCTGCGTTTGAAATCTTAGGACCGGGTCACAGAGTGACACACAGTGACGTGGCAGGAATGGCAGACAGGGATCCTGGGGCACCTGGACATCAGGGTTGGTCAAAGTGTATACAAAAACAAGGTTCAAAAAGACTGGTGATTTGTGACCACAAGGCAGACTGAACCATCTGGTGGAGTCTGGGAGGATGAGTTGGTCTTAAATACTCAACAAGTTGATTGGATGATTGGAAGCAGGTATTGCGGTGAATAGACAGGTTAGAGGGAAACCGGAGGCTGTGCCCAGGAGCACACACAAACAGAAAGAGGCAGACATCACACAAAGGGGGAGGGGCATGACGGGAAACACTGGGAAGGCAGGAGGCAAACCAGAATTCTAGAGCTGATGTAAAGAACGCCTTGTGTGTGGAAAGTAGTCACAGCCCTGAAATCCAGTGAACAGGATGGCAGTGGAGGTCCTAAATTAACCGATGGTACAAATTTTAGAATTCAAAGTTCAGAAACCACTGCAAATGATTCCTGGAAGTGGGTTGTGGCCCCTCAAAGTCTTTAAAAATATCTCTTAATATGTTTATCTCAGGTCATTTACCTTTTGCTGTTGGGAACAAACGGGTTCATGAAAATCCCAACATGTCTTGGAGTGCAGAAATAATGAAACATTGACCGTCTCACGATTATTGCCAGAAAGGATGAAGTCCAATACCTAAATATGTTAAGCATATACTTTTAACAACAGCCACCTCCCTTTCCTGCAGCTGGTACACACAATGAAATCAAAACTGATACAATAAAGACCACTGTACTCACACAATACAGACAACACCTCTGTTGGCAACAGTAAGCCTATTACTGTCCTGTTTCTTTTGGGATGTTTCCTATTCATATAGGAGAATCAGTGGAAGATATTGGAGAAAGAGTGGGACTGTGAATTGGTTAAATTAGCAATTTCTTATCAGAGATTCTTTTGGATTAACGCTGGTTTACGCAGTCAAGTGAAGAACATATGTAGATAGAAATAAATAGAAATGGAAGTCTATTTGAAAGCTTTTATTGGCTGCACTCCTCTCCACAGTCTCAGTGGAGTAACAGCTGGTCCAGGCCACCATCTCTTGAGGAAACTTTGATTTGGAGATTGGATTTGTAGGTTTAGGCTGTCATTTCTCACTAACATGATGGCTCAAGCTGCTGGTCATCACAGAGTGAGTGCACTGAGTCTGAGTCACTGGAATGGAGAGACAGACCTGTGAGAAGTTTAAGGCTCAGTTTAGAATGTCACTATAAATACCTATCCAAATTATGATTTGCAGAATTGGTACACAACATTCAGTTTGGTGTGTGGCTCATTTCCCTTTACAGCAGGTAAAGCAAAAAATACAAAATAACCTTGTCTTTTGTAAATATAAATGGCGTAATGTCAGTTAGTACAAATCTCAGTGATGGCTTCATTTTAGGACTGATGATAACAGCTTGTGCTCACTCATATAGCAACAACCACACAGTAGAAGAGCTCAACTCTGACTGCACACTTTAAATCCTGTGTTCTATGACATATCTGCAGACACAGACACTCCAACAACATTTCCCACCAGATTAGGTCCACTGGTGCACTGCCACAATGTTCAGAGTAAAACATGTTCTTAAATTTCAGTTCTAGGTTTTGTGTGGATTATTTTGACAGTAAATGTTCCAGTCAAGGTGAAGACAACATTAGATAACATTGGATATTTATGATATCAGGAATTTAGATATCTAAATACTGTATATCATCCAGATCTAGCTTAAATTTTGTAACAAAACAACTAAAAATTAGAACCTACAGTGGCACAGTTTTTTTTTCCAGTGCCATCATATCCGAGTAGATAACTCAGAGATGTTTCTTTAAACATTTATTTGACTGATAAAAGGACAAGTCAACCAGGAACGTTTTTCCTTTCTCCCTTCCTTATTTCCTGAACTGTTTTGAAAGTGACTTAAATTACCAAATTTAAAGTCAGGTGAATTGTCTCTTTAAAGAATAAGAAGTAGCCTCAAGTGTTGGCAGCAGTATGAGCTGCAGCAGTTTTTCTGTCTGTCTGTCAACTAACAGAGACGGTGAGCTCAAACAATTGTTTTATTATTTAAATATAATCTAAATGTCTGCTGGTTTTACTGTTACTCAGACTGCTAACAGAGCTTCACATGCATACTGACCCCTGACAGATCTGATTATGCAATGAGTATAGTTTTGTATAAAGTATAGTGATAAATATGAGACACACATATATTCTGCTCTCACATATATTCTCACTCTCACATACATATATCTATATCTGATGAGAATATATGTATGTGAAAGGAAAATGTTGACTAGCCGCAGCATTAGCTGTGTTGACAGACATTTATGATTTAGTAGACTGACAACTTACAGGTAAGTTACCACGTATGTTGTTCTTACCTTTTCCTTGTTCTCTGTTGTCAAAGTGTTGCTGCGTCTGATACCGCAGAGGCTCCCACAATCCTCCGGGCTGTCCTTGGGTGGTGTTCGCTGCTTGCCATGCTGAAGCGACTTGGGAGCTTGGAGGTCTGAAAAGTTGTGTCATCTCACTTTCCGCCGAACTGTGAACGACGTGAAGTACAGACGAGCCTGTCCTCTGTTGCTCAACAGACGAGGACAAAGATGTGACAGTTTCCTGCAATGATAAAATATTTCTTAATATACCAGTGACTTGTTGCGGTGCTCGTTTTCCTCTCCACCATCTTTGCTGTGTGTGACATGAATGTAACCTGGCACGAGCTTCTCAGTCAATCACAACACGTGAAATGAGCTGCCTTCCATTTCATCTACACTTCTTCCATTTCATCTATGCTTTAGCTCTCACATACACACATTCTCCTCTCACAATCTCGACAGACATAAATATATGTTTGTAAGAGTGAGAATATATGTATCTAAGAGTAAGCCGCAGGCCGACATTTCTTTAGAGCCACTATGCTGCTGTCAGTTCTTTATAAGATGCATGTGTGTGGAAGCTGTCATGCACACGCATGTATCCAGACCCCTACCATAATATGTTACCATGCACACGGCTGTGCAACCTACAACAGCCATGTGGGGTCTGTCTTGAGAGTCAAGGTCTGTCAGCTTGTCAACCCCTTGCAGCAAACTCAAAAGTCTGTAATTCATAGTTTGCCCGCTCTACAGAATTGAATATTCCGTAATATATATAACACCATCCTTCCATACATCATCACGCTTGAGATCTTGGAGGCACAGGTACTTTTTTTTTTTACTGGTCAACTCTGGTTGCTGCCTGGGATCCCATTTTTGTTGAGGAAGGACTCATTCATTGCTCAGTTAGATGAGCTGTGGGTTTTGTATTGAAGACTGACAAAGATCATTAATAGTCTGCCATCTTTTTTCTGGTGCAAACCAGCATTGTATTTATTTCTGGAGCCATTCTTGTTCAAAGTCAGCTTTTTAGCTGGTCAAAATAAACACTTAAGCGTCAGGGAGAACTCTGCTCATGTCCTCAATATCTTCCTCTGCCTCTCCTCTTATCTTTCTTACTGTCACTCCCTCTGGCAGTCTCACCCACACTCACTCTATCCTGTTGACTCTCCTCTCTCTCTCTGGCACTGTGTAGAACTGTGTTATGCCTCGTTGTCCAGCACTACTGTCAGGAGAGGCAGAGATAGAGAGAAAAACATCGAGGATCAGGTCTAACAGGAGGCGGGCTGGCCAGCAGGAGGAAGGAGATGACTAACCGAGAAACTCCTGCTGGCTCCTGGCTGATGGTGACAGATGAGGACTCCTGGATGGAGTGGGGCCGAGCATATAAATGAGATATTTAAGGAACATGAAAAATTGGCTCCAAATTGTAGCAGCCAGTGGTGGGTCCTCGGCTCACTTCATAGAAGCTGTTTCCAATCCATTCCAGAAGCTCACAGTGTGCCCAAGCAAGCCTGGCTGCTGGAAGTGTGATATGGAGGAGCACAACCGTTGACCCCCATACACCTCTGATGTGGACCTGTACCTAATGAGATTGTCACTCTGTGTAAAAGAGCTATCTATTACTCTGCTCTGGCTTCATGAAACTGAAGAAAATGCTGTTTGTGAGGGATTCTAAATGAGGACAGGGCATTGTGTTTCTTCCACTGTGTATCTGTGTGTGTGTGCGAGCATCACTTGGCAGTGCTTTTATGTTTCGTCACATTGTAAATGTCAGCTCACTCAGCACTGCATGAATATTGACATGGTGCAGCAGAACGTTCCGGCCCTCCAGCTTGTCGTGGATGTTAAAACTTAGCAACTGAGAGGCTCCCAGCAGACCAGGAGAGCAGGTCCGATAGAGCGTCTGCCCAGCTGGGTTGGCCTCTCTCTTAGAAATGCTCCACTAAGCCACCAAACATGAATGTAATAGTATTAGAGGCATGAGTAAAGCAGAGCGGCGACAGAGGCCAAGTGGACCGGAGAAAATTATTTTTCTTTTCCAACTGGCGTAGTGTTTGCTCGGTCACGATGTGAGGCAGTGTGATCGATGAGTTTAATGTTTTAACCAAGAGCAGAGTTCTTAGTGTTTTATGTACGAACATTCTAAACAAATCCTACATTTTTCATACATGTATGGCAAATCATTTTCTACAAGTTCAAACTCACAGTAATAGGTATCAAAGTATAATCAAAAATGTGTGTTGTTTCTACATGAAAGGGAAAATGAACTGAAACATTCAGATTGCAGTTAGGGTTGCAAAGGGGTGAAAACTTTCCATGGGAAGTTAAGCTTTGTGGGCGTGTCTATACGTGCTGAATGTAACCGCTGTGAAACAATCAAGAAATAACTTTTTATTTCTCTAATTAATGACAGCTTTATTGAGGCCGGTGCTTGACTCTGTGTTGTTACTCTATGGGTATAGTCGAATAGTCAAAAAAAAATCAGCTCCTAAGTCCTTTCCTAACCACTTTTCCTTCACCTCGATGGAAAACGTCACAAGGTCAAGGAAAGATGTGAAGGAGAATTTATAAGGAGTTATGAGAAGATGACCGCAGTGTTCAGAGAATCTGACTGCACTTACACTTAGACTACGTCATCATGCGACGGCGAATGTTACTGACGTGATCTGTGGTAAAACTAGCATAAAAGTCCAGAAGATGGACTACAAAACATTCATCTGAGTTACTTACTAGACACTCCCCGTGCGCTCTTAGCATGTAGTTTAATGCAGGAAACATAAACGTGGAAAACCCGTGAAAAATGTGACTTCATTATCAACGTCAGAATTCAAATAATAAATGAATATTGTCCACCTGTCACAGAAGTCAAATGATGAGTTTGTTCCTCTGGTATGGTCGCTCACCCTCCTGTCCTGTCTCATATAGAAACATATAGATAAAGACAAAGATGTATGATTAATAATCAACGGTAACTTCATGATGATCTGCAGGATGCTGGATGGCACAGTTACAAACAGTTTTTACTCCGTGTGTGAACGCAGCTCCACAGTCAACAACAGAACACACTTCATGATCAAAGTTTTACATCACGTCAACACGTCCAGTATGTTCATATTCACACACTCTGCTGCAGGCTGCATCACTCTGTTTAAATATATTAATGTTTTCGTATGGTTGTGAATGACTGAATGGAGCGCCGATTTTTTGTCGCTGTCACAGGAATTGTGGGGCGGCATTACCTCCTTTCCTTTGGTAAAGGATGGTCTGGTGTATCCTATGCTAAAGGAAGCACTGAAGCTCTTTTCCTTAACAGTTAGAGAATTTGAACAGCTCTTATCATGGCGGCTACATTAATACTTCCGGGTCATTTCACTGAGTGAGGAACCTTCCTCAGCAAATTTGACTTTGACTTATTCGACCGCACCCCATGTCTCTCTACCAAAGCACACTCTGCGTTGCTGGCTGCTGGTGTGGAAACACACGACCCCCAGTGAAATGAACTGAAAAACGCAACGTCTGGTGTCCCTGTCCCTGCCTGAAAGTGCTTAACTGTAAAATGGGGTTAATTGAAACATTTTGTTTTCTCACATGCAAAATAAAACAATTAAAAAACATTTAAACAGATTTATTTGTAAGTAGAACTTTATCAAGTTTGAATTATTTTATTGAACAACATTATGTAGTCCACAAGCTCAAATGTGTGTCTTCAATAGTCTCTCTGTGCTCTGGGCTCTAAAGTGTGGTCCAGGTACAGAAATCACCTGTGCAGGTAGAGGGCATGGCCTCAATAGCCCTGCAGTAAGTAGCATAAATCTTCAAGTGTACTCACATAAAATCTGGTTGTTTTAGTTGATTTTTTTTTTTTTAATTTTTAGTTTCAACTACAGTATATTTAAGTTTCCTCTTAAGGTCCAACCTTAAATTTTGTAAACTCCCAGTTTATTCCCATTTATTCCCATAATTCCCATGGAAAGTTTCATCTTTGAAAATTCCCAGAATTTTGCATCCTAATTGCAGCATAGTGAGTGTTGGCTACCAGTTTAAATAAAGCTATGTATTTTTTTATTTTTTTTATTTTTTTTTGAGAAAAGCATCTTTGACTTGACTTAAAGCAGCTTTCATAGAGCCAGTTCATAAATGTTGGTGATTCAAACCTGTTCTCGATGTCTGAATGTATCCAGTCTGACTCACTTAACCTAACTATATGAGAAATATTTGGTGCTACCAAACATAGCTGTTCAGTGCTCTTGTGGTCTATCATTTGATCTTATACTTCTTCCAGTCTCAGTATGCAAGTTGCCATGACTTGGACAACAGGAGTACGAGGACTTTAATGGAAAAAATGTGTTAAACAGCAGAGCAGAGTGTTTATCTTGCAGTGCAGGCGGCATGTGATAGGTGGGCCTGTGGCCCAGTGTGAAGCTGACTGAGCGCTGCAGTGGGGGCACTGATTATTGGACTCTGAAGTATGTGGTGTGAATATTTAGCCTAGAGAGGCTGACTGGACTGGACATGTAAACTGGATTAAACCCCCTGTCTCTGTCTCTGTCTCTGTCTCTCTATCCGTCTGTCTCTCTGTCTGTAGAGTAAACTATGTGACACATGTCAGCGTACAGCTAGTAACACCTGTCCATCATGTGTCAGAGCGAGTGGAGCCTGCAGACATGCTTCTTTTGTTCCAGTGGGTACTTCGTGTTCTGCTTTGTGTATGGCACAGGATCAGTTTGGCCTTGCTTGTTGTGAGTCCTCTGAGCCCACAGCAACTCAACATCACACACATGTTGATGTGTTGACGCCTACAGTCTCTATGGATCGCACTCTCTGAACAGATGAAGGATTCTTGCACCTTAAATAATGTCTGAAAGCCATCAGTGCTTCTGAGTTAATGAAGGTTCCTATAACTATATTGGGTTTAGAAACGGAAGACTGTATGGTCTGTATGGAAGCATGTAAAACACTTTCTATATTTTATAGTAAGAGTAGTTTGATCTGCTGCTGTTATTACTATTGATGGTGCATGCAGGCGTCATATCTGCTGCTTTGAGTTTCCTATTAAACAATGTCCAATCACATAAATGTTAACTCACTGTTAAGCTACTGTCAGTGGAACCTCCTGCACAGATGTTTCATATTAGCAGCCTCCCAGCTGCTGAAACCCCTCCTTTCCTGGTGAGCATTTATTGTGAAATTTATCCAGGTAAGTGCTGAAAGTGTAACTTATTAACTTATTACTTAACGTATTTCTGTTATTCTACTGATGCAGTTAAAGCTGTGATAATATACATTTGACTTATTATCACATGAACTATTACATCACAGTCAATTCCAACCCCCATAATGTTATTCGTCTGTGCTTAGCATGTATGGCACTGCTACTCAGATAGCTGACCTACCAGCAGTTCCATAGGTTTGCTAACATATAATTTAATTTTTTATAAAGCATACGTACAGACAAGCTGAACTTTGTCTCATTCCTTTCAGAACTATCACTTGCTTTAGTTGAGTATCAAGTAAAAGTAGCAACATTCTTCACTGTGGCAGCAGATGAGGGTATGTGAAGTGCTCCAGGGGGGCAGAAACTCCATTTCTGTAAAACCTCTTCTCTCTTTGCTGTGATTGGCCAACTATAGAAACAGCGATAAAATGCAGTCAATAGACAGAGCATCTTTCTAATGCAGCCTATCCATTCTCCGTGCAGTCGCTGCACATTAACTTTCATGTCAGGAAAACTGACATTTTGAAAAATAACACATATTATCACATGGTGTGAAGTTAGACTCAGATTGCAGACAAGCTGTCCGGCAGCAGTGTATCAGTAAGAGCAACGGTGAAGTGACTGTCAGAAAAAAGAGCAAACACAGGGTGGAGTGAGTGTGAAATATGAGCTTCACTTCACTCAAGGCCAATGACACTGAAAAGAAAGTGTTCATCCTTCAGCAGAGATCAGAGCATGGAGGCGATTAGGATGCAAGCTCTGCAGTTGTGAATAAGTGACTGAACTGAGCTCAGCAGCAAGCTTTGATCTGAATCAACACTCTGCTGCCATGCCACAGCCAGGAGCATGGCCATGCATACTAAACACGTGCAGAAAACAGCCCTTTACCTCGACTCACACTTTCATCATTCACTTGTGTCTGTGCACCACAGGTCAGCTTTTCTTCAGGCAGAAGCGGCAGACCTGCAGACCACAGTTAGGATCATTACCAGTGTCTGCAGGAGCACAACTGACCAGGCCTCTTCATACATCTGTGGTTTTTCAATCCATTTTTGGTAATGAATTTAAAACAACCTGTCTTTCTGTCTTTTCATTCTTGTCATGTGACATTAGAATTAACATCATTCATCAAAGTAAAGAGTAATTCACTCCTCAAACCGTCATAGTAATATTGTTGAACTTGAACTCTTTGCATTGCTTTGTGTCAGTGCATCATTTTTACAAGTTCTCTTCCAATACTGATTCTAAAAAAACCTGAACTGACTGATCCTGATATTGATGTAAGAGGCAGTGAAATGCACCGGCGACACTGTAGCACTGAAGTTGGAGTCCGCAATCCACTATTGATAGAGGAAACACTGAATTTTATGACATTGACAAAGAAACTTTATGTGATGCGGATGGTTAGATGCACTTTGTGTGTAGTTTGTAATTTATAAAGTCATTCTGCTCCACCCACAGTGGTGAGAGAACCACTGGATCAGTGTCTTGAGTCGTGATCATCGGAGCCGGACTGCTCTTTGAGGTGTTGGTTTTCAAAATTAGCCATTATCTGAGTTACAGGGAGAGCCTTTACAAATGGGAGATGTATTATAGAACACTTTATAGATCTAACTTAAACTCTTTACTTTTGGAAATGGAATGGAATTTTCTCTCACTGATTTTCTCAATATGGATCAGTGCAGATTTAATGTGGACTGGTCACATTTGAGCGATGGTCAGTCCTGTCATGGATCCGGTGGCTGTGGCTCAGGAGGTAGAGCAGGTTGTTCACTAATCAGATAATCAGCAGTTTGATCCCCGGCTCTTCCAGTATGTTTTTTTTTAAAGATATTTCTTTGGCCTTTATTTGACAGAGACAGCTGAAGAGTGACAGGAATGTGGGGAGAGAGAGATTGGGAATGACATGCAGCATAGGGCTGCAGGTCGGATTCGAACCCTGGGCTGCTGCATGTCCTTGGGAAAGATACTGAACCCCAAATTGCTCCTGAAGGCTGCATCATCATTGTGTGAATGTGTGTGAGTGGTTAGCGCCTAAAACTGATGAGCAGTTGGCACCTTGCATGTAGCGTAAAAGCTTTGAGTGGTTGGAAGACTAAAGGCTCTGTACACTGTAAGTACAGTCCATTTACCAAACTGGATTAATGCGTCCGTACATTAGACTGAAGTTTGAATGTGTGCATTTTAAAGTAGTGATTTTTATTGGTTTATTGAATGAGTGCTCATTTGAATTTACTGCATAGCATGGTCAATTCTTTTATCATCTAAAGTTTCAAAAGCAAATTCATTCATACAATGTTGATTTTGATGAAGCTTGTCGGGAGGAAATGGTTTTTCCTTTTGACCTTTCACTCTGAGGATGAACTCCACTGGAAATATTTTTATGACATGAACTTGATGATATTCTGTGCAGTGGCATTGCTTTTTGGGTGCCTAGCAGCAAAGCTGCAAAGCACCCATTGTGTTTGTAGCTTTTTGGGTGCCTAGCAGTCTAGCCTGTGAAGGCAACCATTGTGTTTGTAGCTTTTCCTATTACTGGGGCCTAGCAGTGTAGCCTGCGAAGGCACCTATTGTGTTTGTAGCTTTTTGGGTGCCTAGCAGTGTAGCCTGCGAAGGCACCTATTGTGTTTGTAGCTTTTCCTATTATTATTATTATTATTAGGGCCCGAGCATCAAACAGCGTTCAGGCAGTGAAAGCCCTATTGTATCCTTAGGATTTTTCCTTTTTTTTTTTTCCTCTGTGCCACTTTGGGGACATTTTTGAGGGGCAAAACGCACTTGAAAACGTGCGAAGCGAAAAAAAAATGTACTGAGTAATGTGTACTGAAATTTTTGGAATGTTTTGAGATGACGTCCAGCTCACACAATATTGACCGTACAGTGCTGAAACTGAGTGAAAATATCAGAAACAACCTTGGGAAGAAACCCTCCAAAAATGGTGAGTTTTTGAGAAACTATGTAGACACAACGTCCCGTCAAAGTCAAGAACACTGATTTTTTTGAAAATATTTGTAACTCCATTGACTTTGGCTGATTTTCAGGCAAAAGTCTTTCATATACTTTCTCAGAGCTGTCTGAAACTTCTTGTGGTTATTAAGACTAATTTTATGCAAATTTTGGCTGCATAATTAATTGGGAGCGGAGCAAAATCACTCTATAGCGCCCCCTTGAACTTTTCTTTGAGGCAGCCCTGTCACAGTTTTGGACACAGAGTTATGAAACCTCAGCCGAATTGTAGAACATGGGAAGACCTACAAAAAGTCTCTTGGAGCAATGGGCTAAAATTAACAGAAAGTGAGATATTTAAGAATGAAAATCACCGTTTTTGGTGTTTCGGGCTGGTTGAGAAGGGGTCATATTTGAATGAACTCCTACTAGGGATTTTATCCAATTAACTTCAAACTTGGTAGGTGCATTCATATAGAGTAAAACTTATCAAAATTATGAATTTTAATGAAACGGTGTGGGCGTGGCATTCCATCAAATTTGACCATTTGACCCAATTCTGGCTAATGTGTGTGGCCTATTTTAACAAACTCCTCCCAGGGACCTCATCTGATTGACTTAAAACTTGCCTGACATGAGCACATAGCCAATGTGCGCAGAGGCGCGAGGGCCCGTTCAACACCGTTTGCGCCTTTAATTTATTTTTATTATTGATCCGTTTCTGCTGCAATTGAAGTCTATGGCAGCCCCTAGAACGCCATGGGGAAAAGTTTTGAAACTTGGCACACATATTCAGGGCAGTCCCATTGTCAACCTCAAGAATTTTTATACCTGTACATTGAACTCTCTAGCGCCACCAACATGTCAAAGTTTGAAGTACATTCAGCTTCATAACTTTGGACCCGTTGGTCCAAATTTCACAAATGGTACTGTTGGAATCCTTGGATCAAGACAAGTTCAACGCACCTGCTAGGCACCCCCATCGCTGCTTGCAGTTATATTTGAATTCTACTTTTGGTCATCAGCTGCACTGGCAGGGGTTTGCCTCTGTATGTGTAATAAAGGGATGTCAGCGCAGTGTAGAGCTATGCCGTGGTTACTGAGCAAGCGAAGCTGAAAGCCACTGGAAATTAAATTTACCGCAGTTTAGTTGGAAACAGTAAAGTGTAAATGTGTGTTCCTGCTGAGACAGAGCAGCAGCAGCTCTAACAAGGTTTACATAAGCGTATATTAGTCCATTACATTATGAGAGCACTCCAATCCTGTCAGCACGATGTGATTTAGAGAAGGAGTCACCATCTGGCTCTGAGTGGAGGACCATGCCGATGAAACCGAGCTATGGAAAATCTCATTATACCCAAGCCTGATGTGGTGATGTACCCTGCAGGCCTGTGTTCCAGCTAAGCCTCAACAAGACAGCTAGAAGGTGACTATATCACAAACACGATGGATTCATGCTTTTCATCAAACCTGTTGTAGTAACAGAGCCTCCTGGTAAATGTCTACACAGGTTTAAGATACTTTAATGAGCTGCTGTGGTAAGAGAGCTGAGTCTGGCACTGAAATCCAGCCACAGGAAATCTGTTTTAGTCATAATGGGCCTTATAAAGGACACACTGTAATGTATACTCTACAGCAGCTCAACATGTTCGGATGTGTCAGGTTCATTAATCATTTTGGAAACGTGAATAATTTATATGAAGCATTTTAACTTCTGTATTGTTTTGGTAAATGTGGTCTTCATTGTCTTTTAACATGAAGAGTTTATAGAAGTGAGTTGTTCTTATTAAAGTTTGTGCTGTGCATCTTCTCTTTGTGCCTTCAGGCTGCCGTAGTTTTGAATTAATTTCACAACACCATGACAATCTTTCATCTTGCTTAGACTTGAATTTAGAACTACATCATGACCAAAGGATGGCCCGGGTCTCTACAGAGATGTGTTGGCAGTCACTGGGATTTGTAGAAAATGTGCTCAAATATCGAGAATCAGCAAAGGACTTGTTGTTTTTCAGTGTCTCCACCTACTTCATGTCAGCCAGTTCCATTAATTTAACATGGAAACAGGATCAGCTCAGTTTGCATATGGATTAACATGTAGCTGTACATTTAGCCACAGATTCACCTCCAGAGAAAACAGTTTTCAGACTTAGAATGAAGAGGTGTTTGTCATCATCTTCCTTTTCCAGTGACGTTTCCTTTGCTTACTCTTGCCTGATTTAGAGTGACTGCATACATACTGCACGCTTAAGCAACATTCTCTGATTAAAGTTAGAAATGTTAACCATCATTGCAGTGAGATTACACCCGTGTCTTTAAGGTGTCATTTTAGCTAAACCAGTATAATGTTTAACTGCATTAGAAAGTATGCTGGAATTGATCAGTTCAGACAAAAATCCAAAGAATATAATTTTATGCGGACAAGGTATTAAATCTATGTCTTGTGCACAAAGACATAATCTTTCATACAAGACCTTTAACTTGAGCATGTAAGTCAACCATTTTTCAGTTCTGAGATCAAAACATCTTTTTACATATTATAATTCTAATATTTTTAAGGTCCAGTGTGAGCTCTCTTTGCCCTGACACATTCACACCTAGGAGCTGTCCGACCACAGTCTGATCTGCTGGTCACTGGGCAGCTCCACTTAACAGGGTTGAGGGGTCTTGGTCAAGAGCACCTCATGAAGGTCGCTTTCATTAGAGTGTAATCACTTTACGATAAGAATTATTGCATTTTTTCATCACCTTAGAATGGGCCATGTTTCTATGGTAGCCCAGAAACGACAAATTAAACACTGGTTTTAGAACCGTCTTTTTGCATTTTTCACCATTTTTTGAGGCACCGTAGATGGTGAGGTGAGGAGAGGAGGAGGTAAGTTAGTTGCAATTTGCAACTTTACCACTTGATTCCACTAAATCCTACACACTGGACCTTTAAGTGTAAATGATATGTATTTATATAAATATATACATTTTATATACATCTTTTTTAAAATTTAGCTTAAAGTGTCAAATCTAATTCTAATCATCTCAAAGAAGGGACCTTCAAAAAGTGCAGATTAAATGTGCTAAACTGAAACTCTAAAGTCAAATTCAAACTGGTTCTAACAGACAAAGAAGCACCAAAGGGCTCACATACACACACACACACACACACGTTGATTCATGTGAATTGGCCGTGGAGTGATGATGTCATTGCTAAACTGTTAACAGGGTAAACTCTGGGGGGGGGGGTGTCAGCTTTGTCTGTTACTGGCTGTTATTACCCAGTTGGCAAGAGGCAAAGCGTTGGATGTTGGAATGCTACACAGTGGACACTGGCCAAGAAGGGTCCCTGGCATCGCTGCCATGCCAACCCCCACCCACCCACACACACACACACACACACTTCCCCAGACCTCTGTTATAGCCATAGATAGAAGTGAAGGTGGAAAGAAAAAACAGAACTGATGGACAAGCTGAACAGCTGATAGAGACAGAGTAAAATAACGGTCAGTTTGTTAGCCCCTCCCACATTTGATCTGAGGTGTGTGTGTGTGTGTGTGTGTGTGTGTGTGTGTGTGTGTGTGTGTGTGTGTGTGTGCTCTGAAAGTGCATGCAAGTGTGAAACTATGCAGTTGCCTCTAAATCTCCTTGATCTTTTTCTTATCCACTGAGACTGCCATTAATCTTGGATGTTTGCCTGTTTGTTTGTAACAGATTATAAGGCACTGGAACTAATGAGTTTTAAACCTAAGCCCTGAGCTCGCTCTAGCAGGGGCAGGGAGAGTGGAGGGGAAGGAGGAATGGGGGTGGACAAAGCAAAGCAAAAGCAAAAAAATAAAATCAAAGTAATGGGATGGGATGGAGAGTGTGAAGGAGATAGTGTGTGTGCAGTCATCTGTGTTTCTGCAGGACTACACAACAGAAGAGTGAAAAAGAAGCACAGGCCACTGTGGCTGCAGATATTCAGACAGGATGTAAATTACCACAGACATAAGATGAGGAGGAGGAATTCCGCTGGTTAGGAGGGGGCATTGTGAGCCAGCAAGCGGCTAATAGAGGTATTTATCGTGTGCTTACTGGACACCCATTGTATTCAATCAGAGTGTGACAGTGACGGTGTGAAGTTGATGTAAAGGCTTGGTTACACCACCATGTAAAACAGCAAAATCAAGTGAAATAGGTTATAGGATGCTTTGGAGTTCAACTTTTGACATTGTTCATGCATTTTCTGCAAGCAAGAAGAGCTCAGATGGTCTACTGACTCTAATGGCAGAAGGTTTTGAAGAGGAACTAACACACAATGACACTTTTTCAACAATTTAACATTTACAATATAGAAACATCTTCATGGATTGTTAAGATTTGGTTCTATTAAGCTGTCTGATGGATATACAGTACACAAATACACAGTCAAGTGCAGTATGCAAACATGTCACAAATCATCCTTGTGGTTAGTTTATGTGAGTGTTCTAACTGATACTGGACTACCGTATTTTCCGGACTATAAGCCGCTACTTTTTTCCCACGCTTTGAGCCATGTGGCTTATACAAAGATGCGGGTTTTCTATGGATTTTTCTTCCGCCCTCAGGGGGGCGCTCTAGCAGGAAGTGCAAAGAAGAACACGCCAGTTTTTATTTTTTTTATAACCCAACACGTACAACAACAAAATAGTATTTTCACACCCTCATCATGGAAAACACACGAAGAAATTCCTATGATCAGTCCCTCCAGTTTTTCGCAATTTTGCGATCGCGTGGATTACCGTGTAATCAGCAATATGCCGCATATTTTCGTGAGGCCGCATATTTCTTACTATGTCGCATAATTATTGCAAAATAAACCAAACATGCCGCCCCTTCCCCAGGACACATATGTGTTTTCCACCATAGATCAAATAAACGGCTCTGCCATAGATGTATCCTCCACACCACCTGGTGGCACGCGCAGCCATTTTCACACACCACGTAGTCCGCCCGGGGGATTCAACTTGGTGGGTCAGGGACGGCCGCACGGTGCGGGAGGATCCCCTCGCGGGATCTCTCCCCATCGCCGGGCGCATTTCCTCCGCGGCGGTGCGCTGCGACCGGCTCCGGGTCGGCTTGGAAAGGCTCGGGCGCCCCTTCGCCCGGACCTCGCCGCTTCCCGGGGCCGTGGAACGATTGCCCGCTGCGCCCTCTCTGGGGGTTCGCCACTGGGGACGGGAATTAATCTACGGTGAGACGTTGGAGACGGCAGCGGGAAGAACTGAACAGTGCCAAAAGACAAGAAAGGCTTTCAGAGGACATAATAGCAGGTGGCCTGAACTTTCTGTGTAAATATCTGATTTCTCAACCTGGATATCGGCGGCTTATAGTCCGGTGCGGCTTATATGTGACAAAATATATATATATTTTTTTAATTTTAGTGGGTGCAGCTTATATTGGGGTGCGCTCTATAGTCCGGAAAATACGGTACATATAATATACTGGACTTAGTAGGACATACAAAGAGTGGATTGTTGCAGTCAGCTGTCAAGTGTAGTGTTTTGTGAGTTTCACACTGTGTGAACAAAATTAACTGTTAGATTCCAATCAATTGAAGTTAATTGATAAAGGTTTATGCCATATAAATGGATTTGTGGTGTCCCTGACTTCCTTTTCTTGTGCAAAGTTCTCAGGCTTAGCTGGATTTTAGTATTTCAACTGGAAATGAAGAGTGACTTGTGGAGCTCTAACCAGTCTGTGCTTAACGAGGCATCCAGAGAGGGATAAGTTATTAAACCATCAATATTTTTAACTTGCTTGCTTGGGCTGTATAAAAATAAATTCAAATTAATAAGTTATGAACTACAGATTGATAGGGCATATGTTTATAATAGCTGTAAGCAGTTTAACAAAGCAAAGGTCAAAACTGCAAAGGAACATTTCCTCTAATGAGATATCTGGCTCAGAGTTCTAACAGCCTCTCCTATGCCACTCATCCATGTAGATGCTCTCCAGCTCATTTTCCATTTATTCTCCTCTTAAGTGCTTCTCAGCAACATGAGCAGGAAGTAGGCCGGAAATGAGTTCCCAAAGTATCCTCTGGAGGAAGACTAGAGTTGTGGTTGTGACATCATGATGAACAGACATACTATGGCCTCACTGGTTCATTAATATTCAACCAGATAGTGGATATATATGATTCATGGAATACTTAGGGTAGGAAAGCTGTCCCAGAAGACCATGATAGACCCTGTTTACAGCAGGTGATCTGATCACGAGTGGAGGTGTGAATGCACCCAAGATGCAATGAGGACGCATCTGATTACTCAGACCACATCTGGGGCTGTGGCTACAGCGGGTCGTCCACTAATCAGATGATCTGCAATGATTTGCAAGATACTGAACCCCAAACTGCTCCTGAAGGCCACACCATCAGTGTGTGAATGTGTATGTATGATTACAGCCTAAAAACTGATGAACAGTTGGAACCTTCCATGGCAGCCAGCACCATCAGTGTGTGTCAGTATGAATGGGTGAACGATGGTCTCCTTCACATAAGCAGTATATTTGTATATAGAGCGCGGAATCTCAAGTTTAACACTCCAGATATGATATGTGACTAAATACTAATGAGATAAATCTAATTATAAAGATAATGAAATGCACATCTCAAGATTTTAAGACCTAATTTGGGATATAGCTGCTGAACAACATTTACTGTCAGATCCCTTTTTCCAAAAGCAATTTTGGATGAGGTTTTAAATGAATTTGTTTTTGGTGTATTCAAAGGAAAACATATGATAAGACACAAGATAAATATGATAAGCTAATTGTTTTGCATCTGTGACTTCTCAAGTGGAGGTTTTTTATAGCTTAGAATGTATTTAATGTTCACAAAAAGCTTGTTGGAGTTACTCCCATTTGTCCTCGGGTGGTAGAACTGGTCAGCCATTGGGAACATATATGCTTTGATTACCAGCGCCATCTGTCCACGTACCAAAATGTCCTTGAGCAAGACATTGTATAACATTTCCAAATCCTGATGTGTGTATGTGGGGAAGAATGTAGGTCACCTTGGATACCAAATAAATGTACTTATGACTAATAATGTAGCTTTGAAAACAGGCTTGGCTTAATTTGATTTCCTGAACATCTTCAGCGCTGGTGCACACACTGGTGATCCATTATCCCAACCTGATTATACACACAGCTTAGCTTTGATCAAACGCTCAGAGCATTTATAAATGATATCTGCTATATTTACTCAAATTGTTTATTAGCACAGGAAAGCTTCATCATGTATAACCCAGAATCCCCCATCACATGTCTCCATATTTTTCCTTTGTTTGACAGTATCACATGTGCTATGCGTGATGCTGGCATTAAGAGAAATATAGATAATATACATGTATATATATATCTGTATATATATATATATCTGTGTGTACAGTACATATGTATATATATATATATATATATATACTATATATATCTCTCTCTGATCACATTCTCCAGCATTCAGCTGATATATTTGCTTTCTTTGGAAAGCTCTCTCTGGACATAAACTAACACTGTGTGGTTTGAACAGCGCCTGGCTGTGTTTGTGCTGATGGACCTCACTAGGGTTGAAGAGGTTGTGTGTGGAAAATCATGGTTCACATGGTTAATATGTTATTTCTTATGCAACGTTCCCCACCATTTTCCTCAGGCCATGCACTGTCAATTTCAGTTTGAACTTTAATGTGCAGTAAGAAGAGGCTCACCTATCAGATGCCTGTTTGTCTGATAACTATTCTCCATTTATCTTTTCTCTCCTCATCCAACCTGCTCACTACTCACATGAGTGTCAGAACAGTAAAATTCTTGGGCGGTGTTTTGTTGTCTTTGCGGTTAAGCAACTCAGGATTACCATTGAGCACGTTCAAGCCTTTGTGTTGATATGTTGTATAATGTGGTAACACTATGTCGTATATGTTGTGGTAGCATTGTGAGCCTGTGGTTTAGATGCTTCCAGACTACATTCAGATTTCATTGAATCAAATCATCATCAAACATCAAACATTTTGATTAATAAGTTAAATAATGTGAAGTCACAAACTTCACAATTATTACTTGCCTATATAAACTGAAAACTGGGTATGTTTTTATCAAACAGCATAGACTGTATAAAACATGGACGTAGTCTCTGTTACGTTACCCACAGGTTTCCGAAGAGCTGTTGTGAAGCTCAGTGTGGTGGTGTCCATCTTGGCAGCCACCTCCCAGTTAATCCAAAAATGGTCAAAGAGGTGGGTGGAGCTGAAGTGGCCTGCATAAAGCCAGAACTTGTAACAGCACCCATCTGTCAATCAAAGTGGTCACACTCTTTATTCTGCATAACTTTATAAAATTTTATATAAATTGCCTCAATATAATCTGAACAGGTGAGTTGTATATAAATTCACCCTCAGTACAGTTGTCATGAGCGGGGAAATTAGCTATAGAGACCAAAACTGTTTTTAGTACGTGTTTATTTCTGCTGTGAAGGCTGGACATTTTAACACGGGGACTTATGGGGATTGACTCACTTCTGGAGCCAGCCTCAAGTGGACAACAAGAGGAACTGCAGTTTTTAGCACTCGATGTTGGCTTCACTTCACATTCATAATGGAAACTGCTTGGCTTTTACTCCTCTAGCAAAGACATGATTTTTCACAGTCTGTCTACCAACTTCCAACCTGCATACTGTCCAGATGTGTCGTAGATGTTGTGGTAGCATTGTGAGCCTGTGGTTTAGGTGCTTCCAGACTACATTCAGATTTCAGAACAAGTAACAAGAAGAAGGCCTTTCTGATCTGGAATCTGTTCCTGTCATGTTACCTTGTTGCAAGTTGAAACATGATCTATGAGAGATGGAGGAGGTGGTGATACAGTTTGCAAATGATAGGAACACACACACATACGCACAGGGCACATGAGATGGAGGTTGGATTATGTAATGTTCCTGTCCAGATGCTCCTGCTCAATTATCCTAAAAGAAACCAGCTGTCTGTAAAGGTGTGCTAGTGAATATGCATCTGTGTGAATATATGTTTTGTTACTATATGTGTGCCCTCAGGCAGAGCATTCTCCTATTGACAGCAGCTCCTTCAGGTCAGAACAAGAGTGTCGTGCTATAAATACCTGCCTGATTCTGCTGGTGTTTCCTCTGCAGAAGCCTGGTCTGAAGCCTTCAGCCTTGGCACAATCCCACTGGGAAAATCCCTTCTTAGTGCTGAGCCAGCAGTTATGTTGATGGCTGTAATTTACACCCAGGAGTACCTCGAACCCTCAGATCTGATCTAAATGCCAGGCTCAAGAGTATCTTATTCTCTCCTAGTATATTTTTTTCTGCTCCCCTCCTGGGTTTTCACTCACTTCATCCATCTTGCAACCCGTCAGTTGTCAGCCACCCTTGGCAGGCCCCATACATATTGTCTCACCTTAACCATTTTGGTTGTAATGGCTGCAGGCTTCTGTTCTGCAGCAAGCAGCCCAGCAATCCACCCACATTCAAGACTAAAATAGGCATGCTATTGCCATGCATACTTTTTAGGCCTCATACTCTGGAGGCTGCAGTTTTGAAGTGAACTCTGAAAATTTTCAGTACCTCTTACTAAAGACTAAATGTAATTCTAAAGCATTTCTTTGCTGGCATACATTAATTAGAATGATGCAGAGAAAGACTGTGGAGGGCTCCTGTTTAAAAAAAAAAGTTAAAAATTTACTCTGTGCTACCAAATAATTGCTCAAAGAATTTTTTTTGTGTGTGTGTATAATGTAGCGTACTTTGCTTGCCTACTAAACATCAAACATTCTGATTAATAAGTTAATTAATGTGAAGTCACAAACACAATTATTACTTGCCTACATAAACTGAAAACTGGGTAAATATTCATATTTTGACACTGCGGGCTATTAGACATGTTTTTATCAAACAGCATGTGTTTCTACCATAGACTGTATAAAACATGGACGTAGTCTCTGTTACGTTACCCACAGGTTTCTGAAGAGCTGTTGTGAAGCTCAGTCAGTACGTTTACATGCAGCAAGAAATTAGAATTTCTGATCGTATCAGACTTAGTTCGGCTTGTAAACACCTTAGTCCGATCTACTTTGGACCTATTTCAGACCACATTGGACATCTCAAAATCGGATTAGAACACCTAGATAATTAGTCATATATAGTCGTGTATACATGGCGTTAAAAAGCCTAGTTGGCTTTTTAACGCCATGTATACTCAGCAATCAGATCTGAAGCGGATTTTGCGTTCTGCGCATGCGCGACCTTTTCCTCTGGGGCTTTCACCCGGAGGCCAAAAGATCCGTTGTTCTTTTTATATGCATTATTAGGACGAAAATAATGCACGAAATGTACGCAGCTGTAGCATCGTCCATCTCCTCGTACACCATCTTTGTTTGAATGCCGTCAGATAGTTTGTTGTTGCTGATAAGTAGAGGTCAACCGAAAGTGGCTCTTTGTTGAGAGGGCTACAGCGACACCTAGCGTAACGGAGTCAGCCATGCTCCAGCCGTTTATCTGATTCTCTGAACGGCATGTATACTTAGACAAGTGATCTGATCTTATGCATGTCATTATCTGATACGATCAGAAATTCGAATTTCTTGTTGCATGTAAACATATTAAGTGTGGTGGTGTCCATCTTGGCAGCCACCTCCCAGTTAATCCAAAAATGGTCAAAGAGGTGGGTGGAGCTGAAGTGGGCTGCATAAAGCCAGAACTTGTAACAGCACCCATCTGTCAATCAAAGTGGTCACACTCTTAATTCTGCATAACTTTATATAATTTTATATAAACTGCCTCAATATAATCTGAACAGGTGAGTTGTATATAAATTCACCCTCAGTAGTTAGTTTTCAAGTTGACTGACAAGCAAACAGCTTTCTGTGATGCATGCACAGTATTTGCAGATCAGTTTATGGAGTGTTAGTGTTATTTTCTATTATTATAATAATAATAATAATAATAATTATTATTATTATTATTATCTTATCCCTGTCGTCATCGTTATTATCCTAAGATGAGTAAGCAGGAAATTTCCAGCCTGCTTGGAGTGTGAGGGATACTTGTCAGGACACATGCGGTTATCAGTGCAAGCATGTACAGGTTATGTGTGTGCGTGTGTCTGTGTCTGTGTGTGTTTGAGTGAGAGTAAGTCAGGTCTGCAGTGTGTTTCCTGCAGTAGAACTGCTGTTAGAGCACTACCTAGACAGATCACTGGGACTCCGCAGCCTTTAGCATACTAATCTGCTCTGCTCTCTCTGCCTTTTTATTCCCACGGCAGGATGTACTGTGTGTGTGAGTGTGTTTGTGTGTGATATAGTAAACTAGACAAAGAGAGAAATCTATTTTAAGATTAGCATAGGAAATACACAAGTGGGTGTGTTCTTGTTTGTTGCTCTATATGTGTCACTCACATCTGTTTTAGTATGCACGGCCTCCAGTGCCTAAATTGATATCCATAGTGTTCGTGTTTGTGTGGTGTCTTTACAGCCGAGCGGCAGACTCCCAGAATGCATTATTCATGGCATTAGATAACACAAAGATGCAAATTGAGTCATGGAGCAATGAATCCTTTACCTACTCCAGCTAAGACTCAACACATTTCCACTCAGATCAGAGAGTGCTGCTGGGAGGTGTTACTGTCCCCTCCCCCCTCTCTGTGGCACAGTCTCAGCTAGACTGCATGGATGAACACACCAAGAAGAAACTGGAGCCTTTGGAAAGAAAAGCAGAGGCCGTGTGGACAATAGGTTTGGAAAGAGTATCTGCATGTGCAGACACTTGTGAGCGATAATTCCAATTTTCAGATGTTCAGATACACATCAAGAAAATCTGGATCTTGATGTTAAAAACTATAATTAACAATTAATGGATTGTTACCCTGGAAGGAAACAAGTTTGTTGTCCTCCCCTTTAATTGATCAATTAGTGTTCAGCACGAAGTATTAATGAGTGCACAGATGGCACTGTTATGCACCATCATATACAAGTGCAGGTAATGTTTATTCCCATGGTTTGCCATGAATGCTAAACAAACATTATCCTTATGGTGCATGTTGTTTTACACACAAACGTGTGGAGAGATTATACGTTCATGGTGCATACTGTTTCAGTCAGTTGCGTACTAGTCATTAGTTCATGCTTTATATTTTTTGTATTTATTTGACCTTTGTTGCATTTTTTTTGTTTGCTTGTTTTTGCAATCAGAGAGGTGTGCTGTTATGAATCAACAACCATTTTCAAAATCTGACTGAGTTTTAATTAAAAAGTAAAACCTAATAATTTGGACTCATTTCTAAACTTCTTGTCAGACAGAACATATTTCAAGATGTGGCTAATTAGATGACGATTCATATTACCTTGGACGACATGGCTCTTCCAATCCTCGCTCTGTCTTTTTGTCTCTGGATTATCACATGCTGGGCGGTGGACTTACTCAGCCAGCTACTCCTGCTTTGATATCCATGTTCGGGCACAACAGATGAATTATTGAGCAGCACATTGTTTTTTGGCCTTAGGAAAAACTTGAGTTCTATCAGGGGAAGCCTTGTAAGTGAGTCTCCCAGTTTGAATCTGTAATCTGTCAATGAAAGAAAATGAGGTGAGAATGAATGACACATTTCAAAAGGTGTAGTGGTCATTTTCCTTTTACATCAACCTTTTTAAAAGTAATCAGCTGCTTAATAAACCTGCTGTCTGCTTCATACAGTCAGCAGCAGCTACATCTGAACAATTTCTGAAATTTTCTTAATACCAATATTTAAAAAGGACAGGCAGGATAGTGTGTGAGAAGTCAAAATAAACTACAATGTTCATGATAATGAATGAACATGTCGACCAGTGTGGCTCATCAATGTGCTTTTAATAGTTAATTGACGGCGATGGAGCTCTGCCACAGCTATGACACACACCATATTTGGGTGGAGGCCTTCAGTTGATTTTTTTTTTTTGTCCCTTCTTCCTTTTTGTACCATGTGACTCACATATTTGCAGACAGGATTTAAAAATCCTGTCTGGGATTTTTATTATTATAATAATGATTGCAAGCAGTCTCCATCAGCAGTCTCCATCAACCAATCAGCTCAGTGAATTGCGTGTGTGTCTTGTTAGTATGCTACATTAGCATGTGAATTCGCCTTGGGCTCCATTGACATTCTGTTGCTATTGACAGCCAGTTATGTTCCATTGCACAGTCATTGTGTGCTACACTAACCACTTGCATCAGGGCAGCATTTGTTTGTCCCCTGGGGGCCCAGTCAGCAGTACATGGAGGACCTCTTTAATATAAAATATAATAAAAGCTTAAAGTGCTCCATATGGCTGTGAACAGCTGTTAGTTTAACTCTTCACATGGATGTTGTCATTATCAGGAAATGTCAGGTTGCACTTTTCCATTGAAACAGAATCACATTAGGATTCTTTATTTTCAAAACCTGCTTGGCAATTAATCATAATCTGTCACTGTGATGGTAACATGTTGAAGAAATTGCTCTATGCTTTTAATTTGTTTTCATGTTTACCAATATTATGTGACCTATTTTACCTCACATTAGTGTGTGTGTAGAGTGCAACATGCCTCTGGAGCCCGTATGAAGCTTTAAAAAAGCTCATGTTTAACATGGAGCCTCAGACCTGCACAGGATGGCCTGGAGTTTAGGAAATGTGGCTCAGTTGGTCGGCCACCTCTTCCACCTGTGAGGAGTGAAATATCTCCACCAACATTTAGAGACCCAAGACAATAGGTCAGTTCGTCATTCAGCATCTTTTTGGGATATAAAATTAACTTTGCAAGATCCGAGGGTATGCCCCTGGGCTCGTTAATATGTGTTCCAGATATCGAACGGGTCTCCCACCAGTTTCATTTACTTACTGGGGATTCACACCTCAGACGTATGCCTGCGCCACGGTTTAGCTCCATCCTCTGCTTGGCGTCAATTCACACCAGGCGTCAGCGTAGTGGGCCAGCCGTATTCACACGAGATCACAAGGTCATGCAATAATACTGTGAACGTACGCCCGAGTCCCCACGATAAACTGTCTTACGCCCCAGTCTAGGGGTGCCTAGAGCACAGCAAGAAAAGGTGTCATCTTCCCCGAGTCCCAAGTAGCCACGTACAACAACAAGTTAGATGTGAATGAAAAGAAAAGGATTTATTTACAAAACTCAAAAGATCAAACAACTATAAGATATCAGCTTCAGGGTGGACCAAGGCCAAAACAACAACCAAAACAACTCTATCTGGAAGATAAATCACTTGCCTAAAAAAAAACAAAAATCACAATAGACTTACCTTCCTAACTAACGAAAAAACAGGAGAAAACAACAAATCAAATGGCAGTCCACCCCTACTCTTCACACAAGGAATACTTTCTATAAAGACTACATACTATAAAGAAAACAACAACAAACAGCTTACTTTGCTTCTCCGACGTGGGAGAGATTATAAAAAGGATCTGTTGTGTCATAAATTACTGTGTGTTGTTCCACTTCAACAATTAGTCTCTCGTCGTTCATGCTGAGACCCTTTGATCGATTGACTGCTGACCTGGTGCCACCGGTCATGACGTAATGTTGATATGAAGCTGTGATAGGCTACATGAACTGCGTATTGTGTTTTATTTTGAAAGGAGGTGGAAGTGTATTACGTTGATTCTGTGTCGGATTTCCTGTCTGGTGCAATCTGCTCTGTTCACGTGGTTTAGCAACAACTCTGTCAAAAATAGAAATGCTACAGAATGATAGTGCTGCAAGCTTGGGAAAAAGATCAAGGTGTTGCTATAGATGAGGCTGACTGGCAGGAAGTCTGGTCTCAGGCCATGAACATTTTGGTTTGTAACCAGACAAAATCCATACAGTTCAGGATTGTACATAGTACATATATAAGACCTGTTGTCAAGAACAAAATGGACGCTAATATTTCCTCGCTTTGCTGGAAATGCAATTCTAAGATTGGTAAGTATATTCACTGCCTCTGGTCATGTGTGAAGTTACAAAGGTATTGGTCTAGTATTGTGAATGAACCGACTGCTATCTTTGGCGTCCCAATACGGATGGACCCTATGTGTCTGATACTTGGTCTCCCAGATGGTCGGATCACTGATAGTAAACACAGGAGACTTTTCAATATACAGACTTTTGCTGCTAGAAAGAACATTCTCCTTTTCTGGAAGAATGTTGCTCCAACAAAAAAATCATGGCGCAACACTGTTATGGACTGCATTCCTAGTGAATACATCACATGCATGCTTCATTCCAAAGTAGACTCTTTCTGTATGGTCTGGGACCCTTACTTGCAGCATATTAGCTCCACACAGTCGTCCTCCTTGTTTTGTGGATTTCCCAGATCAGCCTAGCCTGTCTTTGTGACTTTGTTCTAAGTGCTCACTATCTAACAGGCACCTTGTAGCCTTGCTATGTTTGTATGCTTTGTATTGATTCTCATCTGGATACTGCCTTGTCTCGCAGCAGGAGGTTGAAAGGGAGGAGGCTGGATGAAAATGTGCCCACTGTCCTATTTTTATTTTTAATTTTTTAATTTTCATAATTATTTGCTATTTACTGTACCCACATGCCCACATTCTGTTGTCTTGTCCTTTTCTGTCGTGTCTGAGCAGTTCATTGTGTTTTGTGGTTTGAGAAAATGTAATAAAAAAAAAAAAAAAGAGCGCCAACACAATGGACCATCTCCTAACATTTCAAGCTGACACCTGGTGTGACATCAGGCCACTGACACAAGATAACATTGCTAGTGCAGTGCACAGAAGTGGGGATGTAATGTACACTAGTTATTGGCTACTGTAAATGGCAATCAGTCTGACCATTTTTACAGTAAAGACATACAAATAAGGAAGTAAGCAGTACTTGACTGCCTGTTTCATGGAGACTTTAATGTTGGTGTTTTTATTTGGAAGTACAATAACACACTGGGACTGTAGTCTTACTCAGTGGTTAAATATGTGCAAACTACAGATGACATTCACATGCACCTACATCACAGTGAGCATCATAAGAGGTGTTTGTGTAAATCTACTTTAGAGGATGAGAAAGACATGCTGATTGGTAGTTTTCTTCTGGCCTCCTGTAGAATAGAGCTCTTGTCACTGAGCTGATTTTATTTATTTTAGTTGTTCCATCTCCAGTGATTGGTTGTTCTTTTCCTCTCTCCAGTCGTCATCAGGCTGTAAAATCTAAATGCATGTTGTGGGTGGCCGCTCTGCTGATCAGTCATCAGTCAGCTTTGAACAATCTGTCAGCAATGACAAAGTTTGGAACAATTTTTGGAAGTTCTCAGTTACGTAACTCCTTACTGTTACTGTTTTCAAAACTATAAGCAGTTTGAGAGTCAAAATACACACACACACACCAGTCCAGCCTAGGTGTGTGCAGTCCAGCATAGGTGTGTGTCTGTCATTAAGTTTGCTGCTCTTTTGGAATGTCAGCAAGACTTTATTGCTAATTAGGTCGGAGCTGAACTTTTGACCTGCTACCGTCATTGTGTGTGTGTCTGTGTGTGTGTGTGTGTGTGTGTGTGTGTGTAGCCAAAATGTGAGCTATACACAGGAGGTGGGAACATTTGGTCCTATAAAGCAAACCAAACACACACACACCTCAGTAGCTCCACCTGCCTCCAGACGATGTGTGTGTCCTGAGCTAATCTGCTGAACGTCTCATCAGCTGAAGGTTACTGCACACTGGTCAGCCATGATCTGATACTGTAAAATCTAATGTGCCTTAATATGTTGTACGCTGTGAGTGTGTGTGTGTGTGTGTGTGCATCACCTGCTTCTTTGATGATCCGTTCTATTAGATGGCTTTTTAATAAGCTCCTGCTTCTCATGCACAAATGAAACACACTCAAGGTTGTGTTAAGTAGTCCATTTCTCTGAACATACAGCAACATACAATATACTTCTCTTAAGTTAAAACTGCACCATGACAACCTGCAACAGTAAAATTCCACTTCATTGTTAATAATCTAATAATGTCATAGCTCCCTCCTGGAGCTGCCACCTTATCGCGGTGGAGGGTTTGCGTGTTCCAATGATCCCAGGAGCTATGTTGTCGGGGGCTTCATGCTCCTGGTAGGGTCACCCATGGCAATCAGGTCCTAGGTGAGGGACCAGACAAAGCGCAGCTCAATCCCCCCTGATGAAGATGACTATCAATGGAGCCGGGTCTCCCTTGCCCGGACGTGGGTCACTGGGGCCCCCCAGTGGCGGGGACCCTGGCGGTCCGACCCCCGGCTGCAGAAGCTGGCTCTGGGGACGTGGAATGTCACCTCTCTGGCGGGGAAGGAGCCTGAGCTGGTGCGCAAGGTCGAGAGGTACCGGCTAGATATAGTCAGGCTCACCTCGACACACAGTGTGGGCTCTGGCACCAGTTTCCTTGAGAGGGGTTGGATGCTCTACCACTCTGGAGTTGCCCCCAGTGAGAGGTGCAGAGCGAGGCTGGGAATGCTTGTTTCCCCCCGGCTCGGCGCCTGTACATTGGCGAGAGGGTAGCCTCCCTTCAACTTCGGGTGGGGGGCCGGGTCCTGACTGTTGTTTGTGCCTACACGCCAAATGGCAGCTCAGAGTACCCACCCTTTTTGGAGTCCTTGGAGGGTTTGCTGGAGGGCGCTCCCCCTGGGGACTCCCTCGTCCTCCTGGGGGACTTCAATGCTCACGTGGGCAGCGACAGTGAGACCTGGAGGGGCGTGATTGGGAGGAACGGCCCCCCTGATCTGAACCCAAGTGGTGTTCTGTTATTGGACTTCTGTGCTCGTCATGGATTGTCCATAACAAACACCATGTTCAAACATAAGGGTGTCCATATGTGCACTTGGCACCAGGACGCCCTTGGCCGCAGTTCAATGATCGACTTTGTGGTCATGTCGTCGGACTTGCGGCCACATGTTTTGGACACTTGGGTGAAGAGAGGGGCGGAGCTGTCAACTGATCACCACCTGGTGGTGAGTTGGCTCCGATGGTGGGGGAGGATGGCGGTCAGACCTGGCAGGCCCAAACGTTCTGTGCGGGTTTGCTGGGAATGTCTGGCTGAATCTCCTGTCAGAAAGAGCTTCAACTTGCACCTCCAGGAGAGCTTCACTAACGTCCCGGGGGAGGCAGGGGACATTGAGCCCGAGTGCACCTTGCTCCGTGCCTCCATTATTGAGGCAGCTGAGCGGAGCTGTGGCCACAAGGTAGTCGGTGCCTGTCGTGGCGGTAACCCCCGAACCCATTGGTGGACACCGGTGGTAAGGGATGCCATCAAGCTAAAGAAGGAGGCCTACAGAACCTTTTTGGCCTGTGGGACTCCTGAAGCAGCTGACGGGTACCGACATGCCAAGCGGAACGCGGCTTCTGTGGTTGCAGAGGCAAAAACTCGGGCATGGAATGAGTTCGGTGAGGCCATGGAGAACAACTTTCGAACGGCTTCGAGGAAGTTCTGGACCACCATCTGGCGGCTCAGGCGGGGGAAGCAGTGCACTGTCAACACTGTGTTCAGTGGGGGCGGGGTGCTGCTGACCTCGACTGGGGACGTCCTGGGTCGGTGGAGAGAATACTTTGAACACCTCCTCAATCCCATCAGCACGTCTTCCACCGAGGAAGCAGAGTCTGGGGACCCCGTGGTGGGCTCGCCTATCTCTGGGGCTGAGATCGCAGAGGTAGTCAAAAAGCTCCTCGGTGGCAAGGCCCTGGGGTGGATGAGGTCCGTCTGGAGTTCCTTAAGGCTCTGGATGTCGTGGGGCTGTCTTGGTTGACACGTCTCTGCAACATCGCGTGGACATTGGGGGCAGTGCCTCTGGACTGGCAGACCAGGGTGGTGGTTCTCCTCTTCAAAAAGGGGGACTGGAGGGTGTGCTCCAACTATAGGGGGATCACTCCTCAGCCTCCCCGGGAAGGTCTTTGTGGGGGTCTGCAAGATTGTCGAACCTCGGATTCAGGAAGAGCAGTGTGGTTTTCGTTGTGGTCGTGGAACTGTGGAGCTGCTGTGGAGCAGCTCTATACCCTCGGCATGGTCCTGGAGGGTGCATGGGAGTTGCCCAACCGGTCTACATGTGCTTTGTGGACCTGGTGAAGGCGTTCGACCGTGTCCCTCGGGGAGCCCTGTGGGGGGTGCTCCGGGAGTATGGGGTTCTGGACCCATTAATACGGGCCATCCGGTCCCTGTACTCCCGGTGCCAGAGCTTGGTCCGCATTGCCGGCAGTAAATCTGACCTGTTTCCAGTGATAGTGGGACTCTGCCAGGGCTGCCCTTTGTCACCGTTTCTGTTCATAACCTTTATGGACAGAATTTCTAGGCACAGTCAGGGCGTTGAGGGGCTGCGGTTCGGTGGCCTCAGGATTGGGTCACTGCTTTTTGTGGATGATCTGGTCTTGTTGGCTTCATCGGAGCGTGACCTTCAGCTCTCTCTGGAGCAGTTCGCAGCCGAGTGTGAAGCAGCTGGGATCAGAATCAGCACCTCCAAATCTGAGGCCATGGTTCTCAGCCGGAAAAGGGAGTGCAGCCTCCGGGTCAGGGACGAGATCCTGCCTCAAGTGGAGGAGTTCAAGTATCTCAGGGTCTTGTAGGAGCGGGAGATTGACCGGCGGATTGGTGCAGCTTCTGCAGTGATACAGACTCTGTGCCGGTCCGTCGTGGTGAAGAAGGAGCTGAGCCGAAAGGCGAAGCTCTCGATTTACCAGTCAATCTACGTTCCTACCCTCACCTATGGTCACGAGCTTTGGGTAGTGACCAAAAGAACAAGATCGCGAATACAAGCGGCCGAAATGAGCTTCCTTCGCGGAAGCTCCCTTAGAGATAGGGTGAGAAGCTTGGCCATCCGCGGGGAGCTCGGAGTAGAACCGCTACTCCTCCGCATCGAGAGGAGCCAGTTGAGGTGGCTCGGGCATCTAGTGAGGATGCCTCCTGGACGCTTCTCGGGTGAGGTGTTCCGGGCACATCCCTCCGGGAGGAGGCCCCGGGGAAGACCCAGAACACGCTGGAGGGACTATGTGTCTCGGCTGGCCTGGGAACGCCTTGAGGTTCCCCTGGAAGAGCTGGACGAAGTGGCCGGGGAGAGGGAAGTCAGGGCCTCCCTGCTGAAGCTGCTGCCCCTGCGACCTGCCCTTGGATAAAGCGGAAGAAGACGGACGGACGGAATAACAAATCAGTCACAGCTGAACTTTTCATACATGAAGTGGATTTTTTTTTGTTCATACTTTTGTACTTGTCTTCCAATGCAGGGCTTTATTGTAATGGAGTATTTTTACATTGTTGTATTGGTATCTTTACTTGGAGTGTGAGTACCGAGTACTGCATGGTGAGCAAACACAAGTAAAAAACAGCCTAGAGGAGTCTTTCAAACCTCTAGCATCATGAATTTCAAGAGAGGAACTGGAACAGTTGATTACATTTCAGATTTTTCTGCTCCATCTTAAACTGTTCTTTTGTTCTGGCCTAAATGCTTTATCAGACATCCCACCCCCTCCTTCTCCTCTTTCCTCCTCCTCCTCATCTTACCCCTCATGTTTCAGCTCCCCTTCTTGTTTTCTGTGTCTGCTGCCCTGAGACCTCTGGGGATGCCTGTAGGGACATGGTGAGGATAGTGTTACATGGCGAGCCCAAAACTAGGGAATAAACTGCAACTTTCACACGCACACACACACACACACACACACACACACACACACAAATGTAAGCCTTAAATGGATCATAGCTTTCAGAGCAGAACAAATGGGCCCAGTAGGAACAGAAGCAGAGGCGTGGGGTGGTCTGGACCAAGCTGGAGCTCTCATGCTTATAGTGTATACAGATCTGCAGGGACACACACACACACACACACACACAGTGAAAAAAGGCCAGGTTGATTGGATTTAGTTTCCTATCGTGGGGTGGAGCAAGGAAACACGCAACTGTTTTAGTAATTGACACACACACACACACACACACACACACACACACACACATGCATGCATGCACACACAGGCACAGCCACACACACACATCCTCAAGCTGTCCCCCTGCCTCTCTTCTGAGCTACTGAAGTAAATGGGTGTCGAAGTCAGTCTTATGCAATTATTTCTGGTTCTCTGCAATGCACCCACTCTGAAGTGTGTATGTGCGTGTGCATGTGAAAGAGAGAGATAAAGGCTATCTCTTCACATCGTAGCAGCACCCACGCCTCTCTAGTGAAAAATGAATGCTTTCTGCACCGCTGAAACGTGGTGAGTGTGAAGCATCCCGTGCACACATACAGTATCACAGCCAATATTAGTGAGGGGAGTTGCACAGCATGAATATGTATGAGTGTGATTCAACACATGTATGGATCAGAAAAGTGCCTGAGTGAGTGTGGGATGCTGCTTATGCAGCTGCCACATGACCGTGAGCACAGATAGCTCTTCCTTGGGCGGCTTCAAGGTCAGAGCTGCTTTTTTACTCCATGTGTGAATATTTATATCAGACACTTAAAATGTGTGTGAGAGAGGGGGCCACTCATCTTACTGAAGTATTGAGGAGATAGCTGTTGTCCTTGGTGCTTGAGTATCTTCTTTCATAGAACAAAGCCTTGCAGACACTGATATGGTTTCCCATTTGGTTTCATTATCTGTGTGTGTGTGTGTGTGTGATGAAGAAAGCGAGGAGGTGATCTATAAGCTGTTATCTGTGATGGCACTGCCTTGAAGCTAAACTCACTCAAAGAGTGTTTCCTCTTCTTTGTTTTGTCCTGGAAGCATGAGTCACTCTGATATGTTCTGCCATGTAGGACAGAGCTGCGAAAGCCAATCAAACGGGTGAAAGCCAGTTTGTCTTCAGACTTTGGCTTTGGGTGGGTGTTATGATCATGATAGATCTGAGATGATTTGTCAGCCATCATTTAGCGTTTTTCAATAGACACACACTGAAATACCGTAGCTCTCCTTTTTACATGGCAAACATCACAATGCTTTAAATCCATAATTTATATTTCCACAAAATAGTTCCTGATAACAACTGATCAAGAAGTTTTCAACGTCTCTTCTATGAATGCTCTTTGTGACAGTGCTAAAGAGTGTCTTAATGTGATGTGGTGCAGAAGCTGAATACACTGAAGGCACTTTGCATATGTAACTGTCTGTAAGCCTTGCTATCAAAAACGGATCTGTGACATCACATGCAGGTTTCTGAAGAGCCATTGTGAAGCTCAGTTTGGTGGCTCCGGGCCGCTATCCTGGCAGTCCTGCCTCTGCCGGCTCCAGGAGCTGAGGCGAACTGAAGGAAGCCTGGTTGCTCAAACTGACCACATATAAGAGCACCCACCTGTCAATTAAAGCGCCCATGCTTCAGCATTAGCATTAGCAAAAATCCTTAATATAATTTGAACAGGTGAGTTGTATATAAAGTCACCCTCAGTACAGTTGTCATGACGGGGAAATTAGCTATAGAGACTGTAACCATGTGTAAACATGTTTATTTCTGCTGTGAAGTTGGACATTTGAACATGAGGACTTATGGAGACTGACTCACTTCTGAAGCCAGCCTCAAGTGGGCGTTTGAAGAACTGCAGTTTTTGACACTTTTGTCAAAACACGACTTCACAGCCAAGGTTGTAGCTTGCTTGCTACATATTATAATACATGTGTACGTGTTGCAAACATCACAAAGAAATATCAATGACTTGTTAAGAAATGACAAATCCTCCTAAAATAAAGTAAAACACTGTCAAGAAAAGTTTAGAATTAGGCCCATTTCCTGTCAGTTAGAAGAATGTTCACAGTCAGTATTTTCGAACTGAGCAGGTAACCAGAGAAGACCACACCTGTTCCTTTCCCTCCATCCTGGGGTTGTGTAGAGCTGCAGGGCAGGTAAAGTGCTTTAGCAGACCTGCACTCTGCTTTCCATCCACTCCTCTGCCAAAGCATTTGTTCTCTAATCTCCCGATGTGCAGTCTCTCTCTCTCTCTCTCTTTTTCTCTTTCAGACTGGGTAAACAGGGGGTTCTCATGTTCCACAGCAGCTGGATTGGGGGGGATGGGGAGGAGTGACAGTGTGAAACACAGCTTCATTCTCTGCTGCCATTTTGTCCTTGAAGCCGCACCATTAACATTGTGTGCGTGTGTGTGTGAATTATTTCAATGACTGATCTCTCTTTAATTAATTAAGAAAAGCCCTTCAGCGTACCATCTGACTGTCACCATCATATTGGAGGAAATCATTTTCAAAACTGAGCTTCACTTGATAAAAAGTGTTTTCACCAGCACAGAAGTCATTTCTCTGTGTGAGCTCGCTGTCACATCACAGCCTCTTCATCACAGCTCCATGTCCTTCATCTGGTTCTCTGCTCCATCGTGCTCATCCTCATCCTGTCTCTGAGCTCATGTGGATACTTTTGATAAATGCAGCTTTTTTATTTCATTTAATTTTGTTGTGTGCAGCTGTTTTGACTGGGTGACACTGAGCGCAACAACCAACAACCTTATATATATATATATATATATATATACATATGTGTGTGTGTCACAATGCTGTCGGCTAAGTACCAATCTCCCTGCAAGGCTGCAAATGAAGCGGTCTCAGCTTGTGGTTCACAACGAGTTCACTTTGCTAACATTCTGGACCAGAACTGAGAGCATCGGAGTGACGGGCAGAAATAATGGTGATCAAACACATTGCACTGCTCTGTCCCCCTTTTCATCATCCTTCTCTATTTCCATTACAGGTCTGCAGGTAAGTCGTTTAGAGACGAGGACCAGAAGAGCTGCTGTAACTGTGATGGAAATAGGAAGAAGGATGTTTGAAGTTTTTTTTTTGAGAAAGCAGGGAGCAGTAGAACACGTAGCTGCTCACTTTGTCTGCTGAAAGCTTGTGCAATCACCACTATCCCTAGATATTTTCAGTATTGGGCCAAAACTGCCAAAATTGAATTGTCTGACTGGTTACATTGATCCCTCCAGAGAACAGAGTTGTCATCACTGATAGAACGAAGGCCAAAACAAATAAAATAAGTTAACAAGAAATACGTTGGAATTATCCTCATTGTCCTTTTTTACTAAATAAGAATACTTCCATTAAAGGAGCAATTTAAATATGAAAATAAATCAACAGCCTTTGGGTTCAGCTCACAGTAAATCATATGCAGCGTGGCTGCTCCAGGGAACATGAACAGAGTTTGTCAGTTGTATTTCCAGTTCACACAGTTGTTCTGAGAGCAGCCGGATAGAAATGTGACACCCCCCCCCCCCCCCCCATTGATTCTGTGAAGCCTCTCAACCTCCCTCTATGGGAGGAGGGGGTGAGCTAACCCGTGCTAATCAAGAACACACACTCACACACACTCACAACTCATTTCTGTGCTCCTCAGTAGCTCCTTGGTAAGTGTTTGTGTGTGGATGAGGAGATAAGGAAAAAACTAACCACACAGAGAGAAGCCAATTAAAATCATTAGTGCTCAGCACTGACTGGACTTCCATTGGACAAGGAAGGAGCGAGGTGGAGAAGGCAGGAGGGAGAGAGGAGAAAGAAAGGAAATAATTGAAGGGAGAGGACAGAGGAGGTGGAGCTTTGTGGGAGAAAAAGTATGAGGGAGGATAGAGGAAGGGAAGGAAAAACCGTGTGCGAGGCAGGGAGGTGTGATGTGACACACATTGAATGCGAGCAGAGGAACAAAACTGACAATACAAGAGAGTAATGACACCACAGAAGCAGTGTGTGTGTGTGTGTGTGTGTGTGTGTGTGTGTGTGTGTGTGTGTGAATGCTGACAGAAGGAATTCTTCTTTTGTGCCTCTCACTGTACGAGCTTTGAGGGGCTGGCTGGCACCTACCTATTGGTTGTTGGTTCAGAAAAAAAAGGCATTCATGAATGTGATTGGTTGGCGGAGCCCAGCCCTCTTCCCTCTCCCAGATCTTCTCACATCTCAATATGGACCACTCTGTTGAATCTTGGTGTTCTGTTTGACTCAGTGCTACAGCAGGCTGACTGCAGCTCTCATTCATTTGGTGGCTGCTTGATATTTATATGTTGGTAGCTTCGAGCAACAGCAAATATGACAACTCTTTCCCCTTTCGCCTGAAAATTGTTCTTGTGCACCTGCTGCAGTGAGCATGGAGCCCCCCTGAGGTCATAACGTATGTTAGACAAAAATGGCAGAGAAATCCAATTTCTAAACTATAATGAGAGAAATATTACAGACTTTAAATATGGATGTTTGACCTTCAGAATCAAAGTGTGGAACGCTGTCAGAAACATAGAAAACTAGAGCATGTGTCTGCACAGGAAACAGACACTGTGCAGGCCCTGCCTCATTATTCAGTCCATATGGGTGTGTGTTGTAGCTGCTCTAACAGCAGTTATTAATCTGGCTCTGATTTATTTATTTTTTAAAAATAATTATATTTTCAATTTTATTGTGTGAAGCCTAATTGCCCCTTATCTATGCCCATATAACAAAATCCAACATATGATAGAGCTCTGCAATACTTAATTATTTATATATTATTATCATTATTATTATTGCAGGTCATGTACAGAGGGTACGGGTGGTTCAGCTGCGGCTAAAAACAGGGTTTAGGACTGCAACTGAAGTAGGACAACAATAGAGCTGAGGAGAAGTGCGCAGTCATCTGTGGACTCATTACATCCTCTCATTTGATGCATTGTTAATATAAAAATGTGAATTAGTGAAACTTCAAGACAACAATGAAATGATAAGAAATGGCCTGAGATGACTAAATCTGCTGCAAGTCAAGAGAGATGGAAAATCTTGTCGTCTGTGCTCTTGTTTAATGAGCACACTGATAATCTGATATGAAGCACAAGGAATACAAACTATCATCTCAATGAGAGATCATGTCATATTTAGTTGTATAGCTCCCGTAGCCAAGCAGGAAGATAAATGTCCTTAAGAGCTGAATGAAGGGCTGAGTGTGTATGTGACTCCCAAAAAGCTCCTTATTCAGTCAGAGATGGTTCAGTTTAGATCAGAGGTTAGATAGTTGTTAGATGTTTGATATGATTTGATGTGGGATAACAATGCCGGTTCTGAATTTGATCATCAGTGATTGGTTTGTTTGTTTTAATGGAAACAGGAAACTGGACACGTTTGTAAGCTTGTGTAACCCAGACGTGTCCACTGTGCGCTGAGGACAATGCTGTGATGTAGAGTGGGTGTTAAACAGTCCTGCTCCCTGCCTCGCTGTTAATTGCTCATCCATTACTGTGAGCTAGATTACATGCACACCAAGGACATTAACACTGGGCTGTATTAAGAGTCTAATGGATGTGTGTGTGAGAAAGAGAGAGAGTAGAGCCTCTGATTTTTTATACAGAACCGTATGTTTGTGTCACTTACACCAGGGCTATATCCACCTGACAGCATTTTGTGTGTGTGCGTGTGTGCGTGCGTGTGTGTGTGTGTGTGTGTGTGTGTGTGTGTGTGTGACCCACTGCCAGTCTAATTAAGAAGGTTTCATTTACTTTAAACCACAGAGGCCAAAACCATTAAGACACACGCACACACATGCGCACGCACACACACAGAATTATTTCAATGACTGATCTCTCTTTATGTGTTACCTCTGCTAACATGTGATATATGTTAGCATATTGAGTTTTTGAATATATCATGTCAATGTTGAAGCATAATGTATCATTGCATGCTGCAGTCTCTTTGTGCTGTGCACCATGTTACATTATATAATATTTCCACAATATTATAAAAAAAAACATTTCTGGCACATGTTATTGAAGTGTTTGGCTCCAAAGAGTGACAAAATTGGCTGGAATAATTTATACTGATGGGCCTTGATTCAGCATTGCAACTTTATTAATTAACACATAAACCCAAAGGAAACACGGCGGACCAAAATAAGCAATATTTTAAAAAAGCTTTTGTAACAGCTCAACCTCGTCTTCACCAGAGTACCATCTGTTTGTTACAATGCTTCAGTTTGAAGGATTGAAGTCATTTTTCACTCCACCACCCATCACTGACGACTCAAAGTGTGTTTTCTCCTCATGTTGTCCATAATGTATATATCTCCTTCCAAGAGCAGGACATCATCAGTTTATTTCAGTCAACAGCAGTTCATCACCGAAGTTGTTCCCAAACTTTAACTCAAGAAGTTCTTCTGTTATCAATAATGACGGAGGTTCTCTAACTGTAATGAGGCCCAAAACACAATGTTTCCTTAACAAAGACATGTCTGAACCTTTAATGAACTAAAGTTTAACAACAGTGAAGCCAGACTGAGAGACAAACATGAATATCTGAGGACGTGGGATGTGAAAAGACACTGCTCCTGATAATATGGGTTCTGGAAACACAATTTGTAGTTAGGTGTGGAGAATGTAATGCATGCAGTTTTGTGACCTACCTCCTTTACTATAGCTACCCAGATGAACCACTCAGAGTTGCATAATCCCTCACTGGCTTCCCATCATTGATCACTGTTCAGTGTGTCCAGTCAGGCTTGAACTGCATCCAGGAGCTGAATCCGAGCTGGTGTGTCTCTGCACCAGCGTCCTATTGAAATCCTAGAGGTAGAAGAGCACTTATTATTTGTTTGCAAACTGTTTCTGTTTCAGAGAATGCAGTGGGTACAGTAACAGTATAACAGTTTAATTGTGACATTTGTGCTGTGGAAGCAGAAAAGTTGATTCTGCTGTCAACCTCACTGAGCAAAGAAGATGCTAATGTAAATGTGAATGGACTGGGTTACACCTGCTCCTCCTTTCAAGACAAAACCACAATACACACACTAGACTTATTCTGTTAATGCTTTGTTATTCCACAAGATGTCTGAAGCATCCATACTTTTAGATGTTTGGTACATTTTAAAGCCCAAGCTAAAAGAAAGATAAATTATGATTATGGGTAATTCAGTTTTTCTGGTCCATTGCATGCCACTCTGCTGATTGATGTGTTAACCAGAGTTGACAGTTGTGATTGTAGGCATCAATGTGCTGTGGTTCTCTGCGTGGAGGAGATAATACACACTCCCCCTCCTTCTGTCTTGTTGTGCTGTTTGTGTTCACTTCCACCTCTCATGCTCTCTTTTCCTTCTTGTCTGACAGTCTTTCTGCTCATCTTCCTACACTCCTTTCAGACAGAGGAGGCTGTAATTATCACAGTAGGACAGAAAACAATCCCAGTGTTTGGCTGCGTAGCAGAATTTGGCAGTGAGCACTCTTAACTGGCAAAACATTCAGATGGTTCACTCAGATGGTATATTGTCTCCATGTCTAGTGATGGTGGTTTTTCTTCAGTCACATTTTACATTAAACAATCCAGATTTAGACGTGTTCCAGCTCTGCTGTAAATTTACATCAGATATGCATCTATGCACAGTATGGCTGTTAGGTGTGTGGAATGAAGGTGTGGCATGTAGTAATCCAGTTCATCCCTGCTTGATGCTGTGGTGCAATAAAAGGTGGTATCAGCAGTCAAAGCTGCCAATAGTGCTCTTCATCTGTGCTCCTATGAAATATCCACAGTTTTCTTGTCGTCCATGTCTGCAACGTGACATTCACTGCTATGTAATAACAGAGCTGCTACTTTCCCACTATAACTAGCAGAACTGCTATTATGCAGGAAAACACAGGGACTGCTTCCTGTGCTTCCACAGCCTCCTCTATATAGATGGAGTTTGGGAGTTGTAGTAGTAAAACAACTACTAAGGAGTGAGCTAGTTTACAGTGTTGATCAGTGTTTGGCTCTCTCAGTCACTTCTGCTATATCTGCTGAAGGCATGCTAAACTAAAATAAGCTAAGCTAAACTAATCTAAGCTAAGACAGCAGTTTAAACCATTCGGTCTTGTCTGTCAGTGAAGGTTCAAGCTAATGGAGGGACTGAAGTCACAATCACTGCTTTATGTCAGAGAGATTGAAACTACACCTCAGTCTAGTGTTTTATTGCTTGTCATCACAGTTGAGTTGTCTCAGCACAGCTTTAAAAACAGACAAAACAAACACATCATTTGAGTTCAGTGTACTTTGGGTGATCTTAAGTAATTAATTAGTATATTGTTGGAGTTTATTAACACAAAGTCTTCACAGAGCTGTGAGGGAGGACACAGTAACCGCTCAGAGTGAGTCTTGGTTTAAATGTACTCAGGTGTCTCTTTAAATTAGTAACAATAGTTACTGGTGAGGACTTTCTACACCGTTGTAGTGAGTCATTGACAGTTCAAATTCTCCATGTGAATCAGTGACTTTCAGGATAGCGCTGGCAGTCAGAGCAGCCATGATGGCTCAGGCAGTGAAGAAAATTTTTGATTGGTTGATTTCTGTTTCCTCTGGTCTTGTTGTCTTCACACAATCTGTGTCTGCTGTGACTCATGGCTTGTGTGTGCTATTTTCACTTTGCTGCTGTACATTATTTTGTTGCCTCTGTCAGCTCCTTACTATGTGTGTAAGTGCACCTGTGTTTTCTGCTTTGTCAGCAAGTGCACTGGTGACAGAAGAAGAACCAGCAGCCTCACCAGCAGGCCTGCCTCTGTCTGTTAGCTGTTAACATATAGCCGTGCATCAGCAGGGTCAGAGCCAGTGGTGTGTCCGGGGCGTGGAGGCTGCTGTTTGCCACACAATTCAAGGCCAATTAGCCTGAAATGAAAAGCTAATGAGAGGGTGTTTAGAGCTGACAGTAAGTGAGGCTTTTCAGTGGAGAATGATAGTGTTTTTCTGTGTCGCTATCCCATGTGGTCTATGTGTGTGTGTGTGTGTGCGCGCGGCAAACATTTAACAGACACAGGCTTGTGGGGTTTCCTTGTATAGAAACAACGTGGCAATTATGCACTTAAGAGCAAAGAAGAAGATGAGTTTGAATTATTTCAGTTTCCAGAGTGTCTGCAATTTCCTCAAAGGAATCCAAAGTTTATGAAGAATTATTCACTTTAACCTCAAGTGTGTCCATCATTACACACAGCCAAGTATCGCTTAGACCAACACAACTTTATTTTTGAATTCTTGTAAATGTGTGCAAGTTTCCAAACTTTCTGTATGACAAAATAGTCACAGCTTGACCTCCACTTTCTTGGAATTTCCAGAACTTTCACTCATATCAGGCTTCTTCACCAACTCATGATGTAGGATGTATAGGTTATGAATTATATAACCAGGTTCTGCAGTGTGGTAAAAATGACTTTGTAGGTGATTGACCCTCATTTACGATATACATATTTATACATATTTAACATAAAAGGCCAACCAAGGGGACCTCAAGAAAAAAGTGATCATACATGTTATACTGTACAACTGTGTAATGTATATATAATTATTAATAACATTTAAAAAACAACAACCAGATTATTATTATTATTATTATTATTATTATTATTATTAGTAGTAGTAGTAGTAGTAGTAGTAGTAGTAGTAGTAGTTCACTTTGCTCTCAATTGTACACACAGGTATAGATATATGTACAGTTTAAAAGACAAGGCACATGACAGGTAGGTGCAAACATAGACATAAGACAGAAAAAATAGCCATATACAAAATATGTATGTGCATAAATATATATATATATATATATATATATATATATATATATATATATATATATATATATAGATGGATGGATAGATGGATAGATGGATAGATAGATAGATAGGTGTATCTATCTATAGACATCTGTAGACTGGGTAAATGACTGATACTAACATGCCACTGACTTGATACAAACTCCAGCAGACGTAACTGAGCACCCAGAACATGACAGATGTTCTGTGTTATCTGTCTCTGGTGCTTTATTTGTGGCTTTTGTTGGCAGACAGAAGAGAAGGCAAAGCAGTTATTGCATGGAGGAATGAAGAAAATAATCCACAATACAAAATACAATCAATCTAATTTGTAAAACATGGGCTAAAATATGCAAAATACTTGTTTGGCCTAAAATCTAAAATAGCTCCCACAATCTGTTTAGCCTCTCACCTCTATCTTCATGTTTTTACAGACATTAAAAAAACTGAAAAAGAGAAATGTGTTTACAGCCACACAGAAAACACAAAAATTCGCCACAGGGTGTGACATGGCAGCTGCATCCTGCTGCTAGCTTCCCTCTGTAGATAGATTCCTTGTGAATACGGTTGTCCCTGGTCTCAAAAATATTATTAAAGGGGAGAACATATCAGGCACATGTACATGATCATCCTGCTGCACACTGCCCTCCGACCAGCCCTCAGGGCAAAGCTCCGCATATGGATGACAGGAATGAGCTGTGATGGCCACAAGTGCATGTGTGTATGTGCGTGCTGACAAACTGAGCAGGGAACACTTTGACCAGATGTGTGTTTATGGTACCTCCAAATATGGCAGCCGGGTATTGTGGGATTGTAACAAATGAAAATAACAGCAGGCTAAATTCAAACTCCCCTGTAGTAACAGCAGTGCTGCCACAAGCTGCTCCAGTCTGATGCTGCAGTCCACACACACACAAACACACACACACTGCAGCCCAGACACATGCCATGTCTTCTAGCACATGTAATAATGAGCACCATATGGGGATAAATGGACTTTCATTTGGTGGTTGGTCTTGTTGATGCCTCGCTCCAAGAAGTCATATAAAATATAATAATTAATAAAATAAATAAATAACACTTAGTTATTAGTAACTGTTGTCTGTCCATGTATGGTTACAGTGCAGATTTGCCAAAATGTCACATAGTATGACACAATATTATTCAACTTAATGCAGAAATAAGATAGCTCAGGTTTAGCCGACAGCTAAGCTACTTTCTCCAGGGCAAAAACACACCTGTTTACTTTTCTTAATCCAGTAATTTGTAGTTGCAGCCTTATCGAACGGCTTTAACACTACTTTGTAATCCCATAGATTTTTTCAAAATAAATGGATATACAGCATATATTTGAAATGGCTGTGCTGTGCTACTTCACAGTCCTTACTCCCTGGAAACCGCAGCAGTACCCCTGGTTAAGATTCACAGACATTACACAGCCGTGTTTCATCACTATAACTTAATTTTCTGACAGTAACTATGTAAGTAAAGAGAACAAAAAACGAATGAAATGCCCGAGTTCACAGCCTGAGTTGAAAGGGTGATGAGGCATCATTATTGTGGCTCCCTGCTGGCATCCGCTTTTCAAAGGAGAGATGTACTGACCCAGTAAAAGCTGACTGAGACTACTCTGAGATACCCCCACATCCACCCCCACTTACTCAGTAGTTGACACTGAGATGACAGTTTAAGGTCAGATGAAAACTGTAGTGTTGTTTTTGGCATTTCACTCGAGTAGATTCTAGCCTGTCTTCCCCGAATGACTCTTGAATTGTATTTAAATGCAGTCTCAGGCATTGGTCTGCATTGTTTCAGATGAGGTGGTTTATGGTCACGCTCACAAAGCCAAATGTTTTTTTTCTCTCAGTCAGAAGTTAAGACTGGATTCCATTCCTGATTGAAACAAAAAAAAAGTTTGTACTCTCACAGGCTGCTTGTATATGTGTGTTACTGTGTGATGATGATGCCATACACTTTAGCAGTGTGTTATTATCAATGTGCTCATACACGGTCTGTCTTTTCCCACCCCATCTCTTATCCCTGGTGGTGGAAAGTGCGGAATCATCAAAATGCAGACCACTGTGGCACTCCTATGGCCACAACATGGCTTTTACCGGATCAGGCTTTTCTCCCAAAACCCAGATTGGTACATATTTGTGGCTGCTTACTTTCAGAACCCTCTTTTTTTCTGAAAAAGAGAACAAAATCTGAACACAGCAGCTACTTGACGCCATTTCAAAACCATATCTGTTTTGCTTCTGAAGATATTACATGGTTTTAAGACACAGGGAAGCAGTTTTCATGTATTTCAGGAAAAGGGTTATGACACGGTCATGGTGTGGTAGCCCATCATTATGTCCTCTGCACTTATTTTCTTTGATGTTTGTTTTGGTGATGTTACATTTCTCTTTTAGCTGTACAATTATTTTGTTCCTTCTCAAACCACCGCTGGTTTTTCTGAAACTTGCAATTGACTTCCAGTGTCCAGAGACCACACAAGGATGATGTCAGCCTTTATTTTGGTTGCCCGGTAACTGTGGACGCCCCTTCCTCTCCCCACTTCCAATCTCTCCAGTCCAATGGTTAATTAGTAGTCCATAAATGCTGTAAATCCTTCCTTCTGTGGCTAACCGTTTCTCCGTCTCTGTCTGTCTCTTTCTAATTCAGGATGGAATGATGATGGGATGGATGTGAATATGGGCCAGTGGGCAGGCATGCGAGTCCCTCTCCTCCGCCTGGCCCTGCTGCTACCATTGCTGCTCTTCAAGCCACCACCCTGCTGTGGCCAGAACACCCAGGGGGGCCCTCAGGATGGACCTCACTTTGGCTTCACTCAGGGTGTCTACCATGCTACAGTTTATGAAAACTCAGCAGCACGCACCTATGCCAACAGTAAAGTTAAAATGGGCATCCACCTGGCACAACGCTCCTGGGAGATCCGCTACAGAATCACTTCAGGTGATGACGAAGGGTTTTTCAAGGCAGAAGAATATGTGCTGGGCGACTTCTGCTTCTTGCGCATAAGGACTAAAGGTGGCAACGCAGCTATCTTGAACCGAGAGATTCAGGATAATTATGTATTGACAGTGAAAGCCTCTGTCAAGGGAGAGTCCCTCCTTGAGACCTGGACTAAAGTCAGCATCCAGGTCTTGGATATGAATGACCTGCGACCCTTGTTCTCACCCACTACTTACTCCGTCACTATAGCGGAGAGCACCCCTCTCAGGACTAGCATAGCACAAGTTACCGCCACTGATGCAGATATTGGCTCCAATGGGGAGTTTTACTATTTTTTCAAGGAGAAAATTGAGCTGTTTGCAGTACACCCAACGAGTGGGGTGGTTTCTCTCAGTGGAAAACTCAATGTTGATGAGCAGAACCGGTATGACTTAGAAATCCTGGCAGTGGACCGAGGCATGAAACTTTATGGAAATAATGGGGTCAGCAGCACCGCCAAGCTTTTTGTCCACATAGAGCGTGTGAATGAGCATGCCCCAGTCATGAATGTAGTCACTCACAGCCCCTCATGGCTTGATAAAAATCCTGTGTATGTCATGGTCACTGTTGAGGACCTAGATGAAGGCTTAAATGGAGAAATCGACTCAGTGGTCATTGTGGGTGGAAACCCCTCAGAGCAATTTTTTGTAGAAAGAACTGAGGAAAGCGAGTTTGCCATAAAGGCTTCTGAGTCAGTAAATTGGGAGACTTACCCTTATGGCTGTAACCTTACTTTGCAGGCTAAAGACAGAGGAACCCCACAGAAATTCTCTGCTGTCAAGGTTGTCCACATTATGGTCAAGAAACATCAGACAGAGGAAGTTAAATTTGAGAGGGAGCTGTATGAAGTTAGTCTGAATGAAATTTCACCCCCAGGCACAATTGTGGCGGCTGTTAAAATAAAGCCAGAGCCTGATGATGCAGAATATATCCTGACACCTTCTGCAGATTCTGAATTATTTCAAATGAACACCCTAACAGGTGTAATTTCCACCACCCGCTGGTTCACTCAGGTGTCCCAGAATGTCTTTAATCTTGAATTGTTAGAAATAGATAGTGAGCTTAAAGTTAAAGTGCGGGTAAACATTGAGGATGCTAATGACAACACACCAACATTTGATCAGGCCTCTTATGAGATTTTGGTCAATGAAAGTGTGCCAGTTGGGACCAATGTATTAACAGTTTCTGCAGTGGATGAGGATACAGGAGAAAATGGATATATCACTTACAGCATTTCGAGCCTTCATCCATTACCATTCAAAATCAATCAGTTTTCTGGTATCATCAGCACTACTAAAGAGTTGGACTTTGAGTCCTCATCAGAGAGCTTTGTGTTTGTTGTCAGAGCGTCTGACTGGGGGTCACCTTACAGGCGAGAGAGTGAAGTCAATGTAACAATCCACCTGGAAAATGTAAATGATAACCAGCCATTGTTTGAGAAGATTGCATGCCAGGGGGTGATCTCTAGGGATTTCCCAGTAGATGAAGTGATCACCACAATGTCTGCAATTGATATAGATGAGTTAGAACTCGTAAAATATAAAATCATTTCAGGGAACGAATGGGGGTACTTTGACCTCAATCCGGATTCAGGGGTCCTGTCACTGCAACGTTCCCTTGCCACAGCCAGTCCAAAGAATGGTATCTTTAGTCTCAAAATAACTGCCACAGATGGTGAGAATTTTTCTGATCCTATGTTTGTTAACATCTCAGTTGTTCATGGGAAATCTCCTCCCAAAAGTTTCAACTGTAAAGAGACAAGGGTAGCACAAAAGTTAGCTGAAAAGTTACTCAAAAAGTCCAAAGCTAGCACCAAGCCCAAAATTGAGGAAGGTTTTATTGACCTTTTCTCTGTCAATCGGCAAACACCCCAGTTTGACAAAGCTTTTCCCACAGACATTGCTGTGCGGGAAGACCTAAAAGTTGGCTCGAGTGTTTTCAAGGTGAATGCCTATGATGGTGACACAGGTTTCAATGGTCAGATTCTATACTCCATTTCGGATGGAAACACTGACAGCTGTTTTGCCATCAACATGGATACTGGCCTAATCAGTGTCTTCCTGCCCATGGACAGAGAAAAGAGGGATCGCTATCTCCTCAACCTAACTATCTATGACCTTGGCTTGCCACAGAAAACTGCCTGGCGTTTGCTCACTGTCTACATAGAGGATGCTAATGATAATGCACCTCAGTTTTTGCAAGATGGAGGCTATGTAATTGTCATACCTGAAAACACTGCCATAGGTACAGATGTCATCCAGGTCGATGCCACTGACAAAGATCTTGGACCTAATGGGGATATTGTGTACTCTGTTTTGACCAGCGCCACCCAGTTTGGTATCAACTCCACTAATGGGATAGTGTATGTTGCTGGTCAATTAGACAGAGAGTTTCTTTCTGCTTTTAACCTGAAGATTGAAGCCCGGGACAAAGCAGAGAAAGGAAGCCAGAGGTTTGCTGTTACCACTCTAAAAATCATATTGGAGGATGTGAATGACTGCCCACCACTATTTATTCCTAGTGTGTACAAAGCCAGGGCTCTGGAGGATCTTCCTGTAGGAACTGTTGTGGCCTGGTTAGAAACCCAGGATCCAGATCTCGGGTTGGGAGGCCAGGTCCGGTACTCTCTAGCCAATGACTACAATGGATGGTTTGAGGTAGACAGGGCCAGTGGGGCTATTCGGCTGACAAAGGAGTTGGACTATGAGACCCAGCAGTTCTATAACCTCACTGTGAAGGCCAAAGATAAGGGGAGGCCTGTTTCTCTTCTCTCTGTCACTTTTGTGGAGGTTGAGGTTGTAGATGTGAACGAAAACCTCTACGCACCATACTTTTCCCACTTTGCCCTGACAGGATTAGTTAAAGAGAATGCCAGGATTGGAACTACCCTACTCCAAGTTACCGCTAACGATGACGACACCGGCAGAGATGGAGAAATCCAATACTCTATTCATGATGGGAGTGGGCTTGGACGATTTGCCATTGATGAAGAGACAGGTAAGCTTTTTTTTCATTTTTGCCTTACTCCTTGGAAGACAGCACCAGATGTTATGTGTGTTGAACTGACACTGCTGAGAGAATTAGATGTCCTGGATAGCTAGTCAACGAGTAAACCAAGTCTTAATTGTGAAGCAAGCTCTTAGGTTTGAGATGAAGAGGTTCTGTAAAAGACCCCACATGACCCTGTATTTACATTAATTTATAGTGCCTCATTTGTCTGAGCTCTTCTGTCCACTACCTTTTTGTTGTAATTTCCCTGTACCAATAATAGATTTTTTTTCTTATTTTATCTCTATGGAAAGCTCATGCTGAGGTCCACCAGGTCCAATCACTAGGATCAGTTGTTCATTACAGATAATAGAACACATAAAGACAGAGAGATATATTTCTTTCTTGATCTACTTCAAGCTGTTTTTCAGCAGCTTTTGTTAAACTTGTGCATGGTGCCAAACATCAATGTGTGGAGGTGAAAACACAATATATGTACACAGTATATTCTTTTTCAAATTGAAACATGCCAGTTTAAATAGAATAATAATTTATGATATCTGACTTCATAAAACCTTACAGTGGCAGCTTATAACAACAAAGGTGGTTTTGTTGCTGAGCACTGATTATGTTCCTGTTATTGCTGTTACTGTTATTCACATGAGATGGACAGCTTATCACATTTTACATGTTACAACAAAAGTGTAAAACTATTATGAACCATGGATGCATTTCATTGCAGTAAGCAAAAGAAAAAGTAAAAAGAACATGAAAAGCCCATTCATCAAACATGTGCGAGCAACATAAAGTAAACTGAAAAACAAGCAAATCCAATAAGAATAGTCAAAACAACAATAACAATAGTCAAAACTAAAATAATACTGTGAACCCAACATGTCTGAAAAGGAGTAGGGTGAAGCACATGCTTATTTAAACCTACCCTTCTCCACTACTCAATTAACAATCTTTCTCCCCAAACATATATATTTACATTTCTTCCTCCCTGTACCTCGTGAAAACCTTGCATTTGTACTGCTTTTTAAACTGGATCATGCTTGGACATTGCTTGAGCTCCACACCCAGTCTGTTCCACAGCCTCACTCCACAAACTGAAGGACAAAAACTTTTTAATGTTGTACGTGCCCACTGATGTTTTAAATTGAACCCCCAATTCTGTAAAAAATCAAATTTTGAATGTTTCCAGGAAGTAGGTTGTTTATTGCTTTGTACATGATTTGTGGTGTTTGGAAATGAACCAGGTCAGTGAATTTGAATGTTTTTGATTTTAAGAATAGTGAATTTGTGTGGTCTCTATAACCGGTATTATGGATTATTCTTATGGCCCTTTCTGTAGTATGGAGAGAGATTGCATTGTGCATTTATAATAATAATGCTGTAAGGAACACTGAACTGGGATTTCTCACCATAAGGTTATCATTCCAATCCTCAGATAACAATGAATCTGGAATTTTTCTTGCCAGGTTTGGTCCAACAAAAAAAACTTACAAAAACAAATGCTTAAAGCTGTTGACCACATCATCCATATTGTCCTTTTTAATATTATTATCAATAAAATACTGAGGGTAGCTCTGTTGTTTAGCACTATTTTCAATAATACTATTTAATATGTCTCATATTCCTTTAATATTGCTTTTGTTATAATATTTTAGTATAGTATTTTTTCCTACATACCCTTATAATATTGGTTAACTTGTTTTTATAGTTTTTATTTTTCTTTTCTGCCTCTTTGGTCCTTTGTTTTATGAATTCACTATTTTTCTTTTTACAGGCATTTTGTAATCCCTTCGTGAATCATGGTCGATCTTTGTATTTTTGTTTTCTGTAGTATCGTTTTATTGATTTTGATTTTTTATCATATAATGATGCACTATATGCACTATCAACATCACTTTCATTATATACCTTTACCTATTAGTTTTTCAAAACATTTCCCCTATCCAGTCCTTGAATGCTTCAATACTAGAGTTCGGTGCTCTGTACAGTATATACAGCTGATTATTACATTTTCTTTTTTCTTCATATATCTCAATTGTTATATATTCTAAATAGTTATCAGTGACAGTTGTCATATTTTCTACTACTATATAATTCAAGTTATTATCCACATACACAGCCACTCCTCCACTCTTGTTCTTTCTGTTCACACAGTTAAATTCATGTCGCTCCATTTCAAAATCCATTCCTTTATCTGCTTTGATCCACATTTCTTATATCACAATTATTTTAAATGTTTTTTAACCTGACCTAAATATTCCTTGATGTTATTGAAGTTTGCTTACAGACTGTCTGTCTGTCTGTCTATTTGCTGTCTGTTTTAATGGTCTGATTGTACTGTTCTGTGTAATAGCAGCAGTTGTCGTTGATGTTAGAGAAGAAGTTATTGTCCAGGTCTATATCATGCTCCAAGTCCAGTAAATTATGGTCAGTGTGTTGAAATTAGGGATGCACCGATTGTGAAATTCTGGGCCGATACCGATACCAACGTTTAAAATAACAAATTGGCCGATGCCGATGTTTTTTTACATGTATTGCAAACTGCATAACGTGGATCTTTCTCGAAGCGTCCCAGAAGCGTCTCTACGCCCGGCTATGCGCTGAATACGCGTCTGTTCTAAGTCTGGTGGGCTTAACGTTCGCTTCTGAAACTCTCCCGGTGGCGTTTGAAGTCACGTGCTGGATGGATCAAAACAGCAGCGCGTACGCAATGTGCAGAGTGGGGTTTCAGAGCTTCCAAAAAAAGGAAAAAAGAAAGGTTTCTCCAGCATTAGGGATGCATCAATTGTGAAATTCTGGGCCAATACCGATGTTTAAAATAACAACTTGGCTGATGTTTGTTACATGTATTGCAAACTGCATAACGTGGATCTTTCTCGAAGCATTCCAGAAGCGTCTCTACGCCCGGCTATGTGCTGAATATGGCTACGTTCAGACAGGGACAGGGGAACCGACAACCGGTGGTGTGGGAGTGCGGTGTTGGTTGGGGTGAGGGGGGCTGAGGTGTGTTGCTGTGGGCGTGTCTATACCTGCTGAATGTAACCGCTGTGAAACAATCAGGAAAGAACTTTTTATTTCTCTGATTAATGATAGCTTTATCTGTTGTTACTCTGTTACTCTATGACTCTCTCTCGCTCTCTCTCTCTCTAATCATCGGACACAAATAAAATTAAACTTCTACATGTCATTATATTTTGCAGTGTAAATTGGGAGTCGGACTCAGATTTAGAAGCTGGTACATGAAATAAACAAAGAATAAACAACCGTGCAAACTGCTGGTGGTAAAAACAGACAAAAGCGAATGTAGAAGCACATTTAGAAGAACATACACCGGGAAAATGGCCAATTCTGAGCAAGTAAACAAAGTCTGGAGGGTTAAACGCTTCTGAAACTCTACTGGTGGCGTTTAAAGTTACGTGCAGGACGGACTAAAACCGTGGAGCGTACGTGACGTACCAGAGACGTGTGTCTCTGGTACGTCACGTACGCTCCACGGTTTTGGAGGGGTTTTGGAGCCTCCAAAAAAAGGAAAAAAAGAAAGGTTTCTCCTCAGCACAGCGTTCATGCGACATGTAAATCAACATATAAACATCGGCCACTGCCATCAGTGAATGTCATCTTTATTTGCTGATGGCCAATGGCAGTTAAGGAGGCGAACATCGGCCGAAACCGATGTTCATCCAATGCATCGGTGCATCCCTATGCGACATGTAAATCAACATATAATCACTGGCCACTGCCATCGGTCAATGTCATCTTTATTTGCTGATGGCTTTTAGGAGGCGAACATCGGCCGAAAGTTCCAGCTTTTCATGATCAACAATCCTTTGATTCTATCCCTATTATCTCCAGTTGTAGATGAATGAGTTCTTTCAGACTGTATTATGGTGATGTGTTGTGTATGAGTCATCATACCTTAGTCCAGATTGTGATAATCATTCCTATTTGTCCATTTCCTCGATGTTCCTGATGACCAGCACTTTGGCTTGCTGTGGTGTCCCGTTTAGTTTAATGAATACTTTAGAGTTTGATGTCCATGTGTGTTGAATTTTTCCCTGTTTTTTCATGAGGCGTGCTTTTCTGGAAATATCAGCATTTCGTTTGGTCAGATGCTCATTGATAAACATGTTTGATCCTTTCAGTTTCCTTCCTTGTTTTAACAGTGCGGTTTTGTGTTTTCTGTTGACAAATCTCATGATCACGGCTCGTTTGTCGCTGTCATCTCTCCGGGACAGAGGGTGGCATGCCTCAACGTTGCTCCAGTCCGTTTCAATCCCTTTGGATTGTAGGAAGGCAGCCACCTGTTGCCCTATGTAGCTGACATCCTTCTCACCGGGCTCCCTCCTGCTGTCAACGGTCACCGCCTGGGCATGAAGTCTAGTACAGTACAACTACAAACTGCAGCTGTGTATAATCAACACCTTGCACCTACAGTGTTGTCAATAGTGTACGGTACCTTTGAATGAACTTTTTCCAAAAACATAAAGATCAGTTTTCATCCTGGCAGACATGGTGAACCTCTATTATTCTGTTTTAACCCAACTACAACTTCTTTTCTGGTTCCATACAGGTGACTGTTTTGTTAATTCTACTTTACAAAAAGTTTGGCATAAATACAATACAGTCTTTTCTTACCTTTAATTTGTTTAGGGAGAGATTGTTTTCAAAACACCCTGATCTGATCACACACTCCTCTGCAACACTGCCGCGCACATTCAAACTTCAACTCTAGCACAACCACTATCTGATGGTCACTGAGCAGCTCCACAATAGCCTAAAAATATTACACCAATAAATCAATCTTTAGACTACACTTACTGCACAGTGTGCCTAAAAGTGAAATACATGAAAAACTGTGTGCCACATTTAAAAAAAATTGTACAGTGAAAACTTTAGCTATCAGACTAAAATGTGTTCTGGGATGTTTTGAAAAATGGTTATCAGTAAGACAACAATTACTACAACAATTGTATACATTAAAATAAAACCAGTAAAAAACATTGTATATGACACTGAAAGTATATAGAATATTAACATACTAGGGATGTAACGATATGGAAAATTTGACATCTCAGTTATAGTGATGAAATTATCATGGTTAACGATATAATTGCGATATTCTTAATTGCTGTGCAGACAGGATAACTGTCCTCCACCACCTGTCCCTCTGCATTCTTAAGAAACTCATACTACGTCCAGACCTTGGATTTGGTCCTTTTAGTGAGGTGGAAAATGTCCTGCATGCTGCCAGCACTTTCTACCATGCTTTCATTCTTGATGCCTACGTTACAAGCTACACATTCAGGCAACTCCTTCATCGCGAGTCGCTCATGAGACTTGGATGAGGCTGTTATTACATATCCCGATAATCCACAGAGATAATGAGATTAATTTAAACATAAACAGTAAAACGCACGTAAAATTTCACAGAGATTTACCGTAATACCGGTTACCGTTACATCCCTATAACATACACAAGCCTACAAACAAATACTGTACCAGATTCACACTACAGCTTGTCACATCATCCAAACCAAGAATATCTGTGTGGCTTGTACATGGTCAGTGAAATATGCTGTGCAAAAAACCCCCCACTGCACCCAGCACCTCAAGCTAAAGGACTGAAGGTAGTCAATAAGAGAAATGTAACTTATTATATATCTAACACACAGTTACACACATTCTCACACATAGATGGTCATTAACCCGGTGAGGTTCTCCCAAGATGATGAACCAGAGCAGAGTGCACGGGGGGATTTATGGCCCTTGTTAACCGAGCATTGGCAAGCCTCATAAATCAGCCCCAAGCTGCAACAAAACACCACAAACACAATTACCACTGGCTCTGACTGACACACACACACACACACACACACACCAATTGAACACTTCAATTTTCCCAGGTTTTTAGTGAAATTAATCTGAACTAACTGTGCAGATATAGAGACTGCAGAAAGGACGGACTTGCTGTAGTCCAGGTGGGAACCCATCATACCATATAGAATAATTCCACACCTACAACTGGGTGTCATCAGCATAGAAGTGGTAGAAGTGCAATGCTAGCCAGGTTCAAGATGACATTAGATGAATCTCTTGCAGAGACACTATTTGCAGTGGCGGAAGAAATATTTTAATGTCAGCCTTCAACAAACTGCAAACTGTTGAACTGCACTGACCCTCTTTCTGTGGAACCACCTGGTTTGGCCCCTGGGCTGAAAAGGCTCTTTATTTGATGCTGAGGTGTCTACTTAGCACTTATATGTGTCCGTTCTCTGTCTGAGTGTAGGTGTTTTTTTTCTCAGATGTTTCCCAACCTAAAATAATGAGGTGGTGGGTGGCTGAAGGCTGGAGAGAGGAAATTGTAGCCTGTTGTTGTCGTATGTGTTAACATAGATGTGTTGCAGTCTGCCAGTAGCTGTTGTAACTGAATGGGCTTAACATTAGACACCCACATTTACTTCCCACACATACTTACATACACACACACACTTACCTTGGACGCCTAACCTTTCCATGTCATTCTCTAGCCCACTCTGTTCAGCAGGAAGCTCTTCACATTAAGACTCTTAATCACAGTGTCACTTTTCCCTGGGAACAACTGTGTTTTGGGAGAGAAAGAAAGAAAAGAGGAGGAGGTGAAAGAGAATTCATGGCTCCCAATTCTGCAGTGATTAATTTCTAACAGGCAGGGAGGCCCACAGCTTTGTTTTCCAACAAAACCAGCATTGTGGAGAGTCTTTAATATGCAGCCAGGAGTTAACATAAAGGCAGATAGATGTGGGGGAACACACACACACACACACACACACACACACACACACACACACACACACTGCCTGTTTCTTTAAAAGGCATGCTGCAATATGTTTGACCATCAGAACACACCTAATCACACACTTTGCACATTACACAGAGCTGCACTTCTTCTACTGTATTACCATAATTAGTGAATTAATGACTGGATTTATCATAATTGCAGGCTGAGAAGGAGCAAAGGAGCACACGTGTCTTGTTGAGCACTTGCTGTGCTGGGTATATGGATTGCGTGTGTGTGTGTGTGTGTAAAGGTAGTGGCTTGGAATGATAATGGATTAGGGATATTTAGATGCTTTGTTGCTTATTGAACAGGGATGAAAATGTGGCATTAGTCATAGACTTTGCTTGTTAAGAATACAAAGCATATGGATGGGCTGAGAACTGAATAGGCTCAAGAATGAGAGAAAAAGCAAGCTAACTCAGCTGACTTGCACAGAGGAGATTGAAGATCTGCTTGTTTGAAGCTGGAGGCACAGTGTGAAGATTTGTCAGTCCATGCTGCTTTTTTAAAGAAAAGACAGCATTAATGGCACTTTAAGGTGTGCAAAGATCAGATGGAGCTGGAGGACTAGATATCTACATCAAAACCCAGTGTAAAGCTTTATGCAGATTATGAAGTTGGCTAAGATAGCATAAATGAATATTATCAGTCAAAATTGACTGATAAAGTACCAAGGAAGGCTGCAGAGCTCAGAGTACTGATACTAAAAGTTTTGATTCACAGAGCCCCTCCTGACACTCCTGTCACTTTTAATGGCATGTTTCAATGCAAAATGGTGGTGGATATACCAGGCCTTCTGACCTGGTGGATTTCATAAACTTGCAAACAAAAGTCAGCAATTTGTCAGCCAGCTGTTTCTCTGCACAGCTTAGAAGAAGGAAAGCCAAGGAACCCTAGCAGATAATAAACAGCAAAGGTGATGGGCAAGAGTGGCATTTCTCAAGCTGGTCACCATTCCCAGGATGAAACTGTAATATATGTACGAGATCACCATTAGTGGTACAGCTGGATGACTGTCTTTTAACAGACAGTGTCACTGTTGCTTAATATATCAAACTTAAAGCTGCTCAATAGAAACCATTTGTGGCTAATAGTCTCATTCATTTCACAAGGTGGCATACTTCTTTAATGAATGCCCTGCAGATCGTGCTTGAATAAGGTTAAGCACTGAGAGTCTGCTACAGCAAAAACTGTTAAGACAGGAGGGTGAATGGCCAGAACAAATCCATTCCCACAAAAGAACAAGACTCAGAGGTCAGAACAGCAGCTCAGTTGATGAGAAATTGGACACAGCAATAGCTTGGTTCGTGTGTCTGAATGCGATTGTGTTGAACCTGAGACAGAAAAGAAAAGAATGTCAAGAAGAAATCTATTAATGTAAGAGCAATTCATCTAAAGCAGAGTCTTTGCCTCAGCAAAAGATGCTCAAGTACAAGCAGAGCCTTGAAAAACAAGTGCATACCACTTAATCAGCAGATTTGTCAAAGTTGTAGCAGAGTAAAGAGATATGGTTTGATTTTCACATGCTTAACCAGCAGATCAGTCCACCTAGAAGACACCAGCAGATGCGTCTCACCACAGAGGTGTCTGGGAATGTCATATATGGACAGTCAGGAAAGCAGCAGGTCTTAACTAACATAGTGAAGCACTACAGACACTCTTATGTGAAGGCAGCTTGAAACGACTGTTCTCTGTATGATCCAGCAGTAGTCCATTTGATTCCATCAGGGAACTGGTTGAAGGCAGTAGATCAAGTGTTCTAGCTATGTATTCTGAAACAAGTTGTTGGTTTCAGATTGGATTTTGGGCTTTGGTTTCAGATTTCAATGAGATATCATAACTAATGATACATTGAACAAAGAACTTTTATATCTTCTACAAATGCTTTATATGTTTGCTACATCTCATGCCTCTTTTGAGCTGAGGCTGACCTGCTTGTGGTTTGTCTGTGGTGAACAGGGCTGAGCCTCTGGATACACACACACACACACTCTGAGTGCAGAATGTCAGAGGAGTCTGAGGAGAAAAATAATGTTGGTAATGATAGCCAGTGGTTGCCCTGACTGCGGGGGCAGCCAACACACATATACACACACATACACTGTCTACTGGTAGTGTATAATTACAGTGACACAGTAGTGTGGCTTGGAAAGCAATTAGGATTAAACCTGTGTGAATAGCCTACATACCTCGTGCTCATCACAAAACACACACACAAACAGGCAGTACAGTACACACACACACTGAGGATGGAGCATCAATGCTCTGCTTCCCCCACTTCACCCCACCCACAGGACAAATAATCTTGTTGAGTCACACAAATGTGTGTCTCACTGACTGCTCTCTCTCTCTCTCTCTCTCTCTCTCTCTCTTTCTCTCTCCCCCCCCCCCCTCTCTCTGTCTCTGTCTCTCTCTGTCTCTCTCTCTCTCTCACAGGCACACACACACACGCACACACACATTGTACCATTGTGTACCAGGTACAAACCTTCAGGTATGCTGTTGTGAATCACTGAGCTTCAGATACTGCTTTTGTCCTGGTGAGGATATACACTTTTTTTTTCCCTCTGTGTGTGTGTGTGTGTGTGTGTGTGTGTGTGTGTAGGAACCGGTTAGCTCAGAGCAAGCTTTTTATTCTTTAGTGCTAGGAGCACTAAAGAATAAAATACCAAACTATAAAATTTTAGGTAATAAAGAAAAATATAGAAACACAAAATAAGGCTACAAAATATAAAAATATACTGAATTAGGATATTTATGTATATGTAATAAGTACACACAGTGCACAAATAATCTTCAAGTCTGGTTGTAGCAGCGGCCATGTTTTGCAGACAGAAATTAAATTATTAGTTTAAAAGTCTGGTCTGATAGTAAAAACTGTGTATAGTTACATAATAAAATAATAATCTCAGTGTTTGTGATGCATGCCCTGGACATGTAAACTCATCAAGATCTAATGGAGCACACGCTGCATGAAACAACAGAGCAGATCTTTGGCATAATGTGTCAGGACCAATGTTTTCTTGTCAGTCATGAAATACTATTAAGGAAATCCAGTTTGATTAGTGACATTGACATTAGTTTTTTTTATCTGTCATTGTGAGGTAGGCTGTAGAGTATTTCATTCAGAAGTAATCTTCTTAATTGTACAGCTTATTTTAGTGTTTGTTCAAGTACTTTATCCTGCTGTCCTTGTTTTTCCCTTTTACACACACACACACACACACTGATTCTGAGATCCGCTACACACCTCCAGTTCCTCTCTAGAACCCTGAAAATGGATGGGTGTACGTTACCATCATCATTTATACCATGACAAACAAAACAAAGCTGTCAGTCAGCTGGAATCACAGAGGGTAGGGATGAGCAGCTGGAAAGTAGCCAGCTTCAGTTCCTCCTGTAAAGAAGGAAGCGTCAGAAATAAAAACAGAAAATGAAATCAGTTTTCACTTTCTATTCTCAGCTGACATCATTCCACTAATGGGACTAATGGACTTTTTAAGTGTATGCACAAAGCCTGCTGTACACATGCTCTAAAGCAGAGGACTCAAATGAAGGACAAAGGCTCATTTCACTTCTCTCTGTAGCTCTCCATCTCTGTCAGTGTAGACACACACTGCACACTGTAGACACACTCCTCTTTCATCCATGTTGATTGCTACTCTTGTCTCTTCTCTCACACATGTTTCTGTGTGTCTGTGGATCTTGGGTTTATTCAGTGTTGTGGGAAAACACCAGTTAGGAATCACAACCTGACACCAGAGCACATATGGTGTGAGCGGGCCTGGTGGGAGAGCTGATTAGACAGACAGGGAGGTGGTGGAGGGTGTCAGTGCTGCAGTGTAGTAGAGGTGGAATCAGATGCAGGGCAGAGGCAGTGTGTGCAGGGTCTGTTCCTCATGAGCACAAGAGAAGATAACAAGAAGGCTCGTACTGAAATGATTCCAGTACCAGTGTTAAAGGATCATTTTGGCCATCTCTCATATTGGTATTACTGTACTGAACAGTAATTTAGTTCTTGTTTCAAATTAAAAGCCTGCCAGTTAACAAAGGGATTATGCCCTTTGAACTGCTGGAAGGCTTTTATTGTGAACATCTGTGCATTCAACAAGTGTTGAGTTTTATTATATTTATGCTAAAAATAACACAAATCTGTTGTACTGATGGAATCGCTGCTGTGGAAGTGTTAATTATAATGGATCAAAACAATTAGTGAGCATGTAGGAAGTCTGGTTTTCTAATGACAGCATCAGCACACAGATCGGAAAACAGGGAGGCTTCTTCTCAAAGCATGACAACATATGACTCTTTTAAAAGCCACTAACTCTTCATGTCATTCACCCTCTGACTGTCTGCGTGTCCTCTCTAAATTTAGGAAGAACCATTTTTTCAGAGGAAGTGACAAACCCAGATAGAGGATGGTCATAAACAGACATCTGTCTGTGGACGCCACACTCTAAATTTGTATCGTTTCCTTCCCGAATGTCTTCTGTTGGACTAACAATGCAAAAATGTTTTGGCTGGAATAAAACTCAAAAACTCCCCCAAACACTGAACATTCATTTCATTTTAGTCCTTTGTCTTGTTCAACATATTTACATATTCATCCCTGTGTTACTGCCTCCTCTCCTTCACCTGTGTAATTCACACTCGGCTTTGTTGTGTCATTTAATATCTAAATGAAAAAGATTTTGAAAAAGATTAATCTGAACAGTTTTAATCACCCTTCAAAAAACCAAAAACAAACAAGAAGACATGACAACAGATAAAGAGCATGGATCCACCAATCAGACTTGTTCAAGTGTATGTAGAACTAGAACTGTGACATGTTCCTCCTCCTCCACCTCTTCACTGTCCTCTTTTTCTTTCTTTTCTTTCTATTTCTTTCCTTCTGTTTGTGGCTAGAATTCACAGACAAGAAATACAATATAATAGAAAGAAAATACACTGAAACCAGTGAAACAAAGAGAGGGAAGAATGCAGCTGATGCAGCTCGTTCATGCGATTGAGAGGCATCCTGTAGGAACAGACCAGAGAAGAGACTTTCTAGATCACTGAAATTTTGAATGAGCAGCCACAAGAATGCATGGTCCTGATATACTATACTGTCATGAATAATTGTTATGACATTTATTTGAAATGTTTATTTGTGAAAATGACACTCAGCTCTGGATACCTGAATGGTTAGTCACTTGCAGTACAGTGTCAAAATATTTTTTTCACATTCACACCAATAATTTGATCATATTCAAGTGAATATGAAGACGGTGCTCCTGCCCAGGACAGTACACTGCCTGATAGGAGATGCTGCTTTCACAGCAGTCGTGGAACAAAAGTGTTAAGCAGTTGATTCCATTACTAAATTACAAGAAAGACAGTAACATGATTGTGACTGTATCACTTTTAGGTAGGTATAAAACACCTTTTTAGGGGCTCTGGCTGATAGCAGCTAACTATGCATGAATCAGTAGGTGACAATGATCTGATCTTGGTTACAGAGTTATGAGAGTTATTTTAAAAAGAGAAAATGATTAGATCATTGTTTATTAACGTTCCAGTAGTGTGTTTCACAAACTAGTTAACTTACTCTGAAGACATGCAAACTCGGCACCACTGTCTGCTCAGCTGTGATGCTACTCTGCTAATGCTACATGTGCTGCAGACAGAGCTGAGAAGATTGTAGCGACCACCCACTAAATGACGGACATCTCTGAAGCTGCTTCCTGTCTCTTTTTAATTTGCCAGAACGGCTTAAAATGAAAAATGCTCATGGTTCAGTCATTCTGCACAACATCAGACTGTTTTAATCTTGTACACTGGGCCGCCCAGTCCTTCATTTTCCTGCTGTGTTCCTCTCTCATGCTGATAGAGACCGCTCCTGGCCCCACATTATGGCCTAGCACTTTATCGTTCTAATGCTAGTTGGCTAATGAGGGTTTTACCTGTGAGCTCCCAGGTGCTAATCCCTGCTCATAGCTCAAGGACTAGCTGAGGACTCATTATAACTGTCAGACAGGTCAGTTTAATAACAAGGATGTAATACCTGCCAGCCTCTTCACAATCTGACATGGCTGACCTCTTGCCTTCTCACACCTGCAGCCCCTTCTTTCAATGCATTAACTCCTAATTCCTCCATTACAACTGTGCACAATGATTTGGTTATTTAACTTAGTATAATGCCAGGGCCTTCTTTCTCTGTTCTCTCTTTCTTCTCAGCTTCCCTCTACCTCTGGCCTTTCCTGAATGATAAAAGAGGTAGCAGATATAAAAAGCTGACTGTGGTGGAGGGAGAGAAAAAGAGACAGTCTGTCTGTGGAACAGCCTGAACTCCAGGCCTCTACAACCTGAGAGACTGTCCCGAATGACTTTACTCTAGCATTGCTCATGGAGTATGTAGAGTCTAATACATAACATATAAAGTGAGATTAGTCTACATTTAAAGGCCAGGTGCCACTGAATCTGTGTTGGTCTCCAGAGAATGAGTAAAATTCTTTACGTTAGTTGTTGTTTGGGTTTTGAATAAACTTCAGGTGGATATAAAGAATTGATTTTCTTGCACACACTGATATTGTGAAAGGTGAGGAATTATAAGGTTTAGTTTGTGAGGAATTGAGCATTGTCACTGGATTGACTGCAGAGATTAAGACCAAACTAGTTTTTTATTGTTTTCTCTTTTTCCCAAGCTTCCTTTATAACAGCCATCCTCCTGTGACCTTTGTCTTCCTCTGTCATCTTTCGGCTCTGCTGAGATGAGTTGGGGAGACAGCAGTGATAGAGAAGATATCAGGGCAAAGATCTGTTCACTTGCAGCTGAATATTTTCCAACCTGTTTTTTTTCTCACCAGTATTTTCCTTATTGTCTTGTTCTTGCTGTCTCCAAACTAGAGCTGTCTGTCATACACTGTAGATTCCTTATTTTGATTTATGTCCTAGTAACTTCTAGTGGACTGTTATATTGCACATTGCACATATTCTTCTTCTATTGTCATTTCCAGGTGTGTACATATGTAGGTGTGTTTGCGGTGGGCTCAGCCATGTCTCTGACTGTATGTATTGTTCAACTCTGTATTGGTCCTCAGAGTCTCTGTGATCCTTTCTGTGGACAGAAGCAGTAATCTCTGAATGAATGCTTTGACTTTAAACAGATCTATTATGCTCATTCACAGACAGGACTGGTTAAGTTGTCTTATTTCAGGCTAGTCAACTCCACTTATTCAAATGGATGTGAACAAACACTGAAAATGTTTTTCATATTATGTCCCCTTTAAACCAAGCCCACACTGTACATATGTCATCTTTATTCCACCCCACACTGCCACTTGAGTCATTTACTTCCCATCCACTCTGTATTTTCTGTCTCCAGTGATATATTATCTTTTCCTATTGTTAAGAGATTGCCTATTTGTTGTCAGGGACACAGTGCAGTAAGATTGAAGATTGCTTGACTTGGTCAGCAGTCAGGAAAGAAACAATCTAGTGAAACACAGTAATCTTATAATTTGGCTAAATTTCTTGAGTTCGAAGGATGGATGGTCAGATGGGCCAACAGCCAGGCATCGGGGTTGTGTGAATCACATTTCACACAATGAATTTTGGTCTTTTTTCTGTCACTAACAGACATTTTATTGTACATTCAAATACACTGAATGTACAGTATGATATGAAGGAACAGTGAAGCAGAAGAGCAGATGAGACACTTATACTTAGATGTGGTTGGCTGGCATGCACCACACAGACTAACTCATTTGGACTTCATTAAGGGCTGATTACTAAGATGGTCCTCATGCCGGATGCATTCTTAATGCACACACACTCACACTCTAGTCGGTGTTTACATGAAGCAAAACTGCAGATTGGATGCATTTGCCTCCAGCTTTAGAAGGCATGCAGACTTTAGAGTAGGCAGCAATAAAACACAGTGAGTGTCTGCCTAGTGAAATACAAAGGACCTCCACTCCTTTGGATTAGTGCAAATGCTAATCACTGCCTTAATTAATCTTCTCCTAATTCCCAATTAAGCCTGAGACTCACTTCATCTGTCTTTCCCCAGATACCCAGCAGCCCTCAGGCCAATGGGTTTCGAGAGCCTCACACCTTAGTGCAGCTGGAGTCAGGCCTGTAGAGAGCTGAACTCTCTCACTTCAGTGTTTTATCAGCGTCGTCTCATTCACTGGACTCAATGTGCAGACCTGCTGGACTCTGTTCTGCTTCAGAAGAAGTGATGTCAGCTGGTTATCTGTAACACAAAATTTTATTAGTTTGACCAAAACAACTATTGTAGGTTGACAACATTCCTTAGTGTAGATATAAAGTCTGTTCACGGAATAACAGCTAAATGAACAGGATAACCACTGTCAAATCAAAATGGGTCCCACACTCTTGAACAAATGATTATATTGTGTCATAAAATGTTAAATAAACAGTATATAATCTAATTGAATTAGAAGTAATTGAATGCTCTGACAGGAGTCATTTTGTAAGTGAATTCTTTTACTTTGAGACTTGAGTACATTCTGCTGATGAGACTTGCTCAAGGGCACCTCACTGATGCCTTTCACTTTCCCCACCTAAATTCCTCCTTCCTGGTCTGGGGACTGAATTGATGATACAGTACAGCCAGTACAATACAGTACAATACAGCCAGGTCATAGCTGGCTGTATTGCTTAAATGATGATGGGATTCATTTACTGAATAATCCATTTATATTATAAGATGAAGACATTAAGACAGTTAGGAACAAAGCTTCAGCTCACGGCAGCTCAACATAACTGGACCTGCTGGCAGCAGCACACAGCTGCAATGGGATGGAGACTGGAAAGAGGCCAGCAAAACGAGTACTGGCTGTTTGATGTCGCTGATGCTGAATAGATGAGGTATGTTAGGGAGCACTGGATTTGAAAATCACGTAGGTGTTCTGAAATGAAAGGAAACATTAACATGCTGTCAGCTCTGATCCTTTTTTAACCTGACTGATCAAAAAAATGGTTGATGTTTGATATTATCAGATCACAGATGCAGTATGAAGTAACAGTAGTAGTTAGTAACAAGTAATTGCAGTACAAAAAACAGAGAAATGTAGTGCCTGCAAGTCACTCTGCTTGTTTGTTGTGGTGTGCACAGAAATAGAACTCAAAGTCAAATATTTACATGACAGCAAATTGTCCATAAAGGCAGTGCAGCCTGCTCAGAAAGCCCATAAATGTGTGGACAAATGGGTAACAGCTAGCAGCTCACAGACTGTAACATCCTCACCATATTTCCGTTGTGTGTCGTTCAGCTTTCAGTTGTTTGCTGCAGCATTGCAGCAGCAGCTTTGTTTCTGCTCTGTGCTGAGAGGAAGCTGATTGGGCGGACTATGTCACCTCCTGTGCTCCAATGTGTTTTATGTATAGCACATTTGTAGTTAACTTGACACTCTTAATTGGAAAGCAGGCTTGTAAACAGGAGCTTAGGCTATTAGAATCAGTGCTGCAAGCATGGTGCATGGCTATTAATTGTAGTTCAGCCAAGGGGCCAGAGGGAGGCAGAGATGAATGAACTGAGGCAGAGAGAACACAGCATAGGGCAACTCTGAATGAATTACAGCTAACCTTGAACATCGAATTGTCCCACAGGACAAAAACAATGACGCACTGGTCGTGATCTTGATAACGTACCCTCCAGTTTACCTCAGCGTGAGTTCATGTGGTGAGATAACATGTAGTGAGACATAGGGAGAGTGGGTGATGATTTAAGCCATTCTCCGTCTATGTGCCGTCTCTCCAGGATCTACATTTGGATTTCAGTTATTCAGCAGAAACACCAAAGCCTGCCGCACTCAGCAGCAAGCTTTAGGCTTGCTGCTGAGTGCGGCACACCAATATGTTGAAGTCATAGACAGTGTTTTGTGTTGTTTTGTGCAAATATACTATATACTATAGTATCAAAATGGTCATCTCCTGCAGCTTAAAGATGGCTGTTAAAACCGTTTGGTTGTCAGTCATGACCAACAGGAAGAGCTCACCCTATGAGCAATGAGTGGATGCAGAGTATTCAGAAGTGGATCTTGCTGAGCTGAATTGGGCAGCAGAGAGGTTGACTGTGCTTCAGAAGTGGTTTGTAGCACATAGACAAAAGTGTCAGATCTTCTTAATACAATCTTCTATATGTTCTGTTCTATATGTACATGTGCACATGCAGCATAACAATGCATACAAATCATATGAAAAATGTAAGAGGCCCTATCTGGAGTCTGTGCTGGGCTTCTGTAGAAACATGGCAGTTCAACATGGTGGGTGCATCATAGCACAGACTAGCTCAAGTTAAAGCTACAAACGACCTTCTAACACCCGTTCAACCTGAAAACTGTTGTTTTCAGGTTGAACGGGTGAGATGTTTATGATGTTTATGACAAAGAAAATAACATGTAAAACATGTATGATGTAATGTGCATATTGAACTGTAATTTGAAGAAGTCTGTGGAACACACCATGTTTCATATGTGCGAAATGTGTGTCCTAATACTCCATACCAAATATAACAGGTTGCCACAATTCCCTTCTCTGGAAGTGCTTTTTGAAGAGAGTAATCAGCCACTTAGACAAAACGTCAAGTAAATCATACTGCCTAAGATGGCTAAAAAAGAGCACTCAGCACAGTCGTCCACACACACACACACACATAAGCTCAGGCTAATGTAGATACAGACAAACACTTCCTGGTGTTGGTGACTAGACTTTCCACTGATGAGCCTTGTTGGGATCATATGTTTAGGCCTTTATAGTGATTAAGAATAAATCGTGGCAAATGAAGTGGAAATGTTGAAGTGATCATCTCAGTGAGGTGTTCACCAACTGTCCTCATGTCACTTGTTTTTATGCCACATTGAACTAACTAGTTAGCTCTTTATGATCAAGTATTTTCAACTAGAGGGACGTAAGCCATATGATGAATTCCTTAACCTTCTTCAGTGACCTTGTCAGCAGAAGTGGATTTTTGTATGTTCAAGGACATTACAGACATTTTGGAGTCATGTTTATAGTTCACCTATAGTCTTCTGGCTACAGCGAAAAGAGGCAAAGCAAGAGTCTGTACTGAAGCAGTTCCTATAGTAGTCACTGTGTATTGTCAACAAGCTTCTGACAGGAACATATTTTCTCAGTGAGTGGTTATCCTCAGCATTTACTATGCTGTCCAAAAAGATGTCTGACTGTTCAACCAAACAATCTTGCTGTGGGTGCTATCAGACTGGAAATAACTCACAATGACAACAAACTGCCTCAGCACAGTGACTACGTCTCTTTTCCCACCAGTTTAACCCACAAAAAATCATGTGGAGGACACTAAAGGGTTTACTCCTCATAAGTCCTGTTTTGACATTCAGCACTTTCTATCAGCTCATCCAGTGAGAGAACACAAACCAAGGTTTCACTGATCAAGACAGAAGGCAAGAGTGTGAAATGCAGAGCCATAAACAGTTTTATTTAGAGAGCACCAAATCATAATGTACTCTTCATTGTTTAAAAAGACCCAACACTTCCCACCATGAGCAAACAGTTGGAGAAAGTGTCCAGGAAAATATCCTTTTGAGTGGCAGAAACCTCGAGCAAACGAGGGTTCTACTATAGGCAGTGGACGTCGTAGTAGGACCATGGTCCATTGCAGCCCACAAGATAAAGTTAGTAACATACACTGATGTGATATGAATTTGTACAGATAGTGAAGGAGAGAAGAGAAGAGCGCAGTGCATCATGCAATCAAGGCCTATAGCAGTCAGCCTGGCTGCAGGTTGTTTGGTAACACTTTATATTGAGGTACACATATTTCGCATTAACTAGGTGCTTACTAATACGCATATAAGTAGCATACTAGCTCTTTATGTATTAACACCTTATTCTACATAGCCTTATTCTACCACTATTAAGATTTTTCCTGATATTAACTCCTAATTATCGCTTACTGACTTTAAATTGATGCATTGTTGTTTCTGAATAATGATGTGAATAACTGGTGGGTTATTGGGGCCTTGTAAAGGGACAGTAGCACAAGAAGAGTAATTCTTCTGTTATCATTCTGAATTAGTATACTGTAGTCTGTTCTTGTGGAATGCAATCAAATCAAATCAAATCAAATCAAATTTTATTTATATAGCCCAAAGTCACAAAACACAGTTTGCACTCAGAGGAGCTACAATCTGTACAGGGAGTGACACCTCTGTCCTTAGACCCTCGGTTCAGTGAGGAAAAAACTTGCCGCAAAACCTGGCACAACAGGAAAAAGGTGGAAGAAACCTCAGGAAGAGCCACAGAGAGATCCTCTCCCAGGAGCGGACAGGCGTGCAATGGATGTCAACGTGTACCAAGAACAAATCAACACAAACATATTATTTACTGTGGTAATGAAGCCACAATAAATGATAGTATGATTACAGTAGCAGTGGAACTTGTGATAGAGTTAGAGGGACACAGATGCACAGCAGTGAAACGTGAACTATAAGCTATAGGAGAGATGTGGTAGCAATTATGACAGTGATGCTATATATAGTGGACATCAGCAGCAGACCACAGCAGCAGCCACGATCAGAACCTGCTGGGCGAAAGCAGCTCCGGGGAAGAAGTTTGAATTAAAAGTAGCTCGCGTTGAAGCGGTAATGGTGATGAGGAAGAGAGATTAGAGAGAGAGATCGAGAGAGAGAGAGAGAGAGAGAGAGAGAGGGTTTCAGTAAAGGGAGATGTGCAACCATTACCGTGCCTGGCTAGGCATAACCCAGAAAGAGACAGGCGGGGGGGGGGAGTCCCCCGGCAGTCTAGTCCTATGGCAGCATAACTAACGGATGACCTGAGTCAGCCCTAACTATAAGCGCTTTCAAAAAGGAAAGTCTTAAGTCTACTCTTGAAAGTGTTGACTGTGTCTGCCTCCCGAACCCAGAACGGTAGTTTGTTCCACAGAAGAGGAGCTTGATAGCTGAAAGCTCTGGCTCCCAGTCTACTTTTGGAAACTATAGGAACCACAAGAGACCCAGCATTCTGAGAGCGCAGTGGTCTAGAGGGGTAGTATGGTACTATGAGTTCTTTAAGATATGATGGTGCCTGGCCATGAAGAGCTTTGTATGTAAGGAGAAGAATTTTAAATTCAATTCTAGACTTAACAGGTAGCCAGTGCAAGGAAGCCAAAATGGGAGAGATGTGATCTCTGATCTTGGTTCCTGTCAGAACACGTGCAGCAGCATTCTGAATTAGCTGCAAAGACCTAAGAGACTTACTTGAGCAGCCTGATAACAAAGAGTTACAATAGTCCAGCCTAGAAGTAACAAATGCATGGACTAGTTTTTCTGCATCCGCTTGAGACACGATGCGTCTGATTTTGGCAATGTTGCGTAAGTGGAAGAATGCAGTCCTCGAAATTTGTTTTATGTGGACGTTAAAGGACAAATCCTGATCAAAAACAACTCCAAGATTCTTTACGGTGGAGCTGGAAGCCAGAGTGATCCCATCTAAGGTAACTAATTCTCCGGGAAGAGAATTTCTGAGGTGTTTAGGTCCAATTACAAGAACTTCAGTTTTGTCTGAATTCAGCATCAGAAAATTGTAGGTCATCCAACTTTTTATATCCTTAAGGCATGCTTGGAGTTTAGTTAATGGGTTGGTTTCATCAGGCTTGATCGACAAATATAATTGGGTGTCATCAGCATAACAATGAAAATTAATAGAGTGATTCCTAATAATGTTCCCTAGAGGAAGCATATATAAACTGAATAGAAGTGGTCCTAGTACAGAACCTTGTGGAACGCCGTGACAAACTTTAGTGTGCATGGAGGATTCATCATTGACGTGAACAAACTGAGATCGATCTAAGAAATATGACTTAAACCAGCTTAGGGCGGTTCCTTTGATACCAACTTGATGCTCCAGTCTATGTAAAAGAATTTGATGGTCAATGGTGTCAAATGCGGCACTAAGATCTAACAGGACAAGTACAGAGATGAGTCCTTTGTCTGATGCCATTAGGAGGTCATTTGTAACTTTGACTAGTGCGGTCTCCGTGCTATGATGCACTCTAAATCCTGACTGAAAATCCTCAAATAAACTGTTCTTATGGAGAAAGTCGCACAGCTGTTTAGCTACAGCTTTCTCAAGTATCTTAGAGAGAAATGGAAGGTTTGATATCGGTCTGTAATTGGCTAAAACCTCTGGGTCTAGGGTGGGCTTTTTAAGAAGAGGTTTAATTACGGCTACTTTAAAGGACTGTGGTACATATCCTGATAATAAAGACAGATTAATCATATCCAATAAAGAAGGGCTGACTAGAGGTAAGACATCCTTGACCAGCCTGGTTGGGATGGGGTCTAAGAGACAGGTTGACGGCTTAGATGAAGAAATTATTGAAGTTATTTGATGAAGGTCAATGGGAGAAAAACAGTCTAAATATATATCAGGTTTTACAGCTGTTTCCAGGATTGCTGTATCAGAATGCAGATCAGTGCCTGTCGAAGGCAAGGCGTGATGAATTTTGTCTCTAATAGTTATAATTTTATCATTAAAGAAGCTCATGAAGTCATTACTAGTTAGACCTAAAGGAATAGATGGGTCAATAGAGCTGCGGTTCTCTGTTAGCCTGGCTACAGTGCTGAAGAGAAACCTGGGGTTGTTCTTATTTTCCTCTATTAATGAAGAGTAATAGGCTGTTCTGGCATTGCGGAGAGCCTTCCTGTAGGTTTTAAGATTATCCTGCCAGACTAAGCGAGATTCTTCCAGTTTGGTGGTACGCCATTTACGTTCAGAATTACGTGCCACTTGCTTTAATTTGCGAGTCTTTTGGCTATACCATGGTGCTAACCTCCTCTGTTTAATTATCTTCTTTTTCAGAGGTGCAATAGAGTCTAGAGTTGTCTGTAATGAGCCTGTAGTACTGTCAACAAGATGATCTATTTGTGAGGGGCTAAAGGAAGCAGACAAGTCCTCTGCTACATTGAGACATGGCATTGAATTCAATACTGAAGGAATCACTTCCTTAAATTTGGCTACAGCACTATCAGATAAACATCTGCTGTAGGAGTTTCTGCAAAAAGGCTTATAGTCCAGTAATATGAACTCGAAGGTTATTAAGAAATGGTCAGATAGAAGAGGATTCTGTGGAAAGACTATTAGATGATCAATTTCGATACCATATGAAAGAACAAGATCAAGAGTGTGGTTCAGACAATGAGTCGGTTTATTGACACTCTGACAGAAGCCAATTGAATCTAATAAAGAGATAAACGCAGTACTAAGACTATCATTGTGGTTGTCCACATGAATATTAAAATCACCTACAATAATTACTTTATCTGTTTTGAGGATCAAGCCTGATGCAAATTCTGCAAATTCAGATAAAAATTCAGAGTAAGGGCCAGGAGCTCGATATACTGTAACAAATAGAATTGGCTGTAATGTTTTCCAAGTTGGGTGAGTGAAGCTAAGAACAAGACTTTCAAATGAATTATAATTTAGTTTAGGTTTAGGATTTATTAAAAGACTTGAGTCAAATATGGCTCCAACTCCACCACCTCGACCGGTACTACGAGGAATATGAGTATTACAATGACTGGGAGGAGTGGATTCATTTAAGCTAACATATTCATCCTCCTGCAGCCATGTTTCAGTAAGACAGAATAAATCAATATCACAATCAGATATTAATTCATTGACTAAAACAGCTTTAGAGGACAAGGACCTGATATTCAAGAGTCCACATTTAATTTTCTTATTTTGGACTGTTTGAGATGTTGATTTAATTTTTATTAAGTTTTTATGATGAACTCCTCTTCTGTTTGTTTTATCTTTAAATAATGTAGGTGGACGGGGGACAGACACAGTCTCTATACTAAAGGATTGGGTGGGCAGCTGCTCTAATGGAGGCGCAGAGAAGCGTGTAAGACTGCAGCTCTGCTTCCTGGTCTCAACTCTGGGTTGTCACGGCTTTGGTCGACTAATAAACTTGGCCATATTTCTAGATATGAGAGCTGCTCCATCCAAAGTGGGATGGATGCCGTCTCTCCTAATCAGACCAGGTTTTCCCCAGAAAGGTGTCCAATTATCTATGAAGCCCACATCGTTTGCTGGACACCACCTCGACAGCCAGCGGTGAAATGACGACATGCGGCTATACATGTCATCACTGGTCACATTGGGCAGGGGTCCAGAGAAAACTACGGAGTCCGACATCGTTTTGGCGTATGCACACACCGAAGAAACATTAATTTTAGTGACCTCCGATTGGCGTAACCGGGTGTCATTACCGCCGACGTGGATAACAATCTTACTGTATCTACGTTTAGCTTTAGCCAGCAGTTTCAAATTTGACTCGATGTCGCCCGCTCTGGCCCCAGGGATGCATTTGACTATGACCCCCGGTGTCGCTAACTTCACGTTTCGTAAAATGGAGCTGCCAATGACCAGAGTTGGCTTCTCAGCGGGTGTGTCGCTGAGTGGGGAATATCTGTTTGAAACGTGGAGCGGTTGGTGGTGTACCGTGGGCTTCAGTTTGGGGCTATGCCTCTTTCGGGCAGTCACCCAGCCTCCCGGCTGCTCGGGAACTACCGGGGGACGGCTAGCTGAAGCTACCTTCGGTGGTACCGCACCGACTACAGGGGACTGGCTAACTATAGCAGCTACTGACTGTTCGGTGGTGCGGTACCGTGCCTCTAACTCACTGAGCCTCGCCTCCAAAGCGACAAATAAACTACATTTATTACAAGTACCATTATCGCTAAAGGAGGACGAGGAGTAACTAAACATGAGGCACACAGGGCAGGAGAGAGCAGGAGAGGAGAGAGCAGGAGAAGAGAGAGCAGGAGAGCAGAGAGAAGCCATTGCTATAGTTGGGGAAGTTAGTGTGACTAACAGAAACTGGGAAAACTATCGGGTTGTGGTTGCTAGAGTTAAGAAACTTGTTCGTGCACAAACAGAACAAGTGTAAGGATAGTGTAGAGTTATGTAGGTAGTCACTGATGTGAAAAATATACGAAAATCTGTTTAGGTGAGCAGAGCAGAGAGCACCGTGGCAGCAACACCGATAACCGGAAGTGACAGAATTGCGCTTACCGTAAAGCACGTCGCACGTCGTCCAGGTGGGATCAGGTCCCAATGCAATGCAAAAAGTGGTAATATTACCCTAATAACTGTAAATTAAATTTAACTCACAATATGTTCCCTATTCTAAAGTGGAGTCTTGTTCATATTTAAGTCACAAGTAGTTGACCATTATTAACCCTCTTTTGTTCCCTATACTAAAGTTGCAAACTCTTCACATTTAGTTAAGTCATTACATTATTGTACATTTATTGTAAAGTGTAAACAGTCAAGTCACACATTCATCTCAACAAAATAAAAAATAAGTAAATGCAAACACTCAGGTCAAGGCACAACATACAGTAATCAGCAGACAACAGTTTAAAAAGGAGGAGAAAAAAATCAAGTTCTGCCGTTCTGCAGCCATTAAGGCTATTGTGGAGGTGTATAGTATATTTGCTGTTGCAGCCTTCAGGAGCGATGAGGGGTTCAGTATCTTGCCCAAGGAAACTTCGACATGTAGACATTCAAACTGTCGATCATGTGATTAGTGAAGGATCCGCTGTCCCTCCTGAGCCACAGCCACACAAACATGTTTTTATTCATATAAATAATGCCTGGCTTTAATGACACCAAATGAAGTTGAGAATTTTCAGTGAACAAGGGTTACTGGCAGTGGGGTTATGAAACTGAGTTTCTGATGCACCGGATTAAATCTCATTTTAAAACTAGACATCTTTTATCTTATTTATTTTGTGCTCTTTGCTGGAACTTTGAAAGTAGCAGTTTTATTTTATTTATTTTACAAATAAAATAACACACACTGTGAATATGTGATGTGTTGGTGCTTTACAGTAGCCCTGTGTTTGTTCCTGGATGTCCTCAGGCTATTTCTCTCTTTTCCCTCCTTGTGTTGAGGCCATCTGACATTACAGGGAAATGACACAGTGACACAACAATCCATTTTTGTTCTGTCTGAAAATTGAAGTAATTGGCTGCTGCTGCAGTAAAAACACTCCTGACATTCCATTTTAAAGGATTATTTTCTTGCTGTAGGTTTACACATAAAGTTCTTTACTCTGTCTAGATAATGAAATGCTGCAGAAATAAACAGTAAGTTTGCTCTGTGTGTCTTCCTCCACCAGGGATGATCTACACCACAGATATGTTGGACCGTGAGACTAAGGATTCCTATTGGCTAACAGTGTATGCCAGTGACCATGGCGTGGTTCCCCAGTTCGCCACCATCGAGGTGTTCATCCAGGTGGAGGATGTTAACGACAATGCCCCACTGACCTCAGAGCCCCTGTACCGGCCCTCAGTGCCCGAGAACTCTCCACGAGATGTTTCTGTGATCCAGATTCAAGCACAGGATCCTGACGCCACACCGCCCGCCACTGCTGACAAGCTCAGCTACCGTATCATCAGCGGAAACCCACAGAACTTCTTTACCATCAACACCCACACTGGTGAGTTATCACAGACTGAAAACAATAAATAATGTAAAAGTATGAATAGACAAATAAATTAGATACTCTTTGAATGCACAGTCCTACCCCTATATTCCGCGTGGAACAGCTGCAAAGCTTTCTGGCTGCTCTGTGGCCAGCAAGACTGATCAAAACCACAAAACAGGATCATAGCCACAATGTCACAGAGCTGTGTCCAGCAGAATTTACGGGTTAGAGAGCTGTCTAAAAAACCAAGTGTGAATGCCTCCAAGAAGCATTCGAGACAGATTGAAATCCATTTGCATTCACGCCTTCTATGATGTCAGATGTTGAAAAGGTGTAAATGCATCTCTCAAATAGACTGTTGTTCTCTCTCTCATTAAAGCAGAAATGACTCCAGCTGTTTACATATAATGAAATAGAAGCTGACTGAGCAGTTGGAGTGTTTATCTGATCCTTGATAAGTTCAACCATTGAATGATCAGTGTGGATGACAAAGCAGTGTGAGTTAGAGCCTGAAGACACCGATGCTTGTGTCTTACTTGTTGTACATTTATGTTTTATTCATGTGTTTGTGTTAGCTTGTGGATCCATGCAAAACTAAAGTTACCATTAACAACGAGGTGAGCGTTAGGGTATCTGGCAATTTGTAGCATGTAGGTTGCTAGTTCAGAAGTTGTTGATGTTTCCCATAATGACAGGGATTTTGAACAGTAACACCCGGACAGTGGGAAATGGAAGAGTCAACCAGTTGAATTGGAAAACTGTTGAAATCCCATCAGAACACAACTTCTCATTTGTTTGTATATGAGGAGTGAACATTCATCAAAAAGTTTGTCTTGGTCTTACACTGAAATAGATGAAACAAGCAGAAGGAGGGTTAATGTGAAAATGGATGGAGAGATGATGGATGGAGAGCTGTTTTCTGCTCTAAAACCTGATGAATGGGACTCTTAAATAATCACTTCTGTTTTACTGAGAGCACATCAGTTTGTCGTTTGTTGTTGGGTCATCCACTAATCAGATGATCAGCAGTTTGATCCCCGGTTCGATCCCCTCTAGTCTGCATGTTGAAGTGTCCTTGGGCAAGATACTGAACCCCAAATTGCTCCTGAAGGCTGTGCCATCAGTGTGTGAATGTGCATGAATGGTTATCTCCTTGAACTGATGAGCAGTTGGCACCTTGCATGGCAGACAATGCCATCAGTGTATGAATGTGTGTGAATGTGATATGTAGTGTAAAAGAGCTTTGAGTGGTCGGAAGACTAGAAAGGAGATATATAAGTACAGTTCATTTACCATTTGTTTGCATCCAGTTTCATTTTAATTATATGCAATATACAATTATAATTACTGACTGCAGTCACATGTCCTGACTCCAATCATACATTTCAAACTTGAATAAAGTTTACAAAAATTGGTGTGGATGCCCATTGTTCTTCAAGTTTATTATTATTATTTTTCTTTTTCTTCTTCCGTACGTTTTTTGCAGCCTTTCAAGTCCCACAAATCCTGTCCTACAAACATAAAAATAATACCACCAGATGCCACCATTCAGGACAATGGAGCTATTAATTTACAAATCTCTACTATTAATACTGTACAAATTATTAAATATTTTGTAAAATTTTCCCACCATAAGGATGAATGGAAAATCGTCAAATCTGTCAACAGACCCACTACACTTTAAACAACAACAACTACTGCATACTTTGTCCTACAGACTTCATTCAAATTACTACTTGTACACAAGATGTTAAACTATTAACCTTGTCCACAACTTTACAAAATCTTTTACAGTTTTTAAACAATTAAACACTAAATTTGAGTATGTTTTTACTCCAAAGCAGCATTTACAATGGGTGTGTATTGCGCCTGCTAGAGCGGGTGACGTCAGAGCTAGAGTGAAAGAGCAGCTAACAAGTCCGTCAAAAAATAAAACATACCAGTCTCTCTGGGCCGCAAATGTCATGCTACAGACATGATTTACCCAGCAAAATGTAGGAAAACTGGATATCTACGCAGTGATACCACTACTGAAGCTGTCAGCCTTACTGTTTCGATGTTATGAGCCTCGGAGCACCAGCTAGTCCCTGCAGCACTCCCATTAACTCCCATATTAAAAAGGAGCGATTTTTCTTCAGGCATGCAGACAAACCCGTTCCTTTACCAGACGAATAAAATCCATTCCGTACTGGAAATCCCATTTTAAAAATACCAGACGATCAGGGAAGCCTCGTAATGCGCCCGGTCAAGTCGTTTCAGCGATATTTACAACGGTCTAGCTGGAAATCGGTCATTTCTGTCGTGTACTCCCTAACGTTATCAGTTATACTCTGAGCTGCAGTCTGACACACGCGCAGCTCTAATTGGGGCCCGGCAGATGGTGCTCTTTGCTCGGTAAACTCATGGCTGCACAGTTTGGCCCTAAACCGATCATTTCTGTTGTGTACTTCCTTCCGTTATCAACCGTACTGTGTCAGTCTGTGCAGCAGTCGTGACACACAGACGGTTAGCTGCCCATTACGGGCCACATTAAAAAGGAGCGATTTTTCTGCTGGCAAGCAGACAGTTTGATGATAACTACAACGGTTTGGTCTGTACACGACTTTATCTGCCGTTTGCAGCTGTTTACTCTCGGTCAGCGTCTCTCCCTCTGTCACTGAGACACGCGCGTACCTGTCCTCTCTGGTTAGGACGCCGCTAACGTTAGTTACAATGTTGTTGTTGTGAAGCTGTTTTTTCATTTGGATGTAAACATTTTTTCCAGTTTTTGGGGTTTCATGGCGTTTTCTCATTACTGATTTTGAGTGTGGTGATAACACTAGCGTACATCTAATTAGAACTACTTGGAACTAGTGCTGAGTGAAATGTGAAAATGAATAACAGCATCTGTATAGGATGGAGCAGAGAGACTGAAGAACATCTCCATCTGCACATTGCCTCACACTTGCTGCAGAGAGGTGTAATTGACTGCTACTATATTTATCTTTTCTCTAGTCAAGATCCTTTTCTTTTGATTTAATAATATACCACCCACATGTCTCATGTAACTGTTCTTCTGCCCTTATTAAAGAGATTCTTCTGCTTTGCCTTTTTGTATTGTCATCTTTCATCTCCTCATGTTCTCTTTTCTCTGATCACATTCTGACTTTCTCCTGTTTTCTCTTCATAGCTGTATTTTTAGCCATGTGTCTGTCTCCCTCTGGCTTGATGGAGGATGTTGAATATTTGATTTTGTCATTATGAAACATTGATGAGGGACTGCAGATCATCCATAAGCCTGTAGCACCGTTCCTTTCTGATTTACGCGTTTTTGTTGTGTTTGTTTCCTCTGTCCATCTGCCTGACTGTCTCTTTCACCGTTTGTCTATTCTCTCATCACCTTCTCTTATTCTAACATGGCTTCTCTTTCTGTAGCAGCACAGTGACCCTCACTGCCTGAAGCACAACACAGTCCATTTGGACGTTATGTTGTAATTACAGTAATCGTTGGCAGACTGTGGCTGTGAAGCTACTCTTACATCTTGTTTGACTGAGGCTTTTTTTTTCTTTCAACCTGCAGTGCAGAATGTTTGTCTTCCCCTTCTGGCAGAGAGATTACACAACACAGTGATGTCCATAGTCGCCCATATTCCTAGTTGCTATACACTAAGGTTGCTCTGGCAAAACAGTTATTGCTGGTTGACATTGTGAGTGTGCCAGCATGACACCAGATTTCAAAGCTCTGGTGTACTGTGAAATACAGGTGTAAGTGATAGGCTTTGTCAGTATTGTGGGCATGAATGTAATAGACATACATGTTACTGCGCCAGTGCAGCTACACTTTATTTTAACCAATGCAGCTGTCTATGAACACTGTAAGGTCCTATGCTTGTCCTGTTCCTGCTTTCTGCTCAAAGAATGAAGTAGTTGCTAACTTCAGAATGAACCATGGAAAAGAAAGACACAGGGACTTGCCTTGAGTCTTGAGGAGTTGTGTCATGCCTGCTCTGAGGAGAAATTTCATGACAGCATAGACTGCAAGCCAGACACAGACATGACATAAACAAAGCCAGGACATAGCAGGGAGAGTATCCGAGTTTAGTCCATGAATCCACACGGATAGCCTCAACTTCAGTGACATTTCAGGCTGACTGTGGAGCAGTTTGAGTGATCTCATCATCTGATTGGTGAACCCCCTACCCCCACCCACTCTTTAAGGGGGTTTTACTCTTGATGAGCATTATTTTTAGTTTTGCCTCTCCTTGATTAGAATGACTCATTACTTTATGAAAAACTGTCAACCAGATTTTCTCACCTGGAGTCTCACTTCAACCCACTGAAATCTTTCTTTCATAGTATTAATGAATCATTAAAATTCACCGTCACTAAATGTGTTGTTTACAGTTAACACACCGTAACTGTATTAGTCATTTTGTTTGCTGTTCTATATGATATCAAATCAAATCAAATCAAATTTTATTTGTGTGGCCCAAAGTCACAAAACACATTTTCCTCAGAGGGCTTTACAATCTGTACAGGGAGTGACACCCTCTGTCCTTAGACCCTCGGTTCGAGTGAGGAAAAACTTGCCCACAAAAAAAAACACTTTAACAGGGAAAAAAGGTGGAAGAAACCTCAGGAAGAGCCACAGAGGAGGGATCCCTCTCCCAGGACGGACAGACGTGCAATAGATGTCACATGTACAGAACAAATCAACACAAACATATTGTACAATTACAATGAATGATAAAATGACAATGAATTACAATAAATGATAAAATGATTACAGTAGCAGTGGAACCTGTGATAGAGATAGAGACACAGATGCACAGCAGCAGCAAATCATGAACTAACTATAAACTGTAGTAGAGATATGGTAACAATAATGACAGTAGAATAATATATGTAGTGGATGCCAGCAGCAGCCACAATCCATGAGAACCTGCTGGATGAGAGAGCACAGAAACTCCAGGGAAGAAGTTTAGTTAGTAACATGCATTAACATGCATTAATGAGACATGCATGTTTACAGATGGTGGGGTAATCAAGAGGTATAGTCTTAAGTCTACTCTTAAAAGTGTTGACCGTGTCTGCCTCCTGAACCCAGAATGATAGTTTGTTCCACAGAAGAGGAGCTTGATAGCTGAAAGCTCTGGCTCCCAATCTACTTTTGGAAACTATAGGAACCACAAGAGACCCAGCATTCTGAGAGCGCAGTGGTCTAGAGGGGTAGTAAGGTACTATGAGTTCTTTTAGATACGATGGTGCCTGGCCATGAAGAGCTTTGTATGTAAGGAGAAGAATTTTAAATTCTATTCTAGATTTAACAGGTAGCCAGTGCAAGGAAGCCAAAATGGGAGAGATGTGATCTCTGATCTTGGTTCCTGTCAGAACACGTGCAGCAGCATTCTGAATTAGCTGCAAAATCCTCAGAGACTTATTGGAGCTGCCTGATAACAAAGAGTTACAATAGTCCAGCCTAGAAGTAACAAATGCGTGGACTAGTTTTTATGCATCCGCTTGAGACATGATGCGTCTGATTTTGGTGATGTACTGTTGTCTCACGATCTTCAACTTGGTTCTTGCTCTGCGGGCCGGATGCAACTTGTCTAATTTCAGGTCCAAATTAAGTCAAATAGTGTTACTCTACTTCAGTAGTAACACACAATAACAATAACACATAGAATTTGTCAGCCGAATGAACTATATATTATCTTTACAGAGAAGCCTGAGTCACCCATGGATAGACTGAAGTTGCTGACTCAGGCTTTCTCTTATACACCTTTATGCAAATTTCTAAAGTCCCACTTGTCTGTGTATGTCCAGCCTATTAACATCCAACTTATGACATAATGGTGTAATTTTTCCACACAGGTGGATCTTTTAATTTTGGGGATTTTCCATTTTCTAATGGTGTCTCACACTGCGCCTTCAGATCATGGTCTGCTGAGGCCTAATATATTTTCTTTTGTTTTACACTTCTATGAATTACACCATTATGTTTTGTTTTGCACTTTATATTATTTTTTAAACCTCTTTTATTACTTCTTTTACACCATTAGTCTGGCCTTACAATTACACTATTTTTAAAAGTCCCTCTAACGCTGTATCTTACACCATTACATTACAGATCCTTCCAACTCTATTTTTAAAAAAGTTTAATATATTTCACGCTGTTAAACAGTTATATGTTTCACATTAAATCATACTTAAAATCAAGTGCTCCTTACTTCATTAAACTTGAGTTCGTACATTCAATACCTAAAATCATGTGCTTATTATATTGTCAAACCGGTGTGTTTACCATGGTGCATTTTATCTACCATACAGTACTCTGTGTGATTCTATGTGAATTGCAATTTTTCAAGAATCACATTACCTTAACCATACTTCACCTCTAAGAGGGGTTCTGCTTCCAGTGATTGACAACGATTAAAAATGTTTCCAGTTACAAGTAAATGTTTCAGTATTAGCATAATAATTAGCATAGTACTTCAGCATCATATACCTGTTATATATGTTTTTCTCAAGGCATTCACATTAAAATCAGAGGAAACCATATAGCTTCTTAGGGTATTGTTGATTACGCACTCAGAAGATTTAACAGCATGCATAAAATTTTATACTACATTACGTAAGTGGAAGAATGCAGTCCTCGAAATGTGTTTTATGTGGACATTAAAGGACAAATCCTGTTCAAAAACAACTCCAAGATTCTTTACGGTGGAGCTGGAAGCCAGAGTGATCCCATCTAAGGTAACCAAGTCTCCGGGAAGAGAGTTTCTGAGGTGTTTAGGTCCAATTACAAGAGTTTTGTCTGAATTTAGGATAACAACTTTTATGTCCTTAAGGTATGCTTGGAGTTTAGTTAACTGATTGGTTTCATCAGGCTTGATCGATAAATATAACTGGGTGTCATCAGCATAACAATGAAAATTAATGGAATGATTCCTAATAATGTTCCCTAGAGGAAGCATATATAAACTGAATAGAAGTGGTCCTAGTACAGAACCTTGTGGGACTCCGTGACAAACTTTGGTATCCATGGAGGATTCATCACTGACGTGAACAAACTGAGATCAATCTAAGAAATACGACTTAAACCAGCTTAGGGCGGTTCCTTTGATACCAACTTGATGTTCCAGTCTCTGTAAAAGAATTTGTGTGTGTATGTGTGTATGTGTGTGTGTGTGTGTGTGTGTGTGTGTGTGTGTGTGTGTGTGTATTCAATATTCAGCGTTGATTTCTTCTGTTCTTTCTAATGAAACCTGCTTCATGGTCTCACACTTCCTGTGTCCTGTAGACAGAAGAGGCACTGGCCTGCCAGAAGATGAGAGATTTTTAATGTGTTTAATTAATTCATTTAATTAATTTTCATGCTTCCCTGATCTTGTGCTGTTTATTTAAGTCAGCGGATGGTCCAACACACATACGGCTGGATTAACCTGTTAGGGTTCCCCCGTATGGAACACCACTACTACAACACCACCCCTTCTATCCTGTGTGCATCGTGTGCTGTAATATTTACTCTCAGCTGAAACAGAGTTTACATAGTTTGTTCTATTTAAACACTGCTGACAGAGTCCTGAGGTCTCTGAAGAAGAAACGTTTGTGGTTGAGACAAATTTGTCAATAATCAAACATCCAAAAATAAGTCCGGGCCCCTGGGGTCTGGGTCATTTTGACAGTTGCCCTCTTACCCCCTGTATTTGGACATAAGCATTTCAGTTATTAATAAACCAAAACTGCCAGACAGCTGGTGAAGAGTTTAGATCAGGCCTATGAGGTACTCTGTAAGCACTGATTGTGTTAATTTAAATAGTTGTGATTATTTAAATAGTTTTTGACTGTGATGTGCCTGCTCTGTTCTCTTCTGTTCTTGTTCAAGTGATTGCTCTAATTGTGATGCCTTCTTATTAGTAACCAGGACTGCAGTTAGTGTTATTACAAATTCATCAATGCAGCTGCTGAGACATCAACATCAATGCATCCATTTATAACTTACAGACTCATAACATGCAATGATGGAACATGTCATTGCGTGTTTGTGTAAAGTGATATAATTGCTCTCTGTGGCTGGCAGGTTTTTCACACAGACAGTGTGTGGTCAGAGGAATGAACTCTGAATATACTGAAATGTTGTAATCTTGTACATGTATTTGTGTGTGTGTGTGTGTGTGTGTGTGTGTGTGTGTGTGTGTGTGTGTAGCTGTTTTTGTCTGTGTACATTGTCATGCTGTGATAACAGCTGGTTACTTACAGAGAGACACTTGACTGAGTGTGTTGTGTAGTTCAGTTGTTGATGTGATCACATTGTCTTCCTTGTTAAAGCTAATAAATTGGTACTAACAGACACAGGAATGTAAGTCAGCTGCTCCTGGCTTGTTAAGCATGTCAGTCTGGCTAATGTAGCATGAAAGCCAACAGTCATTTTCTCATTAATCAATAGCATTTTTCTCTAATTGTTGAGCTTATATTTCTGACTGGAACAGTCCACAGCTAAGTAGTAACCACTGATGCTGTCACCTTTCATCATTATTAACATGCTGGACCCTGGCTCTGATGCTTGGGGTCAAACCTTTAAAGCACAGCACAGCACCGGCAATTCACACATGTGAACAGAAGATAACAGAAGTTTCTAAAACCACCACATGTTCCTGGGATTACATACTACACTACCAAATTGTTGAGTAGAATCCTACCATCCCTAACGCCTTCCCAGTGGAATGGCTTATCTGTTTGTCTGGAGGTTTTATAGGAGGAACCTTACAGAGTTATCCAGTGGTGTGTAATTGCTATGGAGGCTTCCTTCCGTCCAAGCCACAAGATCTGCAGACAAACAAATGGTGTCAAGAATTCGGCAGAAATCATAAAAATGAGAGTGTCCAAATTGGTAATGCTTGATCCTCTGTGAATAAAAGATAACACAGAGAGGAACTAAATTGTGTTTCTGTTGGAACAATGATGCGCTGTTAGGTGAGAGTCAAATAACATTCAGACTAAACATCAGGTGCAAGAGTACAAATACTGTACACAACAAACATGTAGTACAGTGCTCAGTTCTCAGTTTATCTGTATGTCTCATTTCTCCAGCAAAAAGCAGAATGTGCTTATATTCATTGTTTGTGTGTTTGGTTAATGGTCAGTAGAAATAGTGTTTTGATTTGATTTGGGCTCCTGATTGATTGAGTGATTGATTTCTTGACCACTGACTAAACCAACACTGACTCTGCTCTCTGATGCAGAGCAGAGGAGGACTGACAGCTTAGCATGTATTGCTACTCAGGAGATTTGAACTTTTTTATCTCCATTGCTTTGTGTTGTATTCCATCCATCCATATCTGCTGTTTATTGGCGTTTCAGTGACAGTAGACAGAGTGAAGTCTAGATGCTAACCCTAGATTTACGAACTCTCATATCCGCACTTGACACAGCACTGTGTCCTTGACTCTGGAATGGCAGATACAAAGGGAGCTGCTTCAAAATATTCTTGTCCAAATATATCATATCGTCAATACATTATATTAATCGCCACATCTCTGTCTCTTTCTCTTGCTTCAGTGTAATTTGAACAAGGCAGCCATCGTGTCTGACACTCACAACTAATAACCATGTCACTTAGCTAATTTGACATACTATCAGTGTGTGTACCTGTGTGTGTTTAGTCTCTGTTGTAATTTATCTTTCTTTTGTTTTCTGTCTCAGGTCTGATCACCACAACGCCCAGAAAACTGGACCGTGAACAGCAAACAGAACATGTTCTAGAGGTAAGGATATAGTCTGTGTTTGTGCGTGTGATGTGCAGTGTGTGTGTAAAGTAATGATTTTGACACAAAGCAAGTAATAGAGGACAAAGATTGAGAATGTCATTGTGCCAGGGGCAGCAGCAGGTAGATGAAGGACTGCTGGACCAGCAAACAATCAATCTTTGCTCTGAAGGTGAATCACACTGAGATAAATCACAGGAAGAAATAAAAGAATATTTAGGACATACTTTTTCTATTCTCAGAGAGTATTCAGTCTGTGCTGATGTGGATATGTGCCAGCACCAAATTCATCAAGGTCAGTTGTGTCATATTGAGGCTGGGTATCTAACAGAACACATTTCTTTGTACAAACCAAATTTGTTGTGAAGTGTGCCATGTGCTAGCACCCAGGTATGCACCCCCTAGCAGAACCATTGATCTTGAGGAATACTCTTATCACTGACAGTAAACCATTTCACAACCAGAAAGCCTGGATGATGGATAGGTGAGGGCTCTATCCAGAACCAGTTAAGCTGCCTTTCAGGTAAAAAGCATAAAAGTAAAGACTGGAAGCTGTTTTCATGGAGGCAAAGCAAATGCATCAGGAGAGACCTCAAAACTAACACCAAGGACCTGAGGCAGGTGATCCAGACCATCACAGGCTACAGAGGCAGGATCATCATGTGTGAGGCTACGTTAACAGATGAGCTGAACACCTTGTGTGCTCACTTTGATCTCGTAAAGAATCAGCTGTCAAGCCTTCCCCACCTCCAGAGGACCTGCCACTGTCAGTATCCACAGGAGGTGTGAGAAGAACTGTCCCGAGAGTGAGTGTGAGTAAAGCTGCTGGGTCTGATAACATGCCCGTCAATGTACTAAGAACATGCGCCAACAAGCTAGCTGATATATTTAACCATTTGGATGAAATACTCTGAAGAACTGGTTCTCCATCACATCTAAAACATCTTAACCGGCCTGGACCCTCACTAGTTAGAATTCAGAGGCTATGGATCCACAGAGGATGCCATCTCCACTGCCCTCCACTTAATCTTCACACACCTTGGAAATAACAACACCTACATCAGAGCTGACAGCTGTCACAGTGGTCACAGCTCCTCTGCTCTAGTTTTCACACTGTACACCCATGACTGCAACCCCCAACATGGAGAGAACTCTTCATCAACATTCATATTGGGAGGAAATCAACACTGTTGTAGGTTGGGCAGAGAATGAGCCAATGCTGAATGCTAAGAGGCAAAGACACAGATCTGTGTATCACACATCTCCACCCTGGTTAAGGGAGGAACCTGAAGAGAGAAATATTCTCATGCTAGCATGATGGAAACATTATGAACTGGCCTGGGATGTACATGGCCCAGGGCAGGAGGGTTCTGCAATGTGAAATAGAAACATCATTGGGACCTACCAATAGAGGACTAGTATATTGCTAAGGTGATGTGGTGTACCTGCACAGAGCCCAAAGGACACTAAAAGACACCCCATACACAGTCTATTCACCCTGCTGCTGTACCACCAGACTACAGAGCAGTTTCCTTTAGGCTGAGACTCCTCAATTCATCCTCCACACTCCACCATAAAATCTATTTCTTGTAAAGGGACAATGACTTGCATTTTATGGTGCAATCCTTTGTTGCAGAAGGACAAATTGAATCTTGAACCTTGAGGAGAGTAAGGAAACTAGGACATGAACCTGATTTGAAAATGAGTTCAGATTATTTTGCCAACCAAATCTTGTATAAAAAAAATAAATTATGTTTATTTCATAAAGCGAGGGATCAAAAATGTGTTTGTTATTAAACCAAAACTCAACAAACACAATCACAATTTCAAAATGGTACGCAGTCGTACCAGCGATGGTGCATTTACACTCCTTTCTCGGGAAATGAATGGAGCACGGCTGACAATGTCCAGTGTGTGTTAAGCCCAATGTGCTCCAATCCAGAGGCTGCCAGGATTTAGATGAGGACAAATCGGCTCTCTTATCCTCCACACACACACACACACACACACACACACACACACACACACAAACACACACACACACAGCTCTTCAATGTCCTCAGTGAAGTTTGCATTAGTTTGGTAATAGAGCCAGTCTGAAGATACATTGGTCTCTATTAGACAATAATGTGAACCTGTCTCTACTCTGCTCTACCCTGATTGGAGATCAGGCCAGTGCCTTGTGCGGCAGCTCCATTGTGTCCATCCTTCATTTGTTGTGTGTTTAAAGCACACAGTGCATAGTCCATCTAACATTTACTCTGAGGTGTTACACAAACATCTCATTATATCGTATTTGACTGACTCATGAACAGATGTGATACAGATACTGGGATGGCTGTGCCTCAGGTGATAGAGCAGGTTGTCTATTAATCGGAGGGTCAGTTCAAGTGCCATTTTTCACCATCAATTAACTGTGTTCACTTTTAGTGAAGAGGGCATAACATTTTTTTTAATATTTCATTTAATACACACACGTTGTGCTGAGAGCTCTTTTAGAACCCTGTGTATTTATCCTACTCTTCTTTCTCCTCTCTCTTATTTTCTATTCTATTTTGTATCCTTATTTATTATTCTATATTACGTTCTCTCCATCTCCTCTCACCTCATATAGTCTGCTTGCCTGCCTGTTTAGAGATAACTCTTTCTTCATGATCACTGCAGGTCCTCATGTCTGGCATTTTCTAAAATGACAGATGGTATCATTAAATCAAGTCAGCCATGAGCACAGGGGAAATGAAGTGCTGCTGCATTGTAAATCATGGATAAGCTGAAAGTGATCGCACTTTGAGAAAAATTCATATAAATGTAGGACAACAGAGAAAAGCCTGCCTCATGGTGATCACCTTCTTTATCATTATAGAAGTACATTATTCTCTTGATCAACTTGTGGGAGCCATTTACTATGGGTGGGAATTAATAAGAATTAATTGATTTATTGAATTTATTTATTTTTGTCTCTGAGTCCAAACACAGTGTAGAAACAGAGTAGACAGGGTAGAAAAAGGGGAGAAAAGGGGGAACAGAGTAGAAAAAGGGGAGCAAGACAAACTGGCTGTACACTGAGAGGTCACTGTAGCAACAGTGTCTGTCATCATGTAAATGGATGTTCCATCAGAGCACTGTGGTACAGAAACAGCACCATACAAGACCGCAAAGCCCTGCAAAGAGCGGTTCATTCAGCTGAATACACAATATGTGGTGCTCTAGCTGCCTATAAGACATCTATAGCAGACACTGCAAGAATAAGGCTAGAGGAATTATTAGGAATCAGAAGAATTAGTAATGTTATCTGATTAATAAGTGAAACAGATAATTGCTTTAAGTGACAAATTCATGAAATATCAAGTCACCATGTCAGACTTTTTTAAAGTTAAACAGGAGCACCTGAACACACCATTATTTAAGTATTTGATGTTAGACTGCCTAATTACACTCCTTGATGAGTCACATCTTCCAGGTGGAACACATTTTCTGCATATATATTTGTACTGAATCTCTGGCTCTGTTCTGCCCATGCAGGTGTTGGTGTCAGATGGTGGTCCTAGTCCCAGGCAGAGTACAGTGTGGGTGATGGTTCAGGTCCTGGATGAAAATGACAACAAGCCCACATTTCCTGAGAAGGTCTACCAGGTCAAACTTCCAGAGAGAGAGCGGAGAAAGAAGAGCGAGCCTATCTATCGGGTATTCGCCTACGACCGTGACGATGGGCCTAACAGCGATCTCTCCTATAGCATCGTGGATGGAAATGAGGACGGGAAGTTCTTCATTGACCCAAAGACTGCAGTTGTATCTTCACGAAAGGCCTTTACTGCAGGGAGCTACGATATCCTGACTGTACGTGAACTTTTATTAATTATTAAGCTGCTCACAGCTCAATAATTGATGCTAACAAGTAATTAGCTGAATTCTCTGTACTCTCCTCATGCCAAGACTTCACACTTGTTGCCTCTGCCAAGGAAAAGTTTATCTGTTAGCAGGATAAAAACTTGGTGGTTCTGTCTGAACTATTTCTTGTTTTGGGAGTGACTGATTTTGAACTATGTAGCATATTATATTTCAACATATGACAGGCCTTTTATTCAAACCAGCTGCATGCAAACTTGGAACCGGGCAAAGCAAGCGACTACCCCAGAACTCCAGGTGCCCGAAAGCTGCAGGAGCATTATTTGTCAGTTGCTTTAATAATCAGTTCTGCTTTATTATCTGATGTTGAGGCACATAATCTGATTTCAAGACATTGTCCATTATTCCACTTAAATATAAAGGATATTTATTCCCACTAAACAATCCTGGTAGTATTCCATCATAACAAATTCATTTTCAATTGAATCGATGCATGCTTGCTTCAGAATGTGCCATTCATTCCCCAATATAAACATTCTAGTTTGGGGTTGGAGTTGCTAGATTTCACTTCAAAACTGATAAATATCCATACTTAGTCCAGCTTCTGTGCTTGTCTCTTCAGATCAAGGCGATAGACAACGGTCGTCCTCAGAAGTCCTCCACAGCTCGCCTGCACATCGAGTGGATCCGTCGCCCTCCACCCTCCACTCTCCCACTGCTCTTTGATGAGCCAGTCTACAATTTCACCATCATGGAGAACGACAAGGTGGCCGAGATTGTAGGTGTGGTGTCCCTGCAGCAGAGCTCCACCCCCTTGTGGTTTGACATCACAGGTAAAATTCCCCTATAGGAGAGGAGGATGCTTTGTCAGCTAGTGGAGGGCTTTGTTTAGTGTGAGGTAGGGTGTGCCCAGGCTCGATGCATGGTGTGTGTTGGTGTGCGTTGGTGTAATATGAGATGCAGCTCAGGTACTGTGGCCTCGCTGCATGATCTGTTATGCTCTGCCCATTCCAGTCACCATGGCGACAGCTGTTGGGGCTCTATGCCCTATAGGAGGTAAAGCAATGAAACAGTTTGCAGTCTATAGCGAACTGATGTGGACTGAGGGAGGATAAAACAGACCTTCATGTTTGTTACCCTGAGATAGTTACATTCCCTCTTAGAGACAATTTAAACATATTATTCATGACAGATTTACATCTTTTTATAATATCTCTGCTGAAGAGGTACTGTCTCAATTTAAATAGAGAATGTAACACTTAATTCCCTTCGATCTGTCAAAGTTCACTTCCCCCCTCTTGAAAGGCTTACCCACATTATGTCATGTCAGTTCTGGTAACAGTGATCAAATAATTCTAATAGTCCTTTATTTTTATTATAAATCTGTTCATTATTAATTCAATACTACACAGACAGTTTCCCAGGCATGATGCATGCATTGCACTGTGGGCTCCAGTCAGCCCAAACTAGAATTACAACAGCTACCAGGAAGGACTGTGGTTCCCATAATGCACCATACATCTTTCCTTTTGTTCTTACTGAACAGTGACAGTCAGTGTGTATCCATTTGGAGATACCTTCTGGCTTGTGCTTCTAGCTCTCCATAGCTCTGTCCATCTCTCCTCTGTCTCTGGCTTCATGTCTGTCCATGTTTCTCTCTTTCACTTCTTCATTCATGACTTGTCAGTGTGTAGATACATCCTTCTCTGGAACCACATTTTCTGAAAACATTTGATCTTTTCATTGATTAGTATAGATGAGACAACAACTGTGTCCATCTTAATTTATCTTGTAAATGTAATAGTTATAATGAAATAAAACTAAAACAATCCTAGCAGCACCATGCACCCTCTGCTGTTCATTACAGCAATCAACAAAATGTTAAATGGTAAACAGACTGTACTTATATATCTCCTTTCTAGTCTTCCAACCACTCAAAGCTCTTTTACAGTACATATCTCATTCACCCATTCACACACATTCATACACTGATGGCATTGGCTGCCATGCAAGGTGCCAACTGCTCATCAGTTTGAAGAACTAACCATTCATACACATTCACACACTGATGGCACAGCCTTCAGGAGCAATTTGGGGTTCAGTATCTTGCCCAAGGACACTTCGACATGCAGACTGGAAGGGATCGAACCCGGGATCGAACCGCCGATCTTCTGATTAGTGGACGACCCGCTCTGCTTCCGAGCCACAGCTGCAAAATCTGCAAAATCCAGCACCTCAGATTAGAGCCCACATCAATGATTCATAGAGCAGCTGACACATCTCAACATCAACTATGTTTGGGCTACATGAGCAATAAAGAGAGTGGTGGAGTGCTCCATCAGATGACCTGACCTCCACAATCACACAAACCCAATTAAGATGAGTACATTGAGGTACAGCTGGAATGACCTTGTTAAGGTTAGAGAAAGCAGCATCAGTGAGTCAGTATGAAACCAAAATGAGTAAAAAGTCATCCAAGGTTCATCTCATCTGTCTCTGTCCCATCTCATCAGACTGTCTCCTCCTTTCCTCCTATCTGCCTCCCTTGATCCTGTCTGTCCCTCTTGTCTCACCTTCTCTCTTCTCTCTCTCCTTAATGCTTCTTGCCTGGAAGGTCCCAGGTCTTTCCGTGAGATGTTCTATATTCTGCAGAGCGCTTGTGGCAGGAACTGTTCCTCAGAAGGTATCTCGCTTCCAACTTCCACTTCTGCACTTCTCTCTCCCTTCTCCACTGCTTTCCTTTTTCTTTTACCTTTTCCTCGGCGCTCATCGTTCCCCCCATGCTTCTCATCAGTGCTGCTGACATATCCGTGTGATTGGTTGGTTGTAGGTGGTTGGGCCAAGGGGAATAAACCACACAGAAGCTCAGCCTGAGTGGACGTGTGTTTGTGTATGTGTTAGTGTTTATCTTGTATCTATGTGTGTAGATGTGTGTGTGTTTCACATTAACAGACAAAGCTTTAAAAGGTGTCACAACCTTTTTATCTGCTCCCATGGCAACAACCCCAGGGTTACCTCAGTGACAGCTCTGTCTAATGACCTGCTGTTAGCAGCACCTGTACACACATTCCATATGGAATTAACACATGCCTTTATGTAGCACTTCACACGTGCACACACATCTCCCATGAGCTGAACTAATTGCTGCATAAAGAATAACTGGACTTGTTACATGTAGCAGATTTCTCTCACATGTACAGATATAAACTGTAGACTGTAGATTAGTGATGGACAGAAATGTTTTAATAAAGCTAGTGTTGTCCCTGAGGTCAGTAAGAGAGAAAGACAGAGTAATACAGGCTCTGCACTTTATCTGACAGATGAACATCATACATGGATCAGTAGTAGTTCTCAGTAGAGAAGCTGCAGAGTGAGCACAGCTCTTTTTTTTATTTTATGATTTTATTTTATTATTGTTGGCAAATATTTCAGGTTGAATCTGACAGTTGTAACATTATTTAGGCTGCCAAATCTATAGTTGCTGACGTATGGAGACAGGCTTGTGTAGGTCTAATCCATGGAACTCTCCACCTGTCAACAACACAACAACAGAAAGTGTGAGTGACAACATATATTCAAGTCTATCATTTTAGTCCAGTTGATTATTTATTTTGTCCAGACACTGAAGAGACAAGTGAAGACTGAATACCCCATCAGTCTGGCAATCAAAGTGTTAACCCATCAGACTCTCTACTGCTTTATTGCAATTACTGTGATCGAAGAGGTGAGCCAAAATAGGAGTGACCTGAGGGGAAGTCAAATCAGGCTCGACAAACAGACACACAGAGGACATAAAGGTACATCATGCTGGGCACACACATACACATATACACACATACTGTATGCACAAAATCACACAGAGTAAACCTTGTCTGAGTGATGGCAGACTGGAGGTCTGCACTGATGCTGCACTGAGATCATGGATTTATTAAACAGAGACACCACACAGGCTCCACACTCATCACAGACACACTCACCACAGACACACACATCACAGACACGCAGTGCCAAAGTTGATGGGAGCCAAACACACACACACACACAGGGTATGTGTTGTCGTTGTTGCTTGCATGGCTGGTGCTGGTGTTTCATTGTGCAGCTGTGATCTCATGCAGGAGTGTGTGGTGCTGATGTGTCTATATGTGTATGTAGATATGTGTATATGTTGGGGAGGTCAGCTCTGTTAGCAGCCATCCCTCCCTCCACCACACTATCACACACCCCAAGGAAAATCAGCAAAGAGTGCGTGTGCAGCAGTGATTTCCAGTCATGTGCTGTTCATTCTATCCGATCACAGTTGCTCAGTTCTATACCTGAGTGTAAAAACAGATTCACATATTTCACAACATTTCTGCACATTACTGAAAACCATTGGTCTATAAATAAAACTGTTTTGTGTGTGTGTTTATTCACATATTCATCACAACTGGTGTGTTTTCTGAGTATGTGTGTAAGTTGACACTGTGTGTGTCACTGTCTGACCTTCCTCCTGTGGAACAGGTGGAAACAGCGACAGTGTGTTTGACGTAGAGAAGGCCGTGGGCACCATCATCATCTCCAAGCCTCTGGATGCTGAACAGCGCTCCTTCTACAATCTGACGGTGCAGGCTTCAGATGGCACCAACACTGCATACACGCAGGTATGGCACCACCTTTTATTGTTTGGTGGTATACAGTTCAAATCAAATCAAATCAAATCAAATTTTATTTATATAGCCCAAAGTCACAAAACACAGTTTGCCTCAGAGGGCTTTACAATCTGTACAGGGAGTGACACCCTCTGTCCTTAGACCCTCGGTTCGAGTGAGGAAAAACTTGCCCACCAAAAAACCCTTTTAACAGGGAAAAAAGGTGGAAGAAACCTCAGGAAGAGCCACAGAGGAGGGATCCCTCTCCCAGGACGGACAGACGTGCAATGGATGTCACGTGTACAGAACAAATCAACACAAACATATTGTACAATTACAATGAAATACAATAAATGATAGTATGATTACAGTAGCAGTGGAACTTGTGATAGAGTTAGAGGGACACAGATGCACAGCAGCAGTGAAACATTAACAGACTATAAACTATAGGAGAGATGTGGTAGCAATTATGACAGTGATGCTATATATAGTGGACATCAGCAGCAGACCACAGCAGCAGCCACGATCCACGAGAACCTGCTGGACGAGAAAGCACAGAAACTCCGGGGAAGAAGTTTAGTTAGTAACATGCGTTGACGATAATGGTGATGGGGAGAGAGAGAGATTGAGAGAGATCGAGAGAGAGAGAGAGAGAGAGAGAGAGAGAGAGAGAGAGAGAGAGAGAGAGGGTTTTCAGTAAAGGGAGATGTGACTGCATCTTCAACCATTACCGTGCCTGGCTAGGCATAACCCAGAAAGAGACAGGCGGGGGGGGGAGTCCCCCGGCAGTCTAGTCCTATGGCAGCATAACTAACGGATGACCTGAGTCAGCCCTAACTATAAGCGCTTTCAAAAAGGAAAGTCTTAAGTCTACTCTTGAAAGTGTTGACTGTGTCTGCCTCCCGAACCCAGAACGGTAGTTTGTTCCACAGAAGAGGAGCTTGATAGCTGAAAGCTCTGGCTCCCAGTCTACTTTTGGAAACTATAGGAACCACAAGAGACCCAGCATTCTGAGAGCGCAGTGGTCTAGAGGGGTAGTATGGTACTATGAGTTCTTTAAGATATGATGGTGCCTGGCCATGAAGAGCTTTGTATGTAAGGAGAAGAATTTTAAATTCAATTCTAGACTTAACAGGTAGCCAGTGCAAGGAAGCCAAAATGGGAGAGATGTGATCTCTGATCTTGGTTCCTGTCAGAACACGTGCAGCAGCATTCTGAATTAGCTGCAAAGACCTAAGAGACTTACTTGAGCAGCCTGATAACAAAGAGTTACAATAGTCCAGCCTAGAAGTAACAAATGCATGGACTAGTTTTTCTGCATCCGCTTGAGACACGATGCGTCTGATTTTGGCAATGTTGCGTAAGTGGAAGAATGCAGTCCTCGAAATTTGTTTTATGTGGACGTTAAAGGACAAATCCTGATCAAAAACAACTCCAAGATTCTTTACGGTGGAGCTGGAAGCCAGAGTGATCCCATCTAAGGTAACTAATTCTCCGGGAAGAGAATTTCTGAGGTGTTTAGGTCCAATTACAAGAACTTCAGTTTTGTCTGAATTCAGCATCAGAAAATTGTAGGTCATCCAACTTTTTATATCCTTAAGGCATGCTTGGAGTTTAGTTAATGGGTTGGTTTCATCAGGCTTGATCGACAAATATAATTGGGTGTCATCAGCATAACAATGAAAATTAATAGAGTGATTCCTAATAATGTTCCCTAGAGGAAGCATATATAAACTGAATAGAAGTGGTCCTAGTACAGAACCTTGTGGAACGCCGTGACAAACTTTAGTGTGCATGGAGGATTCATCATTGACGTGAACAAACTGAGATCGATCTAAGAAATATGACTTAAACCAGCTTAGGGCGGTTCCTTTGATACCAACTTGATGCTCCAGTCTATGTAAAAGAATTTGATGGTCAATGGTGTCAAATGCGGCACTAAGATCTAACAGGACAAGTACAGAGATGAGTCCTTTGTCTGATGCCATTAGGAGGTCATTTGTAACTTTGACTAGTGCGGTCTCCGTGCTATGATGCACTCTAAATCCTGACTGAAAATCCTCAAATAAACTGTTCTTATGGAGAAAGTCGCACAGCTGTTTAGCTACAGCTTTCTCAAGTATCTTAGAGAGAAATGGAAGGTTTGATATCGGTCTGTAATTGGCTAAAACCTCTGGGTCTAGGGTGGGCTTTTTAAGAAGAGGTTTAATTACGGCTACTTTAAAGGACTGTGGTACATATCCTGATAATAAAGACAGATTAATCATATCCAATAAAGAAGGGCTGACTAGAGGTAAGACATCCTTGACCAGCCTGGTTGGGATGGGGTCTAAGAGACAGGTTGACGGCTTAGATGAAGAAATTATTGAAGTTATTTGATGAAGGTCAATGGGAGAAAAACAGTCTAAATATATATCAGGTTTTACAGCTGTTTCCAGGATTGCTGTATCAGAATGCAGATCAGTGCCTGTCGAAGGCAAGGCGTGATGAATTTTGTCTCTAATAGTTATAATTTTATCATTAAAGAAGCTCATGAAGTCATTACTAGTTAGACCTAAAGGAATAGATGGGTCAATAGAGCTGCGGTTCTCTGTTAGCCTGGCTACAGTGCTGAAGAGAAACCTGGGGTTGTTCTTATTTTCCTCTATTAATGAAGAGTAATAGGCTGTTCTGGCATTGCGGAGAGCCTTCCTGTAGGTTTTAAGATTATCCTGCCAGACTAAGCGAGATTCTTCCAGTTTGGTGGTACGCCATTTACGTTCAGAATTACGTGCCACTTGCTTTAATTTGCGAGTCTTTTGGCTATACCATGGTGCTAACCTCCTCTGTTTAATTATCTTCTTTTTCAGAGGTGCAATAGAGTCTAGAGTTGTCTGTAATGAGCCTGTAGTACTGTCAACAAGATGATCTATTTGTGAGGGGCTAAAGGAAGCAGACAAGTCCTCTGCTACATTGAGACATGGCATTGAATTCAATACTGAAGGAATCACTTCCTTAAATTTGGCTACAGCACTATCAGATAAACATCTGCTGTAGGAGTTTCTGCAAAAAGGCTTATAGTCCAGTAATATGAACTCGAAGGTTATTAAGAAATGGTCAGATAGAAGAGGATTCTGTGGAAAGACTATTAGATGATCAATTTCGATACCATATGAAAGAACAAGATCAAGAGTGTGGTTCAGACAATGAGTCGGTTTATTGACACTCTGACAGAAGCCAATTGAATCTAATAAAGAGATAAACGCAGTACTAAGACTATCATTGTGGTTGTCCACATGAATATTAAAATCACCTACAATAATTACTTTATCTGTTTTGAGGATCAAGCCTGATGCAAATTCTGCAAATTCAGATAAAAATTCAGAGTAAGGGCCAGGAGCTCGATATACTGTAACAAATAGAATTGGCTGTAATGTTTTCCAAGTTGGGTGAGTGAAGCTAAGAACAAGACTTTCAAATGAATTATAATTTAGTTTAGGTTTAGGATTTATTAAAAGACTTGAGTCAAATATGGCTCCAACTCCACCACCTCGACCGGTACTACGAGGAATATGAGTATTACAATGACTGGGAGGAGTGGATTCATTTAAGCTAACATATTCATCCTCCTGCAGCCATGTTTCAGTAAGACAGAATAAATCAATATCACAATCAGATATTAATTCATTGACTAAAACAGCTTTAGAGGACAAGGACCTGATATTCAAGAGTCCACATTTAATTTTCTTATTTTGGACTGTTTGAGATGTTGATTTAATTTTTATTAAGTTTTTATGATGAACTCCTCTTCTGTTTGTTTTATCTTTAAATAATGTAGGTGGACGGGGGACAGACACAGTCTCTATACTAAAGGATTGGGTGGGCAGCTGCTCTAATGGAGGCGCAGAGAAGCGTGTAAGACTGCAGCTCTGCTTCCTGGTCTCAACTCTGGGTTGTCACGGCTTTGGTCGACTAATAAACTTGGCCATATTTCTAGATATGAGAGCTGCTCCATCCAAAGTGGGATGGATGCCGTCTCTCCTAATCAGACCAGGTTTTCCCCAGAAAGGTGTCCAATTATCTATGAAGCCCACATCGTTTGCTGGACACCACCTCGACAGCCAGCGGTGAAATGACGACATGCGGCTATACATGTCATCACTGGTCACATTGGGCAGGGGTCCAGAGAAAACTACGGAGTCCGACATCGTTTTGGCGTATGCACACACCGAAGAAACATTAATTTTAGTGACCTCCGATTGGCGTAACCGGGTGTCATTACCGCCGACGTGGATAACAATCTTACTGTATCTACGTTTAGCTTTAGCCAGCAGTTTCAAATTTGACTCGATGTCGCCCGCTCTGGCCCCAGGGATGCATTTGACTATGACCCCCGGTGTCGCTAACTTCACGTTTCGTAAAATGGAGCTGCCAATGACCAGAGTTGGCTTCTCAGCGGGTGTGTCGCTGAGTGGGGAATATCTGTTTGAAACGTGGAGCGGTTGGTGGTGTACCGTGGGCTTCAGTTTGGGGCTATGCCTCTTTCGGGCAGTCACCCAGCCTCCCGGCTGCTCGGGAACTACCGGGGGACGGCTAGCTGAAGCTACCTTCGGTGGTACCGCACCGACTACAGGGGACTGGCTAACTATAGCAGCTACTGACTGTTCGGTGGTGCGGTACCGTGCCTCTAACTCACTGAGCCTCGCCTCCAAAGCTACAAATAAACTACATTTATTACAAGTACCATTATCGCTAAAGGAGGACGAGGAGTAACTAAACATGAGGCACACAGGGCAGGAGAGAGCAGGAGAGGAGAGAGCAGGAGAAGAGAGAGCAGGAGAGCAGAGAGAAGCCATTGCTATAGTTGGGGAAGTTAGTGTGACTAACAGAAACTGGGAAAACTATCGGGTTGTGGTTGCTAGAGTTAAGAAACTTGTTCGTGCACAAACAGAACAAGTGTAAGGATAGTGTAGAGTTATGTAGGTAGTCACTGATGTGAAAAATATACGAAAATCTGTTTAGGTGAGCAGAGCAGAGAGCACCGTGGCAGCAACACCGATAACCGGAAGTGACAGAATTGCGCTTACCGTAAAGCACGTCGCACGTCGTCCAGGTGGGATCAGGTGGGAGGAGAGGAGGGATCCAATAAATGACAGTATCATCCGCATAATGGTGGTATGAGGCATTTGACAAGTTTGCGCACAAATCGTTAATGTAAACTGAGAACAGAATGGGTCCTAATACTGATCCTTGAGGTACACCTTTTGTGACCTCAAGAAAGGTGGAGCTAACTCCAGCCATCTGAACACATTGTGTCCTATTGACCAAATAATCAGCAAACCAAGAGGCAGCTTGTTTGGAGACGCCATTCCTATAGACAGTGATAGACAGTGTGCACGGATTTATCTGCCTAGGGGTGGCTGTGGCTCGGAGGTAGAGCGGGTCGTCCACTAATCAGAAGATCGGTCGTTCGATCCCCGGTTCGATCCCCTCCAGTCTGCATGTCGAAGCGTCCTTGGGCAAGATACTGTTCCTCGAACTGATGAGCAGTCGGCATCCAATGCCATCAATGTATGAATATGGGTAAATGAGATATGCACTGTAAAGCACTTTGAGTGGTCGGAAGACTAGAAAGGCGCTATATAAGTACAGTCCATTTACCTCTAATGTTCTGCTTATTATTACAAGACTCAAGCCCAGCTTCACACCTTTCCCATATGAACTTTCTTTAATTCAATACTTTAAGATCATGTTTACTTTTCCTGGAACTAGTTCCATTGGCATGTAGTGCATCTAAAAAATAATCCTCATTGAACAGAAAACTTGTGTCTGCATATTGTAAGTACAGAAGTCACAGTTGAAACAGGAAGTGTAAATTCTGACTACAACAGACAACTCACTAAACTGCAGAATTCTGGAGGGGCCAGAATAATATGAATATTAATAATAAGGCTTGACAACAGATGTCAACAAAAATCACTCATATTAAAAACTTTATTCATATTTATTCATTACAATGCAAAACAATCTAGGTGTTGCTTTGATACATGCATCAAGATAAGATATGATACGATAAGATAAAATAGGCTTTACTGATGGTCTGTATCTGTCCTCAAATAAAGATATTAATCTTCAGAAACTCTAATGAAAGCTAAAATGTTGATAGACCCCTGGTCAAAGAGATGTTAATGTAACTCTGTGGTTATTGTTGAGGCCATAGTCTGCAGTAGTGTTAAAGTGGAATGCATCTGTCAATATGATGCAATATCATACATCAGTAGCAAGAAGTGCAGCCTCCAAAGTAAATATTAAGTTGAATCAGGGTTTCAACTTGTTTCTTAGGTTATGAAGTTGACTGCTAGTTTTGCCTTTCTTTGTCTGTCTTTTTTCCACACACATATACATACAGACATACATACACACCTGTAAGAAGGGAGGGAGGAAGGTTCCCATATAGTGGGTCAATATGACATCAGGGAATGTTGAGCCACAGAAGGCCGGCTGCTGAACAGGGTTTACAGTAATTTTAGACTTTTGGTCTGGCAGCCCTCAGCTCTCGTCTCCACTTCTTTTCATGTTTTCTCTGGATAGGAATCAGTACAAATCTCAGGCTGCTTTTTCTGGATGTGTGTATAGTGCACACTGTCACTTTCCTCCAACTCCTGCTCCCGCTGCTATTTTGTACTTTGTGATCCTCAGAGTTCAGTTGGTATATTTTAGTAGGGGTCTGGTGAGTAGTGGCTCAGTGGACAGCACTGTTGCCTCACAGCAGGAAGGTTCTTGATCTTTTGTTTTCCCTAAGGGTTTGAAACTTTCTACCTATATTTCTGTTGATTTTCTCCTGCAAGACATGTAAAGCTCAAATTGTACTTTTCAAGTCCAAATTCAAGGGTCCATGTGACATATATTTTAGTGTATATATTTATATTTCACAGACATCTTAACAGACATCAATTGTCTATGTGCTGTCAAAAATCATTCTCTCCTCAAGAACTGTCTTTGCATGTCTTTGTAGTGTAGAGGCATTGATGAACAATGATGATGGCAGATAGCATTGGGTTACTTAACGTAATCCCTGGTTCTTTGAGGTGAGGTGTTTCACTATGGGAATCGCTTCTGGCAAGACCATTACATTCAAGTCTATAATTTTAGTCCAGGGATTATGTTAAGTAACCCAATGTTCTTTTTCTAACTTTGCTCGGTGTTTCACTATGGGAGATATAGACCACTCCGTTAATGCATAATCTCCCGAAGTCATCTGGCTCCTGACCCAGACTGGGATGACATCAACCAGTTTCTGAGGCACCAGATTCCAGCACTGCTTGAGCTAGGGTTGGACCTGAGACATCCAACCTATAGAATCTCACAAAAGTGGAGAATAATATGAATAATATGCGGAGAAGCCCAACTCGACGCCGCACAAATGTTCTCTATCCTAATTCCTTTAAACAGAGCCCATGATGTTGCCATGCTCCTGGTGGAGTGTGCCTTCAAACCTGCAGGGAGCTGCCGGCCCCTGCACCTGTAAGCTAGCCCTATAGCTAGCCAATGTGACAGTCTCTGTCGGGAGGGTGGCTTCCCCTTGTGGGACGTGGCCCAAGACACAAACAGCTGATCGGTTCCACGGAAGCTGGCTGTCCTGTTCACATATACACAGGGCACAGTCTTCAATCTGCCCTCCTCCGCTGACCCAAACGGCGGAGGATAAAAAGCCTTCAATTCCACTGTGGGGCATCTGTAAGCGTCCACCACCTTAGGTATGAACGCCGGGCTGGCCCGTAAACACACCTTACACAAGCCCGGCGCAAACTGCAAGCAAGCCGGGCGGGTTGATAGCGCCTGTAAATCACTCACTTGCTTCGCAGTAGTCAAAGCGAGGAAGAGAGCGGCCTTGAGTGACAAATACTTCAGACCCACCACCTCCAAAGGTTCAAATGGATGTTGTGAGAGAGCGTCTAACACCACGTCCCATAATGGCACTATAGACCTGGAAACTGGCAGTTTATAAAGCGGCATACCAACGGATGCTGGCCTGCCAGCTTATCTCCCAAGCCTATGTGGCATGCTGAAATAGCAGCCAGATACACCTTGATAGTGGAAAAGGCTTTACCCTTTTCCAGCAGGTCTTGGAGAAAACAGAGAATGTCTTTCACTGAGCACTGAAATGAAACAATATGTCTGGCCTCACACCACTCCTCAAACAATCGCCACTTGTGTGGCAACTGTATAATGAGTGAGTGGATGAAGCCCTTGCACACTGAACAGTGTCGATCATGTTCTGAGGCAATCCAACAGTGCCCAAATGTAACCTCTCACGGCCAGGCCCAGAGAGCCACCTGCTCTGGATTAGGGTGGTAAATCTCCCCCCTGGGAGAGAAGAGGTCCCTGTGCAGCGGCAGGGGCCAAGGTTGGCCTGAAAGTAACTGAACTATCTCCGTTATCCAGTGTATGGACGGCTACCGTGGTACATTTGACATTGCCCCCTCCGTGTTTTGAGCCGCCGGCCAGTAATATTCAGTTTAGCCGTGGCTCATTTGCAAACCTCGTACAAGTTGTTATCCACCGGAGCGGCTGCTTCGGTTGAGAAAGTAGAGTCTTCCTCTCCTTCCTCCATGTCATCCAATTTGAGGATGTCAGAACAGATCTCAACAGGTCTGCATCGTCATCTCCCTCCTGCCCAAAGACATCTTCGAACAGCGGGGGTACGGGCTCAACCTCCTCCATCGAATCCGCCCAGTCCCTTGGGGCTTGCGGCTGACGGGTAGCATGGATCTCCTGAGTGGTATCTGAAGCGGCGAGGGAGGGGTCCCTGCTGTCAGTACCTGTCACAGCCACTCTCAATCTCCTCTCCAGGATCTTCATCAGGTTCATGGTGCAGCAATGTGCACAAACCTGCATGTCTGCTAGTGCCACCTGAGCATGCTTAGCTCCCATGCACTCGATACACATAGGGTGGGGGTCTCTGCCCGAAATCGTAGCTCCACATGATGTGGGGCAATGGCGGGAAGAGCCCTTCCCCTCCTTCTGCCCGGGTCCTATGACGGGGGCTGCAGGAACAGACATGCCAACTGGGGGAGAAATGTGGTACTAGGGGTGAGCCCAGTTTAAAATGTTTTATTGGGGTATATAGTCAGTGTGAGCCTAACTATAACCTGTCGTGTGGAGAATAGTCAGCCGCTACACGTTAACTATGCTGCGAATGACGGTGGCACACAAGCTAATGTGAGCACCTAGCCAAGCTCGAGTGAACGTAGCCTGAAGCTAGCAGGACGTCTGGTAGGTGAGCATCTGGTGACCTGTCGGAAAGCTTGCCACAATGCGGTCGCAATCCCACTGTAAGTAACCGTCAATAGTCCAGAGTCTGTCTGTGCTGCACTAGGCAACGTTTCCCTTAACAGGACGTCTGATAGCAGTTAAGCTTGCAACCAACTTGACAACCAGATGCACTGAGGGAGCTCTCGTAATTCCTCTGAGGAGGAAAGTGAGAATGGTCCCGACGGGGCAGTCGACTGTGGTATATAGAGGGGGCCGGGCCTTCCCCACACGTTGACTTGTCTGTCAGAGACAGACGTTGTGTCATTGAAGCTTCCGTAATGGTCTCGCCAGACACAATTCCCATAGTGAAACACCGAGCAAAGTTAGAAAAAGAACTTCAGACAGTTTCTGTCCTCAAAGGCATTTATGGTGTTGCATATGTTCACATATGTTCACAAGTTGACTTGAAAAAATAGCTGTGTGAAGAATAAAAAGAGTGCTTGACAGAGAGACAAATGACAAATATTTGACAATTTTAGTCATGGCCACTTCACACTGTGATTGCTCAGGTGTACTGTGGTGTGAATGTATATTGACTAAAATTCTCAAATATTTGTCATTCTGGAACACACACTCTACAACAATGGTTGCAAATCTGTTGTAGTTCTTTTACTCACAAAACAAAAAAGTCTATAAATGATAGATAATAAGTCATAAAAATAAATATTTTATAGTGAAGTGTGGAGGATGAATTAAGGAGACTCAGCCTGAGTCTGTAGTCTGTAGGCAGTGAATACTTCTGTAATGCTTGCCAGATGGCAGCTGGGTGAACTGGCTAAAAAAAAAGCATATATATTTAGAGCCAGTGTTTAGTTTGTCCATTTGAGGCAACTACAGGTCTCTATGGCTGACTTGCTAAGATCCACAGCTGTGATATAAAATACCAATTCTAAGGTAACAAAAACATAACGATTCATGTTTTCAGACTGATGAGAACAGAGAATATATATATAACAGAGAACAAATTTGGAAGAAAGATGATTAATAATTCAGAGAAGTAACCAAACCTCCAGTTGAGTTAAATGGAAGTTGTGTAGTTAAAAGGTATAACAGAGCTCAGGAGCCTAAGCATGTTCCTGTAGCTACTATAGCTAATGGATGTGACTGGATGCATGCTACACAAGGAGACCACAACTACTGTGACTAATCAACTTCCTGTGTTTTCTCTTACAAATTCCTGCTGCTCTTTAAGGTTGTTAATAGAAGACAACATTGAAGTCCAGTTTGATATGCAATCTATATGATGTAATAAGTTGTACATACAGTTTAGTGTTCTGGGTTGAACTGGTGAAATCTCACGCTTGAACTAAAAATCAAAATCTACAGAAAGATTTGTACAGCAGGCCTGTCTTTATCTCCTTGTGTTAAGTATGAACCACTTTATGTTGACATTTTTCACCAATCTCTTCCTCCCTTCTTTTCAACAGCCTGCTAATCAGTCTGCCCAGACCTACCTCCTCTTCTTAGCATGCCAAATTCTATCACAGCCAGACTGCACCAGATTCTAACCTCTTTCCCTCTGCTTAGCTCTATTCTGCTGCCCCTGGCTTCCAGCCCTGGCCTCTTACCTAAACCAGGGTTGGAATCCTGCCACCCATGCCCCAAAACTCTACAGTGGGCACACAGCAACACTAATATGATACATTTTTACAATAAGTAGGTACATGACTGAGCTCAGTGATCCATCAGACATTTGTGGTGAAGAGATTTTGTATCCCTTCTTGATGAACTCCGGAGCTATATTTAAAGCAGCATGGCGACCATGTGATGAGTCAGGAATCACAGCACCTGCCCACGCAATATTTGAGTCTTGAGTTATTTATGTGTTTCATCTCTTTCATCTCTTCCTGCTACAGTATTTTGTCCATTACAACACATTGGAGAAAGTACAAATTTTATTGCATGTAAATGAATGAATTTTAGCAATTAATGGCTAGATTTGTGCATTTATTTTATTTCCTGTGACCTATTTTCCCATTGCTGCATCCTACTGCTTCAGCCCTGGTCTCTTACAGGGTTTGATAAAAATTACTCTTAAGTCATTCCTTTCATTTGCTACTTTTCTCTCTCTTCTATCTGCATTCCTACCTGTCTGTCTCTGCCTCTCCTGCTGTATTTTCCTGACTCATGCTGAGCTTGATCACCAGTCACCTGTGACTCAGGAACTTTCCATGAGTCATTACACAGGCAAACCACAAACACACTGCATGACTTCTCTGCAATTTGTACAATGATGCTGTTTCAACTGTGTTCATTATTGTTCAGTCTGTTATATAATTCCAGTGACACTGATGACAGTCCAGTACAGTGATAAGAGTGCTTTTGTCAAGATATCTTGTATTTCTTAACACCGCTAATTTATCTGTCATCAAGTTCATCAAAGTTGAACTCTACACGAAAGCACCACAGAAATGTACTTTGTCTCTGGGGGTGTATACTGATTGTAGCACTGAAGGCACTGATTTTATATGAAATTTTATTGTTATGAACCCAGAGAGGAGGGAGTTTACATTAGTGGTACACAACGACAATGTACTGTATGTCCCTGTGGGAATGAAACACCTGAGCACTTAAGAGGCTGATACAGCAAGGGACTGGTGAAACTGGGATGTTATAACAGCACTGACGGACAAAACATGAACTTCATCCAGTTATTTCCTCCTGCTGTACAGAAACATGTGAATCCACTTTACCAAACTGGTAAATGGTAGTGTTTTGGAGATTCATAGGATAGAAACCCCCTCAACCATGAAAAAAACTAAGGTTCATTTTTTTCTCCTTGAAATCCCTCTCTGTGCATCAAGAGCAGGATAATACAACTCAGTTGATCAGTGATGTCTTCTTTCATCACTCTCATTTTTCTCTCTTTGTCAATGTTCCAGGTTCACATCACTGTTATGGACTACAATGACAATCCTCCTATCTTTTCCCAACCAATATATGATGTTACCATTTCTGAAGACACACCAACTGACACTGAGGTGGTCCAGGTTCTGGCATCAGACCGTGATGAGCATCACCGGCTGACTTACTCTCTGCAGAGCTCGATAGACCCCGGTAGTATGCGTCTGTTCCGCATCCACCCCACCCTGGGTACCATCTACACTGCTCAGAGACTGGACCATGAAGCCTGTGCCCACCACATCCTCACCGTCATTGTAAGTCTATGTCACTCTCTCTGCCAATGCCAATGCTGTGGCTCTTCGCACACTTCCACTGATGGGGGTGCAATATTTCCTTTCCATTTTTAGAATTATTGTATTATCTTGGGGTCATTCCCTCAGTTTGTAGAATGATTTGACTGTTGGTCTGGTCACTGGGGGCATGAGTTGAAGTTGGTTTACAAACTTCTGTCTCAGTAACACAACCACATGGTCGCTCTTCCTGAATGCTAGCAGAGATTCTGCTCTGGAGCTGTTTTTGAATGGTGTGTAGCACTGATCAATATTTGTTTCATTTGTGGTGCAGTCATTGTGTTAATGGAAGTTAGGGGAAACCTCCTTAAGGTTGGACTGAATAAAGTCTCCATCAGCAGTGAGCACAGCAACAGGATTACTGGTTTGTGAGCAGTCTGTGATGATGACTGATTAAATTCCCTTAGTATTATGTGCAGTTTACATTTGCTTGTCAATAACTCTGAATCAGGTGAGCAAGAACAGGCTAGTTGAGTGTGCCTGAAAGAGCACACTATCTATTATTCCCCACGCCTATTATTATTCTTATGCCTATTTTTTGGCACACTATCCTCCTGCAGTTTTGGTCAGGCTACATAGTTTGAATGTTAGCCATTTTATCCTTCTCTCTCACAGACACAAACACAAGACAAAAGGCTTTCAAAATAAGACTCTCTCCTTAACAGACACAAGCACACACACACTGACAGCTATTTAATGTATGGGGGTTGGAACACTGTCAGGCACGCTCAAAATTTCTTTAGAATTTTTTTAGTATTGTAATATCATCACTGTAACACCGATCCTTATTCACCATAAAGCAACAGTCGAGCCAGAGGCAATTTTCAAGTTTGTGCTCTCATTCCTGAAGTCTACATAAATTTAGCTATTTTTTTGTTGTTGTTTTTGTTTAGTATTTCATTAAAAACATTTAGAATTTTTTAATTACATGTTCATCAAATTTAATTTTATTTGTTGTTAACAGGTGAAGGACCAAGAGTTCCCATACAGAAAGAACCTGGCTCGTGTGCTAATAGAAGTGGAAGATATAAATGACCATGTACCCATCTTTACCAGTGCTCTGTATGAAGGCTCTGTCTATGAGTCAGCAGCAGTGGGATCAGCTGTGGTCCAGGTCACTGCTCTGGACAAAGACAAAGGAGAGAATGCAGAGCTACACTACTCCATTGAAGCAGGTAGATACCTTTGACAGCTACTACCCTTTAAATGCCTTTAAAATAACACTTTGATAAGTTGTTTTTTTTTTTCTTTGTTTTTGATTTTTCAACAGGGAACACTGGAGATGCATTCCGTATTGAACCAGTTTTGGGTATCATCACTGTTGCACATGACCTTGACTTATCCAGCATAGGCCATTATGTTCTCACTGTCAGAGCTACAGACAAGGGCTCCCCTCCTCTGTCCACCACTACTATAGTGCGTATTGCTGTCACCCTCTCTGACAATGCTGGCCCAAAGTTCCCTCAGCCTGAGTACCAGGCTGAGATCTCAGAGAATGCTGTGGTAGGGACCTCCATCACCACAGTGAGTGCAGTTAGCCAGTCTACCCTGACATATGACATCAAGCAAGGCAACACTGATCATGTTTTTCAGATAAATCAGTACAGTGGAGTGATTACTACTCAAAAACCCCTAGACTATGAGACCACAGCATCTTACACCCTCATAGTTCAGGCTATAAACATGGCTGGAATGGCCTCCAATGCTACTCTCCTAATCCAGACAGTGGATGAGAACGATAACCCTCCAGTTTTCCAGCAGCTTCACTATCGTGGCAGCATCAGCGAGGCAGCACCAGTCAACAGTGTGGTCTTAAACTCAGATGACTCACCTCTAGTAATTAAAGCCATTGATGCCGATCGCAACCAAAATGCACTGTTGGTCTACCAGATTGTTGAAGACACTGCAAAAATGTTTTTCACGGTGGACTCAGGAACTGGCTCCATCAGAACCATTGCTAATCTAGACCATGAGACAATGGCTATCTTTCACTTCCATGTTCATGTGAGGGACAATGGCAGGCCACAGTTGACAGCAGACAATCCAACTGAAGTTACAATCCAAGTGGTTGACACAAATGATTCACCCCCTCGCTTCACTCAGAATACCTATGAAACAGTCCTGTTAATCCCCACGTATGTGGGAGTAGAAGCTTTGCAGGTTTCAGCTATAGATCCTGACAAGGATGTCTCTACAGAGCTCACCTACTCGCTGACTGATGGAGTACTGGAGCACTTTGCCATCAAACCTTCCAGCGGCGTCATTATAGTCAAACAAATTAATTTCTCCAAAGAACGCTTCCGCTTTAGTGTTAAAGTTTCAGATGGGAAATTCTCCAGCACAGCTTTAGTGACCATTCTTGTCCGAGAAGCTCTGGACTCTGGTCTCAGCTTCAGCCATAGCCTGTACTCTTCATCTATTCAAGAGAATGTGTCAAATATCACCAAAGTGGCTGTGGTCAATGCTGTGGGAAGCCGTCTCAATGAACCATTGAAATACACCTTGTTGAATCCTGGGACTTGCTTCAGAATCCGTCCAACTTCTGGCGTCATCCAAACTACAGGTATACCCTTTGACCGTGAAGAGCAAGAGTTTTATGAACTGATTGTCGAGGCAAGAAGGGAGCACGACCGTCTTCATGTGGCCAGAGTTATGGTTAGAGTCCAAGTTGAGGACATAAATGATAATGCCCCTGTGTTTATTGGACTTCCTTATTATGCAGCTGTTCAAGTTGAAGCTGAGCCAGGATCACCCATTTTCAAGGTCATGGCAGTAGACAATGATAAAGGGATTAATGGAGAGGTATCTTACTATCTCAAGGATGATCACGGTCACTTTGAGATCAACCGGCAGACAGGTAGTCTCAGCCTCAAGAGGGCTTTTGAGTCTGACTTGTCCAATGTGGAATACCAGATGGTGATATATGCCAGAGATGGAGGTTATCCACCTCTCTCGTCTACTTTAGAGTTCCCCATTACTGTAGTCAACAAAGCCATGCCTGTCTTTGACAAATCATTTTATTCTGTTTCTGTGAATGAAGATGTGGCTGTGCACACTCCTATCCTTGGCATTAATGCCACTAGTCCTGAAGGTCAAAACATCATGTACACTATTGTTGACGGAGATCCATCCCTGCAGTTTGACATTGGTTTTGACACTGGTGTCATAAGTGTCATCCACACTTTGGATTATGAAACAGCGTCTTCTTACCACTTGACCATCAGAGCCACTGATTATCTAACTGGTGCTCGGGCGGAGGTTGATGTAGATCTGGCTGTCCATGATGTAAATGATAACCCACCTATCTTCCAGAAAATGTCCTACAGAGTAGTTTTGTCTGAAACAGCCATGATTGGAACTCCTGCACTTCAAGTTATTGCTACTGACAAAGACTCAGACAGGAACAATGTTGTCCGCTACCAGATCTTCTCAGATTCACATAACAGCACTGATTACTTTCACATTGATAGTAGCAGTGGATTAATCCTTACAGCACGGATGCTAGACCATGAACAAGTCCAGAAATATGACTTCATTGTCAGGGCCACCGATAATGGCTTCCCACCATTGAGCAGTGAAGTATCAGTTATTGTTGTGGTGAATGACATGAATGACAACCCTCCAGTTTTCAACCAGCTGCTTTATGAGGCATACGTAAATGAGTTAGCACCTAGGGGTCACTTTGTAACTTGTGTCCAGGCCTCAGACGCTGACAGCTCAGATTTTGACAAGTTGGAATACAGCATTCTGTCAGGAAATGAAAGAATGAACTTTGTGATGGACAAAAAGACAGGAATCATCACATTGTCCAGCCACCGAAAGCAAAGAATGGAGCCTGCCTACAGCCTCAATGTTTCCGTGTCTGATGGGGTGTTCACCAGCACTGCACAGGTTCATGTTAAGGTACTGGGGGCCAACCTGTATAGTCCAGTGTTTGGACAGAATATGTATGAGGCAGAGATAAGAGAGAATTCTGCTGTGGGAACCAAAATTATACAGGTTAGTGGTATTGAAATTCATTGAATTGAATATAATCCATTCTTGAAATATGTTTTTCCATTGCATACATGCATACGTACATATGTCTGTATTGACTAATACATGGTTTTTATTTCAGGTCAAAGCAACTGATGCAGACCCTGGAGTGTTCGGTCACATAGTTTATACTTTTGTTAATGATTTGGGCAAGGACCAATTTAACATTGATGCAAGTGGTCAGATCACCTCTGTAGAAAAGCTTGATCGTGAGGACCCAGGCAATAAGGACATTGTTTTGACAGTAGCAGCCCAGGACTCAGGTGGACGTGTCTCGTACTGTACAGTACAAGTTACTTTGTTGGATGATAATGACAATGCACCTCGCTTCCGTGCCACAGAGTACAGAGCTTCAGTCAAATCTGATGTGGCCAAAGGTTTTTTGGTGACACAAATTCAGGCTTATGATCCTGATGATGGGATTAATGCCAGGGTGACATATTCACTTTACAGTGAGGCACATGTTCCTGTGGTAGACATTTTGGAGATAGACCCAGACAATGGTTGGATGGTGACTAAAGGCAGCTTCAGCCACCTGAGGAACTCTGTATTATCTTTTTTTGTGAAGGCTGTGGATGGAGGAAATCCAGTCCGACACTCTCTAGTGTCTGTCTACATTCATGTTCTTTCTCCAGAAGCCTTCATTCCTTCATTTGGCCAACATCAATACTTATTTAGCATGCCAGAGGACACCCCCATAGGTTCAGCCATAGGAACAGTGCGCCTCAACACTCCTCCTGAATATGCCTCACTCTCTACTATCTTTGCCTTGGTTAATGGAGAGACTGGAGAAAACAACCAAGATGGGGTGTTTGTTGTGGAAAAGGATACAGGTTTAATCAAGATTGATAAGCCCTTGGACCATGAGATGATCAAAGGATACCACTTCAAAGTCACTGCCATTGTAAAACAGGCTAAGCTGGATTCTGTGTCTTCTGTCGATGTTGAAGTCAAAGTCTTGGATCTAAATGACAATAAACCAACCTTTGAGGCCAACTTCTATGAGGCCACAGTTATGGAGGGAATGACAGTTGGGACCAGAATCATTCAGGTTCAAGCACTAGACCCAGACTCAGGAGCTAATGGTCAAGTAACATACAGTCTTGGGACTTTAATCCAGTCAGAAAAGGACTCAGACACATTGGTTGGCACCTTTAGCATTGACAGCAATACAGGCTGGATCTCCACCCGCAAGGACCTGGACCATGAGACCAATCCATCCTACACATTTACAGTGGTAGCCTCAGATCTCGGAGAGACCCTGTCTCTTTCCAGTACCACTACTGTGACGGTAGCAGTGTCGGACATAAATGACAACCCACCAAGGTTCCTAGAGCAACACTACTTTGGTTCAATTCAGGAGAGTGACCCACCAGGTGAGGTGGTGGCTGTTCTAAACACCAGAGATGATGACAGCTCTGCTGTTAACCGACAAGTCAGCTACCACATAACTGGTGAGTACCGCTGTAAATGTCAGTGCATTGCAACTGTATCACCAGACTAAAACATTGATTGGACAATTCTGAAAAACACTAGTAAAGTTTTGTTTTTTATCATGCATTACACTGCCCATATTTTTAAGTTCATTCTTTTATCTATTCAGTATAGTACTGCAGTATTGTTAAGGTTTAGGAAAATATCATGGTCATGGCTAAAAGGTCAATGTTAATTGACCATGTTGTATGGACTGGTCGTACAGCAGACATTTTGACACATCCTAACAGGAAGCTCAAATGTATTAATGATTGGTACATTCCACTTAGGGAAGGTGCCACTACTATGCCAATCATCCAATATGGATAGTGTATTGTGTATTAAGACCCATCTCTAAAATCATAGTACCATTACCATTGTATAGTGTTATCAACTAATATTCACTAAAATCAATCAACCTGGATTAATGCTTCCTAGTTCCCAATCGATGATCAAAGACAAAAAAAAAAAAATTCAGATGATTTCAACAGTTTTTACATATGAATACTGAACTGGACAATAAGAGACATACAAACATGATTTGGTCTTGTTTTGTTAGTGCCTATTATTATTCTTATTCAAAAAGAAATACTACTGGTCTAGTGATCCCAATTAAGACTTTAAAACCATTGGTGATGGTCACCATTCATACAGAGTGGAACTCAAAGCACTTTACAATGAGGTAAAAGATTTTTTTTTTGGTGGCATCTCTGGCACAACACCTGCAACTGAAATATGCTTATTTTTTCCATCAACAAATTGAGAGACATTTTAGACAAAGTTGTTGTTTGAGGCCCAAGGTCCAGAGAATCAGGTCTGGAGTAGTTCTCTTACCGTAAATTTAATCCCTTGGGTAGAGCATGCAGGAGGAAGAGATGACTCATCTGTAATGATGACTGTGAACTTCACAAAATGACCACAAATTACAAAACTAAGTGTGTTGAGGCAGAGAATAGGATACTGACCTAAAGAACCTGTATCCGGATTTTCCGACCAGAAGAATAGGGTCTCGTAAATCATGAAAATCCTTTTTTTTTTCTTTGCGAGGGGCGTACCTACGATGCTGCTTTGTGTGAAGTTCCATCATAAGCAGTGACAGCGGTTATTATGTTTACCCCCCCCCCCATCATGGAAGGTGTGCTGCATATTTTCCTGCTTTTTTGTCCGCTGCCAATCACACCTATGGAAATATACTATCCAGACTGAAGCTGATGGCAATAGAAAAACTATGATATCAAAATATCCTTTTAAAAAGTCCTACACATCTCATGCAGTATATTCTATCTGGTTGTATGCGCAATACTTACAAAAAACCTTGCTAATGAAATTATTTCTGGCAGAAAGCCCTGAAGCCAAACTAGTAACTGTCACTACAAACCTGTGGTTAAAGATAATTGTGCTTGCGACTGAGAGCAACAACTGTGTTTGCATGTGTCATGTAGTCCTGCCTTGGCTATGCTGCCATGCGGTTAAGATCCCAAAACACTACAAAGCAGCCAAAGTGACCTATGATAGGCTACTGCTATGCCAGCTGATATAACAAAACAAATTGATCAGTATCACCTGTGTGTCAGCAGATATGTCTCATAGACAAGCTAACATTTACCCAGGAAAATCAAGGGAGGTCAGTGTCATAATGTTCTCCAGATGTCCAGGAGGAAAACTGTTTCCATGACAAACAAAGACTGAAGGTACAAAAAGATATACAGTATATCAGTCAAAGGAGGGAGTCTTCAGAACAAAAGGTGAAAGGAAAGCAAGATGAATGCTGAAGTTATATTAATAATGCAGACAATAGATCAAAGAAATGGCTTTGCTAATCTGCTATCTTCTCATTGATACAAAAAAGGTAAAAGTTAGGACTCCCCAGGAAACTAAGACAGAGGACTACCATTCCAACAGGGCAGCTAATGAAGGATTTCTGTAATGAGTATCAGCCTGGAGTGAATGACATGTGAGTGACAATGTGACACTTGACAGCTAAAGAGGAAGGAAGTTAGGAGGAATGAGCTGCTTCTACAGCACAGGCAGGGAAAGAATAAAATATATAGATAACAGAATTGTCTGCAGAAAACGAGCTGTCAAAAATAGACAGATGTGACCTTTCTCACTTCCTGTAGAGAACCACTTGATGTTACTCAATAGAACAGTGCACCACAAATCAAAAAAGAGCACAAAGAAACATACCTTCTTGCTGTAATAAGATCACCTCAGTGTCATATATAGTGACACTGATGAAGCCTGACAGATGGGAAGATCATTGATTTGATTTCTTTGGTTTATATACTTGATGGAAATTAGGAGATGACATGATGAACATTTAATCAACTATAAACCAAGATACATAGTAATATTACTTTATGTGTGTCATATTACACCATGGTGAGGTGTTATATCACTTGTGAATACTTTTTGCCCACCTTTTCCTCTATATATCAGTTTGATCACATTATTACTGGAAAAACCTTAACATTTTTCACAACATAACATTAGTTAATATCCATCATTAATTACTGCAGACCTAAATTGATGAACCTTTAATTGTTGACTCCCTGGACTGAGCCAGAACCATAATCATTCTCTCATGCTAGACTATATCCATCACCTAAATGGCTAAAGACAATCCTAATAGGCACATTAAGGCCCAAGTTCAGGTCCAGAGCAGCCAGTTAAAGTAAGTAAACCCTTAATTGGAGTGTGGTGATTCTATAACCCGGTGTAATTGTTTTATTGGTGCTCCTTAAGCCTGTGAATCTGTGCTTGAGCCTGCTCATTTGTACTGTGAATGTAAGGTGAAACCAACAAAGCATTTGAGCTCCATCAAGCCATGCACTTGTGTGAACGTGAAAACTTGCAGTCTTGCAGTGCATTAGTGCATACATTGCACAAAGAGGTATAGATACTGTGGCTGCACTCTACTAAATGCAGGGTTAGCGGATTGGAATTAAGAGTTACTACTATCAGGGACAAGTTTGAGTGAGAGCTTTGACCTGTCTTGGCCTGGGACTGATATCACAGGATTATTGATTAACCAGCTAAGTCTAGGGTTAACCCTGACCTTTTCACTTGAATTCAAATTCTATTATCATCGTAATCAATAGCACAAGCCAAATCTGCAGGTAGCATTTTTTGTTTTGGCTTACAGCTTAGAATGTATGCTACCTCGTCACTAACTGTCATTGTTACGTGAGGATTCCGCATGGACAGAAAAAAAATGATAATTAAAAAAAAGCATTTCACTAATCCATAAAGTTACAGTCCTTAAGATTTCAGTGTTGGTTGATTTGGCGAGTTGTGTAGTTTAATATGACGGGTCACAAAACTCTGGGGCAGCAAAACAAACTGTTGACAGTTAAATAACATCTGGCATTTTGAAGTTTGGCCTTTTTTCATCATTCTGTGACAATTTGTCACACTGTCACAATTTCCTGTAACTACTTCAGACTAGGTTTTCATGAGACAGGCACCTGGGATTGTGATTACTTCATATAAAAACTGAAAAACTTCACTTTGTATGAACTAACAATCTGTATCCATGATAATCACAGGCCTTTGTATTTCTATCTGTTAATCTGTTATTAAAGTAAAGTCCTGTTTCTGTTCTGCCTGGTTGCTGGTCAGCTACAGTGCTGGCAATCAGCGGTTCAGGCTCTGATGGCCCCCTCAGACACAATGTGATCTGCAGTGGACTCGCTGCTCGGTTCAGCACACTCAATAACACTCAACACATGCACTGTTCTGCATGCCATGCTCATGCTGCATTTCTCAACACATGAAAAACTGTTCCAAATAGCCCTTTAAAGTATAAAGTAGTGATTTCAGAGCACAGTGCTGCTGTTGCCATGTTGTGTCTGAAAGGGCCATAAACATCTATATTCTGTTAAGCTTTAAGAGAAACAAATGAAACAGTTGAGATAAAACAAATAAACCAAAATAAATAAAATCTTCATAGTGAATTTCAGCATTAATATATGCTGTACATGAAACATACTGTAGGCTTGGGTAGAAGGAGAAACATACAATACATGCATTCCAAAAAATTTGTACGAGTTGTCAACTGGAGCCACATGACTTGGACCCGAATGAATAAATGGAATGGCTCGATATCCACCCCAACCCCCAGATTAAAGTGTGAGAATTAACACTCAACACATTTTCATTTATATTTTTGGATAAGAAAATTATGGGATTACAACACTGACATAAATCGTGCACGCATAATGAGACCCATGCGCATGCAAATCAAACATCTGCAAGCACATATTGTTTTTTCAAGCATTTCAAAGCACTCGCAAGCTATTTTGTATCCTGCATCTCTGCACCCTGGAGCAATATTGTAGCCCGCAAGGAGAAAAACACACTTGAGCGTGCACAGAGTCCACTAGCTCACGTGTGCGCAGATGCAGGATACAAAATAGTAATACAGTAATAGTAAATAATACAAAATGTGCATGCGGATGTTTGATTTGCGGTCTCATTACGCATGCGCGATTAATGTCAGTGTTCTAATCCCATAGAAAATTAACATCAGTCAATCATTTTGCACCAAGGATGTGGTTAGTTTAGATCATCTGACAGACAGCAGATGAACCGCAGATTATCACATTCATGTATAAAAATTATAATTATAATTTTATATAACATTCAGCTCTTCATTTTTTTCAAGTTAATTTAAAAGCAACCAATAAACATTTTGAAATGGGTTTTTGTGAGGGATGCATAATGACTCATTTAGGCCTGGAAAAGTTCAGAACTTGGACTTGACATGTTGGACTCAGAACATACAAAACAAAGGCTTACTTCTGACTTGACACACTTGAGACACTTTTACAGGAACTTTTGCTTGAGTAAAATATGTTTGCACACAACCCTCTGCTTCATTTATAACATCGTGCCTAAAATGTTCATACTGCTTCTGTGATTAACTACACCTGTCCCTCTCTCTGTGTTGTCTAGGTGGAAACTATCGTGGTGTGTTTGCTCTGGGTCTGGTTCAGGGTGAATGGAAGATGTATGTGAAGTGGCCATTGGACAGGGAGGAACGCAACCTCTACACAATCAGTGTCACTGCTAGTGATGGACTTTTTGTTTCCCAAGCAACAGTGGAGGTGACAGTGATAGACACCAATGACAATAGCCCCATCTGTGATCAGGTAAGCTCCTTTTTAAAGTGCAGATTCAACCACAGTAGCAAATGACAATAGGCCTGCTACAATAATTTGATTAAGTTACCTGTAAATGTAGTCATTGTCAAAGGTTCACCAAGCTTTCATATTGTCATTTCATTCCGGTGACTGACTCCTGTATATGTGTGTCTGCAGGTTGTGTATACTGCCTCCATTCCAGAGGACCTTCCAGTCAGCAGTGTGCTGCTGAGGGTTGGAGCTACAGATGCTGATATGGGCATCAGTGCATGGATCCAGTACTCTCTACATGGTCCTGGATCCCAGGACTTCAGCATAGACCCGGACAGTGGTATGGGCAGCTGCACAGTACATATCTCTTGAACACTTTTTTCACTGAACTTCCATAAATTACAACTGGAATGAAGCATACAGTTTACACACTTTGACTCACATTTATTCCTATTGATACATGTTTGACACACTCATGCCCATCCCATATTGCTCCACATGTTGTTTCTTTCCTGCCCAGGCGAGGTGAAGACAACTGTGGTTCTGGACCGTGAGACAACACCGAACTACCAGCTGGTTGCCCAGGCAACTGATGGTGGTGGGCGGTGGTGCCGTGCAGAGGTGCAGCTGGTAGTGACTGATGTGAATGACAACCCGCCCATCTTCACCTTGTCACAGTACACTGCCAGCGTCTACGAAGATACCGCCCCCAAAGCCCTGCTAACCCGCATCCAGGCCATAGACCCTGATGAAGGTGATACTACAATACTAGTATTACATGTGGTGGTTTAGATAAACTTCACCTAAATCGATAAGTCATTAAAACATCCACTGATTGTTTCATAAACTAATTGGCCTTACTGGAAGACAGTGAGACAGTCTGGTTTTCTTGCTCCTGAGGACTTTTAAATCTCTCATGTGTACCTGACACTCCTCTTCTGGCTCTGCAGCAGGTCCAGGCCGTATGGTCACCTACTCCCTGGCCAACTCTGCAGGAGGTTCCTTCTCCATTGATAAGGCTTCAGGCATCGTGGTTTTGGAACGCATTCTTGACCGTGAAGTTCAGCCTGCATATCAGATAACAGTTCATGCCTCTGACTTGGGTCAACCAGTGCCATGCTCCTCATTGGTCAACGTCACAATCACTGTGCTGGACATCAATGACAACCCGCCAGTGTTTGAGCGTCGTGATCAGCTGGCGACAGTGCCAGAGGATGTGGGAGTGGGAACAGAGGTTCTGAGAGTTTATGCTGCCAGCAAGGACATCGGGACCAATGCTGAGATCACATACAGTATCCGATCAGGCAACGAACATGGGAAGTTCCACATCCACCCACTGACCGGTGAGTCTGCTCACCACAATCCTGCACATGGTGTCCCTTATTTTAATCACACTTAATACTGCAGCTGTCCAGTCCAGTACACACTATGGTAGAAACATACCACAGTACCTCAGGGCATTAAAATATTCAGTTATACTATGATCATTGCTCAAATACCTTCAGTCACATTCACTTAATTCCCAAGTAGTTATAATAATACAATATATAATGTATAATAATATACAGCTTTGCACAAACTCACTACAGCAGTGTGGCTCGGGATGTCTTTGAATTTCTTAAATATAGGCTAAATTCCACATCCTGAAATCTGATGAAAAAGTCATCAGTGAAATATTAAACACTGCTTATTCATGAGGACCTCATCTGCACCATCAGGGGAAAAGAAACATCCACACCTCTAGCCTGTTGTCTGTCTTGGAAATGTTCACGGCTCTGCAGGGAAGGCCTCAAGGACGGACTGAGAAATAAAATGTTTACCATCTGAATTTTCACAGTGGAGATCAAGATTTCCTCTGATAGCTGCTCATATGTCCCATGATACACACATTGATGGTCACTGATAACTTCTCTGTTAATTCCTCTGGGATCACACAGTACAGCTGTTGTCAGTAATCTTTATTTTATCTTATATTATATATTTATTTTCAAATTTGATGGATGTCTTAGTCAGCAGTGCAGGAAGAGGAGATGTTTGACTTTGTTTACACACTTTAACAGGCTTTTTATACAGGAGGTTTATACAATAGTTAGTTCCAACCAAGTAATCTGATTGGACAAGAGTCATTCAGTGAGTGATGATAGAGAGCACTCCTTTACAGCTGTAATGTCCATTACATTAACTTTACGTTAATATCATCATCATCATCATCATCATCGTCTGCAAGTAGTTTAAAAACACACAAAGATAAACCATTTACTGCATACTGCTGTTAGAAACACAATATGAACAGCTCATAATAAACATCTACCATTACTGATCAATACACAACCATTAATCAAACCAATAACTGACAGCAGTTAACGTCAGACAACCTTATCATACATACATCAAACTTTATCTGGAATTACTGTAGCATTGATAAAACGTTAAAAAATAAACGTATTAGCACGTGACATTTAAACAGTTCCTTACATGTCCATAAAAACACATTATGATGATCATCGCCTTCTTGTTAATTCTAATATAATCTATGAAGATAAACTGTATAACTGGTTTCCTGTTTCATGTCTGTTGTTGAAGAGAACATCTAATTCCTATTCACACCACTCACTATTCGAAAATTTTTGCACCAGTATAGTTTCTTGAGATGCACCAGTGTTGCTTATCACAACCTCAGAGACACAACCATCCCCTCTGACAAACTGCAGCCAGCTGGGCTGGATGGTGTTAAAAGCACTGGAGAAGTTAAAGAACATGACTGTCACAATGCTTCCCTACGTTTCCACATGTGAGCGGGCCTTGGATGTGAAGTCTGGAGAAGGCTAAAGAGACAGCTTGGTACTCTAATGAGCGCAGTGACCCTTTCAGACATGATATTTGTGGTGCACTCACTATTCAGTTCAGCAGACTCTGCAGCCAAGGCTCAACCAGCAGTGCTACGTGCTATGTGCTGTGCATTGCTCGATACAGAGAAAGACCATTGTGGCACAGCACAAGCCATTGAAATGAATGGGCTCAGGACAATCAGCCAGTTAAACCTCAGTTCTGCCCCACACTGTTTAACTGCCTGTGCTGTTCTTTAGTATTGTTCTCATTTACACATTTTTCTCTTTCTGTTGTCAGATAATTCATTTACTAAGTTACATAGGTTGTTAAAATGTCATCCAAGTTGCTGTTGCCATGGTAATTAAATCTGAATTTTATAATTGCAATGTCATTCATCGACATAAACATAAATACAGGTTACTGACAACATCTTTGTGATCAGCTGTGTCCACATTTAATATGAGAAAGGAGAAAGAGATGACAGAAGGTTGTCCACTTAACTTCACTGCCTCGTAGACAGGTGCCATGATGAGGAGGTGATTGGTGCACCAGTTACCGGCTCCTGCCAATGATAGGTGCCCTCTGAATGATGCTCCACTATATTAAGAGCCAAGGTGGTGCTGGAGCTCATTTACCTCTCCTTCCAAATATCCACACTTGTTTTTGTGCCAAGCTGTGCATCACTTTGTGGGATCTCTGCCAGGCTGCCAGCTGTTGTCCTTCAGGAGTTTGTAAGGGTGGGCTGTCGATTATCTTGACCTTGTTTTCTCCTGTTTATGTTAGAGAGATAGAAATGTTGCAGATTTCTTTATATGATCATCTGTTTCATGGCATATCCACGAAGCACAGGGAGGCGCCCATCTATTCACCAAGTCTGCCTAAGTTATTTAACTGCACAGGACTGCTTTTGTTTTTGGAGGTTAGCTAGCTGACAAACTAACTTTCTTTGAAGCACCTGGAGAAGGGGGAGGACCTTATCACTTATTTGTAACTCCTCTTCTGTTTACTTTTTCTTTAAATAATGTAGGTGATTGGGGGACAGACACAGTCTCTATAGACTTTTGGGTGGGTAACTGCTCTAATGGAAGCCCAAAGAAGCGTGTAGGACTGCAGCTCTGCCTCCTGGTCTCAACTCTGGGTTGTGGGTGATGATGGGTTGGTTTTGGTCGACTAATAAACTTGGCCATACTTCTAGATATGAGAGCTGCTTCATCTAAAATGAGATGAATGCTGTCTCTTTTAATGGGGTGTCAATTAGCTCATTTGAGGTTTGAATCCGACCTGCAGCCCTTTGCTGCATATCGTTCACCATCTCTCTCTCTCTCTCTCTCTCTCTCTCTCTCTCTCTCTCTCTCTCTCCCCACATTCCTGTCATTCTTCAGCTGTCTCTGTGAAAAATAAAGCTTGAAAAAGACCAAAATATCTATATAGCCAGTGATTGAATGATGACATGCAGCTAAACAAGTCATCAGTGGACCTTTAGTACATTTTATTTCTGACCTATAAAATATTTTGATTTCAATTCTACTCTTCCCGCTCTTCACATGTTTCTGTTCTCTCCTCAACTTCCCCCAGGTGCCATTTTAGTTGCCCAGTCTCTGGACTATGAGACGTGCAGGGATTACTTCCTGACAGTGGAGGCTCGTGATGGTGGCACGCCACCACTAAGCGCCATTACTACAGTGAACATAAACCTGACAGATGTCAACGACAATGCACCCATGTTCAGCTGTGATCTCTACACTGCAGTGGTGTCAGAGGATGCCACCATTGGAGAGTCTGTTGTCCAGGTAGGTTGTGGACAGAGTCTGTGTGTGATGCCTGAGTACTGTACAGTACTTTTCATCCAGAACAAGAAATCTAATATCTAATCAAATTTGATATGCATAACCCCTGACGGTACATCATGCATACATCATATTCTCAGTTCTCAGTTATAGAGTTATGTTGCTTGTTCCACTTGAAGAGCTTCAGACCTTCATGTCTTGTTAGCCAGCATTTTCTGTCTTTATACATTAGATACGATGTAACAACTGACTTGTCTTTAGGAAACTGGGTCAGTAGTAGCCCTGAAATATGTGGTCAGAGTGAAACAAGAATGTGCACGTGTGGGTGTGTGTGTGTGTGAGTGAGGTAGAGAGTCTGTTTATACTAATGCTTTGAGTAGATGGTGATATACAATCTATCAGTCATTGCCTCCCTCTGGAAATAAAATGAGTGTGATGCAATCATCAGCTTAAACCTGATGTTGGCTGATTTCAGAGTTCGACAGGCTTTTAGTGCTTTGACCTTTTCATGTTGAGCTCCACATACAGCATAGGTGAACATGCAAGCAGCCCTGAGCCACAGGTCACCTGTTCTGTTCACAATTTTACAGACATCATGTTTGATTATGTATTTGCTTACTACCCCTAAACATGCCATAATATGCTCTTATACTATATGTTATAAAGTGAACAGATATAAAGCTATGACAGTTATGCTGAAGTATCTTTTCCATATTCCAGCATTCAGATCCACAGTTTTGTCTTTTTTTTTATTAATGAAGGAGGAAATGCTTCACATAGCCAGCACTGTTCTAATGAACAAAATAGATTAAAAACATTAATCCCAACTGCATTTTCCTTTTCAGACCCTGTTCTTACATTAGAAATGTGTTTTGTGAGTACTCGAATAGAGAAATAATTTGTGCGTTTTAGTCTAAGCACAGAGACTCTCAGAAGTGTGTGTTTGGGTTGGTAAAGTTGAACTAAAACAACCATAATGGAGTCCAAAGTGCTGCAGACACACATGCCTACATCAAAGTCCCTGTAACCATAGAAACGTGTGTGCGCTGATAGATTGGAAGAGGAGACGTTTGGAACACAGAAGGCCCATGTTTTATACAGATTATTAGGAAGTGATGCTATATGAATGAAAAAATGCAAACAGATCATTTACTTAACCTGTGTGTCTGTGTGTCTGTGCATCTTTGCAGCTGGTAGCAGAGGACGTCGACAGTCAGCTGAATGGAGCCATCCTCTACTCCATCATCAATGGAGACCGAGACAACCAGTTTTTCATTGACCCACTGCATGGCGTCATAAAGGTCAATAAGCAACTGGATCGTGAGACAGTGAGTACACACACACACACACACACACACACACACACACACACACACACACACACACACACACACACAGTTCTACAGTACAGTCTACAAACAGAAGAAGAAAGCATCAGTGCCTCACTGAATGAAGCAGTGAACTAAAGCTTTGTACTGTTGACGATAAATGATAAATGAATGAATTGTGTATGTTAAATTATTTAGCTGAAGCTTATTTCTTATAATCAACTTCTTTCAAATACTTGAGATCCTGATGCAAGAGGGCACAGTAATAGATTTTATAGTGATTTGAAGTCATTTGTTAGCATTATAGCTTACAGAATGTGTATATTTCAGAACCCACCTCTTCAGATACATTGTACTAATTGCTGCAGTCTTGGAATCATAATTTTATATGAATATGTACATGAATATTTGAGCCTGCAGTGAGCTAAGCTGTTATAACATGGGCGGCTGTGGCTCGGAGGTAGAGCGGGTCGTGAGGTAAGATCGGTGGTTCGATCCCCAGTTTGATCCCCTCCAGTCTGCATGTTGAAGTGTCCTTGGGCAAGATACTGAACCCCAAATTGCTCCTGAAGGCTGTGCCATCAGCGTGTGAATGTGTATGAATGGTTAGTTCTTCAGACTGATGAGCAGTTGGCACCTTGCATGGCAGCCAATGCCATCAGTGTATGAATGTGTGTGAATGGGTGAATGAGATATGCACTGTAAAGTGCTTTGAGTGGTCGGAAGACTAGAAAGGAGATATATAAGTACAGACCATTTACCATGTTGAAAACTCCAGCTTTTGACTTTGTGTTTTATTCAAACAGATTAGTGCCTCATGTCTACAATACTGTCTGTTCATTTAGTCCTTCTGATATGAGGCTGTATATTTCAGTTGATCACCCCCCTGCAGACAAACAGTCAGTAAATGAAATGAACTGCTGTTGGTTTGGTCTGAGTGAACACCTGATGTGTGAGCTCTTATGGCTACCCTTTGATGGAAAGAAGCAGCCTTTTAGCAGCAGATGAGCTCACTGGGAGCTGGTTTGTTATGTGATGGATCCCTGACCAGATGGCAGTTAACACTTGAACAGGAAACACACACAAAGCAGCTCTGTATGTGCACTCTTTAATTAGCAGCAGGAAGAAACATGGAAGGCATGAACCCCTGCCTGTCTCCTCCTCTCTGAGCTGTTTTCTCACCCTTCTTCTTCTTCCTCATCGTCTGCTTCTTCATCATCTCCTTCTCCTCCATGGCACTTGAAAAACTTCAGAAATGTTCATATTCCTGTCATAAAGTATTCATGAATGCGGTCGATGAGCGTGCTCATGAAAAAGAGTGCAGGGGCGTGTGGGGGATCAAAGCACTGGCTGATGAAAGTGTGTTTGGGGTTATCACACAGAGAACAGCAGCTTTCTCTCTGTGTCAGTGTGTGCGCGTGTGTGCACTTGTGTGTGTGTGGGGGGGTGTAATACTGGTGTGTCCATCTATGTGCATATGCGTTAATACTTAGCTATACCTAGGTGTGTGTGTGTGTGTGTGTTTACATATGTTTTCTCCTCTCATTTCCATTCTGCTTCTATTTTCTCCGCCTCTGTCTCCCTGCTAAGCAGGTCATAGTTGGTTATTACTGAGGTTTATTTTTTTCATATATCTCAGGCAGCAGAATATTGTTTTGTTGCTGCTCTAGCGTTTCTCTTCAGTGTGCTTCATTAGTGCTTTATTATAAAACAATATGGAAAAATATCCTGCGGTGGGTTTAGGGAATACTGAGCAGCATGCCAGGGAAACGATATTACCTCTCGTTCAGACAACCACATGAGCACTCTGTTTTTTCCTCTAATATAAAAATCTGTGTCATCTCAGAGCACAGTTTGGAAGGATCAATGGTCTAAACCAATGAAGAATATCAACCACTCAAAGCTGTTTAGTTTACACAAATAAACAGAGAAAGGGAATGACATGTCATACTTTAACCAGGTACTAAAATATAGAAACAGATTCTGTCCTGTTAAAGTAATATGTGGTAATTAAATTTAAGATTTGATAACGTTTACCACATAACACTATAAATCCCCTCAATTATCAATTCCATAGTCTTGCTGACATTCAGTAGCTGGTCACTGTCTGTGGGCCAGGTGCTTTACTTTACCTTAAGTCAGACCAGGGGACAGAAAACACAGACACAGGATCCACGTAAACACTGAGGTGTTTAATTCAGATACTTGAGCTTTGTGACCAGCCTGGAAGGAACTATGGTGTTAAATGCAGAATTGTACTCAATGAAGAGTTTTTTCCATGTTGGCAGCATCCATGGACAAAATCATGTGTTCTAATTGTCCATCCCATTCTGGTAAATGTAAAAATCCTGGAGTGTAATTCATTACATTTGGACAAATGGTCCCTTGGGCTTCAAGATGAACTGGTTAGAATTTGCTAGGACGTGTTTTTGGCCATAACTAGCTGATAATGACAAAATATCACAATAACTATCTAAGCGGATAAAATGATGAAGTGATGATGTTTTTTAACACTGTACATGTTCTGAAAAAAACTTCCTGCTTAATATTCAACGCCATAAAGAACAAAGGAGGACACATTTGGTCTGACACTGAATTGGTGACACTGATCTTGGGTGTCCACCTTGACACATTGGTGATTGAAAAGATCTTCATGTTGCCCAGGTTGAAAACGGGAAGCATCCAAATTTTAGAATTTGTAGCTTCTTTGCAGCAACATCCAGATTTGAAGTATTGTCTGCTGTCAGTTTATATCAGTTGAAGAGTCAGTTGAAATCCACTGACAGCAATTTAAATGATCATTTAAGCAGTACAAAAATGATATATCAGATGAATAGTGTCAGCACCTCTTTTGATATAACTGTACTGTAACCTTGTATCCTTTATTAAAGGTGCCATATGTAAGATTTTTGAGGCAGTGTGAACACATTCCAGGAGTCTGACTCCTTGAAAGCAGTAGTCCACCAAAAGCCTGTCGTTTCTGCTGATATTGAGCTTCAGTTAATTGTCAAACACCTTTAACTTCCTGAGGGAATGAGATCTTTAGATCTGACTATCCTATACTGCCACCCTCAGGACTAGCTTTACATTTTCACCACAAGGAAAGGCGAATAGTAAAACGCTCATTCTCTTGTTGTCAAGCACTTTTTAAAATATGGGATGTAGTAAACGTAATGCTCTCTGCAGCATCAGCTAAAGGATGCTATCTGTTTATCTGACGACAGCCAAATACAGGCAGCTCTACTTTCATCAAACCATGATGGCAGACACACAAGCTTTTACAAATGTATAGGTGACATCACAGGGACTACATCCATATTTTAGTTCTTACTTTTTGTTTGTTTTTTGTGGTTTTCTTTTGTTGTGTCTGTCCTTTTAGGTTCCCAGCTACTCTTTGGCCATCAGAGCTCTGGACAGTGGAATCCCACCCATGTCGTCCACCGTGATGGTCAACATAGATATCTCAGACATCAATGACAACCCACCCACCTTCTCCCCGGCCAACCTCACTACTGTCATCCAGGTAAACCTAAAGAGCTCCCCGGCTAATAAAACAAAGGAGAGTGTTTTATTTTGATAGCTACATAAATGTGGAGACTGGTACTTCCTGTCATGAAGATGGATGTCTTTTAGATTCTTGTATGTCTTGTATGTTACTTTAATGTTCAGCTCAGACAGAAGATGAAAAGTGTTTTGGTGCAGTAAGTAAGTAACAGATTAAAGCAGAGGATCACAAAAGTCAGAACTGTCAGTCCATTGGTACATTGATTTTTGCTTGCTATAACTAGAATAAGAAATTGTGCAAAAGTTTATGTAAAGCCAAAATGAGTCTTCAGTGTCTTAGTTAGACAAATCCAACCTGGGTATCATCCAAAAGTCTGTTTAGTACAAAATACCCTTTCTTACCTCGCCTGGAATGGGTTTCTGTCCTGAGCTCCAGTGGAACTATAGTAACAAAAAATTCTAATAGATTTTGCAATGACTGAGCAACATGTAATAATTCAGGGATTTATTGAGCTGCAATTTGTAGTCTTGCCGCCAAGACTTCCTGAAGGGATGACTGGCAGTTTTTTTTTTTTTTTAATACACCTCTTCTTGCTGAAATAAAGTGACCACATAATGTATTGACAAACAGGTAGGGCTTTCTAATTCTGTGTCTTCCTCTCCCAGGAAAACAAGCCAATTGGCACCAGCATCCTGCAGCTGTCTATCACAGATCTGGACTCCTCCCACAATGGCCCACCCTTTGACTTCCGCATCATGTCAGGAAATGAGGGCGGAGAGTTTGTGCTGGAGAAAGATGGAACACTGGTTGCCAATCAAGTGTTCAGGAGGGACCTGGCAACTGAATATGTTATTCAGATTCAGGTAGAGTCATGCTGCTGCTTCACATCACACCTGCAGAGCTCCTGACGTCATTCTTCTCCCCATCACATGATTTTAAAAATAGCGCTGTGAGTCACTGAAAATATTAGCAGAAACAATCAGAGCTTGGTCATTCTGGACAGATGGAAGCTCTCACTACAGGTCAACAGACTTGCCTTCATGGGTTTTTCATATTTGGGCAGAACTGACTTCCTGCACATTAAGAGCTGCAGAGAAGAATCCACAGAAGCTAATAAAAGGTTCTAAATGATAGATCTTGAACAATGAGACTATTTCAGATAACATCATTAGTCTGTCTTTCTACTTAACCTCTTCTCTTTATCGGGCTACATTATTGAACATGACTAGTTAAATGGTTGAGTGTCAGTGCCAAGGATGTTTGGTTTCATCTGAACCTCCGGCTGTTGCTTAAACTAATATTCTGCTATGAACAGAGTCAAGAGGGAGCATGGTTGCAGTAGGATAACAGACCTCGGATCAGCAGACAACCATCCTTTTAATGGAATGTGCAAAGTAGTGCAATGAGTGTCCAAATGTAACAGAATAAAATAAAAAACATTTTGTTTTAAAAATATTTAAAAATTATTAATTATTAATATTTAAAAATATTTTCCTACAAAAAATCACCCAGAAAAGTGAGTTCAGTTAACAGAATGTAACCACCACTGTCTTCTACAGGAGAACTTCCAGACCAAATAGAACTTATGAAGTTATCACCTTTCCTTCTTGTCCTCTTCTGTGTCAATTCCTTTTCTCCATTTTCTTTTCATGTATCTTCTCTCATTCTCTTTCCCTTCCCTGTTCTCCTTCCTCCTCTCAGGTGTCAGACTCGGGGAAGCCTCGTCTGACCTCCTCCTCGACACTGACAGTCAGGGTGATTGAGGAAAGTCTCCACCGTCCAGTGGCGATGCCGCTAGAAGTTCATATCATTACTATGGAAGACGAGTTTCCTGGTGGTGTAATTGGCCAGCTGCACGCCACTGATGCAGACCCTTATGATGCACTGACCTTTGGCCATGCCCCACCAGCCCAGCGCAGTCTCTTTAAGATCAGTCCTCGAGACGGCAAGATCATTGCCCTGGGAGGGTTGGATGCGGGCAGGTACTCCCTGAACGCCAGTGTTAGTGACGGACGCTTTGCTGTACCTGTGCCCGTGAGCATACATGTGGAGCAGGCAACACCAGAGATGCTACGTGAGGCAGTGACAGTACGCTTTGAGAGTGTGGCACCACAAGACTTTGTGGCGTTGCACCTGAAGAGTGTGTTGAAGGTGCTGCAGCAGGCTGCCGCTTCACAACAGCAGGACACTGTGCACCTCCTCAGTTTGCAGCCTGTTGGTGGGACGCAACAGCTGGACATGCTCATTGCTGTGGAAACAGCAGCAGATGGGTACTACAAGGCTGCCTACCTCACACAGAAACTCAGTGCTTCGCGGCGGAAACTGGAGGAGGTCCTCAGAGTGTCAGCTATCCTAGATAAGAACTGCTCTGGGCTGGAGTGCCGAGGGGCGCAGTGTGAACAGAGTATCATCCTGGACTCACACAACCTGGCTACATACAGCACCCCACGAGTCAGCTTTGTGTCGCCACGCTTCCACCGGACCTCACGCTGCACATGTAACGGTGAGATGAATGCAGCCAGGCTGCAGTCTGACTGAGTCTTCAGAATAAAAAGACAGAGTGAAATATGAAACAGGGTTTTTAAGAACAATCCCATATTGTTTATTACTTTTATTACCTTTATTATTTTTAGAGGCCTTTAATGAACACAGTTTCCCATAAGCCTTCACCTGTGTTCAAACAAAACATGGCACAGTTACATACAAAGTCAATGCCAAGAAGAGAAAAGATCAGTGCATCATTGTCTACTTACCACTTAGTGTCGCTGTCTGTGGGCACATGGAGCTCTATGATGGACATAAAATGAGAAGCCTTGGAGAAAATGCAGAAACCTTAGGACTACATGATAAGCTCTGAAAAAAAAAACATTCCAGGTTATTGGTTGTACTTCACTACAAACCAAGTTAGCACTTGTACTCATATTGGCTGTTGAGGGCTAATATATTAGCATATATTGCCAAATACTAATACAGCTGCCATATTCATGTGAGTAATGTGATGTGAAAATTAGCTTTGGTCTGAACAAACATTTAGATCTTTGCAGGCTGTCTGTAATATCAGCAGGGCAGACTGAAGAGTTTGTTTCATTATCACATGAAAACTGTAAAGCTTTGTTTTTGTCTGTGTTTTATTGATATGGAGGGAAAACAGTTATAAAAAAATAACTGCTATGCTTGTAATTTTTCATAGGCTCTGTACACACAATGTAATTATTGTTTAACTTCAGTGCAGTGGTTCTCAGCCTGGAGGGTCTGCGAATGGTTGTGAACAATAAAATAACATACTGTGGCAAACAGTGCAGAATGAGAGTCAGGGGAGCAGCTTTATATTTATGTCATATGCCTCTTTTTTTCTGTGTCCAGATGCCAGCTGTGCTGTCCTGTCAGAACAGTGTGAGGACCAGCCCTGTCCACCAGACATGCAGTGTGTTTCAATTGAGGCCAACAGAGGGCGCTACGCCTGCCAGTGTCCACCAGGAAAACTGGGAGAGTGTGCAGGTGTGTGTCCCCTCCTCTTTTTCTCCCTGATACACACACACACACACACACACACAATTCACAAGTCTGTGTGACGTTAGATGAATGAAAATAATACATGCAACAGTAACATTAAAAATTAATTTAGAGTGTGCTTACAATATCATGTACTTGTGCATTGCTCTGGAATTTGATTCCTTTATCTGTGTGTGTGTGTGTGTGTGTGTGTGTGTGTGTGGGTCGGCGGCGGTATGCAGGCCATTCGTCTCTGAGTTTCTCAGGTAACAGCTACATCAAGTATAGACTGTCTGAGCGGCTGCAGACAGAGTTGAAACTGAGCTTGAGGATCAGAACGCTGCAGAGCCGAGGAATCATCATGTACACGCACACTGATTCGTGCACTGTGCTCAAGGTGTGTATACAGACACACACACAGAGAGAGAGAGAGAGGTGCTGGTTTTTAACTGCTGTGTTGGAGTTGTTCTAACATTTATTTTTTTTATATTTATTTATTTGTTTATGGTGCATGCTGCATGCTGTGTTTTGTGCTAGTATGATCATTTTCTATATTACTATTATGTACTAATCAGACACCTCTACACTAACACTTTAGATGGCACTGACTGCAATGCAGTTTTGTAAAGCTGCAGATGCATCTCACAGCCATAGTTGCTAATTAAAATACTAATTACACACAAAAGTAAAGGAGAGGGTCAAACTGTTCGTTTCAGAGTTTAATTTAAAAAATGCAGTAAACAAGATTTCCTTTTAATAAACTTCCTGATTGGATGTGCTGCGCATTAAAGTTCTATGTGTTTCTGTGTGTGTGCAGTTGGAGGAGGGGAAGCTGTGGTTCCAGCTTGCCTGCAGCCTTGGTGATGGTGGAGGTGGTGACAGTCCTGACATGTTGGGCATCTCAGGCCGTCGTATCAATGACGGCAGCTGGCACACGGTGGCTCTGGAGCTGAACCGCAACTTCAGCAGCTTGGCGCTGGATGACAGCTACGTCGAGCGTCGCCACGGACCGCCATTCATACAACCACTCGCTCCGGACAGAACCATCTACTTTGGAGCTCTGGTCAGTCCATGTGTAGTTGTACATGTTCAAGTAATTGTTATATAGTTACACAGGTACAGTCACACAGGTACTGTGAAACACTCTTTGCTGGGCCTTGTTCAATGCTGTTTTTTTACCAGACAGTGATGTTCCTTGTCAAAATGATCTCAATCTTTTTTTAGTTCAGGAAAGGGTTGTTGTCTTGACACCAGGGCTCTCTACTGTGGTAGTGTCTAGTGATCAGAGGGCTGCTGGTTCTATTTCTTGCTCCTCCAGTCCAATTGGCACCTTGCATGGCACCTTCTTCTGAAAAGTCCATTTACTATGACAGCCTTGTTACAGCTCCTCAGTTTTTGGGCATCCAGAGAACATGAACACATTTTATCACTGCAGCACTTTTCTCATTGGTAGAATTAAGTGTATTTATTCATATATTTACTTTGATCTCAGTGTGTACCTTCTTATTAAGGAAGTACACTGAGTCCAGTCTTCAGGTCTTGAGGGAATCTTTCTGTGTTCATGTATTAATCTTTCACCCCTCCCTCCTCAGGTGCAGCACCCCAACTCTCGCAGCCTCATGGACTCCCAGAAGGACCCGCGGGTGCTCGAGGGTTTCCAGGGCTGCATGGACTCGGTCATGCTCAACAACAATGAGCTGCCCCTGCAGAACAAACGCTCGCGTTATGCAGAGGTGGTGGGACTGACGGAGATGAAGCTTGGCTGCATCCTTTATCCTGATGCCTGCCTGCAGCAGCCCTGCCGCAATGGAGCCACCTGCATGAGCCTGCCCTCTGGTGGTGAGTAACAGGAACTACAAACAGCACAACCACTTCACACTGAAGGTCCTAGAAACTGAGGATGCACGTCTTTGATAATATACAGATTATTAAAGTAAATGTTTTGTAAATCTGTCAAGTTTGATGATTTGGTAAAACAATTAATTATCTACTAATATTTGGATGTATAATGATCACTAAAAGAAAATGACACACTTTAAGGCCTGATTCAGACCTGCAGTGGTCAGACAATCAGACCAGTCAAACTGCTCCACAATCAGCCTGTGTCTCTGTGTGTCTCTGAAACTGAGCGTGCTGCTGGTGGAGTTGATGGACTAATCTGCGATACTCTATTACAGGCAAGTTTCCTTTGGTTTATGTCTGAGATGTGACGATACAGACTATACAGAGAAAGTTGGTGAATCAGAGAAATACACAAATGCACAACCTGCAGTGATTTGCTGCAACACCTGATCTGGTCTGAATATGGCCTAAGAGATTTAAAATCATGATCAGTGAACTTGTGATTGGAGGACATGTCCTGTGTGACAGCAGCTCTCTGCTCTTCTCTAAAACATCTGGGCTATGAAACAAAACCTGCCAGACCACTGATTAAAAACACTTTAAAATACTGGAACAAAATCTAGCCAATAATTTAGTATCTTTCATTTATTTAATAAGTCAAATTAACATTTGTAACTTTGTTGTTTCAATTTTGTATTTATTATACCTTTTTGAAGCTAAGTATATGTTGGTGTTGAGACTACATCAGATTCAACCATTTGAGGTTGTAGTTAGTGGTTAGTTTTATATTGAACTATATTGTAACTGCTCATTTGGTCACAAATATGCAAATTAGATGGACTAAATAATTTAAAAAATACACAAAATTACCATTGGATAAGGGCTGTTGTAGACTGAAAGCACATCATTTTCTTAATTAAAATCTGTACGGCACACAGCACCTTCTCCCCTTAGACTCAGATTAGATAAAATAAAACATTGATGTGGAAGCGACCCTCTATCAGACATGTCAACAGATGTCATGTCAACTGCAATATGAATAATAATTGCGACAATATTATAGATAGATTCCAAACATTTATGCAGAATATGGATCTGGGAGGACGTCCAGCAGCTACAGTGTCAGTACAGAGTTCAGCACACACCACATGTTCCACATTCATGCTATAATGAGCAAACCATCGTGGGGATTGTTGCAGCCCAAACTTGTCATTTACACACGCTGTGGAAAGGTTAGTGTGTGTCTCAGATGTTGTGTGTACACACAATGATAAATGCTAATTTTCTAGCATTTTCTTTCAAGCATGTGTGATTTCCCAAAGGTGTGTGTGTGTGTTTTGGCCCCATTGTGCTGTAAACGGTGCACTAATTGCTCTGAATGTGTAAGGAAGCCTGCCTCATTGTTCCTCCTTCCTCCCTGTCTGTCTGCCAGGGTTCTCATGTAGCTGTAGCCCCCAGTACACCGGAGGGCGCTGTGAGATGGAGATAACAGCGTGTGTACCCAACCCGTGTCAGAACGGAGGTGTGTGTAAGCCCATTGGCAATGCATTCCTCTGCAGCTGCAGGAGAGGCTTCAAGGGTCTGAAGTGAGTTCCAGGATCCATTCATCCACATCATGAACAAAATATTTAGTTGCATCCTTCCAGCAATGTCTCCCCATGCTGATAGTGTTGATTTACTTGTCCAATTTTGGAGACATGTGAGATTTCCTCCTCGACCCTAATGGACCCTAGTGGAGGTGAAAAGGAGGTGAAAAGGAATTCTACTCTTTGGAAGATCACATTGGTGAAACGACCCATACATAGAGGAAATAACCAGGATAAGTGAGATCAGGTTTTGGTTAGGGTCAACGTATACAATGACACAATTTGATGACAACATCTCAAAAGCCAATAAGAATTTTTCCAAAATGCTGAACTAACTTTTAGGTTAGTGCAAGAAAATACCAACCAGTATATATATATATATATATATATAATAGAGTGGTAATAACCAGGTCCAGCTGTATGTATGTCAGTTGACACCTTTTAGTTCCATTGTATTCTATAACAAGTTATCTTGTTGCTATATAAATATATAAATAAATAAATAAATAAGTAAATACAGTACAAGTTATTTCATGACACTCTCTGTATAGAGTAGACCATACTCTTTATTATAATGCTTACAGATACCCAACAATCCAGCATGATTGTTCCTGTGAAAAATTCCTTCAAGAGGCTGAAACCTTGAGCAGAACCTGGCTCATGGTGGCTTTGAAGAATTTCTAATGATGAACTCCACAGTGTGTAAATGAGATTAAAGAGGTTAAGATCTTTAAAAATGGATTGATGAGCAAGAAAGGTCCTTTCCAAAATCAAGACCAAAACACTTGACTAATGTTATTATCATTATTTCCTCTACAGCTTCCACCTGTGACCCAACACCCTCTTTGAATTTGCCAAAAGCTAAATATCACTGCAAACTGCGTTGATATTCCACACACAGCAGCTTAATCACACTAAAGACAAAAGGATTGTGTTGTGAGCCCGCACAGGGATTACATCCTAATTATTACTCTCTCACTGTCTGGCTTTTGGAAAGCAATCACTCAGGGAGCAGGTAGCTGAGCAGTCCAGTTATTCATGCACTATTATCTCACATCAGTCTCTCTCCCTCTCTCCTCCATCCCACCATCCTGCAGCTGTGAAGAAGATGTTAATGAATGCGACCCCAGCAATCCAGAGGGTGAGTGTGAGAACGGAGGCCTCTGTGTTAACACTCACGGTTCCTTCTACTGTAACTGCACAGCGGGCTTTGTGGGCCAGCGCTGCAGCCTGCGGCCCGTTGTCGTCCCTGACATGCAGGCAGGTCATGCTGTGGTCGGCAAAGAGGAGCTGATCGGCATCGCTGTGGTTCTTTTAGTCATCATCACCCTCATCATCCTCTTCATTGCTTTCCGCAAGAAGGTTTTCCAGAAGAACTACTCGCGGAACAACCTCTCTCTGGTCCAGGACCCAGCCACCGCGGCCCTCCTTAACAAGGCCAATGGCGTTCAGTTTAAGACACTACATTGCACACCAGGAGACCCTCTGAACCTGTATGCAGAGCCGGGGCTGGGGCCCACCATGGGACCTCCACAGGTTCCTGTGCGACCCATGGCATACACACCCTGTTTCCAAGGAGACCCACGTTCCACGCTGGAGAAGATGGTGGATGGGCGTGGTGTGGAGCATACAGAGATGAGCACCTTTCACCCAGAGTCACCCAGGATCCTGTCGGGAACTACCAGGAGGGGAGTGGTGGTGTGCAGCGTGGCCCCTAACCTGCCGCCAGTGTCGCCCTGTCGTTCAGACTGTGACTCCATACGCAAGAGCCCATGGGACAGTGATGAGGGTGAGTGTGTCTTGATACATGATTAGTGTGGATGCCCAAAGGGCATCATAATCATGTTGTTTTTCTAAGTGCCATCTTTTTGGCACCTAACTACTCCCAAAAATCCTGTCCTACAAATATAAAAACGATATCACCAGATGCAGCTCATTCAGGACAGGATGGCTATTACTTAACAAATCTCTATTATTAATATTGTACAAATTATTCAACTTTTTTTTTTTTTTTTTTTTTTTTTACAAATTTCAGACCATAAGAATGCATTGGAAATCCTCAAATCTCTCTACAGACCCACTACACTTTAAACAACTGCTACTGCATAATTTGTACTACAGACTTCATTCAAATTACTACTTGTACACAAGACCGTAAACTATTAACTATTGTTCTCATTTTTTTAAAATCTTTTACAGGCTTTTAAAATATCAAAGCTTAAAGTTGAGCAGGTTTTTACTCCAAATCTGTGTTTTTACTCAAAAGGCTCATGCTACTAGTGACAAGCATGTGTGATTTCCAATGACATGACACAACACTACATGACTTTCTCTATTGGGTAGGTTCTGCCGTTTCCAGCTGTTTTTTCTCCTGCGCAGCACTAACTGTCAGACTAACACACACGCACTGCTCTAATTAGGGCCTGGCAGATGGCGCTGGTTGCTTGGCAACGTCCAGCCTGCCACTAACACAAGCCAGAGGGAGGAGAGGGGGGGCTGTTTTTTTTATATTAGTTTTATATAATACTCTGCTTTTTTAAGGGAATCTCACACTTTGTTATAATAGCCTACAAATTCATACAATATTTCACAATATTCTACAATTCTCACTTGTTAAGTTAACTTTATTGTCAATGCTGCTATGTGTACAGTACATACAGTTGAAATAGTGTTTCCCTCAGATCCCTGGTGCAAATAGCAATATACATGAAATATAAAACATACAATATAAAAATATATACAAGTTAAAAGATATCTAAAAAAGAATGTGCAAATCTAAAAGATATAAATGGTATAAATATGGCACATGTAGGAAGATTACTTAACTTTTTTCAGCATATTTCACACTTTGTTAGAATGTTCTACAAACTTAAGATTTTAAAATATTCTGGAGAGAGAGAGAGAGAGAGTGTGTGTGTGTAGATTAATGTGTAATATTATTTATACCACTGCTACCTTTATTTTTTTATGAAATACAGCAAGAAAGTGTCAGACACTGCGTGAAGTCAAAAAAACTCCACTGCTTAATAAGTAAGTACAAACCAAAGTAAAAACAAACCTGAAGCTGAAGAAACCTTAAACGTTAACAGAAAAGACCTGCAAACCTGAGTGACTGAGGGAGAGACAGAGAGCTGTTCTGTGTGTGAGTGAGCAGAGGGACACAGCAACACAATACATCTGTATGTGTGTAGGAGAGGGGCGCTGTGACTAGCCTATCACAGAACGCAGACACAGTCAGCTACCCAATGAGGATTTTCATTCAATCCGAGCACAGATATTGACTTGTATTACTCGTATAATACTCATACTTGGTAAAAGTGGCACAGCTCTAGAAATTAGTATGTTATAGTCAAATAAGAAAAAAAAACATCAACAGGATAAAATAAAATAAAAAATGGTCAGAAGGCATGGGAGTAAATAAGGACCATACAATCTAAAAAATAAATAATTAATCAGTATGAAATTAGATATAGGATGGTCAGCAGCAAAACCTTTTCTATGGCCTTTCTTTACTTTAGATTCGCTCAGTCACTAAAAATCCCCTACTATATAATAACACTCTAACATTAAGATGTAATTGTGAGCAAATTTGTTTTACAGAACAAAGTTCAAAACAATATAACAAAACAATTCTCTACTAAATAGTCTAAATAGTATATATATATATATATATATATATATATATATAATCTAAATATATCATAATTTACATTGTTGTTTAAATGGGTACCAGCAATGTTGTCACCCTTGACACAAATGTTTATGCAATATCAATGTACCATAAGTAAAGTAACAAAAATGCATTAGGACCTCTTTCGGATATATACAAGGGATAAATCACTTAGATGATTAACTCACAGAGACCACTGTTAAACTACTGCTGAACTTTGTGCTATAAAATAGAAAGGTTGGTCCACACTTGGACTGTACAGAATGACACTGGTCCCCCAACATGTTTCTTCCCATACATTGCATCACCTTTCATGCATGTTCTATTCATTGTAGTACTTCTTGCAGCACTCACACATGTAGTGGCACATCACACTTTCCACACGCAAATGATAGCTAGGAAGAGTATTCTAAGAGGGCTAAAATGAGCCATTGTACATCATTCTACAATTTCAATTTCAAGTAAATTAAGAGCAATCCTGCAGATAGTGTTTTCCTTTAGTTAGCGACACGCTACAGATGTAGCAACTCAAAAGTTCCTGTGTTTCCGTGACGGTCCGTGGCTGGTCCTTGACTGGTCCTTCACAGTTTCTTCGCAGGTCCGTGACGGTAATGTAATCCCCCGCGATGACGTAGTCAGTGAGGCCCCGACTGGAAACGCCCCTAAGCAGCCTGTGTGAAAACCAGCTGCAAGGCCTCATTTGTCCACGGGGAGGAGCAGTGATTTTAATGTTCTGCTCTCACCGTAGACTGTATAGAGACACATCCGAACAGATATGCTGGAGACGCTCGGGTGAACGGGTGAGCCAATCAGCTGAGACAGAGCACAATCATGGATGTGGCTAGTGGTGCAACGGATCATTGTTGATCCGCAATCCGTTCAGATCACTCCCCACAGATTGGCACCAAGTCATCCGCGGATCGGTTGATGGAAAAAATAAGTTGTGATAGATAACACTGAGGCACCGCTGCAGCTGCTCGTATCTACAGCTCTATGTGGCGCACAACAACAACATCAACAACATACCCCACCTCCCCCTTTCAAATAAACTGGTAATTAAAAAAAAAAAAACTCTGCTCGTATTGGCAAGTCTGACACGGCAGCACCTTAACCCCTGATGGACAGTGTTTTTTTTTTTTTTGTAACTTTTTTTAAGGGCCATATCTGTTTGATAGTTTCTGAAGCCTATGAAACACACTCGATTTCTGAGTATTTATTCCTCGGACCGTCATAGCAGTTATATGGATGGCTATATCAACAGCTATTACAGACCAGTGTGTCCAGCTGTGCACCACATGCAGATCAGGAGCGAGCGAGGAGAGAGTGCGCGAGCGCGAGAGAAGAGACGCATCAGTAATTATGTAAGGACAGAACAGCTTAGATGTTGTTGATTTAGTAAACAGCGACATGTTAGATATAAACATCATAAATACTCAGCCTCCTTTATGACTATTGAATAATAACATAACCTAATAAATCTGTCGACTGCTTTCCAATCGCCGGTCTCTGCAGGTGTACATTATGTGTCGTCAGTTTTAGACATTTTTTTTCTTCCCCCATTTACTGTGTTTTCATTTTTGTCCATCCCATAGGTCAAATCCTGCATGAATAAATTGAACCATAAATGAAACTCCATGAAGCAAGAACCTTTATTTTTTATGAATTTCCATTTAAAGAGGAAGAATTACGGGTGATTATCAGCCTTTTGGAAGATTTTTGCAGTTGTGCAGGTATTCAGTGCATGCTTTAGGCCAGGTGAGCCATACAAACACGTCATTAGCATTCTCATTGCTCAACCTTTTGTTTGTACTTAATGGGCTTTTTGGTCTCCCAGTGTCACACAGATCACAGATTGCAGCTGGTTTGACTACTGTATAATATACAGTAGTCTTGTGATTTGAATGTGTTCATGAACAGGAGGATGACTCATTTACTGTATTTTCATTTTTCATTTTTTCAATTTTCATGTATACAGACACATACTCAGCAAAGGCATGCAAATAAATATATATGTATATGTATATGTATATATATATATATATATATATATATATATATATATATATATATATATATATATATATCAAATCAAATTTTATTTATATAGCCCAAAGTCACAAAACAGAGGGCAGAGGGCTTTACAATCTGTACAGGGAGTGACACCCTCTGTCCTTATATATATATATATATATATATATATATATATGTATATATATATATGCACCATATTTTTCGGACTATAAGGCACATCTAAAATCATTAAATTTTCTCAAAAATCAACAGTGCGCCTTATAATCCAGTGCGCCTTATGTATGACCTTTGGAATTCGAAGCAGTCATACTGCATAATTTTAAACCCTATAATTTGAATCAATTACATTAAATAAATTAAAATTTATACGATTTATATGACCCTTAAGAATAGGGTCTGTTAATTCCAGCAGCTGTATGCTATAATGGATTCACTAAATAAGAAGAGAAGGTAATTTTAGAATAAGGAAACTGTTTGTGGGTTAATAAGGCAAATACTGAGCAAAGTATATTAGGACTGTAAGTTTAACAGTGGGCTGTGTGAGGTCGATCCATCAAATGGTAAATGGTAAACAGACTGTACTTATATAGCTCCTTTCTAGTCTTCCAACCACTCAAAGCTCTTTTACAGTACATATCTCATTCACCCATTCACACACATTCATACACTGATGGCATTGGCTGCCATGCAAGGTACCAACTGCTCATCAGTTTGAAGAACTAACCATTCATACACATTCACACACTGATGGCACAGCCTTCAGGAGCAATTTGGGGTTCAGTATCTTGCCCAAGGACACTTCGACATGCAGACTGGAGGGGATCGAAACGAACCGAACTTGTAGCTCACACAAACTGGTGACTCACATGACCTCATATATTTTCCAATACATGGTTAAATTGTTCTTCTTTTTTAACAACCCAGTCAAAATTTTGATTTTGAATAGACATCTTATCTGCAGCATCATGGCTGTTGTAATAGCAGGTAGCTGTTGCCATTCTACCTGAAGTGAGCATCTAGCACTCGTTGCCAACATCATTCATATGATCAAGTTGAACTATTTTGTTCACTTATTACTCCCTGCCCTTTGGTTAGCCCTTAGTCCTTATTATAAATTCAGTATCAAGCTTGAAAATGAATGAAAAGCCACATCCCCCAAAGTTGAGCCTTTATATTTTGCTACAAAAACATAATAAAAACATTCACTAATTTAGTTGAGATTTTTTTTTATTCATGTTATTAATTTAGCTTATTTCTTATTTTTATGCATATTGGAGTTTGAATGTCGGCCCATCCTATCCAAGAGGGAACTTCTGTGTCATTATGACCCAGCCAACAGTGGACCCCTTCAACTAAAGTTCAGCCTTTATGATACAAAAAACATAATAACAGATCACTTTGAAGAGACTAGAGAATTCTTTTGTTATGTTGTTTTGAACTTTGTTCTCAAAAACAAATTTGCTGGAACATTTGCAAATAACTCCATCATTAGACTGCCAGTGTCTATTTTAATCTGTACATGTTGAGGCAACATTTTTGACAACAATTATGGGATCTGTGATTCATATAAAAATAAAAAATATAACAGTTTTTGTTTCTATTCAAGATATAAGATGCAATCCAGGATGAAGGAACATCTCTTTAAAACACGTACTCATCATCCACACAGACTGTGATGAACGGAAAAATATGAATTATCTGAAGAGAAAATTAGTTAGGTAAACTAACTAAACTAAACTTTATCTTTTCTTGGCTATAATTATGTTTTGTAATATTTGTACTGCAGAAAAATATTTAAATATTATAAGTTAAAATGTCAATATTTAAAGAAACAAAGAAAGTATTTGCAGTAAATTAGCATTCATGAAGTGAAAGAATGGATACAGGCAGTTACACTGTAGTTTATGGAGGTCCACTCTTTGATAAGTATACATCACCAAGTCCCTTCTTAGCTTCTTCTTCTTCAAAAATAAAAATTCACATTTGAAGTAATATTATGGTAATTTTAGTATGAAGGGCCAGTATGTGTATCAAAATGCAAACACATGATATTCTACAGTCCAAATAAAAACTGTCACAGCAGATGTCAGGTTTTTAAATCTATAATTTGTAAAATCAAAGTACTGGCATGGTATTGTAGCAACAGGAATTGAATAAACAGCTTTTAGGGAGAAGTGTTGGCAGCAGTCAAGTGGCTCTGTTTTGATGGATGGCCAAAAAACACTTTAACGTAATATTCATTCCCCAAATACAATACCGTGTTATTGCATATCACCATATGATGACAATTGAGCCTGATCTGTTCCATTAGTTGAAGAGATTATTTTGTTATGCAAACAGCTACTCTCATGCTTGTAATAGTCATCGTAGTCAATAGCATAGCAAACTCTATACTTAGAGTGTGAAGGATGTAACACTTAAGACCGGGAAAGCTGAATAACTTTGGTATATTTATAGGTCAGAATATGATATGCCCTGAAGGAATGTAAAATACAAACTTCCTGCCACTAGTATAGAATACAGAGAATGCATCAATACTGTACTTCATAATACAGTCATAGTTTCAGCTTGTTCTGATTCCCTGACCTCTACCTGCAGGTAAGATGGTCGACTTGGCTGAAGAAGTCACGTGTTTTTCAGGAAGCAACAAAGGCAGTAACTCAGAGGTCCAATCACTGAGCTCCTTCCAATCCGACTCCTGTGATGACAATGGTGAGAAACACACACTCACATACCCACAGGAAGATCCTCAGATTACCCAGGATGTATAGTGTTTCAGTTTTGTTTTTTTATTTTAACTGCTTTGTGTGTTTGTGCATTAGTTACATTAGTGTCTCATTCATGTGTTTAAAATTTTCACAATCAGTATCCATGTGCTATTGGTGAATTATGTGGACCAACATAGATTTCAGCACAGTTTGTTTCTAAAATGATGCATTAGGTAGTGAGAAGAAGTGAGACTTCATTGTCTTTCTTTGTGTTTTTATTGGAGTCATGTACTTGAATGGAAATCAAATGCTCATGTTGCATCAAAGTCACATGTGAATACTGGAAGAATCACTCAGCTTCAGTAGCCTCGTGTGGCGGTGTGGAGTATGTGCAGCACAGGAAGCGGAAAATAAAGGTGGGATAGAAAGCCTGAAAGAATGGAAGCAGAGAAAAGGTTCTGCCTTGTGTTTCCACTGTGTTCAGATCATTATATATCCATCATACATCATATGGTGACACTAGAACCATGTTCATAATATCTATACATATTGCTTAGTAGGTGAGTGTAGTGCAGGTGCAGGACAGAACATTTCTTTTACATTTACATGATGATGTTTAACTGTCAGTATTGTTAGTATCAGAATGAAACAAAGAGAGACAATAACAGACCAGCTCCCACCCAGCTGACCAGATGAGGGACCACGTCAACCATTTTGATTCAAAATATCACCACATATTGAAACAGATGTCCTTTGTAATGAATCTAAACTCATGTCCTGTGAGATTAATTCATTAGTTGTGGTGTTTGCCAGCTGTTGAATTATCTTCCCCTGCTTCTTAATACCATCTCCCAAACAGGCTAGAAATTTGTACCACAAAATGGGGGTGTGCCAATGGCTGTACAATAAAGAACTGTAAGTTACAGTTTGTTAAGTCCCTGTGTTTGTCCAGAAAGAGACAGACCGGGGGTCTAGTCCTATGGCAGCATAACTAAGGGATGACCTGAGCCAGCCCTAACTATAAGCGCTTTCAAAAAGGAAAGTCTTAAGTCTACTCTTGAAGGTGTTGACTGTGTCTGCCTCCCAGAATGGTAGTTTGTTCCACAGAAGAGGAGCTTGATAGCTGAAAGCTCTGGCTCCCAGTCTACTTTTGGAAACTATAGGAATCACAAGGAACCCAGCATCCTGAGAGTGCAGTGGTAGTAAGGTACTATGAGTTCTTTTAGATACGATGGTGCCTGGCCATGAAAGGTTTTTTGTATGTAAGGAGAAGAATTTTAAATTATTTTCCAGACTTAACAGGGAGTCAGTGCAAGGAAGCCAAAATGGGAGAGATCCTGTCAGAACACGTGCAGCAGCATTCTGAATTAGCTGCAAAGACCTAAGAGACTTATTTGAGCAGCCTGATAACAAAGAGTTACAATAGTCCAGCCTAGAAGTAACAAATGCATGGACTAGTTTTTCTGCATCCGCTTGAGACATGATGCGTCTGATTTTGGCAATGTTGCGTAAGTGGAAGAATGCAGTCCTCGAAATTTGTTTTATGTGGACATTAAAGGACAAATCCTGATCAAAAACAACTCCAAGATTCTTTACGGTGGAGCTGGAAGCCAGAGTGATCCCGTCTAAGGTAACCAAGTCTCCAGAAAGAGAGTTTCTGAGGTGTTTAGGTCCAATTACAAGAACTTCAGTTTTGTCTGAATTTAACATCAGAAAATTGTAGGTTATCCAACTTTTTATATTCTTAAGGCATGCTTGGAGTTTAATTAACTGATTGGTTTCATCAGGCTTGATCGACAAATATAAATGGGTGTCATCAGCATAACAATGAAAATTAATGGAGTGATTCCTAACAATGTTCCCTAGAGGAAGCATATATAAACTGAATAGAAGTGGTCCTAGTACAGAACCTACCAGAACAAACTGAGATCGATCTAAGAAATATGACTTAAACCAGCTTAGGGCGGTTCCTTTGGTACCAACTTGATGCTCCAGTCTCTGTAAAAGAATTTGATGGTCAGTGGTGTCAAATGCGGCACTAAGATCTAACAGGACAAGTATAGAGATGAGTCCTTTGTCTGATGCCATTAGGAGGTCATTTGTGACTTTGACTAGTGCAGTCTCCTTGCTATGATGCACTCTAAATCCTGACTGAAAATCCTCAAATAAACTGTTCTTATTTATATTAAAACTTTGTAATTCAAATGGATGGAAATGTTCTATGTAACTGAAATACATAAGTGGCCACAAGAAGAAGGGCCGAAACTTCTGATTTCAATGTCCCCATGGTTATCTCTCAGGTCCATTTAAGTTTTTAGGGCACCACGGTAGCCTAACAGTTCGGCACATGCCATTTGGGTGCAGTATCCTCGTTTGGATTCACGCCAAGGACCTGTCTCTTTCTAAGTATTTCCTGTCTGTTCCTGTCTACTGTCAAATTAAATGTCAAAAACATAAATATAGATTTTTATTGCACTACTGGTAAGACTCTAACCTTTGCATATTGTGAGATGAACATATTTCAGTCATGTATGTTTGCATGTATTAATCCATATTCAGAGTAATGCAGGAATCAATTTCAAAGGTTTGACAACTTTTTCACAGAGCTGTTCATTCTACTGACTGTTTCACGGTGTGATGTTGGTGGTCGTCGCCTTTGTGCTGGAGCTGTATTTGTGGTTTTGTGTTTTGTGTTTTACATTGCATCGCCCTGTTCTCACCTAATTTTATTTGCAATCCATGACATTCATCGTTTTACTTTTCAGAGTGATCATCATCAAAATGGCAGCTTTTTTGCTTTATCAATACTGTTGCCAGTGTCATTCCTTTGCTTGCTGAAGATGAAGTGTCTGCACCAAAATGGCAAACAGCAGAAATGTACTGGTGTTTGTTTTGCCACTTGTTCTCTCATGGCTTTCTTTTATTTCTGTGTTAATTTTCTTTGTTTGTAATGTTCTTGTTGGTGGTTTTATTTTTTCTAACCTAAACTATCTCCATATATGTGGACAATATTGTATGCAAATTGCCCCCCCAAATCCCCCAAAATCAGCAAGAAGTCTTGACTGTGCCATAAGCAGACCAGGTAGTCCTCTCTGCAGATAGGCCTGGCAGTAGGTGTGAGGGGTGAACCCTGGCTGACACCATGACGAGCATTTTTCTCTTTGAATGACTATGTTTCAAACTTATCTCCTCCTTTTTTCCCTCCACAAGCCTCCATAGTGACCGTCATTCGACTGGTCAATGATGCAGTCGACACAATCGAAAGTGAAGGTACCATGTCTCATCCCTCTTCTGTCTCTCATCTCACTCTTCTGCTCTTTCTTCTCTCAGTCTTGTTATTGTTGACATCTGAAAGAAATCTCTTCATTTATATACCCAAAGTGAATACACTACACATTCACTATTACACACTGTACCTTTGAGTGAGTGAACCCTCCTGGGCACTACACAGAGATTAGCTCCCAACATGTCAAGACTTATGTTTACCAAATATTGTTCTTCTTTCTCACACATTCTCACAGTCAGGGTCATCGGTCCAACCCACTTCCAGTTTGGCTTTGGTTCCATCAGCTTTCAGTTTTCAGTATATTTTTGCCATAAAGCAGTGATTGCAAACCGTATTTCACTGATAGACAACAATCTGCAGGTTTTCCATCTGATCACCTCAATGGATGATTTCACTGATGAGTTCCCCCTTTTTGCTTTGCTCCTTCAAGGAGTGTTGAAAACACTGCTTTTCTTTGAAGAGTGACTGAAGGAACGCATGCAGACTGTTGGCTCTCTGTTGCACAGGACACAGGCAGTTTCTTTCATTGTTCTCTGTGAAAAACTTAAACATGAAAGCGTGAATGCTGATTTTTGAAGTCAAAAAAGTAAAACGAACGCCTCATCATTTTAATCATTAAGATGTTGAAAACAAAGGTAACTTATGCAAACCACGGACTGTCAAAGTCACCATATGGCCAACCACGAGCCTGCACTCTTCCCTGTTTAGATGTGAAGACAAACAAATCTTGCATATGGCACAGATGTATACACAGATGCAAATTCATTTGATGTGATCACATCAGCAGTACTGTCAATCAGGACTGCAAGTTTTAGAAAACCTCTTTTAGTGTTTGCCTGCACATGAAATCCCACAGCACATCCACCATAAACTTGTCCTCTACAACTACATGTACAACAGTAGACACAGTCATGATCCATTGCTAAAGGCCTCTGTGTTATGTTGTTCTTCCATCTGACAGTGTCAGTTATGGACCATGGTCAAACCTACAACAGAGGTGACTTTCCTTTTTACCTTACCTTACCTTACCTTACTCTATCTATCGATCTATCAGTCTGTCATTCAATCTGTTGCTCTGTCTATCTATCTATCTATCTGTCTATCTATCTATCTATCTATCTATTGATCTGTCTATTGCGAGTAGACAAAATAACCCAGTAAAAACAACTTGAATTGTGCAGTAACTAGTAATTTACATTGCTTACTGCTAAAAAGGTGGGCCATATTAGGCTGTATGTCAATCAACATAATTTCCAACTCATATATACTGCTTCCCATTAAGTCTTTGGATAGTGTCTATTGTTATCTTTGTCTTCCACTTTGACCAGAATACAATACAGTCATTTCCTTTGAACATTCGGCCTAATGGTAATTATAACAGCAAAATTCTTTAAATATGGAAAATCAATTGAAGCTCATTGATCTTGACGATTTATTTAGTCTATCCCCTGGATCTTTCTACCTCTCTCTACCTACTTTCCATACTTTTATACTTTCCTCTGCGCTCCTTTCCCCTTTTTGTGACTATATATGTGTGATTTGATATGACCCCTCTAACTCAGTGTGCTGCCCCCCACCCACTACAGCTTGTGCCTGCCACTGTCACCTTCCTGCATCCCGCCATGTCATGATTTTATCTTCAGCTCAGTGTTGGTACCAGGTGTACCACCAGTTGCTGTGTCAAGTTTTCACAGCTGCAGTTTTTTCCATGGTTTATGTTCTACTTTGATGCATGGATGTCCTGTTGTTTTGTTTGTCTTTGAGTTTGAACATCACTTATAATTTGCTCTTGAATTTAATTTGCCTCCAGTAAATCTGTTGTTTTTGGTAGATGGTCCTTCTGATCAGACAAACCTTTGTGATGACAACTGTCATTCATGCTATGTTGGTGGATTGTTGGCTCCAGTGCTCAATGCTAACGCTCAGCCCTTCAATGATTACATTTCAAGATAGATTATGTTCTATCTATATGTCAGCTAGTCTCTCACATTCCAAAGGCTCTGCCAATGTGGTAAAGGAATGCAGTCTTTTAACCAACCAAAGTAAGACTGCACAATCCCAAAGTTCATTGCCTGCCTGACACTTCTTATGCTACATTGGATCAGATCATCACCATCAACTTTGAGAATCAGAAAATCACTTGACACCATTTTTTTTATTCTTCACATAAACTGGACCAGTTAGATGCCAATAAAGGAAGCCAGGCATATACCATTGGTTGTTGTTAGTAGTCTGAACATGTTCCTCCCTAACTGATAGGCTGTTGAAATATCTTATGAATGTTATGATAGAAATTTAGTAGTTGAATGTCAGCTTGCTCCACATCATTAATTTTAGGCCTTAGTTTGATGGCATTTTCTTTGAAAACAATCCATAAAATGTTTTCTAATTTACATACTTTAATTATTGCAGTTTGGTGAAGTTGACCAGGCAACTAAAAATATATGGAAAACGGGTTAGGATTATGGTTAGAGTTAGTGTATGATGTATGATGAAAAGTAATCAGTGTTGAATTTAAGTAGCAGATAGGCTGTCAACTACAGTCACCTGTATCACAGAGTGATGGCCAGCCATCCAAAACAACAACTCAGACTACTTATGCTTTTTGCTTCTGAGAGTGAAGTGATTATCTGCAATAACAATATGTTTTTTCAGCAAAATGTAAACATGTCATTAGACATCAACATTGCAATACTGGCGAGGGTTGTCTGGCTGCGGTTGAAATGGGAAACAGCTACCGAGCTGATTGATTATGTGCTGTTGATCATTGTATTCATAATGCATATATAAGTATCTGCATGGAGTGTAAGTGATAACAAGGAGCCAACAACCCACTGAAAACGCATAGTTTTTGGTACCTTGGTACCTTTACCAATAGGAAAATCTACCGAATATTTGATGAATCCCTCTAACATCCAGAAACTGTCGCTGTGTTTTCTGAGCCCATCAACATGGCTTGATGCTGCAATTCTTCATGAAGTTCAGCATGCTGTGACCCTTAGGCTTATAATATGCATGTCACATACCCGCAAAGACCTAACTTGTTTTCTGTACAGGTTGTACCTGACCTTCAAGTTCTCTGTGTGTGGTTGGTGTTACTGAGCCTAACGTGCCTTGTGCATACTGTAGGCATGTCTGCTGCTCAGCTCCACATTGTGGAGACTAGTTTGTTGGCTTTGCTATATGGGCCTGTTGACTCTTGTTTCCACAGTCCAAATTGTTACTAATAATCTCTCCTTCTAATGTCTAGCATATCACTGGGACACGTCAGACTGGATGCCGAGTACCAGGCTATCAGACATTGAAGAGGTGCCGGGCTATGAAGCAGGTCCTGGCAATGATGCAGCAGGCTCACCCCCACGCCTTGGGGGAAGCACCCGTGAGCTGGAGTCAGACTACTACCTTGGGGGATATGACATCGATAGCGACTACCCACCTCCCCACGAAGAAGAGTTTTTGAGCCAAGACCAGCTTCCACCTCCACTGCCCACAGGTGAGGACTTTCCTGAGCCCTACACACCAGTGGCCGCCAACCCACCGGTCTCAAAGGAGAGCACCCTGAGCTCTGGCAGCACTGGACGACAGCATGTCAGACCACATTTTCACCCCAGCCAATACCTGCCTCCACACCAGCTGCCCCTTGGGGAGGTGCCCCATGGGGACTTTAGCACTTCAGTGAGTGGGGTAACCCCAGGAAATGGGGACACTGATGACTCTGTGTCGCTAAATATGCGACTGTCCGTTGGTGCATCATCAGCCTCAGACATGTCGGCCCCCTGCGGGCTAGATGACTCTGAACATAGCAGCGACTTTGACAGTATGGATGAGCTTCGTCGAGGGGTGACCATCATCACCGACTCACAGCAACAGACTGAGGTGTGACTGATTGACCTGTACAGGGATTCCATGAGGTGTATAATGGGCCAGAAGGAGCATAGTGGTTGGTGCAAATGTAGTGGGAGATGCACAAGCAGATGTTGTGAAGAAAGGCTTTGTCAGCAACACTAGGAACTGATACAACCATAGACTGTAACAATGACCACAAATTTGAAATCACATTTCACTTCTAAATACTGTCCTCCGATGCAGTTCTGTCCAGAAAAGGGAGTGTGGAAGATTGTCAGTCCTGTCCCTGCTGTGCTGAACAATCAGAAGTGTCCTTCCTGTTCCAATAGGGAGATATTTGTCACGTGAAAAGATGGGGTAGAGAATGTGAATGAGAAAGACTAATCCAAAAGATTATATTGGATTAGGATTGGACATGTTCCCTGCTCCTTCTCAGAAGCCCATCAGACCACTTCTTTCTAGATAAAAAAAAAAAAAAGATACAAATCCCCATTTTCCCTTTTCCTCCTTGATTTGTAAACTTTGTAGTGCTCTGAAATTGTACAGACTTTGTAAAATAGTATGACCTTACTGGTGAATAAGTATGAAACAGTCTTGTGGCCACATTTAAAAAAAAAAATGTTTTAATGTGGAATGTGCTTGCTTCTTTCACAAAAAAATCAAGCCATGACATATCAGCCATCCTCTCTCATTTGCCCAAAATGTGTTTTTTTTTGCTGTAGCTGTTGATGTATTTAAGATCTGTTCCAAATTTCAGTCCTTACATTTAGTCTATTAAGACTATTATTATTATTGGGTAAATATTGAATTATAATATTATTAGCACTTATGTCAATTATAACTGCCTATTCAACTCTATTGCAGACTGAATTGGAGATAAATACAATTGAAATGGGGGGCTGATTTCAAGAAAAGTTAACTTATCTTACTAAATGTTTTTGCCTACTAAATGATGTGGATACTTCACCCACACTTGGATAACTGGCTTAAAAAATAGCACAACACCATAGTTTGTTATCCTTTAAAATGACACATTTAAGATGTAATCATGAGGAAATACTTCAAATCTTCAGATAACAAAATAGTAAAAGTAGTAAAGTTAAGATAGAACTCCTGAAAATGTATATTAGCAACCACATCAGTCGTGAGTCATTTTGTTTTGTGGAATTGTACTAGTAATTTGTGTTGGCTTTCCATGATGTTTTTAATTAAAATAAAATTAAATTCAGCAGGCCTTGGTGACAACATGGCATTGTAAAGACATTGTAAAGGACAAAATGTCGCAGCAGAGTTGGAAATCTTTGACAAAAAAAATGACGCGCCAACTGCTTTTTGCTCAAGTTGATGTCCATATTTTAGCTAGTCCCCCGACACACATTATTCCCAAAAACAAATGTGGAGCAGACACAACTGTAGCAACATTTCAATTCCAGTGTTTTCTGTTACTTTGTAGCATCTACATCATGACTGCAGATGAAAGTCAAAACTCTTAACCAGGTCACTAATGGCTTCTCGATTTTTGTTTGGCTTCCAAGACAGATAGCACACCCGACTGCTTCAGATCGTCACTGTATTGTACTATAATCGCCTGATCCACTCAGGCATGCAGCTCCTTTTTTCTTTGTAAAAGATGTATGTTTAAATCTCTGTACAGTGTACATAGCTAGGTTGTTAAAATGCAGATTTTGTAGATATGGAATTACAGTCCTGAACTGCCTGTTTTTGATTTGTTTTTTTTTTCTGTTGGACCATTTTATGTGAATGTGGACAATACGAGACTGGAATATCAGTTATTTTCATATAATTCCTCCTTTGCCACTGACTGAATGCAATTTCAATATTATAGATGAATTTTGCACAGTTTTAAATCCAGACGTTTTTTTTGTTTTTTAAAACAGGCTGAGGGAATCTGTTTGTATATTTCTTTCATCTGTCATGTTTTATGAATTTCTAATGTTCATGGACATTGGGCAATGTCAAAAATATGTCCCTTATCTTCAGAAAATGTGTGTACAAAGGAAGTGCTTTTTTTAAAGCTTTTTTTTCAATTCAGTGCAGAAAATAAAACAGTTCTTGCGCACCATTTCACCTGTGTTAAATTCTGAGATAAATGCACCCTGACAGATCATTACAACTGGTTTACTGGCTGTCATGTTAAATACCTTTTAACACGATGCCTTGCTAGGTCTCACACATCTGAAATGCTCTTGCATTTAATATGAATCTCAAAGCAAGTTCAAGCTGTCTCATTCACGTTGTCTTTGCCAAACACCACAGGTCCCAGGCACCTTAATGACACGTCTGTGAAATCCTTTGGTCAAAATTCCTCACAGATCAAGCACAGCAGCCCTCTCTGTACCGTCTGTGTCGCGCGGCGGTCGGTTTTCGTGTCTGTCGCTCAAAATGCAAATGAGCTGCTGCTCACTCCGCCCCCTCTTCCACCGCACTTCCGCCTAGCGCAGGGGTCGGCAACCCGCGGCTCTGGAGCCGCATGCAGCTCTTTAGCACTGCCTAGTGGCTCCCTGACGCTTTTTCAAAAATGTTTGAAAATGGAAAAAGATGGGGGAGGGAAATATATTTTTTGTTTTAATATGGTTTCTGTAGGAGGACAAACATGACACAAACATTCCAACACTTCTGTCAACGAAGATTTGCGTCATAGCCTGCGACACATCAGCAGGGCGGGATGCCAGGCAGGTGGCTGTTGTAAACAAACCGGCGGGTGTGTGATGGGCCATGGACACCAAAGGTAAAAAGAGAAAAATAACTGAGGAGAACAGAGGATTCAACGTTTCTTGGACCGAATCATTTGCATTCATTGCCAATGTGGAAGGATTACCTGAATGTTTGCTCTGTAGCGAGAAGTTGTCAAATAACAGAAAGAGTAATGTGGAAAGACATTTCCAGGGAAAGCATGCTACATTTGCAGCCAAGAACCCAGTTGGAAGTGAGAGAAAAAGTGCGATTGCATCACTTCTGGAGAAATTAGAGGAGCGCAAAAATAGATTTAAGAAGTGGATTGCATCTCCAAACTCCACTACTGCTGCAAGTTTTGTTGCAACCTGGGAGATAATAAAGCGTGGAAAACCGTTCACAGATGGTGACTACATGAAGGAGTCATTCATCAACATATCAGAACACCTATTTGCAGACTTCAAGAACAAAACCGAGATAATACAGAAAATCAAAGACATGTCTCTCTCCGCTAAGACAGTGAAGGAAAGGGCCATTAAAATGGCAGGCAACATCACCGATCAGCAAATCAAGGACATTAATTCAGCGCCAGCATACTCAATTGCCTGTGATGAGTTGTGTGATGTGATGGATATTGAACAGACTGCGCTTTTATGCAGGTATGTGAACTCCGATGGGCCGCAAGAAGAAATGATCCAATTAATACCACTGAAAGGCTAAACACGGGGGGAGGACATATGTGAGGCTGTGCTGAAGTGTTTAAATGACAATGGAATAAACCCCAACCACCTGATCTCAGTGGCTACAGATGGGGCACCCAGCATGAGAGGATCAAAAAGGGGGTTTGTGACTTTGCTACAGAAAGCATTGGATCGAAATCTGCTTGCATTCCACTGCATCTTGCATCAAGAGGCACTGTGTGCACAAACATTCCCATCGGAGTGTATGGCGGTGATGAACCTTGTCATCGAGATGGTGAACAAGATAATTGCAAAAGCATTGAACCACCGTCAGTTCCGTGCATTGCTTGATGAAGTTGACAGCGAATATTCCGATCTCCTGCTACACAACAAAGTCCGATGGCTGTCCAGGGGTGAGGTTTTGCGTCGCTTTGTCGCTTGTTTAGAACATGTGAAAACATTCCTGAAAAGCAAAGACCTGAACTACCCGCAACTGGAAGATACTGAGTGGCTCGAAAAACTGCACTTTTTGGTGGATATGACAGGCCACCTAAACAAGCTGAATGAAAGTCTTCAGGGGCGGGGAAACACTGCACTGCAAATGCTGGAAGCTGTTTTGTCATTCGAGCGCAAGCTGACTGTCTTTGCCAGAGATGTACAGCGAGGCACGCTCTCCCACTTCCCCTCCCTGAGAGAATTCAAAGAAGCCCATCACGATCACACACTCGGTGATTATTTACAAAGTGCGATCACTGATATGCAAACTGCATTTGGGAGCAGATTTTGCGAGTTCCGAAAGGAAAAAATGACACTGTCTTTTCCTGTCACACCCCTGGAGATTGACCCGTCCTTGTTGAGCACATTTCCAGGAGTAAATCAAGCTGACCTTGAAATGGAAATGGCTGATATAGCTGACAAAGATTTATGGGTGTCCAAATTCAAACATCTGACAGCCGAGCTTGAAGACGTCACTCGCCAGAAAGCCCAGCTTGCCCAAAGCCACAAATGGAGCGAAATTGAAAGTGAAATTGGGTGAATCGCACCCGCCTCACAGATGAGAGCTTGCAGTCCTGCGTCAAGATTAAAGTTACATCTTTACATGCCCGATGTTGAGAAGCTGACCAGTGATGTCCGAAAACAGAAGTCACATTAAACGGGTAAGAACACAATCCTGTCATAGGCACTTATTTAGTAACAAAGTAGCTGTTTTTATTAAGTGATTTCTGATTTTTGTCAGTATATATTTGGAATGACACTTAGGGATATTATTGTGTTTTGTTGCTCAGGCCCGAGGATAGCTGCGTTGATTTGGTGTCAAAAGAGAGAGAGAGAAGAGGATCCTGCTGCGTTTTACCCATGCACTGACTTGTTTGGCATTTGCACAGAAATCAAACTTAAACTGTATTAATTTGATTTTATATACTTTACCTTTTCAAAAGGCTGCTGTTTTATTTTTATAAATGCATGCTGCGTTTTATTGCACTCTGTTTGTTGCCCAGATAAGGGGCACGTTATGCACGTTCCATTTTGTTGTTGTTTTTTCGAATTCTCAAAATAAAAATGACATCAAAAATCGGATTTCTTTATTGCATTTCTTTAATTGCATCAAAGCAATGAAACATACTGTAATTCATTAATATTGTAATGAAGTTAAACTTGAGGCGGCATCCTACAACTGAGTAGTCACGTGGTGCGTCATTCTCCACAGGATGCGCTGCAGGGAAAATAAACATTTAATCATGAAGACTCATTATGTATTTGTAACCAACTTAGTCATTTTGATAGTAGGCTAATATAGCTAATATAGATACATACAGCATGTGTTGCCTTCATTATAAGGCTTATATAAGGCTTTTAATTTTTTGCGGCTCCAGACATATTTGTTTTTTGTTTTTTTGGTCCAATATGGCTCTTTCAACATTTTGGGTTGCCGACCCCTGGCCTAGCGTGCCGACCTGAGTTCGGCGTCAGGTTGCCATGACAACAGTTGAACACGAGCACTTGACATGGCTGCCGGTGAACACATGCCGCTGCAACCTTATATGTTCGAGCCAGAGTCAGACCTGGAAAATAAAGAGGCCCCAGAAGAAGTAAGTGAACCGAGGAGAGAACAGGACGTTTCTGAATGGTAAGTGTATGCAACATGTTTTTATATCTTTTTGTATGTTTCGGCTAATAGCTAGCACTAGGCTAATGATGCTAGCGTGTATGTAGCGTTTACATGCTATTGGAAAAATATATATATGAACTTAGCCAGCACTTTCTCCAAAATCACCAGCCACTCAATAGTCATGCTTTGGTCTGCTCTCATTAGTCACGTTACTTTTTTACCTACATTTAGGTGGTGTCTGGAGCTAACTTTGCCAGAGCAGGCACTGTAGGTCTTTCTGGAACCTCATAACTAGTATTTTATCAGATATTGAAGCATAGATGTGTACTTTTTGTGATGAAAAACTTTGAGAATTGTTGCATCTTCTAACCTGTTGTACTTAAAATATTCAAATCAAGTACATCCGCAATGTTGTCACTCATTGAATTTCTTTCTTATTACAGGTATACTTGTGGAAATTGTGTCTCAATGCCCACAGAGCCAGAGAATATCTGCTGCAAGGAGATACCACAGGCATGTCATAACGCAGTCATAATTTCTATAATGTAACGTGACTTACCGTTTCTAATTTACTAGGTTACAAGAAGACTACAGCAGGTTCCTTTCAGCCAACTTGCATGGTGGACCACCCTGGCCTTGAACCTGTATGTTTAAATGTGTACTCCCTGCAGAACATATTTAATAGCTACAGAGCAGACTATGGGTCTTCATGTTTGAGAGAATAGAGCAGTATGTTATTTTATGCATAGAAGTAGTGTGTTACTATTGTAATATAAATGAGTAAGGATTAAAGTACAATAAAATACTGTCCCCTCTGTCTTACATTGCTTACTGTTAATCTGTCATGTTTGTTACTTGTTATGTTACATATTGAACGCTGAAAGCACACAAACAGTTCATATAGATTTAACCTTTATTGTCATGATTCCTTCAAACATCACACAACTTTTGAAAACAAACTTGTTCAATATACTGCCTAGAATAGCAGTCTGAAAAAGTTTTGGTCAGCACTTAGGTTTCATAGAATTTCAGAAGAAAAGATGGAGACATGTTATAAAAGCGTGTCACTGTGTAGTTTAGACTAACTATTATGTACACTGTTTTAGTTGTTACAGATACTAGGCCTATAGGAGCTCTGTAAGCTGGTGTTGGGGATTTCTCTGCCAGAGAATCAGGGTGGTACTGCTCAGCTGTGTGGTGCTACAGACGACCCAGACAGTCTAGTCTAGACAAGCTACACGGGGTCAGACTGGTCCTTTATTGAACCTCAACACATAGCGGTTACAACCTCTTGCTTCCCTGGTCTTGCAAACTGGACTGTGAGATCCTCAGGGATGGGGATCTTCAGCACCTCGTCCACATATGGGCCAGAGTCTAGGAAAACCTTCTCGAAGATGAGGTCCAACGTAACCTACAAGAAAATATATAAAAAATAATAAAATATAAAAAATAATATCCTTAATTATCCAATTTACATACGTTAAGAGCCCTGTTTCATGTTTTCACTTGTATAACAGATGTTTGCACATGACTTACTGTCATTTTTAATAAAAGGTTGTAAAACCTACTGACGGTTTGTTCTACTTTCACTGTCTTAGCTGTTGCGGTTGTTGGGAAGTTCAATCTGAATAGCGGCTTACCAGGTGATGTAGCTTAGGGACGCCCAGCTCTTTCATTGAAGTGGAGGGCTGCCAGGTAGAGTGTAGGGAAGAAAAAAATAACAGAAATATGATTGAGAGCACAAATATAAATATACATTGTACTCATTCATTAAGTATCATAATCACCTTTATTTGCCAGGTGTGTGTACACACACACACAAACTGTCCATACATACATTGAGAGCAACATGTAAACAGAGTCATATTCCTTGTGTGTACACACACCTGGCCAATAAAGTGGTTCTGAAAGTTACTACTTGTTAATTGTTTCAGTCCAGACATGTCACTAAAACTGGGCAATATCCAGGTGGAGCTCATGGACTGAACTGATGCTGTCCTTAGTATTGTATTGTATCTTTGTTTACTTTATGTACCCAGCTCCCTAAGACTGGATATAGCTTCAGACTGTGCTGTAAAAAACAGTTTACAGAGTAGGGGTGGGCGATATGGGCAAAAAATAATATCTCGATATTTTTCAGGATTTTAACGATATTTTCTAGAAATAAATAAATAAAAACAAGTGACACGTAAAGCACCCCTACTGTACTTCTGTGAGAGGCACCTGGCTGCAGACCTCCACTGTCAGGCCCCTCCACTGTCAGGCCCGGAAGTGAGGACGATTTTTGGGGGATGGGGAGGTGGGGAAGACATTTTGAGAAGGTCATTTTCACCTGCCCTTTAAATCCGAGAGAGACGAGCAAGAGAGCGTATGTACGAAAAGAAGAAGGAGAGTGAGCTTATCCTCAGAGTTTCTGATTTTTATTATCCACAGAAAGTAAATGCATGGTTTCTTGTGCTCTTCGTCAATATAGGTGCCGTTGTAGTAGTCGTTATAGGTCATTAATGACCCGAGATATTTTATGTCGGTTTGGGTTGTCGTTTTGAAGCTAAAATGACTTCAAAGTTTACTTTCACCAATGGTGATTAGCATCAACACCTAAGGATTCTTAACTTTTAGTGCATAATGTAAAGTAACTGTTCGCATTTGTTTGTATGTGCTTGTTCTGAAACATTTTGTAAACTCTCCGTGCATTGGTGGGCATACTCACAAGTTAAAACATCTTTCTGAACTCACGTGGTCAGCACGATTGAAACACACCAGGATGTTTCAACAAAAGCGAATTAGTGGTATCACTTGTTTAAGTGCACAAGTGGAAGCAAAATGTGTCTTGGTGTTTAGTAAAAACTAATGTAAAGAGATGTTTTGTTTCATAGTGGTAATTTAAAATATAATGCTTACATTACCTGATGATTTCTTAAGCCTCAGGACCTCAGCACCTGATATGCCTACACACCATCATCCTGCAGTAGCTGGAACAATTCAACATGACCCACTGACCCAAACACAGGTAGGTAGTAGGTTTAAAAAAAATCAGCACAACGTGAACATCGTAGACTTAATGCTTTCCTTTTTTATAGAGCCTATAGTTAGGGCTGGCTCAAGTCATCCCTTAGTTATGCTGCCATAGGACTAGACTGCCGAGAGGACTCCCCACCCCCCATGTCTTTCTGGGTTATGCCTGGCCAAGGCGCATTGTGGTTGAAGATGCAGTCACATCTCCCTTTACTGAAAACCCTCTCTCTCTCTCTCTCTCTCTCTCCCCCTCTCTCTCTCTCTCTCTATCCTGCATTACACCGTCAATGCATGTTACTAACTATTCTTTGATTCTGTGCTTTCTCTCGTCCAGCAGGTTCCGTGGATGTGAAAACGCTGCTGTGGTCTCTCTTTCTTGACGTCCACTATATATAGCATCACTGTCATAATTGCTACCATATCTCTACTACTCAGTTTATAGTCAGTTAATGATTTACTGCTGCTGTACTCTGTGTCCCTCTAACTCTATCACAGGTTCCGCTACTGTAATCATACTATCATTTATTATAATTCATTGTCATTCTATCATTCATTGTAATTGTACAATGTTTGTGTTGATTTATTTCTGTACCATTGACATCATTGCACGTCTGTCAAAGTCCTGGGAGAGGGATCCCTCCTCTGTAGCTCTTCCTGGGGTTTCTTCCACCTTTTTCCCTGTTAAAGGGTTTTTGTGGTGAGCAAGTTTTCCTCACTCAACCGAGGGTCTAAGGACAGAGGGTGTCACTCCCTGTACAGATTGTAAAGCCCTCTGAGGCAAACTGTGTTTTGTGACTTTGGGCTATATAAATAAAATTTGATTTGATTTGATTTTGAACAGTGTTTTTTTTTTATTTATTTTTTTTATTTTTATTTTTTTTATTTTATATTTTAATTCCCTTTTACAGACACTAATGCCTGTGGACCACATTGTGAAATGAGACAATGTGAGACCATGCTGAGCATCATGGACCTTCAAGCTTTATCCTGCCTAGGAGCAGCTGGCATGTATTCTTAAAGGAAAGAAAAAGCTGTGTGATATATCAGACAGATATGTACTTCTCATCTTGAAGCCTGACTGCCCATGTTGCTATTTAAGCATTGTATTTTAAATTATCATTTTAAATACAATGCTTGTTATAATATTGTTTGTTTGTTTTTTTTCTTCAACAATTATCAGCTTAAATACATATTGGACACTGACAGTCCAGCGGGTGAGCTCATTGTTAAAACAGGAAAAAGTTGCCTGACCCGAGCTGACTTCTGGGGGCTTGGATTGAACACGGAAATGGAATCAACTGTGAGTTAACATTTGGACCCATTTAATTAATAAATAAATTATGTCTGTATATCATTGCCATGTTTTTGTTTGGTTTGCAGATAGGCAATGCATGCTTTGAAGTCACTGATAAAATTGCTCAATCACAGGTCTGAAACATAAATATTATTTTCAGAATATGCTTTTCATTTTCATATTATATGGGTATTTGTGCACATTTGAAATGTATTCCACAGTGGGGAAAGTATTTTTGTGGCTGACCTCTATGTTGTCCCAACCTGACAAAAAACAAAATTGTGTGATCCACTTGCAAGCTTACCTGTAAGTGCAACTTGTCCTACTTTATTCAAATTATATTTGTGTATTTTACCAGTTTGCTTTTGAACTTTTCCTTTGTATTAGAATGATGCTTCAATCAGAGATGCCATTGTCATTCCTGTATGGAAACCTGGGCATTTCCTGCTCTCTGTAAGTAGTGATGCTTATTGTAACAGGTGGTTTGCATGTCATGGAAAATTTTGTATCAAATGTTAACAAAAGTATCTTCATTTTCTATTACAGTGCTGATGTTGTGTTGTGTTGTGTTGTCCTCGCACAATAGAGTTCAAATGTCAGTAACTACAATTAGAAGTTTTGAAATCAACAGAGAGAGTCTTTCTTGATTCCAAATGTGCTCAAGCACCATTGGGATTTGGTAATAAGGAGATGAGGGGACTGCTGAGGTTACTAACACATTTTTTTGGTGTGCGTGGAGTTCATGCTCCAAAGCTGTTCTAAAGAGTTCTGAGCTGTCTGTTTTGTTTTTTTTGTTTGTTTTTTTTAAACCAGATCATGTTCAGATCTGTGACAGCCTTTTTATGGTGTAACATAAGTGTAATTATAGTTTTGTGTATCAAATCATGGTTATAAAGTTTATATTAGTTTTAAAGATTTAACATGATGACCTATTAACATTTCATACAACTGAGTCAAAAAACTGGCACCATTAAAGAGTGTTGAAATGATGTGTGGAGTGTGACTGCATGGAAAGGATGCATGGACGATCTGTCACGAATCGGAACCAGTGACGCATGTCCATGAAAAGAGCCCATATTGATAATTTAACGACTAATATTTATCTTTAATGCAACTGTCTTTTAGAAACGTATCCCAGTCACTAAATCCTGGCAGCTGGACAGAGAGAACTGGGCTACAAATTAAGGTAAGAGTAAAGTATGTATAATGCATGTATTTATATTAATAGTTGAATACTTTAATACTGTAAAATAATAATTACATAACTGACTATCTAGGGTTTTCCATGACAACCATACGGGATTGACTGTGGCATCTTCATGTTGATGGTAGTAGACATCATTTGTTATATATTAATTGTGTAATTCTGTGTGCATTAAAGATTTCAGCATTACATTAAAATTAATGCTTTATTCCTAGAATGCCCTTCACACCACGCTGGATTTTTTTTATTTGATCATTTTCCAGATGGACATGCCACTTTTGTGACAGTGGTGGTGTGTCGCGCGTGTCCCGCGTGGAAAATTTTGACCTTAGAAAATGAGACTGGAAAGATTGTTATTTGACCTGAAGTTGTTACAAGAAATGTTTATTTATATTGTTGAATCATTTTTTGAGCCATGGAAAGCTGTTTGCCCACTGGACAGATGCATCAAAATAAGGTCAGACCTCCTGTCTGCAATTTAAATAAAGTGTCTAGATAATGCATGATTGGATTTGAAAATGTTTGTTGAGCTCTCTAATATGTCTAGGTAGACCTATTAGAGGAGGACAGTGATGGGATCTTTTCCTTTTCTTCTTTTTGGAGCTCGTGTTTTGAATACTACAACTGATCATTTTGCTTATCTATATATTTTCAGGAAGAAGAGCAGCGGGCAGAGGTCTCAGTCAGACTTGCTGATGTGAGCACACCAGTGGAAGGTGTAAGCTTTTTCACAGTATCTATTGGTCAGATACTGTTGGTGTGGCAGCTATGGTACAGACATCTTTCTTTCCATAGGATTCAGTTGAAGATCACATTCTTCATGATTGCAGACATGCAGCAGAGTGGGTTGAGGCCAACAAACCACTGTTCTCAGCCAAAGTGGACCTGCCTGATGTTCTGAGCATGGGGGAGGAGGAACAGGCGGAGGCTGCTTTACAATATGGGTGGTTGAGGAACGGAGAACTGAAAAAAGAAACGATCCTGGAGCCATTCAAATTCACATTTCACAACCCTGACGACATGTGGAGATTTTGTGATGAAATAATGGACAAAAAAAATCACTTGGCTTATTGTGAATGTTACACTGAGTGAGTTTGTGTGTGAGTACAGGTCTACAGAACATTTGATCATGTTGTGACTTGCTGTGTTTTTATGTTTTCTCATTGATCACTTAATAATTTGACTTAGATTCAACTGTAGATGTCAAGAGTTAGGGTAGTATTTAGTGGTACTTAGCTGTTCCAGCAGCACAAGAACATAATTAGCATAAATATAGAACCAAACATGAAATTTATGGTGGTTAAGAATGAAAATACAGAATAATACAACAGAAAAACTAATTGAAACAAATATATAGAAAAAGAGAAGTGTAATTAAGTCAAAATTAAATGATAATGAAAAGGCAGTGAAGTTCTCTGTATAGTACACAATAAAATGTATAGTCCTATGACATCTTATGAGATGTTGGCTTATGAATATGAGTAATAGCTTAAGAAAAAAATGTTTGCACTGACCAAACAAAAGTTTACTATACAAATAAAAACATTATATACAATAGACCGGGAATTTATATATTTTATGTCATATAAATATATGACATAAAATATAGATATAGATATATTTATAATTGCCATACATGCATATTCTGTAGACTATGCTATGTAGACTTAAAACCCCTAAGTGATTTTTTAACCAGTGAAATTCATACTGGGGCACGTGCAGTGAAATGTTTCTCTCTCCCTCCGTGTCCGTGGAGACAGCTACACAGGCGCTGTGCACGCACACACACAGCGTCTCTCCCCCTCACTCCCTTTGCTCATCATCAAACTCCCTGTCTCAACTGGTCTTCCAGTAACTGTTTAGATGCGCTGTTTACAGATAATGTGAAGCGTTTCGTCGCGCGTCATTGTTTTGGCGAGCTAACTTGAATACTCGATAACGTAAATTTGCACATCGTTAAAATAACATTCATGATGATACCGCAGATAATATATCTCGCCCACCCCTATTACAGAGATATCTATTTATCTCTGTAAACTGAGCGGGAACAAAAAGTGACATCCAACTAAAAAACTACTGGCGTCATGTTAGTGTGTATCACAACCAAGTATAGCTTTTCACAATTTCACTTTATCACTTTATTTAGTTTGTACTTGTTTTACTATTTGTACTTATTTCATTCCAATTTATGCCAAATTGTACAGTGCATATAGTTGTATATTGTAGTATATCGTATATACCTACGTATTAACTCATTGTGCATTTAGTTAGTTACTTATTTATTTTATGTTAGTCTAGATATTTTATCTCTCTCTCGTATTTCTTCACCACTTTGTATCGCAACTGTAGCACAGCAGTTTCCCTCGGGATACTTAAAGCTTCTTGAATCTTGATAAGAGACACTTAGCGCTGATTAGCACGAGCTAACGCTAACTAGCCGTCTGGTACATACATTACTTGCTTGCTACTTGATCCACACCAATGTAACACCAGTAGTTTGTAAGTTGAATGTCTGCCTGTAAGATAAGTACTTTTTGTTCCTGCTCAGTTTACAGAGATTAAAACAGACTTGTATAACGGGGCGGCGGTGCTGCCTGTCAACATGCAGCTGCGTGTGCTGAACATAACGCTAGCTAGCTGTTAGCGTTAGCTCGTGGTAATGTAAAGAAATACAAAGTACACTTACATTTCCATCCTCTGTAGTTGGTATTACTCCTCTTTCGTGTGAGGTCTGTGTTGTTCTGTGTTCAGTGTATTTGTCCGTGAAGCAAACGACTCGCGCATATACAAGTTCAGGTCTAGTCGACAGTGTGGGGACGTCTCTGGTAAAAGTAAACGTAATCCTCCGTTCCTCGGTCCTCTCAGGCTGGGCCAATATAGCGACTTGTGCCGGTCACTGCAGCCAACAGCAGAGTACCGAGCATGGCTAGGTCTGAGCCTTGCCCAGCCATTCTTCTCCGTGAAGCAGGAAATGTCGGAGCTTCACCTGAGCTTTGTGTTGGCATCACCTGTAGGGCGTGGTGGGTGGAGACTGGGTGTTGGCCTCTGCTGGAGAGCCCAGGAAGTGGGTCTGGTCTACAAGTTTTGTACGTCACAACCGGAGCGGAATCTGATTCGTTTACCCGGAGACAAGCAGCAAGAGGGGGGTGCGGCCGCTGCAGCGCACGCAAAATAGAGGCGGTTGTTTTTAAACCTGGGGGGGGGGGGTTGTACGTACCCCGAATTCAAAGATATTAGTTAGAAGAGCTGGAAAAGTGATTTTTGCATGATATGTCCCCTTTAAATCTCATTGGTCATTTCAAGCTCCAGAGCTGCATAGATAATGAGTTTGGTATTAAATGGAAACTGTGGTAAATGTGAGAATGAACTGCTAGAGAACAAAGTGCTAGATTCAAAGTGTGAAGTGTTCGCGTATGCTTTTTCTCACAGAAGAACTTTTATGCCTCAATCTAGCTGTCAAAACTTGGGACAGAGTACAGTCTGGCAAAGCTTGAGAGCTGGAATTGTCCAACACCTAACTGCCTTCAACTTCTAAGTAACGTCAAACTCTGTAGTATGTAATCAAATTTCACAGAAAAAGTGGAAAAGATCACCATCCTCTGTTTCACAGTCTTCCCTGAAACTCTTGATATCCAGCTAGTGTGGCCTGGAGTGGAAGACTGGAACACCAAGACCTGTCCCACACTCCTACAGATGCAAAAGCTTTTCATCAAGGTGCAAACCCGATTAGTAACCGAACCCCCTAAGTTTTATTGTTCAGAGGTGCTACTATATTTCTTAGTTATTGTAGAGAAATTGCTGGTCAATGCTCAGGTCAGTCTTATACTGTAATGTTTTTTGTAGAAAATTCAACACATCCTAAACCAGACAGTGCACTGGGTGACCAGGTGAATACCAATTGCATCTCTGGCAATGAGGGAAGAGAGAACTTTCTCACAAACGGGAGTTAAGTTTCTTTGAATTTCCCAATCTGAATAAATACCACACCTATCAAAGCACTGCCTTCATTGTTTGTGTGTCAAAGGGCTTATGAAATCATCTCAGATAATGTTGTAGCACTCAAGATCCATCTTGAAGGTAACTTTTTGGTCTCTGGTTTTGTCTCAGTTTCTGACAAAACTTTCAAGACTGGTCAAGACCACAATTGCAAGAATATCCAGTGTTTCTGATTTTTCACCTAGTAATGTCTAATTTGTCCACTACAACTTCATAATGAAATCAATAATTCATTTCTAATTTTAAATTTTAGTCACAGCTGTCAGCCATCACTGCCCTCCTTCACACATGCTCCTAGCAAGTGATTGTGTCTGTCTGTGAGGGGATCAAACCTTCGTCAACCAAACCTTCTGTAATAAAATTTGACTTCCTAAGGAGTTCATCTGCAAAACAGTGTCCTAAAGAAAACTCATCACAGCAGTATCCTACAATACACTTACTAGGAGGCTAGGAGGAGGGTAGGAGGTGTCCATGTTTACTTCCATATGACAGCGTGCTCTGTGTGTTGTCATATGATGTGTCTGTCATTACGTTTACATGCAGCAAGAAATTCGAATTTCTGATCGTATCAGATAATGACATGCATAAGATCAGATCACTTGTCTAAGTATACATGCCGTTCAGAGAATCAGATAAACGGCTGGAGCATGGCTGACTCCGTTACGCTAGGTGGTGCTGTAGCCCTCTCAACAAAGAGCCACTTTCGGTTGACCTCTACTTATCAGCGACAACAAACTATCTGACGGCATTCAAACAAAGATTATATATGAGGAGATTGACGATGCTACAGCTGCGTACATTTCGTGCATTATTTTAGTCCTAATAATGCACATTAAAAGAACAACGAATCTTTTGGCTTCCGGGTGAAAGCCCCAGCGGAAAAGGTCGCGCATGCGCAGAACACAAAATCCGCTTCAGATCCGATTGCTTGAGTATACATTGCGTTAAATATCCGACTATGAACGAATTATCTAGGTGTTCTTATCCGATTTTGAGATGTCCGATGTGGTCTGAAATAGGTCCGAAGTAGATCGGACTAAGGTGTTTACAAGCACTTTAAAAAGTCCGAACTAAGTCTGATACGATCAGAAATTCGAATTTCTTGCTGCATGTAAACGTACTGATTGTTGTTTTGTGCATGGAGGTCAGTTCATGATGGCATCTGAAGACCATGATTTGAGGCTATATTTTGGCGTTGACAGGAGGCTCAGTTAGCATACTCTGGTATGTTGCCATGGAAGATCAGTGCTCATTGATCTTGTCCCTCTTCAGTCCATGATCTGCTCCAGTCTTCAGCAAGACAAATATAACAGCACGGTCCAATATAACAGTGAATGCTGTCTTTATCAGTGAAGTTACAGTATCTTATAGTCAGCTCTAGAAATCGGGATATCGGGACAAATGTGTGACGATTCACACCAGTTGACAGAAAAAATGTATCACGAATGCAAGAGAAGTAGGATATGTTATTTTTCTTCTTCTTTTTTTTCTTTAGAAATAGGTTACGTTATCTTAAAAAAAGTCACTGGTTGGTGATTCATTTCTTCAATGTCAGACGTCCAGTCACATGACTTACGTCACTACGTAGGTACAAGGCACAGAACGAGGGAAGACATGGCATATTAGCCGCCACCACAACTTTGAAATAGATGGTTTAAAGTGGTAAATCCTGGTGGTGTGTGAAAAAACTGAGCAATTAGGAAAAGCCATGAAAATGGAAGGAAAGGAAGTGGAAGTGACAGATTTAGAGCAAAAAGATGTGGTTAAAGGTGTCATTTATGCTATTTGTGCTGACATGTCAGAGAGGGAAATAAAGTGTTATCGGAGGAGAAATAAGAGGTATTAAGCATTGACAGTGGAAATCCAAATGCTCCAGTGATCATTTTTGCTCGTGAGTTACGTCCAGAAAGAGTGTTTATTATCACTTAAGCAGAAGCTTAATCAAAAAGTTCTGACCTGGAAAAGTCTGGATCCCTGGTCAGTTTTCAGAACACCTTTGCAGTAGCTGTTGAAGTGAACATTCTTTGAAGAAAAAAGGCTGGCAGACCCTCTGACCCAGTTATTTTTGGACAGCTTCAGTCTTTCTCCATATTTGGACAGTACTCACAGTTATTTTCCACAGGAGCCGTTGCCTCTGTGTGTTGTACAAATCTGTCATGTCCTTGACACAGTTATTTACAGCCTGCCTTAACTGTATTTTGTACAAACTGTGTTTTTGAAAGGTCATAGACTTGCTTTCATTTCAACACAAGAAATATGAATAATAAATAAAAAAGACTTTTTAGTCATTATGATCGTTAGAGATTGGACTGTCTAAAGCATCAATTAATCATAGAGGTACAAACAGTTTCTTTATCTGGTATTATGTTGAAAGTGTGGACACAGTGTTTAAAGGTGTTCCAAGCATAGATCACAACAGTGAACAGTGAACTTGCTGGTTCGTCATTCAGCACCATGTTAGTTCCGATTAGCTACATCATTAACAACAAGCCTCCACCACAGCCCACCAGCTGCTGAAAACAGAGTACCTGAATCAATTAATATGTCAATTTCATTAAAGTCATGTTAATAGCTGGTAGCTCTGCCTGTAGGAGTTGTTGCCACTTAACTTAACTAACTTATGCACTCATTTTTTGAAAAATTGTTCTTACTGGTTTTAGTAGTAAAAATAAGCACATAGATGCCTGATCAGGACCACCTCTCACACCCAAAACACATCAGAGGTTAGGATGTATAGTTATTCCTTCCCTGGTCTCAAACGTATTACCCTTTTATGTAGTCAAGCGGCTTTGTGACACCACGGGTTCTGGTCAGATTTAGAGTAGAAAAATCTTCTTACGTTATCAATCGATCTCTATCGATCAATCATAATATCTGTTCTGAATGAATCCTGTTTGCTCCATGTTTAGTATCCCATTTTATTAAACCATTTCTAGTTGTAGAGCAAGGACATTGGTGAACATTTTATAATGGCTAGATAGAATTAAACAGGCCTGTATGACCTGCAGTTTGGAATTGTTACCTGGTTTGTGTAAGACAATAGTGCCTGTTGACTGTGACTCTGGAAGTCTACTTGTTTCTATGGAAAAAAACATTTCAAGCATAGGTTATATTGGTTTGGGACTAAATTCCAAACAGTATTAAGATTTGCAGTTCTTTTATATAAAAAAATGTTCCACTGCAGTGGACACAATTAGCTTTAGCTACATTTTGGTTCTGCACTATTTATTTGTGTTAAGGGCATCGTGGAGGTGGCTGTTCCTCACTTCATCTCCTTTTTTCTCCGACATGATCTTCTTGATGATTGTGCAGGACTGCTGCCAAAAATGTGGTCAGAGACAGACCAGACACTGTGTGCATTTAAAAAAAAAAAAAACTGCCTGTCTTCCAGCGATCCAGCCAAACAGCCAGTCAATGGTCATGGTCAGTAGTCAGCAGGACCAATCAAAGTAGTAGAGACATCAATCAAGTCTCAAAAGTCAACTTGAGAACACACGGAGCGACCAGCTTCCTCCGACAACGAACGCTGCACAACCGGACACTGCAGAGCAAAGACACTTCACCAGACCAGAACTTTTCCTGCCCGGCTCAGAACTTTTCCTGCCCGGCTCACAGGACTGCCAGACCCAAACGGCAAACCAACGCAGCTCTTTTCTTTATGGACCGGTAACATACTGGGCATTTAGCTTTACATAGCTTAACATGGCACGCATAAGCACGAAACTGTTAACTTTGTTAGTGTGTTTGTTTAGTTACATACATGTGTTTTTATTCTGTAACAATATTCTACAAATTCATACAATAATTCAAAATATCCTACAACTCTTTCTTTTCATACAAATTTCCATAGATGCGTCAAATAAAGTATAAATATGGCAAACATAGCAGAATAAACAGAACAAACAGTATAAATATTGCAAATACAGCAATATACATGAATATACATACATACGACATTACATGTACAGACATATAATACATAACATATAAAAAATATATACAAGTTAAAAGTATGAATAAAGTATAAATATGGCAAATATAGCAGTATAAACAGAATGAACAGTATAAAAATTGCAAATATAGAAAGATGACTTTTTCCAGGTAATCTCACACTTTGTTACAATATTCTACAAATTCACACAATATTTCAAAATATCCTACAGTTCTACCTTTTCATACAAATTTCCACAGATGCATCAGGCAATTCAGCAGAGGGCATCTACACTGTATTTCTGCAGAAAATGCAAATATTCTAGTTATAAATATTATTATTCTGTACGTTTTTCGGTTTGCTTCTTACACAAAAAGCTGTCAAATCGACCGGCTCAGCCGGGATCAGTATCACTTTTCTAAGCGTTTTGGTTTGCCTAAAAATCGCCTGTGACTAATTACTCTGGCCTGCAGCTGACCCTGGTTGCTTGGCAACCTCAAGCCTGCCTTTGACTAACTTTGTTGAAATCTCTGTATGATATCAATGACTGTCAAGACTACATTTTCAATGTCAGCCATTTTATCCTTCTCTCTCACAGACTCAAACACAGACACATAGATAGAGACACAGACAGACACAGACACACACACGCACACACACACACACACACAGGACAGACACACAAACACACACACACATGCATACACACACAAAAAATACAAAAATATATCACTAGATTCAGCTCATTTAGGACATTCCTACTATTATTTTAATAATTTCTACTATCAACCCTTTGGGGTCTATAATCACGCCGGCGTGATCAGATCGCGTCATCATGTCATCAGTCTTCAGGTCATTTTATTTACTGCTGTATTGTAAACGTTATAAAACCGTCTGATATGTAAATAACGTGATATATATTTAGGTAGGTTTATGTGTACAGAAGAGCAGAGCTGAACTGATAAATAAAGAGAGCACTTTGTTTTCCCCTTTATCTGAACTCTCATACTCAATTCAAGGAGATGGATATACTGATTTTCCTAGTGTTTATTTTGTGTTTTATTTTATATTATCTATGTTTATTTCTAGTTGTATGTATTTATTTATTACTTGTAAGGTTTTCTTTTGTAAACTGAGTATTCACATTGTTGTAGGGAGCCAGAGAATTACAATTTTAGTGCCCACATTTGAATTCACTATCCATCATGTGCATATGAACAATAACCTGAACAATCACTATTTTTTTATTTGTCGTTGTGTATACAGATATGAGGATAGTGGACCCTCAACACGGAGGCCTACCCAGAGAGGGCGTGGTAGGAGAAATCAGATGAGGTCCAGATCTCCACAGGCTGGGCCACTCCATCGCTTGGAGCCCAAGAAAACTGGAAGCGACCATGACACTGCTCCACTAATAAGCCGCTTCATGCCAGGGAGAACACCAGGAGCCCAGGTGGACACTCACACAGCATATACACCTCTGGACCTGTTTCAGCTGTACTTCTCCCCAACCACAGTGCGAACACTCTGCACCAACACCAACAAGCATGCAGCAAAGAGCAAAGAAATGGAGAAGAAGTACAAATGGGCTGATGCTGAGGTTGAAGAGCTCTGCAAGTTTATAAGCCTCCTCATTTATACATCTCTGGTGCCACTGCCAAGCATCACAGATTACTGGAAACAGAACACTATTACATCGGTGCCGTTTCCAGCTACAGTGATGGTGAGGGACCGTTTCAGGGCTCTGCTTTGGAACATCCACCCCAGTGACCCAGACCAAGACAAAAAAAATTAAAGCCGCAAGCGGCGTTGAACGGGCCCTCGCGCACCTGTGCATGTTGGCATGTGTGCACGTTGGCCATGTTTTAAGTCAATCAGATGAAGTCCCTGGGAGGAGTTTGTTAAAACAGAACATAAGAAGCAACCACTTTCTCATACGGTCAATTTGACAAAATACCCACACCCACACCGTTTCATGAAAATTCATAATTTTGATAACTTTTCATAGTCAAGGCCTTAAGAACACACACGCCAAGTTTCAATTAGATGGGATGAAATCTCTAGGAGGAGTTTGTCAAAATCGTCCACGCATTTGCCAGAATTGGGTCAAAGGGTCAAATTTGAGTGCCACGCTCACACTGTTTCATCAAAATTCAGAATTTTGATAACTTTATCTTCAGGTCTATATAAACACACCTACCAAGTTTGAAGTGACTTGGATAAAATCCCTATGAGGAGTTCATTCAAATTTACCACACACAATAGCCAGAATTGCATCAAAGGGTCAAATTTGACAGTGCCACGCCCTCACCGTTTCATCAAAATTCAGAATTTTGATCACTTTTACTCAGGAAGTCTCTATGAATGCACCTACCAAGGTTGAAGTTGATTGGATAAAATCCCTAGGAGGAATTTGTTAAAATAGACCACATTCAGGGGGCAAATTTGGATCAAATGGTCAAATTTGATGGAGCGCCACGCCCAAACAGTCATCAAAATCCGTAATTTTGATCACTTTTACTCAGGAAGCGTATGTGAATGAAGCTACCAAGTTTGAAGTCAATTGGATAAAATCCCTAGGAGAAGTTCGTTCAAATAGGACCCCTTCTCAACCAGCCCGAAACACCAAAAATGGTGATTTTCATTCTTAAATATCTCGCTTTCTGTTAATTTTAGCCCATTGCTCCAAGAGACTTTTTTGTAGGTCTTGCCATGTTCTACAATTCCTTTAAATTTTCATAACTCTGTGTCCAAAACTGTGGCGGGGCTGCCTCAAAGAAAAGTTCAAGGGGGCGCTATAGAGTGATTTTGTCCCGCCTCCTAATTAATTATACAGCCGTAATTTGCATAATATTGGTCTTAATAACCACAAGAAGTTTCAGACAGCTCTGAGAAAGTATATGAAAGCCCAACACTTTTGCCTTAAAAACTAGCCAAAAAGTCAATGGAGTTACAATTTTGGATCAAAGGGTCAAATTTGATGGAGCACCACGCCCACACAGTTTCCTCAAAATTCATAATTTTGATAGCTTTTATTCAGGAAGTCTATATGAACACACCTACCAGGATTGAAGTCAATTGGATAAAATCCCTAGGAGGAGTTCCTTCAAATATGACCCCTTCTCAACCAGCCCACAACACCAAAAATGGTGATATTCATTCTTAAATATCTCGCTTCCTGTTCATTTTAGCCTTTTTTGTAGGTCTTGCCAGGTTCTACAATTCGTCTGAGGTTTCATAACTCACATAACTGTGTCCAAAACTGTGGCGCCCTAACCCTAACCCTAACCCAAAGAAAAAGTCAAGGGGGCGCTATGGAGCAATTTTGCCCCACCCCCTAATTAATTTTGCAGCCGAAATTTGCATAATATTGGTCTTAATAACAACAAGAAGTTTCAGACAGCTCTGACAAAGTATAGGAAAGCCCAACACTGAAAATCAGCCTTTTTTTGGCTGATTTTCAGTGTTGGGCTTTCCTATACTTTGTCAGAGTCAATGGAGTTGAATTTTTTTGAAAAATATAGGCACTCTTGACTTTGACGGGCCACCGTGTCTACATAGTTTCTCAAAAACTCACCATTTTTGGAGGGTTTCTTTCCAAGTTTGTTTCTGATATGTTCACTCAGTTTCAGCACCGTATGGTCAATACTGTCCGAGCTGGACATCATCTTGAAAAAGTGTTTTTTTCTATCGCCAATAGGAGGCACTGTGAAAATCACCAAATATTGTTATGAAAACGTGTTCTAGGCCAGATTGCCAGTATATATCAGAAGTTTGGAGAAGATTGGAGTATTATTCGCAAAGCATGTCAAAATATAGCACGTCAAAATTTCATGAAAACACGAAGAATTTCGTGGCCCCGCCCCTCCCACACAGTAAATCCAAAACTCACGATTTTGATAACTTTTCATTGTCAAGGTCTTAAGAACACACATGGCAAGTTTCAAAATGATAGGATGAAAGCCCTAGGAGGAGTTTGTTCAAATACGACCCCTGGAAATGACCCCAAAAACACAAAAACGCCAACTTTGAAACAAAATGGACGCCGTACGCTTTGTTGTAGCCCGGGTCACCAAGAGCCTTTTTTGTAGGCCTTGGGGAGATACATGTTGTCACTGAAAGCCATGTCTCTATGTGAAATTTTGTCAATGGCCGAGGCTCTGTACAAGATTTTGTAGGTGGCGCTGTGGAGCCATCTTTGTCCAATTGCCCATGAGACTTCCAGATTCTAAAAATTTCAGCATACTTTACTGCTTGAGTTTTTCGTTTTGTGACTTTTCGAGCACGTTTAGCCCCTCAAAAATGCCCCCGAAGATGCACCGAGGGGAAAAAAAGAAAAATCCTAAGGATGCAATAGGGCTTTCGCTGCCCGAATGTTGTTCGGCGCTCGGGCCCTAATGATGAGAAGAAGGGAACACCAGAGTATGACAAGCTGTTCAGGATCAAGCCCCTCATCAATGACATCCTCAGTGCCTGCCAGGCACATTATCACCCAAGAAAGGAAGTGGCTGTGGATGAGAGAATCGTGGCCACCAAGGCAAAAACTGGCATGACCCAGTACATGAAGGACAAACCAACCAGGTGGGGGATGAAATTATTTGTGTTGGCTGACTCAAGGAATGGCCACACAGTGAATTTCGACATTCACACAGGAAAATCACACACACACACACACACACAGTGCATGGGCTCTCATATGATGCTGTGATGCGCCTGATTCAGCCATCATACCTTGGCACCGGCTATCATGTTTACATGGACAATTTTTACACAGGCCCGTAACTTGGACAATTTGAAGATTGGTGCCTGTGGAACGTACAGGGAGAACAGGAAAGGATGTCCATAAGGTAGAGAAAATGCTCTCAAAAAAAAAAAAAAGAGAGGGGTGCTGTGAGATGGATCAGGGAGGGGTCCCTGGTCTTTGTGAAATGAATGGACACACGGGAGGTGTCTCTGTGCTCCACAATCCATCCAGCAGTATCTGGAGAGGTGGTCAAGAGGAGGGTGAAGGAGAATGATGGACGCTGGGTAGTGAAAAACATCTGCCCCACCCCAGTCATCGCCTACAACAGGATGCATGGGTGGGTTGACCTGTCTGACCAGCTGCTGCAGTACTACTCCACCCACCACAGAGCCACCATCTTCTTACACCTTGTGGATATTGCCACCACCAATGCCTACCTTCTGCATTGTGACATAAGTGCCTCAAAACAAGTGAGGCACATGTCCCACAAGGACTTCCGGACAGAACTGGTGTCCCAGCTGTGTGGGGTGGACAGGATGGGCGTGTCCACCAAAAGGAGTGCGGACCACATCCCTGTTCCCATTGCCATGGTAACAGATGCCAGCCTGAAAGCCACACTATTACAAGGCACGGAGACAGGACTCAACTGCAGGACTCAGGAGGCAGATACAGGAGGTAAACAGTCTTTAATTTCAGGCAAAGGCTCAGCAGACGGGAGTTCAGTCAGGTGAAGCAGGCAAACAGTCCAAAGGGGTAAGGCAAGAGCGGGGTCCAAAAACAGGTGAGGGTCAAAACAGAAAGGCACACAAGAAAAATGCTGGAAAGTAGGTTGCATAGTACACTAACAATCTGGCACTGGAGAAAGGGAAATAGGGGGTTTAAATACGCAGGTATCTAGGGGTGTGACAAGTGGGACTGAGACTGACTGTGACAGTACCCCCCTCTTAAGGGACGGCACCGGATGTCCCAGGAAGATCCGGATGGCGCCAATGAAAGTCTTCAATGAGGGTCGGATCGACAATGTAGCTGGCCGGCACCCATGACCGCTCCTCGGAACCGTACCCCTCCCAGTCCACCAGATACTGATATCCCCAGCCCCTCCTCTGAGCCGCCAGTAGCAGCTTAACCGTGTACACCAGACCTCCGTCAATGACTCGAGGGGGGGGTGTCTGGAGGCTGGGACCAGAGGACTTTCTTTAACTGGTTTCAGGCGGCTGACGTGAAACGTAGGATGAACCTTCATGGACCTGGGGAACCGAAGGCGAACTGCAGCAGGGTTGATGACCTTGGAGACGGGGAAGGGTCTGACAAACCGAGGAGCCAGTTTCCGGCTCTCCACCTTCAGTGACCCGAGTCGATAGCCAAACCTGGTCCCCTGGTCAATATGAAGGAGCTGGTGTCCAGTGACGATCTGCCGCCTTCTTGCTCCGAGCAGCGCTACGGAGCAGTATGTGGCGAACCCCAGCCCAGATCTTCTTGCAGCGGCAGATGAGTGCCTGGGCAGATGGTACCCCCACTTCCACCTCAGACTCCAGGAACAATGGCGGCTGATAACCATATGCACACTGGAAAGGAGAGAGACCAGAAGATAAGCTAGGATGTGTGTTATGTGCATACTTCACCTATATGAGGTGCTTGCTCCAGGATCTCTGGTACTGGGAGACAAGGCAGTGAAGACCAGTCTCCAACTCCTGATTGAGCCTCTCAGTCTGTCCATTAGACTGAGGGTGGAACCCAAGGACAGGCTGACAGTGGCCCCTATGAGGGTGCAAAACGCCTTCCAGAATCAAGACACGAACTATGGACCGCGATCCGACACCACGTCCCTGGGGAAACCATGAAGACGACAAACATGATGCAATAGGATCTCTGCCGTTTCTTTGGCAGAGGGTAACTTGGAGAGGGGCACAAAGTGTACCATCTTGGAGAACCTGTCCACAATTGTAAGAATGGTAGCGTTACCCTCAGATGGGGGCAAACCTGTGACAAAGTCCAATGTCCAATGTCCGATGTCAGACCAGGGACGATGGGGCACCGGGAGGGGTTGCAGAAGGCCCGCTGGAGGTTGTTGTTGTTCCTCGCGCAGACGGGACAGGCAGTCACATATTCCCTCACCTCCTGCTCCATTGCCGACCACCAGAAGCACTGCTTGATTATAAAGATGGTCCAAGCAGTCCCCAGATGGCAGGCGACTCGTGAAGTATGAGGCCAGTGGATCACCTGTGGACGCAAAGGAACAGGCACAAAGAGACAATCTTGTGGACAACCTGCCGGAGCAGGGGTGTTAGCAGAGGCTTCCCTCACTCTCCTCTCAATAGCCCATGTGATTGTTCCCACTACACAGGAGGATGGGAGAATTGTGGAGGGTGTCTTAGGACTGGGGTCAGGATCAAACATCCTGGAAAGGGTGTCAGGTTTAACATTCTTGGAACCCGGACGGTACGATAGAGGAAGTTGAAGTTGAATCTAGTGAAGAAGAGTGCCTGGAGTTGAGGCGCTTTGCTTCTCTGATGTATTGCAGATTCTTGTGATGGGTCCATACCAGAAATGGCTGCTCAGCTCCCTCCAGCTAGTGTTGCCACTCCTCCAACGCCACCTTCAAGGCCAACAGTTCCCGGTTACCCACGTCATAATTCCTCTCCGCTGGGGAAAGTTTCCAGGAAAGAAAGGCACAGGGATGGAGCTTGCCATCGGAAGTCGACTGCTGGGAAAGCAAGGCCCCGATTCCCACATCAGTGTCCACTTCCACAATGCACTGGAGATGTGGGTCAGGAAGGGCGAGAATTGGAGCTGATATGAACCTGTCTTTAAGCCTTTGAAAAGCGGACTCAGCCTGAGAGGACCACTGAAACTTGGCATGAGGAGAAGTTAAAGTATGCAAACGTGTTGCCACCATACTAAAGTTGCTAATGAATTTCCTGTAAAAGTTAAAAAACCCAGAAAACGCTGCACCATCTTGTGATTTTAGGGGTCGGCCTCCTCCCTGATCCTCACTAGGTGGTAGGCATTTCTAAGATCCAGCTTGGAGAAAATCTTAGCACCCTTCAAGAGGTCAAATGCTGAGGAGATTAAAGGGAGGGGGTACCTGTTCTTTATGGTGATGTTGTTCAGGCCGCGATAATCAATGCAGGGTCGGAGAGATTTATCCTTCTTTTCCACAAAGAAGAAGCCAACACCAGCAGGGGAGGAAGACGGACGGATGATACCGGCTTTCAACGAGGAGTCGATGTACTGCTGCATGGCCTCCCTCTCAGGCGGAGAGAGAGAGAATACAGCCAACCCTTGGGTGGAGAGGTCCTTGGGAGGAGATTGATGCCATAGTCATATGGATGGTGAGGGGGACATAGCCCGAGTCTTACTGAATACGTCATGCAGGTCGTGGTACGCTCCGCCACCTGCTGGTCCATGAGATTAGTGTCTGCACCGGAATCCACCAATGCCAGATGAGCAGCCCTCTGCTCGGGGGTGACAAGTTCAGTAGACAGGAGAGGTCAGGAGAGATCGCTGGAAGACGTTATTTGGCTCTGCCTTTTACTGGACAGGACGCGAGAAAATGTCCCGACTCTCCTCAATAGATGCACCTGCCTTCCCGTAGGTGTCGCTGTCGCTCCTCGGGAGAGAGCCAGGCTCGGCCCAGCTGCATGGGCTCCTCCGCAGCTGGTGGTGGCGCTGCAGCACTGGAGCGCTATAGCGAGTCACCCGAAAATGGCGTTGTGTGCCAGGGAGAGACTACGGCATGCCGGCCCCTGTCCTTCTCCCTCTCCATCAGCCTGTTGTCGGTGGAATGGCGAGGGTGATAAGCGAGTCGAGGTCAGAGGGGAGGTCAAGAGGGACAAGAAGGTCTTTAATGGCAGCAGAGAGACCATGAAGGAAAGCTTCGAACAACGAGGCTGAGTTCCACCCGCTGTCGGCCGCTAGTGTGCGGAACTCGATGGCGTAGTCCGCTACGCGATGTCTGCCCTGTCGTAGCGACATCAGAGCCTGGGCCACCTCACGGCTGGGAGTGGTGGAGTCAAATATCTTACTCAGAGCATCCATGAATCCACTCAGAGAGTAGCAGATGGGAGAGTCCCATGCCCATTCTGATGTGTCCCAGGCCTCTGCTCTGCCCAACAGATGAGTGATAATGAAAGCCACCTTAGCTCGCTCGGTGGGGAAACTCCCTGTGTGTAGTTCAAAGTGAAGGCCGCACTGAACCAGAAATGGCCGACACTTGCCCGCCTCACCAGAGAAACGATCCGGTCTAGCCAGAGGGGCAGTTGGAGCAACCGAGACCACCGGAGAGTATGGAGCGGGAGCGAGAGTAAGAACAGCGGGGGTTGTCACTGGAGGTGGAAGTACGGAGAGGCCCTCCAGGCAAGTCACTAGCTGCTGGATCTGGGCCTTCAATTGTCCTACCTCATTTCCGACCGAGGCCTGGAAACTCTGTTGGTGGTCCTTGAGCTTGTTAACCATCACACAGACAGCAGAGAGTTGTTGTGATGAATCCGGGTCCCCTGGGCCCAGACAGCAGCGTGCACAGCGTGCGAGTCCATGGCTGGCCAGATAGTTCTATTACAAGGCACAGAGAGAGGACTCAACTGCAGGACTTGGGAGGCAGATACAGGAGGTAAACAGTCTTTAATTTCAGGCAAAGGTTCGGTACACAGGAGTTCAGTCAGGTGAAGCAGGCAAACAGTCCAAAGGGGTAAGGCAAGTGCGGGGTCTACAATAGTAAAAAGGCATCTTCTCAGCACACTGCTGAAAAACAGATTGGTCTACAATTACAAGTGTTTCAAGCATCAGAGAAGACCTGTCAATCATGCCAACTCCAGCAGATGAAAACAAAGGAGATACAATGGAGACGAGATCAAGAGTACCCAGTTCTCAGCACTCCAGTCAACTCACCTCATCATCTGTCACTGTCGCCAGGGCACGAGCAAAGGCTGAGGCTGCACGAGTAAAGCTTTCCTTTGCACACAAGGAAGCAGACATCTTGAAGAAACAAGCTGAGCAGCTCAAAATGAAAGCTGAGTTAGATCCACAATCAGCTGCTCAAGCAAGAAGAATCAGAGCAGCTTATATCCACAACCCTGGGGCGGGTCTCAACATGGTGTGGCAGCGACTGGAGGAATGTTTCGGTGCACCAGAAATCACAGAGCATGCACTGTTAGAGAGAGTTGAAGACTTTCCTAAGGTGGCGAACAGAGAGAACCAGGAGATCTTCTTCTGGAGCTACAAGCAGCAAAGCAGAATGGCTATCTTCCTGGCCTTTCTCATTTGGATACAGCACATGGAGTCAACCCTATTCTGGTGAAACTACCATACAACCTTCAGGAGAAGTGGGTCGCTGTTGCTTCAAAATTCAAGAAAGACAATGGTGTGCCCTATCCTCCATTTACATATTTTGTCAGTTTCATCACTGAGGAAGCCAAGATTCGCAATGACTCTAGCTTTGCCTGTGTCACAACCTTCAGCCTGAGAACAGAAAAACCAGCAGGTCCAAAGCAGAAACACCAGCTGCCAATTTCTGTCAGGAAAACGGATGTGTCACCAGCAGCGGGAGCTAGTCAAAATACTCTCACTGACAAGAGCATCATGGACCCTGATAAACAATGTCCTCTGCATTGTAAACCCCACCAGCTGAGAAAGTGTCATCTGTTCAGAAGTAAGAGTCTAGAAGAAAGAAAATCTCTCCTGAAAAACAAGCATATTTGTTTTAGATGCTGTTCTTCCATAAACCACATGGCTAAAGATTGCAATGTGCCCAATAAAATGCAGAGAATGTGGAAGTGAAACACATACCACAGCACTTCATCCAGAACCTCTCCCTTTGACGTGGAAAAGCTCTGTTGCTTCAGAAGACCATGGCGGGGAGCAAAAAGAGTCAACAGCCATGGATGTGACAAGTGTACTGAAATATGTGGAAATTTAGCTGGCTTTAGATCATGTTCTAAAATATGTCTGGTGAGAGTGTATCCTTTTGGACAGCCCTATTCGGCGTTTACCATGCACGCAAGCCAGAGCAGATAAGAGTAGTGTTCGATTCCAGTGCTAAGCATGAAGGAGTTTCTCTTAATTACATGCTCCTTTGTGGTCCTGATCTGAACAACACCCTTACTGGTTTCCTGATCCGCTTCCACAAAGAACCAGTCGCAGTTACTGCTGATGTGCAGCAGATGTTTTATTGCTTCACAGTCTGCGAGGAACATTGAGATTTTTTGAGGTTCTTGTGGTACGAGGACAATGACCTGCAGAAACCAGTGAAAGAGTTTCGCATGACGGTTCATGTATTTGGCAACAGTCCATCACCAACGGTTGCTATTTACTGCCTACGATGAGCTGCCTCAGAGGCGTCCACTCCTGAGGCAAGAGAGTTTGTCATGCGCAACTTTTACATGGATGATGGACTTGCATCATTCCCCACTGAAACAGATGCTATCAAGGTCTTGCAGACGTCTCAAGAAATGCTAACTGAGTCAAACATCAGACTACACAAAATAGCATCCAACAGCAGCAGCGTCATGCAAGCATTTCCCACAGAAGACTGGGCCAAAGATGTTAAAGACTTCGATTTTGGGGGAGAATCACCGCCCCTACAAAGAAGCCTGGCTCTCAGCTGGAACCTAGTGACAGACAGCTTCACCTTCCGTGTTTCTTCAGAGGAGAAACCTTTGACTAAGAGAGGCATTCTCTCCACAGTGAACAGTCCCTTTGATCCCTTAGGATTTGTGGCACCAGTTACTGTGGGGGGAAGGAACATAATGAGAGAGCTTTCTGTTGAACAGTACGAATGAGATGCTCCACTTCCAACAGAAAAACAAGAACAATGGAAACTCTGGAAGAACTCCATGAGAGAGCTGGAGCAGATTGATATCCCAAGACCTTATGTTCCTGTTTCATTAGCTACAAAGACTCAGTACAGAGAACTTTGTGTGTTTTCAGATGCCTCTGACATTGCTATAGCAGCTGTGGCTTACTTGAGAACTGTCTCCATGACAGAAGAGTGTCACATGGGCTTCGTCATGGGAAAATCCAAACTGACACCGCGTCCTGCACATACAGTTCCTCGTCTTGAACTCTGTGCTGCTGTTTTGGCAGTTGAGATGGCAGACTTCATCAAAGGTGAAATGGACACTGACATTCACTCAGTGAAATTCTACACAGACAGTAAAATTGTGTTAGGTTCCATTAACAGCACATCACGACAATTCTACGTCTATGTCTCCAACAGAATCACACAAATCAGGAAGTCTTCTCATCCGCATCAGTGGCATTACATCAACACTGAACAAAACCCTGCTGACCATGGGACTCGGCCATTAGTTGCTACAGACCTCAAGGGCACCAACTGGTTTTCTGGGCCAACGTTTCTGTCAAGGCCACAGCAAGAGAACACTGCTCCTATCGACAGCTTTGAGCTGATACATCCAGACCAGGATCAAGAAATCCGTCCTGAGGTTACAGCCATCAGTACAAAGGTGTCATCGGTGTCAAAGTATCTGCTTGGAGCACACAGGTTTGAAAGGTTCTCCTTGTGGAAGTCACTGATGCGGGCTATTTCCAGATTAATCAAAAGAGTCAGAAGCAAGACGAAGGTTCCTGACAGTAAAGGCAGAAGAGAAGAGGAAGATGCACAAGCAACAGTTGTGATCATCAGGGCAACGCAGCAAAAGGTCTTCTTTAGGGAGATAGAACATCTTATCAAGGGGGATCAAATCCCAAGACAAAGTCCTCTTGCGAAGTTGTCTCCATTTCTAGACCAGGATGGACTGTTGAGAGTCGGTGGTCGCACATCCTCAACAGACATGTGTTTTGATGATAAACATTCTTTGATCATTCCAAAGAGTCACACAGCCACACTGTTGGTGAGACATTATCATGATCAAGTCGCTCATCAGGGATGTCATTTTACAGAAGAAGACTATGGCTAATTGCAGGAAAGAAACTTGTTTCTACTGTTATACATAAATGTGTGACTTGCAAACGACTCCGAGGTAAACTAGAGGAACAGAAGATGTCGGAGTTACCAGCAGACAGGCTGTCACCACCTTTTACACATGTTGGAGTGGACGTCTTTGGTCCATGGACTGTGACCTCTCGAAGAACAAGAGGAGGCCATGCAGAGAGCCATCAGTAGGCAGCCATATTTACCTGTTTGAGCACCAGGGCGGTGCATATTGAGGTCCTGGAAACCATGACTACTGCAAGCTTTATTAATAGTCTCAGATGGTTCGCAGCAATCAGGGGACCCATTAAAACACTCCGATCGGATCGGGGAACAAATTTTATTGGAGCATGTAAGGAACTCAACCTTGACACAGAGGATCCTGAGCTAAAGACGCACCTCCATGACAGCAAATGTACCTGGATTTTTAATCCTCCTCACTCTTCCCATATGGGTGGAGTGTGGGAGAGAATGATAGGCATTGCTAGGCGCATTCCGGATGCTCTTCTCCTCAAAACAAACACATCCCACCTGACACATGAGGTGCTCACTACTTTGATGGCAGAAGTTACTGCCATCATGAACTCAAGACCATTGGTTCCAGTATCGTCTGACCCTGAAGCTCCTGCTGTTCTTACTCCTTCAATGTTGTTGACACAAAAGGCAGATACTCTGTCTGCACCCGAAGGTGACTTTAATGTAAATGACCTCTCTATTAAGCACTGGAAAAAGGTTCAAGGCCTTGCTGACGCTTTCTGGAGGAGGTGGAGAGATACTTGCCAATGCTTCAGCCCAGAAAGAAGTGGCACACTGACAGACGCAACCTGCAAGTAGGAGATGTTGTTCTACTGAAAGATTCACAAGCCAGAAGAACTGAGTGGCCTACTGGACTAATTGTTAAAACTGTACCCAGCCAAGATAATTCCATTACCGTCAATGCATGTTACTAACTAAACTTCTTCCCCGGAGTTTCTGTGCTTTCTCGTCCAGCAGGTTCTCGTGGATCGTGGCTGCTGCTGTGGTCTGCTGCTGACGTCCACTATATATAGCATCACTGTCATAATTGCTACCATATCTCTACTATAGTTTATAGTCAGTTAATGATTTACTGCTGCTGTGCATCTGTGTCCCTCTAACTCTATCACAGGTTCCACCGCTACTGTAATCATACTATCATTTATTATAATTCATTGTCATTCTATCATTCATTGTAATTGTACAATATGTTTGTGTTGATTTGTTCTGTACACGTGACATCCATTGCACGTCTGTTCGTCCTGGGAGAGGGATCCCTCCTCTGTGGCTCTTCCTGAGGTTTCTTCCACCTTTTTTCCCTGTTAAAAGGGTTTTTGTGGGCAAGTTTTTTCCTCACTTGAACCAAGGGTCTAAGGACAGAGGGTGTCACTCCCTGTACAGATTGTAAAGCCCTCTGAGGCAAACTGTGTTTTGTGACTTTGGGCTATATAAATAAAATTTGATTTGATTTGATTTGATTTGATAATAGAGTACGCAAGGTGGAAGTTAAGGTGGTTAAACAATGTACTCCTAAGGTGTATTTGCGACCTATCTCAGAGGTCATCTTACATTTCCCTAAAAACCCTTGAAGAAAGAATACTTTGCCTCCCATTGGAGAACTGTTAAGCTATCTGCCAAACTAAACACAACATGTTCAGGGAGGGCAGAATATTGTGTGTGTGCATTCTGTGAAGGATCAACCAAACTGATATTGGCACAATGGCACAAGTTAGTGGAGCAATCAATGGTACTCACAGGCTCCAAATTACACCTACCATACTGCATGTCGACTTTAACAACACTAAAGCTTCTTCTCTGTGCTACTGTAATGTGGGTGATCATTACATGATGTTCTGGGGCACAAACACTACTTGGGTTCAAGATCCAAGTCCTCATTTTACTGCCATGGCCAAGATGGAACCCTGTTGCACTGATAGACATTTATTCGACGGGTGCTTGTGTCTCTACTCGAATTCTGTGTACCGTCTTCTCTGTTGGCTCATGAAACCGGTTCCTGAAGACAGAGGTCAAACACCTCAGTCAGTTATGCATGACTGCGGAGAGAGCATTTGGGAGCATCACGTGTAAGTGGAGGTGCCTACTCAAGAGAATTAACCCATATCACTTTTGGCAGCAGAATAGTACTGGCCTGTTGCTTGATGCATAAGTTTCAGGAAGGGCTGAGGAGGCTGGTCAGGGTGGAGGTGAGGATGAGCACCGCAGAGCCAAGCCAAGGCTGGCCATGATATTAGAAGTGCCCTCTGTGTCTGTTTCGTTAGAGTTTAGGCAGGTCAGACAGTGCACCATTTCGAGTAGGGGTGGGCGATATAGACAAAAAATAATATCTCGATATTTTTTAGGATTTTAATGATAACAATATTTTCACGATATTTTCAAACGTGAAAAAACACCTACTTAAAGATTACAATAATTACAATGGCTAAAATAATAATTGCAATGACTCAAATATTTAAGGAAAAGACGTATTTATTGTCTTAAACAACTTTAACAAATAAAAAATAACTCAATTGATCTAAAGTGCAACCAGGGACCTTAAATTCTTGTAAACAATCCACACATCTAAAAGAAAAATATTGAGCAATGCACATCAACAGAAAGTGCTCATTAAACGTCAATCTCTGTCCAGGATTGTACAACAAACACACAAAAAAGACATTGTCTTAAAATGTTCATATAAAAAATAACTTAACTGAACTACAGTGCAGTCATACTGAAAAATAATTGTAAGTGTCTGATGCATTAGAAATAGAAATAAATAGAAACAAACAATTACAATAGTGTGGAGAGAAAAATCTCAAATAGAAAAAATACTCAATATTATCACAGTTAAGAACAGACACCAGAAACTTTGCAAACCTTTGAAAATTCTAGGCTGTTCACTTCTTCAAATTGTGTGCCAAAAAACATTAATCTGTCCACATTATTAGGCTTGAATGAAGCCCGGTGACAATTTCCACCTGTGCTCTCTCTCAAGGGCTGCTTGAGACAGGGACACACAGATACTTATTTGCTAGCTTTGCCAGCCAGGGGAAATTTATCTCTTGGGTTTTCCACCATTCAAGAGGGTTAACATCACTGTCCACCTCTGGTATCAGAAGGTAGCTCTGTATCTCCTTTTCTATGTCAGTAGCCTGAGACTCCCTCTCCTCTCTCACTGGCTTTTTGACATGACTGCCAAAAGACTTCTTTGTTTTTTTGGCTGGTGGCTCATAGGTGTCATCGTCACCTTCTGTTCCACCCTCTGCAGTGACACCTTCAGCTGTTGCAGTTGAAGGGCCTGGAGCTTTGCTCTCTTCCTGAGTTGCCATAGCCATAAGCTCAGATGAAATTGTTAACATTATCATCTGATCATCATCATTGCAGCGGTTCTTGAAACGTGGGTCAAGCGTGGATGCCACACTTAAAAGGCCATTCACATTGTCATCTCTGTATTTAGTGTTAAGGTAATCCAAAATGGATTCCTTGATTTGTTTTGTGAGCAGTGTGTCATCAGACTTCTCTGCCAGGACCTCTGAGTTAAACAATGACAGTACTGGTTTCAGGTAGGAGATGGTAACTACTTACTCACCTGAGAGGGCATCTATAAACTCAAGGAGGGGACTAAGTGCTTTGCTTACTGACTCCAACACATCAACAACTTGCCATGAAGGGAGGAGATGCCTGCGCTTTTTGTCTGCACCCAGCACATGTTGAATGGCCTTTTCTTGTTCAACAAACCTCTCAATCATTCGCTGTCTTGAGCCCCATCTTGTAGGCGATTCAGTTATCAGTTTATGCTCAGGGAGCTTCATTTGAGTTTGGGCATCTTTCTTCAGGTTCCAGATGTTGGAAAAGGCTCCCACCACCTTTTTGCAGACACCAATGGCTCTGTCAATCTTCGTGTCACGCATGCTCCTCTGGAAAATATTTGAAAGGGTACATCATTGCCATTAATGGAGCAACAGTGCCATGTAGGCTTATGTTGGCCTTTGTGTTCCGTTTGTTCAGTGTGCCACTAGATGGTGCCCAACACTATTGTAATCTGATACTATAAGCTGAATGGCAGAGGTGAACTTGAGATAAAGGATTATTCAATAGTCTGCGTGCTTTCTACATAATGCACTCTGAGAGTTTAGTTAGTTATTTATTTTTATTACAGTACTTACATTTTGTACATGTAACTATAAATAACAGCCTTATAGTACCATGCATGGCAGTTAAAAAAAACATTAATTTTATATAGTACTGTAGTTGCCTACTCAACATTTTTACATATATTAAATGGTATAAAATATCCCCTCCAGTCTACATGTTGAAGTGTCCTTGGGCAAGATACTGAACCCCAAATTGCTCCTGAAGGCTGTGCCATCAGTGTATGAATGTGTATGAATGGTTAGCTCCTCAGACTGATGAGCAGTTGGCACCTTGCATGGCAGCCAGTGCCATCAGTGTGTGAATGTGTGTGAATGGGTGAATGAGATATGTAGTGTAAAAGAGCTTTGAGTGGTCAGAAGACTAGAAAGGCGCTATATAAGTACCATAAAATATCAAATTACATTACATTAAATTTCCACATTTTCGACACTGATACATTCAAATTAAGTTTAAGTGCATTAAATAACAATATTGACATTTAAACTCACCGATTGCAATGTGAAGCTGGTGCCCAAAGCACGGTAGCCTCTTCCAGTCATTTATGCGGAGTGTACTGACAACGTTGGCACCGCTGTCGGTGGTCATGCAGACCATGGCCTCTTCATGCAGCAACCAGGATGCTAGGGCATCTTTCAAACCCAGGGCAATGATGTCTCCTGTGTGGGAAATAGGACGTCTGCAAGCAGTGGCTCCGTACTAGCCAAGATTTGTCGATGAAACGGATGGGCAGTGAGAGGTGTGGCTCTGATGTTCGGCTCGACCATAAATCGGTTGTTGTTGCGAAGTGTTTAGCGCTTTGCACTCCGCTTGCTACAGCTTTGCAGGTGTTGTCATACAGGGTGGGGACAGCAGTTCTACTAAAGTATTTTCTACTTGGCACGGGTGTCTAGGACATTCACCAGTTCAATGAAACTTTGTGACTCCACCAACTGCATCGGCAACATTTCCCTGGCTAGGAATTTGGTGATCGCATTTGTAATGTCTTGCCATCGCTGATTTTTTCTCTCATAGGGCACTTTTCTGCTGAATGATTCAGCAAGCGTTTGTTGAGTATGTTGAACAGATGGCCTACCGGTACTTGTTTTTTGTTGAGCTGAGTCTCAAAGTTTCTCATGTTCTTCGTATTCCTTGCTGTGGTTGGTGCGGAGGTGGTAAAATAGGTACGTTGTGGAGCTTTGTTTGACGGCGACAGATTTCCGAAAAATCTTGCAAATGATATCGTCTTGACCAACGTCAGTCTTTTCAAATCCAAACCATCTCCATGCCAGAGAAGTAGACCCCAGTCTTGGCACTAAATCGTCTGAGGTGGACCCAACTTCAGGGTTGGATGCTGCCTGTGCCTGTATTTTCTCTGACTGCATTGCTGCCAGCTGGCCTGATGCGAGGCTTTTCCCACGTGAAAAGGCTTGTGACTCACAAGTCGCATGGTTGAGTACTTTTTTTTTTAAAGGCTGGCGCCGTGGCGAGGCGCTGTGTGAGGAGGAGCACTTCTGCGCTGTGCGAAGTGTTGGCGCACTTTATTGATTTTTGGTGACTACTTTAAAAACTCGATAATGCAAAATTACACATCATTAAAACAACATTCACGATGATATCGCAGACGATATATATCGCCCACCCCTAATTTCCAGTGCCTGTATGCAGAGATATAATGGAGACGGCTAGTAATAGTAGTTTTCAGGGGTGTATCATATGGATTTGAATCAATGAATTGATTAAAAATGCAATAGTCAAATCCAATTAATAGAATGTACATACATTGATTCATATCATTTATATATCTCACAAAAATGGGTGGGTCAGAATGCTTTATTTTTGTCACTGCTCAGGCCCTAACAAGAGTGGTAAAGCAGGTGTGCAGGTTCCTCACAGTGGTCACTGCTTGGCCCTAGTTTAATATTTTACAAATTATTTTTCTACATTTTTTTCCCCATTTAAATACATTGTACAACCTTCAAAGCTTTCTACAAACCTTCTACACTTTAAACTCATTCAAACTACAAATTGTTCACAAGATCTTAAATTATTATTTTATACATTCTGCAATACACACACACACACACACACACCTTCAAATCTTTCTACAAACCTTCTACACTTTAACCTACTACTGCTAACTAACTACTAATCTACTACTACTACTACTACTACACACACACACACACACACACACACACACACACACACAGATATATCTTTTATGGCCTTTTCAAGCTTTATAGTACAGTACAGAGACAGCTGAAGAGTGACAGGAATGTGGGGAGAGAGAGACAGGGGAAAGACATGCAGCAAAGGGCCGCAGATCGGATTCAAAGCCTGGGCCACTGGGGCAAGGTGGGCCGGCGGCACCCACATCGCACTTTCCACAGGAAATGCAGTTTTCTAGTTCTTATTATTTTTCTGTTTTTTTGGCAACTAACTACCCACAAATCTTGTTCTACAAAAATTAAAATTATATCACCAGATGGAGCTCATTCAGGATATGATGGGTACTACTTTACACATCTCTACTATTAATACTGTACAAATTATTCCACTTTTTCCTACACACTTTTCCCCATTAAAGTGCATTGGAAATCTTCAAATCTTTCTGCAGACCCACTACTATTAAACTACATTTGCTACTGCATACTTTCCACAACAGACTTCATTCAAACTACAAATGGTACACAAGATCTTGAGCTATTAAACTTGTACTGAACTTTTAAAAACCTTTTACCGTTTTGAAAATATCAAAATATTAAAAGCACACTTGAGTGATCGGTAGATCAGAAGGTGCTACAGATTGTCCAAATAACATAGTCCAAGACATTTTAGAAGATGTAGAGTTTGCATGACCGTCTACAGTAAAAGAAACAAGTAACAATAAACATTAAAAATAATATTTTTATTGACATTTTAACTTTTCACAGTGGCAAACTTTACATACTTCATTCATATAACATATAGTCACATCATGTAATTAATACAACATATCTTGCTTCTGTTTTTGTTTTGTTTTTTTGTTTTTTCCTACTTAAAGGACCACTAAGCGATTAACTAGGCAATAAAATAAAATACTATTTAGTTACTGTGTAAACAAATTATTTGAAAAGCCTTGACCATATTAGAAAATCCTTTGGACTCAAATTCATCTCACCAACGACTATTATTGTCCAACACTTCAAGCAAATGGATGACACAACATTTGGTGTTGATCCTTGACAAAATTTTTTCATTCATGTGTATCACATCCATAATTTTTAAAACTTTCCAACTGGTTACAGGCATCAGGCCATATATATATATATATATATACACACGGACAAAACTGTTCTGTAGGGAAAAAAAACACAATGGTCTGAAATAACTACAAATTGACAAATTGAAAAGTAATAAATAAAAATGTACTAGTGAACTAATGAAATCAGACTTTTGAATTGTGGTTTAACAGAATCATTTTAAAAAACAAACTAATAAAACTGGCCTGGAGAAAAATGATGGTACCCTGAAGTTAATATTTTGTTGCACAACTTTTTGAAGCAATCACTGCAATCAAGCGATTTCTGTAACTCTCAATGAGACTTCTGCACCTGTCAACAGGTTGACAGACAGGTGCAGTCTGACAATCAGACTGACTGATTACAAGTTTGACACCTGTGATGCTAATTACAGAACACATATGGAAGAATTATCTTAAGTTACAAGGTAGACTAGTTTCTCTTTCAACCAGTCAGTGGCTGGTATCTGTGACGTATTCTAGCCAGTCAAAGGACTCTTTGATCTTGGTCTTTGGTCTGGAGGCTCTTTGCTTTGCATGCAAGTGCATGCCTGAGGAAAATGAGGCAAAAATCATCATAGCTTATTTTTCATTAGGCTATACCTACCTTAGCCTAGCCTCTTCAGCCATCATCTCTTGTTATACGTTTCAATAAGAGAATCAGCTGGTTACACTGATTCTATTACTGTAACAGTCATTTATTCATTTAAATTTAAAATCATAATATGACATGCAGCAAGAGTGCAGCAGCCGGGATGTGAATCAGCGTCCCATGGTTCGAAATGCAATAGATAACAGTGTAGTTAACCATTCAACTATCATAACACTGCTGTGTTAAAATCTAAACTACGCTAACTCTTTTTATGATTATTTAAGATTAATTATACATAAATAAGCTGGCGTATTAAATAAGTGACGATTCAAATAGCTGGCTAATATGGTAAATTGGTGTATTTTAAGAGAGAAGCAGTTTTACAAACAAACCATATACCTGCCCCTACAGAGTGCTCAAAAAGGGCGAAGGAACACACCCAAGATTGGGCCACACTCTAAAAGTCTCCCTATTGGCTGGTGAAACACACTATTTTAAGCACAGGGAGGGACATCCTTCAGTCTGAGCAGACGCCTCAACCTGAGAGGACGTGCTTGTTTTGATTGCAAGCACATTAGATCTGAGCACGCACAGGACATATTTGAGTGAGTGAAATGTTTGTGTCCAAGAAGAAGAAATGTGAGTCCAAGCACACATTTTGAATCAAAGCAGCAGAAATCTGAGTGCGAGCACAAAATGTGAGCACAAGGAGAATAAATCTGAGCATGAGAAAGAGAAATCATGCTCTCAAACTGAAAATCTACGCTCTTGAATAAAGATAGGATAATTCTTGCATACTTACTTTCACATGACCCTATGGTCAAATTATTTTCAGGGGTACCATCATTTTTGTCCAGGCCAGGTTCATTCATGCATCTCACTAAAACATCGGTTAAACTCATAAAAAGAAGGACGGTATCCTTGAACTGCATCTGTCAATCATGAGCTACATTATAGCCAAACCTGTAAAGAAAACCACCTCAGTAGGGGATATTATTCCCACCACACTGTCCACCACTGGTTTCAGAGGTTGTGTTTGGTCCCAGGTCCAGCTGTATTTACTGGACTGTTGAAGCTGACATTAGATCATGGTGCTACCTGCAATGCATAGTGGTGGGGATGTAATGTACATTTAGCACTATTAACCACTATAATATCTGCAAGAAGTCTCTGTCTTTATATACAAAAGTAAACAGCACCCTGCTTTTAAATGGGGACTTGTGAATACTGTTGAAATGTTTCAGATGATTATGTTGGTGCCTGTGTGTGTGTGTGTTTGTGTGTGTGTGTATGAGGTGAATAAGAATCTTCTGAAGAAAATTGCTTAGTGCTCCTTTAAAAACAATAAATCATTTTTTATGCATATATTACACAGGATTCTCTTTTTCCTTTAATTGTTGCATTTACAGTAGACATATTTCATATGCAGCATCAGTTTCTTCCCATTTATCATCATCATAATTATTGTTTAATCACCATCACTGCCCTAATTAGCAGCAATTTTTCACAGTTATCATTAGACCCTAAAGCAAAAGCAAAAGTAATAAAAGATAAATTTAAACATCATAGATTTAAAAAAAAAAATGCATGCACATTTTTATTTCTTTACATTCTTTTTACCACTACTGAATAGAGCATGACAAGCCTGGAGATCAGCCTGCACCAAGTGAGTCACTTGATTTTTACTAAGATACACTGGATAAAAACAGTAGTAGCATTATTCACAAGTGTTGAGTAAGCTTATTTTCCTATCATGTTCTCTGATTGTGATAAGGAGAATGAAATGCATAGAGAAAGTGATTTTCATCATTACTAAGATATGTTTTTTGCAAGTGATGAGGAGTATGAAATGCATAGAGAAAGTGGTGCTCACCATTACTAAGATTGAAACTTTACTAAGATTAGAATCTGTAAAGTGCATAAGTACATTATCACCCAGGATTCATAGCTATTTGTGCTTTTACATACCTTCAAAGTTTTCGTTCTATGTGTGTAAGCCTGCTATAAATAGGACTTTACATACCTAAATGTTTGAACTATTTCACAGACCTACCAGAATTTTATAGAAATGCATTTGCTGATAATTAAAGGTGTGTTCAAACCAAATTCAGAGGATATTTTTTTTCTATTTGCACAACAATGACAGATGTAAGTGGTTTTGCAGTTCTGGTTTATTTGCCCCAATGTGACTGTACTGCCTGCGCAGAGGCACAGCAGTGTAGCAATGTACGTATAATCACAAGACAAATGGCCAACTTTTCTTGAGTTATCATGTAGGACTTTTAGGTTGTTGCTTTTATGCTGTTGCTTTATATCTGATAAAGTAAGTAAATTGATATTTACTAGATAATTAATAACATTAAAACATGTTGGTACTTAAAAACATAAAAGTTGTTGCTTTTAAACATTCAAGTTTGGCATGTTATAACAACATAACTATTGAAGGGTACCGCTAGACCAGCCCTGTCTATTTCTACAAAATAAATTTGCAGCTACAAATACGTTTTGAGGTAAAACATGATGCAGATTGACTTTCATTTTCTATGTATGCCGCAAAAATATTGACACACATTAGGTCACTGATATGTTTAGTATCTGCTTTCTGTATCTGATTTCTGCACAAATAGGCAACCTTGTGAGACACTAGGCACTCATAGTGACTACAACATTATTAAATTGTTTTATGGTTAAGTTTAAACACTTGCCACATTTGGTTACGGTTATAGATCATGTTCTTTTTATATCTTTTTATATCCTTTTATCTTGAGGAACAGGCAACAGTGACTTTAGACATTAAGATTTTCTACAATCTTCCCCTAACCTTAAATTTAGGTGCCTTTGTTTCCTAAATCTTACATTGAATTGATTCTGGCTGCAAACAATGGTGTCACAGATTGCCACTCTGAATATAATCTAAGTAGTTTGTGTGTTTGTGTTTGCCACCACAACACAAAATGACAAAAGTCATTTCTAAGAGACAGGCATGGAAAGAACTGTCCTACACACGATAGCTGCTCATGTGATGAGGGAGTCTAGTATTACGAAGGAAAAACAGTGTTTAATGTGTGGCTAATAGACTGTACTGTAATTCCCTACTGATCTACTAAAGCATTTATATAATGGATTTGTTCCCAGTATTCAGTTACGTTTTCTTTTCATCTATAGTAGTAATAGTAGTAGTTCAAACAGAGACAGAAGCACGGAGAGGAGGGCAATGATCTAATAATTCTATGATATCATGTAAAAATACAACAAAAAGAAAGTAGTCTCACCAAACTGGTCTCCACCTTAATCATCTGAAAAGTGCTCTCAGCTTAGAAAGCAAAATGAAAATGGAATTCAGTGTGTAAGACATCAAGAAGATAACATATACATTACATGATTATGGCCACCTGGCTTGTGATATGCCCTGACAACACATGCAATTGTGTATGTATTGAGTGTGTGTTTGTATGAAAGATTATGACCGGGCTCAAAACTTCACCTCAAGACTTCAGTTTGTCTCTCTTTTTCTCCCATATGTTTATAAATTGGACTCATAAAGCTTGAAACATTTTCAATTCAGTTATTTGCTGATTCAAATCTTTAATATGTTCATGTCCAGCTGTGTATTTAGTTTTGACTTTAAAATTGGCTTCCTGTTTGGTGTGAACACACGCTGACACTGCCTCATGAGTGACACTGATAAAAGAACATAGTAATGTTATACTTGTAATGCCAACATACGTTTTCTGTCAGCATGTTTTGTTTTATTATTATTATTATTATTATTTGTTTGTTTGTTTTGGTAAAATCTTTTTTTTTTTTTTTTTTTTTTTTTTTTTGATGGACAATAAATCAGGCACATGTTACAACTATGGTAAATGTCCATTAGAAATTTGAGGCATCTGCAAGAAACAAAGTAAAGGACTTCATCATGCTGTAGTGTATTGCAGTGTATCACTGCCATGCCAGAAATATAACAGTGGATCAGTGTCACATCATAATATAAAGTTTATGATCATAGCAATCATTTTTCATGTTATAATAAAATATTTTTACGTTACTACGACATACAACCTTTGCACATTAATGCAAGAGACTTTTTAAAAAAATAAGATACTATATATATTTATAAGATATATAGTATCTTATTTATATTTATTAGTGCCGAGTGCCTACGACATGAGGCATCTACTCCCATAGCTTTCTAACTAGTAGGTGCCGTAGGCACAAGGCAACTATTAATCTTCTGCGTGTTTCATGGTAGTTTTATTAGTGCCGAGTGCCTATGACACGAGGCACCTAGGTGTACAAAGGGAGTAGAAAGAGCAACTATGAATCTTCTACGTGTTTCATGGCAGTCTTATTATTATTGAGTATGCCTGAAAGCGCACACTATATGTTATTCACCGCGCTTCTTATTCTTCTTATTATTATCCTTACGCCGTTTTTTGACGCACTACTTGTCCCGCAGTTTTGGTCGCACATACACAAACAAGGTGTCAAAACGACCATTTCACCGAACAGTTTTGCCAGAAAACGCCAAAAACCACACCAAAAAATGAATGGGTGTGTATTGCGAGAATTTTCGAGAGCTAGAGTGAGTGATGTCATTGCTAGAGTGGAGAGAGAGAGAAAAATTCATCGAAATAAATTTGTAAACTGCGATTATGGCCGCAAATGTCAAGCTACAGAAATCATTTATAGCTAGAAACATAGGAAAATTTGTTGCCGTCGCAGTGATAACACTGCTGAAGCTGTCAGTATTATAGTTTTGGTGTCAGACACAAAGATTCGGCAGCAACACGCATCTCCTGCCCTATATACTCCCATGTTAATTTGAGAGGAGAAATTTCCAGAAGGGCAGGGAGTACCTGCTCTTTACCTGATGACCCAGGCCAAAGTTTACACAATTTTCACCTGAAAATCCGGAAGAAACTGGTCCAAGGGACGAGGAAGCCAACCGTCATTCCGGTTTTTGGTTTGTGGCACACCTTATAGGCTGTTTTTGGCCACCTTCAAGGGGCTTCATTCAGAGACTTTCTGTGTCTTTCAGTGTCTTTCAGAGACAGAGTGCGTGTACTAACTACTCTGACCTGCAGCTGACCCTGGTTTCTTGGCAACCTCAAGCCTGCCTTTGACTAACTTTGTTGAAGTCTCTGTATGATATCAGTGACTATCAAGACTACATTTTTAATGTCGGCCATTTTATCCTTCTCTCTCTCTCTCTCTATGTCTCTCTAGACAAACACAGACACATAGATAGACAGACAAGACAAATACACACGAGCACACATGCATGCACAACACACACAGACAAGACAAAAGTCTTTCAAAATAAGAGTCCCTTCAAAATTAAAGACTTCGTAAAACTCTCTTATTGACAGACACAAGAACACACACAAGCACACACACACACAAACACAAGACAAAAGTCTTTCAAAATAAGAGTCCCTTCAAATTAAGAGCCCATTAAAAAGGCAATGATGACACAGCTTGTTGTATTAATTCTGAATTTACTGAGCAGTGTCAATAATAATGCATGGAGGCAACGGGGCCAGAGTCAGGCACACTCAAAATTTCTTTAGAAATTTTTCTAGTTGAGTGTGCCTGAAAGAGCACACTCTTTATTATCCACCCGGCTTATTCTTATTATTAAGTGTGCCTGAAAGAGCACACTCTTTATTATCCACCCGGCTTATTCTCATTATTGAGTGTGCCTGAAAGCGCACACTCTTTACTATCCACCCGGCTTATTCTTATACTTATTATTATTGAGTGTGCCTGAAAGAGCACACTCTTTATTATCCACCTAGCTTATTCTTATTGAGTGTGCCTGAAAGAGCACACTCTTTACTATCCACCCGGCTTATTCTTATTATTATTGAGTGTGCCTGAAAGAGCACACTCTTTAAAATCTCTCGGGATTATTGAGTGTGCCTGAAAGAGCACGCTCTTTATTATCCACCCAGCTTATTCTTATTGAGTGTGCCTGAAAGAGCACACTCTTTATTATCCACCCGGCTTATTGATTAATATTATTCTTCCGTTTCTTCCGTGTTTTTTTCGGTTCACTTCTGCTCCCAGAGTTTTTGTCGCACATACACAAACAAGGTGTCAAAACGACTGGCTTGGCCGGGAATCAATGGGAAAGACTTCAAAGAGTTTCACTGAAAGGTTTTGTCAGAAAACGCCAAAAACCATGCCAAAAAAATGAATGGGTGTGTATTGCGAGAATGTTTGCAGCTAGAGTGAGTGATGTCATCGCTAGAGTGTAGAGAGAGAGAAAAATTCGTCGAAAAATAAATTTTTAAACTGCGATTACGGCAGCAAATGTCAAGCTACAGAAATTATTTATAGCTAGAAACGGAGGAAAATTTGTTGCCGTCGCAGTGATAACACTGCTGAAGCTGTCAGTATTATAGTTTTGGCAGGAGACTCAAAGATGCAGCACTAACACCCATCTTCTGCCCAATATACTCCCATGTTAATTTGAGAGGAGAAATTTCCAGAAGGGCAGGGAGTACCTGGTCTTTACCAGATGATTCTGACCAGAGTTTTTAACATTTAGGTTTCATACTGGGCAGAGAACTGGTAGACAAGAAGCCCCCGCTCACGGATATTTCGGCTTTTGGATACGACACACCGTTTGAATGAAGCCCCTCAAAGAGGTGGTGTTCAATGCCAGAGACTTTCTGTGTCTTTCACTGTGAGATAGTGCATCCAGCAGCTGTGACTAATTGCTCTGACCTACAGCTCACCCTGATCACCCTGATTGAAGTCTCTGTATGATATCAATGACTAATCAAGACTATATTTTTAATGTCAGCCATTTTATCTTTCTTCTCACATAGATAAAGACACAGACAGACACATTGCACACAGACAAGACAAAAGTCTTTGAAAATGAGAGTCCCTTCAAAATAAAAGACTTCGTAAAACTCTCTTATTGACAGACACAAGACAACCACACATGCGCACACACACACACACACACACAACAAAAGTCTTTCAAAATAAGAGTCCCTTCAAAATAACACAAGACCACACAAACATGCTGACAGCTATTTAATGCATGGGGGCGACGGGGCCAGAGTCAGGCACACTCAAAATTTCTTTAGAAATTTTTCTACTTATTAGTGCCTCGTGTCGTAGGCAGTAAGTAATGCAGCCCGAACTGGCCAGAGGACCCCCAACAAATGATATATCAAAATGTGTGCTTTCATCCAGAATCCTATGCTTTTACCTGTGTAAGAAATTTGCGAAAAATTCGTGAATAACTTCGCAAAAAACTGCGAAAAATTTCCTATAGGAATGAATGGAAAACCCCCCAAAAAAAAAATATTTCAACAGACATTTTCAAAAATGAACTGCTCTGGCATACTTTCACAGAGAGATTTCATTTAAACTTTAAAATGTAGGTACTCTTGCCTTCTCTTCAGTGTTTCACTTATCGACACCTTTTATCGCTTTTAAACTATCGAGGCTCAAAGTTGAGCAGGTTTTTGCTCAAATTTCTGGGTTTATAATGGGTGTGTATTGCGTGGAATGCTTGTGCTAGAGTGGATGACATCATCAGCGAGAGTGAGGAGGAGAGAAAAGAATCAGTCAAAAAATACAACGGAAACTGCTCCTGTGGCCACAAATTTCACACTACAGACATGATTTATACATAGAAACGTAGGAAAATTTGTCTTCTCACACAGGTTCGTCTGCTAAAGCTGTCAGTATTATAGATTTGGCGTCAGGTACAAAGATTCGCCACCAACACCCATCCACAGCCCCATAGACTTGTTAAAAGGCGGGAAAATTTCTGGAGGAAAGCAGAAGCAACCTTTCTTTGAATTGATTTTGATAGGTCACATTTCTTCATTTTACACACAAACTGCATATCTAGACATTCAGGAAGGGCTCAAGATGCCCAAAGTTAAGCCGGTTCAATGATTAGAAATACGGTTTGGCCAGAAATCCTTCCTGTTCGAGGCGTGGTCTCAGCATTTTCTCAGCAACTTTTCTCTCTCTCTCTCTGTCTTCCAACTGACATTCAAACAGGTGCAGTAACTGCCCTGCGGCGGCCATTTTAGCAGTTATTGGCAGTTAATTTGAACTTGTCTGTATAAAATGACAGACAGAGACAGCAGCGCAGCTAACGCGTCACTAGCACTAGCCACTCATTTCTAGCCACTAAAAATTAAAGACATGCTAATTGCTAGCGCGTCAGTGCTAGCCACTAATTTCTAGCCACTAAAAATTAAAGACATGCTAATTGCTAACATTTGGTGGCCATTTTAGCAGTTATTGGCACTGAATTTGAACTTGTCTGTCTAAAATGACAGAGACAGCAGAGCAGCTAGCGTGTAACACAGACACAGAGAGACAGGTCGACACAGACAAGCACACATGCAGAGACAGACAAGACAAACACACCACACACACACATACACACACACACACACACACACACACACCTAACAACTTCCACAAATTTTGTACCATAGAAATAAAAATTATATCACTAGATTCAGCTCATTTAGGACATTACTACTGCACTGACCTTCTACAAACCTTTTACATTCATTGTATTAAAGACATGCTAATTGCTAAAATTTGCAGCTAATGCTAGAAGTAGTGGCTAATGCGCTAGCTGCTCATTGTATTAAAGACATGCTAATTGCTAAAATTTGCAGCTAATGCTAGAATTAGTGGCTAGCGCGTTAGCCCTTTTTCGGTAATTAATGCGGCCCAAACCGGCCAGAGGACCCCCAACAAATGATATGCAAAAAACTGCGAAGAATTTTGCATAGGAATGAATGGAAAACCCCGAAAAAAAAATTATTTCAACAGACATTTTTCTAGCCACTAAAAATTAAAGACATGCTAATTGCTAACATTAGGCGGTCATTTTAGCAGTTATTGGCACTGAACATTGAACTTGTCTGTGTAAAATGAGAGCAGCAAGCGCGTCAGCGCCAGCCACTAACTGACAGACAGTAACAGGCAGCTCAAGCAAGACATTTTCTGTAGTGACCGTCAGTCTGCGTTGTTTGTGTTTAAATCTGCTGTTGCTATGCCTATGATGCAACATAAATCAGTCATCCCATTTGACAGTGAATCCAGCAGGACTGTGTTAAATCATAACAGAATTTCTAGCCACTAAAAATTAAAGACATGGTAATTGCTAACATTAGGCGGTCATTTTAGCAGTTATTGGCACTTAATTTGAACTTGTCTGTCTAAAATGACAGAGACAGCAGAGCAGGTAGCGCGTTAGCTCTAGCCACTAACACACGCAGAGACAGACAAGACAAACCCCCCCCCCACACACACACACACCTAACAACTTCCACAAATTTTTTACTACATAAATAAACGCGTTAGCTGCTCATTGTATTAAAGACATGATAATTGCTAACATTAGCAGCTAGCACGTTAGTATGGTAGTAAAGACATGCTAATTGCTAACATTTGCAGCTAATGCTAGAATTAGTGGCTAGCGCATTAGTGCTAGCTGCTCCTGTGTGTAAATAAACATGTTAAATATTACTATTTGAGGTGTGCTTTTTCAATACAGACCCCCGGCAACAATCCACTCGGCACTTTCAAAATTTCCGCGGGAATTTTCTAGTTTTTATATTATATGATGATATAAAATATTTCATTATTTTATAACATAAAATATTTTATAGCCTGTCTCAGGCAGAAAACTAGGACTTTTATAATGAACTGGCATCACCATGGCTCACAGCATGCACAGCCATAACGTTGTGACCACCTGCCTCCTATTGTGTATTCCCCGGATTTGCCACCAAAACCATTTGTTCCCCAACACACCCAGCCATCCATGTAATGTAAAAGGAAATGTGACTCATCAGACCAGGCCACCTTTGTACATTGCTCTGTTCTGATGCTCAAGTGTTTTAGCAGTGGACAGGGGTTCAACACCCTGACTGGTCTGTGTCTATGCAGACCCATACACAACAAATTGCGATACACTGTGAGGTTTGTTCTGACACCCTTCTGTCAGAACCAGCATTAACTTTTTCATAAATCTGAGCTACAGTAGCTCATCTGCTGGATCGGACTGCTCAGTGCAGACCACCAAAGAAAGGAGAACGATCACTGCCACAACACAAGCTCTTGTCTGTCCTTAAGATTTCTGCTGAAACTGGCAGTAAAAAAAGTTAGCATCTGCAGCACACAGTTTGCCTGTTGATTTTCAGGAGTGCCAAAACAACTTAACACCAAGCTGCTGACAATGCAGCAACTCAAAGACCTACCACTGAACAAAACCTTTCTCCAGTTCACGGAATCACCTGAATCACCTGCTAACCACCTGATCACTACACCTGATCTCTTCCTTTACAGACTGCTAGTGTACTGGGAATTCACAATGATTAGCACAGCCAAAATCATGTCATCAATCAATCAAAATCTTCTTACCTTTTTTAATGTGTATGTTGAGTTACAATGTGTTTTACACTGGGTTACACAGGTTCAAGTGAGGTTACCACATAACTCTAGGCACCTGCTACAACTGAGCTGATGTTAGATCATGTTATGCTTCACACAGACAAAAGGTCTTTGCCAGCATGCACTCTTGAGCACCATTTTCCTGCACAGATGACACACACATAAACCTTTGTTGGCCTTAAACACAGCAATACAGGTGGAGAGGAAATTTGAAGCTCCCACTCCACATGTTCCTTTGTCTCTGATATAATGTGTTTTATGCTACTGCATGCTGATATGTTGATCAGAATGCTTGTATTTCAGTAGAGTATTGTTCCTTGATGCAAGTAATGACATTCAGTAATCACATGCAAGTTCCTTGCATAATAGGTTTGGCTGTCCTAATAACATGAAAAAAATCTTATCACAATGTTAAAAGCACTTTGTTGTAAACTTTTCCTGTTATAAACTGATACTGATCCATTTTTATGTTTCTGGTCCAGCAGCAATACGCTGCCATAGTAGTATTACTATATCCATGGTGGTCATAAAAAAAGACAAAAACTAACTGAATCGTTTCTCTGGTCAAAATCAAATGTATTGTAATTACTATCATACAGTATATCTTTAAAAACATTTGGTGTGCCAAAATACTAAGTTGTAGATTACTACTATAGTACAGAGAGATAATGGTGTTGCTGTATGGACCACCATCATGGACTTTATGACATACATAAATTACTAATCTTTTGGTGGCCCACTTTCAAATACATGTTTCCCAGACAGTAACAGAGGCAGGCATTCTGAGATGTACAAACCACGACTAGAGCTCATCAGTTTTTGTATTCTTATTTTTAAAAAGCATGGAATTTATCATTAGCTATTTTGAATTTGAAAATTTGATGACAAAAATGAATGATGCAAAAATCTGGGTGAAACTCTTATATGAGGAATAAAAGACAAAAGGCTGCAGTGCTCATTTCTTTCCACTTCACAATAGTGTTGGATAAATGAACATGTAGCCTGTTTCCACTCCAGGAACTTATCCAGGAATTTAGGGAACCTTTTTTTGCCCAGTGGAACCAGGATCTAAGTCTAGTTCTGCCCCCAAAAGGTCCTGCTCACCTTCTTATGATCACGTTAGATGAGTTGAGATTTCTTGAAGTTTTCTGGAATAGATAGTTTGACATGACTGAACAAAATTTAATTTTCCACTTACATAGCTTATGAGGCAGTTTGTCACTTCTTTGGAGTTTTACGTCTCTAACCGCCTCCACAAATTGCTTTTGCCTCCATTGCTACTTCCATTCAAGTCACCCAACAGTAAAATACATCACAACTGTGTTGATGATTTGTTGTGTGCGAAAACTGTTTAAATCTAATGGCCTTTTTAATTTGTTATCTAAGGTAGTACAAAAGCAAACAGAAAAGTGAAAAGGGCACTTTGGTTCCTGGTTGAGCTCCTGGGTTAAATTTTTATGGATCCTTAGTTCCTAGAACTCTTTGGTTGAAAGTGGTTTGTTATTCTTAGAGTCTTAACAGTATAGTGAAAAAAATGTTAAGTTTGTCCTGAAAATGGGGCTGGAGGAAAGTGTGTCCCAATCATTTTGCCTGAAGAGCATTTATATTAAATAAGACAAATGGTACATACTAGATTTTACTTTCATTGAGAGTATTTTAAAAAATTCAGAGAGAATATTAGCAATATATTTTTAACAATACCGGTATAAAGTCTGATCTGCAATCTGAAACGCTTCACCTTCACGCCCTCCCCATTGCGACTGAACAGGCATGGAATGTAAATCATAGACTGCAGAATCATGTGTAAACAACTGGAATATTAATTGAATTTATAGGTAGACTAGAGAGAATGTCTTGTCGTGGTTATCTGCTCATTTGAATGATATTTTAAACCAACAGCGGTTGTAAAGCAAGTGTCAAGATTCATTAGGGTTCATCATCTGGGTTAATTAGATGTTATGCTCTGAACTAAAATGTTAAACTTTCAAGCCATGTTAGTCAAAATTCTGCAGGGGGACAATATATATATATATATATATATATTCTGCAACATTCATTCATTATTTTGTGTTTTGCCTGAGGTTTACTAAGGTTTACAGTAGTTTACTAAGTTTTACTAACTACGCTGTTTTAAGCATGAAAACCATAAAATCCAGATGAAAATCAATTTTCAGTTTTTTCTTCTGTACATTAAATCACTACAAACTGATATTGATGAGACTTGTGTTTTATGAATGGCACTCATAATGGGTAACACAGCGATTGTAGTCATTTTTTCATCGTTGTCACGCTCAGTGTTAGTCAGATAGTCTATCTGCTTTGGCACAGTAAAGATTCATAAATGGCACTGCACAAGTTATCACAGAAGAGGAGGAACAGGAAGATGAAAGATGAGAAAAACAGTATCACAGAGTCTCTGCTTTTACTTGCTCATTGTTATTGAGTCCTGGTGAGGGTTTACTCTTCATGGCCTCAGTACCCCCCCGCGATGTCTCCTGGAAGAAGAGGTGTGGCATCCACACAGACATGATGATGCGCTTGTACTCCCTGCGGAAGTTCTGGTTCAGCAGGCCATAGATGATGGCATTAAGGCAACTGTTGAAGTAAGCCATGAAGTAGCTGACCACAAAGAGCCACTCTGGGATGCGAGGTACCACTGCTTCAGGGTTAATAGCCACAGCGAGCCCAATAAAGTTGAGTGGCGCCCAACAAATGGCAAACAGCACAAAAACCACAAACATGGTGATAAAGTTCCTTAGGTCACTGGGCTTGATGCGTGGACGGACCTCTGACTTTACCTTCCGTCTGACCTGGATGACCAAGATCCAGATACGCAAGTAGCAGAAGGTGACCACAGCAATGGGAACAAAGAAATGGATAACCACCACAGTGATGGTGTATGATGTGCTGACTGTCTGCGCAAATGTGCATGAGTAGACACGAGGGTCATATTGCAGTGACCCGACAAAGAAGTTGGGCACAATGGCTACAACTGTCAGAAGCCAGATGAGTGCAACCAGTAGCAGTGTGTTGCGATAGCTATACAGCTTATCATAGCTGAAGCTGTGGCAGATGTAACAGTAGCGGTTGATAGCAATGCCTGTTATGTTGAAAATGGAGCCAATGACACTCAAGCCCATCAGGAAGCCACTCACCTGACAGAAACAGAGAGAGAAGGTGAGGGGGTAGTTCAGTGTTGTAATTACACCACAAAATAGTCTGTTTCGTGTACATTAACAGTAGATCTTCCTTAATGAGAAATAGCTTCAGAGTGCACCATGAGTTACAGTTTCAAGGTAGTTTCCCCAAACGCGAGAGGTAAAAGGGCATCTTCTGCACCCTAATTTCTCATTCTTCATCTATGTTTGCAATCTATCTACCTAATATTGACATTTCATTTATTGTATTGGATGTTTTTTTTTATTATGATTACTCTCTGCCCTGTACACACATCATATATTGCTATATAAAGTACTGTATTCATCTCTAAGAGGGGAAACAAAGTATCACCATAAATATGGGACAGACAACTGTTTAGACAATAGGAAGGGGCACACACATCCCAAGGCAGTACAAAATAAGAGGAGAGCATGATAATAAATAGTGTCAATCATGTATCAACTTTAGTGTATAGTAGTACATGTTGATGGCTGTTGACATCAACATATTAAAGGTCACCAACATCAGTACAATCACCTTGGAAAAATCTTGGTATGCAGAAGATGTGCCTACAGAAATTTCAAAGGACATCTCTTTCAAAGCATTTTATCAACTAAGAGGTGAGAGCTATAAGTCGCAAGCATTTGGTTCTATTTCATTCTTCCTGACCACCAGAAGGCATTGCTTCAGCACTGAATATCAAGGTCGAGTTATTATAGTAACAAAGTCACCTGTTCCCATGTGATGACATAGGGCACACGCCCCAGTATAAAACCCCTATATCATCACACATCTGTTCCTTCTATCTTCTTGAAACTGAGAAAACTGATAGCAGGTCAGTTTGGCTTGCCACTTGTAGCTTTGTAACCTGAGGGTTGGTGCTTTATTGTCTGTTTCTTTTTCAAACGAATAGCGGTTATCTTGCTGTTACGGTCAGCTTACTTACCTGTCTGCAGTGATTCAGTACTAAGTCACTTTGGTCATAACCAATTTTAAGAGCCAATGGCTCGCCAGGGCTCTTCGCCTCATGTTGTGTTGTATCACCCACTACGTTATTTAAAGCCTAAGCAAAGTAAGCTGTTTGTTGTTGTTTCCTTTATACACAGTTTGTTGCGGGATCTCGTCTCTACGTATGTTCAGATTATAGCGTGATCTCGTGATCTTGCGTGAATACAGCTGGCTCGCAAGGCAGTGCTGTGCTGCTTGATGCCAGGCTGAGGACAGAGTAAAACCGTGGCGCTGGCAGACCCAGTGGAAATCCCTAGTAACTCTCTGCTTTAGGTGGGTTATAGCTACAAATCACTGGATTTGTGGGAATATAAGGGGATACTGGGCTGCTGCCCACAAGTTGGACTGCAAACTCAATAGCACCTCGGGGACATGGACCCAGTGCTGCCTCAGTTGGTCCTCCTGGGGAAGTCAGTAAGGTGGACATTTTGGCTTGCAAAGTTGACACAAGTTTCATCTGAGATTGCCCAGATTAAGGAGCTCCTGCCTAATCTCAAACTCTGCCACGAGGGGCTTGCCTTATTGGGCCATTGATGTACTGTCAACTGCAGCCTGTAGTTTGATTGATAATGGGGGGAAGGTATAGGATGAGGATAAAGACATAGTCTCTTGGGCCTCTGATGTTTTGTCTCAGGGATCTAATGGTTCATTACGTGGATCAGAAGCTGGCCAAGTCTGGCTGGTGCAGGTAGAAGGGGTCTTGTCATCTAGTCCCAGTCACTCTTATCCACTTGCTCACCCAGGTGTGCAGCCTGGGTCCTTTCACTGTTCTGGGCACTATGATCAGCACCTTCCCAGCCCTCATTTCCTCAAAGGAAATACAGGCAGAATCACCTGATGACAGAATCATCTCCCAGAGCTGCTGTTTTGAAGTCCACTGCCACCCACCCTCATAGAGCTTCCTTTTAAAGATGCTCCACAGTTTCATCATCAGGGGATGATGGTGGCCACATCATGATTTTTTTCTCCCTTTATGCCCAAAGCAGCCAAGGCCTTAATGGTGTTTTTTGCAGCATGGGATGGTGCATTGTCTTCTAGTTCTTCTTTTTATACCATGACAGGAAACAGGCAGTTAGCAGGCAGTTAGGAACTCCACATATTTTCATGCAGGTCATTTTGACACCTTCAGGCACCTTAAAGGGCCCTACCAACTCATCTCCTATGGTTCCAACCCAAAACATCACTCCACCACCACCTTGCTGACGTTGCAACCTTGTTGGGACATGGTGGCCATCTACCAACCATCTAGAACTCCATCCATCTGGGCCATCCAGTATAGCATGGCATTGATCAGTGAATAGCAGGTTCTCATGGATTGTCTTGGCTGCTGCTGTGGTCCTGCACAACATCCACTACATATATTATTACTCTCATCATTGTTACCATATCTCCTGAGGTTTCTGCCTGTTAAAAGGAAGTTTTTCCTCACCACTGTCGCCAAGTGCTTGCTCATTGTGGAACTGTGGGTCTCTATAAATAATATTATAGTACGGTCTAGAACTGCTACATGAAAAGTGTCATGAGATAACTTTTATGATATGGTGATATATAAATAAAACTGAATTGAATTGAATTGAATAAAGCTGCTTAAAATTAGTCATCATGTATTTCTGAGCCCACTTAAGTCATTTTTCCTTGTGGGAATTGGCCGAAATACAGCTTTGTGTACATCAGCAAGCCTTTGGAGTATGCTGCATGGAGAAGTTTTTGGGACTCCTGAGGCACCAGCAGCTTCAAATACCTGTTTACTACTCATCAGGGGCTTTTACACACCTGCTCTCTTAATATGATAAATTTGCCTTACAGAAACTTTCTTAACACACATTTATCTGAACTAACACCTGTGCATTGAATCAGACACAAATCTTCTCACAGTATGATCATATCTCTTAATTCTTTGTGAAATATCCTGTTTTCACACCTTTTGCAAGATACGGCACTATTTCATGCTTTTTATCTGCAGAAAGATCTTTCTTTTTTCCCATATTGCATGAAACCTTTGACTTGTTTAATAATATGGAACAACCTCCTTAAGTAGTTTCCTGTTAATTAGGCTCACTTGGCCAACAAATTACCAAATCTATCCAAGATTGATGTCAGACGGGAAGACGCACAATTGAAAACTTTAATTGAAAAACTAAAAATCAAATGTTTATTTCATTGAAATCATATTTGCATAATAATTTGGAACACAATGTAGATATAGAATCAGAGCTCACCTTGCACTGGGCATCCCCCAGGGACCAACCATCATGGAAGATGGCATACAAAACCAGAGGGTAAGGGTAGAACGCAACCACCAAGTCAGCGAAGGCCAGACTCACCACAAACACATTTCCTGTAAAGAACAGAAGGAGAGGAAACAGATGGTCAATGAAATGGTGAAACTTGTTTTTTATTAATTATGGCATGTATGCACACATTTCCAAGTGTGAGGCTGTAAATTTCCTTTTACAGCATCACACTTCATTATAGTTTCCTTCCTTTTTTCCTAAGCTGATCTAAACCTCTGTTCTCAGGTGTCCTATTATCTACCACAGAAACACAGACTGAAGCCAACATGATCAGACTGTTCCAGTACTATAGCAGTGTTGCTCCTACCATGAAAATTGATGAGTTTCTACAAGATTATTATCATTATTATGGTATATTTCCATGTTATAACTAGATACCAAAAACAGTTTTAAGAAACACTTAATTTTGTAATTATCCATATATTTCACAAAACCAATATATCTAAACAGCCTTTTTATCACCATCACCAAGTACATTTGTGACATCATGGTCTGTCTTAAAAACCACCTGTTGTGTCTCGTCAAGTGTGTTAATTTTAGTCATGTTCATATTCAGTGTTTTATGTTTCAAGCACTTCCTGTTTTATTTTGTACTCACCTTTTCCCTCTTGTTTCAGACCCCGACTTCCTCCCTTTATGTGATTTTCCTGCTGTTGTAATTGTTTGCCCCCCCCCTGGTTTTCTTTCACCTCATGTATAAATAGTGCTTGTCTTTGTTAATTTGTCTTGTTCAGTTCCTGAAGTGTATGCAAGTGTGACCACCAAGTTTTCAGGTATTCTTGTGTTTAGATTCAAGTTCGAGTTGTTGTTTTGATCCTCTTTGAGCGCGCTTTTTGTTTGTTTTTTGGATAATAAATACTTTTACTATTATACTTTACCTCGTCATCAGAGTCATGCATTTGAGTCCATCAGAACTGTGTCTCAGGTTGTGACAGAACAAACTGACCAAAATATGCACTCAGTCAACTCTAAAACTCCAAACTGCCCTATCTGCACAGGGCACCAAGATCTCTCAGCATGACAGCTCACAGCTGTGAGGAGTTTCAAGTCTTCGTCACCTCTCAAATCAACCACCTGGTGGGGCAACTACACAAAGTCCTCACTCACCTGGAGATGGCACGTTCAGCAACACCGCCTGCGGAGAGTCCTGTAGCTAGGGATGTCCTGATCAGGTTTTCTTGCACTCGAGTCCGAGTCCGAGTCATTTGATTTTGTGTATCTGCCGATACTGAGTCCCGATCCGATACTTTTATAATACTTAAAAAAAGAAGAGCGAAGAAACAGATCCAGGATGCTCCTTATTTTTTATTTAGCTCACCTTATTTTAAGAATCAACAATTCAACAGCACCTCAGCTTAAAATACCCGGCAGGCATATGAACAAATAAAAAAATAAAAAGGGCCACAGTGTTCTGTAAAGTGCTTTTAGGAACTGCACTCCTAACTCTTACTCATCTCACAGTACTAAGTTTCACTGAAGGAAATGTATGTTTTTCTTAATGAAAACCAACATCTCTACTTTGTCAGGTTTGAGCCTGTTTCTGTTCTCATCAAGGACGTTTACAACGGCACTAAAAAATATCTTACTGTCCACAGAGCTGCAGGGGGCACTGAGATACTGGGTTGCAACAGAAGCCATAGAGGGAAACTGAGGATCACTTTTCTTAGGGATGGTTTGTTCTGAGAGGTAGGTCTGCACTTGAGTTTCGGCTGATGTGGTACTCACGGACTGTCCCTGTGACTGCCTCTCTTGTAAGATTTCCTCAAAGGTGATGTCCAGGTTGCTACATGCTTCACGATGTGGTACCTTGTTCAATGGCTCTGCTGCAGCCTCCTCTGGCACTGCAATGGCAGCCCTCCTCTCCTCTGTCTTTGCCACCTCCTGGATAAGATGTTCCTTCATCACAGCAACAGGTTGGCTGACTTTGTGAAGAAGCTTGAAAAACAGATACAATTAACAATTAAAAATAATAAGACAAGAGACAGCACATAGCACGGCTCTTCAGTTAGGCAACTTCCTACACATGTACTCAATAAACAATAAAAAAAACATCTAACCTTAGAACTACCAAAAATGAAATTAAAAGGAAGTAAAAGTAAATTGGCTTAATACTGGTGTCTGATGATGACATGATGTACAAAAGGTGCATTTTAATCTGCCTATACTTACCCATCTTTATATCTGGGATCTAGGAGAGTGGCGATGTAGTAGAGTGGCTGAGTTTCAGCTTCAGCAAAGCGCTTCTCCACTGCCTCCAGCAGAGTCCTCTTCATTGTTTTTACTTCCTGGTCATCATCATCCTCCCGAGACAGAACACATCTGAGGACTGAATGAATGACTTAATGAATGCATGGGATTACAGCTTGTTTCAAACAACATCAATAAATGTTGCAATATAAAAAATAAACAACAAATAAAAATACAAATTACCTGTTATGGCAGGGATCACATCAGCTGCAGTTGCAGTCTCCCTGCTCACATCCCTGGTCAGCTCTTCAAAGGGGGATAGCACCTCAGCAGTCTTACTCATCAGCTCCCACTGGTGAGCTGTCAATGTCGCTGGCAGAGTGCGCTCAGCTGCAAAGACGCTGAGACTCTGTTGCAGGAGGCTCTGCAGCATGTAGAGGCTGCTGTTCCATCATGTCTGCACATAAGAGAACATGATTCATTTTATTTTGTGCATATTAGCTGCAGAGCACGTAATGTATTAGTGGCTTACTACATCAAGTGTAATGGAAATGATAATAGAAAATTTACGAGAGGAATCTTACCTGTACCTGTATCTTGCTTAACATCCATATTCAGGTCCATCTGTATGTCTTCTTGTTGAGAGTAGGCCAACGGGGAGTGTTTAAAATGGCCTACAATCTTCCTTGCGTTGGCGAGGGTGTCGGTCATGCTGCGCTGACACAGCAGGCCCTCATGCACACAGAGTTGACAGGAATGGGCGACACAGCCCACACTCGGCACCACCATATCCCTCATTGCTTTCTTCATATTTGCCACGTTGTCACGCACAGTTACGTGGACATGTTGCTTGTCAATTCCCCAGTTGTTTAGCATATTTTCCATCGATTGCTGGATGCGTACTTCCATGCCAGCATTTAACCAATAGTGTGACATGTGATGATGTCATGCCGCACATGTTGACGTTTCTGTGTGAAGCCACCGCATAACTATAAGATGAGTTAATAAAAAATAATAATGAGAATAGATAGATAAAAGATATATAATAATATAGATATATAATAGATATATATCCGAGTCCTAATCCTGAGGTAATCCGATTCCGATCAAGTCTGAAACCACGTGATCGGAGCCGATTTCCAATCACGTGATCAGATCGGGACATCCCTACCTGTAGCTGCACCAACCATAAACCAGACAGCTCCCCTGTCCCAGAAGTTTTCAGGGGACTGACTTTCCTAGTTCAGTGCGATCTGCACTTCAAGCACAACCCAGTAGCTTTTGTGTCAGACCAGGCTAAAGTGGCATTTATGGTCTCATTTAACTGGCAGAGCTGCTGTTTGGGCCACTTCAGAATGGTCCAGAGACTCCTACATTTGTCAGTGTGATGGGTAGAGCTTTCATTCCCTCTGCCTGTTTCACCTCCTTGCTCAAGGCTAGAATAATCTGTCTGTCCTCCTCTCCAGCTGGTGCAGGCTTCTTCTTCATGAGTAAGAAGGATGGTTCTTTAACCCCTTAAGGCCTGAATTTATATAGCTGTATATAAAAAAATGTTTTATGTGTGTTTTTGCCTTCAAGTAGATGGTAAATAATGTTGATTATTAATTTCACTTTTGTACAAAAAATAAATACAAATTTGTTGTTTTAAATTTGTTGTTGCAAATTTGCAACAACAGGCATAATGGTGAATAAAAGATAACAATAACACAGTAATATAACAATAAAAAAAACAATGTTTTATTAATTCATCCTTTTAGGATGTATGTAGGACTTATTAGGTTCCTAGGTCCGTAACAAATATGCACTAACTGGCATTGGGGGAATGCAGACGCTATCTCGGCTGGTTGACTGAGTCAAGCGGTTTGTTGCATACTTGTGACAGCAGGTGTTAAGGGGTTAAGACCATGTATTGACTATAGCCCCCTAAATGCCATAACAGTTAAGAACCATTAGCCTCTCCTACTTATCTCATCTGCTTTTGTACTGCAGAAGCTATTGGAAAATCAACTATACATCAAGGCTGAGAAATGTGAGTTTCATGCAGCCACTGTCAGCTTCCTGGGCTTACATCATCACAGCCAACAAGATACAGATGGACCTGACTAAGGTCAATGCGGTGGCCACTTGGCCAACTCTGGATAGACGGAAGAAGGTATGGTAGAAGGTTACAGAAAAAGTATTCGCAATTTCAGGTCAGTTGCTGCCCCTTTGCGTGCTATCACCTCCTCAAAGGTGCCTTTTCGATGGCCCTCCCGAGGCTGAGAAAGCCTTCCAATGGCTCAAAGTTTACCACCGCACCTGTAGTCACTGTTCCTGACAGAACGGCAGTTTGTGGTGGAGGTTGATGCATCCGACAAGGGCAGTGGGGCAGTGTTGTCCCAGAGGTCCGCCAAAGACAAGAGGATGCACCCCCGCGCCCATCTGTCTCGTAAGTTGATTCCTGCAGAAAGGAACTATGATGTGGGTAACAAAGAACTGTTGGCTGTCAAAACAGTGCTTGAATAATGGAGACACTGGTTAGAGGGGGCAGACCAACCTTTTTTCTTGTGGACAGACCGCAAGAACCTGGAATACATCAGGAAAGCTAAACAAATGAATTCACACCAGGCTAGATGGACACTGTTCTTTAGCAGGTTTAATTTCATCTTTTCGACCAGGTTCACAAAATGCCAAACCAGATGCTCTGTCCTGCCTTCATGACCCTAAACCTGTTGCCAAAGAACCCAAAACAATCCTTCCACTGAACTGTGCGGTTGGAGTGGTGTCATGACAAATAGAATCCAGTGTGAAGCAGGCTAATGTCGTGAGCCCAGCACCTAGTTGGTGTCCAAGTAATTGTTTGTTTGTCCTGGTGTCATTACGCTCCAAGGTAATCCACTGGGCTCGCACGTCCAAGCTCACGTGCCATCGTGCTGTTGTATCTCGTCAAGTGTGTTAATTTTAGTCATGTTCATGTTCAGTGTTTTATGTTTCAAGCACTTCCTGTTTTATTTTGTACTCACCTTTTCGCTCTTGTTTCAGACCCTTACATCCTCCCTTTTAAGTGATTTTCTTGCCGTTGTAATTGTTTACTCCACCCCTAATTGGTTTCACCTGTTTTCTATCACCTCATGTATAAATAGTCCTTGGGTGCGGTTGAATAGTCAATTTTGCTTAGGAACCTTCCTCACTGAGTGAAATGACCCGGAAGTATTAACGTAGCCGCCATGATAAGAGCTGTTCAAATTCTCTAACTGTTAAGGAAAGGAGCTTCAGTGCTTCCTTTAGCATAGGATACACCAGACCATCCTTTACCAAAGGAAAGGAGGTAATGCCAGCCCACAATTCCTTGTGGCAGCGACAAAAAATCGGCGCTCCATTCAGTCATTCACAAACAGAAAACATTAATATATTTAAACAGTGTGATGCAGCCTGCAGCAGAGAGTGTGAATATGAACATACTGGACGTGTTGACGTGATGTAAAACTTTGATCATGAAGTGTGTTCTGTTGTTGACTGTGGAGCTGCGTTCACACACGGAGTAAAAACTGTTTGTAACTGTGCCATCCAGCATCCTGCAGATCATCATGAAGTTACCGTTGATTATTAATCATACATCTTTGCCATAACTTGTTAATGTTATATATTGTGGTGTTCTGAGTGACACATATGGACTTTTGAAGGGAACATGATAAAGGCAACACATAGACACATTAAGGCACACACATAGCACACACATATAGACACACAAAATACACAAAAACACAGACACATAGAGTACACAGCTAGGACAGTGTTGAATGTTTCCATGCCACCTCTATGCCAGATAACATTCAGCCAGTCTGTTTTCAGGTCGGCCTTGACCAAGATTAGGGAGTCGAGCACACACCATGCAGGCTCATGGGAAACACATAGACAATATTACGTTCACGTGACGCTCAGAACGCGGACATATGATTGTAAGAAAGTACAGGACAGTTGGGTCCAGATCTGGTGATTTGACTATGTAAGAGTGATGTAAGAATGGTTATAAAAGGTTGTGAAGAGGAAAAGTAAATGGACGTTCAGATTCGCAAGCAGCTGTCTCCGTGTTATTTCATTACGTTTTGGAAGTTTTCTCCACAACATAATTGGCGACAAGGATGGGATTGGAAGAGAAGAACTGATCTGCTGACTGCATCTTGGACTGGGGGTAAGATATTTCTTGCCACTTTAATTGCAGTCTCACCCAGACCTAAGTGCAGTAAGTAGTAGTAGTAGTAAGTAGTAGTCCAAAAAAGAAATTCCAAAGCTAGGTGTTGGATGTACAGCTGCTGATCCGAACCCACTCATGCAAAAGCTCCCCTGTGGGAATGAGAATTTAAGAGGGAGAGTAAAGGGGGGTTGCCATTTGTGTGTTTTAATAAATTACGACTCGAGTCAAAATTGTGAATTGGACCTGAGTAAATATAAAGAGTTGAAGTATGTGTGCTCTGTTGAATTTTTGAGGCTGCTTTGTGTTTTGTTTTGTGTCAAACCTGTGTTCAGGGGATCCTAAGAGGAGATCCTACAGAAACTGAACTACAGGGGTTAGGCCTAAGGTTAGGCTTTGTGTTTTGCCTTGTGTTACAGTAATAACACAAAAGTATTACAAGAAGTACAAAAGTACACAGTGAGTATACAGTGTGCATGGGCGCCAAGTGTGTATGTTGGTTGTCTGAGAATAGAGAATGCATGAAAGAGATTAAAAGTTGTGTGTGTGAGTGTGCGGCTGCTGAGAGTGATTGAGAGCTGTAAGAGTGAGCAAAAAATTCAAATGTACATTAATATGTTCTGAATAAAGTGCTAAAATCTTAATTAAATTCACTTAGCTGGTGATGTGACCTCTGGCACAGGACGAGTTGAGTTAAAATTTAAAGAGTCTGCATTTGTTATGTTAAAATACTCTATAATTCTGAAATCTTATGTGTGTGTCATTGCTTTTCTATTCGGTGTTGTTTTGCAGATATTTCTGTTAAAATAAGTTAATGTGTTGAGTACTTTCTATTTGTTCTGATCTGGGTGTCATCAGTTTTTTGGGAGCTAAGCAAATCACACACCAATGGCACAGCCTTCCAAGGACACTTTAACATGCAGTCTAGAGGTGGGGAACAATCCGCTGATCCTCTGATTAGTGGACGACTAGCTTTACCTGCTGAGCTACAGCTGCCCGCTTATTAAGCATTTTTACATTCCATAACTTAAGAAAAAAAAAATCATCGTACATCCTGCAGATCTTTAGTTTTTTTCAGCATATCCACTATGTTGTATATTTATCATCTTTATTTCTGAAAGTCATACTACAAAAATCCAGATATTCTTTTGATTTATCAAACAATGAGTCAATCAACACATTACAACACCCAACAAACATCACCCTGTTCTCTTGTTTTCTGGATAGAATTTTGTTAATTGTCCTGTATTCATTATTTTGCTTTGCTCATGTTGTCCTGTTGGTCTTCTGTCTTTTGTCTTGCAATAACAGGTACAGGTGCAGGAACAGGTACAACTATATGTCCTTTGCTTTTCAGACAGTCTATGTCTGCTACGTTTGGTTTGGCATTCCCTTACATGGGTGTCAGTCTAGAATATCAAATCAAATCAGATCAAATTTTATTTGTATAGCCCAAAGTCACAAAACACAGTTTGCCTCAGAGGGCTTTACAATCTGTACAGGGAGTGACACCCTCTGTCCTTAGATCCTCGGTTCAAGTGAGGAAAAACTTGCCCACCAAAAAACCCTTTTAACAGGGAAAAAAGGTGGAAGAAACCTCAGGAAGAGCCACAGAGGAGGGATGTCTCTGTGAGACAGACACAGCAGCAGCAAATCATTAACTAACTATGAACTCTTATGGAGATATGGTAGCAATAATGACAGTAATAATATATGAATATAATATAATATAATATAATATAAGAACCCATGTTCTACTCTTGCAGAGAGACATCAGCTTCTGCAGGCCTTTCTGAGCGCTGGTACCTTCTTCCCTCCAGCTGTTTCAGTGGAGAGGGGCACGCAGTGTTTCTCAGATGACTACAATGATGTAATCAGAGAGGCAGTTGCACATCACAATTTTGAGTCCACAAATACTCTGATAGCAAATGAAGTGACTGTGAAGGGGACCAAATACAAAAAGAACATGCTCATTGTGATTGATGATGACAGGCTTGTTACTGGAAAAATCAAAGTGGTTCTCGTTCATAAGGATTCAGCAGTATATTTTATTGCTGAAAAGTATCATGTCCTGCGTATTCCTGACATGGGTGTTTACAGTCTTACACTGATGCAGAGAAGCTACTGTTGTATTAATCAGGAGAATCTGCTAGATTACTATCCCTTGCCTGAGTACACTGTTCATGGCACACCACTGATAATTCTTCACCATTCTTTCCCTCTGTTCCAGTATGATGGTGAACTTGAGTGAAGAAAATCTGTCTGAAGAGACCCAGTGGCAAATAATATTGAAACTTCAGAGCTCTGGCTTGGAGTCAAAAGAAGACTTAAAATACAGTATGTACAACAGGAAGACATTGCTGATCTGCTACCTGTTATCCAGCGGCGAAAACTCCTTGATGCATTCATATTACTGTAGGTAATGTATGGCTAGTTTAGTGTGGCATTCAAGTGAGGATGCACTAGTACTTAAAAAAATCTGGTGTCACACTGATATAGTAACATAGGGTACAGGTATAGGGAATGACCATAAATATTGGGAGCCACATTTAACATAACAGAAACCATACTATTTAGTTGATTTTTTATGAACATTTTTAAAATGCTGTTCACATATTTTATAATACTCAAATCGATGCTTTGTATTGGGCATTTTTTTTACACTGAACTGGTAGTCAGAATGCTTCATTGCTTCCTCTGACTCTCTTACCTGATGCATTATCTATTTCAAGGTTAAGGGAGCATAATGTCGTTTTGGACAAGAAATTTTTATGAAAATTGTATCATTTTATTGACTGAATAAACTGAACACATAAACAGACATTGGACAACTCAATTTCATACTGTTTATATTGTTTATACTCGGCTAACCCTGCCAACTTTCTAGCTTTAAACAGTGTTCTGGAGAATTTATTCTATTGTTTAATCATTAGTGGGGTTTTTTCTTAAACCACATAATTCATTACCATCATTATGCACTCCGCTTCATTCTAGCTCATCACAGCTATCGGCCATTGCATCATGTTTAAACCAGGCAAGAAACTTTTCAAATATGCTTACTATAAGAACAGTTAAGATGACTTTTGGCCAAATGCCTGCAGTGACTCTGATATAGTTTATTAATTGTGTGCCCTACTTCTTTTTTTGTTTGTTTTTTAGAAACCGAGAAAGTTACATTGGATTTACAAGCCATTCCAACTTCATCACCACTGAGTAGTGATTTGCCAGCATCTGAGTCTTCATTACATTCATTACATTACATTACATTCATGCACTCCGCTTCATTCTAGCTCATCACAGCTATCGGCCATTGCATCATGTTTAAACCAGGCAAGAAACATTTCAAATATGCTTACTATAAGAACAGTTAAGATGACTTTTGGCCAAATGCCTGCAGTGACTCTGATATAGTTTATTAATTGTGTGCCCTACTTCTTTTTTTGTTTGTTTTTTAGAAACCGAGAAAGTTACATTGGATTTACAAGCCATTCCAACTTCATCACCACTGAGTAGTGATTTGCCAGCATCTGAGTCTTCATTACATTCATTACATTACATTACATTCATGCACTCCGCTTCATTCTAGCTCATCACAGCTATCGGCCATTGCATCATGTTTAAACCAGGCAAGAAACAGCGAGCCAAGCAACACACCTTCCACATCTCATACTGAAAACATGGCCAGAAACATTCCAGGTCCCTTGGGAACAAATGCCACAGGAAATTCGTTCTGCAATTGCAGATGGCCAGAGACCTGAACCAGTGGCGCGATGCCAGATGCTACAAGTACTCATAGATGTAAAGAGAAGCTATGACACTAACCCCACTCACACTGCAAGCTGTGGTTCAAAATATCATCAAGCAGTACCCAAAGAGTTTTGCTGATATAACAGCAGATGGGTCACTTCTGGGTGGAGGTTACACATCACTTTTGATTCAAGTGAAGAACCGCAAAGAGAATGTGAACTGTGATGTAAGCTTTTCATGCCACTGATCCTCTACACAAAAGAGGGGTCCAACTAACATATATGGGTGTACAAGATTTCAGCCAGAGCTCCCCCCAGAAGAAACTGATGAGACTGTGGAGCAGCACCGCCAGAGACTGGTGCAGACACCTGATGCAGACAGGAGGGTGCAGGTGGAACAGAAAGAGCTGAGGTCAAAAATCGAATGGAGCTCACATTCTCTCTACACCTTCACCATATAAATACACTGCCACCACCTGACATTGAAGATGTGAAAAGCAAATGGCATTTTCTTTTCACACATATACACATATATATACACACAATTTGAGTCGCTCATAGACATCAATGTGCTTCATAGCTTGGAACTCAGTATGGAGGACCGTGGAAGAACCATCACAATACAATAAAAAAAACCTACTAACAAAAATGTCAAGGATGTCATCTCTAATGGTGAAGATAATGAGGTGGCACTACGTGTTGTTCAGCTGCTCATGGCACACTCTGGAGAGGACCTAACCGGGCTGATCCTTCTTGCAGATGTAAGTTTTCTTTTTTTCTTTCTCTGTTTACTAATTATTTACCTTTCTATAATTTTTCATCTTAAAAATCTTGTATGTATGTATTTGTTCACTACAGGTGTCTGCCACTGCAGCTGACGTTGAGACAACTCTCAGTCTTCCTGCAAGACCTCATACTTCATGGTATACATTTCATTTAGAGTCATTGATAGACACATTATATAGCATATTGGTCCTTTGTTTTGAGTTTACAGATATTTACATAAGGTGAGATGCATTCTCGTGTTGCTATGACCTGAAGTTTCAGGTGCAACAGAGCAAGTTGGAGGATCATCCTTGAGGGCTGTGTAATCTGTGAGGTACGGTGGCCCTGAAGTGCAAAACACAACAGCAAGTCAAAAAACACAACAGCAAATCAAAAAACACAACAGCAATTCAAAAACACAACAGCAAATTCAAAAACACAACAGCAAATTCAAAACGGAAAAGGTAGGTACCCTCGGGTGACATGAATCGTCGCTGATTGGACTGGTGGTCCGTCCTTTGAACCGGAAGGACATGGTTTACATGTTTTCAAAATATGAGCGCTGTTAGTCACAACGTACGCGCTGCTATTAAAGAATATTTTGATGCAGGACATGGATATGACGTAATACTGGATATGCTGTCGACAATTCACAACATAAACATCTCTCTGCGTACGCTGAAGACACGTTTAAAAGAAGTAGGGCTGAACAGAAGATTGAACTATTCCCCACTCCCTGAGGTGAGGCGTGCAATTCTGATTGAGCTGGAAGGACCAGGGCAACTCTTCGGTTATCGGACTATGTGGCAAGCTCTCCAACAAAAACACAGGATTCGCGTTAAACGTGATGTAGTAATGAGGTTACTGAAACAACTAAATCCACGAGGGACGGCTTTGAGAACACGCAGGAGGTTTACAAGACGTACATATCACTCCATGGGTCCAAACTACATATGGCATGTAGATGGGTATGATAAACTGAAACCATTTGGCCTGGCCATCTCAGGATGTATAGATGGCTTTTCAAGAAAAATGATGTGGCTTGTTTGTGGACCAACAAACAATAATCCATCTGTCATTGCTCACAATTATATTAACTGTGCCAAGAGTGTCGGTGTGGTTCCAATGAGGTTAAGAACTGACCTCGGAACAGAAAATGGGACTATGGCAGCAATACAATGTACCCTCCGCCATGGTCATACGGACTATTATGCAGGCACTTCTAGCCACAGTTACGGCTCATCAACAGGGAATCAGCGCATCGAGTCATGGTGGTCTTTTTTCAGAAGAGGGAGGTAGGTACATCTCTGTTTGATGGATGAAAAGTACAGTGGAAGCTGTGTAGTGATCACCCCTGTCTCTGTTAAACTGATCAGTGCTGATAATTAAAACCCCCTTCCTTGTTTGCCATTGTGATTATTATTAGTGTTCTTCAACTGTTTAACTCTAAAGCAGACCACTTCATAGGGTGTCCGCGGGGTATTAAAAAGTATTAAAAGGTAGTAAATCAACTTGGTGAAAATTAAGGCCCTTGTAAGGCCCTGCTGTGATAATAATGAAGGAATCCATAGGAATTATCCTTATTAGTTATTGAATCACATCAGCAGTTGATTACTATTGTGAAAATCATATGGTTTACATTCTTATTTCTCTGTGATGCTTTTGTTAAGATGTGTCCACTAGTGCATTGAAAATGTGACTTGTGGTTATTATATTTTTCTTCTCATGTGAAATAAGCCACTTTGCATCTAATGTATCTCTAGGTCTCAATTTTGGATGGACTTGTTTGGAGACCTGAGAGACTCTGGACTCTTCAATGGCAGCCATGAACACCAGTGCTTACTGAGATTTAGCTTCAGTAATCTTCTGCAGCAAGACCTGGATGAATGCATGGATCTATGGAACAAGCACCGGATTCGACCAAACAGACTTGCATCATGTCCAGGAGGGATTCCAAATGAACTGTATCTCTTGCCTCACAGGTAATAATGATCATATACATTACAAAAAATGCAAGGTGTTGTGGTATAGCCTAAACTGGAATATATTTGGACAATTGTACATGTTGGTATAATCCATTCTTGAATTTAGAAGCTATCTGTCTCTACCATTGTTTATAAATTTCTGTATATCAACAAGCAAACAAATCTAACAATGGCCACTTTAAACCTTTTCCGTAATATCATTGTATCATCTAATTTTGCAGATTTGGTTCAAGGGACTGTGGATTCGCAGTTGAAGACAGGGAACTGGATGTGTTTTCGGAGGCAAGGCAAGTGACTGATTTATGCGGTGATCCAGACATTGGGGAATACCTACAACAGGCAGTGGAACAAAACGGACTACAACAGCCGCAAGACTGGAAGACCGCCTCAGAACTGTACATCACTCTCAAGGAAATAGCTGGGCTATAAACATGGACTATTGCAATGTTCCCAAAGTGATTCTCTCTCTAACTCTGGGACTGAAGTGGAGACATATTGAACTTAAATTGTATTTATTTTCTGATTCAATGTTTATGTAAACACCAATTATTTGCAAAACACATTTGCTCTGATTTTACGTTGTTTTTTAAAATATATACTGTATTGAGCTGTAAAAAACAGGAAACAGCAAAATAAACGAAAATCAGGACATGGCTCTGAAATATTTATGGGTAAGATTTGCAAGTAGCTAACTGCACAGATTCAAACAATATATAGAAGCCCTCACACGGGCATAACAAGTCCCAAATTGCCTTTTACAAGAGGCAGTGACTGACGCAAACAAGCAAACGTGACCTTGTAATTTGAGAAAAAAAAGACAAAAAATAAATAGAGAGCCTAAATCAGGTCACAGCTCTTATTACATTTATGGATAGTCCCTTTGACATCTAAAAGCATCCAAATCCTGGAGCATTCTGGATCCCAAACTCCATGTTTGTCTTAAAGACACTGTAGGAATCCAAGAGCGGTAGCTTCAGTGTGTTTGTACATGTGCTTGCCATTGGAAAAGGTGAATCAGTTAAAAAGTCAATGCTTGGAGGCGGTGTCAGTCCTGCTGGTGGAAGTGCTGCTAAACCAGTGGCAAACATCAGCACATCCTCGAGGGACACAGCCGCCACTTTTTCTAAAAAGAAAAAGTCAACATTGTAGTGCATTGTTTGACTTTGCATTATCTAAAAACATAGTGAATCATTAGTCTTACATTTCATTAAATAAACAAAGATTTACAAATATAACCACACTACACAATTTTTATATATAACAAAACAGCCTTGACAAACCTTCACAATCGAGAAGAAAATCAGCCCAAAATCCAATTATTTTGACCTCCTTCTGCCGCCTGTTGCTTCCTCTTGGGCTGAGGTCTGGACTGAACATGCTTTCCATTTCGGCAGCAGTCAGGGCCTTGGAAGAATGGTATAGGGCAGGAGCCAGCACACCAGAATGCTGCTGCAGTGCAGTCAAAAATTGCAGACATGCCAGTCCATCTTTGAATCTATCAAGGACAATTATTGTGTAAGACATACAGTAGGTGTGGTTTATCAGGTCTGAGCACTTTCATTGTAAATAAACACCATGCGGTGAATTTTGGAACAAACTGCCTTGAATCTGCCTCCTACCCATGCCACTCTGGTCAGCTTCCCAACACTAAACTGTTAAATCTTTTGATGATTGTTGGCAAAAAAGTTTAAATAACATTATTTTAAAAAATTTAAAATAATATTACCGTTGAATGGCAATGTGGTTGCGGTCTATAATGTACCATCTGAGGTAGTCCTCCACGAGTGTGTGCTTCTCACAACCTTTGACACGTCGGAAGCATCCTGCTGTTTGGAACATTGTGCTGTTTTGCAAAATTAGATTTTGCAAAGACTCCTCTGATTCTGCTTCCTGCACCTATTTAAAAGACATTTATTGTAAGACCAACACAAAAATATCCATGCTTGACTACTCTCCTTCATTAATACAAATCTATTAAAAAAAAGAAGGCTAAAATGACTTTTATTTCTCATTGAAATAAGTGGAAATCTGTCCCTTTAAATAAATAAAACTTATCATCTCTTGAGAGTAGTCTTAGTAAATTCATTCCTTGAGTAAAGATTATTTTCTACCTGACGTAGAGCTTTCCCTATCTCCTCATCAGTTATATCTTCCACAGTGGCGCTGAAACTTGGCTTCCCTATTATGTGTTCAACAAGGTCCTTTGAGAGGAAATGTGGTGCTGGTCCCCCGTGTATTATAGACACGGCAATCATCTTGCCTGCAAGAAAGTATTCATCTTCCCTGACAGCTGTTACAGAGAGTACAGAATTACTATGGGTAAATATCATCTACATCAGTGGAAGATAAAAAATATATATATATATTATTTAAAACTGAAAATTTTAAAATGACGTAAAAAAAAAAAAAAAAACACCTGTGGAATTGTACACAAGGTATCACCTTTCTGGAGGTCCATCGAAGATGGGGCGATTTCTCAGGTGGTTCATCAGAAGTGTGAGGAATTCTCGCCTCGGTCCACCTGTGTCCAACCCTTCTTCAAAGGACCCTGCATCGTCAGTAAACTTAACAAAGATGTCGCTGTTTTCGGAGTATGAACTGCATCGAAATCCTCTCACAGCTCCATCCCATACATCAGATCTTGATATGTTAAACCTGCTGACTTTCTTGTGGTCAATTGCAAGTGCCAAATTTGCAATGATTTCTGGTGCCTGCACACTTGTGGGTCTAGAAAAAGTGAGAAACTTACGTTAGACTTTAAAAATATACTCAAAACGTAGTAGCTACTTTGCTAAACAAAAATCTTTCATTCCATATTCATAAACCATATCCTGACACATTGACATGAGATACACTAATGAGTCATTCTCTAAAACAATGAGCAATTTTTTACTCTTATTAACCTAATTCCAATGGACTCTCTTCAAACACACATCTCAATAACTGGACCTGATCCAAGCAGTTAAAGGCAGAGAAAATCAGATGGGTGTTCATTTTAGTGACTTCTCACTTTTGTATAATTTAATTTAATTTTGGACAGAATAGAGACCTGGTTAATTTTCTACTTATGTCTATATGACTCACTCAGATTCTTCTGAGGGCATGTTATTTGTTTCCTCAGGAATGACAACTTCATCCTCATCATCGTCATCGTCAATGACAATAGGTGAAAACAGGTTGGTGTAGTTTCTGCAAAATGAAGACATTATATGCACACAATATAAATATAAATGCCCGATGTTCCAGCTTAAACTGAACAACATCTAATCTTTGTCAGGAGAGAAATGTGTTTTTCCCCTCAATAATGTTGCGTTTGTGATAGTTTGTCCACCACTCTATATATGATAAGACAAAACACACCTGTAACAGGAGCTCTTGACAACAAGACATCCGGAAGTACCTGGATAAGCATTGTCCTCATCCAAGTGTATAGTCTGAAAATTAAGAAATGTAGAAATAGGCTAAATATTCAATCAAATGACAACATAATTATGTAACTAACTCTATGGATTACTTAAAAGGGAACGCTCAACATTTTGGCAAATTTGCCTATTGTAATAATCCCTATAGTCATATGAGTAGGTATATTCCCAGTGCCTGTTGTTTTGAGAGCCGTGAGGCAGAGATGCGAGCTGCTCAGTGAACACAATGGAGGTGGACGGTACAGGTAACTCCGTCCCTCAAAACTAATCAAATACACAATCCTACAATTCCAAAATGCTCTTACAGACAACTTGTGTTCACAAAGCATCGCGCATCTCTCAAAACAACAGGCACTGATAATTAAAAGGAATGTACCTGCTTATATGACTATGGGGATTCATACAATACCCAACTATCCCTTTAAGGATGTGAGATAATTAAGAATAGCTTCCAAATGCAAGGAGATGATGTTCAGTGGACACACTTTCACATTTCCCTGTTTACTTTTATTGTTGTAAATCTTAAGTCAGGCACATTCACAAAAGGGTTGCAGTTAACAGTTCATCTGAAGTGGCTTTATATTCCCCCTGAATGAAATAAACACAATATTATGATTATGAGCTTACTTCAATAGACTTTGGACTAACGGTATTACTATAATCATAACATTAAAAACAGACGGTGGACGACAGCGCCTCTCTCTTCACTGTAGGATGGAGAGATATAGAGGATCTTTTGTACCCACAGCCATCACTTTAGAATTCTTCACTGAATACTAGATGAGCTGCCAGACAAGTGAATTTCCCTCTGAGGATCAATTAAGTTATCTTATTGAGATAGACCATATAATATTTACATTAATGGTGTCTATGTAAAAATTTTGCTATTGTTTTGTTTCATACCTAAAGTCATGGGACAATGAAGACTCTAACTATTATAATACTCCATTACCTGTTGTACTCCAGTAGAGCGTGACAGCCCCCCAGCACCATTCCTAAGAGGGCATAAAAATATAAATCATAGTGTACTCAAATATATTGGTGACATTGCAAAACCAAACAAACATTTAGATATCGGAGTAGCAATACATTTACGTATAGTGAATGCTACAATAACCACAAATTACAAAGCTATGTCGATAGCAAATAAATATGTACGCAAATGCAGTAAAAGCTAAATTTTCTATGGCGCGCACGCGCGCGCACACACACAACTACTTACACCTTGTCAGGCTCTTTGTGTACAGGACTGCTTTTGTGAAGAGGTTCAAATGGCTGTAGTAAAGACAAAATTATTTGTATAGTACTGGTAGACCAATGTCAAAAACCCACACAGGTTGAGGGCAGATTAATCACAAAAATGATCACCCAAATATGTTTTAAATTGCACTCACCAGTGTATCAGCTAGATCAAACTCTCTTGATGTTGTTTTTACCACAATCTCAGAGTCAGATGTGTCTGGCAATTCTCCAACTGTAAAACATGAAAATAAATGAAGCTCACCTACCTATAATTGCTAAAAAGGGAAGCTAACACCTAAGATAACTCCAAGCTGGTTAACAAAATATGAACATGAATGCTGAAAGCACAGCAGGGAGCAACTAATAAAACCTAAGGGCATATTTCAAAAGAAAGCTTGACTATTGATCCCAAAGTGAGGGAAAGTCTGCTTTTTTTCAGAAAGGGAAGTAAAACCTCTTAAAAGTTACTAGCTTATTATAGAATAATATTTACTTTGGTGATTGTATGGGCCATTGTTGCCTATATAACTCTTCAAAAATGTTTCCAAACTCTACACACAAACACCAAATGTATTTGACCTTTTCATCAACACCTCCACATGACTGTGCTGAATCTGACAACAAACTGCTATTCAACAAACAATGAACAGCAGATTCCTCAATGACTAACATATAGCCGTACAGCAAGTCAAGACATCTTTGCACTGGACACAACTAGGTCATAACAAGACAATTTACCTTCCTCAAAGTCTTTTTTTGAGCAGATAAAAATGGTGATCCGCTGATATTGCCTGCCAGTTTCTGCCTTGTATGCTTTTAGAGTAAATGGTCTTTGTGTCCCAGGGATATTAATAACTTCAGAGCCATCTGGATAAAGATGGAGGAAAGGTCCTTCATCCAGGTCTTTGTTGAAGTCCCTCATTTTTTTCACTGCCTGATTAAGCAGATCTGGGGCAGAGATGTCAGGATGTGTAGAAAGGCAAAGAGTTTTCCCACGCTGTGGCTTGATACCACCACCCTTCCCAATGGTCATCAAACCAATATTTATCTGCAAAAAAAAAAAAAAAAAAAAAAAAAAAGAAAAGTGGACTGTTAATGGGTAATGTTTAAAGATCAATGTTTACTTAAAATGATCATTAATACTACGTTACATGCCACATTTGGATACTAAATGCTAGTTAACAGTTAACAGTTGTTCATTCTCACTCTGAGCCATAACCAACTTACCTGGGCTTTACTTGTTTTTTTTGCCTCCATTTTCCCACAAGAAAAATTTTGCCTCTCCTCTGTCTTTCTCTTTCTGTACTCCAGAAAGGTCCCTAGAGTAGGGGTGTGAATAGTCTGTGATTCTACAGGAAAGCAAAAATATGTTACATTATAAAGATACATTAATACAGCAGTAGCCTAATGTTTTACAGCTTATAAGAATTAAATTAAGATAACACACTATCAAGCAACTAACAGATAGGGGTGCAGTTTTGTTTTTAGATTTGTGCAGTAAACAAATCTAAAAACAACTGCAAATTTATAAACTAAAGCCTGAAGATGCCTGTCTTCAGTTTCACTGCCTATAACGTGCACTCTAATGTTACTGACCACCAAAAGATACTCTGGCAAGTGGTAACATCAATACATCATCTCCATACAGTAGCATTCATGAAACACCTGTTGCCCCCTCACCCGTAGATGATAACACGTGCCCCTTATCACATCTTTAATTTACTTGCACGCACACAGACCGTTCCATTAACAAGTGGACCAATATGTAAACGTAATCATTTTTTATGTGTATATATACTGTTGCTTTCATAGAGGAACTGCCGAGTAAGTCTGTAAACTGACGTACGTTAGTTAACTTGCTCTGATAAGCTAAAGTTACACCATCCAAACATAAATATTACATCAACGTTACATCCGTTAACTTACTTGAAGGTCGCGCATCTTCTTGTATCCTTTTCCCACAATCACTGCAAAAGTTTGGTTTTTCCTGGAACTCTTTGCCACAGTTTTGGCAATACATCACGGCATGTTCGTTTGTTTTTGTTCGTCTGGCGGTATTGTCCTTCTGGTTCAAAGGACGGACCACCAGTCCAATCAGCGACGATTCATGTCGCCCGAGAGTACCTACCTTTTCCATTTTGAATTTGCTGTTGTGTTTTTGAATTTGCTATTGTGTTTTTGTATTTGCTGTTGTGTTTTTGAATTTGCTGTTGTGTTTTTGTATTTGCTGTTGTGTTTTCGTATTTGCTGTTGTGTTTTTTGATTTGCTGTTGTGTTTTGCACTTCAGGGCCACCGTAGTTAGGGCATCACACCAACATTTGCAATGGGACTTGCTGCTGTGTTTGCAATCTACACAGTAAAAAATGGAGTGTCAAAATTTCAGAGTCAAGCTTTTTTAACCTAGATGGAGTATTTACAAGTATATGCAGAGTAAATCCACTCTATGAGCAGAGTTAAAAGTCAGTGTAAAATGCTGCAGACATGCAGTGAAAAATTTAACTCTACAGAGTGATGATTACGCGCCAGTCTACAACATCTTCAATGCCCTGCTGGAGTCAGTCTGAAGAGGTGAGGCGGTCAGGTAAGTAACGTTAACATTCCCGTGTTCGCATCATAGTTTAAGGATTGTTTTTTCAATTAAACACGTTTTTTTTCAGAAAACAGTTCAGAAACTATTCGTAATGAGTTAGAAATGGAATTTTATGTTTTATTTTTAATTTTATGAGAGGAAATGGACAATTCTAAGCATGTCATTTACCACTTAAATATGATTAAAAGGCCCTCTTATACTAAGCTAGAATCAGTCCTTCTGTACTACTACCCAATGGACTTGGAAAATGAACTGTTTTGTCTTTGTCATAGACTATTAAACTAACATTAAACATAGACTATTATTGCTGTCAGAGTGCACCAGAATGATCCATTTGACTTAAGATCCCCAACTATATTACCTCAGAATTATGTGAGAAACCAATTTAGTTAACTGACAGCATTATGGATTTGTTAATCTTAATTTAACTATATTATCTTTGTCTTGTTGTTCACAGTAATTGCAATCAAAGTGGAGCAATAGCTGGTAAGTTGGTTAAGGTTATGGAACAATATACTGTACATTAATAGGTAACTTTAACAGCTTTTATTCGGTTGTCATTTTTTCCCTTTGTTTATTTTAATAGGATATGCTGCTGTGTGTATTGTTTGATGGGGAGCAGAAGTATGTTAGGCTGTCTGACCTAACATTCAACACTTTCATGAAAGAAGGTTAGTGAGTACATCAGGATAAAACGAAATCACAACTTTTTTCTTGGTTAATACACCTAATTCATCTTAAACCCATTATTTCTTAACTATCTGAGTCACTAATTATTTCTGCTGTGCCTTAAAATGGATGGGAATGACCTATTGATTTAAGTTTCATCTCAACAGCATTTTGTGAGCACATGACACTCACTCTACTTGGTTGATGTTTTGATTCTCATCATAAGGAAATTGTCTTTCCAGTTTTGTTACAATTGATATATCCTTTTTATTTTCATTTACTTCAGTGTGCCTAAAATTTAACATACCAGAAGGCAGGCAGCCAGATTTGAAGGTGTTTGACCAATCCGACACAGAAGTTGATGGAGAAGTCTTTGAAGAAATAGTGAAAGAGTCACCTGGAACCTTCAAAGTCACGTTGAGCAAAGAAGAACTTGGTAATCACTGACCATTCACATGTGTTCATATTAAACTTTAAGTTTGGGATATGAGTAATAACAGTTTCATTTAATATGCATCTCTTTTGTTCATATTCTTTATACACAGATGCCTCTCTATCATCATCATCATCATCATCATCATCATGCTCAGCAGCATCTGATGATACTATCATTCTGAACTTCACAGTGTGTGACCCTCCTGAAGAAGTACCTGCTGTTGAAGAAAGCCAGCCTAAAAAGTCATGCTACATTAACTTTGAGGCAAAAGCGGTGAGTAGTGGGCATTGTTAAGTCTAATATGGATTTTGTTCCATTTGATGGGGAATGTTTTTATGTTATCATTTTCCAGTTGTACAATTGTTTTTAAATTTTTTGACTGCAATATTTTGTTTCTATTCAAGTTAATTGAAAAAACCTTACAACAAAGCCTGGTGGTGAAAAAATCATGCAGGAGTATGCAAAAACAAAATCACTGAAAGATGCCACCAGAAGACAGATGATTAACATTCTCACTGCTGAGATGATACAAACACATGGGTTAGAATCAGACATGTAGGCTATAGAAACATTGTTAGTATTTGGATTATTGTTAATTGTGTGACTGTAATCATTGAATTCATACATTCAGTGATGAATGAATGTATGAATTCAATGATTCATACCCCAAAGTGCAGAGGAAAGAGGTGTGTCTGTGAGCAAATCTCCCAAAAGTAAGTTTACTTGTCAGTTACATACAGGCTTGTCACAGTTATCAATAACTTGAATGATCGCAATTATTATGCATAGCTGTCATAATTGTTTACATTCATTGTTACAAACACAGGATGACACTAACAGAATTGTCATATTTCCATCCCTTTTCCATTCTTTCCATCCATATTTCCATGTTTCCCACCATTTAAGGTTTGATTGGTCCTCTTTTAATGACATCATGTCATTCATTCAGATGAGTGTCTAAATATAGATGGTACACGTTAACAGACAGTTTAACGTGGCGTAGCTAAAGAAATGCAGCCATTCAATGCAGCTGAAAAATACAGTATTTAAAGAAATACTGCAAAAGACTGACAAGCAAAAAAGATTAAAACAGTTAAATTATTTGTATGGCAGTTATTCGTAAACTAAAAATTCATATGTCATGTCACATTCATTGTGACAGTCCAAGTTACATATGATATTAATGAATTGTGTAGGCAGGAGTCAATAAAATTGTGTTTTGTCTTTGAAGTTGGTGGGCCAAGGCGTGTTCAACCCAGACCCTTCACTGCTGACAAAGTGTTATCTGATGAGGATGTGGAAGCAGCTATTGCTGTTTTGGAAAACTTTGCTGATGAAGACACCATCCGTCAGAAGATGAAAGCTACCTTCATTTATCGTCAGTCAATGGTCAACAGTGAGAAGAGAGCAGGGGATGTGTTCTTGGTCTTCCCAAGATTTCTAGACACACCTGGACTGGTAAGACTCCAGTTGTTCAAAATGAGAAAAGCTTCAAAATTAAGTTTCCTCAAAAACAGTCCACAAATGTGGACATCACACATGCAGTGTGTCTCATCACTCCTTTCTTTGCACTGTATTTTTGCATTATAGATAGAACAAGATTTCAGACTGCTGTTTGGGGAGGCCACAGCCAACAAATTCCTGGAAAAGTGGCCCACTAATCTGAAAAGAAAAGTGATAACAAAAAGCCATGGACTGGTACCGACCCCAGAGCTCTTGGATTTAATGCGCAATGCTGAGTCAACTGCTGAAATTGAGAATGGTATGACTGGAACTGTTTTTAATTGCTATTTTTTGTAATTGTGCCAATTGAATGTACATGTAGCATAAATATTTCACATTTCACATATCTTACATTCTTAGATATTACACTGTGTCTTTTTGTTTGATTATTTCTGGAAATAGGCACAAAAAGACATTTCACTGTGCATTGTACTATGTATAAAGATGTATCTGACAAATAAATCCTATCTTGTCTTATCTTAATGCTAAGCTGATGTCTGTTGGTCTGTAGGATGGGACAGTGACATGTCTGCTCTCTTGCTGCTCCTCCATCTCCTACCACCATCTGCACAGGGAAGGAAGAGGCCGGGGAAGGTGTCAGCATGTCAGGCTGTAGAACACCTCATCAGATTCATAAAAGTATTCTGAACAGTTGTTTAAAATATAGTTTTCATCACCTCAGTTTCATGCACAGTGATCTGTTGTGACTGGTTAGTCACTAAGTATTCCTGTTGAATGTTTGTTTGATTTAGGGTGGAACCAGTGTACAGCAGCACCTGGATAACATCAGCCAAAGCAGCCAGCCCTACCTCCTTGCTCAGGGGCCTGCAAGAAGCAGCATTCACACCTTCTTTATTGTGGTTGACAAGTATGCGCTTCCATGTAAGGCAACAGGTTCAGTGGGAGCCCTAGACAAACTCTTTGAGGCCCATTACGTCTTTTCTTATTCATTATCCTCGCATTATCCAGAAAATAGGACCTGTACTTGATAGTTGGTGCATGTGCTATGAAGGCAAGCACTTTTTTTTTCAAGAAACAATTCAAGTCATTTAAAAAATATCACCAAATCGGTAGCCAAAAAACACCAGCATCATATGGAATATCTTTGGCGATCTTATACAACTTTTAGTCAGTTAGACATTGGTCCTGGGAAAATGGTGTCTTTGGAAATGGTAAGAGTAGGTTCCAAGGCCTTTTGACATACAAATGTCATATGGAGGGAATGACACAGCTCTTTTTGTTGTTCCATATTGTTTTATATGTTGAGCAATAAAGCACACTGTTACTGTCACCTTGTCTAAATGTGTTTTTTCCATTTGATTAGATAGGTTAGATCACACACACACACACACACATATATATATATATATATATGTGTGTGTGTGTGTGTATATGTATATATAAACATCACCTAGAGTAAAAAAAATAACACTATGGAAATAAAAAATTAAATATTTTTACACATTACAGTGTCATTTTAAAACTCTATTAGGAGTAAAATTGGCTCTATAAAGTGTAATCATATTACTCTGAACAGTGTGAATAAACCTCAGTGTTAATTATTTTTACAAAGTCTATCCACCAGGATGAGGGCAGAATGTGAGACAGACTCAGGCACTTCTGATGCTTTATGAGAGTGTCTCTAATTCTCCTTTGCCAAGCGTCAATAAATAATACAGCATAAGACACCAGAGGCTCCTGAACACAATCCTGACCTCACCATTGACCTTTGACTTCAGCAATTTCTCCACAAGATACATACATATACTACAACAAAACTATGAAATTATTCCTCATAGTGGTCTTTGTTTTGATGATATCACACACAACCATTTGACTGAGCTTCATGAGGTAGATGGAATACACTTTAGGAAGTTAAACGCCTGATACTTAGAGAGACATCCTCTCTAATACTGAGAAATTTCTACTCCAGCATTGCACTGGTACAAAAACAGCACGGAATAAGACTGCACAGCCAGTCACAGCAGCAATTAATTCAAGTGAACGTACAATAGTTGGTGCTCTACCCTGAACGTTGCCATCACTGACTGCAGTAAAATATATTCTAAAGTCTGCTTCATTCCCTCCACTGCTGTCACATTATCTGAAAGATTAACTCATAAACCTCCATGTTTTTTAAATGCACTTAAAAAAATTTTTCATGAAACAAAAAATGTTGCAAACGTTAACTCCAAAGTAAAGGCAGAAAAACTAAAGTTACTGGACAAGCGATATACAAGTGGTATAAAACTACAACATCCACCATCTTGACACACATTGACATTGAGTCCCCTGACAACAACAAAGCCTCCTGGATTTATGGTAAATGATAAATGGACTGTACTTATATAGCACCTTTCTAGTCTTCCGACCACTCAAAGCGCTTTACAGTACATATCTCATTCACCCATGTATGTGTGTTCATACACTGAATGTGTGTGAGGTGCCAACTGCTCATCAGTTCGAGGAACTAACCATTCACACACATTCATACACTGATGGCACAGCCTTCAGGAGCAATTTGGGGTTCAGTATCTTGCCCAAGGACACTTTGACATGCAGACTGGAGGGGATCAAACCAGGGATCGAACCACCGGTCTTCTGATTAGTGGACGACCTGCTCTACCTCCGAGCCACAGTTTTTAACTGTGGCCACAATTATTAAATAATTAATATACATAGTTATACAGTAATTACCTGTTCTTAACTCCAGTAAAATGTTATGAAGTCTGTTTAATTCCATCCACTGTGCAGTTACACTGTGGTTCACTCTTTATGTGTATAATACTACTGCAGTCTATATGACCGTGATGATGATGATAAATGGAGGAATAAACCTCTGGAGGATCCCAAATTACATGTAGCTGAGAAAGATAGATTACGGGTGGATTACGGGGGATGGGTGTTGAGGACTCAATGGTCTCCTGGGTTACTGACTACTTGACAGGCAGGCCACAGTTTGTCCATCTGGGCAGTGTCCTGTCTGATGTGGTGGTCAGTGACGTAGGAGCTCCACAGGGAACTGTGGAGAATCACCTGAGGCTGAACGTCAATAAGACCAGAGAGATGGTGATCGACTTCAAGAGGAGGAGAAAGATGCCTTCACAGCCACTACGGATCAGGGGGGAGGTGGCGGAGGAGGTGGAGGATTACAAGTACCTGGGAGTAGTAATTGACAACAGACTGGACTGGGTATCTAATACTGAGGCTGTGTGCAAGAAGGGGATGAGCAGACTGTATTTCCTGAGGAAGCTGAGATCCTGTTCTCGGATAGGATAGGATAGGATAGGATAGGATATTAAGAGAGCAGGTGTGTAAAAGCCCCTGATGAGTAGTAAACAGGTATTTGAAGCTGCTGGTGCCTCAGGAGTCCCAAAAACCTCTCCATGCAGCATACTCCAAAGGCTTGCTGATGTACACAAAGCTGTATTTCGGTCACCCTTAAACAATTCTCACTGCAGTGGGCTCAGAAATACATGATGACTAATTTTCAACACTGGTCACTGAGCAATGCCATGCTACACTGGATGGCCCAGATGGATGGAGTACTAGATGGTTGGTAAATGGCCACTATGTCCCAAAAAGGCGTCAGTGTTACGTCCCCAGTTGGACTAGGGGATGGGGGGAGTAACATAATTAAATAACCGGGAGTTTTGCCAGACAACGGTAGACAATGTAGACAACCGCTGGTTATGATTGTACATCTGGGCCAGGAAAACCAGAGGATTGTGATCAGTATACACCACTACCGGGGTTGCACTGGAGCCAACATACACTTCGAAATGTTGCAGGGCGAGGAGCATGGCCAGTGTCTCCTTCTCGATGGTAGAGTAGTTCAACTGATGTTGTTTAAACTTTACAGAGAAGTAGCCCACGGGATGGCACATACCCGCCTCGCCCACCTGCAACAGTACAGCGCCGGCTCCAGATGCACTAGCATCCACTTCCAGCTGGAATGGCAAAGAAAAGTTAGGGGCAGACAGTACAGGAGCACTACAAAGGAGGGATTTGGCAGCATCAAACGCATGCTGACACTCATTATCCCACACAAAAGGGACCACAGGGCTACACAACTTCGTCAGAGGAGCCACTATCACAGAGAAATTTTGACAGAAACAGCGGTAATAGCCTGTCATGCCCAGAAAACGCCGCAGTTCTTTTCTTGTAGCACATACTGGGTAAGACAGCACCGCTGCGACTTTTGCATCTACTGGCCGCACCTGCCCGTGACCAACCTGCTTCCTAGGTAGGTGACCATAGCCTTACCGAACTCACACTTGGCCAGATTAAGCATTAGTGACGCATTAGCCAGCCGCCTAAATACCTCTCTCAAGCTGGACATGTGGCTCTCTCATTCGCTTGAGTACACTACCACGTCATCAAGATACACATTACAATTAGGCACGTCTCCTAGCACAAGATGCATTAAGCGCTGGAAGGTAGCAGGGGCGTTTCGCATGCCAAAGGCCATGACTGTATACTGCAGAAAGTGGTCAGGAGTAACAAATGCCAATATATCAGAGGCTCGGACGTTAACAGCACTTGCCAGTACCCTTTAAGCAGGTCCAGTTTTGTGATGAAGATGGCAGGGCCAATACTGTCAATGCAGTCTTCCATCCGAAGTAATGGAAAGGAGTCAGGAACAGTCACTGCGTTAACTTTGCGAAAGTCAGTACAGAAACGAGGAGTACCATCAGACTTGGGGGTTAGCAAACACGGAGAGCTCCAGGGGCTGCAGCTGGACTTAGCTAAACCATTTTCAATCAGATAGCTAACCTCTTTCTTCATCTTTTCTCTTTTCTCTATTGGGCAACGGTAGGCATGTTGCTTGATAGGGGTGGCTGCACCGACATCAATGTTCTAATACGGTGGTATGGGAGGGCACATCATGGAACAGAGCGGGATAGGATTGGAACAATTCAAGAATGTCATCACGCTGAGACGACAAGTGTGCAACACCACTGGACAGAAACTCAGAGTTTGTCAACCTACCACACTGCTGACCATCAGAGGGTATTGCCAAATCATCAGAGGGGGGTTTCACACACACCAGAGAGGTAGTGGCGACCTTGGGGGCAACGGGCTCAGGAATATTGTCCTGCTCTGCACGGACTGTATCTCCTCGGACTGCCTCTCCTCTAGAATGGTAAAGTTTAAGAATATTAACATGGCATAAATGTTTTTTTCTCTTGCGGTTAGGGGTGTGAATGATGTAATTTGTATCGGACACTTTGCTCTCCACCACGTAGGGACCTGCAAAACGAGCACTAAGCGCAGAGCCAAGTACAGGCAACAAAACCAGCACCTGATCACCAGGCTGAAACTGTTATTTGGTCAAACCGTTTCATCCCAACCTGTGCCAAAGAAAGAGCTTCGCCAACCTGGTCACATGCTGCAGCCACTCCCTACACCGAGAAACAAAACCCGACATGTCAGTCCCAGGAGGAGGGGATATGAACCGCTCTTTTAGTACCTTCAATGGATCACGCACATTGTGACCAAAGACAAGCTCAGCCGGACTGAACCCAAGGGACTCCTGCTTGCAAACAGAGCAAAAGGCACGCCCTAGTCCCAATCCTTCCCCGTATCCTGACAGTACTTTTTTAGTATGGACTTCAAAGTTTGGTGCCAGCGTTCGAGAGCACCCTGCGACTCTGGATGGTAAGCGCTGCACACCACATGAGAGACACCTAGGGCCTGCAAAGTTCGCCTGGAGGTTTTTGAAAGGAAGTTTGTTCCTTGGTCAGTCTGCACTGTCTTCGGTAAACCAAAGGTGGTAAAAAACTTTGTTAATGTTTTAGTTACAGCTGGGGCAGTGATTTTTCATAAGGGGACAGCTTCAGGGAAACGAGTTGACACACACATCACGGTTAACAGAAACTGGTTACCGGACTTAGTTCGAGGTAGGGGACCCACACAGTCAACCATCACATGCTTGAAGGGTTCACCAACAGCAGGGACTGGACGCAGAGGGGCTGGGGGCACTATTTGATTCGGTTTTCCTACCATGTGGCAGGTATGACAGGTTTTACAGAAATGCACATCAGTTTTCAACCCTGGCCAGAAAAAGTGTTGCAGGACCCTATTATATGTCTTTGTGACACCTAAGTGACCAGACCACACATGTTCATGTGCTAACCTCAGCACATGCTCACGACATCCTGCAGGCAGCACAATCTGATACACAGTGCTCCAGTCCTCATCTACTTTCACTTTCATCACTTTCCTGAGCAGCAACAAGCGCTGCACGGGTCAGTGGCAACGAACTTACAGGACTGTCAGACTCTGGCACAGCCTCTAGCTCCTTCACCACGCCATCCACTGAATCGCCACCAGGGGTCAACGTTTCTTCCGCAAGAATACAGGAAAACACAGAGTCAGACAGCGCAACATCCTCATCCTGCCTACAAGCCTGAGCCTGAGTTAACACACATGCCGTAAACACTCCTGGATGAGAGTTAGCTAGGCTATCGGATTCGGGTTTTGAAATTGGAACAGTCACTACCTCTGCAATCGGATAGACTCTACCACCTGCGATGTCATTGCCCATGATGAAGTCAACACCATCAATGGGAAAACTTTCACAAACAGCCACTGGGAAAAAAACTGTTATTAGTTCTGACTGCACATGGATACTGTGAAGAGGCGCAGGCACAAACCCCATTTCAATACCCCTCACGACCGCACTGGCCTCACAGTCTGACTGGGAGTTCAGAGGCAGGATATTGGCAAGAATGAGGGATTGTGAGCAGGTGGTGTCCCACAACACCATGACAGGACACTGATCCTCAGCCTTTCCTGAGAGGGACACCAAACCTTTGAAAATGAAAGGTTTGAAACATTCATCTGGCTCTCTTCACAGAGTGAACTGGTTAATGGGAGACACAGTTTTAATCAAACCCACACCTTTTGGCTGTTTTGTGCCACCCCCTTGCTGCTTTTTCTTCCATGTCACACAATCAGCAATTAGATGACCAGGCTTAGTGCAAAAATAGCACAATCTCTCACCCTTTTCACTGGGTGAGGGCACAGGGGCATGAGCAGCAAACATTTCACTACGTTTATGGAAAGTGTCAGGCTTCTGAGTACCTTCACGGGCTGGAGAATCACGCTTAAGAAATATCACCTTATGCGTCAGGGTAAACTTGTCCGCCAGAGAAGCAGCGTGCTGCAGATTGCTTACTTTCTGTTCATTCAAGTATACCACAATACGCTCAGGCAAACAGTTTTTGAACTCCTCCAACAAAATCAACTCACCGATCCTCAACCGTACATGCTGCACACCACCTGTCAAATAAAATGCCTTTCTCCCTCGCAAAGTCAGCATAAGTCTGCCCTGACATCCTTTTCAGCCCGCGAAAACGCTGCCTATATGCCTCGGGCACCAACTCATAAACACGCAAAATCGCACTCTTCACCTTCTCATAAATTCCACCGACAGAGACGCACAAGCCTCCTGAGCCTTGCCTGCCAACCTGCACTGTAAAAGTATAGCCCAGACATCCCTCGGCCAGTGTAAAGCAGCCGCAATACGCTCAAATGCGCCGAAGTACAAGGAAGGAACAAGGGAAATGTGTTTACTTACATCAAACGTGGCAGCTGCTCCTGATGGCAGCTGGACACCCTCAGAAACATGCACTGAGCTAACCTGAATTTCTAATTGACGCAGTTTAATGGTTGTCTCTGCCTCCAACCTTTTGAGCTCCAACTCCCTCCGGAGCTGAAACTCGCGCTCACGCTCCTCTTTCTCCAACTGGAGCCGAGCTAAGCGTACCTTTAACCGGGCATCTAACCTAGAACCAGGAGATGACTCAATACAGTGCGGGACAAACTGCGGCAATGTGAGCGGTTTCACTTCCACCCCACCACCCCGCGCTTCAGGTGTAACCCCGGCCAACTGAGGCTCAGCCGTTCGTTCTGCCTCCCACACCAGAGGATTATACCGACCATCGCCGGTGGACACCCCTGCCACAGCCCCACCCGTCCTCACCGGAGACTCTGCCAACACTGGTAAGCCAAGTACCTCTTCAGCAAGTAACCGGTCCAATATAACCGCCTTTAACTCTGCCTTTACCAGGGAACTTGCGACGGCCACACCAAAATACTCAGCAAGCTGCCGAAGCTCGCTCTTTTTACATTTGTCAAGCTGTCCAAGCGAAGGATTCTCAACAAACTTGTTAATGTTAAACGTTGCCATACCCGCTACAACGAAGCCGCACACAATTTACCCACAAGAGCGAACCTGTCTACCAGCGACTGACACAATAAGTGTAATGTCGGATGTCCCGCCCCCCCACACACACAGAGCCCAGCCGTGACAATCAACAGTTTCCCCCAGTATCTACCTAGACAAAGCTTTACCTACCTATCTTCTGGAGCGTGCTGTGAAATGCCCACCCCCAACAGAGAATTATATCCCCGCCCAGGATTACTCCGAAAATAAAAAAGGCAAAATAATAAACGAGTGCCCGTTGGAAGTGTAGAATACTCCAGTTGAACACTCACCTAACTAGCTGAGGAAAACCGTTCGACGAAGGCCGCTCAGTAAACGACACTCCGACACTAACACCCCTCGCGACAGCCACAGGGACAAGACACTGACCCCAAACAGCAGAACACCACCGTTTTCTTTCAAATCCATCCCGGACGAGCCCCCAAATATGTTACGTCCCCAGTTGGACCAGGGGATGGGGGGAGTAACATATAATTAAATAACCAGGAGTTTTGCCAGACGACGGTAGACAATGTAACCAAAAAGAAGATTATTTACAAAACAAAAAGGAGATCACTCACCAGCACACCAGGGAAAAAAGGGGCAGAACCTAGAGTGAGAGAGGCGGGGAGAAAAAGAGGAACACAAAACAAAAACACAGGCCAGTGGCCGTAACAGTCAGCAAGGTGGTGGTGGAGTGATGTTTTGGGTTGGAACCATAGGAGATGAGTTGGTAGGGCCCTTTAAGGTGCCTGAAAGTGTCAAAATGACCTGAATGAAAATATGTGGAGTTCCTAACTGCCTGTTTCCTGCCATGGTATAAAAAGAACTTTGCCTTCTGGAGTAAAATCATTTTCATGCAAGACAATGCACCATCCCATGCTGCAAAAAATACCATCAAGGCCTTGGCTGCTTTGGGCATAAAGGGAGAAAAAAATCATGATGTGGCCACCATCATCCCCTGATGATGAAACTGTGGAGCATCTTTAAAAGGAAGCTCTATGAGGGTGGGTGGCAGTTTACTTCAAAACAGCAGCTCTGGGAGGTGATTCTGACATCCTTAAAGGAAATACAGGCAGAAACTATACATGGATTTAAAATTCAATAGATGAGAGTTGTTAAGGTGATTTGTTACCTTAGCCTGTTTCTAGGCTGGACTATTGTAACTCTTTGTTATCAGGCTGCTCAAATAAGTCTCTTAGGTCTTTGCAGCTAATTCAGAATGCTGCTGCACGTGTTCTGACAGGAACCAAGATCAGAGATCACATCTCTCCCATTTTGGCTTCCTTGCACTGGCTACCTGTTAAATTAGAATTTAAAATTCTTCTCCTTACATACAAAGCTCTTCATGGTCAGGCACCATCATATCTAAAAGAGCTCATAGTATCTTACTATTTCCTAAAGAGAAAAGTAAAAAAAAAAAAAAAAAAACAAGGTGCCTGAGGTTTCTGCCTGTTAAAAAGTTTTTCCTTGCCACCGTCACCAAGTGCTTGCTCATGGTGGAACTGTTGGTCTCTGTAAATAATATTATGAAGAGTACGGTCTAGACTGCTCTGCATGAAAAATGTCATGAGATAACTTTGGTTTTGATATGGTGCTATATGAATAAAATTGAATTTAATTGAATTGCATATCAAAGAAGGGCTCCTATGCTAATATGTAACTCAATCTGTAAATTGTTTGTTTATTGATTGAAATAGCTTTGATTTGAGAAAAATTACCCCCTAATGCAAAAAAGTACAACAGATTTCTGTTATCAATCCTTTAGAAACTAGTGTGTTTTAAAACTCTGTTTTGCATAATAATTTGGAACATTGCATTTTGAGTTATTTTGGAAAAAATGCCAATGTCATCATTAGTAACTTTTTAAAAAATAAAATCGATATAATTGCTCAGGAATAAAAAATCCTATTGACTGCTAATTATATAATTATATTATTGAGGAAAAGAAATAACAAAAACAGTATATGCATAATAATTTGGAACACAGTGTAGAACAGGTCCAGACTGTACTCTTTATAAGGGGTCTTCAACCAGGGGTTTGTGACCCCTAGGGGGTCTTCAACCAGGTACTGGAGGGGGTCCACCAATTTTACTAATAATCATAATAATTGACAATTTTCACCAAAATAATTTGTAAGAATTAAAAAAATATAACAAAAATGATATTGAGTAAACTGCAAGCATTAATATGCAATGATAAGCTACTTTTACAAAATTGATTATTATTATTGACTATTACTATTACTAAACTATTACTATTTATATATTATTTATAAATTATTTCATTATGCATGAACTTTGTGTCAATCATAAACACATTAACAGGCTATTAACCCAACATATAAATAGGTAAATCACTTACACACAACCTTCAGCTGATTTGTGCAGTAATAAGTTACACCACACCGAGTAATGAATGTTTCCCTATTACTGATTATTTAACAATATATCCAGGGCGCCCATGAGGACAGCTAATCATGAGGGTTACATCACAAAAAGAAAAAGAAAAGAAAAGAAAAGAAAAGAAAAGAAAAGAGAAGAGAAGAGAAGAAAGACAGTAGACAGGCTTCTTTGCAACATAGAATCAAATTAAACATTCTGATGTGTTCACTGACTACAGTACACCTCTCTCAGCTAAAACAGCAGTAAAACAGAGCCTAAGGATAGAGACAATATTATCTGTCTGAAGACCAGAACCAATCACAGCATCCAGTGGAAAGAGATCAAAGGTCATGGGCATAGAGTCAGTGGACGTCTGTAAAAAGATCAAGGAAAACATTCACTTTCTACACTAGAGACCATAACTGAACAGAGACAATAGTTACCTGCCATAAATGACAGGAAAACCTGCTAGAGGACTCTTCTTTTCTTGTTGCTTCTCCACAATTCCACATCACACACTGAAGTAAGAATTGCCCTGTCTCAAAGCACTTGCACAAACATCAGTCTATTTTACTTTTCATAGTAGCAGTCACTTCATTTCCCTATATGCTGATCACATTTTATTATATGTTGATAAGGTTCCTACCTACATTCCTCATATTTTGAGCACCTTAGCAGTTTCCAGTTTCTTTTTTCTTGAATGAAGTGGACCAAGTCAGCTCTTTTGTGCATACTCAGTTATCAGTTGTAAAGATTACCGTCCACCATACCCCCATCAAGTTCATTTGGGGTGGACAACAACCATGAATCAAGATTTCATCATTATATATTGCATAAAACCTAAAGGTGGCTTATCAGAGGCAAATTTCAAATATTATTTTTGGTCTTTTGTTTTGAGGCCTCTCTCCACCTTGTTATATCCAGAAGCATCAGTATCTTGTAAACCCACTAAAGAAATCACTTTTCAGAGGACTTGGTTTACCCTATTCCTTATTCCTCGCAAACTATCTGATCTCTTGATTCAATTATATTTTTTCTATTATCAATATGGCACACTGAAAAGGAAACAACTTTCAAATGGAATCTTAACAGTCTATATTTTTAATAACTATATTACTTACTGGAGCCACTACATGGCCACACTTCATCTGTTGTGATATGAAAGCTACTAAATGCTACTCTGAGGTGATGATTTGTCAATGATATTTACAATTCAATGTTAAATCTTTTTTTAAATCTCTTTAGCTTACATAGATTTTTTTGCAAGGATGCAGAAAATCACCTAGGTATCATCGCCTCAGAGACTGAAAAAAACGGAAAACCACCCAGAATTAGATTGAGGTTGTCTAAGCATGCTAATCAACATAGTCACCATGCATGGCTGAGACCGTCTAAGAATATACACTGCATATTCTGCTTGTATCTCAGTGTAAACATTGTGTCAGTGTGACTGAACAGTATTATTTCTTGTGTCTATGTATGTGTTGTCCTTCTCTGCAGTCCTGTGGTTTGTAAGAGTAAGCAAAGAGGCTGACACATCCCATCAGCCTCTGCTGCTGACACAAGGTGACCTTAAACACACACACACACACACACATACACAATGTGAAGTAAGCTAAGTTAAACAGACAGTGAAGTATTCCTCCAATTTAGAGGAGCCTGGTGAGTATGGGCTACCTTGACTAATGCTGAGTAAATGGATAATATATTCATTTATTGATCTGAGTGATGGACACCAGAGATACTTCTGTGTGTATTTCTGGAAGAGTCGAAGCAGAAAATAATTCCATAAATATCCATAATGGTGATACATTGCTGAAGGTCAGTTGTTTAAGATTACAGTCCACAGTTTCTTAATATCTTAAACACCATAGAACAATATACTAATTACAGTCACAGTGGGATATAATGCCAAATCATGGATAATAGTTGTTTTTTTCTCTGTATTGACCAAATGAGAACCTTTTAGTATTCTAACAATATGGCAGGTACAAGCTATTATGCAGAACAGAACTTTTGAAAACTCCATGATGATGAAGATGAAGATGATGATGATGATGATGATGATGATGATGATGATGATGATGATGATGATGATGTGCATTGGTTGCTAAAGGCACAGGTGTAAGTTAGTTGTAGGAATTGTTGTCAGGAGCTAGATTTCATTGTCAAGTGCAGAGTCTAGGTGTGTTGTCAGGCTGTCAGGCTCTGGGTATGTGTAGTCAGCTGCTGGGTCAGTCTTTGTTGTCTAGAGTTGTGTTTGCTGGTAATGATATGGAAGCTACAGTGCTGTGAAATGATGGCAGTCTGCACTCTTTCAGATGAGTAAATGTCAGGAGAATCCACCAAATCATGTTACATTAGTGAAGAGCAGAGCAGAAAGCAGAGCAAGGCACAGAGGGAAGCAAAGAGTGGACTCTGGCTTGACTCCAACTTATTAAAGATGTACACATTCGGTGAATCCAAACATATACGCACACACACACACACACACAAATAATAGCAAATAATCACATGTGAAAAAACACAACTGGATTGAATAAAAAATGAAGTTGGAGAGGTACCAGTTCACCTTGTGAGCCAAGGTACTCATGAGCAAGGTACCAAAACGCCTAACTGACTTAGGAAGCACTGTATTGCTTCTGATGAGCAGTTAGTACCTTGCATGGCAGCCTCTGACATCAGAATCACCAGAAAAACTGGATGTTTTATACAATGGTAGTGCAGAGCGCTGTCTTAACATGTTGCCCTATAAAGAGCTAGTGGAAGGTTCTGGAATCCACACACTAATGAAGGAGCCTCTTGTACAGTCTCCTGGATATTTTTTCTCTTTTCTCTGCCTCTCGACTGTGAGACAGATTATCTACAAATGGAGAGCACTGAAAATGACTGCAACCCTGCCTAGTGGATGACTAAATTATCTGTGGATAGATGAGTCCAAGCAGCAAACTCTGTGGCTGTGAAGTGAAGACATGGCAAACTCCACTTGAGGGTAGTTCCAGAAGTGAGTCGGCCTCCATAGAATAACAGTGTGGCCACTGTGATTGACAGGTGGTTGCTGTTTCAAGTGGCTTATTTGAGCAACCAGGCTTCATTCAGCCTGTCTCACCTCCACCCATGCGCCACCTCTTTGTACATTTTTAGATTAGCTGGGAGACACAGGACCAAGATATTGGTGGCCAGAGTCATCACACTGAGCTTCACAGCAATTCCAGAAGTCTGTGTGTGACATCAAAGATACATCATATTTTCTACAGTCTAGACTTACACTTAGACTGCACTTTATTGATCTCTTGATCCCTTGAATTTCCAGTAGCATACAGTTAAAAAGAACACAATATAAGATAAACAATAGACTCTTATCTAAATATAGATATATAAAGTTAACAGTAAACAGTAGACAATAAACTCTTAACAGTAAAACTTTTATCTAAATATATAAAGTAAACAGTAGACAGTAAACAATACACTCTTAACAGTAAACAGTAGAACTCAGTAGACAGTAGAGCTAAATATATATAAAGTAAAATAGGATCAAGATAAAATAAATGTAGAGAGCTGTATGTAGGATGCATACCTATGTTCTATAACATAGGTATGGCAGACTTAGATTAACAGTTAATTAAAATATTGCACTTATGCGATTGATGGGGTTATTGCACAAAGAAAGAAAGAAAAAGAGTGTCCAGATCCAGAGTGCTGGAGTTATAGAGCCTGATGGCATGAGGGACAAAGGAGTTCTTGAGTCTCTGGTGTCTTATGCTGTATTATTTATTGACGCTTGGGCAAGGAGAATTAGAGACACTCTCATAAAGCATCAGAAGTGCCTGAGTCGGTCTCACATTCTGCCCAACTCATGCTGGTGGATAGACTTTAAACCGCAAGATAACACCACAAATACTATAATGAGACAAAGAGAATGTTTTTACCAAGAACAGTGTTATTGTCAGCATATTCTAGTCTGGAAACACAGATGTCTGTTTACACAGTATAAAAGTTATTTATCATGTCTAAGCAGGCAGCACCAGATTTCTTTGACCCTGGCCACCACAGTGTTGAGATAGACTGGCACCTACTGTTGCCAGTCAAAGCCAAACAACTAATACTGCTGAGGAGCTCAAGGCCCACATGTGTCCTCGTATAACCTAAGAACAGAAAATTCCATAACATCCTCCTCTCTGCCACTGTCACCAATGAGCCCAGCTTCATGCCAACAACAGAGCCGGGCCACCTGATCAGTTTATCCAGTCTGGAAGTGTCCTTCTTAGATGTGCTAAATGATGCAAACAAGTGAACATTGCTAAATAGATGAAGAGAAAAGAGGAGAGAAGTCGAAAAGAGGCATCTTTCCACTTCTCTATCTGCATAGACACACAGTTTCAGGAGTGAAATCAGGGAGAGGATGATAGATGAGAAGGGAGATTCACAAGAGTGAGGACAGGAGAGAAGGAGAAACAGCTAAGAGAGGAGGAATAAAGAAAGAGAAGGTGTGATACAAGAGAGAAAGACAGAGGTACATTCACAGGTCATCTGAGGCAGATCTCTCTCTGGGGGGTAATGCTAAATGAAAGCTCTCTCTCTTGCTCTCTCTCTCTCTCTCTCTCTCACACACACACACACACACACACACACACACTGAGGGCAGTGCAGAGGCATATTATATAATGTAAAGAAGAGAAGATTGAAGGCACCCAGAACAACATGTTTCCTCCTTGTTTCAGTGCTGCTGAAGAAAACACTGAAGTGATCACGGCAGAGCCTCAGAAGCAACACAAGCAGCAGATGTATCAATTATAAATGCTTGCCGTCAGTCTCTCAGGTATTAATATGCTTAATATAGACTGTGCCGGTTCTCTCATAGCGAGGGCAGAGGGAAGGAGAGCATGGCTGACAGATTTAGGGATACTTTGCTGCTGGTACAGAATCCTCATTGAGGTCTTTGCAATTTGCAAGGCCAAGGATGTTAAGGAGTGTGGACTCTGCTAAGGGCTAACTCAGTTCATTCCTTGTGTGAATGAAATTCATCATGTTTGAGTCTGGAAGCCCGACTCATACTTTTTATGATGGTCAGTGTGGTGTAAATGTCATCCACCTGTGTCTGTGAAGGTCCACGCAGAAACTGGACAGAGACAGAGAGGATTAGGAGAATGAGGAGGAGTGGAGTATTTTACAAAGGCTGGTGATCAGGTCTTTACTTCAGTAGACCTCTTCTGCTGGGTGTGAATGGAATGGTAGTATGAATGGAACTGTGTGGACACATTATCATGTTGGTATAGAGAAGAAGGCTCTGGCTTTTTTCAGTCGCTAAGTCCAGGATACAGTGATGGTGCCGTAGCAAAATAAAGTAGGAGGGTATCGGGAAGGGTGTTTGTGGGGAAGGGGAAGGGCTCATGCCCACAAACTACTTCCTGTGGGACTATAATAATAATGAGATTGTTCACGTTTTTCTGAATAATATTCATGTGAGAGCTGCTAGCTGCTGCATCTCTCAACTGTCACTGCAGCAGAACTGCTGCTGCAAGCCATGTGAATAATGAAAGCTGAAAGAAAAGAGGCTGTGTGTGTCAGTATTTATATATAGGGATGAAGGACACATCAGTGTAAGCTAGGAGATGAATGATGCTTTAATCTGTGTAGACTCAGTATGAGTGGGTAGTATGAAGGGTTGCAAAAGGCAAATGTAATCATTTAGCACCTTTCTAGTCTTTCAACCAGTCAAGGTGCTTTTACTCCACATATCTCATTCACTCATTCATATAGTGCTGGCAAGGTGCCAACTGCTCATCAGAAACACACATGCACACACATTCACACATTCAGGAGCAATTTGGGGTTCAGTATCTTGCCCAAGGACGCTCAACATGCGGACTGGGTCAAACCACCAATCTTCTTGTTCTTCTTGTTGTGAGCCCTACAGGGGGACAAGTCTGAAGACTTCTACTGAAACAGCCAGCTCAATAACAGAATGGGAAGATATAAAAACATTCCAAACTTTCCAAAGTTCTTTACATTTTTAGAATTCTTAAAAATTGTAAAAAGATACAAATACACAGAGCTTTACCACAAAGGGTGGGTCATTAAGACAGGAATAAAGTGGGGAATGACTTTGCCAGCATGGACATAAGAGAAGAGAAGAAGCAAGGACAGAGATAGAGAGAAACAGAACCCATGAAGAGAATGAGTAGAGAGACAGTGAGACAGACAGAAAGAGAAAATCCATTAAGAGAGGATGTGGCAGAGACAGAGGTTATACAAAGAGTTATTACAGAAATGACAAATAACAGAAAATTGGCAAAGCCATAAATCAAAACCTACTTCTGCTAAAACAAGAAATTGCAGTAAGAAAAGAGAAGATCCAAAGATGTCATGAATCAAATCTTTACTCTCTGGAAAACACCTGACTGAAACTAAAGGTGAAACTAACTGTCAGACAAAGGCTTAAATGGCTGACAGCGAGCCGTCTTTATAGCACATGAGCAAGAACTCTCCATCACAGCAGACCTGGGCTGAGAGAAGCTTCCGCCATAAAGGTCAGGCCCTATCATCCAACATCAGTGTTGGACTTTACTAATCCTTCTGTGTTTGAATGGGAGCAAATCTGCAGTTGTGTTCCAACATCTGACCAAAAGCCTGAAACCAGAAGAGTGGAGGCTGTAATAGCAGCTCATTAATGCCCATGATGTCAGAATGATTCATATTTGGATGTCCATATTCTTTAGGGCATTTACTGTACAATCATTTCTCAATTTACTACTTCACATTCAAAAATTGAAAAAAGATGAAATAGACCAATCTAATCAAATCAGATTTTATTTGTTTATATGTTTTAATCACAAAACACAGTTTGCCTCAGAGGGCTTTACAATCTGTACAGGGAGTGACACCCTCTGTCCTTAGAGCCTCGGTTAGAGTGAGGAAAAACTTGCCAAAGACAGTGACAGAGGCAGACAGAAGCAGAGACTGAGAGACAAGGAGTGTAAGTAGTGCTGCTCTCCCTCCCTCTCTTTCTCTCTTTCTGTGGATGACATATATCAAAGGTCTCTCACCCATTGTGCCAGGAGTACCCTCTCTTCCGCTGTATTGCTCTCTAATTGGTCCCTTTTCATTAGCTGTGGGATTTATGAAACTCTTTGGAACTGCCCTGGCATATCAATGAGCACTCTCCTCTTTGCTAGTTGGACGCCCATACCACAGGGGGCCTTTGATAGCTCATGCTTTACTCTATAACCTTTACTATTCATTGGCTTAATATAAAACCTGAGATTGGGTATATGGCATTTACTGTATATGTGGTGTTAAATTAACAGACTGTTGAAGGAATACTCAATATCCCACTCCAGTGGGTGACAAAGGTGAGGTGCCTGAGAATGGGTCTGAACATTGCTTTGAGATCAAGTGGTAACCTATGGAATGTGAAGTGAGGTCAGCTGAATTCTGTGGCCCCTCCCATATCATAAAGACATGACTCTGAGGTTTATTTCATATGTTAGCTGCTGCACCAAGGACACTGACTAATTGCAGTAGTGTAGTTTGTGTCTCACACATGCTGGTTGGATTAGCATGAGCCTGATACATGCTGGTGGTACATGAAGGAGATTTATTCCCCTTCACTGGCAGTGAACACAACATATGGTCCCACTGATAACTGTGTATATTCAGAGCTTAACAACACATTTTGGGCTGGCGAACAATAACGCTAGCCATGACGAACAACAGGGCTATGGCTATGACTCTCCCCTACAGACACACACAAAGAGTCTCTCATACAGTAGTAGATCTACTACACATGGGTACCCACACAGTGACTCCAGCTTCAACTAGACTTCTTGTCTTTTCAGCTGAGACACGGTCAGACAGTAGCTGATCACACTGCTGGTTAGCTCTGACTACCTGCTCTACATTGCTGCCAATGATACATTGAGCCCTACTTAGTCAGTCTCCACCATGTCTCCTTCTCCTCTGCACCACACACCCTTGTTTCTTGCAAGCTTCTCTGTGAATTGTTTTAGATATCCTGGGATAGAGGTTTCTACCAGATTTTAAGGGTGTTTGGTGGAATGTTTCCACCCAAGCAGCGCAAGTTAATTCTGCAGTGTCAGAACTCACTGTGTATAGACAGCAGCCTGTAGACTACAGCTGCAGTCATCAATTCTTCTGACTTGAGATTTGACTTTGTTTCACCCCCAAAATACTTTAAACAACTCTCCTCATGCTTCTAGAGCCAGAAAATGACACATATAAGATAGACGCAACTGCAAGATGGCCATGTTGTACAAAATACATATCATCAGCAAAAACAATGTACAAAAGACTTATTTCTTTCCAGTCATCTCTTTTCTCTTCGGCCTCTTCTGTCACTCTACGTAGACAATTCACTGTAGTGAAGCAGTGACAGCAGTAACAGCAGTAGTGATTCAATGATTAAGCATTTTAGTAAATTTCTGTTTATTCTGATGTTTGATGTGTATCAGTGGTTTAAGATTATGTTGTTTTCTCTACTTTGTACTTCCCAATTTTCTGGAAATGAATTTGGAAAAAAGGAAAAACCAAAATACTGGACAAATTTTAACCTGATGATGGGGCCAGAAGTAAAGTCATGGGATTACCAACGTTATAATGTTAACAGGACCATGAATGTCTGCAAAATAGTTGTAGACATATTGCTGTTAGGATTCTCTAGGTTTGTCTATTTCGTCTTATTTTGTGTTTTCCTGGTGATTCCCTGCCCCTCATGTTTGTGTCTCTTCTGTCTATAGTCTTCCCTGTCTGTGCAGGCTGGGCGTGTCTGATTTATTTCTCCGACCACTCCCCTGTCGAGCCTCACCTGTTCTGCTCGCACACCTGCTTCTCATCATCTCATCATCTCCTGCAGTATGTAACTCCAGTTCACCCTCCCAGACTCTGCCAGTTTGTTGTAGTACCTTTTGCAGTAACGTCACAACTTACCACCTCTGAGAAACTAACTTGTTGGAGATCTTTTGTCGTAATATATTTGGATACCTGTATTGACGTCTGTTTGTCTGCTTTGTAGTGTCTGTTTGTGTTGCATCTTGTAAATAAAACCTTCAAAGCAATCCCGTCTGTGGTCTGCATCATGGGTTCAGTGTTCCGCTGTGAGCCAAAGCTTAACAATTTCATTCTGGACCAAAGTGATGGACTGACTGACCAACTGACTGTCAACCTAGTCTGTCCATGTACATTTGTTTATCGACGTTTCTGTCAGTATTACATCTGTTTGTTTTTGCACCAGTAACAATCACAATAGGAAGACAGGTGAAAATGTGTATCAAGCAGCTGCTGCTCACTGGAATAGAGAACCCACCTGTACAAACACACAATGAGTGGCCCTCACACTCAGTGTGACAATGTGGGTACTAAGAGATCTGTTAGGATGACAGTTAGTTATTACACAAAAAGGGAGCATGGGCACACTCTAACGTGAGGCTCCTGCCCTCTTAACAGTAGAGAAAGTCAGCTGCACAGATGAGTGTAGCGCACACCATTGCACACACACACACACATATTTCTTACTCTGTGTCATTAATTTCCCACCGTAGCACTTTCATTTTTCACACAGTGCTGTTGAATAATGTATTTCTTGGTGCTTTTATGGTGCAGAATAGAATTCATAATCAGTAACTACAGATCACTACAGAACGAATCAAAAACGCTTTCATGTAGCAACATGAGTAACATTCATGAGCTGCACTGTTGCTGGTCAACACCATAACTGGAATGACATAACACTTAATATCATATTAACAGTTACACTTAGGTGCATGTGTGAAAGCCCTTATAAACTGTTTTCATAGTACAGCTGTTGAAAATACATGCTGATATCTAATAAGACATTTCCATCAGGAGAGATATGAGAAAACTTTTCAACAGCTTTTCCAGCTTTTCACTTTTAAATTTATCTCTCTCGATACTTTTGGCTTTTTTTGATAGGGCTGAAATGGGTTTCCATACTGGTTAGTTGGCAGTTGTATGGTAGAATTGTATATTGGAACACCTCAAACCTAGGTGTAGTGCTAAAGTGAACACCAATAGCTTTGTTGGTGTTTGGTACACCGAGACACACCAGGTGTGAAACTCTCCCTGTCTGGCCTGGTCAATGGCAAGAACATCATCTGGGTCTAAGCTTGGAAGCTGAAGCTGTCTTCATATCACAAGGTTGAGGAATATCAGAAGATTCAGGCCTGAAATGTATGTCCAACTCAACCTGCAGATCATCAGTGAAGCTTCATCCTGCACAACACAACTAAGCTGATGAAAACTGTTGAAAAGTATTAACCCGGCTGTGATGCTGACTCTGATGATGAGACAAAATCTATAATGAACATAACTTCTAAGATCTTGTCACTGCAAAAACTGATTGTAAACAAGGTGAGGAGAGGATCCACAGTAACATGGTTTGTGAAGTCATACAGCCCTTAAAAAATCTCAAGTATGTCTAATTCTACCTGAGGTTATTTTTACCAGTAATTTTCAGTTAATCAGAGAGGTGAGAGGTGAGTTTGCCATACTAATAAATACATACATGGCAGATTTGGGAAGTAATAAAATTAGAGACATGTCCCAGTAACAATTACATGAGTCCTATTCCAACTGTAAACTTGTGCTTTATTTGTGGCAAGAATGTTGTTATTTGGACTTCAGTCTGACATTGTCCTAAGATCACTATATACATCTATTTATAATCTATTTTAAAACATCTATTTTTAAATATATACTGACACATCTGTTGTTCCACTATAATCTCAAAGTCTTAGCAGAGTTTGTTAATGTTTTTAACTTTTTAAGACAATCTCACGACCAGATCCCTTTTGTAGGTTTTGTTTTTTTTTTTTTTTTTGTTTTGTTTTTTTTTAACTTTCAGTGATATCATGAGATTTTCCCAGTTAGACAGTCATGATTAAGATAATGCATGGCATGAGACCCCTGACTGTCATGTGTCACACACTGGCCTGGATGATTCCTGTCATGTAGGATTTAGATTTAGTTTAGGTCTATGAATCAACCTTAAAATATGTGTGTCACATTAATATGGAAAGCTCTCTGCTGTTCTATAACAATGTCCATGGAAGGTGCAGTCTTACAAGATGCAGTGAAGGAGTCCATTTTTGATTTTTACAAAGCTCTTAACACAAACATGATGACAATAGCAATGTCTCGTATGCTGTAAATAACCTGCTCAGCCATCAGAAATCTGACACCCTGAAACCAGAAAACCGCAGCATGTTCTCTCTGTTCAATCCTGCATGTTGGCTGCATCCGTGTGCTGGATGCTGCCTCACAGGAGCATCAGAGCAGGTCAGGCAGCAGATAAATCACACAGTTTAACTGCCACTGTCAGACTTGGAGGGAGGAGCAGCCAGGGAGCCTGGTGTTTTTGTGAATCAGCCACAGAGCTCGTAGAAGCACATGATTTAGACAAAGGAGGGGGTGAGTCTTCATGCAGCATATTTGATCTAGTATTACTGATTAGAATATCTGAGAAATACTGTTTGGACACAATCACCAAGATATTATTAATCTCAATGCTGGCACTGACCTCACCCTCAGACCTTTCCTATAGCAGCAAATCCAGGTCAGATACATGACATTCATTCATACATTCAAATACCCCCAGCAACATCTTGGACTTGTCACCATTATTATATATTTTTGTTTTATTTTATTCATTCAGGTAATTGTTCAGTCATATATTCTTTAAATTTTGTCTAAGATCTAAAATAGATCCAAATCAGCTGTCACTTCCTTTTTAAAATCCCCAAATTCCTAGACAGGTCTGAAGACATGTCCATGCTGGAATAAATCGTAGCTATTGGCCCTGGTGGGTTGTACAGAATTTTTTAGCAACCTCTAAGGACTGCTCCCCGGGGTTAGAACCTACAGTCATGTTTGACAAAAAGAAAAACAAGCAGCAACCTCTGTGGCTGCGAAACATGGAAGTTCCTCAAACGTCCACTTGAGGCTGACTCCAGAATTGAGTCAGTCTTCATAAGTCCCCATGTTCAAATGTCCAATGTTCACAGCAGAAATAAACATGTTTACAGCCTGGAACAAAAAACAGTTTTGGTCTGACAACTGTACTGAGGGTGAATTTATATACAACTCACCTGTTCAAATGATATTAAGGCTTAAAGTTATGAAGAATTAGGGTGGTGCTTAGCTCAGTCGGTAGAGCGGTCGCCCCATATACAAAGGCTCACTGTGGCTGGCCCGGGTTTGAGTCCCGACCTGTGGCCCTTTCCCACATGTCATTCCGCATCTCTCTCTCCCCACATTTCCTGTCACTCTTCAGCTGTCTCTATCGATAATATATATATATATATATATATATATATATATATATATATATAATAAAAATAATATATATATAATAATATATATAGTATATATAATATAATATATAATAATATATATATATAATATATATATATATATATATATATATATATATGTGGTCCTGCATGACGTCCACATCATATTATTACTGTCATTATTGTTACCATATCTCCATTACAGTTTATAGTTAAGTTAATGATTTACTGCTGCTGTGCATCCGTAACTCCTCTAACTCTATCACAGGTTCCACTGCTACTGTAATCATTCTATCATTTATTATAATTCATTGTCATTTTATCATTCATTGTAATTGTACAATTATGTTTGTGTTGATTTGTTCTCTACATGTACATCTATTGCACGCCTGTCCGTCCTGGGAGAGGATCCCTCCTGTGGCTCTTCCTGAGGTTTCTTCCACCTTTTTTCCCTGTTAAAGGGTTTTTTGTGGGCAAGTTTTTCCTCACTCGAACCAAGGGTCTAAGGACAGAGGGTGTCACTCCCTGTACAGATTGTAAAGCCCTCTGAGGCAAACTGTGTTTTGTGACTTTGGGCTATACAAATAAAATTAGATTTGATTTGATTTGATTTGATCCTCCTCTTTGTCCATTTTTAGATTAGCCAGAGCCAGCAGAGGCAAGACCACCAAAGATGGAGACGACCAGAGCCACCACACTGAGCTTCACAACAACATCATCTATTGATTACAAAGGAGACTATGTCCATGTGTTATACAGTCTATGCAAAAAAAGACTTGCTAGCTTGTTATGAAGCTTTCAACTGATAATGAATTTGTGTCATTAATGAAGTTGCAAACAAACAAGAGCCACAGTTGAAAAAGTTAAGTGAGAGTTGAATGATGATTTCTTAATTCATATTTTCTGGGTGTTTTCAGTTAACTTTGAGCCAGCCTCAAACAGAATACATAAACATTATATATTCCAAAAGTCTTTATCAACCTGGTCTAAATTTCACGTAATTAACAAAATAATGTCAAATTAAAGCACACATGTTTAAATAGAACCTTCAGCCTGCTCATGCTCTGCCTCACTCTGCCTCCAAACTTTGGATGGAATGGAAAAGGATCCATTTCACCCACAAGGTAGATCAGAAAGTGATAAATAAGGTAGGCTGTTGAATACAACTCATTCAGTAAAATAGTGAATGAATGAATTAGAACTCACTCATTTCTGCAGGATCTGTGAAAGTGTGTAAACTCATTCATTCATCCTCTGCTGATGGAGACATATTCTAACACCATGTGAGAGCAGGTGACCCTGTTTTTATACATTACACATTTATAGTCGATAACAATAAAGCCCAGCTCTCCTCTGGATGTCATTCCTCCGCAGACAATCATGTTGGCCATAATAACCTGAGCTTCACGCTCCGAGTCTGCCTCTTGTTTACACATCACTACCTATCAACCGTGCACAGCAGCTCCCAGCTCTTACCCGCATTTCGTAGTTTACGGTTCCTAAACACGGACACAATAACCAGCAGGTTTCCCAGGACGTCCACCACAGTGGTGAAGATCAGCACGCTGGCCAGCGACGTGACTGCCCACGCAGGGCGCGCTGCCCCCTGGCTCTGCTCTGGCCCGTGTTCCGTCTGGTTCTTCAAGAACGACTCATCCTCCGGCATTTCCATCACCTCTCCCACCCCTCCCTCACACCCCGTCGTCGGTGTGAGTGAATGGTGGCATACTGCTTCACTGTGACAGCCAAAAATGTCAGTTGTATCCCTCATTGGTCGCTGGTCCTCTTTACCCTGTCACTGCGTCCAGCCGCGTAAACCTGCGCCAGAGTCCAGAGCCGCTCTGCCGTCCAGCTTCCAGTCCACCTGGAGCGTATCGCGGCCCGGCAAGAGCCATAGACGGTCCAGAGACCCTGGATGCTGAGGTTCGCTGCCTGAATCTTCACACCTCCTCCCCCTATTGTTCCCCCTGCTCTGTCTCTCCAGACCTCAAGCTCCTCATCGCTCCTCTTCTCTGCCTCTCTAGACCTGCCCCTCACCCCCCCACCCCTGTCTGTGGGCCTGGAGGCAACTCTCCGAGCCTCCGCCGACATTCCGTTGCGGTCTGTAGCCTACAGTTGCTGTGCTGTACACTAGACGACTACACAAAGATAAAGGATGTGTTTAGTGAGGAGAGTCAGTTAGTGATCTTTCAGTGCTGACTGAACATAGTATGAATTGTTCATTGAGCAAACTGACATTCCTTCTCCATCCTCCTGAAAACCACCCTCTTTGCATCGCTTGCACGTATCATGAATTCAGTGAAGTCATTAACAAATGATCAGGTCACTCATTCACACTTCATGTCATTAGTTCACAACTGATAGCACATCAGTTAACGAATGTTAATTACCTGGTACTTCATTTCTTCATACGACATATTGTTGAGTCTCTGTCAATAATAAGAGTATGATCTGAACCTGCTCTAGAAGGAAAGTGTCTTGAGATAGAGTTGATCATTTGATCACTGAGCTATAAAAAATAGTTGAATGGAAAATGAATTGATATGCAACCAAAATGAGCAGACTCCTCTTACACAAGAGTTTATTTTAACACTGTTCATTTGCTCAGCCTCTCTGATTCATCATTAAGTCACTATTACGTCATTATTGTTGACTTATTCATATCTTCCTTGGAAAGTTATATATATACATATATATAATATTGAACAAAAGGTCTGATCTAACAGGATTCTTGACCTTCTGGCACCTGATGATCAACCCACTGTGAAACATACACATGTAAGGTCCCTATGTGTACTTGTTGCCTTGTCCTCATGCTGCTGAATTATTAGGCAGAAGAGGTTCTGAATAATTTTACATGCACAGGAAGCTATAGAGCTGCTGTAATCACCAACATGATTAAGTGTATGAGCGACAACATGACAATTACTTTCTTTGACTTACACTCTGAAGTCTGATGATTCCTTCTGAAAAAAAAAGAGAAATGAAAAGAAAATTGATTTTAAAATTAGGAGCTCAAAATGTGCACACATGACAAACATTTTCTACCTTCTCCTTTGTTACATACATGAGAAGTCAGTCAGTAATGGTTGTGAGACAGAACTGGTAGGTAAGTAAATGACATTCCATTGAACTGATTGATTCTGCTTCAGACTGAAGTCAACAGACGGAAAAGCAGGTGTGATTTGATCTCAGTCAGTTTGTCATCTATCTACAAGACAAACCCATATATCCATCATGACTGGTCTCTGTATTATTCCACCTGCTCCCTTACTAACGTGACTACAATTCAAAGAGATGGGGACAATCACAGTCACAGTCCTCGTTCTGTGTAAAAATTCAATATTAAGGTTCAGCTGAAGCTGATTTTGTCCCTCATCCTTTACAGTGTACAGACATGAAGACGTGTGAATGATTAAGACAGCTAACTCTCCCACACCTTAAAAAACATACACACAAATCCTTGTCAGTCATTCAATCCTTTAAACATTCACAGTGATGATATATTACAGTTTATTAATAAAAGAGGTCACACTCTAAGCTAAACTAGATTCATACTTTACATACCGTCACCCAGTGAAATCAGAATACCACTGATAGTATTGAACATGTTTATTGTGAGACAGGTGTTGAGCTTAAACATGTCTGATCATTCTCCTTTGATTTGTCAGTACAAATATAACAATGCAAGAGGAATCAGCTCATTTAGTTGCACATCAATTCAAGTGTGAAGTAACTGTTAATTAATGTTCATTTACTGATGAGTTCTCAATTGTGATGAAGTCTCAATCATTTGTTAATGATGAACAACAGAAATTCATGATACATCCTGTACTCATTCATGCATGAAATTATTTGTAGCCTTATGATCAGAAGAACATCCATTTTCTCACCGAGAGGACTCATACAGTTGTGATAAATAATCTCATTCTGAGTCCTTCTGTACTTCCACAGGCTCACCACAGAGCTGTGCCCTTCCAACCTCTTTCCTACTATTCTACAATAACAATAGACAACAATGACAACAACAATGATGATAATAATGATCAATAAGATGCAGCATAACCCACTACTGCCATACTCAGAATCACTTTAATAATACTTTACTATGTGGTTTCCACTCATTTGATGTGAGATCTGTTCAGGCAGTGTAAGGCAGTTTAATCACACAGCTGATCTGTGAGCTGCAATCCCTGTACCAGTTTGCACACACCTTCTTATTTATTTACTTTAATTATTTTTTTAATATTAATAGTGAATACTTTAAAACTATGAAAGAACACATATTGAATTATGTGGTAAAAACATGAACAAACCAAAATCTATTTTATATTTCAGATTCTTTTGCTTTGATAACAGTTTTATTCTTATTCTCGTCATTGTTCAGTCAGCTTCATGGAGCTGTCACCTGGAATGGTTTTTAATTAACAGTTGTGCCTCATCAAAAGTGGAATTTCTTGCCTTCCTAATGCATGTGAGACTATAACCTGTGTTGTTCAGAGGTAGTATTATAGCCCTATTCAACTACTGTATGACAAAAGCTGCTCAACTACAGTAAGTAAAGAGAAAATATCAAGAACTTTGAATGTGTCTTCAAGTTCAGGCACAAAAACCATCAAACACAGAGTTAGCTCTGCTGCAGAGGAGAAGTTCTTATAGATTCTTACCCATACACTTCGGCTCAAATAAAAACAGGTGTTCATCAAATCAGTGTCCTCATCCACACTGTTAGAAAAACAAATATTCAGTTATAAGATTGGAAATCTTTTATGTAACACTAAGCTGTTCACACTTTCTGCACTTCAACACAAGACGACGTTCCCAGCTGGTGCATTACTGTGTTTCCATGCAGAGGCAGAGGAGATGGAACTTTCCTTACAAAGGATGGATATAAAAAGAGTTGAGTAGTCGCGAGCAGAGTGATCGAAGACCTAGTGGACAGATAAGTGTGTCTTTATCCTCTGTGGCCATTTCTTTCTCACAGGGGTAACTTTAGTATGTTTACCTCATTGGAAACCTTTGTGTTGTTTAATATGATCATCTGACAGTGTAACCTTTCATAGGAATAGGAAAAGTTGTAAGTTTTTAATATTAATCTTTGCACAGTGTGTTGCTAAGATGCTTCTAAAGAACTTCCTGTGAACTTGCAGCCCATTTTGACAAATGACACACTGAAGGACTGTTTTGTGATTCAAATATTACGCCATGTTTTCTTTAAGATAAGCCCTTCCAAGTAACAGCAGCTGCACTCAAACTCATTTCTGTTTGTCACAGAAAGCTCCTCAATCAAACTCTTCCCTCCTCTCTTCATATTCACCCACATACAGCCATTCACTCACACTCTTCTGTCACTTTGTCCCATGCCCCTCTCAATCTCTCTCAATCACAAACTCATTGATTAAGCTGCCACGCATCACTCAGACACTTTCACTTCTCGTAACCACACAGACAGACCTCCTACTGTCAGGTTTTATTGTTTGGCTGCAGGAAGCTGGTGGGTGGAATTATGGGAAGACCATCAACATTTGTATCTGTCTTACTTTAGACCTCCCCACACTTTTCATTCACCCAAGCAACATAAAATGCACCACTGATATTAGTGGTCAGCTGTGTTAATAAAAAAAACTGAAAACTTGGTGCAAAGAAAGGAGGATGTGTTACTAGAAAATGATCCAGCTGGAGGACATGTCAGTCTGGTCGAATGTTCTTCTCACTGTTTTTTTTTTTTTTTTTTTTTTTTTCGGGGAAAGATTAAAGGACTCCAGAGAAGTAAGAAAATATAAGAACTGGCTGAAAGCAAACACAGAAGTCTTGAGAGACCCCTCCAGTACTACCTACTCAAGAGAATGGCAAGAACTTCAGAACGTAAGTAGGAAATAGCTGACATAATAATGAAATTAAATGAAATAATACATGTTTTACATGGTGTACAGTTACATGGAGCCAGAGACATGTTGATAGTTTGGAATGCCACCACGAGGAGAGTTGTTTTGTTCTTTATACTGATTGCAGTGTATGTACCACAGTTAGATGTTACCACCCTTTTGAACAAGAGTGAACCAAGTTGTTGACTAAAGAACCTCAAGGCAAGACGCACCTGATAATACAGATTTACTTTTATTACTAAAGTTTTGAATCATTATCAAATCAGTTAGAACTGAAAAAGTTCTACCATTCTTAATGCAACACAACCAACTATTATTCATTTAAGAAATTCAAGGATTAATTTAACAACTCTACTCTCTTTGTCATACTGTCACATTTTAGTGTAACAAGTGGACCCAAACATGAAGGTTGTGTGAACAAAAAGGTAACTCGATGACTTACAGAGCAGGTTGGCAAAAACAAAAGCACAAAAGGCAGCTGAGGGGAAGTCCAATCAAGAGAAATCCATACAAAGCGAAATCCAGAACTGAGAGAGAACAACAGACGTTGAACCTGACACAGAACTGGAGAACAGAACACAGACAACCTGACAAGTACTGCCAAGAAACACAAAAACTAAATGCATAAGTGAAGGCAAGATGACAAGACACAGGTAAAATTAATCAGGGTGGAACAGATTCCACCAGGTAAAGATAAATACATCCATCACTTTCCCCCAGAAAAGTGATTGATGAATGATGAATGAATGACAGAGTGGTTGACTTTGTTAATGTTAGGTTTGTGAACTTTTGACATGGGCGAGTAGTCAGACACAGAAATGGCATAGAGAATCCAGTCAATCAAAGTAAAACATCCTTCTCCAGGGAGCAGAGCTGAGACACTTCTGAAACACACTGCAGCACTTTATTAGTGCCATGTTAAAAACAACTGTGGCAAACAATGCACATTTGCTTGACCAATAACACGTGTTATGTCAGCGCCACTGTACCTACCACTGAGATTTAGCTGAAGACCAGCAGAAATGAAGTTAAGCACTACGGTTTCCATAGCAACCAACACTCCACTAAGTCCACTAAGACTACATTTCTTTAAGGTTGATTTCCCCCCTCAGTCATGTATGAAAATAATAACTTCAATATGTAGGTTCATGGAGACCACTGAATTCATTTTCAATGATATTCTTCCATTACTGTCACATAAATGTAATAATACCACTACTTCTATTGTTATTAGGAATTATTAAAGACGTAGGCAAACATTTGAACTTTTATTTGATATATGTTATACGCGATTTTATTATTCATTTTAATGAAGCATGTGAGGAAGCTAAAGAAATGTCACCTTTTCTAGTGTCACAGAGCTACCTAAGACAGAGAGAGGGAAAAGAAGACAGATGATGATGATGATGATGATGATGATGCTGCCTTCAAAGTATCTGGGTTAGGGTGCCATATATGGGGTTACACAGGGTCAATATGTATGTTTGAGACACAGAGCAGCTCTATGCTTGTGTTTATTTATTATTATGAAAGTATAAACATATAGCCTTGTTGTAGACTAACGACCAAATGGCAAATACCTTATACTGTAGATGCAATAAATATGGAAATTTATGGACATGGATGTGTCACTATTTGGAGCCATAAAGCCTCCATTTGCTCCTTGGCCAAGATTCAATAAACCTTTCAACAGAAGACATTTTGGACTCCTGTGCACTTTCTCTTTGTTGACTGAACTGACCATTGATGAATAGAATCCTCCAGAATACTGAGCAGTACCGAAATCGTCCTAGGAACTTGTCCAAAATGGAGATAGAACGTTATTATCTGTGGAAATGGCTCTATGTTGAGTTACAAGTTGTCTGTTTCCTGTTGTGAAAATGGGGCTTTTGTAATAATCCTGGGCTGAAAGTGAGTCCCTTATTCAGCACTTAAATAAACATACAACAATAACTTAGTCGTGCCAACATTGGATTTTTACTTGCTCGTATGTCACTGTGTGTTTGTGTCTGCGGAGGTAAGGGAAAGGAGCAGATATTTCACAGTCAGCTCAGTAGCAATTTTGTTAAATTTGGCTCCATTTTGTAGTTTTACTTTAGCGAGCTATACATAAAACTGAGATGTATGGCCATATTTGGGAAATTCTAATAGCAGCCACAGTAGCTATTTCACCAGCTACTCACAAAATGTATCAGTGGCCTGTGGCTGGGCCTGTGGCTGACACCTTCCCCTCATAAAGAATGACAGTAACACTTTCCAAGGTCAGCAACCATAGTGTAGCTACTGTAAGTATGACTACTGAGACCAGAGTCTAGATTCTAGGTTCAGGCGAGTGATTGATACTAGGGCTCAGGAATAACAGACCACAGACCAGTGAATAAGTATGAACTGCCAGCTTGTTTATATAGTAGTTGAAAAGAAAACAGTTATCATATGCTAGTACCAACACTTTTTACATACACAACCACACACACAAGGAAAAATGGTTCAATTTCCCTTCAACCAAAACGAACCCAAGATCTTGGGAAAATAAAGTTATTGACCCCTATCTGTCTATTTTGGATTTAGTACAACCTATTTAAGTTGAGGTATAATTTTACACCTGTGTTTCTTATATCGGTCGTTTAGTCCCTGGTATCTCCTTTGAGTTTACTCAGTTTAAGTTCTTGTTTATCTCAGTTGGGCCTATTTATGAGTTTAGTTCTATTTTTCTACTTTCTCTTTAGTTTGCTTAACCAGCTCTACTTAATTTTACTCACTTTGCACAACCCATCCATGTAATACCAAAACGGCACACAATAAGGGAAAAGTGAATACATAAAAAAAACTCAGTTCAATAAAATATCAAAAATAACTCAATTGTCAGATCTCACACACAATGCATATAAGATCACCAGTCCTTTAGTCGAGTTCTTTCCCAGTCCAAATGAAAGTTGCTGTGTGTCTCTGCAAAACCTGTTAGTTTTGTCCTCCGATCCACGAGCGTCAGAATCAGTGTCTTTACCCACAGCGTGCAGGTGAGTTTCGCAGAGTAGGTGATCCTATGGATGTCTCTCCTATGGGTGGCTCGCCATCTTCGTTCCACAGCTCCAGGTGTTTTCACACCGCAGCGATCCCAACTGAAAAACCTGGCCAAATCCTCGTTCAACTCAAATAAAAGAAAATCCAGCGCGGACAGCAGGTGAACACAAGATCTTCCCAAAAATGTAAAAAGACAAGATATAAAAAATAAAACACACTTCTTTCACTCCTATTTACTCTCATCTTCAACTTTTTCCGTCTACCGTCTCTAACGTTCAGCTTTTTTGTGATGATCCTCCCTCCAACAAGCGGCGCAGGAGTTACCTAATTGGCTGTTACCGTGGCACTTGTTAAAGGAGCAATACACACAAAAATAATGATAAACGGAACAGTCTCACTATTTTTAAGGCTTCTTGTTACCTTAAACACAACTGTTACTTTATTTGTTTACATTTAGTATTAACCTAGGGTTCTATTAGTCTGTCATCATATTCACCTAGGTTACAATAGCTGCTCATGATTACTTGACTCATTTTTCATGAAAGGTTAAAATATTTTATGGAGTGGTTATTACCTGCCAACATCTTCATGACAGCTCAGTACTTGCCTCAAATAAAGAATGTGCTCAATCCAGAGAAGGTATGAGGCAGGATGAGTCCTTCATAATGCTGATCCTGAGTCCTGCAGAGAAGCACATTGAAAATATGGAGGCTCAGAGTAAAAACAAACCTTCATGAAAAACTGTCAAGTGAACTGAGAGGGACTGCTGGCTCAGCAGCACCCAAAGACATCAAGTACATCTCTCTGGTGGCATGAGAAAAAAAACAACTAGAACTGAACAATTAGAACTGAAATGGTTCAGGCATTCATAATGCAGCACAACAAACTATTATTAATTCAAGAAATTGAAGCAAGACATTCATTTACAACTCTGCAACCCTAAAATTGGGGGAAACGATTTGACCAGGTCGTACTGTCATGTTTTAATTCAACAAGTGGACCCAAGACATAAAGGTTGTGTGAACAAAAAGGTAACTGATTACTTACGAAGCAGCTAAGGAATCTTTCACCAACCCGTCCCACCATAAGTCTGCCATGGTCATGGTTTCTTTAAATTGGATTTACGAGGATAAGGAACATCTCTCCAGTTTCAGGCTCCTTCTAGCAAAACTATTTTTAAATGAGAGGGGAGAGTTGTGTAACTGTGCGTAATCACATTTGTAAATGTCTAAAAGAATCTTTGTATCGTATTGAAATTTGCAAGTATTGTTATTTGTAAATGTATAGATAACCTGTAAATGCATACTTGTAATGCGTTTCTCCAAAATCTGGCTGAATTCCACTGCAGGTCACTGTATTTTTCCTGTCATTCTCTGTGGCCTGCACTACCATGACCAAAATGCAGTACCCCATTTATATGAGTGGGAAAACCTGGTTTTTGCTGCAGCCTAGGACTTGGTCTGAATAGAGGTTAGAACTATAGATAGTAGGGAAATAATTACAGACCAGGGCTAAGCAGGCACTGAAACCAACAGAGATCTTTTGACTACAGGTAATACAGTGCTTAGGTGATTTACAGCAGTTCAACAACAAAGGACAGCAAAGGCTTTCATTGGGGTCAACTTTATGGTATATAGAATAGTTACTGTCCAGCAGTCTTGGTGGCTGTGTTTCATTCCTGTCCCAGCCTCAGCTAATGGCAGCTACAGTTAACTAGCTGCATACTTTAGCAACAATTAAAGCTATCCCTCCATCAGGAAATCACAGAGTTGAGGTGATAAAGAGAAAGTAGTCAGAGAAACCAGAAAATATTTCTCCATAAAATAAAATCCAGTTTTATTAGAATCAGTGGATGAAGTTATGGAGTTGTCCTGTTCCCAGAAATGCTCCGCTCCGTCTCAATTCCTGTCTCATTTGTGGTCTGATAAACAGTAAATTTCCTGCTGTCATCTAAAGTAAGTTGGAAATGACTGAAGTACCAGCTCACCAATGTGAGTCATGCCTCAAATCACTGGGTGCCAACTGCTGGTGTGTCAACCCATGTCAAATCTCTCTCTCTCTCTCTCTCTCTCTCTCTCTCTCTCTCTCTCTCTCTCTCTACATATATATATATATACACACACACACACACACACAGAATTCTGTCATGGTAGAAGAATAGAACAGCCAATTGAAAGGCCCATCTGAGTTGTAACTGATGACTTCTCTGTCATCACAGATCTACGTATGCATTTACAGACTTGTCCACACTTTAACAGTTCTTAGTACACTTTGTACTTGAGGTGTGCTCTTTTATCTTATCTAGGACTGAATTTGTACAAGTGGCCAGCTCTAGGAAAGGTACTGGCAATTTAAAACTTTTACCAACTTTCCATCGAAGGAGAGATACTCTGACCACACCCAACATAACCGCATAACTGCATCACTGCTGCACAGGATGTGAAAAGAACATGTTATCACCACTAGCTGGCTCCATGGCCTGTGCTTGCAGAGGTTTACAAGGGGACAGGGAGCAGTTTCCCTTTAACTGTACTGCCCCCCATACCTCATGTTTTATGTCATCCTATAGGCTGTTCTGTGGGTGGTGGTGATTCTTGCTGCCGTGTATGAGAGAGGGTGCATGTGTGTCTGCTCTCCAACAGTGGAATTAAAAAGGAAAGATAGCTATGAATTCTGGGAGAGAAAATAAATAAAAAACCTGAAAAAAAAACATCAGAAAGTGAGGCACATCTCTGATTACTGCTTTTTTATGAACAATAATTTACATCTTACAAAATGAAATAACAATTATTCAGTAATTATTAGTTTAAACACTGAACATTTCATTACTGTACATATTATTTAAAGACACACAGGCTTTAAAATCATGCTTATCCATACATGTTCATAGTGATACATTACCACATACTGCAGTTATTTGGCACTGAAGTACTGTTACAAGATTTATCCTGTGTGTGTGTGTGTGTGTGTGTGTGTGTGTGTGTGTGTGTGTGTGTGTGTGTGTGTGTGTGTGTGGCTGTGTGTGTGTGGAGTACACAAAATCTTTTGAGCATTCGGCTTTAAATTGGCTGCTGGTGTGTAGTTCTTTAACAGAGAACACTCAGCTTGGGTTCATGGCAGGCAGAAGAAGCTGTTCTTATGTTCTTAGCAATAATACCACAAAACTGAAGATCCAATCATTCACAAAAAAAGGAAATTATTCTGAAAACATTTGAAGAAGTTTTAAAATGTTTGGACTTCATTTGAAATTATAAATGTATTATAAGTGTATGCAGTTTGAGCCCAGTGTGTTAATTTATTTGTGTATTTGTTGTGTATATGTGTTTCATGACATAAGAACTGCTTTTAGAATTTAAAGACTTTTGATTAAAAATGGAATTTCTCACACATTTGCTGAAACTCTACTGTAGTGACAGTATAGTATTATACTGTATAGTATTATACTGTCCCTATATCCTGACAGTGATCCTGATAATCTGTGACAAAAATCAGGTTCCTCCTTGTGCTCCCAATGACATTCGCATGACGGTCAAGTCAAGTCAAGCTCAGTATCTTCAGCATTCTGTTTCAGTGGGAGCTTTGCAAATAAAACTAACTGTCTGTCCTTTGCTGACAATGCTACTGTATATGAAGAAGATAACATCTTGGTGAGGTTTACTGTGTATGTTCAAATGTTGCCTGCTGCAGCTTTAATGAGGCTCATGCAGCATAGAGGAGAACTACAAAGGTTAAATGTACAGTAGCTTATTTATAGTTAGCACAATTATGGTACTTTAAACTTTACACTATAAAAGAAGGAATTCATTTATTGGCACCACAAAGGACAATGAATGAGCCTATATCAAGGAAAGCAGGGGTCCTGAGCATGCTGACCACACAGTCGAGTGTGTGACCTGCAGGGAGTCAGAATGCTATTGTGCTGATAAGCAAAGGCATTCTGTTTATGTGGCTCTCTGGTGCACTGGTTTAATGAAATCCCAGAGATCTGAACATAAATGACTTAATCAACACTATCTGTGCCATGACAGTAAATATTAGCTGCCATAGCATACCTCTTCCCTCTGCAAATGAATGAAGCTCTTGTGCACACTTAGTGTAATCTCACTCCAGGTTTCACTTGATGGAGTATTTGTTGATATTCCTTCAAATAAGGTAACCCAGGTCTGTCATGACTGTCATTACCTGTTACAGTACACATAATTACATCCTGTTATCTGTATTTCAGCAAATTTACTCTGTAAGTTATTCAAAAAATAAATGAATTTATGATTTACTTCATCATACGCAGTGATCGCTGAGAAATATTGTTGTCCAGTGTCTGGTGTCTATTTTATCATGTGACATTTTGACCTGCTGAATACATGTCTGTGCAGGAATGTCCAAAATACACTGTCCATCCAATAAAAAAAGTCACACACTCTAATATTAATTGGACCGCCTTGAGCATTTGGCATGGAATTGTTTTGATAAGCTTCTGCAGTGTCACAACATTTATTTCCTTTGAGAGTTGCATTAATTTTCCACCATGATCTTATGATGATGGGAGAATCACACCGCTGTGTAAAGTCTTCTCCAGCACATCCCATAGATTCTCAATGGGGCTGAGGCCTGGACTCTGTATTGGCCAATTTGTGTGTGAAAAGTACATCTCATGCTCCCTGAACCTGAGTCTGATGAATCCTGACTTTGTCATCTTGGAATATGCTTGTGCCATCAGTGAATAAAGACCTGGTCATTCACTATATTCAGGTAGTCAGCTGACCTCATTCTTTGGGGACATAACGTTGCAGAATCTAGACCTGACCAACTGCAGCGACCCCAGGTCATAAAACCGACCCCCACAGACTTGTACGGTGGGCACTAGGGATGATGGGAGTATCACTTCATCACCTCTCTCCTCACCCTGATGTGACCAAGATGATGTTTCACCACTATCCTTCCAGGTATTAATAATGTGTCGGACAGTTCTTAATCAGATTTGAGTATTTTCAGTGAACTCCTTAGCTGTTTTCTTTGCTTGATGCAGGCCAATAATTTGACCCTTCTGAAACTGATTAACATCCTTTCCATGACCACAGGATATGTCTTCTGACATGGTTGTTTAAGAAAGGAGATGCTACTCACAGCATCAGATAGGGTTAAATAATGTGTTACCAGCTGAAACATATTAATCACTGCAGTAATTATCCAATGGAAGGCTCTTTTTGATTTACTTAGTTTCAGATCCAGGTGGTGACTTTTTTTTTGGACAGGCAGTGTACATTCTTATAAATGGATTACAGGAGTGAAAGGAGAGAAGGGGCTGGGGAAGAAGAGTCTTACCATGTGTGAGAGTTTGATGGAAGAGACATGTAAAGCTTGTTGGACTCCGTTTAAATAAACTGAGATGAGTAGGCTGTAGGTTTGCTTTGGTTGTGTAATGTGTTGTGCATGACTTGAGTCACTGCCATTGTAGCACGTATATTTTAAAACATGTAATATTCTATTTTTACAGTACATGTACCAAACCTAGGGAGAATATATTGGCTATCTGGTGTGTGTGTTTGATGATTGTGTGTAGCTGACACTGACGCTGATGTAACCGCTGTAAAGCCAAGCTGACTACCACTGCAACATAGAGCAACCTTCAATCAACTCTGTCTACAGTCTGAAGTTCATGGATGGAGTATCACTGTAGCTGGCCCAATTATTCGAATATTCATTGACAATTTTAATAATCATGACTGATTGTATGTATTATTTGATTCGATGCCTGACTTTGTGTTGTAGTTGTGGGTAATGGAAGTATTATACTATGAAATGAACATTCAAAGTTTGAAAACTTGCTCATGCAGCTGGATGAGAACTTTGGAGTTCTTGCCGTCCTCACACACAGCTCCTGACCAAACAAAGAGTTTTGTTCCATGCATTACACACCACCAGTGTGTGGGCCAACAGAACACCTTCAGCACACGTTAATATTAAACATGCAGCATGGTTTTTAACTTGATTATTTGTCTCAGATCACAGAGAACCAAAACTGGGGTTTCTAAAACCACTATAACATCCAAGTTCAAATCAAAGTGACAAGACATCAGAGTATGGGGATTAAGTCACATGTACCCTGATTATTTTTCTCTTAGTGCATATAGCTCTGAATGGTGACAGTCATCACTATTACTGATTTACTTCTTTCCTTCACTGCTCTCCCCCATTTGTTCATTCCAAGCATTCGAGAAGTTGGAGGCCTTTGGGATACGTCTCGCTGTCCTTACACCACTCCTGGCCCCAGTTTGTGGGGCTCCTCCAGCTTCCTGGGCATGCTGAATCCTGAAGGCCTCTCTCAGGTTCTGAGCTCGGACCTCCTTACTCTGAATCTCCTCCACTACTCGACTGGGGAACCAGCCCCTTTCACCATCATGGAGCCTTTCACCCATCATCCAGCCTAGAATACAGAGAACAAAGAATAACCAGAGGTGACATGAAGATGGAGAAAATGACAGAAAACAACACACAAAAGTGTTTTTTGATTTTTCAAAGAGTTGTGTCTCTACACACCATCATCTGTTCTCTCAAGGAGGTTCAAAACATCAGCCATCTCAATGGACAGTTCATCTGGCTCCTGAGATGAGTATGACTGAATACATTGCACCTGTGGAGAGTCTGATACAGATCACACATGGTTACAGTTCATATCTCCAAGTCTGCTTGAGGACTGCACTCAGTGTTGGTGTGATATTGTGTCTCACCTGGTTGGTGGGCACTAGTAGACATAAAGCGTGTGCGCCGGTTAGGAGTGAGAGCACACACCCATCGAAGCTTATCACTCCTGTCCACAAGATGACACGATTAGTAAGCAGTTACACATAAATTCATCGTTGTTCAGTCTGTTTATCATTCTGCTGGATTCTGCTTAAGATTTCTGCCTCTTAAAGGAAGTTTTTCTTTGCTACTGTCGCCAAGTGTTTGCTCATGGTGGGAACTGTTGTGTCTCTTTAAATAATATTCTAATAGTGTAGACCTGCTCTGTGTGGAAAGTGTAAGGACAGAACACATACATGTTACCATGGTTACTAAATTATTTGCATAAAAATATACATTGTTTTATACAGACTGCTTATTGATTGCTTACCAAACAGCTTACTGAACTCATCCAGAGTCTCTTCCTCTTATGTCAATACACACATATCATTCACAATCCGTCACAACTCATTCTGCTTCAGATACTCACATGCTAGAGGTCTTGAGCATGTAGTTGACTGGACGCTCCTCTTGGTTCTCAAGCAGCTTAAGATTAAAGACATTGGCCAATAGCTGGCCCTGGTCTTCAAGATCTTCTGTCCTCAACATGGCCCGTGTGCATGAGTCAAGAACCTGGAACTTGTCTCCACTGATAACAAATTGAATGGATTAATAATAATATTAATATTTCAAGAATCCATTGATTTAAATGTAAAATACAGTAATTTTGTCCACAACATTCGATCGAGGATGTTAGGCTAGATCACACCTCTGTGTACACTGCAATACATATACATATGCAATACACAACAGCACCACAAAATGAATCATCCAACATGATCAGACAGCTGAATCTCCCTAAAATAGTTTAATTAAAAACTGAACACAATAATTGCCATGAAGCTGGTATTTAGACATAATTCATTTTAGCTGTTTGCCTAATCAACTGGCAGCTGAATGTACAGAGTAAACAAGGATTTCACAGTGAGAATAGATTCTCAGGTGGTTACCTGGAGCTTCGTTTGGTGACCAGCAGCAGGTTGTTAAAAAGGAAGAGGTACAGAGGCTGGTACATCTTACGACTCCGCATGGTCCTAGTGCTCTTAGGTCCAGACATTAGCTGCACTTCACCCTTCTTTAGCAACCAGCGCGAGTGGGAAATGATGGGCACAGACTGACAACGGAAAGGGATAAAGTAAAGTTTCCTGCGACATCATCACATTTACAAAAAATCATTTTATAGTTCTTTGGTTGACAATTCTTTCATAGTGCCAAACGTAACTTAGCAATAACCTTAAGTTTATCCCTATGGCTGTCTGTCCTGACCTCCTCCTCTCACTTCGTTAAAGCTACATCAGGCTTCATATCATGAAATGCATTACGGCAAACCTGGGTGCCTCATCAAAAACAATATGTGCACAAAGTCACAACATCAATGTGCTATCATGAAAACAGACCTGTGTGAAAAACACAGACAATAAGACTTAGTTCACCTTGGATTTAAACTCCAGTGTTTTCTCAATGCTGATGAGCTCTTCAGTGCGACCCATTTTACGCACTCCCTCATTACACTCTTTCACAATCTGAGGAAGACAAAATATACACGTAAGTCCAGAACAATCATTTAATATTGTTTTCTCTTTTCAATGTTTTACATTTAGTTGTCATATATCATAGAAATCTCAGCTGCTTCATTTTTCTTTATTATTTATTTTAATTAAACTGGGGATAACTTCCTGGAACTCAGTTCCTAAAGAACACTGGCTGGACTTAAGCAGTGAGCTTTGACTTGACAACCTTGCAGACCATTCTATGTGTGAGGAATTACCAGCATCTATGCCATGAGTTACAGGTGTAGTTTAATGCTAGGTGTGTGACGACAACAATGGCATCTGCTAAAGAGATTTGCATAGATGTTGCTAGAACAAGAACAAACAAGATTGAAAGAAGAACAAAGAACAACACTTTATCCCTCAGTCTCAACATTCACTGCATCAACTGATCGGTGCTCACCTGCTCCAGTTGTTGATGTGCTTTTATCGCATTTGCTTCCCGCTGTGAGTTTTCCTCTGCTTTTTTCAGGATATTCTGTGTACAGATACAAAGCCAAATGAAAACAACTCTGATTTACTGGAACTTCAACACTTGTTATTCACAAAATATCAAGCAGTGCAGAATGTAGCCATTTTCCTGTACAGTATCTATTTGTATCTGTTTATGATATTACTCATGTTGGTACACTCACTTGCACTAGCAGCTTGAGCCTCGTGATTCTCTGGAAAGGAAGAATGAGGAATGAGGTGAAGGACAGGCCCCTGACACGTGGATGGTTCTCCAGTGCTGCCATGGCCTCCCGAAATGCCTGGTTTCCCTCTCTGCACAGACAATCATGTCAAGATGACACAATGCTTAGTTGATCGTAACAGCTCCATTACACACACACACAGACACACGCACACATGCACATATTCCCTCTCTTCTCTTTAATAAAGAGAGACAGAGAAACAATAACCAGTGTTATTGGCTTTCTGCTGATGGTCCATGGAGACAGATCACATTGGCTGAGGGCCCGTCAATTCCATTTTATTTAGGTGTCCCTTAAGATCTTAGCTCACTTAAATGGCTGATATATATATTTTTAATTTTAAAGTCCATCGCTCAATACGTTCTTCTTTGCAATCATAGTTTTTAGCAAACATTGGAGAAAGTAATGCAATTGTTGGGGACTATTTTCAGCAGTGGATTAATATACATTTTGTGCTCTAGTGAGTATTAACAGCAGCATGACTGTGTATGGGGGACTGGATCACTGATGTTTCTTTGAACAAAATAAACGTATCTCTTACATACCAACACAAAAGGTAAGCATGTGAAATTTCAATTCAAAAAGAATTTGAAGTTATAACACATGCATAAAACTCATTCACTCCTACAGTTACAAGCCACAGATCAACACTTGTTTGCATGTTGATACTTGTGCCCGCTCAGGTCATTAAACCTGTCAGTGTGTATGACAGCAAAGCTCAGTGTAGTGTTCCTCAACACTGTCAAAAACCAGCATGTGATGATGACATGAGAAATGATGACAAGACCAACAACAAATTCATGATTTTGATTTTCCACTAAATTGTTGGTTTTGGTGTTTTGATGGGACTTTTCTGACAGTAAGAAAACGATAATACATGACCAGAGTAGGTCTACTTATCTGATCTGTCAGTTAAATGAAATGAAATAAGTACAAATAGATAGGAAACATTTTTTATAAACCATGGTGCAAAATAAGATGGTGAGGTTAGCTAGAAATGATCATTGATAATATCATAGTTAATCCAGCAGAGTGCGCTCTGATGTCATCTTACACTGTACTGTACGTCATGTGGAATGAGTGGCAAGAAAGTGCTTTGAGTTATGTTAACCTCTTAATCACATGCAAGACATGAGATACGTACTCATGAAAGTGAGGTAATATACAGGAAATGTGAAAGCCACTTCACTAATGATTAAAACATTACACAAGCACAAATATAATTAATAACACGAGCTGTCATGATCTGAACCGAGCAGGACCACCAGATTCACCTCAGGACTGAGGGGTCAAAATGTGTGTAGTATTGTGATGTAACTAATGATTAAAACTATAAACCAGAATTTAAAAATGACCAACATAAATCACCATGTTCTAAAGTGACTCATTACAAACTAACAAAAAGTAACATAGTAACATTTTCATAGAATATGAGCAGAAAGCCATAGCAGCAACCAACAAGAATCCAGGTCCACAAAACAGCTTCTGAGTAAGTTGTTAATAACTTACAGAAACATTGCGGGAGAGAGAGAGAGAGAGAGAGAGAGAGAGAGAGAGAGAGAGAGAGAGAGAGAGAGAGAGAGTTGATCCGGATCAGCCCCGTGCAGAGCTGTTCACTGTGTGAATGGCTGCTCCTGTGGAACCATATAAACCTTCACACACATCAGACTGCTTGTTGTAACTTGATATTCTGCTCTTTTATGATGGTTACCAGATCTCATCAGAGCTTCTATTCAACTTTCATGTTTGATTGTGATCCATTTTTTACCCCAGAAACACATGGGCAAACATTGTTGTGCAAAATTGAGTACTAAACTATGACCATGTACATGATGAAATATAACAGAATTATTAAGAAAATCCATTGAAATCATATAAACCATGTCTTTATTTTGGTTATTGTAGTGCCTAACTGATGGACTTCTGTTTTGGGGTGCAGATTTGTAATGATTATGTTCATCGTGATGTTCCTGAGGTAAAACTTTAAGTTTGATGAGCTGTCATTACCACATTTAACTGTGATTGGCTCAGCTGTTTCAGAGCAATGAGATAAGTGATGTGAATGGCTGACTATATCATAATCAGACTTGTATTGCTGCACATGCTCACACAGTCCTTATAAGACTACTATACTACTATAAGACTTATAATAACTACCTCACACTTTGTATTTATTATTTTCAACTGAGGGTGCAATACATGCCTTTTGGTTCCTTGTTCCTTGGCTCCTACTTCCAGTGCCCATGGAACAGAAAGTACTAATAAAAAGTAATATTTACATTTTTGGACATTAAACAACAAACTACTCAGTCTTGCAATCAGCATGATGGCAGTGAGGGGATTTGCTACAATACTCACAGCACTATTGCACATGTTGCAGAGGTTACATCTCAGCTGAGCAGTTTTACAAAAGTTGATAAGTTTGTGACATACATTAGTGGAAAGTCAATCAGGATTATTTTCTTTTCTATATAGCTCTAATATAGCCTAACCCTGTCCCTGACAACTGTCATGTCACTCATTTAATAAATGTTTTCTATACTGGCGGGGTAGCTGCTTAGCCAGCTAGTTTAACCTTACAAGATCGAGGCTGCGACAGCTTAAAGGCCCAGGTACCACAGTTTAGAATGGCCTAATAGGACAGCAGGACACACACCCTGAGAAAACCTTTATTTATGGGGTGGCTGCGGCTCAGAGGTAGAGTGGGTCGTCCACTAATCAAATGATCGGTGGTTTGATCCCCGGCTCCTCCAGTCTGCATGTTGAAGTGTCCTTGGGCAAGATACTGAGCCCCAAATTGCTCCCGAAGGCTGTGCCATCAGCGTGTGAGTCGGCACAAAGTTTGAGGACCCACCCACTGATACATGTGGTCCTGCTGCCTTCCTGGTGTTCACACGCTTGAAAGCCTTCCTTAATAGATTTGAAACGTCCCCGCTCCCACCCAGTAACCTTACCGTTGGTTGGTTTTGCTTGTTGGATGCCTCAAAGCGAGCATAAAAGTTACTTATGCACCTGTTGTTCTTGCTACATGCTTCCTGTATTGTCCTCCTGGAATTGGAGTTTGACTTTCTTCCCGTAGCCTCATTTTGCTTCCTTCATTACATTGTAGGCTGCTGCTTTATAATTGTCCACGTTGCCAGATTGTAAACCTAATTTGTAGGTTGCACAGCATGACGCAGGAATCCCAGGTGGTAACCCATGGTGTCTGTAATCTAATTCAGTGAATCTACTGATGTCTTCAGTGAGCAAATTTGACCTATTAATATTACTGTGCAATATATCGATTGCATCTAATGATAGCCAGCACTCAGGGATAGCCAACTGGTTAACTCAATCAAACTCAAGATGAAGTCAATGATGTTTCAGTCTGTGTGAAACTAGTCATTGTTTCATATTGTTGTCCCTTTCTTTGCATAGGTATGAGGCATTCCTTAATCTAATCTCAAAGAGTTAACATAATCAGTGATATACCAAGTTTTATCACTTTGATCCCAAAACCAAACAACTGGAAAATTGGAGACTTGGAATTGTACCTTTTGTAATATGACAGACGATCAATAGAGCACACGTTTTGGTTTGATAAAAAAATCCAAGTTCAGTCTCTTCTAAACGCATCTTCACACCGATCTGTTGGAAGGGAAACAGCTCTTCTTCTCCCAAGTATGAAATTATGATTTGGTACAGTTGGTTTGTGCACAGTTTTGTCATGTTCTTCCTGCTTCCTTATTAATATTCAACCACTGATGAGACTAGGCTTGGCACTCTGAACACATGAGTATGATCACAATTAAGTATGAGTATGATCACTATTAAGTCTCTTGTGAACAGACTTAATAGTGTAATTGACATCTACAGATGAACAATGACATCCAACAGACGTTCAGACATCTGTTGGATGTCATTGTATAATATGGACGTTCTTAGTGCTGCATCTCCAAAATGTTTGTTCATTCATTCATTCGTCACTGGCCTTTCTATTTTCAGAACACCTTTTATATTTCATTTTCAAACAACCAACAGGTTTCTGAGGTTTTTCCAGTAGCTGGCAGAAGTCCCACTTATTGTCTGTCTTTGGAGGTACCTGCCCTCTTCAGCTCGTGGGAACGTCATACTCTCTCAGGTATGTAGCTGATGAAGAGTTGATGCATTATATTCATAGTCAACCACACCCAACACATCACATTTGTCATGATCAAAAGTAAACCTGTTCTCTACTGAAAATAAAGGCATTCACAGACGTAAAAAAAAAAAAAACCCAGTGGTAATAAGGAATGACACCTATTATTCTTTTTCAGTTCCTCTTTCTCCACGCATGTATCAGGCAGGCCTTACTGCTTTCAGAAGACAAAAATACTGTCCAATATCAGAAAATAGCAGCAGTTTTAATGGCTACTTGACTCAGGACCACTTTAGAATGAACTGCTTGTGTATGAAGAAGGAATAGTCAAAGAGGTACTCACAAAATGCGTCTGTAGTTCTTTTCCTGGTATGCCTGGTTGATGACATATTTGATGAAGACACTGAAGTGCTGCACAGCATGGTGGTGAACAATGTCACACACATCAGAAATCAAAATGGACTCCTCAATTCGGTGTTCAAGATCCATCAGGAACCTGAAAATATCATTATCCATTATCCAGGGTATGATCAAACTTCCCATCATATACTGATTTGTACTCATCAAGACCTTGTCCTACCTTTCACTGGCTTTCATGACTTCCTCGATGTTAGAGAACAAAAAATGCATGTCGGATTGGCTGAGAGTGTTGAACAGAATGGGGTTACGCAGGAAGTGAGTCTCTAAAATTTCCAAACTCTTGTAGTAGGATGCTTCTGAGGTAACAAGCTCAAACATGGCCTAGACAGAAAAACAAATCATAATAGCACATTAATACTGACTGGTGATCCCTACACCCAGTGAGCAGATCATATGATGAAACTCTAATGAAATATGATGCTTATATGACCGCCCGTTTTTACACGATGACAACTGAGCCAGCTCCATTTGCTCAAGAGGGCCATTTGAGGTGGTCTAAGGTTAAATCATCACCTCTTTTAAACTGGCTTTGCCAGACAAGATGGCAGACATCAACAACAAAGTCATACGTCATCCAAACAGGAAGTCATATGAAATATTTAAAACAATAAAAGTAACTTTCTTGCTTTATTTAAAAGGCAATGCATGGTTATGAGGTGCACACCTCGGACACCCACCGAAACCATAAACCTGACCAATAGAACACAAAACATGGAAAAAAGGTATCGCTCAAGTCTTCAGATCATTTGCATTAACCACACATGGCCACATATTTTGTTAATTACTTTTATGTGGGTTATTAATTAAACTTACTCTTTGTTGTGTAAACATGTTGGTTGACCTGACCTTCAGGTAAATATTAATAATTATTGATTGTTTATGAATACATCTACACACAAGATTCTCTATCCCCATGGTTGAAGCTCTTCTGAATTCTTTGTACTCAACAATACACAGGAAACCATGAATTATGACTCATTTAATATTCAGTGGTAAGAACACATGTGAGTTTGTTAAAACACAGCTGTGCTCTTATAAAAAAAATAAGTTTATCTTACTGTATATAGCACCAAATCATAAGAGGCGTTATCTCATGACATTTTCCATGTAGAGTATATCTACAATGTGACAGTTAGGCCTGATTCAGACCAAATCCAGCGCTGCAGCGAAAAACATATTTTTCACTTGATTTGAACGGGGGTATTATGTTTTGGCTGCGGCAGTCTCCACTGCAAAATAGAGACACGAAGAAGTTTGGTGACATAGACAGTGAGAGAGATGATGAGAGAGAGAGAGCGCACTGGCACCGAGACAGCCGGTGAATCAGCGAAATAAACTTAAGAAACAAGTTCTTTTCTGATTCCACAGCAGTTACATTCAGTGGGATTACCCACCCTACCCACAATAAGAGTTTGTCTTTGGAGTAGTTTCTAGCAGTCGAATAGTATTGACCACTCACATTTAAGTGGCCTTTGGTGAGCATAGAGGTGCAACTCATTGGCCAAAATTAAATCCTGGAAGTGTGGATCTGGTAGCAACAGCCTTCTATTTCCTTCAGATGAAAAACCAAGCATTCCTTTTTAAGTGTAATGCTTATATTCATTACTGAACCTTTATATTTCACTATATTATATGACAGAATATTTTACTAGTTTGAAAGCATTTTAGTAGTCTTCACTAGTTATGAGCTTTTTGATAATTTAATATGTTTAATATTAAACTATAAAAAGGTTTAATATGTGTATGGAAACATTTTACTTGTATGTGTGAAAGATTTGCAATGTATATGAATGAGTATGGTTTCATAAGAGCACATGTACACATAGAGATATAGGTGGTAATGAGCTGCCAAGTGTGTCCACTGTAAGACTAACTAATGAACCTACACTGACAACACTTCACCCTCACAGAACACTCACCTCTTGCATTATGATTTCTTTCTGTGGTAGCTGGGTGAGAAGGCCGCTGGCCTGCACAGCTTCCAGATTCTGCCACAGGCTCAGCGAGCGAGCGCTGTTCCTCAGCTGCAGCTGTAACGCTGGGGGGGACATGACACCGGATCCTGCCACCACATTCTCTGTAGGGGAAAGGTTCTCACGCTGCCGTCGTTGCTCAATCTCCTGCTGCTTGGAGGTGTCCCGATATTCCTGGTACAGGAAGGCTGAAGGGTCAAAAGAAAAAAGGAGCTTGTTTAGTGATCTGCTACAACACAGATTGATACTCAACCTCACTACAGCCAGCTCGAAGCTAAGAAATAAAACTCACTATAGAATAAATGAAAACGGGACGACGTGTGTGTGTGTGTGTGTGTGTGTGTGTGTGTGTGTGTGTGTGTGTGTGTGTGTAGAAATGACTAATTAATGACTAGTAGGTTTGGTTAAGTTAATTTTAAGGTCTTGCACGTATAGAGATGTTTTGTTTTATTTATGAATAATGTCCTCTACATTTTGGGCTTCATCCACATGCAGATTTTCATCTTAGGTCAATAAACTGTGATTTTTCAAAACTCTGTTTTCTGTGTATCCATGTAGACATATTAATTGGAGCGTTCCATGACCTCAGTCATGTCATTTCTTCAATTTGCACACACATAACATCATAGGTCATTACACTCAGAACGTCCCTCTCTGGTATTCGATCTATCATTTATGTAGACTTGTTTGAGTGTTTTTGCATTCTCATGTGTATGGAGGATGTTTGTTTGTTTTTTCATTTCAATGAAAAGGGAAATGAAATCGTAGCATATGTACCTGTGATTGAATACAGGGGAGCAATTGGCCAAGATGAGGAGATATAATATTAAATCAAATCAAATCAAATCTAATTTTATTTGTATAGCCCAAAGTCACAAAACACATTTTGCCTCAGAGGGCTTTACAATCTGTACAGGGAGTGACACCCTCTGTCCTTAGACCCTCGGTTCGAGTGAGGAAAAACTTGCCCACAAAAACCCTTTAACAGGGACAAAAGGTGGAAGAAACTAGAAATTAGTAAAATACTAAACAGTGTCATGCTCAGTAAGCTGAAGAGATCTGGATTTGATGTTTGAAGGGACTTCAGAGCTGCAGTGTTCTCAGAGGAGATGGACTGACTATTTACAGATGGAATGATACAAGCTCTGACATTAAGTACTTTAAGTAGTAGTGTGTCTCTAAAAAGTTCTCTCTTCTCACATTTAGAGATGGACACTTCTAAAGCAAGGGGGTGGAGAGTGGAGGAGGTGACAGAGTTTAACACTAACTCTAAAAAATACCCTGAGATTATGCCAGCTGGTATTTATCTAAGAGATCGTTCAGACTTTGAAATGAGATCTGCAATGTATTCCACTTCCACCTCCATTCTACTCTGCATGCTCTCCTTATTTCTCTAACACTGTTTTCTCAGCCTCAATACTGGTAACGATGGGAGCCTCTTTATATGCTTCTGTAGGCCAAGTGGCAGTGAAATAAATTTAGAATGTGAGAGCTGAGAGAAACAGGGCGAACAGGTGAAGCCTGTCACAGATCCAGATGCGCTGTGATTCATAAAATCTCGTGGTTTCAAAGAAAAAGCAAATGTGAATTTGCCCAGATCTTAGAGAAATTTCACTTTTAGTAGTGAACCACTATATTCACAGTGGCAGTGAACATTATTTTCAATGTACTTTACCTCATGGTGGCATGGACTGTCTCAGACTGTCTCACAGACATTTTGCAGGTTGACTGATGCATAGTTAATGATTGCATAGACCAACTTTGACCTTTGCAGGTTTGGATGAAGTCTATAGGTTCTGTACAGTCGTCTATGGTTCCAGAACATGTTGAAATTGTCAACAGTCAATATAATAAAATATAAAATAAAAGAATAAAAGAAAGAAGAAGAAAAATGAAAGATGTTTGGACTAGATATAAGGAGACATTTCCCAGTGTCCTTTAGGGCGCAGATGAGAATTCACAACAAAGGAAGCATCATGTGACTCTGGTGAAAGATGTCTTGGTCCTGAAATTCATGGACAACACCACCCTCATTGGATTCATTTTGAGTTGGAGACTGATCATCTGGTGGCCTGGTGCTGTTGGAGCCCAGTGCTCAAAAGATGGTGGAGATGGTTGTGGACCAGCTGAACCTGCCCCCATCACCCTGTGTGACTGAACACCAGCTCTCTCTCAAGAAAGCACAGCAGAGAATAGAAGACAATAATGTTGCACTTCTACAGCTGCATCACCATCTGGTACACTGCTGCCACTGCAAAGGTCAAGGACACACCCCTCCCCCTCCCACACATATATCATATCTAATATTCTGCATACTTCTGCACATTCCTGCACGAAAATGTACAGCTCTCAAATACAATATTGTATATATATCCAAATATTTTTTCCTTGTATGTGAAAACCTACTTCTTCTAATTCTGTTTCTGATTCTGTTGCTGGCTGACAACAGGTAGCCAGGTGACTGTGACTTAAGCAGGAGGAGTGTTAGGGACGGGCTACTGGAGCCCACTGAGCAGTGTCAGATATAGCTGTGTTCATCACTAGTATCTTTTTAGCCTGGGCAGCAGCAGCATCAGACTATTCATATTTTTCAGTTCATCCAAGAGTCTACAGATATCCTTCTTCCTTCTGTTCATTTTCTGGAGCAGGGTACTGAGTCTGATCCAGATATAATCCAACTTTTGTAAATAAAAAGAATGTCAGTCTCCTAAGTGGCAGACAACGAGAGGCAAGACAATTCCTGATTCTTGGAGAAATAAGACCTGGTGAAAGTCGGTGTTTGCTGATAAGAACAGATGATCTTTTCAGGGAATAATGGCTACAAGAGGGAAGGTGACATTGAACAACAGCAGCTTGTTGCGTAATCTCCCTCATATACTGCAGATTGCTTTGGTGGGCGTAGAACTGAACTGAGAATTACATAAGAGAGAGTGAAACGCACACAGAGCCAAAGAAATGCACAGAAAGAGAAACAGTACCTGTGCAGATCCTTGTGCTGTTTGTTGAGCTTTGATTGTTTACCAGAGCTCTGCAGAAAAGCTGCTGTCTTTGGACTAATCCCTGCAAATAACTGTTAACGTGTGTACACCCCAGATATTTACACAGTCACGATGATGACGAGTCAGAGACACGCAGTAACATACAACTCAGTGTCTGCCTGAAGCCTTATCAAGCCTGTTGTTAGGTTAATAAACTGCGTTTTACAGTGTGTTGCATATGCAAACGTGTGCGTCAAATAGGAGATAATTTTGTTGCAACAGCTCTGTAGGTGGATGAAGGTGGAATATGTACGCTACCCTCACCCTGTCACAAGTCTTTCCTCACCAATGTTTTTGATGATGTTAAGGCTGAGGCTGTTTGTCTGGGAGCTTCTTCCATTGCTCAGAAACCTGAAAAAAAGAAAAAGGATATACTTGTTTTGACAGGCACGTAAGTGGCTAAATGTATTCATTTTACATGTAGCCTTCAGTTTACTGCATTTCAGCACAAAGATTTTCTACACTGTCTTCTCCATCAAAATCAACATAGTGATTTCAAGCCTGCATCACCTGTTTGCATACAAAGAAAACTTTAGTTTGTTTGATATCTATATACTGTTAGCAGAAATCCACAGGTTAAGCATCATAAAAGTAATCCTTTCATCCTTTACACTAATGTAATTTGGTCTGACCTGAGGTTGATGTTATCCTGGTCTGCTCCACCAGGACTGGTCCGTTGTGAGCTCGTGGTTTTTTTTTCCTCTACCGTGCAAGCTTCAGCTGTTTGAGTAGACAGCATTTTTATATCTCCGCTTTCGATGCTGTGAGTCCGGTAAGTGATCATGTCAGCTGTAGAATGCTGGCTGTTGGAGGCAGGAGATATGTCCACACTCCTCCCTCCTCCCCCTCTTCCTCTTATCCTATCTGCAGCATCCCTGTTGTACTTAGCATGTCTGCTGCTGGCCTCACCATTGCTTGGCAACGGAGTTCTGGAATGATGAAGCTGTGGTGAGGGCTGAAGGCTACATTTGAGAGAAGAAAAACACACTTTAGAATCACATCTACAGTTGCCACCTTCATCTTTAGCCAGGAAGTGAAATTCTCTCAACATAATGCCATGTACAGCTGCCTCTAATTATTCATTTATCATGTCATTTTTACAGTTGTATGTTGTGCATTCCTTAGACATCCTGTGTCCTAATTCACTGGTTGGATATGCATTACTAGTACAAATACTGTAAATGCCTTAAAGGTTTCAGTAGCGACGCTCAACAAAATCCCATAATGCACAGTGAACATTTAAACTTGCTCTGGGAACACCAGACCAAAACCACTCACAGCATCACTTGGGAAGCATCAGCTAAGACATCACATGACCCAAGTTCCACACTGAGGTCATGTTGTCACTCCTGAGCCAGCTCCATTTGCTGCATGAAGATCATGAGATGTAGTAAAAAGTGCTGAAGGGTAGTTCATTTAGTTTAGAGCTTAGATTTATTTTTTTGTTACATCAGCATTCTTCATCAAGGAATTAAGTTCCATGGTCATCTGTGAATTGTTCATTCATTCACATTACATCCTGTCCAACTTCTCTGATGTAGATTGTAGATGTTGAAAGATCAAAATAAAATCTTACAAAAGAAGAAGAAAGTAGTAGTCATCTTTACTGGGATGGAAATGATAGAAATCAATATTAGTCTTGTTAGAAGTGTCTGAATATGTTAATCACACAGGATATCAATAAGCGGGTACAGGGTGTTCCCCTTGGAAAGCGAGCTGTTCTGTAAATGCAGGTAAAAAAAGAGTCCCAGTTTACAACCAGCATTTACAGTTTGAAAGCTGTTTGATGCACCTCTGTGTGATAAACTGGGTAATGTTTGACTTGATAAGTCATTACATCAGTCTGGTATGGAACAGCCACCAAATGGGACAGGAACAGGCTACAACGGACAGTCTCTGCAGAAATCTTAAAAATCTTATAGAGTTATCATGTCCAGAGTCAGGAAACTGAACACAACCTGTCAACTTCTTATAGGAACACTGTACATGAAATACAGTATGTTCATATATACACCTATTTTAACATATTTGTGTACATCATTTTCAAAAGATGACAGTGGTGTAGACACAGGTGATCAACCTGTACACTGCTGTTTTTGTACAGCATATATATATATTCACATTTAGGCGACTAAAACGGGTGAGGGAATATCATGATCATGGTTAAAAGAAATCATGTTGCTATGGGAACAGTATGGGAACAGTATGGGAACAGCGGTCTCCGGTGTCAATATCAGACACTGTATGCCCAGCCAACCACCCTAACGTCTTTCCAAAGCTGTATGGTGAGAACATGTAATAACAACATGCCAATCCTTTCTTTGCTTCTGACAATCAGTCATCAATATTGACATGGTCAGAAGAGGCCAGCTGTAAAGAAAGGTGCTTTAGGGAGGTGATGATCACTTTACTTTTGGAGGATGTAGTTTGTTTTGCTCTTGAACTGATTTACACTGATGCACCACCTCTTTAAAATTCAACAGACATTGTAATGTTCATGAAGGTATGATTATTGAAGGATGGTTGTAGTAGGTTCACCTAGGTCACCTGACACCTGAGGGAAGTCTTCTATTAGTGGTGGAACAGATAGTTCCTGCAGAGCTGCTGCAGATCTGCTCAGTGGCCATCGGTAGAACTGTTAGAACAGTTAGTCAGTCTTTGTCACAGCATGTGAACTCTTGATAGACAATGTGTTACAATAATGTTCAATAGCATGCTTCTTTAACAAGAAAACAGACAACAAGCTTATATCTCTGACTGAAACATACTGCAGGAGACTGCTGTTTGAATGACAATGAATTAACCTTCACAGAGACTGGATAGGTGTGTGTGCTTATCACAGACACGATAAGGCATAAGCCACCAAGTATGAAGTATAAAAGTGATGTGTGTGTGTGTGTGCAGTGTTTAAACAAGCACTGTATGTGCTTGTTTGTTTTTTGGGTGTGTTTGTGTTCAGTGATAGGGTTGGGTAGTGTAGGCATGCAGACTCACCGTCTAGCCCCAGGCAATAAAGGTGATTTGTGGGGTATGGGAGCATTGGAGACTCCTGCTTTGTTGGATGGACTGTGGTCCAAATCAGGTCTGGTAGAATCTGTAGAGAGGAGCAAAGAGAACCAATCATGATTATTGTCTTTTTTTTGTTTGTTTGTTTGTTTGTTTTGTTATGTATTCGTATGTTATGCACTACTTTTTATATACTATTTATGCACATTAAAGCAACAAGCAAGTTTCCATTGTTCCAACAGATTTCCTTCAGTAAATCATGTTGATGCTACACTTACCTGCTAATCAGGTAAATTGTGTCTCTGTCATTGTGTCCTGTACTTTGTAACTTTGTGCTGCAGGTACAATCACCGGACATTGCCACTGAATTACATAACACTTAACAGCACTATGTCTCACACCACCAACTATTTGACTGATTTTGGTGAAACTGGATCAAATTTTATGGAGAAAATGTTTTCTGATGTCCTCCGGCTGCTCCGCCTCAACTCTCTGGACAGTGAAGTAAACTGCTGCCAGCTGTAGCTGCTGTTAGCTAATGTTAGCTTAGTTTGTTAGCTGGGCTGCCTGGACTGTGAGATCAGAGCACCGGGGGAGAGACTGTACCACAGGAGTTTTGTACCACCGGGAAGAAGAAGAGGAGGTTTACAGGCCAATGGTTTTGCAGAGAGAAGCAGAGCTGGCCAAGCAGGCAATGTAACCGGGCTCAGCAGCCTCTATGGACATTATGACAGAGAAGAGACCCATGAGAATGTTGATGGGGGAAGCTAAGAAGAGAAAAACCTTGGTGAAATAAAGGTGAAATGCCAAGCTGGGGTGACTGCTGTTGGACTAGTCAGTAATATTAGCTGCTGCTGTGTCTGCTGTTTGGCTGTTAGCAAAGTTGTCAACTCGCTAGTTTTTGATCAGAATGCAATGTAATCAGAACAAATACTCGAGTACAGCTGAATATATTTACCACAGTGGGATTACACTCTGAAACTGGAGGGGACAAATCACAAAAACAACCAATGTTACTTTTTCACCCCTTTTCCTGGTAGTGTAAATGAATAGCCCTCTATTATAAATGTTTAGATAAACCTTATGATATAAAGTTTTGTAATGTGCACATGAATTCAGTGAATGTTTCCCTTTAACTGTGATTTCTCACCTGCAGCCTACTGACTATCCTGTGTATCTGTTAATGCTGATGTTTTCCTGTCACACAGATACTGAATAGTTCTACTTCAATTTCATTAATTCTAATGAAGGGAAAACCCATGCCTCGAGTCTAACAGCATTCAAATTGTGCAATCAGCTGATAATGTGCCACTGCTGTTTTTTTTTTTTTTCTAATCCTAACCCTAACCTTTTTTTTTCTTTCAGGCAATAACGAAATCTCTAGTTTGGGGTTAATATTCATAATTTGTTCACATTAGAGGACATTTATGTCTTAATTCCTACTGCCACTACAGGGCTTTGTGACATCAACACAACATTTTTCACCTGTATTGTGCAGTCAACACTTCTCAATTTCATACAATATCGTGTCATCTTTTACATACACTGATTTAATCTATGTGCATGGATGAAAGAGTTGATCACAAGATATGAAATATATTTTTTCTTTGTTTCTTTACTTATTACAGTGAAAAAACTTGAAAGTCACAGTCCCTCTGCTCTCCCTCACTGTCACTGATAACTCTAGTGTTGGTCTGGGCAAGCTGTACACAGCCATCCTGACTTGTACTACTGTCTCTTGGAACTGGAAGTCTGAGTTTGCCCAGAAATTTCAGACTCACAGAAATTTCATGCAAGCTCTACTCCATGCCCTGTTCCTCTTGAGCGTGTCACTCCAGCCTGCTCTGCACCCAAGCCCCAGTTTCTCAACTACCCTTGAGTGTTCCTGCTTATGTGGTCTCCAGGTTGTATATCATATCAGTCATCCTTTTTCCATTTCTGCTTGTCCTTTTCAGGGTCATGGGGGGCTGGAGCCGATCCCAGTTTACATTGGCCAACTTTACAAGTTGCCAGTTCATCACAGGGCTGACATTCACACTCACATTCATGCCTATGGACATTTTAGAGTCACCAATTAATGTATTAACTGCATGTCTTTGGACTGTGGGAGAACCCACACAGACACGGGGAAAACATGCAAACGACACAAGCCAGTGGGTTAAACCCACAACCTTCTTGAAGTGACAGTGCACTGTGCATCATCATCACCATGATCATTATCATCATATCACACAGTATGTCCAGACTCAAAAGCATTCAAGAGAGAAACATCATCTTGACAGAGAAATGCACACAGAGAATGAGTCACAACTCAGCAATGACGCAGCTAATCCACAAAAAACAATGAGCCAAGACACTCCTCTCCAGAATACACCAAAACAAACCACTATGATTATCAAGTTATAGTTAACCTGACTGCACAAGATGGTTTGTTATACAGAACCATCTGGGAAACAGTCTGGAGAGGGGTGCACTTTCAAAAAACATAGGTTATTTGATCATCAACCATGACAGGGAAATTTACATCAATCTGATCAACATACAAAATAATTATTTTAGAGAGTCACTTCTCAGCCATGTTGCCATAGACTGTATAAAACTGGACGCAGTCTCTGTTCACCCACCCACCTGCTCACCCACAGATTTTTGAAGAGTGGTTGTGATGCTCAGTGTGGTGGCGGTGGACTTAAGACAGGCTGAATGATGCCTGTTTGGTCAAACAAGCCATCTGTCAATCAAAGTGGCTGTGCTCTTAATTCTGCATAACTTTAAGCCTTAATGTCATTTGAACAGGTAAGTTCTATAAAAATTCACCCACAGTACAGCTGTCATGAACGGGGAAATCAGGTTTTATACTTGGCTGTAAACTAATTTTGGAGCTCTTCTACAGCTCATGCGGTAGCTGCCAGATTTGCACCATATGCAAGTTCTGAACTATCTTCCAGGTTCATGAACTAACTAACAAAACAGTTCACACAAAAAAAACACAAAATTATATCCATGAGTAAAAAGAAGAATTTCATATTGCAGATTTCCAAGTCCTGCTAAATCAGCAGTTAGAAGATCCAATTCTGACTAAATCAAGATACTGTACTACTGAAACATCGAGGTCAAATTTTGAGATTTGACATTGTGCAGGCTGAGAGGCTGCAGAAAGGCTCTGCTACATTCAGATGCATGGATGAATATAGAAGAGCACTGTGCTCTTATATTCATCCATGCATGTTATGCGTTATTCATGTAATGTTATGCATTATGAAAATATGAGCTTGTACAGTAAGTGATGTGCTGTCTGGTACAGTAAAGAGGATAATTGTCTTGACAGCTACCTGCATACTCTTAAGTATAATTGCATAATTATTGAGTGGCTGCTTTGACTGACAGATGGGTGCAGTTACAGGCCACTTGTTTGAGCATCCAGGTCTCATCCACCCCACCTCAGCTCCACCCACGCTTCACCTCATTTTTAGATTACCTGAGCAGGACTGCCAAGATGGTGACCATCAGAGCCGCCACAGTGCAGGTTTTATACTACGTGTATGATCTACATGTACATCCACATGTACTATACTTGCTGACTTGCGGCTGCTAATTTCACACCACATCACTTTGTTTGAGAAGTTATTGCAAAATAAGTTCAAGTACAATGTTAGTTGAGGGTACTGTATGTGTACGTCTATATATCAGAGAGGCAGTGACAGCATGAGCCAGAATATCTTAACTCTGTGAATTAAAGGTTTATCTCAACCAAAGTAGAGTTTGTGATTGTTGGAACTGTGAAAAGACAAACCTAGAGCTAACAAAGCAGTCAAGTTTTAGTTCAGTAACAGAAGAGAAGAGAAACTGAATTCAGAAGATGAAAACAGGTGCAAGAATATTACATTTCTTGATATGTTGTTTAAATATTAAATATTGCTTGTGTAACATAGAAAACTGGAAGTGAAGCCAACACGGAAGTGTCTTAAACCTGCATTCTTTCTAATAGCCAGCAGGGGCAGCACCATTGGCTGCAAAACATAGTCAGACTGTATTGAGCTTTATGGAGAAATTAAACAACTTCTCATTTGATTTATGACCTCGGTAAAAGGTTTACTTATTAGTTTATGTCTCATTCTCTAGTTTCAAGTCTTCTTCCACATAGCATGATGTTTATTTAGTTACTCTAAATGATACCATAGATGATAAACCAGGGTATGCTTTAAGATATGGCTCTTGTCCAAATATGGCCATTTCTGGCTGTGAAAAATAAAGATGGCAATGTCTATGAATCCAAACTCAAGGCTTCAAAACGGTTATCCACAAACCAGTGTGTGACAACATGGTATTATGCATCACAGCGGGCCAAAGCTAGCCAATCAGTAGTTACTTCTGCAAAACAGTACGCAGACATCTTTGACATAATGTCAAAACTTTTATTTCTTTACATTCTGCTGATCATTTTACTGGATATTTGAATGTTTTCAGGTAAAGTTTTATACATAGCACCTTTAAAGTTTAAATTGTTTCATATTAGGGCATTATCATTCAAGTGTTTTTCCCACTGTGGACAGAGGCAGACTATATGACAGCTGTCAAAAATGTTAGAAAATCTGGGATTGCCACAAATTCACACAAAATCACTTATATGTGACATTAAAGCATGGATCTGTTCATACCCGTGCATCTTCAATGTGAATGTGTTGTCTTTCCTCTTTCTATACATAATGAACACACACACACACACACACACACTGTACATAATGTATATAAGTGAAGAGTTTGGAGTTGTAAGAAGCTAGACACTGGTGATGGAGTTCAGGTGTTTGTGCAAAGTTGAGCTAAACCTTTCTCTATTGGTTACTTGATTCAAAGAAATGAAGCTGAAATCTCTCATCTACTCTCTGTCCTGGAATGAAAGCAAACATTTCCCTGATTTCACTCAATCTTGGCTTCATCAATAGCTTTTTACCTTGATTTTTGAAACATCGTTCATATCACAATATACAGACATATTACAACATTTCACCACAGCTGCTGGTCAAATGAATTCTCTTGATGGTTTATTCATTATGAATACAGTAAGAAACAGCTGTTTCATGTAGCATAGTAAGTTCAGTTAAATCTTGTGGCGGCCACGTGCCTGCAGGGATTCACTGATCTCACAGTTTTTATTTATAACACTGATGTTGACTGTCTAGTTATGCATTAAGCAATCACTTTGACCCCTCCCTTTGTGGCTGGGCAAAGTCTAAGCTCAAATACTTCATTTGGTGTGGCTCTATGAATATGGTTCCTAATGGACAGGTTAAAATTCTAATTATTAAGAGTCAGAACTAATAATTCAGAACTAATTATCACTGTTATTTCATCATTCAGTTTCTAATTATTGATTTGTAATACAAAGTACAAAGCAGGTTGATAGACAATAAATGTCCATCAGGATATCTTTGCAAATCATTTCAGACAATAATAACAGAAGAACTACAATAAATTCTATATTTGTATGCTCAAATGAGAGACTGTGTCATCTGAGCATACAAGCTGTTTTGAGTTTGAAATCCTGAGGTCAGAGGGTGACCTGTGGAAAGTACAGGTATTACTCAGACTATTGTGCTGTTCAAACAGAACTGGCTTATCAAGTTGTATTCACGCAGATTTTTTCTGAAGGATAGGAAGACGAAGCCTTTGTTCCACTTTAAATAACAACAGCAGCAACAGTCCATGGGCCAACAGCAAAGAACAATAAAACACAGTATCTAGACAAACTCCAAAGCACAGCCAGAACCCAACTCCTAACCATACTGCTGCTGCTGCTGCTTCAGGACCACACGTTTGAATGTAACCTGAAAGACATGAGCACAGGTGCCCAGCACCTGAGCTACAGTACAGTATTAAATGTTCCATCAGTCACCTGATGTTCTCTTACTTTCAGACTGCTCAGCTGCGACCTGCCTCTTCTTCCTCATTGACCGGTAAAAGCGTGAGTTCCTCCGGATGGGCTCTCGGCTAAAACCAACTTTGGAGTCATCCTCCTCATCTTCCTCCTCGTGACTGGGTTGCACTGTGGCTGTCAGGTGCTTCTCTGGGGGTTCCTGTGGCTTCTGCCCCCACTTACCCCTGAACAGGGCAGCCACAGACATGATGGTGAAAAAGTCCTGTTTTTTTTTTAAGTCAGTTTATGAATGTTCTGCTAATTAATGAATTACAATTAGCCAGAGTCCAGGAGCAAATCCATGTCTAGAAATGAAAAGTTCTTCTGACAAATAAATCCCAAGAATAACTTCAGTACAAACTTCAGTACTAAACAACAACGAATCAGAGAATAGAGCAGCGGTTCCTGGGGCCTCTCTCCGTCCTATCAGAGGGACAGCAGTGTTGTTAGCTACGTCGGCAGCCTGTGGAACCAGGAAAGTCACTTCGCTTATTTCTGCCTAAGCTGTAATTATTGTATTTATGACTCTCTCTCTCTCTCTCTCTCTCTCTCTCTCTCTCTCTCTCTCTCTGTCTCTCTCTCTCTCTCTCTCTCTCTCTCTCTTTCTCTCTCTCTCTCTCTCTCTCTCTCTCTCTTTCTCTCTCCTGCTCTATGTCCCTCCTCTGTTTGGCTCCCTCCCTCCGTCCCTCTCTCTACACCACCCCGTTACGTGCTGACATTCCTGAACTCAACCTGGCCTTACCAGCCTCCCCGTCTCTGCTTGAAAACTCTCTCTGTTGTGGAACCTGAAAAGCCACTTGCTGACAAGCTTCTGTCTGTTCAATTCTCTCTCTCTCTCAGACTTTTTCAGAACCATAAAGTAAATCTGTCATAGTCTCTATGATCAGGGCTTCTTATTGAGAGAAAAGATCAATTATTCACATTTAAGTCAAGAACAAATTACAAAGTACAGCATGCATTTTGCAGGTGTGTTATTTCCTTGTGTAAAACTGTGTATGTAAAACGGGTGTAATGTTTCTGGCCATGTTGAGCCAAGGCCCCATACAGTATTTTTATCTCTAGTCAGCTGACAAGGAGAGTTTAAAGTTCACTTTCTCTTTCTTTCACCGCAGCAATAAGCCTGTTTGTACTGCCTTCCAACAATACTGAGTTCTGAAATCAAAATACCAAACTACACATCCAGAGACACTGAGAACATTTCCTGCACTGTTGTCCAGGAGAATATTTAGTTTGTCTCTATTCATGCAGGAGTGGGGTGACACATATACTGTGATTCTATATTTATGATTTTCTTGAATTACCCTTAAATGCATAATGCATTTACCTCTTATACTTTAACCTACAGTTTTCCCCTTCCCTCTTCAAGGATAAGATTAGTAATATTCTATATTTTTTTTCATACCATTCATCCACGTCTCTTTCTGCAGTAACGTCTTCTGGCTCCTCCTGGTGGATGATCCTGAGGATCCTGAGAACTTTCAAGCCATCTCTGTTTACGGTAATGAAGGAACATGGTGTGGCTGACAACAATTGAGCTCTGTGGTACAGAAGAATAAGACATATCAGGCTTTACTGACACACACAATACTTGTTAGCAGGATCACTTCATTGTTGTTTTGTTTTTTTTATGGGATTTATTCACAGTTATAAAAATCTTGAATGTCCTTTAACTATGTTTGAAGCTGTTAAAGTCATGTTATTTTACTCTGACTGTATCAGACACTACATATTGTGTATCATGTTTTTCAGTGATCTTATTCTATGTGTCTTGTTTATCATTTTAGGCATGTTTCATGTTTCTCCACCAGACATACAGTGTCATTCAACATTTTCATATTAAAGTATGGAAAAATATAAGTTTGAAAGACAAACAAACTTGGTTTCCTGATACTGTGTGCATCCACCTCAGCTAAAAGGTTAGCAGACATGCTAAACATAACTGTCATAGCAAATGAATGAATTAATGGCACAGAAAAACACTTCAAAGGGCCTAAGAAAAAAGGGACATGTTGGTATTGGACATTCTGGGAATGGGAACAGTTTGGAGAGTGGTGCTGCATTCTTTAAATTCCCAGGCGCATTTATGCAGAATTTACACTGGTTTGTACACTGACCTGCAGCTTTTGTAAAGCCTATTTTTGTATTTTATCGAAATGGATAAAACGAACAGCACGGAACAGCGAACAGCATGGAAGCAGCAGTCTGAGCTATTTTAATTTGTCTCTTCTCCTTCTTCTTCAAACACCTGTGGTAGTGCAGTAAGAGGCCTGTCAGAGCTTGCTTGATTTTGGCATTGTTCAGTATGATCAGTCTTTCCAGTCATTTGTGTTTTCTCCATCTCAGGCTCATGTTAATGTTGTAACACATCATGTGGTGAGTAATGAAGGTGAATGAAAGAACATAAACAGGGCGACGGCACAGGATATATTATAATATATTCAGCAGTGAGAAAGTGCAGACCTTTGCATCAAGCTCTTCAACACAAAGAGAAGACTAAATACAATTAAATAAATAATATGATTAAAGTACAATATGGCCTGATTGTGTATGATACTCCTCGATATAAGAAAAAGTTTACAAGGTTTCAGATCTTCTACCTTATTCAACTTTCTGGTTGGCAGCTACACAGAGTCAAAGCAACAAACACACATTCCTGCCTACCTGCTACATTTTCACTCCTTCACCTTTTCAATTCACATCCAGGTGTTACATATTTTGTGTTTGTTCAGTGGCTAGCCTGACAATGGAAGCTCTTCACACTACTGGACCAACGCACAGACACACTAACAGCAGACCATAGAACTTATTTTAACTTGCTGGAAAGTGAATTTGACCAAGTCTGTTACAATGGAGGATTATAGTTACTTGAGTCAGCATGTCAGGTGAGCGACAAAATGTTAGCTCTGTAAGCTCTGTAAGTCATCAACCTAGAAGGCTGGAGCATCAAACTGCACATCCTGGATCTGACAGAATCTACCAATGGCCCTTCAAAAAAAAAAATCTGGTCTGGTGTGTGAGGTTTTCAAGTGGGAGGGGCTCCCTTCTCCACCTGACATTAATAGAGCCCACCTCTCAACTACAGCTACACCGGCCCCTGAGACAGCTGGTCATTCTTCATTTACACCATTACCGGATAGAAGATCTTCTGGTCCGTTCAGGCCCAGTGGAGAGGGAAACTGGATTACCACGGACAGCCCCTCCACACTTTGGAGGATTTGGAGGGTTAAATGTGGAAGAATAATTTTATGTGTAAATGTGATTAATAAAGTTTCTAAATAAATTATATAGGTGCATATATTGGTACATAATATAGTGGTACATATAGGTGCATATATAGCTGAACATAAGTACATAAGCATAAGTACATATATGGGTACATATACAGATGAGCATATATAACCCTGTATGTATGTGTACATATATGTGCATATAATATATGAAAACAGCCAATTTTATGTATGTAGCATATATTTGAAACCTATATCAAAACCTATATTAAAACGTATATGTTTATATAGGTTCTTTCTGTGTGGGGTCACTCTGTAAACCAGGACAGATTCAGTGTTACTCATAAGACAGATATATGGAAATACTAAAGTACAAGTACAACTAACTAAAGCTCAGTCTAGTCCTAATATATGGGACTACAAACCTGCTTTTCTGATGTGGCTTAAGAGTCTAGCAGTGTCTCTCTGTGGTGGGTCTGGCAGACATCATCTCTTGTTGCAGGTAACAGTTACAGGTTACACCAAGTTCCTCAAATGTGTAGTTATGGCAACAGCTGAAACTGAAAAAAGTCACATTTTTCAACAATATGAGATTTTTATTTATAATCTGTGGACGGCACACGCCAGTCTTAACTTTAATCCTTATTATGATTTGAACAGGTGAGTTCTATAAAAAATTCACTGAAACATGGCATTTTAACTACAGACAGTATAAAACAAACATGGTGTAGTTATAGAGATTGGTGCAGTATTGGCTGCTCTCCATCTTGTGGCCACAGGAGGAACATCTGCGTCTGTTCCCAGGCAGCCAGGAAGTTGCTTGGTTTGGACATTTAGCCTTCACAATAAAAGCCTAAACGCGTTTCTTAAATTATCAAGCCGACGAACAAAATATAGATTCTAAAGACATGGTACTACACAGAAATAAAAAACATATATAACGGTTTCGTACTTAATACGCTTGGCGATGTGCATTGGAAAGGGTATGAAAGTTTTGCAACCATCCACACTTTTTAGTTGTATATATTTATTTCTTAATAAACGGTGGACAGACAGACACTGTTGGTTCAGTTAACAGTGGAAGCGTTTAGTGCTGCCTTCGGTGATCAGCTGACTCACGAGGCGCCTCATACTTTTATTCTCGAAAGACGGAAAGACGGATATCTGGCCGGATGTGTTGTTGAAGAGGTCCGGGGTGACACAGAGTCACTGCTGTGTGTGTGGATAAAAGTCGATAAAATGGCTGGCAGCAGGCTGGAGAGGTTTGGCACTGTGTTCACCCGGTAAGACAGCGGCATGTTACACTGTGTGGGATGGAAGTGTTCGGCAGCTAGGCAGTTTACACTGAATATGAACGATAGTTAGCCATGTCATGCTGAAGGGTTACATTAACACTTCATTCGGAACGTTTCAGAATATGTTGGCGAATTGAAATTATGTGACGCCATACAGGGTACTGTTTGACTGACAGTACAAAGAGCGGGAGTTTTTACTGTTATGAACGTAATGTTCGTCAGACCTCAGCTCACCTGCAGCAGCGCTCTGTCATTATCTGACGTCAGTCTATGGCAGCACGTTAGCGTTAATGTTTCTCAGCCAACACCGATTGTAACGTTAAATAACAAAGACACGCGTTGTGAAATGTTTCAATCAAAGCCACAACAAAGATGAAAAATGAATTTTCATGTTTCAAGAGCGTGACCTAACATACAGTGACGTCATAAGCATGCGACCCATGCATGCTGAGGTCCTGGGTTGCGGCAGAGGTTAAAGTGTGGAGGGAAAAACTATCCGACCGCAACCAGAAACAGTCCATAACAGAGACGCTCCACTGAGCAGTCACCTCCTGGGGAGCCCAGCAGCAGATCCTGAGTCTGTTGACTCAAATGGGAGAAGTGAACATGAGATCAGATCATGAGTAGTCACAGATCTCCTCAACATTGTGACACTGGCATGTTTCTTAACTTTGTTAGAGACCTAGAGATCAACACACAGATCTCTTTTCTCTGTTGGTGTTAAATTGTTGGTCCAAAGATGATCCATAACAACTGAACTACCTCTGACACAAAACAAAATGCTTTCAAGGATCCACAAAAATCAGGAGGTCTTTGAGCTTAAACTTGGTCATGCAGTCAGCTTATCCTGGACCTGCTGTGGATCCCCCTACTTGGCTTTAATTTCATTATTATTTATCTGTGTGTACATGTTTGATTTAAAATGAATGACATTGCCGTCAGTCAACAATTGTGTCATGGTGTGATCAACAGGGTTCGAGATCTGATGCACTCCGGCGTCATAAAGCCGACAGAGAAACCCATCTGGTATGACGTATACAGAGCTTTTCCACCTAAGAGGGACCCACTTTATGTGAAGCCACAGTCCAGAACCTTCACATGCAAGAAACAGGAGGCTGTGCCTGAGATCTTCTACAGAGAGGACGAAGTCAGAGCGTAAGTCAAGTACTCCCAGTGTGATGATTCTTTCTTATCTCAGTATTTTAGTATTCTCATCTGGATTTACAAATTGATAGAAATCAGCTGTTAGCATGAAAAGTTGTAGATGTTTTTCATGCTTCACTCACACACAGCTATCTGCTTTACAGGAAGTTCTATGAGCAGTATGGGACAGGTGCTCGACTTTTTGATCTGTCCAAATCAAACTTTGTTTCCACATGTCAGAGGTATGTTTTTCCCCTCTGTTAAAAATGGTTTGACAGTGTTTTATGAAAATATGTTGTGTGATATGATGACAGGATTCAAACTTAAAGTGAGATCTAAAAGTTCTTTATGGTTTTGTCATGCTAGAAGAGTGATTGCTCAGCACACACAAGCGTATGACTAAAACAAACACTGCCTTACTCACAAAGAACATTAAACATATTCCCATGCAAAAGTTACTACATTTTCTTATTCTCTCACGTGAATCCTGCAGGTTTGTGGACAAGTACTCAGCGTTAAAGAGCAACAGTGAGCTGGATGACTCAGCTCTGTTTGAGGAGACTGGCAAAGTTTTACTCGCAGAAGGCGTCATACTGAGAAAGAGAGGCGCTCCTCCTGTAAGTAGAAGTACTTGGGCTGCCACCTACACACTGATTTCAATCATCAGTCAAGGAGTTGCTGATTCCAACCTCATGTTGTCAGTGAATTCATCAGCTCCATTATTGTACACTTAAAATGTACACTCAGGAATAATTTTTCAAAGCTTCATCTCAAGTCAGCTAAACTGCAAAACTAACTATGACAGGCATCCACCAACCTCCATCACATCCATACATATTCCAAAATACTACGCCTATAAATGGCAAAATCTCTCCCTGAATGCACATGAATTGTAAATGGCTGACTGAAATGGCTGGGTTTATATCATGGCTATAGGAATTTTTGTCTGGACATGATGCATGTGTTACCAATTTTCATACATGTAAGCAAAAACTACTGCGTGGGCTGTTTTCTTGAAATTTAGTTTAAAGTGACTAGCATCTGAACCCTAAGTGGCTCTGATAGACGTGTGTGTGTGTGTGAATGTGACATAGTTAAGTGATTTATTTACTGTTAGGAAAAGACTAATATTTCTGGAAAGTAAGTTAAAAAAAAATAAGCAAATTGTTAGCTCTGACCACATGATCACATGAACAGTACTGCTCTCATCCTGCAGGTGTCAGCACAGTCCAGGGATCCAGTGCTTCAGCTGAAGCTAACAGACATGATGGCAGAGCTGCAGTCACACACACCATAGACCTCAGGGGTTCAAGGAGAGCTTGATGAGCTGCAGATTCTCCAGAGCAGACACGTTGTTTGACTGGACGTGACGGTCATCTGTAGAGAACATGACTGTCCAAGATCTCCAACCAACCAACATCAGGAACTGCTCTCTGGACTGTTTGCATTTCAGCTTCATGTTCCCGAGGCTGATGTCACTTACATAGAAATTCCCATAGTGCACTGCATTGCCAGCAGGCTTTTGTCATCTAAGGATGAAAAGAGCTAGAAACCCTGAGTCAAATAATAGCTCAAATAGCTGGAAATAGCCCATAAGCATATTTACTGGAAGTGGAAGGAAATGTGAAAATAAAGTGATTTTTTTTTTTTTTATGATTGATTGTTTGTTCTGTTTTTATGATTGTGTTTGTTTTTATTATGAATGACTCGTGTGGAGTGTGCAGCATGGACTGCTCTGTATTTTCTTTAAAATGACATTAGTGAACATTTTGATATATTTTAAGGGTCCTTTAATAATTTTCATAGATAACATTCTAGAGTCCTTTTGCAAATTTTACCTTCATATGTTTCAGTGACAGCGTCTAGAATTTATGTCCAACTTTGTTTTACTCAGAACATTTGGCTGCAAAACCTCAATCTTAGTTCAGTTCACTTATTTAATGCCAAATCATAACAGAAGTTATCTCATGACACTTTCCATATAGAGCAGGTTGAGACCATGTTCTTTATAATATTTTATACAGAGACGGCAATTTCCACCATGAGCAAGCACTTGAGAAAAGTTTTTTTGCTGTGATCTCAATAGCCTGGATGTCACTGTAAATCCCTCCCCTCTTTCCTGTCCCAATATATCGTATGAAGCATAGAATAACATTCTACTTTGACCAATACACTCCAAATATGTACTACTATGTGTACTGACATAAGATTATCCAGTATGGTGTACAGTTTTTATGTTTTTTCGTGCACAGTTAAGGCTTTCATAATGACATTCGAGGCAGTTATCAATGGTTGACAGAGCAGAACACTTTGAAGCTGTAGCAACACCTGTAAAACAAAATTCAAGTCCTTTACATAAAGCCAACTTACACATCTTACATAGACATCACAGAACTTATGCGTTGTACATTTCTGCACCCTTTACTAAAGCACTAGTGTCTCGCAACAGAAAATGCGTTTTCTTTAAGTGCCCACATCGTCACATGTCACTACCATTAAGACATCCAGGATATGAAATGTATTGCTCTCAGATCTTAGACGTCCCGCATGAGTCTGTGATAATAGATAGTAGTTCAACTCTGTCCACAGGTTGTCTTTTTAAATAGAAGGTACTTCTAAAATCATTTGAAACATTTATGGCCCCACAAAGTAAAACTAAATATTACTTCAAACATGAAGCAGCCTTTTCAAACTGAACCTTTGAAGGAAAATATAAATTGTGGGTACATGATTGTTCCATTACATAAAAATAAAGCTTAGTGACCATGCACTGACTGATTTATATTAATGTATATACAAGTGTCAGAAATCAAATTGTTATCCTACACGAAGAGGGACTTTCTCAGCATCGAATCATAGCTCGACTTATGGTTTCTAAGGGCGCAGTGAATGGAACTCTACAACGTTTGCAGAAACTGTATTAGATGTATCCAGAGCATGATCAGGCAGATCAAAAGTGACCACACCATAGCAGATCAGGAGGCAGTCTTTTAGTGGTCTCAGAGGATGAGCAGCAAAGCCTCATCACTCATTTACCTTCATTTTTATTACTTCAACGAGTATAATGTGGAGATGAATGCAGAAAAAGTCTGAAAGGGACAACTTTGAAACTGATGTAGTAGCTTTAAAGGTACACTGTATATTGTAATGTTTAATATAAAAACATTCAAAATGTTTGCATTAGTGCAACACAGCTGCAGTTATATGATATGAATATTTGCTTCTGATCAGTTTTGCTTGGTAACCTAAGGAGCTTTGTCTTTGCAGGAGCACTTACTAGTTGGGAGGTCCAGTCCAAGAAGAGCCAGAGGGATCTTCAATAGCTCCTGACCAGAAAGCAGGAACATAATTATATAACTTTTCTTACTAATTTTTTTTGTTTGTTTTTATTATTTGCACATTAATATGGATGCTGGTCCATTGTAGTTTTATTAATTTAAGTAAATTAAGTTATTTATTTTTTACTCTTTTGGATTGGTGGGAAAGCTTTTTTATATTATGTCACCTTGTTTTCAAAGTTTACATTAAACATTTTTCAGGAACATGCTGCATCTGTTGCATTTATTAATGTACTGAAGCCTGTTTTCCTCTTAAATTGTAACAGACTGTTGCATCACCACAGATAATCTGAAAAGGTTAAGGGTCTCTACCTCAGAGGGCCCCAAATGGCATCTTGCATAGGGCCCCCAAACAGCTAGATACGTCCCTGACCGGTTTCTGTGACAAGTATTTCCTTTGCATGCACAAACATCTTGTGCAGTGTATTTAGCTGAACTTCTATAGGACTGTATTATTATATATTATATAAGATCGTACTTATAGGCATAGTGATGCTATGCCTAGCATAGTGATGCTAGACGTTAAATGCTAACATTAGCATGGCAACATGACAAGGCTAGCAGGCTAATACTTAAACAGAATATTTACAATGTTTGCCATTTAGTTTAACTGGTAAATGGTAAATGGACTGTACTTCTAAATGGACTGTACAGTATATCTCGTTTCTAGTCTTCTGACCACTCGAAGCTCTTTTACACTACATTTTACAGTACATCTCATTCACCCATTCACGCATGTTCACACACTGATGGCACAGCCTTCGGGAGCAATTTGGGGTTCAGTATCTTGCCCAAGGACACTTCAACATGCAGACTGGAGGAGCCGGGGATCGAACAACCCGCTTGATAGAGGTTGGGTTACCATAGTAACATTTGCTAATTAGCACTACACTAAACACTAAGTAACAACATTAATTTAGAAGGTATTTCATCATAAACTTATCTTTTCCCCTACTGTGATTCTAACTTTGCCATCTCTGTCTCCCATGCCCCATGTAGCCATTCAGACCAACAATCCAACTCCAAGCTCGAAGTAGCTCAGGGCAGAGTTGTCACTTCCTGTCAACAGTCTGGTTCCACTTCAAAGACAAAAGAGCTCAGCCAGACACCTGTTGCATTTAGACAGCTAGATAGAGAGATTGAGAGATAGAGATGCACAGCAGCAGTAAATCATGAACTAACTATAATCTGTAATGGAGATATGGTAACAATAATGACAGTAATAATATATGTAGAGGACGCTGTGCAGGACCACACGGTCCTTTAGCCGCATAACTAAGGGATGACCTGAGCCAGCCCTAACCTAGCAGGCCACAGTTTGTAACAAGAGGTGAGAGATGGCATGCAGCCACAGCTGTGATAAGGACATAGCCTTGGTAAATGGTGAACTGCCAATGCAAAAAGACATTGTGGTATGCAATCTTTGTTCACTTTGTTTGTGGTAATGGTCCACAGGTAAGATTCAGTGGTAGTTATGCTTCTCTGAAAATGGTTTTGGTCAAACTTGCATGTTTTGAATTCTCACGTTTTCTTTAAGGTGACAGAAATGTAACAAACACTTCAACACCTATAATGCTGCCTCTTTCTTCTTGTCTTCTAATGTTTGTAATGTTTTCAGCGTGGCCACAAAGTGTCATGTTTTGTCTTCATTTAGAAGTTATGATGAGTTCAACATGGCGTTCACCACAACTTGACATGAACACATGGACCTTCATAGACTCTCTCTCTCTTCACTGTGTTAATTTAAACCCAGTCAGTCAAATCACTTGGATCCCCCTGTCTGTTGGTTTCCATGGATACTGTTTTTTTCTTTTTTCTGCTTAACATGAACCTCTTACTAGACCAGCCGCTGAAAAGTAATTAAAAGTACTTAAATACTCTACTTAAGTATAATTTTGAGGTTACTGTACTCGTAACTGTTCTATCTCCTCTTTTGCCACTTGCATAGTATTATAATGTAACTCTTTAAAGGGGTCATTTGATCCATTTTGCTGATATTGAATTGCTGCAAATGCAGAATGTTTACTTGCAGTCATGTGACCATGCACAGTAAAGGAGTTATGAAAACAGTGGATGTATAAAACAAGCTTCATATGTTAGCTCAGTGTTAGCCTTGTGTTACAAATAGCTTTATGTGAGCTTTGTTTCTCTAATTTATTGTCAGATAGGACAAGTGTTATGGACTCACTGACATGTAGAGTTTGTCCTTATCTGACTATGTTTGTGTTGTAAATATAAACCTCACAGGCATTTCTCTGTTTATCATTGAATCTCTCATTTTACTGGAGTTAGCATTCTGTCTGTAGTCTGAGCTTTATGCAAAATGGAGGAACTTTATTGATGAGACACATTCAGACTTCACTTCTTTGTACAAAGCTCAAAAGTCAAAGTATGGGTTCATTGTTAAGATCATTGACTTCTTGTTTTAGTGTTTTAGCAGTCACACAAAGTGAGTGAACTATTAGCTCAGTCACAGTCACTCTCAGAGCTTTAAACTGTTCTCTCTACAGTTTGGTTTATTTTCCTGAGATTTGTACGGAATTCTGCTAGCTAAGATTGTCTGGACTCAATTCCTTTTTCACAGTGCTAATGCATACATTTGCATATTTGATTGAAATGAAGCCAGGTTTGTTTTTAAAAAGAATGTACTGCTTTTAGGTCATTCTGGTAAAAGATTTGTAAGACTGGAATAAAAGGTAGCAGAAAAGAGCAAAACACTGGTGACAAATTTCTGTGAATGTTCTCAGTCATCCAGGTCATGTTTCTTCAACAAAGGTTAAGTCTGGGGCAACTGGACTGATAGTAAATCTGTGAAGACGTTTCCCCTCCCATCCAAGAAGCTTCTTCAGTTCTGACTGACTGGTGGGGAGTCTACGTGTTTATACTACGAAAGCTTGTAGATCCACCCACTGGTGAAAGATCGTCTTTCCTCAGGACCCACAGTTAGTGTGTCAATCCAGACTTTTCACTTATATCTCCATAAACCAATAAATAACTCTATTAATAACTTAGTTTGTTATAGCTACTGGAGTGCATATTTAACAGTAACATGATAAATATGAGCACAAGCTGTTGACATTAAATCCAGAAGAAATACAGTGAACGCAACGTTGGAACAGTTTACACACACAATCTCCCTGAGGGATCTTGTGCAAGTCATCAAGTATCATATTTTACAAAGAAGACTTAAGACAAATGACAGAAGCCATTTGTAGACATGGTCCCTTCCTCTTTGTGGCTCATATTTGGTCCTTTTTCACTCAATGGTCTCAGTCTGATTTCAGCAGCACTTTGGTGAGATGGCATTAATCTAGTTGTGGTCAATGTCTGTTTGAATATCTGGCTCTAAAGATCAGGGCCCTATTTCACAATAACCATCAGTTTGAGATTAAGACCGTACCTACAGGTTAACTTCTATATTTTCCTAACCAGACCTTATTTTAGTGTCAAAGTTTCACCTGTTTCCCCTCTCTTCCCTACACTCCAGGGTTCTGAGGGGGTCCGTAATGCCCAGGTTCTATGGCGGATCCCCTAGTACCAAAACGTCCCCACACCACCGCATCAGACAGAAGGAGTAGTCTAGCTCACTGGCAAGTGTTACAAGTTAGTGCAGATAGCACAATGGTCATCGACCTCATCCAGGACAATGACAAGTCTGTATACAGCAAGCGTCAGGTGAGGCTGGGGAGCATCACACCCGGCACCTGGACAATCAGCACTGGTGCCCCGCAGGCATGTGTGCTCTCCCTACTGATCTTCTCTCTTCACACCAGGGGTGTAACTACACTGGTCCAGTGCAAGGATGGCCATGAACCATACTGATGTCTTTTAACGTTTTATTTCTCTTCCTCTCTCCCTCCCTGATCATCAAACACCAAAGAAATATGAATACAAACAGTTTCAGGTTAATGTTCTAGTGTCCATTGCTCAAACATGTTAACATAGAGAAAGTAATCTCAGATGAAGTCACAGAAACATTTACATAGTTCAATATTAAACAAATAAACACACAAAATAGCTAAGTGAAATATCATTACTGTGTGTGCCTCCTGGACTACATGCAGAATAAATAAATATGTAAGCATAACTTAACGTAACATGACGTGACCACATGTAAGCATTTTTTTTAAAATGTCACATTTTAAGCCTGGCCTATAATAACTTTTATATTTACTTTATTCACCTTTATTTCACCTTATTAACCAATATAACTATAAAACGTTCATGCATAATGGAATCATTTATAAATAATATATAAATTATTATCTATACATATTATATAACAGACAGGAGGTTGAACGGCTGGTCTGCTGGTGTGGTCAGAAGAACCTGGAGCTGAACACACTCAAAACTGTGGAGATGACGGTGGACTTCAAGAGGAGCCTCCCAACCCTGTCGCCCAACACTATAACCAACAACACCGTGTCTGCTGTGGAAACCAAATGAGAACGGGTTGGGGAGACCAACACAGTCAGTACTTCCTGCACCACCTCAGGAAGCTCAACCTTCCCAAGGATGGAGCTGCTGATCCAATTTTATACCACCATCTTTCAATCTGTTCTCTGTTTGTCAGTCACTGTTTGGTTTGGATCAGCCACCAAACAGGACAGAAGGACTACAACAGACAGTCAGGACTGCAGAGAGGATCATCTGTGTCAGTCTGCCCTCCATCCATGACTTATACCTGTCCAGAGTCAGGAAAAGGACAGGACACATCTCTGCAGATCCGTTTAAACTCTTCCCCACTGGAAGGCGCTACAGGACACTGTACACCAAAACAAACAGACATAGGATCAGGTTCTTCCTACAGGCTGTCACTGTGATCAACAGCTATAATCAGACACACAGTGTCACTAACATTACTCTGTGCAATAACCTGAAAATCTGTGCAATACTTCTGGAATAAATCAAATCTGCACCATTGCACTCAGTGTACTGGTTGATGTTGTTGTTTATATACAGTGATAGCCAAAATTATTAGAACACTTGGCATGCTTCAGAGGTTTTCAGGTTTGTTTTTGTTGAATTGGTCATAAAACGAATGAAATATAACAATGTCACCATTATGCTCTATAAACCATAGAACAGAGCCATCATAAGGAGTTTAACTTCACTTTACCTTTACTAAAAAAACAATCTAGTCCTGTGTATTGAGATGCAGTCCAAGCACTGCAAAGTACACTTGATGCACTTACACGATGCCACCAATTCACACCAGAACCAAAAGGGGAGAGGTAGAAAAAAGACTGTGACGAGATCAACGCCACAATGACTAATGGTGCAACAGTGTCTTCTTCAAGAAGTGTGTGTCAGAAACTGGGTGAAGAAGGACTTGTTGGCAGAATAGCAGCTAAAAAAACATTACTGAAAGAGAAACAGATTGAAACACCTGAAATTAGCAAAAGAACACAAGAAATGGATGAAGGAGTGTATGCTGGATGGAGGGAGGGGGAGAGATAAACATGAGTGTCTCCTGCCAACAGTTACCGTGTCTGCCTCCCGAACCCAGAATGATAGTTTGTTCCACAGAAGAGGAGCTTGATAGCTGAAAGCTCTGGCTCCCAATCTACTTTTGGAAACTATAGGAACCACAAAAGACCCAGCATTCTGAGAGCGCAGTGTTCTAGAGGGGTAGTAAGGTACTATGAGTTCTTTTAGGTACGATGGTGTCTGACCATGAAGAGCTTTGTATGTAAGGAGAAGAATTTTAAATTCTATTCTAGATTTAACAGGTAGCCAGTGCAAGGAAGCCAAAATGGGAGAGATGTGATCTCTGATCTTGGTTCCTGTCAGAACACGTGCAGCAGCATTCTGAGTTAGCTGCAAAGTCCTCAGAGACTTATTGGAGCAGCCTGATAACAAAGAGTTACAATAGTCCAGCCTAGAAGTAACAAATGCACGGACTAGTTTTTCTGCATCCGCTTGAGACACGATGCGTCTGATTTTGGTGATGTTACGTTAAGTGGAAGAATGCAGTCCTCGAAATTTGTTTTATGTGGACTTTAAAGGACAAATCCTGATCAAAAACAACTCCAAGATTCTTTACGGTGGAGCTGGAAGCCAGAGTGATCCCGTCTAAGGTAACTAAGTCTTCTAGAAAGAGAGTTTCTGAGGTGTTTAGGTCCAGTTACAAGAACTTCAGTTTTGTCTGAATTTAACATCAGAAAATTGTAGGTTATCCAACTTTTTAATGACAATGGTGTCAAATGCAGCACTAAGATCTAACAGGACAAGTACAGAGATGAGTCCTTTGTCTGATGCCATTAGGAGGTCATTTGTAACTTTGACTAGTGCGGTCTCCGTGCTATGATGCACTCTAAATCCTGACTGAAAATCCTCAAATAAACTGTTCTTATGGAGAAAGTCGCACAGCTGTTTAGCTACAGCTTTGTCAAGTATCTTAGAGAGAAATGGAAGGTTTGATATTGGTCTGTAATTGGCTAAAACCTCTGGGTCTAGAGTGGGCTTTTTAAGAAGAGGTTTAATTACAGCTACTTTCTTGGAAAGAAAGTGAATCAGCATGTTACCCAGTACTGAAGGATTAACACTAGGCACTCATACATTCAAAAAACTTTTTTTTAAGTTCATAAGCAGGATTTCAAATACATAGAACATTTCCATCCATTTGAATTACATAGGCTTAATTTAAATTAACTAATAAACTTATTGTGAAGCAAGTTATAAAATTTATGTAATAGTACTAATAAAGTCAATATGTTTCTACAACACGGTAGCTAGGAGTAACCAGGTTTATGCATTCAATATTAATAAAGCCAATTTGTTTGCCCTAACCCAACAGTGAAAATAAATGCAGTCATATTGATAATTCAGCATTATGATTGATAATTCATATTGATGACTCATAAATGGGTTAGTTATTTTTTTATATACAAAATGATTTATTGAGAAAATAATAAGCAAATGAATTAAAATGACTATTATTTGCAGCAAGAGTTGGATGATTTGTTGCAAGGATTAATCTTCATGTTTTCTTAAGGAATATGAGGTTTCAACACTATGTTTATCTATCCTCCTGTTCCTCTTCATAAGTTTCTTCTTTTACACAGCTGAAGATGAATCTGTCATTTCTTGTGTTTTCACTCATTATGCACTAAATAGAAAATAAGTTCCATCTTTTCCCCCCTATTTCTTAAAATAGAATTGAGAGGCTATTATAATTGAATACATTTTCAGGTTACTTTTGTGTCTATATAATTCATTGTTATTTCTATACAAACATGCTGACATCATTCATTATATTTTGAGGAAATCACTACGTGTTTATAGTAAAACATCATATTTTTGTCTGACTCGTGTAATGAGACTGGAAATATTGAAGATTTCTCGTGAAATCCAGATGTTGTAGAAAGTCCTGAGGACTTGGTTCAGCCTGGGGGTTACAGGAAGTTGGAGCTGCCATATTTAGCTGCTTTGTTGTAGATTCCTTGTAGGTTTCCTGCAGATTTTAGCCTGTGTTGCCAAGTGTTGCAATGGAGCCGAGCTGGAGTACGTTTTTATTTCAAGTAAGTGGCTTTGTACTGTGTTAGTCTCAGGAACCGCACGAACGCTAACGTATCGTTGTAAACGTTAACCGAACGTTTTCTGTTACTTTGTGAAATTAATCAGAGTTAGCTGAGCAAAACAAAGGTGTTAGCGTTAGCCTGCTAGCTAGCTCGGCTGTGTGCTTTGCTGTAGCAAACTGCTAACAGCTTCATCGAACCAGAGACCTCCGGCTGTGTTCGGCTCTGCAGAGAGTCTCTGGGCCACCGCCTTGGTATTGGTTAAGGTGTGTGTTCTCTGGTTCGTAGCAGAGTGTGAGGTTTGTCTCCATTTGTGCAAAATCACCGCGAGGCTTATTTCTGTTGCCTCTGCTGTTGATGCGCGCGCGCTAGCAATTAGCTATTGCTATAGCATGTAGATAGCTTCGGGCTAACGGGCTAGCTAAATAGGGTACTCGTCAGCATCACAGCAAGCCTCGCTATACCACAGATAACCGTTATCCAGGATCAGCAGGCAGCCTGTGTTGTGTTTTCCAAACTCTGCTGATGAAGCGAGACAGCTTGGGTGTTTTACTGCCGTTAGCGTGAACTTCAGCAGACATCCGTCTGTTAACAAGAAGTTAGCTCAAGCTAACACTTTAAATCGAAGGCTACACAGCACGCGGAGAGGAGCGATTAAAGCACCCTTAGGACTCGAATCTTTCCTTTTAAAGCACGCTTAGGACTTGAACCTTTCCTCTTAAGGCACACTTAGGACTTGAACCTTTCCTCTTAAAGCACACATCTGAAATCACGGATCACAGCGGGAATGTAAATCACGTAAAGCTTCAGTCAGCACTGAGCCATCCACCTAGGATGTAAACTTGATCGTGCAGTTGGCCTCTTGTTTAAAAGAAAATTCGTTAGTATGTTCAACTTGTTTGAAGAACTTTTCTAAATGTGTTCACCATGTTTGTATGTTTATGTCGTTACATCATCAGAAGAGTGCAGTTGATGCTTGTGAGTTAGTTCCAGGAGCAGAGAGCTCATGAAAAAATGGCTGTCAAAATGTTCATCTAGTGAACTACAGAGTTTACTGACCTGAAACAGTCCATACTGTGGTCTGTAATGCTGCTGTGGAGTTCTGACTGAAGTCCTGCAGCTGACAGCAGGAAAAAGTCCTAAAGTTAGGAAATTGGACCTTTAGAGTGATCGGATGAAACTGGTATGTCTGCTGTCTGCCTTTTTAACATGGTGTCTATGAGACTGTGGGTTGGTGTTGCTGGCGCATCAGTGCGTCTCCTGCGAAAACTATAAGTCTCTAAGAGCTTTAGCAGGTGAATGTGAGTAAGACAACACATTTTCCTACTTTTTATGTATAAATTATTTCAGTAGAGTGACATTTGTGGCCTCAGGAGCAGTTTACAAATTTATTTTTTGACAAATTTTTCTCCCCCTCTCCACTCTAGCTATGATGTCACATACTCTAGACTCTCCATAATGTAACATTGGGGGGATTTTTTTGCCATGTTTTTGCCAAATAATTTGAAAACCATTTGCTGATGTCTTAGAAAAGATATAGCACACTTCTCATGGCTGAGCCGGTCAATTTGACACCTTTTTTGTTTATGTGAGACCAATACTGTGGGAGGAGTAGCGCACCAAAAAAAAAAAAAGAAGAATCAGAACTAGAAAAATTTCTAAAGAAATTCTGAGTGTGCCTGACTCTGGCCCCATCAGTCCCATGCATTAAATAGCTGTCAGCGTTTGTGTGCATGCTTGTCTGTTTTATAAAGAGAGAGTTTTACAAAGTCTTATTTTGAAGGGGCTCTTATTTTGGAGACAAAGACTTTTGTCTTGTCTCTGTGTTTGTGTGTGTGTGTGTGTCTGTCTGTCTGTCTGTCTGTCTGTCTGTCTGTGAGAGAGAAGGATAAAATGGCCAACATTCAAACTCTACTATTGACAGTCATTATTATTAATAAAGTTAATCACAGTGAGGCTTGGGAGGGGCAGGCTTTGGTTGCCAAGCAACCCAGGGCCAGGTGGAGCCCACCAATCAGAGCAGAGCAGTCAACCACAGTGGCTCCTGTGACATTTGACACCACTGAGAGAGAGAAAAACGTCTTAGTACCCCTCGAACAAAAAGAGTTTTTGGCCAAATCTTAGATTCTATCACTGAACTGGCTTCACTGTGAGCATCCTGAGCTCTTCCTGAATGTCTACAGCTCTTTCTGAATGTCTTTTAGAGCGATGAAAAAAACTGGTACCTCTGCTTTCCTCCAGAAATGTTCCTGCCTTTTTAACTAGAGGCTGTGGATGGATGTTGTTGGCGCACCTTTGTGTCCCACACCAGAACCATTGTGACAGCTTCAGCACTGTTATCACTGCAACCACCACAAATTTTTCCTACATTTCTATGTATAAATTATTTCTGTAGAGTAAAATATGTGGCCTCAGTTTTGCCCAGTTTACAAATTAATTTTTAGACAGTTTTTTCTCTCCTTCTCCACTCTAGCGATGATGTCACCAACTGTAGCTCACAAACATTAGTGTATTAGCAGTAATACACACCCATTCATTCTTTGACGTGGTTTTTGGCGATTTTTAGGCAAACCGTTTGGTGAAGCGCTTAGAGAAGTCATAGTCGATTCCCGGCCAAGCCGCACGTTTTGACACCTCTTTCTGTGTATGTGCGACAAAAACCGTGGGAGGAGTAGCATGCCAAAAAACGGACGTAAGAAAAACAAGAAAAATTTCTAAAGAAATTTTGAGTGTGCCTGACTCTGGCCCCGTTGCCCCAATACATTGTTGACACTGCTCAGCAAATTCAGTATTAATTTGCTGTGTCATCATTGCCTTTTTAATGGGCTCTTATTTTGAAGGGACTCTTATTTTGAAAGACTTTTGTCTTGTCTGTTTATGTGTGCATGCTTGTGTGGTCTTGTGTCAGTTAATGAAAGTGTTTTACAAAGTCTTTTATTTTGAAGGGACTCTTATTTTGAAAGACTTTTGTCTTGTCTGTGTGTGTGTGTGTCTGCAAACCGTATTTCCAGTCATTGAACCAGCTTCACTTTTAGCATCTTGATCTGTTCTGATCTGATCTGGTCAAGAAATGTGACCTGTTAGAGCGATACAAAGAAACGTTAATTCTGCTTTCCTCCAGAAATTTTCCCGCCTTTTTAACATGGCAGTCTATGGGGCTGTGGATGGGTGTTGCTAGCGCATCTTTGTGTCTTACGCCAGAACCATAAGTGTGACAGCTTCAGCAGTGTTATCACTGTGACCACCACAAAATTTTCCTACGTTTCTATGTATAATTTATTTCTGTAGAGTGAAATTTGTGGCCTTAAGAGCAGTTTACAAATAAATTTTTTGACAGTTTTTTCTCTCCTTCTCCACTCTAGCGATGATGTCACCAACTGTAGCTCGCGAAGATTCTACCAATACACGCCCATTCATTTTTTGGCGTGGTTTTTGGCTTTTTTTAGGCGAAACACCCAGAAAAGTCATTGCATACCGATCCCGGCCGTGCCGGTCATTTTGACACCTTTTTTGTGTATGTGTGACAAAAACTGCCTGCTTGCACCAGGGATCTGAGGGAAACGCTATTTCAGTTCTCTGTATGTACTGTACACATACTGTAGCAGCATTGACAATAAAGTTGACTTAACAAGTGAGAATTATAGAATATTGTGAAATATTTTATGAATTTGTAGGATATTATAACATAACATATTATAACAACATGAGTATTATATTAAAAACAGTGAAAACTGCCCAAACTCTGCTCCCTCTGGCCTGGGAGTGCAGGCATGAGGTTGCCAAACAACGAGCGCTGTCTGCCGGGCCCTAATTAGAGTAGCGTGTGTGTGTCAGAGTGACAGAGGGAGAGACGCAGACCGAGAGTAAACAGCTGGAAACGCTGAACGTACCTGACAGAGAAAGTCAGCCAAACCGTTGTAATTATCATCAAACCGACTTCACCAGCAGTATTACGAGGCTTTCCTGATCATGTAGGTAATTTCTTTTTATGTGACTTCCGGTACAGAAAGGACTTCTTTCTCTTGATAGGGAAACTGGTTTGTCTGCTTCCCTGCAGAAAAAACCCTCCTTTTTAACATGAGGGTTAATGGTAGTGCAGCAGGGACTAGCTGGTGCTTTTCAGCTCACAGCGCAAAAATGGCTAATAGTTTAAGATCTTGTGTACAGGTAGTAATTTGAATGAAGTCTGTAGTACAAAGTATGCAGTCGTAGTTGTTTAAAGTATAGTGGGTCTGTTGAGAGATTTGCAATTGCATTCTTATGGGGGAAAATTTGGAGAAAATGTTAAATGATTTGTACAGTATGAATAGTAGAGATTTGTAAAGTAATTGCTGGAATGTGAATGAGCTGCATCTGTTGATATAATTTTTATATTTGTAGGACAGTATTTGTAGGAGTAGTAAGGTGCCAAAAAACATAACATAAGAAAAATAAAAATAATAAAGATTTGAAGAAGAAAACGAGAAAACTGCATTTCCTGTGGAAAGTGTGGTGTGGGAGCCCTATGCCGCCGGCCCACCTTGCCCCAGTGGCCCAGGCTTTGAATCCGATCTGTGGCCCTTTGCTGCATGTCTTTCCCCTGTCTCTCTCTCCCCACATTCCTGTCACTCTTCAGCTGTCTCTGTACTGTACTATAAAGCTTGAAAAGGCCATAAAAGGTATATCTGTATAGTAGTAGTAGTAGTAGTAGTAGTAGTAGTAGTAGTAGTAGTAGTAGTAGTAGAGTGTGTAGTAGATTAGTAGTTAGTTAGCAGTAGTAGGTTAAAGTGTAGAAGGTTTGTAGAAAGATTTGAAGATTGTGCAACGTATTTAAATGGGAATATATTTGTAGAAAATTGAATAATTTGTAAAATATTAACAATGCCAGAATAATAATTAATAATAGCAGGAATCTCCTAAATTAGCTGAATCTAGTGATATAATTTTTATTTTTGTAGTACAGAATTTGTAGAAGTAGTTAGGTGTGTGTGTCTGTCTGTCTGTCTGTGAGAAGGATAAAATGACTGACATTAAAAATGTAGCCTTGATAGTCATTGATTATAAGACAGTGAAAATTAAAAAAAAGGAAATGGGACCTTGGAAAGAAACTGGTACCTCTGCTTTCCTACAGAACTCTTCCCTCCTTTTTAACATTGCTGTTAATGGGGCAGGTGGTGGGTGTAGCTGATGCTTCAGGGGTCACACAGCCAAAACTAGACGTCTGACAGCTTTAGCAGAAGAATGTGAGCGAGAAGACAAATTTTCCTACGTTTCTATGTATAAATTATGTCTGTAGTGTGGAATTTGTGGCCACAGTAGTAGTTTCAGTTTTATTTTTTGACTGATTTTTTTTTTTCTGTCCCCCTGCACGCTAACGATGATGTCATTCACTTTAGCCAACGCAATACACATCCATTATAAATTCAGAAATCGAGTAAAAACTTCATCAACTTTAAGTTGTAATAGTTCAAAAACTGTAAAAGATTCATAAAAGTTGAATACAAGTGTAATCGTACAAGGTCTTGTGTACAATTTGTAGTTTGAATGAAGTCTGTAGTAGAATGTATGTAGAAGTAGTAGTAGTTTAAAATATAGCAGGTTTGTAGAATGATTTAAAGGTTGTACAATGTATTTAAATGGGAAAAATATTGTAGATAGTAATTTGTAAAATATTAATAGTAGAAATTACTGTAGTAAAATAATAGCCATCTTCTAAATGAACTCAATCTAGTGATATAATTTTTATTTTAGTGTGGGTTATTAGTACCCTCTCGGCACCCACACTAGTAATAAGCCCGAGGCATAATAATGAATGTGGCACACTCAATAATAAGAATGGTTTCTCCTGCTCCCTGGAAGTTGTCTTTGACAAGTGAAATCCTAAAAATAATTTTGTGACGTGGAAACAGCAGTTAGTTTAATTCTTAGTAAATTCTTTAAATATGTGTGACAACACACATCAGCAAGAATCCTTGTGTAATCATGAGAGCCAGCACAATGAACTAATAGGCCCAGTTTTAATGTGCAATACAGTTTCCTACAGTATATGTAGCAGAGGTCCTGCTCACTCTGTCTCTTATGGTCCACTACGTGGTCCACTACCACCTGATGGCTCCTGACATGTCAGCAGCATGTGAAGCTATCATCTGTGATTGCATGTTTCATCTCTGGAGTTCGTTTGTGCACAGTTCTGACAGCAGCTTTGGCTGACTATTACTATTGACATATTTCCTTTGTAGAGGCTAATGTTCACTGAATATATTTATCTTCTGCATTTGCTTAGCGGTGCATTTACTAGGGTCAGTTACAACTGGGGAAATAACTGTTTTTTTTGCATGCCTAATCAATCTGTAGTTTCCTGTAATTTTCCACTGATTCTTTGATTTTAGGTCAAAATTTTGTCAGAGGCTTAATTTGCTGAATGTATAAATACCAAAAAAACAACCAGATTTAGAGACGGTAAACTATGTGAAATGTCAATGTTGATTTCATGAAGCTTATAACACAAGGCTCACCATGAGTGTGTACTTCTATGTGCTTGTAATTTGTTTAACAGCAGACATACATAGACTTGCTGTGTATGGGACAAGGAAACTGTTAGGAGGCTGATTGTTTCTGGCCCACTTGGTTCACCTCATGTGACGCCACGTCTGTAACAAACATCTTGGGCAGCGTGATTAACAGCAGAGTGTTGTCAGCAGAGGTTTGCATAGACACAATTGAATTGTATCAAACAGAGTCTGTGGTGGTGGATCTGTACTCCGCCTCCCACTGAAAAAAAATAATGAGTGGAGTAGTTTGATTTGTACTGTTTCTTGTTAATTTGCACGCACCCAACTCTTTTTCAGGACTATTTATCTTGGGAGGGACCTCACCCTTCACAACACATTTCTATCAAAATCATCAGAGCAGCGTGATAGAACAGCAGGCTGCTCTCCTTTTCTCGCTGAGAAAGAGACAGAGCATTTGGCTGTCTTTGACTTGCATACACATATGTTAGGAGAAATGCTAATTGCAGTAATGAATCTTGTCTGAGTGCTGCTACGGTGTGGCAGATATAAAAGCAAGTCGACAACCTGTGATGACCCAGCTCCTCTCCACCATGCTAAAACACATAGTGCCCCCCCTCCCTGGATTTGTGTCGTCCATAAAAGAACACAGTGGGGGGGGGGGGCAGCACTTGGGATCCTGGCCCCCTCTGACCACATCCCCCCTCCTGGCTGACCGGGTTGGGATGCTTGGCTGAACCTGAAAAGCCATGGGTCAGGTCTTTAACCCCGCCCAATGGTGATTACAGAAAAGAACAAGGCTGTCTCAATCGCCCCATCTCTGGGGTGACTTGTTGTAAAGCTGCTAGCTACAATGAGAATCTCTGCTCTCTGCCTAGCCAAAATATTCATACAAGCCCCCACCTTCTGTTCGTCCTGTCCCATTGGGGATCTGCCATGACTAATTGGACAATGCTTACCAGCAGCTGCAGACTTAAGATGTTCTCTGTACGCAGTTTTTTTTCTTTTTCTTCTGTGGTTGGGTTACATTTTCATGTCATTGCTTTATTTAATCATTTTTCAGTTCTTTATTGTCTCTATCATTTTTATATTTGGCTTTTCTTGTTTGTGTTGATTTCTTGTCCTCTGAGGTTCTCCATAGGGATATCCATGCTTTTATTTTTTCTTCTTTAGATAACTGTAATGTCCTCTACTCAGGTATTAGGTCAGGTCTGTCTCACATCCATCGCCTTCAACTGGTCCAAAAGGCTGTTGCTAGGATCCTCACCACTTCATCAAAATGACATCACATAACCCCAACACTGGCCTCCCGGCATTGACATCCTGTACATTTTTATATTGATTTTTAAAATGAATCTATCATCTATGAGCCTGGCTGCTGTCTCAGATCAGCTGCTGATGGCTTTCTGCTCATTCCCAGAGTCTGACTGGTGACTAAACATGACTCACCCACAAACCCTGCAATGACTTACCTGCTGAGATTAGGCTTTTAAATCTCTTCTCATAATTAATTATACTTATAATTATAATTATAAATAGTATAGTATAATAGTATAATGTTCTTTTATAAAAAGCCTTTCCTGATGTGTGAATTCAGTTTGTCACTTCTTTTTGTGAAGCACTTTGGAACAGAAAAATGCAATCTGCTTATTAAGTTTATTTTTCTGTACACTTAGTGTTTGTGAGTTTCAGAGTGTAATCCCACTGTGGTAAATATATTCAGCTGTACTCGAGTATTTCTTCTGATTACATTACTTCTGATAAAAAACTAGCGAGTCGACAACTTTGCTAACAACTTTGCTAACAGCCAAACAGCAGACATAGCAGCCAGCTAATATTACTGACTAGTCCAACAGCAGTCAGCCCAGCTCGGCATCTGTCCTTCAGCCTTTTATTTCATGAAGCTCTCACCAACCACTAAAAGTCAGTCCCACATTTACTCTTGTCCCGAAGCTTCTTGCTCACTCACTCTCTCCTCTTCTCTTCTTAGCTTCCTCCATCAACGTCTCTTCATCGGTGTCTTCTCCTCTACCTTTACCTTTACCTTTACCTTTACCCAGTTACATTACCTGCTTGCCTGGCTTCTGTTCTGGTGCCCATTCTGGCATTACAAACACAAATACTCCCCCGACACTCTGAGCTCACAGAGCTCAGAGAAAACTGCATCCAGAGCACACTGCTTTTTCTGTGCAGCATCTGTTTGTTAAGTTACTGGTAAACTATTTGAAATTGTGAAGATCATAGAGAGGAAACCAGCACTCCCCAGCACCCTGCCAGAAGAAAACGTTGTGTGGACATGAGCCCTGATGAAGCTGCACAGGCACATAAGAAAATAAAAATAAAGTGGCAATTATATAGTGTTTGAATCTGTGGAGAGAGGAGTGTGTGGAAACCAAGATATCTGGAATAGCCAGTACTTTACCATCTGGTGCAGAAACACTTTTTGTTGGTCATTTCCATCATATGTGTATTAACATCTCTCTATATGGCTTTGTGTTTCTTATTCCAGCAGGCCAATGAGGCTCTGCATCACCAGCACCAAGTAGCCGGGAACAGCCTCTTGCCTTTGCTCAGTTCTGGAACGGAGCCACCTGATCAGAAACCAGTGCTACCCATTCCCTTAGACCAGAAACCCCCCGTCAGTGCTGCAGAACTCCTTAAAGACAATGTGGCCAGTGGGACTGGGGGTGGTGGTGGAGGGCCTCCTATTGCCGTGGTCAAAAAGGAACCTAAATCAAAGACACCCTTCATCTGTGGCTACTGCAACAAAGCTTTCCGGGACAGCTATCACCTGCGGCGGCATGAGTCCTGCCACACTGGCATTAAGATGGTATCACGGCCTAAGAAGACACAAACAGCCCCCACCATGGTGCCACTCATATCCACTGTACCACGTGAGAATAGCGGGAACCCTTCATACATCACTACTGTAGCTGGTATCCTGACTACAGCCACCACGTCAACGTCAACTGTCACTAGCATCATGACCCCAATGCAACACCAACAGCAGCAGAGCATCCCTAAGAAGCCCCCCAAGCCGGTGAAAAAGAATCACGGCTGCGACATGTGTGGTAAGGCCTTCAGAGATGTGTACCACCTCAACCGCCACAAGTTGTCTCACTCTGACGAGAAGCCGTTTGAGTGTCCCATCTGCCAGCAGAGGTTCAAAAGGAAGGATCGCATGACATACCACGTCCGCTCCCATGATGGTGGAGTTCACAAGCCTTACATCTGCTCTGTTTGTGGGAAGGGCTTCTCTAGGTACGTGGACATCATTTTCATCACCTTTTAAATCTACACATTTTTTTAAAATTACATTTGAAAAAAATGTGTGTTTTTGTTTATTTGATGTTTTTTAGCACATATCTAATATAAATGAGGTATGTCCCTATTATTTTTCATGAGCTTTCTGATTCAAATATTGAAGTCCTGATTGCAAACTATTTAGATTTTGACTTCAATTATTGATATGACATAACAGAAAGTTTAACTGGATGTTTAATGTGACTCCTGGCATTGACATAATGCCACTCGATACATTTGCAGTCTCACAGCATTGTTATGGTCATGGACGGCAGCACTTTAACCACATAACTAGTTTGATTTTGGCCACGTTATTCACAGAATTCATGTGAATTAGTGTCATTGATTAAAATCTGCTTCTACTAATGTGTGTATTATTTGAGCTTGTGAAAGTGACTGTTGGTGCTCGATAAAACTGAGAATGTTTTCTACACTGAGCTTTTCAAATGGAAAAGAGCCAGAGTGTAGCAATGTAGTGCAGTGTAGTGTGTAATGTTCAAGGTCTCTCACACCAGTGCACACAAATCATTTTTCACATTGACACACACTAATTTTCACTCTGAGCCAAACACTAGCAGGCTGAGGGAAAGGTTCTGACTTTGGTTAGCTTTACTTCAGCAGAACGATCCTTTTAAAATCTACTAAGGACTCACAATCTGATCTGTTTTTAAATGATAAAGAGAGCAGCAATTACAAGCACTCATTTTATTGAATAGAGCGTTATCTGTCCTTAGTGTCTAACTGATGGTTGAGTTAAGGTCCCTGTAATGTTTGTAGAATCTAAACAGATTCAGTGCGCCTGGTGTATTCAACAATTAGTTCATAATAAAGTCTGTGTCATTTGGCACTGATGTGTGACTGTGACTAGAATGATACATTTAGCTGTAACATTGCAGTGAACATTTTGTGTTATTAGGAGATGAATCTTGTTGTAGATGAAGTTAGCAAACACATGGGGACACAGGAGGCTCGATCTGCCATATTTCCCAGTTCTAATGTCACATACTTTTTCCCTTGTGTTCATCTCACACTGCAGACCTGATCATCTAAGCTGTCATGTCAAGCACGTCCATTCCTCAGAGAGGCCATTTAAGTGCCAAGTAACGGTAAGAGTCAGTACTCTGTGTCTCTCCTACATTAATGATACACAATATGTTACCACTGTTCTAATTATGAACTTTTATTCTTTATTAAAATGTTTACACCACCAGCATGCAGATACATTTTACTATGATTGTTCTTTTCTGATAATGTGATCAATTGAATTGAGTGATCCACATCATTGAGAAGTCTGAAGGCTACATCAGATGTGACCATGTTACCTGTCACACTGAAGCTGCTACATGGTACAGGTCTTGGAGTTGCAGTGTAGTTTTTGTTACACTTGCTGGTTTCCCATTACAGAGCTGCTCTCATTGGAAATGAATGAGTTCTCCAGGCTTTAAATCAACAATGTTAATGTCTCGTAGTGGCCAAGTCTGTTCAGAATTTGTTGCAGAACATAAATTGCTGACAGTTTGAAAAGCCTTGAACACCTACAGTATCTGCACATTTTGGTGCACACTTGTAGTCTTTACTGTGTGTTTTTGTTCCATTCTGATTTTTTTTTTTTTTTTTTTTTTTTTTTTTTCATATTCATTTTTAAGAAACCAGTCACATGGTCAGGTCCCTCAGGTGTTTAGTCTAAAAATAAAACATTTAATGGTTTTCTGTTCCAGGCCTGTACCTCCGCCTTTGCCACCAAAGACCGTCTACGCTCCCACATGATCAGGCATGAAGGTAAAGTGACCTGCAACATCTGTGGCAAAATGCTAAGTGCTGCCTACATCACAAGTCACCTCAAGACGCATGGCCAGGCCAGCTTCAGCAACCCATGTAACAATAAAGGTAGGTCACATGTCGCATTTAACTTCTCTTCAAACTCCTCACAGCTTTGTCCACCTTTTAAGTTTAACACTTAAACAATAACAAAGTTTAAACTATGTCAAACTCCTCAGACACAACCAAATGTTCTTTGGACACATCGTTTGTCATGATACTGGTGTGGGTTTTTAATCCCAGGCTCCACTCCTCCAGCAGTGATTTCATGAACAGCGGAACTCAACTACACACTATGACTGCCTCAGTAGCTGTTCAGAAGTCACTCGTTCCTTGAGTCAATTCAATTTTATGTTTATATGCCATACCACCAAATCACAAGTTATCACATGACAATTTCCATACAGATCAGGTCTAGACTGTACTCTTAAAATTATTTTACAAGGGTTGCAGGGTTGATTCTTTGTATCTGAACTGCAGTCTTCATTGTTTTTAACAGGTTATTTTAACAGGATAACAGGAAATTATTACGTCATTCCGATAAGTCAGATATCATGTCCGGTTTTCATGTTTTACATGGGACCATTAAGCGTGAGGAGCAGTGCTGCACTCTAAATGTCAAAGTGAAAGTGCAGCTTCACAGATGAACTGCAAAAAAAAAAAAAAAAAAAGACCACGTACTGTCCCGGTCGGGGACAAGTACTCATATGTTTCAGTCAGTATGTTTACATGCAGCAAGAAATTTGAATTTCTGATCGTATCAGATAATTATATGCATAAGACCGGATCACTTGTCTGAGTATATATGACGATGCTACAGCTGCGTACATTTCGTGTATTATTTTCGTCCTAATAATGCATATTAAAAGAACAACGGATCTTTTGGCTTCTGGGTGAAAGCCCCAGTGGAAAATGTCGCACATGCGCAGAACGCAAAATCCGCTTCAGATCCGATTGCTGAGTATACATGGAGTTAAATATCCAACTATGAACGAATTATCTAGGTGTTCTTATCCAATTTTGAGATGTCCGATGTGGTCTGAAATAGGTCCGAAGTAGATCGGACTAAGGTGTTTACAAGCACTTTAAAAAGTCCGAATAAAGTCTGATACCATCAGAAATTTGAATTTCTTGCTGCATTAAACGTGCTGAGTGTCTAACCCTCTGAGGACGGATTGGTCGGATCTGCCCAAAATGTCTGAAGTTTTACATATCTGTGAATATCTCCAAAACGGTTTTCAATAGAGAGGTGTGGTTTTTGCACTGTTTTCCTGAGATTTCGCTGAAGACAGAGATGTGCAGGTTGTGTCTGTCCAGCCGCAAAGAAGCCACCAGGACTTACACACACGGACTTTTTCAGTTTGTTTACATAGTCAAGTCTAACTTGTGTGCATTATGCACATTTTATTTACTGTTGTTGAGAAATGCACTTTTTCTTCTGTGGCTCTAAAGGAACTTTGTCACAAGTCATCATGACACTACAAATGTACGTGAACAAATCTGTGTTCCAGACTTGCCTTTGAGAGGTTTGTGTGTTTAGCAGGCAGTGGATAAACAACAAGACCTCCTCAAGTATCACTGTATGATCCAGCGTTCTTGGAGCTTGACCCACACAAAGGGCTACAAGTCTCCACATGTTTGCTGCTTTGATTGTGACTGCTCTGGATTCAAATCTGTGTTGAATCAACTTTATGGAAGTGCAATACTAAATCAGCTCAAAACAGAATATGTATTTCATGTCACTAACGATGCTAAACAAATGAATGTGTTTTAACCTTCCTTTTCATGAGCTTCATACATAACGAGCAGTATGTTAAACTTTCTTCAGGACTGCTGCTGCTACGTACTAGTTTAGGAAAAAGTCTTTCACCAAAATGTTCCCAATGCTTTTTGAAAGCGATTAAAATCTATTTGTTGGTTGTTTTGACTTTAGTTTCAGTGATTACTCAAAGAAAAGAATCATAGAAACCATGAAGCCATTCATAAAATGTTTAATATGTAACAGCCCATCCCCATGCCACATACACAGAATATGACCAACTGTTGAAGCTGACTCCCAGATGACAGCACTGCTGCCCTGTGCTCTTGTAACCCAATATGTGTCTGTATTTCTGAATAGGCATAAGTGACTGGCAGTGGAACCACTCAGGGCCACGAAAAGGTAATCCAGTAGTTAGTAGCAGAACCCGCCCCAACACTCAGTTAACTAAGTGGCCAGTTTTTCTTCATGTACCATGTCGCTCAATTACACAAACATTTGTCTCTGAGTACTGGTGTGATTAAAGGTTCTCCTGTTTTAAAGATAGAACGCTTTGCTAATGTAAGGTTAAATTTCATGAAGCAGGATCAGTAGATGATTGAAACGAACCACAAACTGGACCATAACACTCAAGCTAGATGCACACTACACGACCTTTCATCAGGTCGTCTTCTATTACCCAGCTGTCATTTCTGTCTTGATTCTGACCTGATTGATAAAGCAGCTTGCTAACCACCTACTCTTCACAAATACCAATTCTTTCTGAAAAATATGTATTTAAAAAAAAAAAAACCCATCTCCCAGCAAGTCGATAATGACTGTGCTGGCCCGGAACTCATCTGTGATGGTCAAATTGGCAGTCCTGCAGTGTAGTGTGCGCCCATCCTTAGGCATATACATAATGTGTTACTGTTTAAAGTGAAGTTTTGAATTAAAACAAATGGACAGTTAGCTGGTTAGTCTATTGATCCTGCTTTTTGAATTTACCCCTCAGGTGAGTTGACGGTAGGAGAGATTTTAAATAACTCCTTCCAAGTCCTAATTGACAACTCTCACAAAGGTAGGTTTCTTTATCAATATTACCACAGTTGACACAATGTATTAATGATGTATTGACATTTTCAGTGACTCAGCTAAACAGCCGAGGAACATAGAGGGCTGTTGGCTTTCCTTGTTTTGGAGGGGTAGTATATTTCTCCAGGGTTGACCAGCCCTAAATGTACTCTTGTGTCTTTTCTTAACACAGATACCAACAACGTGCACAACTCGGCCACCACAACGCCAGTCACCAACTCTGCAGCCATCACCTCAGCTCTGAACCGGGGTGGCAACGCCAGTAATCCCGTCACCATCGCCGCTCAGATGAACATTGCCACCAGCACGGTCAACATCACATCACCAGTCAACCTGCAGCACCCCGTCACCATCACCGGCCCCGTGAACTTGGCCTCCGTCAACATCCCTACAACGGCACACATGAATATCGCCCATCCAGTGGCCATCACCACTCCCATGCCCATGAATATCACTGGGCCACTCAACATTGCCATGAGGCCCATGGAGAGCATGCCTTTTCTATCCCAAGTTCTGCCTTCCTCCCCTCCCTGGTAGAGCTTTTTTAGTCCGTGTAAGAGCCGATGGTGTTTTAACTGCCTAATAATGGACAGCCTGTCAAATCTTAATGCAGTGGCCCTCTACATGGGTTCATAGTGTATTCAGCTCAAAAAGATAACTACTCCAACCACAGTGATGTGATTTGCAGTTACTTGGAGTCATTACGACATCATTTAGTACATTTTCTTTGTATTCATCAAAGAAAAAAGTTTCAAATTCCCCCAGCATGATAGAAAATGACTTGTTAGCTTACAGGGACTCAGTGTAGAGTATTGGCCTAAAGAGCATGTGAGATCAAGTTAGCTGCTTTTCACAGGAGAGTCAGTAAGATGAACAAACTCTTCTATGTTTAGCAGGTTTTTTAAATGTTTTAGATATTATTATAATAGAGGTCATTTCTATAAATTCAGCAGAAAACGATTTGATTGACACCTGATGACTTTCTGTTTTAGGCTAACCCAGTGATTGAATTAGCTGACAAATCTAGGTGCTTTCATCACATTGATGCAAAACTTTTGTAAACCACATGTCAACACAAAGCACTCCTGCTCATGTGTTTGCAGCATTGCCCACACTGATCTAATACACCAAAAGGGAGAGATACCTCAAGTATCACCAAATGGCCTATGGTACACACAGCTGTTCAGTCTTTGTCAGACGTACTAGTTAAAGTTCTGAAGGCCAAAATCAACCACGTCACAATCTTCATCGGTTGGTCTTGTCATGTGAGAACAGGATTGTAACAGGATTGTCACATCTGTTTAGTGCCAGATGTGACTGACCTCCAGTCTCCATCTGCTGATCAACAGCATGACAGACAAAAACAAACTTTCACACTTCAGATTACCTCTGCTTAAATGACCTGAATGATGTCACTTGTTTCACATGCTGACCTGAAGTGACCCCAGGGTGATATTTAGTGCAGATATAGTTTGAAAAGTAATGCCAAAGATTCCTGAGGTGTAGTGGTTCCCCCTGAATGCTGTATTTAAAAAGATGAAGGGAAACACTTTTAAACGGTGTCACAGGACGTTAAAGTTTCTTTTTAAAACAACAAGTCATGAATTTGGCGCCGCCAGCTAGACGTTCCCCAAAACCCCGAACCCATTCTGTTCTTGTAATAATTGAATGTTTTCCTTCATTTGAATGTGATCATGGCTATTTCTATTGAATTCCCTGCCTTACTGGAAGTTCATCACATCAACAGGTTTCCTTCCACTTTGACACGGTTTTGCATTATTGGGCAGTTAGCACAATATCAGCTGCTACATGTTCACCCATACTGTGTTTGTATTTATCCCTCACTTACCCTTTTTTAAAATTTGAATAGTTGGTTTTACCATGAGCGGTAGTTGTGGGTGAGCCGGCTCATTGCACCAGTGTTTGTAGTGAACACATTATATGCTGTGGAGAGGCAAGCCCTTTTTCCCCATTTCTTTCATTTCTGTCTAGCCCCTGAAGGACAGTGTTGGTCTGGTAAAGGTGACCAGTTGAAAATGATTTCCTCAACTGGCCATCTGACTCCAAACATGGGTGACATGTGATACGTTACTATACCTAACAGCTCCTTAAATGGAAGTGTGTTGCTGGAGTTGTTCTTCAATGCTTCCTCTAAGGCAACTTTAGTTTTCTGTTCTTTTTTCTTTTAGTGGACTTATCAGTATTTGATAGTTTATGTATTTTAAAGTTTAATTGCAAACAAACAAACAAAGCTTCCATTTCGGGGGAGGGTAAGTGATGGTTCAGAGGCTGTGTAGATCAACCATCAGCTCCCCCCGTGTCTGTATTTTAGAACAGTCCCTCATCGCTGTGGGATGTTTCTGTGACGTCTGTGGGAATCTTTGGATGTATTTATGTGAGGACATGACAGTTGAAGGTACAGCTCGTACTGAAAGCATGACTCTTAGGTTTTGCCCTTAAAATGGCAGTATTATAAAAGGTCAAATGATTTAAAATTTTAATTACTGAGGACTTTTTTTTTAACTGTAGAGGTCACGCAGTGACTCATTAGACTCTGTGCTACAAAAGCAGTCCCAAAGTGAACTTTTGTAGTGTGTTCAGTTGGTTAGATTGTTTACTTTAGCAGGTATAGGATCCTGTCACTGTCAGTCAAACTCAGGAAGGTTACTGAGAATAGTCTTTTAACACCATGTTCAACAATTTACACACTGACCATTTCTTTGTAAATATGAAACACTATTTTATTGCCTTTTGCCTGTGGTAGATGGAGCCTCTCTTCATACCACAGGCTAGCAATGCAAGAACTACAGTATGTCACCTCTGATGTGGCCGTCCACCAAGGAGAAGACAGAGAAATGGGCAGAGGTTAATGAAAGGACAAGGTTGGTGTCAGTTTGTTTTTTTTTTTTCATCAACAAATCCCAGAAAAGTTTTAAAAAGATCCTGCTGACAGGTACAGCTCACACTACTGGTACCACAAAAACACACTAAGAAGCCACGCCATTGTTAACATGCTGCTTCAGTGTTAAACATCAGTGCTCATCATCACCTGTGCAGACAGAATAAACATGGCTCATGTTCTTCTCATGGAACCAAGTGTCAGCAGGCTGATCATACCTGTCAGCAGGATGAACACGCTGTTTGTAGTTCTTCAAAAATCTTCTGCAGACTCGAGGACACCAGCCTTGCTCTTTTTTTAAAGATGGCTTTTCTCTGTAGATGTCACTTGCATAGTTCAGAATATTGTTTAGTTTTTGTTTTAATTTTTAATCCTGGCAGTTTATCTTTACTGGAAAAAAGAGGCTGTGATCACAAAGGAGGCTCAGGTGAACCTGAAAGAGTATGATGTCAGAGGGTGGGAGTGACGTCATGAGCAGCACAAGGGTTGACAAACTTTGGACTATGTAGACTCAGTGACAAAGAAGAGTGGTGCGCCTACAGGTTGTAACCCCACACCTCCCCCTGTGGGGTATTGCATACATGTTGCTGCATCATTTCATTTTCATACATGCTATCCATTACTGAGTGAGTGTTTGTCCATCAAGACTGTGGAACAATTGAATTTTTTGAAAATGAATAACTGGGCCAGTACATGAGTCCTCATTGAAACATCAGAAACAGCACTTGTTATATGAAATGAATAGTTTGTGCATTCAGCTGGCATAAACATGCTTCTGATGATGGACACCTTTATGTCAGGGTGCTAGGGTCTTCCTTCATCTGTAATCCAACAGAGGACCAGATGGTTTAGCAGTGGTCAGATGAGTGAACAGGCTGCCTGTGTTAATGAGATGGTGGTGAATGCATTATCAGTAGAAAGAACCAACCGCTTCCAGCCTCGGTGCTGATGTTTTGCTGGTCAGTGTCTCTCGCTGTATGTGTGTTGCAGATGTTATCAGGCTGAACAGGCCTCTGTCAGTGAGTGTCATTCACTGCCACCAGATTCCATAAAGAAAATGTTTTTCAGGTGCTGTTAATATGATTTAACAAACTATTCTTCTATCACCGCATCTTCCATTAAGAGGACAGGGAGGAATATGGCAGCAAAAAGTCAAACCTATCTTCCAGCAGCTCCACCTTCAGTCCCCATGTGAGGGCTGTGATGTGTATCCAGAACACTCTCATCCAGAGTTAGGTTGGGAGGCGTGTGCTCGTCACAACCGAGTCATGACACGTCAGCTTCTCTTTTGTGATCTCAGCCTCATCGGTTCCTACACCAGACTCGCATACTGTCCCACAGTTCCCTGGCTGTGTGTGTTGGGGAGCACACGTGAATTAGTTTTTTAGATGTGAAGCCTTGTGTTGTCAAAGGCCTTTTTCAGCGCAGGAAGTCTGAAGCACTTGCAGCAAACTGTAGGTTGTGCACACTACAGAAGAGAGGTACTTAGACGGGCATTTCAGAGAGGTGGAATGAGACAATGATCGGTGTTTGTTTTTACACTTCACCTAGCCACATCTGCATCTTGGCAGCCCAGATGTTTGGCCCAATAATTTCATTGTATGCATGCCAACACTGTCCACCAAAGGAAATGCTCAAATGTGGAATGGCATTATGATCTTGGAAATTGATTCATTTTCCATCTTTCTTTTCTTTTTCTTTTTCCAATGTTGCATGTGGATGACTGAGCTTGTCTAGTGTAGGTTTAAGTTCATCAGCAGTTATTAGAAGGCTAGTGACTTTTTATGAAAAGAAAACACTAAAAAAATAGAATGAAAGGAAGTGTGTGGTGTCATTTGTCCTTCTCCAGTGGCCGTAAACAAGTGTGCCTGAAATACTTTGCAAGACTTTTCCACACGTTAATGCTTCCTCCTCCAGATGTGCTGTGTGATGGAATCGTTTTGTGAAGGAAGCCTTCTCAGTTCTGATGGCCGAGAGCCGCGTAGGTCTGCAGCCAAACTGTTTTTGGTTTTTTTTTTGGTTTTTTTTACACCTAATGATTGTGAAGTTATCATATTCTACTTCAGGAACAACCTTGAAACACGAATAGAATGAGATCTTTATTTGAGTCCAAATCATGTCAGTGCATCGATGACCATTTCTACATGTTAATTATTTTAAAAATGTTTTTTAATTTGACTCCAACCTAATGTGAAAAACAAACGGTTTATTTGGCCATATGATGATTTGTAAGATTGTCTGTTTGTTTTCTGTGAAGTTTGATGAATTTGGCAGATGTGAAGGCAAATGAATGTATATCTTTGTACAAACCATTTAGTTCAGAGGACATGTTAGTTATGACAGACACATGCAAGAAAAAAAAACTTTTATAAATCTTTTTGTATTAGAACATTAACAATGGTAATTTTTGTATATATACGAAGGCTAGGCTTTCTGATTAGCAGAAAGGTAAAACATTCCTACATTTTTTTTAAATGTATGTCCATTGAGAATAATTATGGAAACACATGCGCAATGTTTTATGTGCCTTTTATTTGGGTTTGTCTAAATAAAAGAAAACAATAAAACATGATTGTGGACTGTCCATACTGAGTCCCACAGAAGAAAGTCAATACTGTCCATCTCAGCTCAATCTCCAGACTGAACCCCCCACCCCACCTCCACCCTGAACTCAAGACACCCCAGATCAGGAGCAATGTATTCCTTTCTGGTTTTAGTTGCTTTTCCTAGCTTTAGTTTCAGTTTCTGGGAGGTTGAGATGGTTCTGAAGTCCCCAGTCTGTGGATGTCTCTGATCTCTGGCTCCTCAGTGTCTTCACTGGCTCACTGTTGGCCTGCTCATGATGAAAGTGCCTCTGTGACCTCGCTTATTGGAGTGGATTGTGGAGGATTTGTGCCAAATCATGGTCTGTATGTGACAACAAAAACATTTCGGTGTTTTTTCATTCTTTAACTATTAAACTTGGAAAATGTGACAGCTGTGTGAAGTGTGTCTTTCTTTGACATCCAGTGGTAAACTGACATCTGAATGTGCTGGTCTGGCCATGGTTTTCCTGGTTAGGGTTAAGTCCCTCAGCTCCAGTCAAAGGAAACACCAGATTATAAAGGAGGTTATCACATGACACTTTCCATATAAAGCAGGTCTACACTACACTCCATTATTTACAGACCAACAATTCCCACCATGAGCACTTGGTGACAGTGACGAGGATAAACTTCCTTTAAGAGGCAGTAACCTTCGTCCAACATTAATAATGAATCTCACTAATGCTCTTTTGTCTGAAGAGGAGCAAATCCCTGCTGCCCAGTTTCAACATCCACCAGAAGAGTGGTGGCTGTCGTAGCAGCACATTAATGCTCTATTGACCCATCTATTCCTTTAGGTCTAACTAATGACTTCATGAGCTTCTTAATGATAAAATTATAACTATTAGAGACAAAATTCATCACCTCTTGCCCTCAACAGGCACTGATCTGCATTCTGATACAGCAAGTTTGGAAACAGCTGCAAAACCTGATATATATTTAGACTGTTTTTCTCCCATCAACCTTCATCAAATAACTTCAATAATTTCTTCATCTAAGCCGTCAACCTGTCTCTTAGACCCCATCCCAACCAGGCTGCTCAAGGATGTCTTACCTCTAGTCAGCCCTTCTTTATTGGATATGATTAATCTGTCTTTATTATCAGGATATGTACCACAGTCCTTTAAAGTAGCCGTAATTAAACCTCTTCTTAAAAAGCCCACTCTAGATCCAGAGGTTTTGGCCAACTACAGACCGATATCAAACCTTCCATCTCTCTCTAAGATACTTGAGAAAGCTGTAGCTAATCAGCTGTGTGACTTTCTTCTCCTGTTAGATCTAGAATAGAATTTAAAATTCTTCTCCTTACATACAAAGCTCTTCATGGTCAGACACCATCATATCTAAAAGAGCTCATAGTACCTTACTACCCCTCTAGACCACTGCGCTCTCAGAATGCTGGGTCTCTTGTGGTTCCTATAGTTTCCAAAAGTAGATTGGGAGCCAGAGCTTTCAGCTATCAAGCTCCTCTTCTGTGGAACAAAATACACTCCTGTAGCTCACAGACAACAGCCTCAGCCATCAGCGAGCCTGCGGATGGATGGTGCATTACTTTCATCCATGTGCTATAAACAGTCCAGCATATTATAGAACCCTCTTAAGACCAATGAAAATGCATACAGAGAGCTGACATCTGGGGACATGTACATTTTCCATTGACTGAGCCAAGCAATGTTTTTTCATCTTCCTCCATCATATTTTCAAAGATTCTGATTTTACATCAATATGATTAATTAAAGAGACTCGGAACATGTTTAACACGTAGACTGCAAGCCAATTCTGCAAGCCAAATGAACATGGAGAAAATAAAGAATAAATAAAGAGTTAAATGAACATCAGGCCTGCATGTTCACATCAGTCAAATGCAAAGCTGATCATATAAAAATATTAAGATAAACAGCTAAAGATAGATACTGTGCACAGTATGACGGTGTAAGAAGTACAATATCCTCTCTGAAATGTAGTAAAAATACTGTACTAGTAAAGTACAAGTAGCTACCTCTAAGCCTACCTTGTACTGAAGTGCTTGAGTAAATGTACTTACTAAATGTTACATTCCCCCACTGCCTTTACTGAACCACACATTCTGTACTCTATCAAGCTGTCTGTGAGATTCATACAGCTTTGTTCCTGTTCTAAATCTGAACTTTTATTTCAATGAGCTGAACTCTTGTCATCTTTAGCGGCATGCACGTGTGTCATCATGTGTGAACAACTGTTGTCTCTGTGAGTCACTGTAGATCCACAATGCTTCAGCACACTCTGCTGGACAGATGAAGCACATACGCTGCATATTGTACCAAAAGTGTACTGTTACTGTCACACAAGAACTTACAAACTCACATTCATGGATTTAAGTTCAGGATATTATATTTGTACACACACACACACAGAGAGAGAGAGAGAGAGAAAGACAATATGTCACATATTCATTAAAATAACAAATTAAGGAAGAAAATCTTACTAATCCTCAATCACAGCCTTGTCATCAAGCTGTATTCACTGAAGTTCAGTCACACAACACACTCTTCCTGTCAGGTTGAACAGTTGAAAACACAACATAGTTTACACACTGTACACACGGACGTAATTTGCGCCCCTGCACTTTTTCAAAAGGCCATTTTGGTCCCTGCAGTTTTTACCGTCCAAAAACAATGTTACTCTATAGTAAACAGAGACCAGTCAAGGGGACCGGTCGGATAGTCCATTTTTCTTAGGAACCTTCCTCACTGAGTGAAATGACCCGAAAGTATTAACGTAGCTGCCATGATAAGAGCTGTTAAGGAAAAGAGCTTCAATGCTTCCTTTAGCATAGGATACACCGGACCATCCTTTACCAAAGGAAAGGAGGTAGTCCTGTCCCACAATTCCTTGCAGCAGCGACAAAATATCGGCGCATGTTCAGTCATTCACAAACAGAAAACATTAATATATTTAAACAGTGTGATGCAGCCTGCAGCAGAGAGTGTGAATATGAACATACGTGTTGACGTGATGTAAAACTTTGATCATGAAGTGTGTTCTGTTGTTGACTGTGGAGCTGCGTTCACACACGGAGTAAAAACTGTTTGTAACTGTGCCATCCAGCATCCTGCAGATCATCATGAAGTTACCGTTGATTATTAATCATACATCTTTGTCTTTATCTATATGTTTCTATATGAGACAGGACAGGAGGGTGAGCGACCATACCAGCGGAACAAACTCATCATTTGACTTCTGTGACAGGTGGACAATATTCATTTATTATTTGAATTCTGACGTTGATAATGAAGTCACATTTTTCACGGGTTTTCCACGTTTATGTTTCCTGCATTAAACTACATGCTAAGAGCGCACGGGGAGTGTCTAGTAAGTAACTCAGATGCGCATTTTGTAGTCCATCTTCTGGACTTTGTAGTTTTACCATGATGACGTTTTTACCAGGTGACGTCAGTAACATTTGCCGTCGCATGATGACGTAGTCTAAGTGCAAGTGCAGTCAGATTCTCTGAACACTGCGGTCATCTTCTCAGTCAGTCAACTCCTCATGAACTCTCCTTCACATCCTTCCTTGACCTCGTGACGTTTTCCATCGAGGTCAAGGAAAAGTGGTTAGGAAAGGACTTAGGAGCTGATTTTTTTGACTATTTGACCGTACCCAAGCACTAGGACCAAGCGGAAAACGGCCGCTCAAACTGAAGCCTGTTTCCTTTAGTTAGACCCGCCCACGAGCTCCTCGATTGGCTCTGCCCTTTCTTGTGTGATTGGTCGTCCCCACTGTCAATCCATCAACAGATCATGCAAACTAACTTCTTGAATTGTCACCTTATTCAAACCAGGCCGTAGCGATCTCTAATTGAGCCGCGGCCGTGCTAACGGTAGCTAACTCGGCTCCATTGACTTGTGTGTTAAGCAGCTAGCAGGTTAGCGAGGTAGCTGGCTTTGTTGATGAATTTTGCAGTCTATGGTTTAACTTAAAAGGGAACTAATCTGCCGTACATCATACCTTAACTCTTTAAAATAACACCAACCTGTTCAGAGTTTGTTAGCGTTACGTCATAGGCTCCATGTGTACAGACCAGGCTGCTGCAGTACTTTGATAACGTAACAGGTACGAACTATACGGTTCATTCAGACGTGTCAGGATGCTACAGTAATACAGCTGATGATGTCATGCTTTTGTCTACATAAACAAAGATATACTCATACACCTTCTCTGTCACAGCCATGGACCACTCAGCTGTTAAGGACAACCAGCTTGGTCAGTGTCACAATTAGAAACATTTAATCTAATTTCTGAGAAGGCTCTCACTGAACATAATTATGGTAATTATGGCAAAATGGCATCTGATTTGATGAAGTGAAATGTTTGTACACAAACAGTGAAATACGTTGCTGCATGTTTCAAAATCACATTCAAGCTATTTCCAAACATTTTAAAAGTGCATTTTTAAGCTTCTGACTGAAGTCAAATTTGTCTTCATTTAATCAGAAGGATGTAAATATATCTTAAATGCTTGTAAAGTGCTTCAATACGCAGCATGATATAAACACAGTGAAAAAATGCAAGTGCACACATCTCATAGGTCTGTAATTGTCACTTGTATTTACAGCAGTTTCAGAAAGTGTGGTCAAAAATATTTTACTATGTTTTAAATTTCTTACAATTAGGCTACTTTAATTATTTGTTAATAGTAAAACACTAACACTTTAGATTAAGTGTAATGAACATCTTGAGTAACAATATCTAGGAGAAGTGGAGCTGAGACTTTGTCAGTCTAAGTGAAATCCACCTCTGAGGTGGGATTCAAATAATCCTGAAATTTTGGTATCAAGTTGATCCAGATATCTGCCTTAACTTTTGAAATACCCAAATCCAGCCTTTTATCTGGATTCAAGGGAGGATTGGATTACCAGATCAGGATTCTGATCTTCAGGATCAGGATTATCTGGATCTGTGTTGAAATACCCAGTTTTCAGATCTGATCTAGATTCAATCCAACCCGACCAGGATAATCCTGTCAGATCACTTTTGAAATACTGGGCCCTGGGACTTGCACACCGGCTAGTTGCCACTGTAAATTGGGCGTTTGTTCTGCCTGGGTCAGAGCAGGTTTCATTTACATTAACGTTTGACTCGGTGTCCATGTGCGTATGTGCGTGCGTGTATGCATGTGTTTGGTAATCAGGCACAGGATGTCTAAAAAAAGAAAAATAGACTTCTTCTTATTGTTGTTGTTGTTGTTGTTGTTATAACTGTAGAGCCTTAATAATGCAAAGATTTTAAAAAAGCTTATATTTAATACCAAAGAGATTATTACAAGAGACTTATTTTCATGTATTATTTTTATGTTGCAAAGCAGCAACTTTTTAAAAAAACACCAACAATGAAAGATTTAGAGAAAAATACAATAAAACCTCAGATTACAAATGTGATTTTATACATCCATACTCATGATAATTATGAAACTGAAAGTTTTTTCCTCTCTAACCGTATCATCAAAATTGATGATTGTCGCACCCCAAATTGTCCCACTGTTCATGTCATGCATCAATATTTTTTTGTCAGATGACAAATAGTAGAGATGCAGAAGGAGATACTGTACAGGAGGAGAGGCTGGAGGAGATGGAGTGAAGTTGACTAACAACTTGATGATAATGATAATGTTTTGCTGCATGCTTTACAACCAGTCAAACCAAAAAAGGGAACAGTAAACTTAAAAGTAGCAATAGAAAACTAGAAGAACTGCTAGAAAACAAAGTGAACTGTAAGAGTTAGAGTTTTATTTAAAATACTTGTGCCCCCTTGCTTCTCCTCCTCAGGCACATGGCTGTCCACCATGAGCTGCTTATCAAGACAAGTGCTTGCTCATGGAGGGAATTGTAGGGTCTCTGTAAATAATATCATAACAGTACAATCAAGACCCGCTCTCTATTAGAAATTTCATGGGATTTGTTAGCATCTGTTATGATTTGGAGCTATATAAATAAAAATGAATTGAATTTGAATGACATTTTAGTAAAATAAAAGATAAGTTGACCAGCTGATGATGAATCAAATGCAAAGAGTGCAAACAGTGCGCCTGTGCAAGCTTGGAGGATAAAGTATGACCTGTGGATTCCACGATACTGTACGTCATCTCCCCACTTCAGCACCTTATCTACCTTAGTGACTTTGAACATGTCTGAAAAAAATGGGCAAAGAGTTTGACTAATTGACAATGTCAGGATGTTGCATTTTAAACTGTCATTCATTAAAATAAGGCTTTAGCAGCAAGAAGATTAGCTTAGCTTTCTTAGAAGCTTTCTTCTAAGAAAGAATGTAGCTTTCTTAGCTACATTAAAAGAATATAAAGGCTCACATGATTAGCTGGTCCTCTGGTCCATCTTCATTAAGCTGCAAACTGTCAGAAGATGAATGCCTGTGTTGTCTTTTAATAACTCAGTCTTGTTTAATAACAGCTAGTTTCTTTGTTTTGTTGACAAAATTATCCTCCATGATCTTTGAACACTTTGTTTTGTTTTCTCCATCATTTACTTTTCACATTATGCTTCTGTTTGGAGCGTGTAGTTTGTAGTGGAGATTTGATGTTGAATGATTTGTCCATCTCTATTGTGTGCATGTGTTCACTTAGTTATTAGCGGTGTGTGTGTAATTTGTGTGGAGTTTTTGGGGCCACAAACAAAACCATGCTTAAGGCCACTAAATACATAGGGCTGGCTCTGGTGGCAAGTGTGAGGTGCAGCTGTCTTGGATTTTTCTTGAATAAAAGAACTGAGGACAGTTGCAGTACTCAAAACATCCACCCTGTCTGGTGCTGACTTCCACCTCCAGGTGTCAGGAGTGGCCATGGATCCATGGATCGTTTTGCTGAGGATTTCCATCAACAATCAGATGTCCTTCATATACAATGGTGGCCAGAATTATTAGAACACCTGGCAGATCTGAAAATATTGACCCTTTTTGCCTCCAAAACATGATTTCATTTCATAATGTTCATGAAACATGCAGATGTTACTCTGAGCACAACAAATATCAGATGAAGTGAGTCCTACTGACTGTATCCACTTTGACCTTGAATATTTAGTATGTCCACCTTTTGCAGCAGTTAAAGCAGCACATTTCTCTGGCATTGTGTCAATATATTTCCTGAGACCTTCAACACTAATGTTATCCCATGCCTTCTGCACCTCAAGCCAAAGTCTTTCCTTTGAATGTACAATACATCTATCCAGGTTATTCTCCAACTCACCCCAAATTTGCTCTATGGGGTTGAGGTCCGGACCCTGAGGGGGCCAGTCCATCATTTTCAGTGTTTCAGCAGATTCCTTCTGTCACAGGTAGTTCAGACAATAGTTAGAAGAATGTTTATGGTCATTGTCCTCTTGGAAAATGAATCCAGGCCTAATATGATAACTCCCAGATGATATTCTGTGTCTCAGCAGAATGTTGTGGTATACTTATTATTCACTAAGTCACCTGTTCCTAAGGCTGAAATGGCCCCACACCATAATACTACCCCCTCTGTGTTTAACTGTTGGCAGGAGACACTCATGTTTATCTCTCCCCCTCCCTCCATCCAGCATACACTCCTTCATCCATTTCTTGTGTTCTTTTGCTAATTTCAGGTGTTTCAATCTGTTTCTCTTTCAGTAATGTTTTTTTAGCTGCTATTCTGCCAACTGAAACCTTCCTTTTAAGTATTTAAGTATATATATATATATATATATATACTTAAATACTTATACTTATATATATATATATATATATATATATATATATATATATATATATATATATATATATATATATATATACACACACACATAGAGAGAGAGAGAGAGAATTAAGAAATTTAAGAATAGGCGTTCCTGTTCTCTACGAACCAATTAAAACGCTGGGTTGTAGAGGAACGTCCCGCCGCAGCTGCAAAGAGACCAATGAATGAGAGCCAGCCCGCCCGCAGGCCGCAGCCGGAGTGTTGTTTGTCAGAGGAAGAATGGGAGGGGGGAGGGGGGAGGTCTTAATAGTATCACCGCGGCAACTGTGCTGACGTGTTAATGAAAACCCTCCCCCGGTTTTACGGTCGTCCCTCCTTTAGGGGAAAATAGCTCGGTGCTTCCCAGTTAGAAGCCATTGTACTACGAGACGCACTCACGTACACTGAATTATTTAATATAATACCGTGTTAAACGGGGTTTAATCCGAGAGAGTGGTAACACCCGAGGAGCGTAACTATAGATTCAAACAGTGAAACAAACAGTCGAAGAGCTAAAGGGAAACATTCACAGAGGTCGAACGACAGCTGCATTTTTTCACCCGGGACGTTAAAAGCTTTGCGGAGGGATTCAACCGACTTCGGAAGAGGACGAGCCGCCGCCTAATTACGCACCAATAGACTCTTTCCTCTCTATATCTTTGTTTTTCAGTCCGTACTTAGATTTTCTCTTAGGTCTGTGCCCTTATTTAGATGGCAAGCTTCCCAGACTCTGTCAACGAAAATGATATAGGTAAGTAGACATGCTAGCTCCATTATTTTCTCTGTGGGCAGGTCCTGAGAGCTGCAGCGTGCTGCGAGGACGCTCATTTACGTTACATCGATTCCACATAGTTCAAAATTACCGAGTGATTTAAAGTGCGTCATAACATAACAAGCGGTATATTCAAATGTGTTAATATAACGTAGCAGCTAGCTTTAATGGTCTGATACTATAACTCACCGTGGTGACCTGCATTATTTACGTGTTGTCTCAGCTCAGCCATTTTAATCAACGCCGAACCACTGTTTGACGTAACGGGTTTTAATGTAATATATTTTGTGACATATATTTTCTGTGGATGTAAATGAAGGTTCCACTCAACTTCGGGGCTTTATAGCTCGCGGCACAGGTTAGCCGACGTCATGTCTGTAAAGTGTTTACGCCATCACTGCGTGGTCTAACGAACTTGTCAACTCCAGTCGGTATAATCCGGTTTAGCGCGGTCAGTTGGTTTGTTATCATGTCACTCTGAATGCATAACGTTAATAGTTGAAGATGGAATGTCCTTTTCTGTGTCCTGGATTGCCGATGCAAACCTTGATTCAGAGCTTCCCTCCCCCACACACACACCCAGCGGGTGATTCATACCCTGCTTCAGCACAACGTGGAGAATGTGCGTTACGTGCGGACCCGCACGATGACACGGCTGTGTACTGTATATAACTTGGATATGCATGTTCATTATATCGCTGGTGTGTCATATAGTGTCAGCTAAACCGCGTTAAAGTCTTCTTTTCTGTAAAGTCACAGAGGCAGTGTTCTGCACGTGAAGAGCAGAATCTGTTTTATATAGCCACATACTCACCTGTACACTGTCGCCCTTAAAAAGTCTCTTCATGTTTACCTGCAAGGAGAATTCCAAATGTTCCCAGAGTGAGTCAAGCAAGCAAGCTATGAAAATGTCTCTATTTATCTCTTACACCGCCTTAAATAGTTAATAAATCAATCATTGTTGGAGTCTAGAATAAGTAGGTATGTATGGTCTCTATATTTACAGTGGGTCTACTGTTCAAAACGTGTATTTACATTTACTCGAAAAAGTATCAAAGTATTTTGATATTTACACTACTCACAAAAAGTTAGGGATATCCAGCTTTCGGTGGTATACCCACCACTTTTGTTTCAATGAATTGTTTGAGATTACCGAAATTACCATTGCATGTTTCTGTAAATGCCCTACTTTCATGATATAATATCACTGTAGCATGAACTTTTTTCATGTCCCATAAATTTTACCCTAAAGTTGAATATCCCTAACTTTTTGTGAGTAGTGTATCTTTGTGAATTGACAGGGTCATGTACTTGCTAATATGTTAAGCAGTAGTACAGCTGAAGCAGCTGGGTATATAGAGTGTTTCACTGTTAGTTAATCCTGCAGACAATTATTTAACCTATATACCTGCACCCCCCTGCACTGTTAGCCAATGGGGTGCCTGCATTAGTGACAAGCCCACTCATATGTTTGTGAGTTAGAGGTGGCTTTGACATGATTGGAGTTCCAGAGGGTGGGCCTGAAGAAGCAGGGGTTAATATGTTAATAAGTGATCTATTACTGGCTGCACCTGAACTAACCCTCTTGTTGTTATTGTTGTTGTTATTTTTCCAGGTAAGGCTAAGTTCATTGGTGAACTCCTGGTGCCTGTTGCTCCCTTCGACCAGAAGTCTGGGCGCGAGGCTTGGACAGTAGCCTTTGCACCCAATGGTTCCTATGTTGCTTGGTCTCAGGGACATCGCATTGTCAGGCTCATTCCCTGGACAAAATGCTTGAAGAACTTGTAAGTATCATCTAAAAACTGAAATACACTCTGTTACTACCTACTATCATTAGTATAGATATGAATGATTTAGAGAGAGAGATAGAGAGAGAGAGAGACTCAGTATCTCTCCACGCCTAATGCAGAAGGCAGAGTGAACACAGAGAGGTGCTCCTTGGTGCCAAGGACACGTGGCTTGTATTATCAGCTCCTTTTCTGCTAAACAGTCTCTTTTTCCACTCAATAGAGCCTTGTGACTCTCAAAGCCATGCTTTGAAACTGTCTGTAGAACAAGTGCTTGTTGTTCCCAAAACAGCAGGCAGTGGTTGGATTGCTGTTTTTTTCTGCAGTAGCAAAAAACCCTCACAGCTGACCACTGTCTGCTCTGTTAACATTTAAGGGGGTTTCCATGGGCGTGGGTTTGTCCCTTTAGACTCACCAGGCCAAGCCAAATACAGATTACTGCAGCATCATAGCAGGCGAAACCAGTGCTGCTGACTACAGCTGTACCCATAGCTGTGCCTTCAGAGAGTTGCTCTTATTGTGAAGAGTTACAGGAAGTGCAATGTGTTTATCATTGATTTTATGTAACTGATTTTCTTCAGTAAAAACAGGTCTTATTACACAGATCTGAACATATTCTGCACTTTTTGGCCAGAGGTTGAGTTCTAAATATTGCAGGGAGGAACATTACAAACAAAGTCACAGTGGTCTGAAAAAGGCTCTTACTGTGGTTTGTGACCAGCACAGCTCCAAAACGTCCTCAAGGTTCACAACTGTACCTTGCTGTGTGGTCTAAAAAAACAGCTTGCAGCCGTTCATTGCATGGTTCAGTAGAACTGGGCCATGCCTCATTAACCTCTTCTTGTATCTTTCTCCATTCTCTGTTGCCTTAGTTCAATGGGCCATGGCGGGGAGAGCACCAATGCCTCAAGTCCCCGACATTTGTCCTGTCAGAACAGCAACAGAGGCCAGGTAATCCCAGCGGCCGGAGAGCCCCGTGAGCACACCATCGACTGCGGTGACATCGTCTGGGGCTTGGCCTTCGGCTCCTCGGTGCCAGAGAAGCAGAGCCGCTGTGTTAACATCGAGTGGCACCGCTTCAAGTTTGGACAGGACCAGCTGCTACTGGCAACAGGCCTCAACAATGGTCGGATCAAGATCTGGGATGTTTACACTGGTGAGGACACATTGTCAGGTTCTAATTAGATAAGGTAGTAAATAAATAGTTAGGAACAAAATCAGCCTTGTGTAGATTTTTTTTGTAGAGAACCTTCTTCTCTTTGTGGATTTTGCATCCAAAATTCTACACTATCAACTCTATAACTCTATTACTATGCATATACACTATATACTGTCATTCAAAAGCAATGTAGATTGTCTGAACAAGGGAGTCTTTTTCAGACAGTCTGAAACTTGTTTCCAGAGCTTCCACAACATATTCTGGGCGTGCAGCTTGCTGTTTGTGTTTTCTGAAGGAGCCTGTGAAAGATGCCTTATCGTCATTCCTCACATTCTTACCGCCTCCAAGAAAGTTCTTTTGATCATGAGTGGACCATGTCCTGTTCTAAGTTTTAGTTGACTAAATGTCTTATCATTGTTAAAAAAGAGAGCTTTTTTAGTTTAGTTTTAGTTGATTAAACTCACAATTGTGTTTTCATTTCATTCTTGTTGTTTCACTGGGAGGCTGTTTGAGCAGGAAGGGAGTTGTTGCTGTGTCTGTAAACATTGTATCACTGATATTTTCATTGTTAACCAGTACAAGTTCTCAACCTCACCATGGATGACATTTTCATGAACTGTCTGTTTGGCTTGTTGTAGGAAAACTGTTGCTGAATCTGATGGATCATACTGATATAGTGCGTGACCTGACCTTTGCTCCTGATGGCAGCCTCATGCTGGTCTCTGCATCCAGAGATAAGACCCTCCGTGTGTGGGACCTCAAAGATGATGGTATGTAGATGAAGCTTTCTTTTCACTCTTTGTACTGAGGGAGCAGACATTTTGTTCCTTTAGCTGCTTTTGACAAGGGAAATTCCAGCCCTCTGATAAAAGGCCAGCTTTGAAAAGTAGGAGACAGATCAAGGGCCTGGGACCTGGCTCAAAGTGTAAAAAAACAACCCAGCTTAAGCCTGGTGGGAAAAACGTATGTATGACTCATTATGTGTGGCTTGTGACAGCAGTGTGGCTCGAACAGTAAAGAACACAACATTCTGCTTCATCTGAGATAATGTTGTTTGTGTCTTGTAGGTAATATGGTGAAGGTTTTGCGGGGGCATCAGAACTGGGTGTACTGCAGCGCCTTCTCCCCCGACTCCTCCATCCTGTGCTCAGTCGGCGCCGGCAAAGCAGTATGTACACATGTTTCCTTTTACCTCTTTTTTTTGGTTTGCTAGCTAATCTGTGTGCAATTGCTTGTGACCAGTTATGCTCAATCAGCCTACAAATGGAAAAAAAAAAACAACTTCCCATCTGCCCTGCCCTCCATTTCCACCTAGAACAAACTGCTGTGAGCTACCTGCACTTAGATTCTGTTTGGTTTTTGTTTGAAGTGGGGGAAAGGCCTTGGTGTTCTGAAGTTTGCATGCAGTGCAGACTGTTTTTTTTAAAAATATGTTTATGTGTGCATATATATTTATATATTCATCATATAATACAGATACCAGTGGAATATCTTTAAATGATTGCAGCAGGGGAATCTCTAAAGTAACTTTCAGACATAGACTTTTTGAAATCCTGTTATATAATCATGCTGACTTGGTTCCCCATATTTCTGCAGCCCTTAAGGCACACATGTTTCTGGAGCTTGATTCCATAGACTGGCCACCATGAGTTCACCTTAACTCCAATGTTGCAGTTGTATGTCACTCTGAACATGGTGGTAATGGTAGACATGGTAGTAGGTTTGTTAGGTTGTGTGTGTCCCTACAGTGTGTGTCTTGCTCTCCCTGTCACAGGTGGTGGCAGAGCTCAGTGTGTGATTGGTTTTGAACGGAGCGCCGCGCTGACATTTTGAGCAGCCGGTGTAAACCGGGGACGCACAGTGCACAATGCCCAAAGGCCTGGCCAGGGGCAGCCTGGCACCTGACCAGCAAGGTCAATCTGTACGTAGGTGCTGCTCTGTGTCTGTCTACCTCTGCTGTCGCAGTTCCTCTAATTATTTTAATTTCAGTTCAAGACTATCATTAAACTGGTTATGAAATACTCCCTCTATCCCCCCTCACCCCTCCACCTCTCTCCCGAACCCACTTCCACTCCCCTCCCCCCATCTTTAAATAGCTCTGTCAACTGTCTGCACACACTAGCTTCTCTTTTGTCAGTAGGATTTCTGTTCCTGTCAGTTTAAATGAATCTCTTGTAGCGTACAGTGTAGCATTGTCATGGTGCCAATGGCAAGTTAGAGAAAACCCAGACAGTTTAACAACCAGCCCGCACGATCCTTCACTGTCAGTGTTTTCAGATGTTAAACCAGCTTCTTTTGTCATGTATTTATCAAGCAGCTTTCACATAATTGAGAATAGATAAAGAAATGAGCAGAGCTTTTATATGATCCTGCAGTTATTGAGAAAAACAGCTGACAAATTGGCCAGTTATGTTGTAACCTCCCATCTTCAGTTGTTCTGTGGCTTTTCAGCTTCATATTAAGAACACTTGAGTTTCTGCTGTTGGCAGCAACCGTGGAAGAACATAAATTACAGTTTCTCCACATTTATCCAGCAGCTTACTTGAGATGAAAAACAAAAACTTATGTATTTAACTTCAATTGAGGAAACTAGAAAATGAGGAAACTAGCTAGAACAGAGGAAGAACCACCCCTCCCCCCATCAAACTGAAGCATTAGCATGTATGTGACTGCTTTCCATTTCTCCCAGAGTGACAACAAGTTCTATAATTGCATAGATAGATATGATACTATAAATTCAGACCATGCCTGTCTTTAAAACAAAAGACTTACAGACTTTTCTACCTGTGTGTGTGTGTGCGTGCCCGCGCGTGTGTTGTAGAATGTATGTGTGTGTAGAGTGCGTTTGTTGTAGAATGTATGTGTGTACAGAACGCATGTGTGCATATGTGTATTTTGCCAGAGGCATCAACCCTTTGGCCATAAAATATTCTTTTCTCTTGCAGTATCTGTCTCTCTTCGTAGGCTTCTGCCGGAGGTGGGAGCCTACTGTAAACACAGTGAACTAAAACTCTGAAAGGGGAAACCAGTGGAGTAACATTATGTTACCTTAAGTTACTTCCTGTTTTATTTTCTTTTTTCTAGATTTTTCCTGTTAAAATCATGACAGTCTTTATATTATTAGTATACTACTAGAATACCTATTAATGTATTTGCAGATGTATACATTTGAGTTGTGATATTGTAGTTTAATACTGTAATAATGTAATATTAACTTTTGGAATGTTAATGTAGGTAAAGTGTTGCATTTTGACATAGCCTTGCTGCTTGAGTAGCATGTGCCCTTTTGTTTGTTTGGCCTGCTTAAAGGTTACAAGCTTTACAATGACAGAACTTGAGCATAACTGTAATTCTCTTTTAATTCATGTTGCTTAATTTAAGTTCTAAATGCTTCATTTGCATATAATAATGATAAGAGAGCACATACCTCACCAAATCATTGCACAGGCTATAACAATCCCCTCTTCCCGTTGCAGGTGTTCCTATGGAACATGGATAAGTACAAGTTGATCCGGAAGCTGGAGGGGCACCACAATGACGTGGTGTCTTGTGAGTTCTCTCCAGATGGGGCGCTGTTGGCCACTGCCTCATATGACACCCGGGTCATCGTGTGGGACCACCACAAGGCCACCATCTTGCTGGAACTAGGGTATGAAATACACATAATATGGGGTCTGGGGGGACCAGGGATGGTTTGCTGCCCTGGAATGAATTATTATTCATAACCGCACAAGCCAGGGGGAGGTAGTATTCCAACTGTTTGAAGTCAGCTGTTTCCGGAGCTTTCAGCTGTATCTCATGGTCTTCCTCAGCAGAGAGCGTTTGTTGTTATGAGATGTGGTTGAAGGACATGGTAAAAGCTTGTGTGAGCCTTGCTCAGTCTTCATACTCGAGTATTGTTTATTTTTCAATATATTTTGGGCTTATGTAACATTAGTCTAACAGCGGTCACACGTGCTAATTCCAGCATAATGGTAAATACTAGAACATCGTGCTCCAGCAGCATTGGTGGAGAAGAGTGGATGTTGCTTGCACAGCGGTATCTATCTATATCTTTGCTAACATTAGCTACTGGTCATAAGACACCAAATAAGGCTGGAATTGTGAACACTGACTGTGTATTATTGCTTAACTTTTTTTTATTTTCAAGGGTTTTTAATGTTTATTTTGAACTTTTCCTAATACTGATGCCCTTCTTGAACTCTCCAGCCATCTCTTTCCTCCTCCATCACCTATTTTCGCTGGAGGTGCAAATGACCGCTGGGTTCGCTCTGTGAGCTTCTGCCCTGATGGCCGCCACATCGCCAGCATTACTGATGACAGGTGAGACACAGAATTACTCCAGAAGCCTTGTTTCTACTCAAAGTACGCAGAACTTTTCATGGAGCTGAAAGGTTTCTTCAGCCCACCGCTGTTTCCACCGCCTCCTCAAGGCCTGCTAATATTAGGCTAATTATTACCCTGCTAAGTTTAGAGGTGGGGCTTTGAGGCTTTTCCAGGAACAACTGAAAGAAACATGTAAACATGCTGACCTTAAGTATAAACCTTCAAATACAACATTGTTAAAAACAGGCCATTTGTTGTCTCATGCTGTCTGTTCTAGGACGTTAGCCATATCAGCATGAACGTGTTTCAGCAGTAGATAAATGAGTGCACTGTTTATAACACTCAACGTTCAAATCCTGAACGAGCAGTGACTCCAGGATGAGCCTCCTGAGACCATGTTTGTTTAAGTCTTTTTCTGCTGCCTGTTCATGCACACGGCTGATGTGTCAACAGCGCAGAAGAAAAGCTTCACTGTTTGCTCCAGCTTGTTTTTTAAGTCTTAGAGTCATGAGAGCGCATAGCTACTGTATGTTGGTCTGTTGGGACAGGTCACATGACTGTCACAAGGTAGCTGTTAATTCCGCTGTCTTGGGCCAAACACTGAATTGTTGATCTGCAAAATGGAGGCTGTGGAGGTAAAAACGCATGAAGAGCTGCAAATGAACAGAAGTATGTGTAACCTGGAACTGACTGTAACATTACCATGAAATGAGTTTAAGATCTTTCAGAGCATCAGAATACAAGTCTTCTCAAAAAGTCTCATCGTGGGCGGCGCTTAGCTCAGTCGGTAGAGCGGCCGCCCCATATGCGAAGGCACGCTGCGGCTGGCCCGGGCTCGAGTCCCGACCTGTGGCCCTTTCCCACATGTCACTCCCCATCTCTCTTCCCCCACATTTTCTGTCACTCTTCAGCTGTCTCTGTCAATAAAGCTTGGAAAGGCCAAAAGTATAATCTTTAAAGAAAAAGTATCATAATCATCATCAGGAATAAGTTATAAACAAGCAATAATCCATCTGGGTCATCTAGCGCCACCACAAGGCAAACAACAATTTAGTTTGAGCGGTCATTCACTCTGAACAGTGTACCGACAGTACAAATAGTTAGCTGTAAGGTAGCTAGCAACGTACACACCAACAGTGTTCGTTGGTCGTTACTTCATGTTCAGCTCTATACACTGCAGTTCTGTTGGTTTCCTCCATGCTGCCTTCTTTCCTCCCATATTTTTGTATTTGAAAATCAGATTGATAAAGCTCCAAGATAATACTGAATTTTTATCGCAAGTTGAAATATTTTCAACTGGTTCAGTCACGTCAGTGTGTCCACAGCAGAGAAAAGAAAAAGTAGTGCCAGTGTGAGTCAGGCTCATAAAATCCAGTATCCTACATACCCATGATGACATCTTTTCATTAGACTCTCTCTGCTTGGTAAATTCTCATGTCTCTCAGACTTTGAGGCTATTTGTTATAAATTTGGACACCTCACATTTATAGTGTGTGTTGAGGTTCATTTCTTGTCATTTGACATAGGCTGCTACGGTAGAATGTTAGCTGTAGCCTGCTCAGAATATGGGAATGCCACAGGGGGGCTGTACAGGCAGCTGTCTTGAGGGAACACTCCTGATAGTGACTTATTTAAATTCCACTAGCTGGTTGGTGCACGTTTTTAGTACATGGCAGCGATGTTATCAGGTTTTATTCACCTTCACCCTCAGTAGGAATCTGCTGTGGATAGTTACCATGGCCAGTCCTCTGGAGGTCCTGGTCCCACTGGCTCTCCTTCTGTGGACTGTTTGTCCAAGCTGAGGGTGTGTCGATAGAGAACACACTGACTTTGCAGAAGTACATCATGCAACCACACAGTTTAAATAAAACTATCCCATCCCTCATCAGGAAACACACACCATGCTGCTGTGTTTGTGTCATGGTCTCATCTCATTCCATATCCATATTCGGTTGGTTTGTTTGATGTGTGGATTGTGACTGCAGTGTTTGTGTCTCTGCTCAGGCTGGTCCGTTTCTGGAGCATTGAGGAACGAGCTCCTCAGGCCATCGCCTCTCTGTCCAATGGCCTCTGCTGTGCCTTCTCTGCTGAAGGAAGTGTCCTTGCTGCTGGGTAAGATACTTTCATGTTCAGACACACGCACACCCTAAACACACAGATCATTTCACATCACCCCAGTCACACCTATCAACTCCTGCCTTATGATAGAGCAGTCAAAGAAATCAGTTCTCCATGTTGTCACTGTGCTGTCCTCATCATGTTTCTTTAGTGTTGGTTTGAAGTTTCTACTGAAATCACCCATAATGCAACAGAGCAGTCAACTGACTGCCATGATGATGATAATGACGATGATTTTATTTTTTCTTGAAGGACTCGGGATGGTAGTGTGCACTTCTGGGAGTGTCCTCGTAGCATAGCCAGTCTGCAGCACATGTGCAGGATGGCCCTTCGCCGCGTGATGACCACCCAGCAGGTGGAGACCTTGGCCATTCCCACGCCACTCCGTGACTACCTGACCTACAAAGTCATCTAATCCCGCCCCTCCCCTCCCCTCCCCGCCTCAGCACCAGCTCATGCAACTGCACCTTCAGCTGCATGCTGGGAAGCTAATGAATCCTGAAAAATAAACAGTTTTTCATTGAACTCTGAACAAACACAAGTGACCAGGACAGAAGCAAAAGAGTTAAGTCTGCTGAAACCTTGTGCTAGTCTCACACCCCCAGCACCTTCACTTCCAGCAGGATGTTCTTGTGTTGTGTGCATCTCTTTAAATAAGTGCTTTAGTAAATGAGTGTGCTGGAGCCAGCGCACCATCACTAGCTGTAAGTAGTGATTTCGGGGGACTCCGTCCCCTCTGTCATCTCAGTGTGGCACCTGTAAGTGTTTATGTTCCAGAGCTCCTGTTCCAGGTGGCTCCATCAGGATCAGTATAGCATTCATCTGTTCCTCTGGCTGCAAACAGTTGTTGCACTTGTGAGAAGCTTTGCAGTGGAGCTTGCTCTTAATGTCAGCTTCCTGTTTGCAAGTGTGTGGGCTAAAGGGAAGAGGCACATGGGACGTTTAAAGGATGCAGGGTTTTGAAGGCCAATAGTCTGATCTGTGGGAGTACACTACATTATTGTCATGGCATAAAAGAAGAAACAAATGAAGCAGTTCTATTCCTCTGAAACAGTATTTACTCACCAGAAATGATCAGAGCGTCATCATCAGACACAAATTAAATTAAACTACTTCATAGATTATCAGAGTTTAGTCCGTAAATACCACGTGCAAACTGCTGGTGGTAAAAACAGACAAAAGCGAAGTAACTACGTACATATTTATATATATTTACACACATAGAAGCACGTTTAGAAGAACATACACCAGGAAAATGGCCAAATCTGAGCAAGTAAACAAAGTCTGGAGGGTTAAACGCTTCTGAAACTCTCCCGGTGGCGTTTGAAGTCACGTGCAGGATGGATCAAAACAGCAGCGCGTACGCAACGTGCCAGAGACGTGTGGAGAGGGGTAAAAAAGGAAAAAAGAAAGGTTTCTCCTCAGCACAGCGTTCATGCGACATGTAAATCAACATATAAACATCGGCCACTGCCATCAGTGAATGTCATCTTTATTTGCTGATGGCCAATGGCAGTTAAGGAGGCGAACATCGGCCAATGCTGATGTTCAGCTGATGCGTCAGTGCATCCCTATGGGCTAGCTTTTGAGACGGTGTCACCACTCTAAAGTTTCTTTTGCCACTGTAAACTGAAAAACAAATTAAAGGGGAGCTTATCAGAAAATGCAACCTTGTTCTGGGCCTGAGAAATCCTGCATCATCAGTCATGTTGTATGTTACACCATCCATTTGATCAGTTTACCAGAGAAGGACCATAGAGAGGTGTGTGTGTGTGTGTGTGTGTGTGTGTGTGTGTGTGTGTGTGTGTGCGCGCGCAGTGTTGTTTCATGATTTCACACTCAGCTGCGGCATCTATCTTCAGTATATTTGAACTTTGTACAGAAGCCTGTATAGAGGTCTGTGTGATATGTATGTGTGTATATACAAAATGGTATCATGTATATAAACATATCAAAGTTTTAAGCCTTTTTCACTCTATTTTTATCATGTATATCCATTTTTTCTGTCATTATTATTATTATTGTGTTTTTGTACTTTGTTCTTTGGTTCTCCATTTAAATGTGAAAATCTACAAACATCGTACAGCTCAGTCCAGAAGGAAGGTTGTATTTCATCATTTCATGTCTGTACTGGTCAGACTTGTGGCAGTTGCAGTGCTATGTGCCCAGTAACGGTAGAATTTACAACCTAACTGATCACCTGCCAGCCTCATCCTTTGTTCAAGACTTTCATGTTCACTGAACTCTTGATAGAAATATGCAAGATCATCCAAACTGACTCTTAAAGATGTCAGTCTTCTATTTCTTTGAGTTTTTAATGAGATGAGATGTGATGAAGTGAGCCTTTAATGTTGTCCTGATTGTGTGTACGTAGGAAGGCAGATGCAGAGCAGCTGTCAATCATTCTTGGCAATAAGTTCTCAGTCTATGCCAAAGGTTATTGTTTTCACATTGTTTCTGAACATGTTTGGTTGTTCTCATACTTTTCTGTTGAGAGGTGTCTTGTGAATCGGAACGGGGGTTAGCATCACATGTTCTGTTTGTGTACCCATGGAGATGAGAGAAAAACAGTCCTGCCTCAGTCACAAACAGAATGAAGCAGTAAATATATCAAATATATGAATGTATACAATTCCTGCAATTTTCTTGTAACTCTGTTTGTAGTTTAAATAAAGTTTTGTTTTTTTTGACAGAATTCTGGTGGTCATGGTTCTTTGAGAGTCTCAATCTCCTCCTGTGGGTGACATGAATTACCCTACATGAATATGAACTCAAAGAATCACAGTTCAGGTTTGATGGATCACATTTGGACAGACTGCTTTGACAGTGGAGCTCCACTTACTGAAGCTATTCCTTTTGTGTTGATGGTGGACAGCACTGTGTAACGCATCCAAAATCTCCATCAGGCGTTCAGTCAACTCAGTTGAGGGTCATGAGGTGACAGGACACTGTCACACACTGTCACACACACATCAATCCACTGAGTGGAGTCAACTGTTCCATTAAATTTTGACACTCAGTTAAATCAGAATGTTTATCCCATGATGGTTTATTGACTGATTTGTTCTCTGCTGCATGTCATGTTATCACATTATGACATTCTTTGCAATGTTGGTATGTTGATACCTGTGGCACTTTGTGTAAAGACCAGTTTCTGTGTGGAGAGCAGCTCGCACAATGTTTTTGTGCCTGTGTGTATTATTAATAAATCCTGGTTTGTCATGTGACAGACGAAAGCCCTGCGGTAGCCGTGTCAGATGTGTCAACGCTGTAATGGTACTTTGCAGAAGTGAACTTAGAGCAGATTACTAAACACTGATTACTGTAAAGTCTATCTGGCAAATCATGTTCAGATCAGAGCTCAGTAATCTGATTACATCCTAGTCCAGATTTTAATCGTAGATATAGTTTAAGACAGTTAGACTGTGTAGCCGTTGGCTGTTGTTCACTCTAGGAAGTCACTGAATGTCAGAAATATTATTTATACACACAGTAATGAACATTACCAAAGGTATGCCTACTATATTTACAATAGTATAATATATAAAATATATATGTGGTACAGTATGAATCTGTTAATAAATAAAGTTGGGACTCAAATAGGGACTACACATTTGACATGCAGTACATGCCACAGACACACAGTAACACAGTGACTTACTGGTTATACAGTCAGTGTGTAGACAAACACTGCAGGGCTCAAAGAGTATCTGTGGCAGCTGTGACTGCAGGAAAAGTACAATACAGCCTTCAGGGATCCTCCTATCAGCCGAGTGGAAATCTACCAGCAGCTCACACACCCACAGAGCTCTGTGCTTAGTGTGCACATGACCTGTGATCGGGTTTATTATTGACCTGCCCTGTTAATACCTGCAGTTAAACATTAGGGAGAAGGACACAACAAAGTGAGTAAGTTCCACAGCAGCACATAGATCAAAGAGCTCAGTTTTATGTAGGAACACAGATCATATCTTTTCATGTGCTGAGTAATAAAGATTTAATACACTATATTTATCCATAAAAGGCTTTACAAGGCACCAGTACAAACAACTTCAGGCAGCTAACTGACACATTGAATGGTCCATTTACCCAAAACCTCTGAGCTCAACTTTGAAAGTGCTAACTTTCGCCAACAGAAGTGCATGCATCACATAGTTGTAGCAGCTTTGGGGGTGTGTGCCTCAAACAGGCCTGGATGTGGTCACGTAGTATTTTTCCACTTTTTTCAAAGTGCGTGCTGTGAGTGCAAAATTTCACAATTGAATTAGTAATGTGCCTCTCCGCGGTCCGTATCATCGTCATGTGACTACATAAGCATCTGCGACTCAGTGAAAGAGACATTTTAACAAACAGAGGAAGTGAGTCACTGCTGTATTATGGGCTCTCAAGGACAGGAGGGTGGTGCTGTCAGCATGCAGGAAGAAAAAAACAACCACAGATCTTCAGAGCTCTCTTCTTTCATCTGTCCCTTCAATGCTTTTTAATAACACATTATAATCCCAGAGCATGGATGTGTACATGCAATATATTCATATTCCCACATAGATCAGAGGGTGGCTGAGCCAGCGAAGGTGAAGCGTGCTACTCTGGCGGAATGTGTTACGTGTCAGGCTCCATGCAGAATCCTTTTCAACCCCACAGAAACATCGAGAAGCTTGGCTTCCTTCCTGCCAACTACAGACTTCCACACCCGCTCACAGCCATGAAGCACGGCATGCTGGGATTCAAAAAGCAAAAGAAAACTGAATCAAACTGTTTAAACACACGACAACAGAAAAAGATACACAAAAAGTGATTTTACCGCTTACATAACTTCTACTTCTTTTTTTTTTTTGCTCAACTGATTGTGTGTGTGTGTGTATGTGTTTGTGTGTGTATGGGTGGAGCCTCACATAAACATTATCAAATATGTGCTGGTAGAATTATCTAGAACAAATTCAACTCTGATATGTCAGTGTGTACTCACCAGGAATAATCTCATAACATAACCAATACAAATATCATAGATTAGGATAAGGAAACACTGTTAACATCTACAGTGATATCAGCCTTATCTGTTCACACACACATTCATGTCTGTCTATACATGTATGTGAGTCTGTTTATATGTGAAGCCTGATGGTCACACGACATGAGAGTACAAACTTATAACACAAAGTGTTAAACCGAACAGACAGGGAGGGTCGACTGAAATATGCTATCTGGTTGCATTATGGGAAATGTAGGATCCAGTGTTTTTGGCTCTGACCTATGTGAGGGACTAAAAGTGAGAGATTTTGGCCTCTGCTCAGGGCTGGCCCTGGGCATATAGTGGCACTAAGCATGGTTTTGTTTGTGGCCCCAAAAAACTCGTGCAGTCAACAAATCGCACATACACCGCTAAGAATGAGTAAGATAGTAACTCAAGCTGGCAGAGGAAAGAAAGAGTTGCTGTGCTGCTGCCAGAAGAGCCGCAGAATGAAATTTTGTCAGATGTGTTCTCAGAAAAGTCTACAAACCAGTCAGTCAAAAATTTGATAACTGACAGGCAAGTGGCGTGAGAGCATGTGGAAAGGGTTAATTGTGTGGGTCTCACAGCCATCATGTGAGAGTTGGAAGCCCCTGAACAAGTTGGTCAACTGAACAAACTGTACAAAGTGATGAGCGAGCAGCATCGGTCCAAGTTAATGTGCGGCCCCCTTAGCAGCTGTGGTCCTAAGCAATTGCATTGCCAGCAGCCGGCCCTGCCACTGCTGCATCTGTCCCCTAACTTTATGGACATGAAATATTAAATCACTGGAGTACACCTTAAAAATAGTATACACATGAAGGCCATGCAGACCTCTCCTCAGCCAAAAAGTGATTCCTCTCCCTGCAGAGTGTGGTTTTTGTTGACTTTTATCTCAGTGATGTGGAATCAGGTCAGGGATAACAGCTAACACAGCTACAGATCCCAGACCTGGTTAGCTTCGATCTAAAGCTCAGCTACTGCCCCCAAGAGACTGTAATGTTCATCACAAACAGCACACTTATGATTTAACTCTCCAGCCATACCAGGTGATTTTTTAGGGACAGTGGAAGATGCTGATTTCTGCATACATACTCTGTGTTATGCAAAAATGAAACTTATTTAGCCACACTCATGAGGTGTCTCACAGAGAAGAGGGATGAAACATACGCTGTATGAATGAAAGGTTATACTTTGTGCTGCAGATAACCATGGAGACAAAGATCAGGTGACTGGATCTCATCATTTGGACAGACATTACGTTGTTGCACAGATTGTAATGAGAAGCCACACTGTGACAAGAGCATTTGCTGTTGTATGTCTCGAACATCTAGACATGTGGACTTGTGGCTTTTATAGTAGTTTGCTTTAAAACAACAACAGATTTTGAGATTTTGAGACTAAAACACAGCAGCATGTCTGAGGAGCAGGAGAGAAGAAATGGGCACAGATTACATGCAATGTGCAGAAAGTTGTGATGCATTTATGGTGAAATAGTTTCAAACTCTGGTCAAGATTTAAATGATTTTATTATGTGACTCAGATTCAGGCCAAACAAATAGAAGTGTGGAGCAGACTATGAGGTACTACATCATGGTTTCTTGTAGAGTGAGTCCACTAGTGTCCTCATCATTAGATCACGTCCCTGGGCCGTGCACAGCGAATCTGGGTCTGGGCAACAGTAATGTAGCCGCCACGTTTATTATGCTGTGTGCCATGTATGCAATAAGAACTGTCCCAATGTTCAGAGGGTGGCAGGTGGGACGATCGAGTGCTCAAAAAGAAATGTTCATACTCCATCTGAAAATTGATATTTCAGTGGTGAAGTCATACATACTAATCTCACTCTGCTGTGATTGTGATTGTAGATGAGCCTGACTTTCAGTCACAATGGTCCAGTGTGATTAAATCACAGCAGCTGACTAAATGTCAGACAAGCCCTTATTTGAAGTGTTAGTGATGACTGAAGCAGTTACAGTGAAATGTAACCCTTCATCCACTACATAATATTCCATAATAACAATGTGATACTTCACTGAACCACTGTGGTCAAATGCAGCAATGAATAACATGAATAACAGTCCTCTGTTATGTGTGGTTTTGTGCTATTTCACATCTTGTAGCAGTAGCTCAGTCTGTAGGGACTTGTCTGGGTAGAGGGGGGGCTGATCTTGTTCAAGTCCAGCATGGACCAAAGTATGTAGGGTGGACTGTAGCTGTAGAGGTGCCAGTTCACCTCCTGGGCACTGCTGAGGAGCTGTAGAGCAAGGTACCAAAGCCCCTAATTTCTCTACATAGCAGCCCATCACTCCACCATCTGTCCACATTTGCATGTCTATAAGCTGTGTGTGTGTGTGTGTGGTATCTCAAGTCAAGTCAAGTCGAGTCAAGTCAAGTCAACTTTACTGTCAGTGCTGCCATATGTACAGTACATACAGAGAACTGAAATAGCGTTTCCCTCATATCCCTGGTGCAAACAGCAATATACATGAAATATATATATATATATATATATATATATATATATATATGAAAAATATATACAAGTTAAAAAAGTATCTAAGAAGAGTGCAGGGCGACTGGGCCTGCCTAACTTCCTGTTTTATTACTGGGCAACTAATATTTCCAAACTGAATTACTGGATCTCGATGAAAGCAAGGCAGGACCAATGTGGGCTACAATGGAACTTGAATCTAATTCACTCTTTTCGCTGATCTCTATCCTAAGTAACCCCCTGCCCATTAATTTAAATCTTCAAAATTTGGTTGTTAAAAATTCCCTTAAGATATGGTTCCAATTCAGGAAGCACTTCCACCTTAATCAGGCAATTATGCTTCTTCCCCTGGTATGAAACCACATCTTTCCTCCATCTCAAACTGACACTGCTTTCAAAACATGGCACAGAAATGGGTTGGTGTTTTTTAAAGACCTTTTTGTAGATGGCACATTTGCTTCTTCTGAATTACTACAGAAAGACAATAATATTCATAAGAGCCACTTCTTTATGATTCCACTGGAGAAGCTGAAGTATAGTTGCAGCAGGCGCAAGGATAGATTTGTTCAAACCTGGACTCCCTTCATAGAGTTTGTTGAGAACGTATCTTTCATTTGAATCACTCTACCATATTAAACTTTACACATATGAAATGACCAGCTGGATCTGTGCGCATGATCGAAGGTGTCCTCATCATGTATTTTATGTATTTTTTGGTTTTGTTCTTTAACATACAAGATTAGTTTTGCATTCAGTTGATAGTGTATGTGGACTATATTTATGAGTGTGCATGCATAGCAATATATGAACTTGTTTCAGTCTGTCTCACTCATGGGATAAGTGTTTCTATATGTGAGTGTGCAGTATGCATCTGCATATGCTTTGTGTATGTTTAATGTTCTATTTTTTTTTACTCTAGGGCCTTGGGAGGGTAGGGTTGATTTGTTGTTGGATGTTCACTGTTGTATAACCTTAAAAATGAGTATAAATAAAGTTCTCAAAAAAAAGTATCTAAGAAAAATATGGCAAATCTAAAAGATACAAACAGTATACATATGGCAAATATAGAAGCGGTATAACAGAATGAATGGTATAAAGGCCTGTGTGTGTAAAACTTGAGTCTTCATTGATGCAGCTCAGGCAGCAGATGGCAGTGTATTCTAACTTACTACACAGACTACACACTGTTTGTTAATAATACTTTTAATGTTCAGCAGTTTGACATTTACAGAAGAAGCTGAGTGTCAGTCAGTCAAAACTCTGATGAAAATGTTGAGGCTTGCACTAAAAATACAAAACATGAAAGTAACTTGTGTGCACATTGGAGTACTCACATTACACATATGTAACGTCTGTATGTTCTCATAATGAATCCTGCTTATGTGACAGATATTCAGGATAGCAGAGATTATTGAGGACCCAAATGCAGCAGGTGTCTATGACTGACAGGGCTGTCCAAGTTACGTGTGTTATTCACAATAAAAAAGGAAGTAAACATATGACTTCTTCAAAATAAAAGCATAAAACAGCTCTACAGGAACCTTGCCAGTGACTAAAAGTCAGACCCAGATTTACTCTTGACTCGCTGTCTTCTCTTCTGAGCTTCCTTTATCAACACCTTCCTTAGTCTCTTCTACTCTGTCACTGTCCATAGATGCTGCTGAGCCCGGTCACATTTGCCCACTCGTCCAACTCTGGTTCAGACGTGACACCAGCTCCACTCAACATCAGCATTCCTTCAGACCTCGTGCCTGTAAACCCTCTCTTCCCTGTGGTCCAAAACACCTGTGTCACAAACACTTAGCCCAGCTAACAAACTGAGCTAACATTAGCTAACAGCAGCTACAGTTGGCAGAAGTTTACTTTACTGTCCGTCAGGGAACTCTGTACTTCTTTAAGTCAATGACACAACATGATTTAAAATCTATTATTTTATGACGTTTCTCAGTGTTATTTTATTCTGTTGCCCCATAAACTGTAAATCCTCTTTGAGGTCGTTCAGGACTATTCTTTCGAATATTCGTTTGACTGTATTTTTTTTATTTTTCTGCACTGTGTGTTCTTTTTTAATGTGACTCAGAGGTTCTTCTAGTCTGCCTTTACTTTGAAGGACACATACGAGGAAGTGTTTTCAACTTTGTGCCTCCTTGCTCTTATTTTGGTGAGTTTTGGGGAGTCTTGTCTTGTCTTGATGGAAACAAACACGGAAACTTGAACTTTGAAAATATGAATTGTTTAGAGGAAGCGCCCGCGTGCGACACGTCTCGAGGCTGTTTGTGACACAAACCGCGCCAATGTGGAGGAATGGACAGAGAGGAGGACAGAATGGTCCATAGCAGCAGAGCCGAACCAGGAGCAGCTGAGGAGGCTCTGCATCAGTGTCAACTCATCCAGAACCTGGTGGACATCTCCATCTCCAGCCTGCGGGCTCTCAGGACCAGATGCGCCGCATCTAACGACCTCACCCAGCGGGAGATCCGCACTTTAGAGGTACGGTACAAGAGACGTTCTCTAACGTTCTCTAACGTCTCTGTGGAGGGTGGGAAAGGAAACGGGTGCACTGTTTTCTGTCACCATCACACTCTGTCACTTGTTTGTGTAAAGTCACATGTTAACATTATTGTGATTTTTGGGATGATGTCACCAAAAATGGCGACTTAAGTAGAGACATGTTACAATGGCTGAGATGGAACATCTAGAATGTCACAGTCAGAGAGAGATGGAGTTTTGAATTTTGAGCTAAAAAGTCCCATGACTATTGTGAGACAGAGCGTGTCAACAACTGTGGAACTTGTTCAGAAGTGATCTCAAAAAAATGTGTTCATCATGTAAAAGAAAAAGTTCTCCATAATACAGACAGGTGTCTGAAGCTGAGCTCAGCCTGACGTCTAATGTGATATTTGCTCAACTAGTTTTTCTAACGCTTCTTCTTATGTCTGATTCTGAGTTCTGCCATTTTATTGCTCAGATATGACTTTGAGTTGCTATATTTATACTATACTTTGAGGCGCTATATAAATAAAATTGAACTGAAGTGTGACTTGCTATTCAGTCTCCTGGGAAGGGATGAAGGGACAGAATTCCAAAATGTGAACATCGTTGTCACTAAAAGGGTATCTCAGTCCAGTCCTGATGAGTCGGCCCTCCTGTGTTGAGTCATTCCTTTGTTGAGTGGCTGTTTGGTCACACTGATCTACAGGTCTGTGCACTCTGCACTGCATTGGACAGCATACACAACATTGCTTTTTGGTATTACAGTCTTTGGGTGGACCAGTGTCTGTCTAAGTGTGTTGCTGGGTTTGAAGAACACCACGGTTCTTACTTGTTGAAAATCCTTCTGATACACCAGCTACATAAGGGATTCTTGCTCATCAATACTGCTGTCCTTCCTGGTAACTTTGTGGTACTTCATTCCTGCAGCTTTTCACGTGTAGCTACAGCTCCATATAAAAACAGTTAGCAGCATCCAACCTACTACTCTCATCATAGATTTGACTACAAATGATGCTTGACTTTCACATTGTTTCACTTGACTGTCCTTTAATATTTCAACATTAGTCTAACATGTCCACCCCAGCCATGGGGGGTATAGCCACATAGCCACACAACAGGCTAAAGCCAAGTTCATAAAATTCATTACTAAATTATTTTTAATTTAATTAACAGTAAAACAACATAAAACATTGAAACTTTAGAGCTCTGAAGTTTGAAGTCTGGTCACAAATAGCTGGTAACAGTATAGATCTATCTTTGGGTTTGAACAGTTAGCAGTCTGTAGTAAAATATGCACAAATACTGCCATGAAAAATAAACTGTATGCACTCAGCTCTTCTATCCTCTGAGGCTGGGGGTATATCATGATTTTAGCTGGTTCCTTGATGTTGTGTCATTTAGTTTTCTTCTTATTGTGGAAGCATGGACATGTGTAGGGCTGAACAATATATTCTTATCATATTGTTATTGCAATATGAACATTCACAATATTAATATTGCAAAACCAACAATATCGCCCTGCATGTACTCAGATCAGATCATTTGCTTGCCCTCAGATGTACAGCTCAGGCCAGCCAACCACAAACCTTATTTCACGCTTGCTGTGGATCGCTAGCTGAAGCCAGCCAATGACAGACATCCAAGGGAGGGAGACAGAGACAATTAGAAAGAAACATGAATGTGGAAGATAAGACCGGTGCAGAATGTGCAGTGAGTGGGAAAAAATAAGTCATCCTTCATTATTTGGAGGTATTTTGGATTCAAAAAAGAAGATGTCATCTAGAGCGATGCATTGTGCTGGTCCTGCTTAGCAAAAGTTTTTTTGGTTTGGTTTGGTTTTTACCTGTATAAAAGAGGTGTTGGCTTAGAATCCCCAAACTTGAGACTTCTGTTGAATTGAATGATTTATCTGGCTGTATACCTCCACAGTTTGTCCGGTGAGAACAATTAATATGATGTTGACACTCTCTGTTCTTCTGAATGGTTTATTGAAGAAATGAAATAGTAGGAGTGGGTGTGTGGTAACTGCAAAAACAATAAGAAAAGTACATGAACAAACATGAAATTTTAAACATCTGAAACAGTAATGAATAATGAACAAGAGGACCTTCCTGAGGTCCTCTGAGATCTCACTTCCTCTCGGCATGATTGAACTGTATGGGTTCACTTGGGTAAGACTAAAGTGACCTGTTTTTTTCTCTGTTTCAGAATCAGAATCAGAATCGCTTTACTGGCCAGGTGTGTACACACACAGATTTAACTCCGGTTCTCTTTGCTCTCAATTGTACATACAGGTATAGACATAAGTACAGTTAAGAGACAGGGGACATGACAGGCAGACGCATGCTCTGTGTCTTTCTCTGCAGCACAACTTTGTCAAGCATCCATTTCTCTTTTCTCCACAGCTGACTACAGCGTCATTAAGCTTTTTATGGTTTAGGCACTCAGCACTTGTTTAAGCTTTGGGAAAGATCCTGGTGTGAACTCTGGACTCTGCTGTCACTGTCCTGCACCTTCTAGATAAATGTAGAACGCCATTCTTTAAAAGTATCTGACCATAAGTGAGGCAGTGACTATGCTAGTTACCACAGCATAACTGGAAAAACAATTTAGTAATCTATGAATGTCAGTTCTAGGGAACAGGATTGGGCCGGCTCGTAGATGTTAGAGACACCCTCTTGAGATTGGTAATCAATCAGAAATGACAGCGTGTGAATATGACACCCATCACTGTTAAAGACAGTGACCAAACACACTCGTCATGTATGATTTCATGATATGTTGTTAGGCAGTGTGAGATGACTCAAGTACATTACTTAAAGCCTGTCACAGTGGACACACAGATTGCATTGGTTTGGTTCAGTTCTGAGTCTTTCCCACAGGGTCTATGTTTCCTTACTGTCTGTTTGGGCTCAATGTGTGGTGTAGCTGAGGAGTGGCTGTTGCTGCCCACTCTCTCAGGGCTGGGAGGAGTGCTGAGGAGTCCTTGTTGTGTACATGTCTGTGGCAAGAGGCTAAATTTAGCTGTTGTTCCCTCCCACGCATTCTGAGCATGTCCTGTTCGGCAAGAAAATCAAATGACGTGAACAGTGGGCGGGGAACGAAGAAGAAGTATGTCTCATATTACAGATGGAAGAGCAAGGGAGGTGTGTACAATGATGCACTAACTGTGGTTCATATATTTTATAGTTCTCCTTTTACATTTCCTGTCCTTTAACTGTCCTCTTCAACTGCATGATGCACAGACAGGTCCATTTTTATGTTTTTAGAATTGAAACCCACGAACAAGGTTTGTGTCAAATTCCACAGACTGGATTTGGACAGAATCATAAGACAGTAGTTCACTCACTGTGATGGTGTATGGCATCTGTCCAGGTTGGGAGTGAGCTGAGTGCTGCCCCAAGCGAAGGAGTTCATGTATCTCGGGGTGTTCACGAGTCAGAGGAAAATGGAAAATTGAGTGTGAGATTGACCGACTGGTTGGTTGGTACAGGATCCTTGTGGTTCAGAGGGAGCTTTGCTGGAAGTTCTTGATTTTTCAGTTCATCTATGCTCCAACCCTGACCTATGGTCATGAGCTTTGGGTAGTGAAAGAATAGATTGAAATGAGGTTCCTCTGCCAGGTGGAGCTCAGCTTTAGAGATAGAGTAAGGAGCTCGGATATCCGGAGGGAGCTCAGAGTAAATGATAAATGGACTGTACTTATATAGCACCTTTCTAGTCTTCCGACCACTAATCATTCACACACATTCATACACTGATGGCATTGGCTGTCATGCAAGGTGCCAACTGCTCATCAGTTTGAGGAGCTAACCATTCATACACATTCACACACCTGATTAGTTGACGACCTGCTCTACCTCCTGAGCCACAGTTGCCCCTGCCAAGTAGCTGAGTTGCTAGCTGAGGTGGTTCAGGCTAGGGCTGGACGATAAATCGATTTTTTCAATTCATTCAAATTCATGATTTAGGACGATGTTTAAAAATGAATTTTCACTGTAACTAGGGTAATTACGGCACAGCTCCCTCCAGTAACGCTGGTCCCTCCCCTGTGCGAGATCTCTTTCCTCAGAGACCGACAAAACATCAACATGGCAGCACATGCTAAGAGTGACCAAAACTTCGTTCCCGAAAAAGGCACCATCTCCTCAGTCGTATGGAAGTAACTCAGTTTTACAGCGGATGACACTCAGCAATCCGCTGTAAAGTTTGTTGGAAGTCAGTGGCAGCTAAAAGCAGCACGACCAATGCTTTCCAGCATCTGAAACAAAAGCCCACAGCTGAATGGGAACAGTGTGTGGCACTGCAGGCTGCACAAGATGACGACGTAAAGAACCAGCTAGAACGCAGGTAACAGTAGCGGCTGCATTTTCAAAAAGTATCCCGTACAAGAGGAATGGGCCCTGGTGGAAAGAGATAATGGTTCACATTGACAAAGATATGGTGCCCATATACACAGTGGAAAAGTCTGGCTTCATACACATGCTCCATACAGTTGACCCCAAATATGAGCAATATTTCTCTGAAGTTGCCCTGCACCGTCTATACAACAGTACATGCGAACAATTGTAAAATAACACATTGAAAGACATTACAGGAGCACCTCATGTATGATTTTGTTATTTAACATGCAAATAGCATGTTTACAAATGTGTGTTTTTCTTACAATACATTTTTTCAAGAGTCACCTTTTATTTTACAAAAACTGATGTTTGGTGAAATTATATTTGCACTTTATTAATCCCAAAGAGGAAATTCATCCTTAATCAAGAGGGGCCTTTTATTTTTTATTTTTTTAAGTGAAGTTTTGGGAAAGTTATTGCACTATTAATCCCAATAAGGACACTCATCTTTATACAAGAGGAACCTTTTATTTATTTTGTGTCAGCTTATTTGAATGATTTCCTTGTTGTTTCTAAAATTCGATTAAAATCATAAATTGGATGTGTTGTGAAAAAAATCAGAGATTTATTTTTAGGCCATATCGCCCAGCCCTAGTTCAGGGATCTGATTAGGATGCCCCCTGGGTAGGAGCTGGGCAGGAGGAACTGGGAGGAGACCCCAAGGCAGATGCAGAATTCCCTGGAAGGACTATATAGCTCATCTGGCCTGGGAATGCCTCTGGTGTTGCTCTGGGCATCTGGAGTGCCCTGCTAAACCTGCTGCCACTGCAACCTGACCCTGGATAAGTGGAACAAAATGGATGGATGGATAAAACCATTGTTATTGTTGTTAGCATGTTGTTAGACGTCAAGTTGTACAAGTCAGTGTAACATTTAAATTATTCAACTGTTATTTTATGACTGAAAAGTAACATGATGGAGCTTTAGTTTTCTTTAGTTTATTTGTTGTTATTTTTGCAATGACCCCTCCCTCTTGACAAAGATATGTAAAGGAAGCCTGCTATAACTAGAAAAATTGTATTTCCTGTGGTAATACGGTGTGGATGCCCTCTGCCGAAATGCCCGATGCATCTGTGTAAATTTGTATGAAAAGATAGAATTGTAGGATATTTTGAAATATTTTATGAATTTGTACAGTGTTCTAAGAAAGCGTGAGATTACCTGAAAAAAAGCTGAGTAATCTTTCTATATTTGCAATATTTGTCACTGCACCTTTAACTGATAAAATTCAGCTGTACTGCTCTCATCAAATATGATGGCACAGATCACAACATGAACAGAATAAAAACACGTATGTAACTAAACAAACACACTAACAAAGTTAACAGTTTGTGCTTAGCCATGTTAAGCTATGTAAAGCTAAATGCCCAGTACGTTACCGGTCCGTTTGGGTCCGCTCGTTGTCGCTCGTTACAGTCAGCTGGCAGACTCTGTGTCCAATCTTTATGTTAACGACTCGCCTAGTTTACCGAGCAACCATTATATATACGTATCTGTGATAAATCAATATGTGAACACGTGCTTTAAGTAAATTCAGCTCAGAGTATATGTTGTGTACCATTCACTGCATATTTCAAGTGATGTGAGTGAACATTCGTGTGTTCATGCTCCATGCTTCACAGATCTGTGATCTGGAAATATTTGCTTTCAGTTTCTCTGCTTAAAAAAACAACTTTTGGTACTCTGCTGGTCCACTGATCTCCATGTCGACAGATGATCTGTGATGATTCACAAACTGTTTGAATTAGACTAAACAGTTGAAGTTCAGGAGCATGTGAGGTTGTTAATATGTGAAGGTAGTCTATGCAAAGTGTTGATGATGGTCAGGAAAACCCCCTGTGGTTTCTCTTTTTGTCTTTCCTCCCTCTCTCCGGTGTATTGTATCATTGTCCTCCACGTTCTGACCTTATTTGTGCACACTTTGTTCTCTTTCTTCTCTGCATAAATGTTTTTACACACCCCCTTATTTTCACACTGAAGTCAGCCTACACAAAATCATGTCGCAATCATCTACAGAATCACTTCTACTGAATTTGGTGTGCACAATTAGGACATGGAATCTTTGACCTGATGATGGGGCTAAATGAAAGCCTCCAAAAGTAGGAGATATCTGACAAGGATGTGGATGTATTTTAATGATTATAATCTATAATAATAATTTTGATCATTTCACTGCTGATACAAATACCTGGGATGATATTCCCATCAGCCTCTGTTGTACTTGGTTTTCGTTGTGGATAGTGGATATACACAGCTCCATGGTCAATTTACAAGTGCAGATATATTAAGAACGATCTCTTCAATATCTTCTGTGGTGTAATGTCATGCCTGTGTGTGTGTGTGTGTTTGTGTTTGTTGTTTCCCAACTGCTTGAAAAGTGAACTGACATTACAGATGTCATGTAGTTTCACACAGTGTTGCTCTGACGTTCAGCTAAATGTCCTGCCTACACCGAGGGGTATATCTGAGGTGAAACATGAAAAACCTGAAACAGAGTCCAGTTGTAGTGCAGTGGAAACACGAGATTTGACCCTACCACAATATTTAGAACTGTTTTGAACAGCTTAGCACAAGGTATTAAAATGAATGAACTGCTCTCAGTCAGGTATTAAAATGCTATCTTCAAACCTCCGCAACAGTTACTGCTAACTGTTTTCCATTACCATTACTCTGCAAAATACTTACCTATAGCTAACTAAGGGTGTTGATGATGTTAATCCATGGATGTCAGATAACTTTTTACACCTGAACAAAGACTAAACACAAACTGTCCTCTTTGGTGCAAAGACTCATCTCATTTCTGTCTCTCTGGAAAAGTGAAGCCACAAATCTGGATATGAGTCATCTCAATCATGTCATTAGAAAAGCTTTCTACCGTGTAACACTTCAAACTCAGTCTTTCTGTAGTATCAGACTCCATGACTGCAAACTACAACATCTGACCACATTACACCTGTTCTTAGATCTGTGCAAAACCGAATCGCCTTGCACCTTGACATGCTCTAGATACGAGCCAGTAAGAACACTCTGATCCACAGGCAGTGCGCCTTTAACCATCTGTGTACAAACTGTAAAGCAGCGAAGGCTGCAGTCTCTATCTACAACCCAAACAGATCAAACACTCTGCCAGAGGACCTGAGAGAGGCCCCCGTGTGTGTGTGTGTGTGTGTGGCCTTAAGTCATTGTGACTGAAGTGTGTATTGTTGTGTAAAGAATTTACATCAATGTGCAGAGAAGGTGTGAAGGACAGAAAAAGAATTTAGCATAAACAATTAATTGTAGAAACAATGAAATATTTGAATAAATATTATATGGTTGTCTGAGTTTTCAGCTCCTCCAGCTCTCTCCCAAAAATCTGCCCTCTTCTAGAGATCATTTTGCTCCTGGATAGCAATCGCTTCCGCCATCTTTTGATGGAGGGCTTCTTGGTCAGCCTTCAAGTTGTGGATAACACGCCAGTTCATTGACACTGCTTTTGTTTCCTCCAGCTCTTGGTTGAGTTGGCAACCTCTCCATCGCTCCTCTGGTTACCTCTGGGGCCCTTCGGGCGCTACAATTTCTTTGGCTGGTTGAATCAGTCACAAAGTAATGCTTTAGATTGCAGTTGTAGATCTGTATCACAAACAGTTGTATTCTGCATCGGTGGACTGAAGAGCTGCGGCTACATATCAGGGATGCAAATTATCAATTAATTCATTCGTTCGTTCGTTGATTGACCTTATCGATCGATTAATGATTAACTGATAAGTGGCTTTTTTCCTGAGAACATACATTTCTCACGCCATCTTTAACATAAAACAAAAATATTGCTTATATACTGAATAAAAAATGCACGTTATATTCCTCAACTAATGTTTCATTGTATCAGTTGGGATACAGTACAGATATGGCATGTAACCAAAATAAATTCTGCACAGAAAATTGAAATACGTAAAAAAAATAATTGTGCACTGGCTCACCTGTTGCATGTGAAACATAAAATATTTTTTAAAGCTATACAATATGGGCTTAGCCTACACAATACTAAGCCTACATATAATTATCTGGTGAAGTACTTACATGAAAAACTTGAAACATTAGCAGCACCACTTATAACCTCCCTTGTTCTGAGAAAGGTAACAGTAAGATTACTAGCCCTGGAAACGTACAGTAACGTGTAGTACTGAACACAACTTAAATCATCTCTGCTTTCTGTAGTCAGTGCCGTCCAACAATCTGTGTCAAAGCCACATTAGCCGCGGCTAGCTGTGTTTTTAGCTCAGCCTTCTTGTTTTTGTAGCGTGCTTCCAGGCGGGTAGTTATGGTCGTTCGAGAAGGGATATTATAACCTGGCTCCATGAAGTGTATTAACTCCCGAAATCCCTCGCCGTCAGTGGTGCTAATTGGCATCATATCTTTTTCAATCATGCCGCAAATCCTGAGTAATGCGCTCAGCTTTCCTGTCATCGCATACTCACCTTCCCAGCACCGCGGCGATAGTCGGTTGTGAAGGCGATGGACTTCCTCCCTGCAACACGGCTGCATGCAGGTTTTGAAGGTGGTATCTTAGCGAACTCGTAGAGCTGCTGAACTTAAACGTAGTACCGCAGAGTGTGCATTGAGCGTCTTTGTCATCATTACTTAGTTTGAAATGCTCCCATACTCCACTCCGTTTTGACCGCCTCATCTTTGTGTGCCAGGTCTGTCACCGCCCGCGACAATCCCGCGTTACGTTCAAGTATGTTCGGTGTGACCTAGATTAAGCAATGGTACTCTCAACTGGCGACACCATGACATTTCACTGAAATAAACTCCTGTGGAAAATGGCCCTAGATTCAGTTAACCTAATTAATTTAATTTAGTCGATTAAATTATTTTCGACAATTAACCGATAGTCGGTTAACCGTTTACATCCCTACTACATATACAGTTCTTTTTACTTTGACATGTTCCATTAAGTTCCATTCTATTTATTCTGATCTGTACACTTCCATTTCTCCCTCCCTTTTTTTCTCTGATTTGTTTATATTTAAGACAATTCTGTTAATCAAATGTAAACACATGGGCCAAGATGGAGGCAACCAGAGACAACTCTCTCTTCAGAAACATGTAGGTGACGTCACGGATACGACGTCCATTTTATACTGTATGTGGTCTGCCTCAGAGTACGATACTGGTCTGCACAATGGTGCAAGATCATTCAGTTATTTACATGCACTCTGTAAATCAAAGACACATGAATGAGTGAATTGTCTTTCACCCCTTAAAATCAAGAATGACCCTTTATGAAGGTTTGACCACCCCCAGTGGTGGTCAGGAACCAGTGTTCTAGAGGATTGCCATGGGTTATTACACAGGCATCCATGTTTCCCAGCCAACCATATCCCCTAAAGCTGAGCCTTTATATTTTGTTACAAAAACATCATAAAAAAGTGAAGCCGGTTCAGTGATTAGATATATGGTTTGGCCAGAAATCCTTCCTTTTCGAGGGGCACTTTCAGCGTTTTTTCTCTCTCTCAGCAGTGTCAAATGTCACAGGAGCAGCTGCGGTTGACTGCTCAGACAAGACAAAAGTCTTTCAAAATAAGAGTCCCTTCAAAATAAAAGACTTTGTGATACTCTCTCATTAACAGACACACAAACACACACAAACATGCTGACAGCTATTTAATGCATGGGGGCGACGGGGCCAGAGTCAGGCACACTCAAAATTTCTTTAGAAATTTTTTTTAGTCTTTCTCAAAAACAAATTTGCTGGAACATTTGCAAATAACTCCATCATTAGACTGCCAGTGTCTATTTTAATCTGTACATGTTGAGGCAACATTTTTGACAACAATTATGGGATCTGTGATTCATATAAAAATAAAAAATATAACAGTTTTTGTTTCTATTCAAGATATAAGATGCAATCCAGGATGAAGGAACATCTCTTTAAAACACGTACTCATCATCCACACAGACTGTGATGAACGGAAAAATATGAATTCTCTGAAGAGAAAATTAAAATAATAATAAAACATAACGAGAGAAAATGTTTCTGTCTAAAGCCTAGATAAGTCAATTGAATTAATTTCACTTAATTCTGCAGCCTTTGATATCAGTGCATGTAGCCAGGTTACTTGTGTTAAGCAGGTAAAACTACATCCATTCTTGGTCATGATTATTTTTTGTATTTTGTATTATTTTTTGTCTCTTTGATAGGTAGACGTCGCTTAAGGTGACAATTACTTAGCAGTTTCTTAAAAAAAAAAAAACTCTTTTGAAGCAATATTATATCTTAAAACTAAATAAATGTAGCATTTTAGTTTTGTATTTTTAAAATGACCAGAAACAGCAGTCTCCACTTAGTGAGTGTAAACTGACAGTCCATAGCGAGGCAAGTGTGTGTGTGTGTGTGTGTGTGTGTGTGTGTGTGTGTGTGTGTGTGTGTGTGTGTGTTTGCACTGGCACTTGTATGATTACATTGTTACTTTATGACTTGACTTGACTTCTGAGAGTCACTCAGTAGAAATCATAATTGACCTTTGTTTGGATAATAAAACACACCTGCTGAACACTTTTTAGCACGTGTGACTGGAAGAAAATCAAAATGTTGTAAAAGTTCTGAGTGACATTTCTAAAGCTTTAAATAGTATCATAGAAGGACTATGAGTGATATCCCTGGATTTAACTAAGCAGATCGGTAAGGTCCATTGGATAATTACTGCAGTGATTAATATGTTTCAGCTAGCAACAAGTTATTAAACCCTATCTGATGCTGTGAGTAGCATCTCCTTTCTTAAACAACCATGTCAGAAGACATATCCTGTGGTCATGGAAAGGATGTTAATCAGTTTCAGAAGGGTCAAATTATTGGCCTGCATCAAGCAAAGAAAACAGCTAAGGAGTTCACTGAAAATACTCAAATCTGATTAAGAACTGTCCGACACATTATTAATACCTGGAAGGATAGTGGTGAAACATCATCTTGGTCACATCAGGGTGAGAAGAGAGGTGATGAAGTGATACTCCCATCATCCCTAGTGCCCACCGTACAAGTCTGTGGGGGTCGGTTTTATGACCTGGGGTCGCTGCAGTTGGTCAGGTCTAGATTCTGCAACGTTATGTCCCCAAAGAATGAGGTCAGCTGACTACCTGAATATAGTGAATGACCAGGTCTTTATTCACTGATGGCACAGGCATATTCCAAGATGACAATGCCAGGATTGGTCTGGCTCACATTGTGAATGAGTGGTTCAGGGAGTATGAGACACACTTTTAACATATGGATTGGCCACCACAGAGTCCAGACCTGACCTCAGCCCCACTGAGAATCTTTGGGACGTGCTGGAGAAGACTTCAGTGGTGCGACTCTCCCATCATCAATATAAGATATTGGCAGAAAATTAATGCAACTGTGGATGGAAATAAATGTTATGACATTGCAGAAGCTTATAAACAAAGCCATGTGTGCCATACTCAAAGCTAAAGGCAGTCCAACGAAATATCAGAGTGCGATTTTTTTGGGGGGGGGTAGTGTATTTGCTTTATTTAAACACATTTCAGTGGAGACAAGATTTATGCAAATTCATCTGTAAACCAGAAAAATTAGTACATTTGTTTGTACAGGCCACTACTTTGAAAACCCGTTTGATGTCTTTTAGAAAAATCCATCTGACTTTTATTACTGTCAAAGTGTTTGAGAGGGAGCTCACATTAACTTCAGTCAGAACGATTAAAGCATAAAGTCTGAACTGCACTTTGCATTTCTCTTTCATGGACCATTTTTTTTTAATCAAAACTGGAAGTTCACTTTTTTGAAAGAGTTCAAAACATGAAAGTTTTATAATGAAGGTTGTCTGAATTCCCTTTTTTAACCATCATGCTGGGTTTGTTCTCTGTGATGAAGTTAATTCATTCAATCATTTCAGATAAATTCATCATTTATTTTTGTATAGTGGATTCAATTGTTGCTAAGGTGGTGCTGTATATATTCTATATAGATGTAGAGGCCGAAGAGTACAAGTTTAGACAAAATGACTACAGTGTGCTGGCTGTTGATTTCAGCTTTGCATTGCACTCTGCGATTGTGAGATGTCTGAGAATAGTATAGTGTGCTTAATAGTAGTGTAGTAATTATAATAATAGTAGTAAGTAGTATACAATAGTAACATGGTGTGGGGGTATTTTTACGAAAGCCTTGTCACTGCGCATTGAAGAGTTTCTAATCCACCTATTTAATTTCATTTTTGCATAAACGAGTGGAAATGCAAAAAAAGAAAAGACAAATCACAAAACTGGTTTCATGCTTAGCTGGAGTGGAAAAGTTATGCCAGGTTTAATGACAGCATCTGCTTACCAAGTGATGGCAAGTTTGAGACAATGGAATTTCAAAGTTTGGGGAGATAAGAGATACTTGTTTATATCAGGAATCATCAGTGTAACAATAGTCTCTGTCATCCTCTATAACCTTACAGTCAGTTGAAAAGGAACTCTCGAGGTTGCTTCACACTTGTATTAACAGTTTTCTCGTGGGTTTAGCAGCAGATTTCTGGTGTGGACCACCAGTCAAGGGGATTTCCACCATCTGCAGTCTTGTTTCTCGCTCCTGCTGTACTTACATACATACACTACTTGACATTTATGGTTGCTACAAGAAGGTCACGGTTTGTTTGGAAATAATGTTTTCCACTAACTTGCCCTTATTGTCCCATACACGTGCTGAAATCAACCTGTAAGCAATTAAAAAACTTCGAGGCACAGAACATTTAATAACAATACTTGAGAGTGAAGCAGTCTGTGTTGTGTTGGCTTCCCCTACAGGTGAAGCTGACCAAGTACATGTGGACACAACTACAATGGAAGCAGAGGGTACAAGAAAAAGAGAGATCTGAAGCTCTGGCTGGATACCCGAGACTGGAGGACTGGCTACTAACAGCTGACCTCACACCACAGTTCATACAGGTGTGTGTGTACTTTGTAGAATTGTTTGCCTGTCTGTAGTTGGTTGTAGGTTTATTAATAGTATAGCGACAACCCACCCAATCAAAACTTAGAGAATCAGTATGTTTTATTAACTAATATGAAAAACAGTATATGTCAGTCTCAAATGATTTATTGATTTATTGTAAGGTTCCATGGACCAAGGATGATTGAAATTGGTCTATACAATGATGAAAAATACAATAACAGAAAGATGTCAAGTATATAAGACAAAAATATATTGAAAATAAGTGTTTTCATTCTAATTGGCCTCTGACTGGAGGAGCTAAATTATTCCACAGCAGTGTAACATGGTAAGAAAATGGATTGCTTATATATGTTTGGAATAATGAGATTTGAGTGCTCAGGTCAGGCCTGCAGAGTTGTGATAGGTAGGGAGGTATGCATACATGACATGACATGATTTGTAGGTACAGTCATAAATAGGAGTTTGCAGTCTGATCTGGATAAAACAGGAAGTCAGTGAAAAACAGTATCAGTGTGTTCAAACATTTTGGTTCACCTCACTGTGAAGATTTGGCCACTAGTGTGTGGAACTCGATGGCGTAGTCCGCTACGCGATGTCTTTTAGTTTTAAAGAGTGGAAGATGTTACAGTACTAGTACAGCATCTATGAGAACATAATATTGATGCCAAGGTTTTACTCACTGCAGCAGGATTTTGCAGTCAATGTGTGTCAAATGTGGCAAGAAAGTTTCAGTATAATGAAATGACCTAAAAATCAGACAGGAGAGTCTACCATGGTAAGGCTGCATTCAGACAGGATCAGACGCTCTCTCTCTCTCTCTCTCTCTCTCTCTCTCTCTCTCTCTCTCTCTCTCTCTCTCTCTCTCTCTCTCTTATATAAGATATAAATATGATAGTCTCATCAGTCTACATGATGCATAACTCATTAATAATAATTAATTATCAATTGTTTCATTTGATAAGATGTCCACATTCTTGATTTGATTTTAGCTTCTCAAATGTGAATATTTCTATGACATCAACTGAATATCTTTGAATTGTGAACCATCGAGACATTTGAGGATGTCGTGATCTTCAGTATTTGTAGTAAGTAGCGAGGGAAGTGCAGTAGGCTACTTCCTTACATTATGAGGTGGTGTTCCTGACCTCAGCCAAGAAAGACTGATGAGAGATGGAGCTGTATTTATATAAGACCTTTCATCTACTGACCACTCAGTGCTTTACACATCTATTCATACACCGATGGCAGAGACTGCCATGCAAGGTGCCAACTGCTCAGCTGGAGTGATACAGCACTTCCGGTGTGCTCCCACTGATACTAAGCTCACCCATACACACCCATTCACACCCTGATGTCACAGTTATCAAGATCCCTACTCTGACAGTAATGATACTCTAGTGGTATTCAGAAGTGATTCAACTTCTTATGTGACCTTGGTCCCCTTGAAGTGAAATATCTCTGTGAACTTAAATCAATTATGTCACTGACATCAGTAGGCACAAGAAACAGTCTGCTTCTAGAGAACCAGAGACCGAACCGAATTTGACTCAAAGTGTTCCATCATATATGATGGACAAGGCTCTGTTAAGCTGCTTCATGACTCTTTTTTTTTTTACTTTCAAGTTATTTTCAGTACTTTTTTGTGGAAAAATCCAACTTTTATTCAAAAGGTATTTTAAATGTCCTAAGATGTTTCATCAGATGTACAAAAGGTTTTGCTCAACTCTGAGCTTGCAGTCTCTGGCACGCTTTGTCCGGATTGTCGGACAGGAACTAGGTGGATCTGGCTTTGTTTTTGGTGATCATGAGACAGCTTGTTCAGCCAATGCACCTGCTGAACATGGTCCAAATGCGGGGAGGTTGCCATTTTAGGTCAGCAGCTGGCAATGTTTCTGTTTGGGCACAAAGACCAAAGGCCACTCTATCTATGTTTGGGCTATGAGATCACCAGATGGGATACTTAAAATCCCTTCTGCATGTTCTGTGTTTGTCTTGGAGTCTCAACAACAGTTGATGTGCCCTGAAAACCCTGGGTAGTTTTCTCTGGAGATGTCCTGATCAGATGTTGAGTGACCTTTCTACATGATGGAGCAGTGGTTCTATTCCCAGAGCTCCTTCCAGATGTCTTAGCACTCATCTCGTCCCTATGGGTGAGCCCAGTCACCCAGCAAAGGAAACTAATTATGGCAAAATCGTATCCTGACATCATTCCTGGCCCTCACCAAAGCTTGTAAATCTATAGATGAGGGCTGAACGTAATGTCTTGCTTCGCCACAACAATACAGTAAGTTCCCGGTTTAGGCCCGATGGAGACCTTTTTCCCATTTATTTGAATGTTTTCTGACTGCAGTTCTGTGGGGCTACAGGGTATGCCAGAAAAAAACACAGCAAACTGTGGTAAAGAATTTGAGCCTGATTTAACTCTTGGAAAAATGCAACCTGCCGTCACTCTACCTACCCTGTCCGCTGATCAGACCAGTCAAACTGTTCCACAGTCAGCCTGAAATGTCACTGAAACAGAGTGATCCAGCTTCATCGACATTTCCACCTGTTGTGTCCTTGATTGGTTTATTTCATGTACTAGCTTCTATCTGTCTTGAGGTAGAAAATGTGGCTCTAACTGATGTGCTTGTTTGAACTAAATATTACTTTCATCTTTGTTCGATGAATTTGTAGATTGAGAATGAATCCTGGTAATGAACAGAGTCTCACCTGTGTTTCTGATGTGACATGTTAAATTTGACTTGCTCGCACAACCTAAACACAACCATCAAGACTGTTAATCTGGTTTATCAGGAGCCAGTCTGGTAAATGTTTCCATTGTACTATTTACATAATGATGTATGTAAGTGTTTTGTATGCCCGACTTAATACTATGTGTTTCCTCAACCAGTCAAACTGGTTTGAACTCAGCCTGTTTACAAATATAAGAGATTAAGTGTTGGGTAAATACCTATATAATACACATTGTATGTCCACTACAGAAAATGATGTAAAATGAAGTGAGAGAGAAATGATTTTGGAGGTATGATTTGTTATTTCCATCTTTCACTAAGTGTGTCCATTACGTTACATTACATTAAATTTAATTATTTAGTTGATGCTTTTATCCAGCCCTATCAGGGAGGCATTACAGAAATCTAGTCTTGAGATGACTACAGCTTAGTCAGGAGTTGAGTAGCATGTGTAGAGTTAGTAAGGCCTGAGTTTGATGTTGGTGCAAAGCTAATGACCGCAACTGAGGGGTGACATGATCAAAAGAAGGTTATTTGGTCATTAATCATTATTCCTATGTTTCTGCCACTGCGGGTAGGGGAAAGACATAGGAATCAATTTTGATGTTGATGTCATGATGTATAGTGTGTTTGGCTGGGAGGACCAGCAGTTCAGTCTTTTGAGAGGTCTAGCTGGAGTGTGATGTGCCTGCATCTATGTGGATATGCCTGAGTCATTCAGAGATCCGTGTGGAGGCCAAAAGGGCTGGGCCATGAGAAATGAGGAGCTGGAGTGTAATCTGCAGCAGTGATAAGAAAAATCATGCGTAGAGGATACTGAGGTGGTGTACAGCAAATAGCGCTCCAGCACCAAGCGCCTCTGGGGTAGGATTCAAATCAGAAGAGAGCCCAACCATGTTTCTGAGGAGATGGGATGGTTGACTGTGCCAAAAGATACGCTGATAAGTCAAGCGGAATAAGGACTGCTTTCTTTAAGGCTGCAACAGCAGACAACAGAGCTGTTTCAAGGAGTGACCATTCTGAAACCAGATTGATTTGTATCACAAGATTGCCCAATTAGAAGAAAACCAATAGCTTTAGATAGAAAAGGGAGAAGTGAGACTGACGTTAGTTCTCAACCTGAGCAGGGTTCAGAGGGTTTCTTGAGTAGAGGTGTTACCTTAGCTGCCGAATGCAGGTAGGAAATGTATGCTGGAAACATTCATCATATATGCGTGATAGCTGGTGTGGGATGGTTGGGCTAATGGATTGAAGTAGGTTGCTGGTATAGGGTCCATCAAGCATGTAGAAGACATATAAGAAGTTAGATACTCTCGCCTAGAGAGGGGTATAAAGGCAGAAACGAAGTGCCAGTAACGTGGATAGGTTGTGAAAGTGCTTGCAGATTGAATGCGTCTGTTCTTAAGTGCTTATTGATTAGCATAGACCACCCCTCTGACATTGCAGTGAATGGTTTTTCAACAGAGGTAAAATTACTCACACCTACTTGATCAATTCGAATGACTGAAACTCATATGTAGACAGAGGATGGTCTACATGGAAACATGGACATAGAAATGAATCTGTGTCAGTTAACTTTCAGTTTGATTCATACTCGCAGGAGCAAACAGTGTTATGCAGTGATTTGGTGAGTTTCTTTCATGTGCAGTCTGAATACATCACTGATGCTGTCTGAGGCTCAGGCCTGGTGTGAGGTCCAGAAGTTGCACTGCAGTGCGTTGGTTGGACAGAATCTGCAGTGTTCAATAACAGCAGCCATACTCTCGTTTGTGTGATGAGCACTCCTACTCAAACTAGAATGCTAAGTCAGCTGTTCTGCAAGTCTCTGTCCCTCCCAGTGTGCTATTTATACACACCCAACCAACCACTGCACATACCAACAAACACACACAGGCACAAGCGCATACACATACACATACGTCTGATCAGCACACACACACACTCTGCAGACAGCCCGGCAGACTTTGAAAGCACCCTTTTGTAAACAATATGAACATAAACAGTGGAGGCAGGGTCTGAGCTGTGCCTCAGGGTGACTCAGTTTTTTACTGACACTGCGCTGAGGAGAAAGCGACAGGTGGCCTGACAGTCAGGAGAGCCGCAGAGAGCAGTAGACGCCAGGCTGATGGTCATTCGCATGGAGCAGCTGGACTTTATGAAATTTCACAGGATCGCATGTAGCATGCTGAGGTAGGATTATAAATCAACATTCAATCGCTTTAGGAGGCTGCACTTTTCTTTGGATACATGCAGAGTGACTGAAATGTGTCTCTGGTGAGGTGTGTGTCATTTCAAATCAGTTCTCTCTCCTCTGCAAACTTCAGACTTCAAGTTTCTTCCATGACTATAATAGCACATGTCCTCCATAGCGGTTTTGTGTTGTTGCAAAACCAGTTCAGTGTGATTTATATGTTCTTTTGTATGAATATGACACTTTTACGTGATCATTCTTTTCCACTTAACTTGCTACAAGCTCTCAGCACAGGTTCAAATACATTCCTCGGCTGTCTTTTGCGATACTCAGCTCTTTATTTTCCATGGTGTTATATACGTTTGTAAACTGAGAAGTTTGACCACTATCCTCTTTATTGTTTCCTTATGAAGTTCATACAGTGAGGTGAACCTTAGGGGTTAGAATACCATTACACTCAATACAAAGAAAAAGTGAGACAGCACTTTACCAAAAAACTTATTCAAAACTTGCACGCCCATTTGGTTTCTGGTTCCAGTGGTCTTCATTTCCATGGTTCAGGTTTGAGCTGGTAGCGTCCTGGTCTGTCCTGGTGTCCTCTGTGTCCTGACCAGGGTCAGTAGTCACTCTGTGATCTGTGGCTCACTGCACACTGTGAGTCACTCTACAGGAATGTTTGGTCACTGAGCAGAATAAGTTTTATAATAGGTATTGGTGGGTGCTGCTGCTCTGCTGACTCACTCATGTGAGGGATGTTTTATCAGCATCATAAATGAACGAGTATGTGTATCATTTACATGTTCAGTTTGCACTGATGATCATCAAGTTTTTTTTTGTTTTGGACCCAAAGACCTTCCTCTGAAGATTTTCTACTTTCTATCATCTCATGACATCGCTTCGAACTTTTCTCTGAACTTGAGTCACCTGGATATGGATCAAATCAGTCTTGAGTCATAAACCTGCGACTTAGGACTTGGATAAAATTTAGACCTGATTTGTGCCACAAACTGTGCAATTATAAAGGTTACTGGGTGAAAGGTTTGTTTGACTGCAAATTTATACAAATAGTATAAAACATAAAAGGCACACTTTACAAGGTGAACCAGCAAATGTTAGGCTTTATAAAATGATTAAACAATTATTTGCAGATTAATGATTTGTCAGTAAAATGTTATGTTTTACTGATTGTTATAGATTATTATTGCATAATGGTGTAACCTCAGTCTCTCCTGGAACATTTAGTCTGTTTCCATACACGGCAATGTGAACTTGGCAGTTTGAACCACTGGCTTCCCTTTAACCTCTGGTAATAGCTGGGCTAACTACAGCGCGAATTTGATGAACGCCGTTGTAACGGGTTTAATGGACATCACAAGCAAGCGAATTTTGGTCATCTTTATACTGTTTGAAAGGCAGAGAACATCATTTAAGTTTGTCTTTATATAATTAAATGAGTTAAATAACAGTCAGTTTATTGTTTGTATCGCCCATGGTTTCACATTTTGCATGTGTGTTCGCGTATTGAGAGGAGGAGGCATGCAGCTAAGCAGAGGTGCTGCCCTGAGGGGCAGAGCTGGGATCAGACGTGTTCCCACAGTCTTTACATGATTTAGAGAGTTCAGTAATATGCATGATGAGACATAGTTACGCCGGGGTGGGGGGTGAAGGTAGAATGATTCAGGTACTGCACACGGTGTTCCACTGACATGCAAATCCCATCATGCATTTAGAGATGCTGTGCTCACATTCTCATTAGAGCTAACCTTTTTCAGTAAATTGTTTTAACCATTGTTCGGCCAAATAAATTCAAGCAACCTCTGATAATTACATGTTGCAATGTCAAATCTGTGATGAAAGGATAAAGACAGCTCATTTAACTGTGTGTACATACACATAAATGATCTTAAACGGCCATTGAAGGACACACCTGAATCTCATCAGGGCCTCTTGGCTTTCTCTCTGCTTTCGCCTGATGTAATGGATTCAGAAAGTTTCTACATTATCATTACTGAATTAGCTGATGCTTAACTGTGCTTATTTCAGCAATGAGGATAGAACTCCAACCCCAACTTTATCAAATATTCTGAACTGCTTCAAGTGCACATCTCAACAATAGGAAACATTTTTATAGTTAATACATGGGCCGAAAAACTGTAACTGCAACTGAGATGTTAACGGAGAGCTTTTACTGCTAGCTGTGAGCCAGGACAGGAAACAGTCAATTTCATGTGACGTGACAGCTTGTCCTTATCTCTGTCCTCTGACGTGCCTGGTGCGATAAAGAAAGTGCCGTGTAATGGAAAATCTAATTTGGGTGTCTTTCTGCTTTGTTTTTACTGTCGTAGAGTCTCACCAAAACACTGAACCACAGAAGACATGAAGTGATTGACAGACATTCATTTTAATATTCTCTATAACTCATAAGATTTGTGACTTTTCCTGAACAGGTGGAAGGAACTGTGTGGCTGCCTGTCATGTTACAGTCAGTGGGTCAGTGCAGTTGCTGCATTTTATCCACATGGCTCTGTGAAACACACAAGAATGAAAGGGATGAGACGATTAGAATTTGCATTGTACTATCCTCATCATGTTTATGTCTCTACTGCAGCACCCATCAGCTCAAGAGTCGACACACTGTACCACCATAGCTAAGTGTACAGAATGGCAGAAACGCTTGCATGTAGATAGAACTGACAGTGACAACAAGTGGCATGGAGACACAGCACTAATGGAACTGTGCAGTTATTCCATGAGATTCTACTCAAGCCGCTTACTGATGGATAAGATGAATGTGTTTAGTGAGCTCATGAAATCCGTGTCATGGTGCATCACTGTTACGCTCTGTGCAACCAAAGCATGAAGAACTGTGTGATCTTCAACCGACATTGACAGGGAAAGTTTGAGACGGACAAGAAGAGACGGCATTTCAGTCTGCCAGTCTACATAAAACACATGCAGGTTCACCTCATTTGCACAAGTTACCACATGTACTGTCAAATCCAGCACAGCCTGGTTACAGATAATACAGTTTCTCAGACAAAGGCGTTTCGGTGTTGCACGCGACCATTTTAGCTCAATGTTCTCGGTTTTCTGTCAGAACAGAACAGAACAGACCCCACCCCACTCCCACTCCACCCACCCACCCACCGTCATACCCTCTCTCCACTCCCCAAACAGCATACAGCGCAGAGGAAGCGGAGGATTTCTGTGAGGTAGGGGTGGTGTGCCTGATTAGAAGTACACTGAAAAAACGTTAGCTTCCGGAAGAGTGGAAGAGGGTAACTGCAGGGAATGTTTGAAAGCCATCACAGCGATAATACCTGGTCTGGAGTGTTGCTAGGATACACGCCCCAAAGCAAGAAACTGAGCCCTATTTTCCAAGGTGGTTTAGATAATAAAGCCACTCACTCTCTTTCGAGGCCAGCTCATAAAAACACGCCATGTCAGAGTGAAAGCAATTTAGAATTCCAAACATAGTGAAAATAAAACTTTCCTAGAGGAGCCTGCATGGCTGTGGATGGTCGCTGCTGGCTGCTGATGCACAGCTCTGGCATTACCAGAAGACGCTGGCTGACTGGAAAGCCCTGCTAAGAGGAGAGAGTAGAAGGAGGGAGGGGAGGGAGGGAGGAGGAGGGAGGGAGGGAGGGAGGAGAAAACAGGAGTGTGTGATAACAGCTGGGAAGACGTGTTGGTTTCTGTTCTTCCCAGCAGCCTGCTGTGCTCACGGATTATTCTATAGCGTTGTCAATATGAGAGTGGGGGATCCGATGTTCCGTAGATCTTCACAACATGGTAATGTAACAGGAGCAGACCTCTACTGTGTCCGCCTGCCAGCTTCTCGCATATGGAGTGTGTGACAGAAGGGTTAAAAAAGGTGTTTCCTTCATTTTATTTGACAGCAGCACTGTAGGAGAACAATGCTACACCTAGTTGCATTTTTCAGGCAGTTACAGGTGTTGTTAGTTTTGGTGTGTGTGTGTGTGTGTGTGTGTGTGTGTGTGTGTGTGTGTGTGTGTGTGTTCTGTTTGCTCAGCTGTTTGTGTCTTGTCTATTGTTACACAGTGGTGAGCTTTCTTGGGACGGACTTTAACATTTGCCTGTTAGGGTGGAGGCGTCTATCCAAACCCACGTGCTCATAGTGTGGGATCTACCCTGCCTATCCAGTCTGTGCTTTACTGTTTATGCTCCTGTGGGTGAGAAAGCAGAATTAGTGTCAGAGGAAGAGAGAAGAGTTTTATTTGTGATTTAGCTTTGGGTTCACTCTTTTCACTCACTGTGCTGTCTCTCTGTCAGTGTTTCTTTTCTTCTTCTTTGCTTCTTTCCTTTCAGGCTTTGCTCACTGTAAACACAGGCAGCTGAGGCATGCCCAGGCACTGCCCAGGTATCGGTATGCGTCAGCTTTGCAAACTGTGTTGTCTGTTTCTCAAACCTTTTTATGTTTTATTGAAGTGGAGTGAACCAAAAATGACTAGGAGCACTAAACAACATTCACTGGCCACAAAAGTCAGTCAATAACACTGAAACAGCATTTATCGCGACTGCCCTGACCCCTAACCATAAAAATCAAACAGATTTGAAATCATGTTGATGCTACACTGACGTGCTGAATCAGGTGAGAGGTGTCTCTGCATTCCTGGGTGGCCTATCTCATCTTTAATTTGTGTTTGCATAACGCTTTACAGCAAGTCATGTACCACTAATCATTTGATCATGAATGAAACCGGATCATATTTATGAGCATGTTTTCTGATGTCCCTGCCGCAAGTCTCTGAGATCTACAAAGTTTCAAAGAATATTGGCAAACCTCTACAATCACTGTGCAGGTAGTACTCGAAAATTAGATTTGTTTTCAGGTCATTTAATTGCTAGCTGAGCCTTGGCTGTATGACCTACTGTATACATTAGTTAAAGCAATACTACATATAAATTGGTTTCAGAGAGCAATACTACTATGGTGGTATGTGTATTTGTTATGATTACTTATGATCAAAAACTAGCGAGCTGACAGCTTTGCTAACAAGCAATCATCACAACATCAAGCAAGTGGCTGTTTGAGCTCTCTCTCCTTTTCTTATTTCTCCAATTTCAGTCTCTTCTCCTCTGCCATTATGTCTACAGAGCATTCAGCATTTGCCCTGTCAGCATTCCCATGCCCCGGCATGTAAACCTCCTTCTTTTCCTGCAGCAAACTCCTGTGGTACAAACGCTAACTCTCCCGTGGTTTTTGAGCTTCACTGGCCCGGGTAGCCCTACTAACAAACTAAGAGCTAACATTAACTAACAGCAGCTACAGTTGGCAGCAGTTTACTTCACTGTCCATCAGGAAACTCTGTAATCAGAGGAAAACTAGAAAACGTGATCCAGTTTCACCAAAATCAGTCAAAACAGTCAGACGGAAGGGGGCACAGAATGAGCTGAGACGAGCATTCACCATCACTATTTTATGGTAGAACAGTTATATATCGTTGCTTTGAAGGCCTTAAGGCTCATCAACAAGGACAGATGCAGGCCTGAATGAGCTGAATGAGTTTGACTAACTTTCCACTGTTGCTCCACACTCCTGACTGCATGGTCGGGCAGGCTCGGTCAGGTTCTGTGTTGACACTCGAGCTCTGAGCTTCTCTGTCTCTCTCTCTCTGACGATTTCACTCTTCTGGAATAATTGAGGTATTTGGGTCATGCTGTCAATAGAATAGCATCCCTCTGCCATGTAGGGACTTCCTGGGGAACATTATTAGCGAAAAATAAAAGATGATCAGCGTATAGCGAGGCCTTCATTGATTTGCCCAGAGAGAAGACTGCTCAGCGTGATAAATGAAGAAATATTACACTGCAAACTGCAATATTGCCTGAGCGACCGCCGTTTTAGAGGCATGATATAACCATTCAGAGTTTTTTTTTTATTTTTTATTTTAGACTAAACTATGTCATAAAAAAATCCCAGCAGTAACTGCTCAGTAAATCACCAAATACAAAGATGTATCCATCATCTTTCAAGCGTTTATTTCACCAGAGAGCCAGAACAGGCCTAAGAAACTCAAAGTAACGGCTCCTGCCACATTTATCACCAATAGAAGCTTGGCGCTTGCATCACAGGTCTCCTGGCCGTGTCTGGTGGTGTCATCACGAAGGTCCGCTGGAGATTTGCAAATAATATCTAAATATATAACAAGTGGGCCAAAGGAGGAGAGGTACCTGAATAAAGAATGTTGTTGTGTGGCTCCAGGCGCATTCAGGAATAAAGGAAAAGGGCTAAGGTACATTGGTTTCCATTTTAAGTTAGTAGACACATTAAAGTGTGTTATCTTTAGCCCCTCTGGTCCTGTCCTTTTTTCTTTTAGTCTTAAGCGCTATGAGCCACAGTCATGTAAGTTTAAGAACTGCACCAGCGAAATTTGACTTTATTTTTTTTTCACTGTTGCCCTTGAAAAGTCAAATCTCACCCTCTGACTGTGCGTTTCACTGCAGGTTTACCTTCCCTCCTGTGAGAGTTAAAGCTCCCATTGTTTTCAGAAAACACAGCAATACAGTTTACAGGGACAAACTACTCCCTAGTCAAATGAGATGCCATTTACAGCACAGAGCTTTAGTCGTAATCACCCATTTCACGCGGCTTTTATCATCTGCAATAAGTTTAAATAATGCAAGGAACTGCTGCACAGTGATTCTTCGGGAACGGGGAAGAGCTGGAGTCAAAAAAATCCATAGGTTCAGCATATCGTATATGCAGGCATTGTAGTCAACATAAAGAAGTTAGAGTTAATAAATCTTGTCCAAAAGAACAACAGACAGTACTTGCATATTTTATAAACACTCGGGGGTTGTACGAAACACGATAAAGTAGTTCACACTGGGTTGGGATTTAATCATAACACGTGTATGTGCTGCTCTGGTTCTGTTACAATATTAAAAATCCATCAGAGGTGAGAGATTACCAGACTTTCTTTTTGTATTCTTCATAATAAGTCCAGGCTCCTTCTCGCACTGACACAAGGGTTCCTAAATAGATCATTGGCTTACGAAGTATTGTTCTTAAACATTAATCATCGCTGTCTCATTACCTTATGATCAGCTGTCTCCACAGATGATAACCCCATTTAGCTTATTAAAAAAAATGACGCTCAAGCACGTTGCTAGTTTATCATGTAGTGACATGTAGTGACAGCAGTGACAATGTTGACTATAATTCAACAGGACTATATAAATGTCTTTTAAAGACCTACTGTAAGTGCATCACAGAGGGATCATTCATATGCAGTCACCATTTATATTATTTAAGTATCCATAGAATATTCATTGATACATAACTGTGCAGTTTACATATCGTATTAGTTATTCACGTCACATAAAAATGGATTTTTTTTGTTTCACTCAGCAGTATAGTGCAGCAGATATCTGTATGCTAACTGGTTAGCAGGTCTAACTAAAGGGTCCTCTTTGAATCCTTCGCATCAAAAAACCTTTAAATAGTGTAGAGTGATCAGGCACTCCATGCGATGGAAAGTCAACTAACTAGCTGTTTTGTTGATCCATAAGATCATTTTTTTTCAATGAAGATGTAATCTGCTCTCTACTTCAACAAACAGCATGAGTGACACGACCGAACACATGCCCTGATTCTAATTTTGCCAAGTTTAGTGCACTTGTTACATCTCCAAGTATGGAGATAGGTCTGGCTATGAGAGACTAATCAGCAGTCTACCTTAGGTTTATTGCCAGGTACCAAGGAATTTGTTTTGGTGTCATCGGTGCATGGTAAACATTCTATTAAAAGTATAAACAATATAAACAATAAATATATTTACTCAATATGTTTTAAAATGAAAAGAGCAGTACAGCTGTGCAGGAATTGCAAGTACCAGGTAATGTGCAAATGTTCACAGTGTGTGGAATATTTTGTGTGCAGGTATTTAATTAAAGAAGGAAGTCCAAAGATGCTAAATAAAAGCTCAGCGTTAATGTAATGTGTTGAGTTTGTGGATCTAATGTCAATGTGACATGTAGAGGCTGGGTTGGAAAGTGAATGAGTGTAAGAGGTTGTCAGAGGGGGCTCTGTGCCTTGTTGATAAGGCTAGCTGGAGACAGGAAAAAACAGTACTTGTGTTGTGAGGTTCGTCCTGATGGACTGCAGCCTCCTGCCAGAGGGGACTGACTCAAAGAGTTTGTGACTGGGGTGGGAGGGATCAGCCACAATCTTTCCTGCATGCTTCAGAGTACCGGAGGTGTACCGGTCCCGGAGAGATGGAAGATAGCAGCAAATCACCTTCTTTGCAGACCTGATGGGCAGTACTAATCAAATGATCGGTGGTTCGATTCCCAGCTCCTCCAGTCTGCATATCAAAGTGTCCTTGGGCAAGATACTGAATGAGAAAAGGCACAATGAGCGTAATACTTGAGCCTGCAACATTAGCTACATCAGCTTGATGCAACAACTTTGAATTGTCTGGTGATATGCTGCTCCTGGAGGCAGTGTGTGAATGTGTATGAATGGTTAGTTCTTCAAACTGATGAGCAGTTGGCACCTTGCATGGCAGCCAATGCCATCAGTGTATGAATGTGTGTGATGAGACGAGATATGTACTGTAAAAGAGCTTTGAGTGGTCAGAAGACTAGAAAGGAGATTTACCATGGTGTGACAAACTTAACCATCCAGACATTGAAGCTGAAGCTCTCCCATTTGCTGTGCTGTCAGACCTTTGAGATAACATGAACCAAAATAGAAGAAGACCTACCACCTTACACATTTCAAGTGACAATGCAAAAGCATGCTTTCTCCTCAAAGAACTGGGCCTGGCTCTAATCATTTCTCTTCCTAATGTGGCTCCACTGTAAGCGATGAGGAACAATGTCCTGGTTCTGTGTGAAAATGAGTTCAGCTGAAGCTAAGATGTGACTTCAGTGGTTTGAGGAACCCCCAGCAGAGCCTGATGAACTAAATACATGTTTATGTAGTCAGTTATGTAGAAAACTGAAAGTCTTCTATGAACATCTCTCTGCTACTGTCAAAACAGAGATTTATACTAAAGAGTGTAACACAGGAAGGTGGCCGCTTAATTAGTTTAACTCGGACTGTTGAAGAAGTTTGATTCAGTTGAACGTAAAGATTTGACAGAAGTTAGTCGGGAGTGTTATCTGCCAAACACATCACTGCCCATCGTTATCCCAGCCTGTCCATTTCACTTAGCACAGACACAATGCAGGAAACAGCCAGTTGCCAGGAGATTAAGCCTTTCCCCTATTCTCTTCATTAAACACACACACACACACACACACACACACACACACACACACACACACACACACACACACGCACACACACCCCAAGGGCTGAGAAAACACATTCCAGTAAAATAGAAGCAGTGTAGAGTAAACCCTGTTTTCACAGTTTGCCAGCAGATTCCAGGAATCAGCCTTGCATCAGGCTTGCTGCTGGGCAGCAGTTCAGAGAGAAGCTGACAGTGGACTGCTTTTTGATTTGATCGTTTACTCCCTTTTTTTTTTTTTTTTGTTTTTTTTCAAAAATGCCTTTTATGGTGAATTCTGTGGAATCCTGTACTTCTTAATATACTGACTTCTTTTTATGTCAGTGTCTTATTTCTGCATTAATTTGCAAATGAGCCATTTGTTCCCCTAGTCCAGTCTGGCTTTTCTTTCTATTCACACTGAATAAGAAATAAATCTGTCTGTCCGTGCTCCAGAGATTCAGCTGTCTGATGACCCAGCTTTTCACAGAAAACCTTCCCTTCTCCACTTCCATGTACTCTGTTGAAGCTTGTTCTGCTGCTTACACAGGAATAGCCTGACATGTTAATAGAAGTACATGGATGAGCACATAGATTATCAACCTTTATTGGTCAAACAAACTGAGGTCCTTTAAAATTCTCCATAAGGTCAAATTACATCTGGCCTTGATCCTCCAATATCTGGACCAACAATGAGAAAAAGTCACCATAAAAATTTTACTGTACAAAAGCACAGCTTTCTAACTTTATTCAGTGATGCTTCTTCTGATGTCCTCAGCTTTGGAATAACAGAGAATAACATGACAGAACTGAGGTACTTTCAGACTTTCCTGTTGGAATGCTAAGTAACAAACTGCTAACTGTTTTTAGCTCAGTCAGGCTTGCAGCTAACTGAACCAACTCAGCCCCGGGATTTTCAGGAGCCAAACCTGGCAAGAAAACCACCTCAGTAGGCTACTGTATTCCCTGTTAGACTGGACACTGCTGGTTTCAGAGGTTGCGTTCAGTCACAGGCCGGCACATGTTCACTAAAAGATAGATGCTCACACTAGATCATCACCTGCAATGCATAGCGCTTGGAATGTAACACACCCTCTCTATTGGCTACTGTAAATGCCAACCAATATCTGTCCCTCCCTATTTGACTGTTTTTACAGGAAACACATAAAAATGATAATGTAAACAGCATTCTACTTCCTGTTTCATGGAGACTGTAAATAAGCAAATGTGGTGAAATCTCTGCTGCATGATGCAGCCTGCAGCATGTTGGAACGGCATTTGCAAAGTGAGGAGAATGTCATACAGGTCGCTCTTTATACGTCTGAATATATCCTGCTTACCCATTCTTTTCCTTCCTTTTCTCTTCACAAGAACGAAGTTAGGCTATGATGATGATGATGTCACTGTTTTTCACTGGGTTGCTTTGGACTTGGTGCCACACACTGTTCCATGGAATCCAACAAACAAATTAAGTGAAAGTGAAAAGTAAGGGCGAGGCTCCACTTCCAAGCAGCATTTCAAACGTCATCCTTTTTCTGAAACTGTGAGGAGTACACCGGCTGAACACAAGCTGTAGTTCAGTACAGTCAGAGCACCTGACTGCACTGACTCAACAAGGCTGAGGCTGCTGTCAATGCACTGACTGGTGTGTGAGGTGTGGGAAAGGTAAAGTATCATCTTTGGACCTCCTGCCTGAGAATTGTCAATTTGACAATGCATAACTGCAGCAGAGAGCTTGACCTGCCAGTGCTCCTTTCTACAGATGCGACTTTGAACCTGTGAAGCGTTCATAGACTGCACTTAGAGGAGCTTGTGTCGGCTGCGTTAATTGACTTCTGTTATCTTGGTAAAAGTGTTCATCCTGTTTGGTGCATAAAAGCCATGTTGTGTCAGAGTGTGCACAGTGTGGTTTCAAGATATCCATCTACAAGTATAAACGCGTGTGAATGATTACTTTTATTCTGGAGTCTAGCACCAAAGGCTGAGTAGTGTCTTTATGGACGCACATGACGCTGTTTGCAAACAGAAATGATGGTGATCCAGATTCCAGATGGTATATCAGATATTTACCCATTTGAACATACAAGGCTCGCTAATTGATGCTAACTGAGCTGCCTTGTATTTAAACATACACTGAAGTCTTCATACGTGTGTTAGCTGAAGACACTTCAGGTTAAACTGAAGATCATGACATCCTCCTCTGGGACTGAATGAAAGTGTCCAGTACAGAAGGACAAAGGGACCCAGTGGTGTGTGGTTTGGTTCTGGTCTTACTCTGTTCAAGTGTGATACATATTGCATGTCGATGTAGTTGTACATCAACTGTACTGGAGACCTGCAGTGCCTTTTATCCTATGTTCATCTACCGGAGGGTGTCCAATCAGTTAGATGACTGTCAGAATCCTGTTCCCATGCATGAGCAGAGAAAAAAAAAACAAAATTCCATACACCCGAGCAGAGCAGTGTGTGTGTCAGGATCCCATATGTTCTACTGATTGTTGTCGGAACAGATTTGCTCTGTCTCGTCATTGTCAATGTCCTCCTTGTCACCCGCAGGCTGCAGCAGGGAAACTCTCAGTGGACGGGTTGCTACAGATGTCCAGCTCTGAGCTGAAGGACACGATGAGACGCCTGGGCTCCAACTCAGAAGATCGTTCCCGCCTGACTACCGCCCTCTCCTGTCTGAAGAGTGCTAATGAAACAGGTGAACCAGGAACAGCCATCCTGCTTTTATGTTGCACATCAAACATAAAACAAGACATTATTAAATGTGTTTTATTTTACTCCAAAACACTGCAGAGTGCACAAACACAAGAAACACAAATACAGAAACGCTGAAAAAGTATTTATTCACAGGAATCCAAAAGATTCACAGGCTGGCAGGTTCAGGTAGAACATCACTCTACTTTATGCCAGCTTAGATGAACTGACAAGGACTGAGTGGGAAAAAGGCTGGTAACTGCAGAGCTTACAAGGGAGAGCGTAAACAGATGAGCAGGGAAGGTCAGGTGACTGCAGAGCTGATTTTTATTTTTTAAAGTCCCACTGAGATTCAAAATCTCTTTTTCAAGGGAGTCCTGCAGAAAACAACAACAAACTAAGAACAAGTCAATTCAGTGAAATACAGACAGTCAGTAGTACAGCAAGCCAAAGGTTCAAGCCACATATCCAGCCATCTGTCTCCAGCTCTTTCAATATGGATTTAAAGCATGTAAAGAAATCTGCTGAAAGAAGTGGCATGGAATGCAGCAGAGCCTGAAGAAGAGCTGTGGCTCTGAAGATACCTTCAGAGCCACAGCGGAGGCAGAGCTCCTTGAGCAGGGCTCTCCTAGTTCTTCCAACCACCCATGTTATTTTTGGCCAAAGTGACCCGGCCTTCTCCGCCCTTGCTCCTCAGCTTTAGAGCCCCTCAGGCCAACTCTGCAGCATCTTTGAAACTTTTCTCAAATTATAGCTACATTTTTATCTTTTGGTTTTATATTTTTGTTCTCTTTTCCTCTACGTTCTATTCATTCAAATTCAGTGCATTTTCACTGTTTACTCTGTTTTACTGCTAAATACTTTAGAAAGGTATTTTACATGTAAAGTATAATAATATATTATAGTTATTAGTAGTATTATTCATGTTGTTAAATAACATTAAATAATTAATAATAAATGTATGTCTTCTGAGTCCATTGACTATAACCATTTGGATTACACTGGTTTAAAAGTAGTGGACAACCAGGAAACTCCAAACAGAGGACTCGAGTGCAGAGTACGGGATGAGGCAGATGACTTTATTTTCTTAACTCCGGGCAACACCGGGGAAACAAAAAGCGCCTCCAACAAATGAGGGAAGAACAAAAAGCGTCTCACGATGAGGGAAGATCAAAATAGGCTCAAACTAAACTACAACTACAAAAAGGCAAAGGCCAACGAAAAATCACTCATACAAGGAACTAGAAGAAAACAACAAAAAACTAGACTACGAGATTAATTCAGGACAACAGACTTGACACACTGGCACAGGACTAAGGGAGATGCAGATTATTAACACACATGGAGGGAAATGGGGAACAGGTGGACACAATCAGGAATCAGGGAAGACAATCAGACAGGTGACACATGAGGAAGGGCAAGTGACCTGAAACGAGAGGAGAGTTAATTTCCAAAATAAAACAGGAAGTCACAAAACAAACATGGAGACAGGACAAAAAAAATCAACTTGACATACCGGTGTGACAGTAGTTGCAGTAACAGACAGCAACCATTGAAGTGGATTACAGTTCAGGTAGATTATAGTAGATATGTTTTATTTTTTAAGTATACATGAGAGTTAATCAGTATTATTAGATATATTTTTTTATCGTAACCATCTTTTTGTTGTAACTAATTTATGATCTTTTCCACTTTGACTAAAGGAGGTGACATGAGGCCTGACTCAGGCTCCTGCAGCTCTGAGCCCCAACAGGACAGTGATGCCTTCTCTCCCATCAGCCCCCTCACCAGCTCCAGTAGCCCTTTCTCTCCTGTGCAGCCCACCAGCGCCCACGGCCGCTCCATCTCCATATCAGTGGTGCCTTGTTCAAATGACCATAGGCCTTACGTATCAGCTGAAGAGATGACTGACGCCTTCACCCCAGAGCCAAGCACCCCTCCTGCCAGCCAAGCACCAAAGACACGCGCCGCCAAGCCCACCCACACACCACCGCTTCCTTCCCGCAAACTGCTGCAGTTCCTCCCCAACATTGCACTGACGAGAAGCAAGAGTCAGGAGTCACAGCTGGCCAACCGCATTGAGGAGCCAGCTCCACACAAGTGGGTAGCTGAAACTGTCCAAATAATAGTTGTTCTGTCTGTATCACACTGATCACATTATGATTTACCTCCCCATGACATGTCTGTACTGTGCAGTGTCAGGTAAAATGGACTGCCGTAGCTGTAAGTTGCTTTCTGTCCTTGTAGAGCTGGTAAAAAGAACAAAGTGTTGGCTGCCATTCAAATCAACGGCTGTGGAAATAATCCTGAGGACTCGGTACTGCGCTCACCGCTGCTGTCTGCCCGAACACCGGGCTCTGTCCCAGCCTCAGCACCGTATATGATATCTGCCAGCCCCAGCCTGGACAGTGAGTCCCTACAACAGATTGTGGACTGGATGTCTGCTTTCATTGTGTTTCAGTGTGTCTGTCATTCTGTCATCACCAACTCTTTTTGTGTTTTTGCATTCTGATGTTGTTCACAGATGTGGCCATGCACAGGAGTTCCCCTCAGACAAAGAGAAGAGACATTGGCCTGGCTGTAACACACAGGTCAGTTAGCAGACAGCTATCACCCTCCTGCTTCGTTTAGAAAACTCAAACTTGACAGTTCCTGTATGTTACGTGGACATTGTGGTTGATGCGTCTCATTATTTTTAGTGATTGTGGGCTGTGTGAAAGGTTCCACTTGAGTTAATGTCACAGTCTTTTATCTGACATTTTATGATGTCAGCTCTGCCTCCTGAACATTGCATTTAATTCAATTTACATAGCACCAAATCGTGATAGAAGTTATCTCATGACACTTTCTATATTGAGCAGGTCTAGACTGTAACTCTTTATAAGACCAGACAATTCCCACCATGAGCAAACACTTGGTGGCAGTAACAACGTGATTATGAAAACATTTCAGCAACACAGGAACATTATTTCTAGGCGACTCAGTTGGTAATGTTGGTGAGAGGTAGCAACTACTTCCAATCTATGTAGTACCTGCACCTCCTGTTATTGAAGTTAGGGAGACTTATATATTATGTTAATAAAATTGTAAACATGATGACAGCACATGCATTTCTCTAATAATATCAACAAATGAAATCTGACACTCAAATATGAATCCAAACCCTCACTGTACTGAAGGACTAAAAATCCTTTGCCTCAAGTATAAATCAAGTTTTAGTATTGTTCTTCCATGAAGTTGAGTGTGCCTAATTGAAACAGCAGAGTCAGTGATAGCCATTTTTCAATAGTTCTGGTGACTGGCCGACATGAATCTACTTTGCTGTATGTTGTGTACATGTACAGCTGTCTGACATTCTGCTGTCAGTGCTGTGTTTTCCTGGTAACTCCCTTTGAGAGTGTAGCTGCATTCAGACTGTGTGATTCTGAGAGAAGTCAGTTCAAACTCATGCCGAGCCGTCTGGTATAAACCTCGGCGGAGTCAGTGCATCTGTGTGGAAAGAATGGCATGTTGTGAGAATCCAGGAATTTGAACAATGCAGTTGCTCAGTCTGACCCACAGTTTTTTCCCAGACAGTCAGTGTTTTCCTGTTAATCTTTCCTCACTAACAGGCTGAGCGACAGAGCTGCGTTCTGAAAAAAATGTGGACTGTATTCTGTGGCCATAGTTTTCAGAAACTTACTGCGGATGTACTGCTTCATGGTAAATGTGACTCTGCCTAATGTCACTGTTTTAACCTCTCACTGTAAGGACACCTCTCTCTTCTCTCTGTCCTGGGTTGTATTCAGCATCATAAATTGTATGGTTCACTAGTGTGCACTCTAGACTCTCCCACAGATTTGTGGCTTACGTCCCAACTTTATTTCTCAGGATGCATCAAATGTTAGAAGACAGAGGATAGGAGACAGTGTCAGCATGATTAAAAAAGCATCTTTTCTTTCTCTTTGTCCCTTGTAGGTTTTCAACAAAGTCCTGGCTCTCCCAGACGTGCCAAGTTTGTCGCAAGAACATGATGTTTGGTGTCAAATGCAAACACTGCAAGTAAGAGAATGAAAATAAAACGCTGTGCTTCATTCTAGTACTGCTTGTCATGGTCTCATGAGGGTACATCGTGTCCATCTGTTCACAGGTTAAAGTGCCACAACAAATGTACGAAAGGCGCTCTTCCATGTCGGATTTCATTTCTCACATGTAAGCATTTTTTTTCTTTGATCAGATCATGACACCAGATAACTGGTGCATGAGGGAAGTTACGTCTATAGACTGATCATGTGGGGGGCCTGTTTGGGTTGATCACTACAAGAATTACATTTCGGTTTCATTTACATTGAATTTACATTGAATTTACATTTCCGATTTTAAAACCTGTTTCAGACAGACAAACAGGCAGCTGCATTGTTTTCAGACAGACTTGAAAAGTTTAAAGGTGAAATGTTTTAATGTGGCTTTCAGTACCAAGAATGCGCAGAGCAGAATCAATGCCGTCAGATATCAATAATGAGATTGATCACACAGCTGAGATCCCACTGCAGTTTGGCACTTTACCAAAGGCAGTAGCCAAAAGGGTTAGTACACTTTTCTTTTCTTTTCTTTTCTTTTCTTTTCTTTTCTTTTCTTTTCTTTTCTTTTCTTTTCTTTTCTTCTTTTCATATTTGGAGTCTGTTAAATTGAGTGTCATTGTTACTGTTCAACAAATAAATGTTGTTAAGAGGAAGTACTTATTGGAATTGTTATAATGTGTGTGTGTGTGTGTGTGTGTGTGTGTGTGTGTGTGTGTGTGTGTGTGTTAGCAGGAGCCTGCCCCCAGTTTAAACCAGCTGGACTCCAGCAGTAACCCATCATCAGCCACCTCCTCCGCACCTTCTTCCCCAGCACATTTACAGCAGAGTAACCCCCCAAGTGTCAGCGCCACCCCTCCACCAAACCCATCACCCCAGGGCTCCCAGGACAACCGCTTCCACTTCCCAGGTTAATACCATGTCACTGGTATCACTAACATACACACAAGCTTTGTGTACACAGAACAGAACAGAACAGTACAGAACAGTACAGGTTCTAAGATTTATTCTGGAGATGTTTAGTCTGGAAGGAGGGCTGCTTTATTCATGTAGTACTCTGAGCATTACTCTTATAGCAGTGCAGTATTGTGAAGTTGTATTTCCCAACAGATGTTCCTGCTTCCACATATACTGCTGTTCAACATTCTGGTAGCCACCATGAGCCTGGGTAAGAGATCTGATCATTTGCTGTTATCAAAAAATATTATCATTATTTTAATAAAAGTTACAAAACTGTACAGACTACCATTTCATGTTCTGTCCACCAGAGGGCACTGAGTGTTTATATATATATTTATATATGTGTGTGTGTGTGTGTGTGTGTGTGTGTGTGTGTGTGTGTGTGTGTGTGTGTGTGTGTGTGTGTATTTGTATCAGGCTAGTTTGTTTGTGAGCTTAATAACCTAAATATAATTTTTATATCTCAGTGAGTCACAGGTTTCCGTCACCGACATACAGTTGACAGCAACGGAACAAGGAGGGGTGAGTTCTAGCAATCACATGCAGTGAGTTACAACACTGAAAAGAGGAAGTGATGAACATCGTTATTTGTTGTGGGAGTCACATGCCTGTCATTAATGTGCTCGTGTGGTTTACAGCACCTGATTTACTGCTGTGGAGTATAACCACACCAAGACTCTTAGTTTGGTTGTGTTTCGAATAATTTGATTTCCAACTGGATAAAACAGGACCAGTCTCAGTAAATGTCCAAAATAATGGACAACCAAAATGACATCACCTATAATGATAATGATTGATATCATGCTGCATGAAACAAGAGATACTTAAACTTCTTCACTGAGGTTAGCAACTCACACCCAACACAGAGAGAGAAGGGAACCATGGCCTCAGATTGGCTTCAGATTGGAGACATGGGGCAACCTTGATGTACCAAATCGAAGTAGTTTCACTAAAATCAGTCTTTAATTCAACAATCACTGATATTGTTTCAGGAGGAGGAGGCAGAGGAAGAATACCCAGCTGAGGATGAGGAAGCAGCTGCCCATGGCTGCAGAAAAACAAACACAGAGGAGTGTGATGAGGACGGGCTGGAGGACCTGCCTTCTTCCATATGTCGTCGCGGGGCTGCCGGCCGCTGGAGGGGCCCCATCTCTCGTAAAGCCAGCCAGACCAGCGTATACCTGCAGGAGTGGGACATTCCATATGAGCAGCTGCAGCTCGGAGAGCTCATTGGCAAGGTGAAGACAGTATAATATCAAATCAAATCAAATCAAATTTTATTTATATAGCCCAAAGTCACAAAACACAGTTTGCCTCAGAGGGCTTTACAATCTGTACAGGGAGTGACACCCTCTGTCCTTAGACCCTCGGTTAGAGTGAGGAAAAACTTGCCCACAAAAAAACCCTTTAACAGGGAAAAAAGGTGGAAGAAACCTCAGGAAGAGCCACAGAGGAGGGATCCCTCTCCCAGGACGGACAGACGTGCAATAGATGTCACATGTATATAATATAATATAATATAATATAGACACAGTAAATCTTGGTAGAAAAATGTAAAATATCAACACCTTGGTCCAACACATTTGACGTTGTGGCTCCAGGGTCGCTGGGGGAAGGTGCACAAGGGTCGCTGGCACGGTGAAGTGGCCATTCGCCTGCTGGAGATCGACGGCAACAACCAGGATCACCTGAAGCTCTTTAAGAAGGAGGTGATGAACTACAGGCAGACCAGGCACGAGAACGTTGTCCTGTTCATGGGCGCCTGCATGGCTCCGCCCCACCTCGCCATCATTACCAGGTGCCGCTGCATGACTCGGCAAAATACAGATCTCACATCTGCTGTTAATCCCTCATTTCCAGTGGCACATTTCTGTTTATGATGATGATTTATTATAGGAGTTATATTTTTGTGATGTGTCGTTTGGTGAATATTTACATTGTGATATTGTTTTGTGAATTCAGTTTAATAACATTGCATTGATTTTCTCTGCAGTTTCTGCAAAGGTCTGACTCTATACTCTGTTGTAAGAGAAAGAGGTCACATGCTCGACCTCAATAAAACCAGACAGATTGCTCAGGAGATTGTGAAGGTAAGCAATTGTCAAGCTGTGTCAAAAAAAAAACTCATTTTAATATCAGATGATGGTCCTGTCCATGAAAGTGTGATATTATCAAATTACTTTAGTTTGTCAAAGATACATCAGGAATGTCAAAGATATGCGGGAGGTGAATCATTGCAATCCAGAATAGAAACAGGCAAATCATGCAGGTATTTGTGCATATATGAGCATAATAATAATTAATGAATTAATGAAGACATTTTTTGTGGATTCTTGAGGTCCAACAGTATCTCTGTCACACACGTGTTGATGTTTAAAAACAAATGGTCAATTCATCCTCATCAGAACTCTATGATACCAATATCAAAAGTCCAATATGGGGCTTCAGTGTATGTAGCATACTTCTGTAATTGATAACGTATAATAATGACTTTATTTGGGTAAGAGAATGATGCATTACTATACAGTAAGCAGATGCCTTTATATCAGAATCATTTGGTTGATTTACTGAAAGAAATATATGACTAAATGTGACTGTCATAGAAATGTCTTGTTCAGTGTTCAATAAATCAATTTTCTTTACAGGGAATGGGTTATCTGCACGCCAAAGGAATCATTCACAAAGATCTGAAGTCCAAGAATGTGTTCTATGACACAAACAAGGTAGTCATCACAGACTTTGGCCTGTTTGGGATGTCTGGAGTGGTACAAGAGGGCAGGTAAGAGTGAGATAAATGCTACTCTAAAATCTGTGGTAAGTCACAATTGTTATCTTCATTAATACTGTACAAATGTGTGTGTGTGTTTAGAAGAAAGAATGTGTTACGGATACCTCGGGGTTGGCTCTACTACCTGGCTCCAGAGATTGTTCAAAAAATGAGTCCAGAGGTTGATGAGGACCAGCTGCCATTCTCCGGAGCTGCTGACGTTTATGCATTTGGGTACTGACGGATGTTGATGAAACATCCTGCTCACATTCAACACACACTCCATTTATACTATATCTTAAAGTGAATGTGGTATCAACACTATATTCACACAGATTAACAGATTAAAAGCAGAAACAATGACACGAGCACACCAGTTGTCTTTGTGTAACCTGAACGAACATGTTTAACAATGTTAATGAAGGCATTTTATGAAAACTTTATTTCCGTCACACTCATATACCATTTGCATATTCGCTTCAACTGTTGACATGCAACACCTGATCTGATTTTTGGGTTGTCATTTTCAGCACAATCTGGTATGAGCTGCAGGTCGGAGACTGGCCAATCACCGACCGGTCTGTGGAAGCTACAATCTGGCTAGTGGGCAGCAATGAGGGCATTAAGAAGGTGCTGGCAGAAGCCAACCTAGGCAAGGAGGTCACGGTGAGTCCTTTACATGGACCTTAGAAGAACACCCACTAGAGCTATTATCATTATTATTGTATAATTATTATTATTGTTATTCTGCAGCTATTTCTGACACAGATATGTGGCATAATATATACTTTATATATACTCACACATTTTTAGTACCAGCAGAGAAAATGTGCTCCACTCCACAGGATTTTCACACTTTTTTTCACACAGCGCTTTCACACTTTTATTATTAGACTATTTACTATTATTATTAGTGTTATTATTACTATTATTGTTAGTATTGTAAGTGTGGATTATGTTTCTGTTACAAACATATACGATAAACATGACTGACCTATATGGGTTCACCTAGGTAAGACAAAAGTGACCTGGTTTTGTCTCTGTTTCAATCAGTGTTGCACATTTTGTCCCTAAACATCTCTGATGTTATCGTTCCATTTCAGCGGTTCATTTAGACACCAATTTGTCCCAGCAGATTCTGCTTAACTGCTTGTCTTTAACCAATGCAGCTCAGGGTTTACTAACCTTTGCACCTGCATAAGTTGACCAAAAACTCTTTTTAATTTAGTCTTGACTACATACTTGACTAAAGGGTATATTGAATTGATAAACATACACCTGTTATTTCATATAAAAGAATGTTTTTTATTAAATAAGGAAATCAGGGTGAAACAATAGAATAGAACAGAGGTTCCGCAACTTTTGAGCAGCACTGTATGCTTCCTCTGACTGTGACATGTTTTATTCAATGATATGCAGACAATAATTAGCTGTACATACCACTGAAACCTGGTGAGTCATGTTGAGCCCTGGATGAGTAAAACCTTCTTACAGTTGAATGAGAATAAATCTCCATGTGTTGCCCTGCACACTCATCCAGCAGTTAACAACTTGGTGTAGATGTTATTTTTGAAATTTTAAACCCACCATTTTCAGCACTGGCTGTTTCCACTGTGGTCAAACCTTAGTTAGTTATTAGTGCTGAAGCATTATGAGAGGAAGTGAAGCTTTCTCGTTTACATTAAACTCATGGTTGATACAAACAGTCACAGCTGAATTGTGAACCAGTACATCTCACTGATCAATGGACACCTCCTTCTGTCCCAACAGGAGATCCTATCAGCATGCTGGTCCGCTGAGGCAGACAACAGGCCGACTTTCACCCAGCTGACAGACATGCTGGAGAGACTCCCCAAACTGAACCGCAGGCTTTCCCACCCCGGACACTTCTGGAAGACAAGCGAGTATGTATCATAGAAAGAGAAGGTGTATTAATGGTCCGGGATGAACCAGCCTACATCATTCATACAAACGTTCCGAGAGGGAGTGTATATCATTTTATTTAATCGATCAACTTCAAAATGTTCATATCATTGAAGTCAAAATGAGCTGGAGCGAAAAGGAGCCAACACACCATCCATCAAATGCAACATGTTGTAAATAGGATTTTGTAAAGAAATGTGAATATTGTCCTGCTGAGTATGAACTAATATAAATGACCTTGTATAATGTGACTACTGTTTTGTATGTTGATGATAGATCTGGCTCGTATTTTGCTTCCTCTACGCCTCCATCCATCTGTCTTTCCTTTCACAGTGGTAATATTTTCTCCACTGTTTCTGAGCTTCACCTCTCCTTCTCTTTCTCCATGATTTCATCTCCTCTGGGTGCTGACCGCTCCACCTCTGCCTGTCCCTGTTGCGCCTGATCCTGGCGGTCTCCCTTTGACTCCACGTCTTCACTACTGTCTCTGCCGACACTTCCTTTGTCTCTTGTGTTCCAACACTCCTCATTTCTCTCTCCTCACTTTGTTGTTCTCCTGGGGAAGGTCATGGGATCATCACTGCCTGAGAGATCACTGCCCTCAGGGCCTACATGCGCACTGTCCATACATGTACAAATACAGCAGCTGAGAGAAGAGAAGGTGCTCCTTTATGTTTGAGTGAGCACATATCCAGCCATCATGTGATCTGTATCTGGCATTGATAAGCCTTCATGTTATCTTCATTCTGCCTGCATTGTGATCAAAACTCAATGTGCAAGTTATGTAGGCAGCTTGTGGACGTGTGTGTGTGTGTGTGTGTGTGTGTGTGTGTGTGTGTGTATGTATGTCAGATGAAGGGAACAAGGGGACGGTCACATGACAGAGGGATACAGATTAGGCTTTTCGGTACTCTTTCTAATGTAAGAAAAAGTGTGACACATATCTGTCACAGATATCAACGCCTGTCACATACACCAAATGTACCACAGAAGAAGAAACTGACATGCAGTAGCCAGCATGTGCTGATCCTGGTAATGATGTGATAAAACAAAGGGTGCGGTTTTATAATCCATCTCATGTCAGTGGGGAAGTTTGCTGGCACGTGTTATCTCAGCGACTGCCGTCAGTCATGTGACCCTTGTCTTGCACTTTGTAGTGGTCTAGTATGGCTAAGGCGGCTGTTCTAAGCAAAATAATTCAGAAAGAGGAAACGACGACAAAAGCTCTGCACTGTAGTTTGAGTATACACAATGTAAGATATGTCATCATTCATCTTATGGCTGATATATACAGCATCTGCTACGCTGCAGCTGCCAGTAACCATGGATGTTTACATGTAGATGCTGATGCGTCTACACTGCTGCCATATTGGTGAGGGACAGCCACTCCTGATGGGTGTCTGACTGCAGTTACTTGACTTATTAAAAATACATTTGACATATGTTTCTCTTTCTACTGTCAGACAGTGGAATAAGTAGGTCATTTGATCACAGCCCAGTAAAACTCTGTTGGCCTGCAGATAAATTTGTTATTTTATGATGGTCACGTGGCGTTTGCTTCTGCACCACATATACTTTTCTTACGAGAACGTCACCCTCAGACCAAAACCAGCTTCCCTGATATTTAACAACAGTGTAGACCATTCCTGACTCCACACACACACACACACACACCACTCTGACATTTTAGAGCTTTTCTGTTTGTGTTGTACGTGTTTTAAAATCAAATAATAGTCAAATAATGATGATAATGATAATAATACCTCATCAAAGCCCAGTCAGCAGATGAGGCTGCTAGCTGCTACATATGTTTTGTCTTTGCTAACTAGCCTGAAATGTAAAAACTACTTTTTTGTGTGCCAACTGCTCCTCCTCCTTTCTAACTACTAACCACTCATATCTCTTTATGAATGTAAATCTTTATATCTATCCATTTGTCAGCGGACAGAGTGCCTTATCACCTGTTTCATAGCTGGAAGGCTGCTGGTTTCAGCTGTTATCTGCTATGACTCCTGCTAATTATTGTACAATAACATTTATTCCAAGGTTTCCATCACAGAGGGTCGGTTCACTCAAATTGCAAATATTCATTATATTTTTATTGACCTCTTCATGCTATGTGTCTATGCAGATTAGTTTGATTATTCCAGGTTTTGACATGTTGCATCTGTCTGAAGCGAGATGAAAAGGGAACGTCAGTTTGCAGAAATTGTGTCCTGGGTACCAAATGTGGACGGTTTTTATGGGAAGTGCTTCCCCTCAACACTGTCTGCAGATGAGTAGCTACTGTATTCATGTTTAGTCCTCATAGCATGGCTCCAGGAATCACAGTGTTGTGTTGTTGGTCTGTCCATATTAAGATGTATGATCCAAGATGATGAATTATAATCATTTTCATCATCAAGTCAAAAATTCAGTTTCTCCAATACCCACCAAAACAAGGACATTCTCATCAGCCTCTGCTGTAGCATTGTCACTGGGAGCATGCACTGTAGCATCCTGACATTAGCGTTTAGCCAAAGCACCAGTGTGCCCAAGTACAGCCCTACAGAGCTTTGAGCATGGCTGTAGACTCTCAGTCACTCAATGTTGTAAGCACCAAAAAGGAACATATCATTCACCTCCACTGTGTTGTGGCTAATCTCAGATGGACATTCCCAAACCTGGACACACACACACACAAAAGAACAGTATCTGCATGGACAGATTCCAGAGGTCATGTGAAAACCTGTATTATTGCAAGTTGGCTGAACTGACCCATTGAAAAGTGCATGTGCCCCCAACATATGAAAACAAGCAAGATAGCCACATGGACGCCTGCACATGAAAATGAGTTTACATGTCAGGTGAGCTCCTGTGAGCTCCTCATGATTTCAGGCATCATGGAAAGCTGTTCCTAAATGACTTGGGCAACAGATTTGACTATTATCATCATGAATGATTTAATGAGAGCTACAGGTGAACTGTCTGTTTGTCCAGTGTTTGACGAGCTGGAGGACATAATTCGAAACAATAGTTTCATTCAAGTATAGAAATGATGGTGATACTGCCACAGGTCATTCAATCATTTGTGGACACTTCACCAGCACAGCATAACCCAGTCAACCATGATCAGAATGACCTGATGCACATGTGTGTATACAGTGCTGGAGGCTGTATTAAAATACAGTGTTTGTACTATTGGTACTTCAATCATTTATTTATGTATAGATTTGATCACACTGTGTAAACTGTTGCCGGTGGATTTGTGTTTTGTTTTTTTTTGGGGGGGGGGGGGGTTCATGTGTAGAGTATTTTTGTACAGAACGTGTTGATATTTTGTAACATTTGGTCTGAACAATTGACGATATTAAAACTGATCTCCAGTGACTGTGTGCTCTCTTTTGTTATAGAATCAGAAATGATACAAACATGTGGATACCATATTATAAATGATCAAATAAGAGCCCCCACACCAGGGAAATTCACTTGTTAGCTATTATATAAAATTAATTAATTAACTTGATAATTCACATGTTCATAATATAAAATATGCAGTGCCTATACAAGCCAGTTGTAAAGAACACTTAAATTGAAGTCAGTACCAGGATCAGTCAACACAAGCCCACTATTCAGTTTCAACATCTTAAGAATTAAAAATTTCAGAACAGAGGTGGCAACAGGTTCATTGTTGACTCTAAGTTGTCCGTAGGTGTGAATGTGAGCATGAATGGTTGTTTGTCTCTATGTGCCCTGTGATGTGCTGGGATTGGCCTGGATAAGAATAAGCAGTTGTGGAGAATGAATGGGTGGATTTCAGAACAGGAGCTGTGCAGTTCATAATTCATGTCTAAAATCAGGCCTGTTTTGAGAATCAATACATTTTGCAAATAAAACTAAACCAGCCTAAACGTTTGCAGCTGTACCAGGAGCTGTGGACACTGAAGGTAAACTGTAAACTCTGTATCTGTAATCTGTAGGCAGAATATCATATCACTAAACAACTCTTCAAATTCCTCTCACTGAACAATCTTCTTTATCTAAATCAATCTGGTTTCACTCGACTGAAACAGCTCTGTTGTCTGTGACAGCAGCCTTAAAAGAAGCCAGTCCTCCTTCTGCTTGACTTATTAGCTGTCTTTGACACAGTCAACCATCGCATCCTCCTCTCTATTCTCTCAAACATGGGTATCTCTGGTTTGGCTCTTTCCTGGTTTCAGTCTTACCTCAAAGGGCGCTCGTTCAGCATATTCGGGCTTGGACAGTCACCTCTTCACAGGGATGCCCCAGGGCTCCGTGCTGGGCCCATTCTATTTGCTATCTACACCACCTCCCTGGGTCCGATTATGGTAAATGGTAAATGGACTGTGCTTAGCATAGCATAGCGCATAACATAGCACCTTTCTAGTCTGCAGTCTGACCACTCAAAGCTCTTTTACACTACATATCTCATTTACCCATTCACACACTGATGGCACTGGCTGCCATGCAAGGTGCCAGCTGCTCATCAGTCTGAGGAGCTAACCATTCATACACATTCACACACTGCTGATCATCTGATTTGTGGATGACCCGCTCACATGACTTTTCCTATCACTGCTATGCAGATGACACACAGCTCTATCTGTCATTGCCTGCTGATGACGCCTCTGTCTCCACACGGATCTCTGAATGACTCTCAGACATATTGACATGGATGAAGGCACACCACCTCCAGCGGAACCTTTGAAAAACTTCTGGTCCTCCCACCCAAACCTACTATACATCATGACAAAAGCATCAAAATCAGCTAATTGATCAACTTCCCTAATCATGTCACCTCATGCCGCTTTGCACTTCACAACATAAGAAAAATCAGGCTTTGGTCATACAGGCTGTGGTCATCTCTCAACTTGATTACTGTGACACCCTCTTGATGAGCCTCCCAGTCTGCACGGTGAGACCGTACCTGGTTGGTAATACACTCTGCGGTCAGGGCCCCCAAACTCTGAAATGACTTGAAGAAATGTAACTCATTGTTATGTCTCACATGTTTTACTTAAGCCTCATTATGGACTTTTCTTTTATAAATGAAATAAATACATGAATGAATGTGTTTGTATTTTTACTGCTTTGATGAACCTTGTCTCTTTTTACTCTGTCCTTCCTATGAGGGTAGTTTTATTCTAGCATGACACATGGGGTTACACAGGGTCAAGCGCATGTCTTGAGGTCACTGTAGGGACAGTGTTAAATTTTAGCTTGTTATGGAGACACTGACTTCTCTCCTGGAGACACAGCAGCTGTATGTTTGTGTTCAGGAAAGCAGGAGACATACTGATTGTTACTGAGGTCAGAGGATAGATAGGTATATAGATAGGTATATAACCTCTAGCCTCTACAGAGTCATATAACATGTTGGACCACTAAGGGTAAACATATTTGTGGACTAATGACTATTTATGGACGGATAAGTTGTGTCACTATTCTGAGAGGACAGCATCATCAAGACATCTCCTTGATCAAGCTTCAATAAACCTTTGAGCATACAACATCTTCATCATTCCACTGACTGAACTGACCATTGATGTATACAGTTTTCGACAACATCTCTTAGTTTGTTTCTGTAACTAATAACTAACTCATTATTCTCATCACTTTATGTAAAGGACTTTGTAACTGTGTATCTGTTTTGATAAGGTAAATAAAGTCATCGGTCTCACTGCTGTCCAGTGTGGAACAAGTGAAAGGGAACTTTAAGAGGAAGAGAACAGCTTCAGGAGGGAAGTGTTAAAACTGTAAGAGTAAGATTTGCTGTCTCATACTCTTTGTTAACACTTTGTCAGGACACGTGTCATTTCCTCTTGACCTTTGTCACATTCAGGGATAGTCTGACTAGCTTTCTCATTATGAGCATGTGAAATGTTGAGTTTAAATTAGGATTGAATTCTTATGTTTTACCTTTGACACTATGTCACCATTATCTGCAGTCATGTTACTGTTCTGTGTGTTCACTCCTGTGAGGCACATGACTGGTCATTCATTAACTTCTCCTATTCTGGTCCTGCAGCTTTTCTCCAGAAGTTAGTCACAGGAGGGGGGAGTGGAGGGGGTCTGAACCTGGCAATCCAAAAGTTCATATGAAGAGTTTATGACTAATATATGATTAATCATGCTGAAACTTCAACATTTCTGTTACAACTTAGAAATACTACAAAGTATTTTTATACTGGCAAGTAGTTTCTTTAATAACAATGAAGCTCACCATCTGCTTGTGTACTGAATCCAAGTATAGACTAAGTATAAGGTAGGTATGGTAGGTAAGATGTAGCTTAAGCTTTTGAGTAAATGTACTCAGGAATTATTGATCACTTTGGTCGAAGTCAAATTTATTTACTGAGCCATAATCCCAAATTTCTCAGAGAGGGCTAAACAACCTCATAGAACATACATAAAAGATAAAAACCTGCAAAACAAAGGAACCTCTTTCATGAAGGATACCTTCAGATAGTATGGACACAGATAGAGACACAAGTAACAGTAGTAAAACTCTCAACGCCTCAACTGTCTGTGAGTTTCCTGATGATCCAGTAAACTGCTGCAAAGTGTATCTGCTGTTAGCTAATGTTAGCTCAGTTTGTTAGCTGGGCTGCCTGGACTGTGAGCTCAGAGCACTGGGGGAGAGTTAGTGTTTGTACCACAGGAGTTTTGGAGCGTTCAGTAGGTTGTCAGGCAAGGGGGAATGTATAATGAATGTATAATAATACTCGAGTACAGCTGTCCATATTTATTATATTATATTTATTGTGTGATTACACTCTGAAACTTAACCATAAAGACACAAATCTCTATGCAATGTTGCTGTAAGTACAGTTTCAGGTGTTCAAGTGTAGAATAAATACATACCCCCCTGTACTTATGCATCATCTCACGATGAATAACGTAATTCTGACAATAAAAGGAGAAATGGTGTAGTCAACTGAACTGGAATCAGTAAAAGATACACTACAGAATAATAAACATGGTGGGATGTAACTAAATACATTTTCTCAGCTACAGAGGAACTTTAGGATATTAATATTGATTTTCTACTTTTGATTTCATTTATGCTACTTTTGTCATGATGAGGCTTCTGTTTGCTCCCTCTGTGTATTTGTGTGTTTTGTTGTTCTGTCTGTCTCTGTGTGGGTGTGGCCCTCCAGTTCTCCCTCTTACCTGTTCACAGCACACCCACCTTTTCACCTGGCCACCAGATCATTCAGTCACCATTGTGCTAACCATGCTGCAGTATTTGGCAGAAGCTATATGTTTACTGAACCACAGCAGAGAGTGTGTCTGTCTTTTGTCTGTGTGTATCCAGACCAGAATGGTTGAGTGCCATGGCTCTTCTACATCAGAGTATTACAGAGCACAGGCATCACAGTGAGCTCAATAAGACACCAAGTGGAAATTTTATTGAGTAATCACACACCTGTGGAAGCACACCATTCCGCCTGCACTGCCCTCGGTGTGCGTCTCCAGGGGCACAGTCCAAATGGACTGCTGTGCTAATTTATCAACATCAACATTTAACTGGAAAAAAAATGTCAGAGTTTTTGTATTTGTAACTGCCTTACTGCATGTACCTGTATTTTAGCACTTAAACACATAATAATAGCAAATAAAGAAATTACCTTAGTGCAAGCAGCAACCTCCATGTGAAATGAAGTCGACACAGGAAGTGCCTGCAGTTCCCGAGGCTGGCTCACGCATGGCTGAGTCATTTTCCATAAGCTTCAAATTTCACAGCAGAAATAAACATGTTTACAGCCTGGTACAAAAAACAGTTTTGGCCTCTATAGCTAATTTCCCTGTTCATGACAACTGTACTGAGGGTGAATTTATATAACTCACCTGTTCAGATGATATTAAGGCTTACAGTTATGAAGAATTAAGACCGTGGACACTTTGATTGACAGAGACTACATTTATATTTTATAAAGTCTATGCTTTAGCATAGTCCAGCTGTAATAAACTATTAAAATATACTTTGACAATTTTAGAACAGATTTAATAAGTGACTAAATACAAGCGTGTGCTCAGGGGTCAGTGGTAGCTTACCTGGTTGAGTCCAGCTCATCTCAATACATCTCAATTTTGACATTTTAGAAATGCTATCAACTATTGTTAACTGCTTCAGTGCTACCTTTCCACTGAACGGTCTCGTATTTCCATATTACAGGACTGATCCGTCTGACTTCATTCCATAACATAAGGGACCTTTTCAATGAAAACTGTTTGTTTTAGCACAAACTTCAGGCAGAGCTTGTTCAGGATGCTGTGCAGCGCCTCCAATGCTGGAATTTATCAGAGCTCAGCAACAAACCTCTCATCACAGCTTGTCAGAGATATGATGTGAATCTGTACTGATGCACATGTAATTAACATCATGTTGACTTGCTCCTCTCCCCATGGATGGATTAACCTGCACATACTTGGCACACATACTTTTTAAATGGTTTGATGTTATGTGTTTAATCTGTTCCTAAATTGTCCAAGTTCATACAACAGCTATGTGTGTTTTAAATAGTGTATTAGAGCTGGACTATGCCCGGACACTCTATAAAACGTGGATGTAGTCTCTGTGAAGTTAAGCAGAAACTTTACAGCTGGAAAACGTCGTTTGACGTTTGACCTACAGACTTGTCTCAGTTCACACAGATAGTACATGTCTGTCATCAGCCTTCATCTTTTCTTTCTTCTTTCATTTCACTTTTAGTACCGCCCACCAGACTGAATCGAAACTTATGTGAGGAGTTGACTCAGAGTCTCATTTTTTCATCCATTTTGAGCAGACCCGCACCATCCCATCCCGGACAATGGCTTTCCATCAGCAGTCACCATTTTATAACCCAGTAAGTCAAACTCCTTTTCCAGTCTGCTTTCTCTGTGTGTTCGTTCGGTGGCGTCCCGTTATTCAGAGCACAGGCTGTCTGCAGAATCAACACCAAACACTGACTTCAGAACAGTGTTAACGCAACAATGCGCTATTCTCTGCGGGTTTACCACCTTTAATGTGTCCATAACGCGCAGCAGAGCTGCTGCTTCCTCACTTTAGACAGCAGAAAACTCGAGAGGAGGTGCTGAGTGCAAAATGTCAAGAACAAGCTAAAACGAAACAAAACTAATAATGTGTAAAAACTCGAACAGAATCATCAATAGTTTCAAAATGAAGATACGATTCAATAATAATACACACTGAGGGAAAATCACTCCTTCAGTGGAGACAGAGGAATGCCTCATTGACCTGAAGGAGAAGCAGTGTGTGGTGCAGGAAGTATGAACTTCTTTATCAAGTCTAAATAAAACAGATGTTCACTTTAGGAAACAGATTGTCCATGTCTGGGTATGTAAGAGCAGCTGATAGTCTGAAACTGAGCATTACTGAGTGTCATGCAGAACATCTGAACCACAATATACTTTCTGTTATTTGCTCTGTGGTTGCAGCATTGTTTCCATTAGTATATCCACCACTGTCTCTGTGGCTGCAGCATCAGTAAGTTTATAAACCTCAGAGAAATATGTGTGTACACAGACAAGAATAAGAAACATCTCTCAGGCTACGTGTTAATGTGTTTCCCACCGTACTATCAATAACAGATATATCCTGTTTAGAATGAAAAGCAGCTCTTCACAGATTGAGTCTGTCCTTTCAGAGAATCCCCTTCACTGGATCTATCCACGGTGGTCTGCAGGAGGGGAAGTCCATCAGCATCAGTGGACGCGTCCTGCCTGGAGCCGATAGGTCAGACCTGCTCTTCTCTTCATCATGTCACAAGTTGCTTTTCTTTATTCCTCAGATGTTCGTCCTAACAGGTTTTCTGTACTCTTAGCTTCACTCTGACTTTTGTGTAACTGTCACAGACATGAGAGGCTGGGCCCGTATGATTTAATGTAATAACTATAAACTACAAAAAAAGTTGAAGCGATGCTCAGGCTGGCACAGGCAGCTCAGTGACAAGTAAATCTGTCAGGTAGTGGGCGAGTCCAAAGGCAGGAAAGGTCCAGGAAAAACTTTACAAAGATGAAATGACATGAAGGAAGTAGAAACACCAGTGTGGCAGGAAGTCAATCACTGCATTCCCTCCTCAGAGGTAAGGTGAGGGACTAGTAAACACTTAAGTACACCTGGGAGATGGGGGAAGGGAGATTTGTTTCAGTTAGACAAAGACAGCATGGAGGAGACTAGGAGGAAGTGAGAGAAAGAGGAGAAAACCAAACTTAGACAAAAAGGCCTAAAACCAACTGCAGAGTGTGTGTAAAGTCATCGGATGTCCTGTTACGCGGTATTTGGAGCTACAACCAGTCTGACCCCAACCAAACGTGCAGATCAGTGGTCTCGGCCTGTCACTCTCCAGGCTTCCTCACCCCTCTCAGCCACTGTCTTCTCTTCCACCGGATACAGCAAACCATCTCCCTATTCCGTGTCCTGGCCCCCAACCTCCCCATATACACAGGCATACATACAGACATTACACAAGACTGAACGGAACTTTTTTCTTTTCCCACGAACTGAATTGATTTCACCACTGTACCCCCCACCCCCATACACACCCACCTTTGCACACACACTCACAAACTCCGACCAGCATGAACTAAAAAGAACTGAACTGAATCATCAACCATTCACTCATGGTTTTCTTATGGTGAATGTGTTTTTTGTTATTTAGTCAAATGGACTTTGGGGACTTGCATTTAAATTTGAATTAGTATTGCTTTTTGGAATATGTTAATCTATTGTTCGATTAACTCTTTTTTTGCCTACATTGATTTATATGGTTGATTTTTGATTTGTCTATGATAGATGAATAATTCATTTTTCATTTTCAGACATTTTATTGGCCAGTGTTTTGGGGGTAATTATCTTTTGTAGCTAGGGCTTGAGCTAGCTGGACTTTTGAATTTTTTTGGTTGTACTGATGTTTTTGGGTTTACATGTTTGTTTGTTTTTTCCATATTTGAAGAACTAAACGACTAAACGGTTTCCTTGTGCTCCTGTTTTGCACCCAACTTTAACACTGCAAGCATCTTTTTCAGCCCCTTCACTACACCAGGACTACAAGTGACTGCCAGCTGTAGCTCCCTGGTGGAGCTGGATGAACCTGCTTTGATGATGTTTGCACTGTTAGTGTTCCCTAAAGGTGGAAGGTGGACTGCTACACACAGTGTTTCTCTGACTTATAAGTAACTTAATCTGAACGTTGATTTGTCACACCAAGAATTCCTCATTTCTCCTTTACTGACGTTCAGCAGTGACTTTCCATAAAAGCAACACAATCATCAAATAACTTTTTTGTCTCCCAAAAGCACACTGAATATCATTTTCTGTCTGTAGTCATGTAGTCTTTTGCTGGTCATTTGCAGCTGTTCATCATGTGGGGATTCTTTTTTAAATTGTTATCAGAGCTCACAAACAAACAATTTAAGAAAGGTTGAACAAGAAAATAAAAGAGACATTAAACCACATTTTAAATAATGGCTCGTGTTTTCCTGCAGGTTCCATGTGAATCTACAGTGTGGTTCCAGGACCAATGCAGACATTGCTCTCCACTTTAACCCCCGGTATGACAGTCACCCTGGTTATGTGGTTGCCAACACCTTCCAGCATAGCAGCTGGGGCAGTGAGGAGAGGAATTATAACTCTCCATTCCCTGCTGGCTCCACCTTCAACCTGCTCATCACAGTCACCCGTGAATCCTACCAGGTCTGTTGGCATACTGATCTCAATACGATCAGAGCAACATTTCTGTTCTTGTGGCTTTACCTTCAACACGATCACTCATGGGATTATTTGTTAGAAGGAAAGTGGTGAAGCAGGAAATGTGACAAAACCATCTTTTTCTGTGCACTAATATGATTCCATATTTTCTCCATCCAGCTGAGCATCAATGGCTGCCACTTTATGGAGTACAGACATCGCATCCCATTTCACCAGGTGGACACCATCGCAGTGGGCGGGAAAGTAGAAATTTCCTCCATTGGCTTCCAGAGCTCTGTGGTGAGGAGGTGCTACCAGAATGAATGAAAAGAATGAAAAAAAAACAGTATGAAGCCAACTGTGTTTCATACTGGATGTCAGCTCATTACAAATCATCACAAACCTTGTGAAAAAATCAGCATGTTGAGTATATGAACAGTATGATAGAAAGGTGAATGATATTAAAGGAGCTCTTCTGTCCCTGTCCTTTCCTCCTCTCCAGCCTGCATTTGGTTCACAAGTAGCCTGTCCCACGCAGGCTGGCTTCCCGTCTGCTCCAGCGTTTCCACCTCAGCCTGGATTCCCGGCAATGCCTGGATTCCCGACAATGCCTGGATTCCCGACAATGCCTGGATTCCCATCGCAGCCTGGATTCCCATCGCAGCCTGGATTTCCTCCTGCAATGCCTGTGAGTGTCAGGCATGTGTGGAGTTACAGTTCTACAGAAATTTGACAGAGCTGCTCTGGGGCCAGCTGACGTAGTCACAAGTGAATATTTGGGCCAACAGGTTTTTCAGTAAGCTTACTTCTAGTTTAATTTGTCCTGGTGTTGAAATATCTGTTTCACATTTCTGCCTCCAGCCAGTACGATGGAGGTGAATGGAAAAACAGGAAGCATATAATGCTAAGATGCTAAGCAGTCTGAATTCAATGAATGAGCCTTTTTTTCCAGCCTCTAATGCATTTACATGCTCTGAATTTATATAATTTATTACTTTATAATATATAATTTATTACAGAGCCTTGTGCTCAGTTGTTCACACAGAAATTGAGAAATAGTTTCAGAAACAGCCAAGAATAAAAAAAGAGAAATTCAAACTGTAGACACCTGGCTGATCGTAAGTGAGTGTCGGATTGTTGGTTGCAAAAAGTTAGGAAAAGTTACAGAAATCAGACAGCCCTGAGCTGAAGCTGTTCAAGCATTCAAGCTGTTATGAAGAAGATAAGACAGATGTTACTGATCCACAGCAAGGTTACTGAAGACACACATGGTATGTAGTATTATGCTAAGATGTATATTACAGGAAAAATTGCCACAAAAAGAATTTTACAAAGAATACATCAGGAGAGAGATTTGGACAGAGTGAATACATGAATACAGGTAAAAGAAACTGCACAGCATAGTATCATTAATGTGTAGAGTGATGCAGTTAAACAGTACTACTAAAGTTAGTACTTAAAGTTAATTCAAGAATAAACATTGTGCGGTGTGTTATTACTTTCTGGAGGGGGTCATCAGTCAGCATATGGCCTCTCCTACACATGTTGGCCATCTCCAGGTTGCATTTCTGCAGAAACACTCATGTTGACATGTGATTCTTAGAAATAGCACACGCTGTGAACAGTGTTGACTTAAAAACAAAGTGAGGCAGGTACACATGACATGTTTTCTGTCAAACATCACTTCAGGAGCCCTAAAAACACAGTTTGTTTCTTTGTGTCCCCACACAGCCACTCACAGATTACCACAACACAGCCTCTCTCAGATTTAAACTGAAACTCAGTGCTTTTCTGACCACATCCGATTAGTCATGTTACAGCGGGTGTGTTTCATTAGTTCTTTCTGCATAGACTTACATCACACCTTTTTTATTCCTGTGTCTCTGTACAGGTTGTTCCGTACAAGAGTGTCATCAGTGGTGGACTTTCACTTGGCAGGACCATCACTATCCAGGGAACAGTTCACCCCAATGCCACAAGGTCTGACTTCATCAACTGGTGCTGGATTTCTCTAGTCATTTACCTCATCCATGACAGCCAGCACACATTCATTCCTGGTTTATGGGTCTAAACGGCTGTTTCTTCTAGCCAAGAAGCTGCTGTAGCTCTATCTTCATCAATGCCAGGCCAAAAGGGTACTACAGTCCACATGTGACACATTGATATGGCATCCAGACAGGCTGATGGTTTCATTGTCAGTTAGTACAGTTACTAGCATTGTTCTGTACTTTCATGGCCTCTGGTGACAGTGATAAATGTATTAGACAGGCTTTGAGGGAATGATCTATATTCGATCTGCATGAGTGTCAGAAGGTGGTGGATCTGGTTTTGGATGTGGTTCACCTTTCTCATGCTATCCTGTCATGTGAACAATTTTTTCATGTTCATGATTACAGAAAAATGTCCTCATTCATGAAGACGTGCACTGCCAGTCTGTCAAGTTATAGTTAAGAACTACACTATTCAAAAACACTAAAGGTTTCATCATAGCGATCGTACAGTGATGCTTCAGACTTGGGGACATGGGTGGTTTGATAGATTAAGATGATAGAGTTATAATTTGCTCATTCCTGTCCTGGCAGTTATGTGATGTAATGCTGTACTTCTTCTATGTGTGCCAATATGACAAAATATTTTACAATAGGATACAAATGTGTCACATTTTGTGTTTCTCAGAGACATTATGAAATCTGTAAAATAGTGCAGTTCCTCTTTGAAGAGTTCAATCTAAGAAAGCCTTTGTACAGGAGGACCTGGCTCATGTTGCACTCTTTCCTCTGTGTTTCCTCTCAGCTTTGCTGTGAATCTTTGCCATCAGTCCGGCATCGCTCTGCATTACAATCCACGTTTCAACGAGAGCGTTGTGGTTCGAAACGAGAAGAGGAGGGAGCAGTGGGGCTCTGAGGAACGTGGCGGAGGGATGCCTTTCCGTAAAGGACAGCCTTTCACGGTACTCTGCACTGCATATGAATAAAAATATAAAACAATGATTTAATAATAACTTTATTTATATGACGCCTTCTTTAAAACACAAGTGTTACAAAGTGTTTGACAGTTTAAATCAGACACTGAGGCCATAAAGGCAAGACAAATATTTTAATATTTTGACATGAAAAATAAGGAGAGTGAGAGCTAACCATTAAAAACACAACAGTATAAGTACATACAAAAGATGCAGCCTGCAGTTTCGTTTTCATAATATGTTATTGATGGCCTGCTAGGTTGATACAATGAAGCATTTGAATGAATAGAAGAATAGAATGAATCTTAGAATAGAACAGAACAGAATAGAACAGAAGAGAATAGAATAGAATAGAACAGAATAGAACAGAACAGAATAGAATAGAACAGAACAGAACAGAATAGAATAGAATAGAATAGAATAGAATAGAATAGAAAGCTTTTATTGTCATTGTACAACAGACATACTGTAAGCACAATGAAATTAGAGTAGTAAATTAGGATGTTACATGACAGGATTATTGCAGATTATTACACATTATTGCACATACTGTAAGGTTATTGCTCAGGTAAGATAATTACACAGGAGGTATGAAGTTATTGCACAAGAGATGTTTGCATGTTGGGGGGCTGGTGCATGTGTGCATTCAGAATGGTGATGGCTTTGTCTTGGCTTTAGTGCACCTGTAGCGTCTGCCAGAGGGCAGCAGGTCAAACAGGTGGTGGGTGGGATGGCTGTTGTCTCTGATAATGGTCTGCGCTCTGCTGAGGCAGCGAGATGTGTATCATATGATAATGTGTATCATGAAATAATCTCAATGATTTTGTTAAAGACGAGAGCAAGAGTGACACGTTTTAAACTTCAATGTTAACAGACTTTGCATTACTCATAATAAGTCATGTTTAGAATGAACATGAGGTTCAGATTTCTATCAACTTCATGCAAGTTTAACGTATTCCTACAATTTATTCTTTGTTATCTGACTCCAGGTGTGAAAGAAAGGAAGAACTGTTTTTTAGATTTGTTCACGCCTGATTGGCTTAGATTTGATAATTGTGACAATGAAATAAATTTGTTAGAGAACAGTGCATTTGTATGTAACTTTTATTGGTAATTGTATTGGCCCCTGGGCATCTTCACATTGTCAAATCTGGCCCTCTTTAAAAAAAGCTTGGACACCCCTGCATTAGATTGTACAGGTGTACCTAATGAAGAGGCCGTGGTGTGTATGTGGGACCTTGGCGACTCCTAGTGGCAGAGTCAAAAACACTGTGGCAGGATGGGTAGTTTCACTGTCATCAGGGAGCTCCTCCAAAATATATACTATTTTAAAAAGATTTTTTTTTCTCTTTCAGCTGACCATCTGCTGTGAGAATCAAGCCTTTAGGATTGTGGCCAATGGGATGCAGGCACACACCTTTAGGCATCGTTTCACTCACCTCCAACAAATCAGTACCCTGGAGGTCAATGGTGACATCAGTCTGACGTCTGTGATTGTATAGAGATACAGGACTTGTGGCTGCCCTTGATATCTCACACATAAAATGGTTTCGTTGACCACAACCATTGCATTTATGAATAAATTCATCCTGCTTGATTACTTTTATTTACTGGATGATGTATATTTGCCTCCTTTGTATTCATACTGCAAATAACCACTCTCATTTTATATGACTATATGCTAAATAGTTACTGGAAACAAAGGGAAAAATCCACCAACAACAAATAGCAGGTCTGTGCAGGTTATAAATGAAATTCAGTAGTCTGGAGTTTGTCCACAGGCATTCTGCCCACAATAACTCCTGTGTTTCACTGAACTGCAGCTAACACATTTAAAAATGTCCAGTGTCAAAAGTTAGGAGTATGTGAAAATTATGAATATCATTGTGTGATCATTTGCTTTGTGAAATCTTGAAATTAAACTACAGTGTGACAACATGTGTTATGGTGTGATTATTTTATTCTGCTGTATATTTTTTCCACATTTTAAAATGTTAATTTTATAAATATATTTTTCTTTATTTCTAGTTATCAACCTGTATGGTCAGTACATTTACAGCAGCCTAGAGGAAGAGCAGTTCTAATAACACATTTTGACATGATGCTACCAGAGGAAATGTTATTACACTTCATGCTGAGGGGAACGTGAACAATGTTTGACCAAATCCCACGAAAGCCAAACGGCCAGTCAGTATTCAGATATTTGCTCGAAGCCACAAATGTCAGCCTCGTGGTGGCGTCATCTGATGTATGAATGTCAGTTCATCTAGCAGAAGCTGACATACACACTACACATGCAATACAAATACACACTTTTGCTTTTGTTCTTATTTTTCACGTGTTGAAGACTTACCAAACTGAACATTGGCATGGCATATGTTTTCTCCCCCATATGATGAGGAGTTTAGGAAAGGAACTCAGAAGCACATGATAAAATGCTAATGAGGTATCTGAGGTATATGATTTCATACTGTTTGGCAGTGACATGTTGAGTATACGGTGTGTTCATGGGGATGAGGAGTTTGGAGACATGGGTTAGTTAGTGATTCAGTGGCATTCACTAACTGGCAAATATATTGTGATAATGAGTTCCATGTTTGTTTTCTTAAAGATGCAGTTCTTTTTTTTTCATGTATGTGTTCAGTGAGCAGATTCAGCCAGTGATTGAATTTGTTTGGTCTTCCTGTTTGTGAAGACACCCTTCTTGGTGACTTGACCAATGTGGGTTTTAATTCTAATCTAATGCTGGAGAGAGAGTGCTACAATCCAGGACTGAGGAGAGTTTCTGTGTTGCACAGGTGGACAGAGCCACATAAGGAGTGGAGTACTTGTCTATGGTATACTGTAAACAGTCACTCTGTGTTGGAGAGACACATTTCATGCATGTGTTCCATGGAGGATGTTATACTGGATTAGCTTTTTTTTAGAGTTCTTTGTCATAATAAACATTTGTGTGACCTGAGTTCACAGGTTGATGTTAAAGGGTGTGTAGATCTTTTTCCCATTGGTGGGTTGGCAGGTAGATGTTATTTGGATCGCAGGATAATGAAGTTTGAAAAGATTTCAGTGGATGTGAAACATTTGATGGTCTGTTTTGCTGGATAGGATGGTTGGATCACATTACTCATTATGTTGATTTATTTTTGATGACGAAAGTTGCCCTCTCTGACCCAAGATCAGGTCTTTAAATGGGTTGTTGTGGTATAGATAGTGAAAATGTGATTCCTCATTGTTCCAATGTGTTAGACTCTATCATGCTATTTCATTGTACATCTGTTGAGGTTACTGTAATATTGCCATAACATTTTCTGAATGTAATATGTTGTTGGCATGGTTACTCTAATGTTATTTCATTATTTCATCATTTGTTGAAGTTATTATATCAGTATGATGCTTTTTAAAAGAGCTTTTAAATAACATTTGTTTTTATGTGATTTTCCATTTTATCTATTTGTCTTTAAAATACATGTCATGTCAAATATCTTTTTTTTAGTTTTACAAAAAATATTTAACTGCTGCTATAGCGAGCCTGTTTCCAGGCCAGTGATCTGTATGTGTTAGGTGTCTGGGGTCATGGGGGTTTTGGAGGTGTGTGTGATGCCTGTGAGTTTGTTCCCACTAAAGGCAGCTAACATGTTTAAGAAACAGGAGAGTAGAGGACAGAGAGTGGCAACAGCAAGTGCCCTGAGTTTCCAGAGAATCTTTGTTGGCAGCGTTTGTGGATGTCATTTAAACAAGTCAAAGTTCAATTGAGTCCAAGGTATCTGAAGTACTCCAACTTCTCAACAATTTCATTGAAGCAGGTGAGGTTGTGGGTGGGGTTGAGCGGTGCTGTGAGTACTGGAAGTGTTGATAATCAGCTCTTTAGAACAGATAATCAGTTCTGCAAAAGATTTCCTGTGTTTTGGTTGTGATTGGTTGTTCCTATTTATGTTACACTCCCAACAGCCTAGACTGGGTAGGTAAGTAACACTAGCTCAAGCTTCTGTCATGAATGCTTCATTCATCCTTTTTTTTATGCTTCTCAAAAAACATGAAATCGATGAGGAAGCAGGCTCCCACCATCACAGCCTTTATCTTTACATCCAGGTCCATTGGAAATGAGATCCCAAAGTTATTTGTATCCGTGAGGACTTCCTGAATGATTCCACTCCACTGCCGACTGATCTGACCCACAACAGAGTACTCATCCAAAGACTTCACCTCAAATGTGACATCAGGTATGCACTGACAGTCACAGAATGGCCCGCTGATCTTCAGCTGGGGCTTCCTCATCTCATTCAGGATGGTAAACTTGGGTAGAATTGGGTGCCAATTCTGCACCACGTAACCTATAGGGGTACCAGGAGGGCTCTGCACCTCCAGCTCTTGAAGGCAGCAGGGAAAGCAGCATGAGGTGCACCTTAGGGGTCGAGTCAGGGTCAAGACCTCCTGTCCCATATTATCATAGAGATGAATGGTGAAAGGTCGAGCAGGGCCACATGCTTGCATGGTTAAGATGTCATTTTCCTCGGTAGCCACAAACACCTTTTGCCCCATGCTGTTTTTGACTGTGTACACATTGCTCATCTCCCAGCCAGTAAAAACTTCAAGGATGTTGACACTCTGATGGACCAGGATCTGGTCAATCTGAGTCAAGTACTCCAGTCCCGGTGGGCAGTTTGCAGGTTGGGCAGGCATGGGCATCGCTGCGGGAGCAGGAGGCAGTGTATATGGTGGTGGAGGTGCTGCTCCAGGTGCTGAGTTCACTGGAGGTAGATTCAGTGCATCAGGCAAATCAACATAGTACACTGGTATGTGAGGCAGTGGTCCTGTAGTTTCCTGATTTGCCATGACATATGCCAATCTGTTGAAAGTTCCAAACATACAGTACATCATGAAATCCATATATATATATATTCTAAATATATTTATACATCACTGAAAGTATGATTCCACTTTATGACATCTTCAGTGTTAAATTTGCTGTTTGGCTTTATGATATTTTCACATTTTCACATTGTCTCACAGAGAGACGAGAAACATCTTTAGCTTTACAAGGTAGAAGCGGAATACGCTCACCGAATTTCCCCTTAACGGAGATTAATATATACCATTTGCATATAAATATATATATATATGCATGCAAATGGTGAATCTGTCTCTAGTTAACATCCATCACCGTCTATAAATGCACACACACAGTTCTTCTGTTCCGTGAGGGCTTAATGTGTGGTGACTTTGTGACTTTTTTTTCTCCAAGTAAACTGCTCAATAACTGGGATAAACTCAATTTATTTTATTTACAAGCGGTCTGTTCTTCTAACTGCTTATGATTTACAGTATATATATATATATATATATATATATATATGTATATATATATATATATATATATATATATATATATACTTAGAGAAAAAATACAAAGTCACCACTGAGCGTGCATTTATAGACTATGATCGATGTTTATCATGTCTTTGTCATTCCCAGACACATTTCAAAAATTGTGTTTTGCAAAATATGCTAATTTACTTTCTTTCCAGAAGTTAGAGGAGATTGATACCACTAGTACGGTGCGGGTTAGTATGGAGCAAGAATCAGGAAGAAATTAGCCTAGCTTAGCATAAAGACTAGAGGTAGTTAACAGCCAGCTTGGGTGGGAATCGGTCACAAATTCACAAAAGTCAAAAAACATAATTATCGGCACACATTGCATTCTTCTCATTTAATAGCTTGTAGTTATCTACCCCTCGGGTTATAAATTACAACCATTTAGAGCAATACAATGTGTGACTTGGTATATTGGTTTATTATAGGACAAGTTCAAAATAACTCTCCATCATTACTCACTGACGACTAGAAAGAATTCTAGAATGTACAGATCTGTATATAACACACAAAAAACACAAGTAAAAGAAAACATATTTAATAAGAATAATTACCCACCACCCCGTGTGTCTTTATAAGAGGATGTCTTCTGAGCAGCTTCCCGAACAACAGATGTGTGATATGTGAGATGTGTTGTAATGCTGCTTTAACTCCTTGACAACAGGGTGGTTTTTTTTTCCAACGGAGGTGGAGGGGAGTCAGGTTACCTTGTTTGTCTCATGAGGTGTGAGAATTCTCCCTCACTGCAATGAGTTAACAGACTCTTTCTCCCAGGACTTCAGAATGTTATAAAAAGCATGCATGTAAATAATAATTTCATTGATAGCTGACATGAAAAAGCCCTAAAATCAACCATGTGAACAGCAATTTATCATTGTATTAACAATGGCAACATCAGTTGTGAGATGATTATTAATTATTAAAGGTGTACAGACCTTGTTTCCAGTGAATGACTGAATCTATTCCAGCCTTCATGCATTAGTCTCTCTGGTATTTTTATGTTTCATGCAGTATTTTGTCTGTTAAATCATTATTTACTACTATTCTTCTAGCATTTTTTAGCTGTGCTAGTAATGTGGGACGATCCACCACTTTAGTAAACACTAAGTATCTCAGTAACTATTGGATGGATGGTATCCTGTAAATATCCTGTACATGCTCCACAGAGGATGAATGAATCCTAATGACTCCTAGTGATCTCTTGATTTTTCATCTAGTGTCACAATCAGGTCAAATTTTCAGTTTGTCAGATTGCTCCTGTAGGTGTAATAGCTCCTGTTTGATGAGCAGCTGACACCTTACATGGCAGCCAATGCTCGTAATGTGTGAATGTGGATAATGTGATGTGTAGCGCCTTTTGTAATGACTTTGAGGATGTGGTATATACTGTCTGATTTGTTTGTATCTGTTTAATTGACTTGTCTTTATTTTGTGCAGCTGCTCTCAATGGGATCTTTCCTGGATAAATAAAAAAAAAAAAAAAGTAAAGCAGAAATGATCTTGTTTGTGATCTGCTGCTGAAAAGGCGTGTACAATTTTCATTTAAATCTTGTTGTAGTTGCTACAAATGTATATTGTATTGCAAGATGGGATATCAAAGGAATGCTAATGCTAATTCAGTTTGATTCAATCCAAATACAGAAAAATAAACAAAGGGCTAGGCCACACACTAGAGGTGACATATTGGCACATGAATACTGTGTGTATTTTGAACTAACTTATAATGTGAAGAACAATGCACTCAGTGGGAGCAGTGATGCTGTGCTTTGGATTGAAGGATGGCTGACGTGTCAGGAGAAAGTTTGGTGGTTGAGACACGAAGGACTTCACAGAGATGGCTATCAGTCATTCTGGTTCTCAGTCTGCTTTGGTTCTGATTTAACAGAGAAAATGTTGTTCACATATGTATGTTGAGCCGAACAGGCTGATCATTCTTTTTGCGTGGCGTCTCATCAGAGGAAACTTGGCATTATCCAAACTCTGATAGAAGTCAGGCAGGGAGAGAAGCTGATGTTGACTCTTCAGAGAATCAACACATTGCATTTCAATCAGTTCTAACTGCAGACTCTCTTCCACTTCTTCTGCATCCACCAGGAAGGGGGTTGAAAACAGCTTGATTTGTTTTTCAATGACAGAAAAATCTTGAAAACGCTGATTGAATTCTGTCACGAGAGCTGCAATCACAGACACATATTTCTTGTTTTTAGCAGAAAGGTCGGCCCTTGGAAAAGCAGACTTGATTTCAGACAGTGCAGGTAAGTGTGCAGCATTAAAGCTTCGTAGTTGTGTCTCAAACAGGCGGAGCTTTACACAGACGGCTTTCATGTGCGCATACAGGTGTGGCACCAGCTGTTCTTTGCCTTGTAGGTTCTTGTTCAGTGTATTCAGATGATGAGTAAGATCAACTAAAAATGCTAGGTCTGCCAGCCACAGAGGGTCATTCAGTTCATGAAGTGGCCGGCCCTTCTCTTTCAAAAACTGGTTGATTTCTGATCTCAGCGAATAAAACCGCTGCAGCACAGAGCCGCAGCTGAGCCACTGCACCTCAGAGTGGTAGAGTACATCCCCATATTCAGCATCCACATCTGATAAGAAAGCTTGAAATTCTCTGTGGTATAGTCCTCTAGCTCAAATTATGCTGACAGTTTTTACAACAGTGTTCATCACATCGCCCAGCTGGACAGTCTTGGCACACAGTGCTTCTTGATGGATTATACAGTTCATCCTAACAGCCTCACCGGTCTCTTTCTCTCTTTTACCTTGGCGCACACCATCGATGCCATTCCTTTTTGTGCCTGTCATGGCCAGAACTCTATCCGTTGTTACTCCACAGAGCTTGTCCCATTTAAGCCCCATCTTTTCAACTGCCTCTGACACAGCTTCAAAAATATCTCTACCTGTCGTTGTGCCTTTTAGGCTCATCATATCAAGCAGCTCCTCCGTACAGCAAAAATTATCATCTACTCCCACAAAAAAAATTAACAGCTGCACGGTGTCTGTGGCATCTGTACTCTCATCGCATGCTATCAAGTAAAAATCAAAAGCACAAACTTTGTCGCTCAGCTGAAGTTTCAAGTTAACTGACAAGTCCTCGATTCTCCGCACCACTGTATTTCTGGATAAGCTCACGTTGTTGAAATCCTGCACTTTTTCTGGGCACATTATTTCTGTGACCTTGATGAGACACTGCTTTATGAAATCACAGTCTGAGAACGGTTTGCCGTGCTGGGCAATAAGCTTAGCGACTTCATAGCTTGCTGTTGTGGCGTTTTCCTGTATTTTGTTAGCATGAAAAAAAAAACTATTGTTGAGCTTGCAGGCTAGCTGCCATTTACTTGAATTTCTGTGTTCGTTTGGCACCGGCGTACGATGTGTGGCTCTGATGTTTGGTCTTATAGTGCCGACGGACATTATACTTTCATCATAGCAACATCTTCATTGCAAATCAAACAGACACACTTTCCATTGATTTCTTTGAAGAAATATTTATTTTCCCACCGCTATTTCTGGTGACTCGCGGTAAAAGTTTTTCCTTGCTTAATTTTGTTTAGTGGAGAAGCACCATTCCTGTGGCTGGCTCCATCTAGTGTTGAAACTAAGAAGTGCAACAGAGTTGAGCTCAAGCTTCTTCTGCGGGCCATATTCAATTATTTTTTCAGATTTTGCTGCGGACCAATAAAAACTGGACCGTAGTTTGGACACCCCTGTACTATGAGTTCTTTTAGATATGATTGTCACAGTCAGTCTCTGCTCTGCCTACTCCAGGCTCCCAGTTTCCAGCCTTGTGTCTGTCACGCCCCTAATTACCTGTGGATTTAAACCTGTTTCCCCTTCACCAGTGCCAGATTGTTAGTGTACCATGCGTCCTACTCTCCAGCGTTATCCCAGTGTGCTTCTCGGTCTCGCCTGTTTTTGGACCCCGCTCTTGCCTTACTCCTTTGGATTGTTTGCCTGCCTTACCTGACTGAACTCCTGTGTACCTAACCTTTGCCTGTTATTAAAGACTGGTTACCTCCTGTATCTGCCTCCTGAGTCCTGCAGTCGAGTCCTGTGTCCGTGCCTTGTAACAGAACAATCTGGCCAGCCATGGACTCAGCAGACTCGGATGCTGTGCACGCCGCCGTCCGGGCCCAGGGGACCGGGATTCATCATCAGGAGAAACGACTCTCTGCTGTCCGTGTGATGGTTAGTGAACTCAAGGATCACCACCAGAGTTTCCAAGCCTCGGTCGGGAATGAGGTAGGCCAATTAAGGGCCCAGATCCAGCAGTTAGTGACTTGGCTGGAGGGCCTCTCTGTACTTCCACCTCCGACGACAACCCCTGCTGCTTCTACTCCCGCTCCTGCTCCATACTCCCCGGGGGTCTCTGCTGCTCCTGCTGCCCCCCTGGCTCGACCAGGTCGATTCTCTGGTGAGGTGGGCAAGGCCCCGGTTCTGATGTCGCTACGGCAGGGCAGACGTCGCATAGCGGACTTCGCCATTGAGTTCCGCACACTAGCGGCCGACAGCGGGTGGAACTCAGCGTCGCTGTTCAACGCTTCCTTCACCTTCTTGTCCCGCTTGACCTTCCCTCCGACCTGGACTCGCTTATTGCCCTCGCCATTCGCACCGACAGGCTGATGGAGAGGGAGAAGGATAGGGGCCGACATGCAGTGGTCCCTCCTGGGCAGAGAGGGCAGACGACGCTGTTCCTGGGTCACTCGCCACAGCGCTCCAGTGCTGCAGTGCCACCGTCAGCTGTGGAGGAGCCCATGCAGCTGGGACAAGCTCAACTCTCTCCAGAGGAGCGACAGCGACGCCTACGAGAAGGCAGGTGTATCTACTTCTACTAATCGCAAGACAGTGCAGTGCTTTCTGGGGTTCGCCAACTTTTACAGGAAGTTCAGAAGAAACTTTAGCACTGTGGCAGCGCCCTTGCATGCACTAACCTCTCTTCATAAGAAGTTTTAGTGGTCTCCCCAGGCTGAGTCCGCCTTCCAAAAGCTAAAAGACAGGTTTACTTTGACTCCTGTTCTCGCTCTTCCTGATCCTCATCTTCAGTACATTGTGGAAGTGGACACCTCTTCTTCAATAGATTCAATTTCACCTTATCGTACTGCCGGGTCTATCAATGGAGCTGGGTCTCCCTTGCCCGGACGTGGGTCACGGGGGCCCTCCCTGGAGCCAGGCTCGGGGGAGGTGCTCGTCGGCGAGCGCCTGGTGGCCCCTCTGGGTGACATGGGCCCCTCTTTGCATGGGCCACCACCCGTGGGAAGTTTCACAGGGGGCGGGTGCTAAGAGAGTTGGGTGGCAGTCGGAGGCGGGGACCCTGGCGGTCCCATCCCCGGCTGCAGAAGCTGGCTCTGGGGATGTGGAACGTCACCTCTCTGGCGGGGAAGGAGCCTGAGCTGGTGCGCGAGGTTGAGAGGTACCAGCTCCGGAACCAGTTTCCTCGAGAGGGGTTGGATGCTTTACCATTCTGGAGTTGCCCCCGGTGAGAGGCGCAGAGCGGGGGTGGGAATGCTTGTTTCCCCCTGGCTCGGCACCTGTACTTTGGGGTTCACCCCGGTGGATGAGAGGGTAGCCTCCCTTCGCCTTCGGGTGGGGGGACGGGTCCTGACTGTCGTCTGTGCCTATGCACCGAACGGCAGCTCAGAGTACCCACCCTTTTTGGAGTCCTTGGAGGGAATGCTGGAGGGCGCTCCCTCTGGGGACTCCCTCCCTCGTCCTCCTGGGGGACTTCACTGCTCATATGGGCAGCGACAGTGAGACCTGGAGGGGCGTGATTGTGAGGAATGGCCCCCCTGATCTGAACCCAAGCGGTGTTCTGTTATTGGACTTCTGTGCTTGTCATGGATTGTCCATAACGAACACCATGTTCAAACATAAGGTTGTCCATATGTGCACTTGGCACCAGGACGCCCTTGGCCGCAGTTAGATGATCGACTTTGTGGTCGTGTTGTCGGACTTGCGGCCATATGTTTTGGGTACTCGGGTGAAGAGAGGGGCAGAGCTGTCAACTGATCACCACCAATGGTGGGGGAGGATGGTGGTCAGACCTGGCAGGCCCAAACATTCTGTGCGGGTTTGCTGGGAATGTCTGGCTGAATCTCCTGTCAGAAAGAGCTTCAACTCACACCTCCGGGAGAGCTTCACTCACGTCCCGGGGGAGAAGGGGTACATTGAGTCCGAGTGGACCTTGTTCCGTGCCTCCATTGTCGAGGCAGCTGACCGGAGCTGTGGCCGCAAGGTGGTCAGTGCCTGTCGTGGCGGCAACCCCCGAACCCGTTGGTGGACACCGGTGGTGAGGGATGCCGTCAAGCTGAAAAAGGAGGCCTACAGAACATTTTTGGCCTGTGGGACTCCTGAAGCAGCTGATGGGTATCGACGTGCCAAGCGGAACACGGCTTCTGTGGTTGTGGAGGCAAAAACTCGGGCAAGGGAGGAGTTCGGTGAGGCCATGGAGAACGACTTTCGAACGGCTTCGAGGAGGTTCTGGACCACCATCCAGCGGCTCAGGCGGGGGAAGCAGTGCATTGTCAACACTGTGTTCAGTGGGGACGGGGTGCTACTAACCTCGACTGGGGACATCCTGGCTCGGTGGAGAGAATACTTCGAAGACCTCCTCAATCCCACCAGCACGTCTTCCACTGAGGAAGCAGAGTCTAGGGACCCCGTGGTGGGCTCACCTATCTCTGGGGCTGAGATCGCCGAGGTAGTCAAACAGCTCCTCGGTGGCAAGGCCCCAGGGGTGGATGAGGTCCGTCCGGAGTTCCTTAAGGCTCTGGATGTTGTGGGGCTGTCTTGGTTGACTGTTGACTGACTGTTGATTGTCGAACCTCGGATTCAGGAGGAGCAGTGTGGTTTTCGTCCTGGTCGTGGAACTGTGGACCAGCTCTATACCCTCGGCGCGACCCTGGAGGGTGCATGGGAGTTTGCCCAACCAGTCTACATGTGCTTTGTGGACTTGGAGAAGGCGTTCGACCGTGTCCCTTGGGGAGCCCTGTGGGGGGTGCTCCGGGAGTATGGGGTTCCGGACCCACTAGTACGGGCCGTCCGGTCCCTGTACTCCCGGTGCCAGAGCTTGTTCCGCATTGCCGACAGTAAGTTGGACCTGTTTCCAGTGAGAGTTGGACTGCCCTTTGTCACGGCGAATACAAGTAGCTGAAATGAGCTTCCTTCACGGAGTGGCTGGGCTCTCCCTTAGAGATACGGTGAGAAGCTCGGCCATCTGCGGGGAGCTCGGAGTAGAACCACTACTCCTCTGCATCGAGAGGAGCCAGCTGAGATGGCTTGGGCATCTAGTGAGGATGCCTCCTGGATGCCTCCCTGGTGAGATGTTCCGGGCACGTCCCTCCGGAAGACCCAGAACACGCTGGAGGGACTATTGTCTCTCGGCTGGCCTGGGAACGCCTTCGGGTTCCCCTGGAAGAGCTGGACGAAGTGGCCGGGGAGAGGGAAGTCTGGGCCTCCCTGCTGAAGCTGCTGCCCCTGCGACCCGCCCTTGGATAAAGCGTAAGAAGACAACAACGACAACATACTTCCCGGGTTCTAAGAATCCCAAACCTTACGCCCTTTCCAGGATGTTTGATCCTGACCCCAGGCCTAAGACTCCTGTACTGACCATTTGTCCACAAAAAAAAACAAAAACAAATTGAACTTTAAACCAAACAAAATCAAAAGGCCACTGATGCACCTTGGGGATGTGGTTTAACGCAGGCAAAAGAAGACGATTGTCCAAGATAGATTCTTGCGTTTTATGATTTATTTCAAAATAATAAAACAAACAAAAGAACAAAGAAAACCATGGCTGCTGGTGCCTCCCTTGCGCTGGTAAAAAACCATAGGCCCACCCAGGTGTGTAACGCTCACTATACAGAAGATAAAAAAATCACAACTGTGAGCTTTGTTGTTTTACTCGCAAGCATTTACTCGAATGAATGATCAACAGAAATAACAATTTACACATTCCAAACATTGATACAAACAGTAAACTTAAGCTACATCAACACCTCATTTAATCAAAAGTACAAAGTATGTATTTCATGTCCACCGTTAAAATAACGGCTAAAAACAAGCTAGTGCTATACTTATTTAAGTACGAAACGGGGACCTGTACGCACACACTCGAAACTCGACTAAACTTACTCAAAAACTCACAGAAACTAAATATAAGTACTTCAAAATGTGTAAACAAGTAAATACGTATAAAGCAATTGACTTTAACACGTTGAACATACCTATACAGAAGATAAAGAAATCACAACTGTGAGTTTGTGTTTTACTCGCGAGTGTTTACTCGAATGAATGAGTGGCTCCCTCTACTGTAGGTATGTGGGTATGTGGATTTCAGGTTGTTCTGCCGATGACCAATTAACATTCCAATCACTTAAATTATTAATATATATACCTGTAAAAAATAAACAATGAAAAACAACACTTTCAAACTCTTTAACTATTTAACCATTTTAACCACTATACTTAACTTAAATATTATTTTTACCATTACGAATTATGAATTCTGCTATAACTTGTTTTCTTTTTAAACTTATAGCATATAGTATACATTTCAACAACATGTCATGGTTCTGAGGGGAACCCAGAAGCAGATCAGAACAAGAGTTTTTAGTGTAAGAGTTTATTTAGCAAAGAGTGACACAAAAGGGAGCAGGGAGGCGAGAGTGGGGGCCCAGAGGAGGGGATTGTCCAGAGAGAGGTCGGCCGGCAGGCTAAGAGGGTGGAGGTCCACATGCTGGCTTCACAAGGCTAAGGCTGGGTGGACTAGATTGATTCCTGAGGCAGAGAGACACGGTTAGTGGCGGACAAAATCCAGATGGCAAGAGGTAGGCAGAAACTGGCAGTAACAGGTACTAGAAGTAGAGTTTCAGGCTGAAAGGCTGTAGCATACACAATACTTCATAACGATCCGGCGGAGACTGGATGTGTGGCTGCTCCTTAAATACTGCAGCCTGTTGATGAGGAGCAGGTGAGAAGACCTCAGCCAGGTGAGAGTGCTTAGGTACAGGCACGCCCCCTCAAGCACTGCCAGGAGAAAGACAGACAAACACAAACGCCCACACACAAACATGGACCAGTCATCCCAGCCGGGGATTCGTGACACAACATTTCAACTTGTCAGAGGTGCATGCTGCCTACCTACCTAAATAACCTCAAGTACCCAGTGTGACCCATTTACCAAAAAATAAACCAAAATACTAACCTTGCAAATCTAAATATAAAACAAAGAATATTAGCCAAAAAATCAAATCTAAATAAAGCAAACACTTAAGTTAATCAAACAAACTTACTCATAATTAACAAATTAAATTTACAACTAAAACCAAAAAACAACAAAGATTAACTTCACAAATAGATTCCAGCCCCTAATTGTGCATAATATCACAATTACAGTTATCTACAAAAAAAGGAGCTAATTCTGGAACTACACCTATAAGACAGACCTATTCTATTTGTCATAATATGCTCTAAATGGACCATCTTCCTGATGAATCTGCAAAATAAAACACAGGTTAATGGAGAAAAAGAAAGAAAAATAGTAGTAGAGAGTCATAATGTTAGACTGCTGCTTCCAGTAGTAGACAGAGCTTCGTCACAGTTCTCTCCAGAATACTAGTCTTAGTTTGAAGACGCACAGTGTGTACCAGGCCCTTTGCATCTGGTCTGATGTCCAAAACTTTCCCCATGATCCAAGATCCTCTTGGAGCTGAGGCATCTGTGACAAGAACAATGTTTCCAGGAGTAAGGCTTTTCCATGGCCTTGTCCATTTTCTCTCCTGTCTCTCCTGCATCATGGGTAGATACTCAGAAATCCATCTTTTCCAAAACAATTCAGTAACATACTGTGCTTGCTTCCACCTTTTCCTCATGTACAGATCATTTTGGTCAAACAGTCCTGGTGGCATGATTGGTTTTCCTGTCAACATTAAAATGTGATTTGGTGTGAGAGCTCCTGAGTCATCTGGATCATCTGAGACTTTTGTGATGGGTCTGTCGTTCAGAATTGCTTCAGCCTCACAGAAGACCGTTTGGAGCCCTTCATCATCCAGAGCTTGTTATTTCAGTACTGAAGTGAGAACGCTTTTCATTGAACGAATCAGACGTTCCCAAACACCACCTTGATGGGAAGCTGCTGGTGTGCTGAAGCTCCATTTTATGCCATCCTGAACAAAAGCCCTTTGAATTTTGCTATGATTCAGAGAAGCCAGCCTTTCCTTCAGCTCCCGGTTGGCTCCAACAAAATTTGTGCCATTATCCAATCTGATAGCTGAGACTGGACCTTGTCTACAGATAAACCTCCGAATTGCATTTATACATAAGATGACTTCTGCCTCTCATAACATCAATGGGGCCAAAATAATCAACTCCCACCTTTGTAAAAGGAGCCTTTTCAGGCAGCACCCTCTCTTCAGGTAAGTCAGCCATTTTCTGCTCAATCAGTTTTCCTCTGTTGCGTCTGCACATAATACAGTCGAATATTAGCTTCCTGGCAGCAGAGTTTGCATTAGTGATCCAGTATTTTGGCCAGTAACCTGGCCAGCATCCGATTCCTCCCCACAAGCCCCAGTTGGTTATGGATATGGTGCAAAATGAGTGTGGATACATGCATGTCTTTAGAAAGAATCACCGGATGTTTCGATTCTGCTGGCAATGCTGGTTTATTCAACCGACCACCAACTCTGAGGATTCCATCATCCAACACTGGATCCAATTTGTACAGCGTACTTTCTTTGGAGATGGTTTTAAATCCACTCTTGAGTGAGGCGATTTCAGCTTCAAACTTGTACATACAGAATGATGGACTCTTCTGCCTTCACAAGATCTTCAGGAGTCAGATTTTGTCCTTTGAGCGTGAAAGGAAAGTTCTGAACTTTCCTGTCCACTTCTTGTTCTTTGTTAAGGCCTGCAGAAGCACTAAACTCCTTCCTCTTCTGTGCCAATGTCAAAAGCGCTGCTTTGATTTTTAAAAACCAAGCCACAGATGGGGGCAGGGCAGCCACTCTTACTCCTACTGCTTGTGCCACGAAGTGGACCATTAATGACCCAACCGACCCTGGTTCTTACTGCATAGGGTCCTTCATCCTGGCTGTTTATTACCTCCCAAGGCTCCATTACTTTGGGGGCATCAGTTCCAATTAGGAGGTCTGCATCTGCATCAATGTCATGGATCTTAACATCCTTCAGATAAGACCACTGAACAAGATCCTTTTGTTGAGGGACACTGAGTGAGGAGACAGGCATGGATCTCTGTGTTAAAACACCAGGTAACTGGATGAGATTGTTTATGTTCACACCAGACACTTCAAGATCTAACAGAATGCGAGCATTTACAATTTTCTTTTGCCCCATTGTTCTCATCAGAAAACTTGTCTTTTTGCCACTCACATTTAATTTTCTTGTCAGGCTCTCTGTGCAAAATGTTCCTGAGCTTCCGGGGTCCAGAAAAGCATATCTCTGTACAGTTTTGTTACTCTTGTGGCTCCTAACTTTAACTGCAACAACAGAAAAGATAGAGTCATCTTCAGCCCCGGCCTCAATATGACCACAAGTCTGTGACATTACAGATGAAACACTTGGAGGGCTCGCAGTCTGTTGTGATTGTTTGGAGGATGTGCCTTTATCCTGCCACTTGATATGAAGGATTCCTGGGTGCTTTTGGTTACACACGTTGCAATCCAAACGACTCCTACAGTCTTTGCTCATGTGGCCTGCTTTCAGGCAACCAAAACATATTCCCTTTTCCTTGATGAAAGTAATCTTATCCCGATGTAATTTAATTCTAAACTGAGAGCAGTTATCCAGTGAGTGACTATTTTGTGAACAAAACAGACAACTTTGAATTGAGGAGGGCTTGATTTTATTTCCTGTACATTGAGTTATATCTCCTTCCTTTATCGTGGTGACATTAGTAGTAAAACTGCTTTCCTTCTTCCTTAGTATGAAATGGCTGGTCTTGGAGGACTTGGATTTAGTGGGTGGTGAGTCTTGAATGTTGCCAAAAAGCGGATCTGAGGCAATTTTGACTTGCTTTTCAATAAAAGTAACAAGATCAACAAACAGTGCTCTCCGACCATTTTTCTCAAGTAAATCACAAGCAACATTCCTCCATCTTTCCCTTAGCTTGTAAGGAAGTTTCATGATGATGCTTCTCATGTTAGAGGGCAAGTCCAGCTCTTTCATTTGTGTCATTTGTTCTGTTAAATTTGAACATCCTCGCAGAAATAGAGAGAATGACTGTAATGCTTTAACATCCTCACTTTTAACAGGTGTCCAGTTAAGAATCTTTTCCATATAAGCACTTGCAATTTTGTATTCATTTCCAAAATGCTCTACTAAAAGAATTTTGGCTTTGTTGTATCCCATCTCTGAAGGCAAGTGTTGACAACTGTGCACTGAGTTCCTTGGTTCCCCCCTGGTGTATTGTTCAAGAAAATGTAAACGATCACTCCAATTACATGTTGTCTCCTCCACTCCATTTTCAAAAGCTCGGATGAAAGATCTGTAGTGCAGAGGGTCTCCATCGAACACAGGGATATTTCTTCATGGAAGGACAGAGTTTAGATTTTGTTGAACCAGCAGAGCAGCGATGTCATTTTGTCTCTGCATAATGTTTACAATTTCATCCTGAAAATCATTTGTCAGAGCATGATATTGAGGGTGTAGTCCTGCTTGATCTTGATCAGCAGCCGATGCAAATTGAACTGATTCACCAGAATCCAAAAACATCTCATCCCTTCGTGTTTCTCTGCTTCACCTTTTTATCCAAGGTTACTGGTACAAACATATTAGCATCAGGATTCAATACATTTGCTCTTTGAGAAATGTTCTTTTCAAAATAAGAGTTCATCCCGTCTGAACGTTTTGAGCCACACACAGATGAATTAATCTCCAGAACATTAAGTTTTGCACTTGTTGCAGCCAGTTCAGTTTCCAGTTCCAGCTGTTCCTTTTCTCTCCTCAGTTTTTCCTCTATCTTCGATTAAATGTTTCCTTTTTAGCGCAGCAACGCGCTGCATCAGCGCTGCCTTTTCGGCCTGGGCTTTAATGCGCGCTGATGCGGTCGAGGAGGTCCGTGATAACTGGGAGTGTGGTTTTACACCAGAGTTTGCCTTTACACTTGACACGTTGGAAGCGCTACCGTCAGGATTTATTTCATCAGTGACACCCTGATCATCAGGTTCAACATTTTGATTCACATATGGATGACCCAGTTCGGAAAGACAGTGTTTTACCGTTTCAGTGAAATCATTCAGCTTTTCCATCAGTATTCACATTGTCTTTTAATTTCATCTTGTGGCAAAGGTAAGTTTATTTAAGATTTATGCAGCTCTTTTGCGTCTTGACAACACTGAATAAGATTTGCAAGCTCCAAGTTCACCGAATCGACATTTTTATTTGATTCCATTAACACAGTGATTTTTTCCACAAACTTTTTTGCTTGTTTGAATTTTACACTCCCGTTTTCCTGGCTCATTTCTACAGTGGAAGCACAATCCTTTAGAAGTGAGTTTAAATGTCCTTTTAGCTGGCACCAATTCAGTCTCTTTCGGCGTATCGTCAGACATTTTGATTCTTCCAAAGCTGCTTGTTGTGCAACCCCCTCATTTGTTGTGTGAAACGCTGATATTGTTTAAAAAAAAACATATGCCCCCCCCTGGTGGCTGTGGGGCTCACTGCATCCACATAGTCTGATCAGAAAACAGATACACACCAAATTAAACACCCACTCAAAACACTGGTAATTTGCTGTCTATCGAGTGTGTGTGTGTTGGTATTTCATTCAAAATAACTATCCGGTTTCCTACTTCCTGTTTGGTGCTGAAGAGAGTGCACCTACCCTCTGATAATATTAGAGACTGACTCACTTCTGCAGCCAGCCTCAAGTGGACATTTAAAGAACTGCAGTTTTTGGCAGTTCAGTGTTGGCTGCACTTAACAGCCATTGAGATTTGCACTTCCTCTGAACCAGTCAGTCCCTACTGAAGATGTGACTCTTCAAAATGTGCTGCACATAGTTTCATCTTTAACAAACGTCACTGTGGTGCTCTGATGAGTGTTTGTGGGATTGAGTCAAAATAAACTACAGTGTGTGTTCATTGTGATGAAAGAACATGTCATCCAGTGCACATAAAATACATATATGGCGCATCATTTACATCACAATGTATATAATATGTATGTATGTATGTAAATATGTAATGCAACGTATGTCCGCACATCAGTCATTGTCATGGAGACAGAAAGGTGACATTAGAGCTACAGACTTGTTTAATTACTCATTTGATCTTGGACTTGGCACAACATGGACCTGTTTGAAAACCTGTCTGTTCCTGAAAAGAGATGAATAAAGACCCTTTGAGAAAAGAGACAAGTCAGCCTGCTCCTAGTATACCCCCAGTGGTGGAGCACCTGCTGATCAGAGTCAGGCGGTGGATCACTGACTTTGCAAGTAAGACGTCTTTTAAAGCAGGGCCAGCCCTTGGAGTTTAGTGGCCCGAAGCCAGATTTTGCTTGTGGCTCCAAAACACTCCTAGTGCAGTCAACAAATTGTACACACAATTGTACACTAACAACTGACTGAACATGCACACACAACAGAGATGGACAAATCAGTCAACATCATATATAATGTATGTATAATGAATAATCAGGCTACATTCATGATTATATGAAGATTCATTATAATGTTTGGTATTCCCTAATTACCAGGTATTAACCAGGTAAATATATGTATGTTTTACCTTACATTTACTGGGTTAACACCTGGTAATTAGCGCACTGTAAAATATTTTACCAGATAAATACTTTGTACTTCAGCTGTAGTTTCTGTGTATTTACCTTCTTATACTTGTGGTAATTACACAAGAAGATGCTGTGAATTACCATATATTTACCTGATAAATACCTGGTAATTAGGGGACTGTAAAAGGAAGGGTTACCTAAAGTTTCAGTGTCCCTGTAACCGTAGTAACTCACAGTACCAGAGGAGAGATGCTGGATAAAGCGACATGCATATACTTTAGTCTCAGAATGACAACACAGGTATGTGACACAGTCAAAGACTGACTGATAACTGATAATGTCACAGCATGACACTGCAGACAGGACACAGAGAGACAGACAGGACACAGAGAGACAGACAGGACTCAGGGTTTTTTTTTACTCTGTGGATAGAATTCTTGTGCAGTTGGGGTTGAGTGCAGGAGTGTGTTGGTGTTCAGCTGGAGTCCAGGTGATTGTCACTGCAGGAAAGTCATCATTAACATCTATTTCCTGTGTGGATCCATGATTCCATTGAAGTGAGCCATGATTGACCTTTCTGCTCTTCAGTGAGTGTTCTTAACATTGAGAGGAGGGTTCTGTTGAAATGCTCTGTGTGTCATTCCCTCTGGGGTGATAGTGACTAGTGTTAGACCCTCCTGCTGAACTCCCTGTACACACATGACATGACTGTGTGGTCACGAACAACAGCTGCAACTCCATAATCCAATTTGTTTGTAACACGTAGTGACAGCAGAGCATTTCAGCTTAACAAATGAAATATTTTAGTAATATTTCATATGTTTTAGCTGAAAAAGGTTTCAGTTCCCTCTTGATACGTAATATTTAGAAAATATCATTGAGGTTATAAACCTGTACACTGCACTGCACAGTGGTTTTAAATACATATGTAATGAAAATAAAGAGAAAGGGCAAAATTAATTTATTGACATTTTAGCTTACAGTTTACAGCATGTACAGTACACATTTATTTCTAAACAGACTTTTACCATATTCTCATTCTCTCCTATGATTTATTGCAATAACATGTAATATAACACATAGCTGGCTGATTCATCTTTAGAATACATGGAGAAAATGTGATCCTGATTTAATCATAAATCTAAAGTTATATCAAAATCATTTTACATACATGGAATAAATGGGTGAAAATGAATTCTGACATTAAGAGATTTATACTATTTGAATATAATGTACATTATGTTTTACAAATGATTTTTGGCTGATGTGAGTGGTCAGTGAAGCATGTCATTATGGCAGAACACTGTTGGAATACTGGAGGATAGTGAACCCATAGTTGGATGTGTACAGTAAACTTGGTTTGTTGACAGTCACTGTACGTTCTCATTGTTTGGGTTGCTGCAGACAACCTGCTTTGTGTATAAATATTATAATGGTAACCACAAATGAACCATTTTCCCCCTTTTGAACTCAGTATAACCAGTTTATTAAGCATAAGCCACAAACTGGCCTTGCACATTTGATTAAGGTGCCAAAAAAACGGAAATGACCATAAAGGATTGTTACTACTCCAAATAATACAAACTAACATGTTTTAAATAGTATGTGGGCTATGATTGAACAAATATATATTTTTACCTCAACACTCTTACCCCAGAGAGTTCTAACTGACCTCCCATCAACAAACTGTCATAAAACTCCATCCATCCATTATCTGTAACTGCTTATCATCATCAGGGTCGCATTGGGGCTGGAGCCTATCCCAGCTGACTTTGTGCGAGAGGCGGGGTACATACTGGACGCCAGCTCATCACCAGCTCATCACAGGACACATAAAACTCCAATAAGACAAATCTAAATAGACTTATTTGGCATGTTGGAGGCATAGTGTTATGTAAAAGTACTGCAAGATGTAGAGCATATTAAAAATTCACTGTATTTCAGCTGTTAGGGAGAACCCAGTATACTGGACCCCAAACAGAACTTTCTGCAGCCATCTGTGTGGGTGAGTGGACAGTGTGTGTTTCCCCCTCTGAAGGACAGGACCCTAATAGCTATAATAGGAATGTATTATGTATTATGAATTATTCTCAGGTGCTTAGGAGCCCAGAGAGCCCCCTTCTCAGGATTGGGTGATAGATTTAGGAGGGATCCTTAAATACTTGCTTAAATACTTGAAATCTTGTAATCTTGGAACCTCTTGTTTCTGTGTTTGAGTGGGATAACCTATTGTACTACTTCAAAATAAAATGTTTGACCGCATCATGGTAAATAGTAAATGCACTGTATTTATTTAAGTACCTCCATAACAACGTCTGCTATGCTCACAATACTATTCATTTTATTTTTTTCCACTTGTTTATTAAGTTATATTTGGCTGCACATCCGGTGGAAGAACATCACCTGAGCTTGTAGCAGATCAATGGTGCAGCAGGCAGGCTGTAGTTCCAGCGTGTGTCCAGCAGGAGGAGTCGGTTGACCGCCTTTAGCTGGAGGTCTGGACGTTGAGAGCTGGGCTGGAAGCTCCAGCTTTGATAGCGTTAGCTGAAAGCCAGTCTGCGGCTTCTGTTCCCTACGAGCCGAGCTGCGCCCACTAACCAGCTGTGCACCGTTTGCTGTACTGGAGAACAGTGAGTATTTCTTCTGATAAACAACACGTGTGCTCACAGTGAGGGGACACTCTTTGTGTGGAGACAGCAGCGGTGAGGCGGGCAGTCAAAATCGGGCTGGCTGGATCATTTTCACGGATCCCAAATGTGTTGTTCCAGGATCTGCTCCACCAGAAGGAGGGCAGAGAACTGAGGGCTGTGTGACTGGAGCCAATTAGGCTAGTTAGCTAGCTGGATTGCTCATTGGAAAGTTAAAACAATCACAATGATTTACTGTTTGCTTGTGCTTTGGCGGCTTTTTCATTCTCCGTGGGATAGAAAGGCAAATATTTGTTATTAGGTAACGTAACACCCAACAGTAGCTCGGCTAGCTAATGTAGCCGAAAAGCTACACCTATTTTAGCTCTGTCATTCTTTTTGTCCCGACTTCATGTTGAATGCGGACCAGGGCTAATGTCGCTTTGTGTTCCAGATACTAGCACCGTTTTTGAACGTCAGCAGCCAGAAGAGAAGCAGAAGAGGTTTTTAAAGAGCAGGCAGAGGCTCTTTGTTGAGAGCCTTTAGCGTCTGAATGTTTGGAGTCCAGAGGACGGAACGTGACGCTAATGTTGATACAAAGCTGTCCATTCACTACCACGGCCCTGTCCACAGGACAGACAGGACAGGAGGTCACGAGAGACGCCATTAATTAAGGTTTTTGCTGTTCCTGTGGACTGGTTTGGAGATAATCCACTGGATACTGTATTTCTGTCAAACATCAGTGTATGCTGTGAGTCGTTTTCAGTGTGTTATTGTGTGTGTGCTGTCCTTAACTGTGACACCTCTCACCGTGTGACCGTTCATTGATCAGTGACAGCTCAGGCTCTTGTCAGGCACCAACAGCTGAGTGAATGAACGTCTGGGAGTATCCACTAATATTACCATGCCATAATTATAGAGGGAGGAGGCTGTTTGTTTGGGACTCCAGCCTGTGCTGCCCTGTGGAGACTGAGGGAGAGAACTGTGTGTGTGTGTCTGTGTGTGTGTCACTCAGCAGCTAATGAGAACCAGGCTGAAGGATGTGTATCTGCCTGTCTGCTTGTGGCAGGAAGAGTCCCTGATTTTTGAGGGTTTGGAGAGAGCCAGTTAAAAATGAAGCCAGGAATGTGTTTTGGTCCTGCCAAGCTCCTCCAGCGGGCCTCTGTAATGTAAAAGTGTTGGAGGTCTTCAGTGATGGAGTACTGTGTGTTACAGGGCCTTTTACATGTGGACAGTTGGGCTAACTGCTTATAAGAAACATGACGTTCTTGTTGATGTCAGTCTGAAGCTGTTTTATTATTTTGCAGCATAAATAAAGTCTAAAATAAACAATAGCCAGATGCTGGTGGGAAGTAGGTTATTTAATATGTTTACCACTTCTTTCTTTCAGCAGTTATTGCCCATTTGAATCAATTGAAAACCACAGCACCCTAATACACTATTATAACACTGCTAAATAGTTTGGTCAGGCTGTAAAACATGCATGCTCAGGTTACAGACATATTGTATTGAGCCAGTAACAGACTCTTCTGTCTGATAATTTGATACATAAACACTTTCTCATGAGAAATGATGAATGTTGATTTTGATATTGCAAAATACAATGTACTGCGAATGGGGGTTTTATCCACATCACTCACCTCCAGCCTGACAAATGACTCAATTTATTATATATATTGTTGTTGATACATTTTGTGTGGATTGTCCAATGAACATGTGATGTGAGAAAACATATTTGGTATTTGGTTTATGTGTTCATTACAATATTATAGCCTTACATTCAATAGAAACACTTCTCTAAACATATCTAACTGAAAAGAATCATCAGATATTAAAGGTCCAGTCCTGATTTAGGGGGCTTCATTCATAACTCTGTTTTTATTAGTGCATACTCGCCTGAAATGAAGAGTCATTCTGTTTTTGTTACCTTTGAGTCAGTCTCTACAGTGCAGACACACTGGAACTGTTGATGGACATTTTCTATAGAGAGCAGGAGATCTGGCTGTGCAGTGCATTATGGGTACGCCACAGTGAACTGACATTTGCCAGATCTGAATTTGCATTCAGTTCTAACACAACTTGCCCCCAACTTAATCCAAATGAAATTCGTCCAGCGCAGTGCAGCAGGCTCATATGACACTCAGATATAAAACCAAGCAGTGATCACTGTATGCTGTTTTTGTCACCTGGCAGTTAGATCATGCAGTGGACCAGTGTTTTCTCATGTGTCCGCGCCAAATTTGTGTCTCTATACCACTAGTGTTGTAAAGCGTTACACACACTCCTGACATGGAGCTCAAAGTTCCATCCTGTTGCGAACAGGTGTACAGGGCGCAGAGTGGAAATGAATCAAAATCTGCTATTTTTTTGGGATTGATCTGGATTTTGTAAGTTTGACACAGTGTGCTCTCCTCTCTCTCTCTCCTCAGGGGAGTCGTCCCTGTCGGTCACAACACAAGCACCTGACTAGTGAACTGGACCTCCAGCTCTGTGGGGAAAATAGAGCCACGTTGGACGGCGACGCAGTGTTTAGTTTGTCACCATGTTTAATCTGATGAAGAAGGATAAGGAGAGGGAAGGGAGTAGGAAGGAGAAGAAGGATAAAAAGGAGAGGATGTCTGCAGCAGAGCTGCGCAGCCTGGAGGAGATGAGCATGCGGCGTGGTTTTTTCAATCTCAAGAGAGAGGCCAAGCGCGAGTCCAAGAACAAACTGGAGATCTCCAACCCCATCCCCATCAAAGTGGCCAGCAGTAACGAGCTAACTCTCACTGACATTGAATCGGACGGCTTGAGCAACCGAAGCAGCATGGTTCTGGATGACCAGCTGAGTGCTGCCAGCTCCACTGATGACCTGAAGGGTGAGGGAGGTGGAGGACAGGATGGACACCGCAGCTCAGTGCGTGATCGCGTGGCTCACTTCGGTTCACTCGCCAAGCAGAACTCCTCGCAGGTGGGTCAGATGATGAAACGCTTCTCCTTTTCCCAGAGGAGCAAAGAGGAGAGCCCTTCAGAGTGCTCCACGCCTTCAGGCCAGAATTCTGCTGCCCCATCACCGCAGGTAGAGAGCAAAGTTTTCAGCATGCTGCGCAAGCACAGCCTCAGGCAGCAGCCTGAAGCACCAGCCCCCAAAAAAGTCTGCATCCCTGAAGTGGTTGACAAGACCTTCCCTGCACAGCTGCAACTGCCAGCTGTGGTCGCACCGAGCGCGCCAGAAATCCGTGAGCTGGAGCTCCAACGCCGCAACACTGGCGACTTTGGGTTTTCTTTGCGCCGCACCACCATGTTGGACCGCAGTCCTGACGGAGGAGTTTACAGGCGCGTGGTGCACTTTGCAGAGCCTGGTGCCGGCACCAAGGATCTGGCACTGGGGCTGGTGCCCGGCGACAGGCTGGTGGAGATAAATGGACGGAATGTGGAGAACAAGAGCCGGGATGAGATAGTGGAGATGATCCGTCAGTCAGGAGACACGGTGAGGCTGAAGGTGCAGCCAATCCTGGAGCTGAGTGAGCTGAGCCGCTGCTGGCTGAGGAATACAGAGGGACAGCGCAGGGAGGCCAGACATGTAAGTATCTTGTTCATTTTGTATGTCCAAACAGATAAAGGTCGCTGTGACACTCTTTGGCGCTCTGCTTTGATATGGCCATTGTCTTTAATCTGACAGGAACATTCACTGCAGCAGAAACACAGACTCAAACTGTTTCTAAGATATCATATCGGGGTGTCGAGGCGTCCTGCTAACTCCCACTAAAGAAAGCTTCCATCCTTAATGGACTGAGAGAACAGTGTGGGGTCATGACTTTCATTCTGGCCCTGGCTGTCCACAGCATTTGTTTAAACTGTGCTTTTCTTACTAAGGTAACACATTCGATAAATTCTGTCATAATTTTTTTTAAATGCCTGAATAAAAAAAGTCCAACTGAAATAAAATTTCATTCTTCTCTGTAAATTAGGTGTCAACACACACACACACACACACACACACACACACACACACACACACACACACACACATTTTTTTTTTTTTTTTTCCAGGGCTGATTCTGATTATTTGTAATCAAGGAGAACAATAACCTATATTTGGAAATCTATATTTGCAGTAAAAATAAATATTTAGAACAGCCTTTGGTAGAGATCTGCATTGTATTCTTCTTCTGCTCTATGGAATGCCTTTGAAGTAAATATGACTACTTTAATTTACTTTAGGGCATTTCATAATGTTTATCTTTAGCTGTTATATTCAGATGAAGGGGGCGGGGTCATCTCACAGGTTCCGACCCTTCAGGTCATTTTGAGACACAGAGGGGGTTCTCTTTCCGGGTTTGGCTCCTGGTACCCGTGTCCTTCCCACTCTTCCTGATGCACAGATAGCGTCACTTGTTGTTGATGATGGGGGATGATGCAGTGCTTGGATTTCCACCATTTTCTTTCAGCTGGTTCTGGAGCCGGAGTGGTTGACAGGAGAGACCTGTAACTTCCAAACATGAACACACGTACTGTGTAGCCAACCTGAGCCACCAGACAAGCATTCACTGGGGAAAACTCCAGTCTGCAGGTAGTTAGCTAATGAGCTGCTCAGCATGTAAATGTACCTGCAAGGGTCACTTGGGTCTGGATAGATACTGGTGTGCTCCTACTCTTCAATACGACTGTTAACATACTATATGTCCATGACATGTAGGCCATGGCACAAGTTAGTTAAATAACAGCTCTGTGGCAGCCTACTAGCTGCAGACAAGACCTTAAAAAGCATGATTTCAGACTAAAGAGAGATGGCTAAATGTGATTTTAGTTGGACTTGGAAGGAAGTTAGAATTTAATGGAACTCTATGTTGATGTCAGAAATGCTTCTAGACTGGCAGAAGTCTTTCTCTGGAATACTTCTTCTAGTTTTGTATTCTTAGTTATGGTATCTCATTGTCCGCTCGTGATGTGGGTGATGGTACTTGCTGCAGGCAAGTTAAGTTTGAAGAGGAGAAGAGGAGGACTTTGGTGCCCATTTTAGCACTCTTTTTTTTTTTATAAATATATCTTATTGTTCTGTGTGCTTTGTCAGTGATCAACAGTGGTTTGAATCACCCACACATCTTCTCTGTGACTGAAAGGCTGCTCTCTGAACATTATGCAACCGAGTACCAATCTGCACTGCAGACATTTGACATATTATTGTATCTGTCTTTAAGTTCTTTCTGCTGGTTACACCAATTAACCAAACTCAGGTTTTGATTTATAAACACCTTATGTCCTCACACTCTAGTGGATTTCCTTGAAAATCTAACATTATTCTTGTCAGTGTTGGTGGATATTCAAACTGATGTTTTTGTGACACTGAATGAATATAAAGTCTGGCATCCTCTGGGGATCGGGGCACCTCCTCACCACACCTCAAATTTCTATATACAGTTGGACAAACTGTCTAAAATCCAGATGAGAGTAGGAGCTGTTCAAAATGTCTTCAGTAGGCAGATGTGCATCCAGATGTAGAGCAGACCATGAAGTGAATTTATAGAAACCTGTGGAAAGAAGAAGAGAAAAACAATGAAGCTAAGCATTGTATTCTCCTCATTGGTCAACTCGTACATAGTTTATGTTAAGTTTATGTCTCTTCAGTGGAGAGCCTCCATCACAGTAATCAGGAGGAGTTTGTGAATAAAATCAAATTTTTGTTTGAAGGTTTTGTCTCATCATATTTCTATTTCTCAAACCACTGACACACCCATAGAGCAGCCTGTTTGCTTTTGACTGGGAACAGGAGTGTGAACCGTGTGCTGGAAAACAAAGTAGATGCAGATACGTAGTTGCATCAACACATCTCACACTCCTGAGTGTTACGGTCCATTAAAGGCTTATTGTGTACTATGTAAAAATGTCACACGTCCGACCACACCTACGTTGTTCTTGTCACAATTATTTACCATCAGCTCTCAAAGGCGAAACGCCTGCTGTGACCTCACCAAAAAGGGTGTGGAGATGTGACACAACTGAGCCGACACGGAGCAGAGAAGCAGCCCTTCACTTTTCTTCCTCCATGTTAACCTGTTGTGTTGATACACTCTGCATACTGCACAGCAGCTGCTGCTGCTCTCACTTTCTGTTTCACAGAAACACATTCACTAATTATTCCCAGTCCCATAGACGTTGGTGTTTTTTTGATCACTGTTAAACTAGTGTAAGCTGCTGTCAACAGAACGCTCCCGCGCAGATGTTTCTCATATATCTTCCAGTGGATTCACATGGAAACCTGCAGCGAGCGTCGAGCTTCAATGACAGAAGCCTAACAGTGATTAAATGAAAAGTGAATAAAAGGAGCACTTACTGTATGTCAACATTACTAACTCAGCAGAGTGTTCAGTCATCTGCCTCAGCCTCCTTTTACATGTTCTAATGCCATCTAATTGCCATAAAGCCAATCATGTAATCATGGAACATTTTGAACCTGACAGACAAATGGATAGCTGCACTTGAAATAATTTGAGTCGAGTCTTGCTGAAATGATTATCTGATTGATGGAAATGACTGTAATGACTGCCTCTCTTCATCGTACACTGACCATATTTGGGTTTTGGATAGTTGGTTGGACACAGCAAGTGATTTGTCACTGTTGTCTCACTGTGGAAAAGTGAAACTGTTTTCCTTTTTGAAGGCTTCATCAGCTTTTTAGCCTGCATTAACAGTAGTGTGAGTGTCCTCTAGAAAGGCTTTGCTTGGCAGCATCAGAGGGCTTTGTTTGTTTGCTTCCATTGGCTTTGGTTCAAGGGTCCTTGTGACACAGTCAGACTGAAAAGGATTCTGGTCCCCCTCTCACCGCTCTGGGAGGCAGGGAGTGACGTCCATGTATCGTCCATGTTGTCTTTTTCCTTACGGGACACGAGTGGTGACTGATTATAGAACAGCCAGTGTATGACTGGATGAGAAACTTACTTTGTGTCATGTGAGGAGCTGCTGGAATGATTTCAGCAAACAGGAAGTGAACACCGGAGGGAGCTTGGTTTAAGTGTATAGGCGGTGCTGAGTCAAACACACACTCCTTTAACTTCAGGAGCCTGATTTGTGTGTGTGTGTGTGTGTGTGTGTGTGTGTTAAACAGCAGGCCCGTCTGTGTCTCTTTGTCCACTTTAACGGATTTCATTAGCTTGCCTGCTGGCTGGAATAAAGGCATGCTGACAGAAGGGCCATCATTCAGTCCTGACAGAGGCTTTAAACAACTTCCAGGTCACATTACCCCCAATCCCAACAGCTGCTGCTAGCTTCTCTCCATGTTATTATATTTATCATACAACTCTTTAAACAGTAGTGAATAGGACTGGGAGTTGTTGAGTTGCGTTACTGTACAGATATTAAACAACACACTGCAGATAAGTCATGAGATTTGTTTCTCAAATCAGATCTTTAAGTCAGACTCTGCTGTATTTGCAAGTGATCAGATCAGATTTGTGTGTTCAGACATCAACAACCTCCAATGGTTACCGTGGTAACGACACAGGTGCCAGTAACTCCATGCAGTGGTTTCCAATGTGGAAGCAGCTTCATGTGTACAGAAGCCTCTCCATAAAGTTTCTGTACACAGCTGATGTCAGCCTGTTGTTCTCTGTGCTGTCTGTACTGGCCTGCCAGCAGCAGCTTGGTTGCTCTGATGCACCTCAGTGACGTTTGTCTGCTTTCATTAAACAGTTCACCCAAAGTACTTCACTCTCGACCCTGGCTGCGTAGGATCATCAAAATGTTAATTACAACTTGAATTAGCCCTCCCGTTGTTGGGTATAACCAGTGCCGTAGAGAGAGTTATCTTCTCTGTTAGTCAGATTAGCAACAGCTGATCTGCCGCCAGCAACATCTGCATTTTCAGCTGGTCAAAGTGATCAGGGTCAGTGCCAGGCAAAATTTCAAAGCTGCCACAGACCCAGGATGTTTTGTACACTGCTTTCTGCTAAGACATGTTATGCTTGGTGCCATAAAAGTATTGAAGTTTAAGATCCAGCCTTGTAATGAAATGACTCACAAATCTGAAGAACAATACCGCTATACAACTGCTATTCTTTATTTCTGTACAATCTGATGAACTCAAACAATTCCTACCAGAATCTCTAAAAGAGGAGGACTTGAGTTGGACACAGCTGTGTTCTGGCTATTTACAGTAGTTCATACAGTTCATCTGGCATTGTAAGAGCCCACCGGAGTCTTCACACACACACACACACACACACACACACACACGGACACATTAAATTGTACAGCAGACAGACAGGAAGCTCCTATTATTATTTAGCTGTGAGCAGTAAGTGCAGGATATTCTAAAAACACATTGGGATGTCTTAGGAAAGGAGGAGACGACTTGTCTCATTATTCTGAACACAAACTGAAGTAAGTCTGAGAGAATGTACAGGAAGTAAGCCTGCTGTCTCTTTAGGATGAAAACATGATAATAATAATAATAACAATAACAATAACAATTATAATAATAATGGATTGATACTACTTCAAATGAAATGCCTTATTAATTAAAGCACCATAATAAAGATACAACTGATAAGAGCGGAGTCTACTTTGATTGTGTGGTGGTGTAGCAGTGCACAAGCCTATGCTGAGGCCTGCTCCAGTCAAACCTGATGTACAGCATTCAGCAATTTACATGCAGTCAGAGGCCAGCACTGACTGGACCTGACCGTCCTGAACATTTCTGTCTGCTTTTTCTTTGAGGTTACAAACCACCCGGGCTTCCCTCTGCAGGATGGATGCTGCTCATGTGGACCTGTGTTTGTCAGCAGGTTCTTGTTGTTTTCCGGGTTCCCAGCATTAGCTCGGTCTAGAAGCAGCTCGATTCATTTGAAGATTTCATTCCTGTTCACCGTTCAAATCAATTCAGTCTTTTAAATAATGAATATTTAAGCAGTATTTCATGCAGACTTATAACAACCATCCAGGGTCTTCTTAAGGTCATTTGTGGGCACTGGCTGTTGTTGTTGCTTGTGCAGTGAAATTAAAGACGCATCCATTCTTTCATCTTGCACTCCTCTCACTTCCTCTCTCTTTCTCATTCCCCCTCTCTGCTGTTCACCATGTGTACCCTTAATAGTGCCTGTTAACTTTGGCACACTTGATGTTATTTTGACCCATTCAGGAAGCAATTCTGACTAAACTCACTTCCACTTTAATTCAGACCCTCTCAAACTTTTCTGCTTCATGTGCTCAAACCGTCTCCATTTGAGATCCAGATAAGTTCAAACTTTTATCCACTTACATTGTTAGAATGTAAGAATTACTATTGTGATGATAACAGGAGTGGATAATTTGAAATGTGTCATTGTTCAGTTAAATGAGTACGAGAACATTCCTGCACAGATATAACATTAGCATCTCAGACAACTTCCTCTGTTTTGAAGCAAACTGGTGGGAGGTTTGCTGCCTCATAAGAAGACTTTCCTGTCTTAAATATGCAGATTGATATCGGGCATAATAATCTGGACATATTTTAATGGATCGGTAGCACCCAAAATAAAGGAAGAAAATTCTATTCTTTCTTCACAGAACCTCTTCCTCATTAGCAAAGAGTTGCAGTGTACAGAACATTCAGGTAACTGTTTCTCGTTTCATAACCGGCTAAAATGAAATCTGTCGCCGAGTCATGTCAGCTGTCGTTAAGGCCAATATGAATATTGTCTAGTGCTCTTTGCAAGCCGGTGTTTGAACTCAACCAAAAGTTGATGATGATATAACACCACTGTACAACTGTAAGTGTTTTTGTAGTCAGGTAGTTTGACGTCGAGGCTGTACACTACAACATATCACCTCAATACAGCAGCTCTCAATTGGTTCAATAGAAAGAGTGTCTATATTTAGTATGGCATTGAAAATTGTAACTTGATACTGTTGGAACATGAAAGAAATGGTGATGATGGTGATGCTAGGCCCCCGTGCACTGTAACAACACATGAAAACAGCCTGGTCTGCATGCATGGAGGTGGGGGATGGTCATATGTTGTAATAATACCATCAGTATCTCAATTAGAGCTTGAGCTTTGCATCACAAACTCATGTTTCCTGTTGTGAAAGATGCATTGGTTTAAATATATGCTGTTTTATGAATAGACCTCCAGTACCTGTCCCCACTGTGACTTCCACTATGTACACCTGAGCATTGGCAGATTTGTTCTGGATCGAGCCGTTTTCTTGTGGCAGAGCTACTTGAGCATCCAGTTCACATGTTTTGAATTAAAGACCTATTGTACCTTTCAGTGGCAGCTCAGCTGAGGGAGAGGACCGGCAGAAGATTCTTTGTTTATTCAGATAGCTAAGAGACAAATGCACCAATTAATAAGGCTCTGTTTTCCATTTTTTGTTCTCTCTGTGTCCTGCCACTGCCGGTCATCGATGGCACTATTAACAGTGAAGACAATAGAAGTAGAAGCCAGCAGTCATACCTGATTTCTCAGGCATGCATTCATGCTTTCAGTAGAGCAGGCCAGTAGAGCCAGTTAGGAGCCAGTGATCGTGTGTGTGTGTGGCTTCATTTTCATCACATCATGGTCTTATTGTATAGTGCTGACTGACTGCAGACTAAGTACAGACTGACTGTGTGTTATGCATTCATGTGCACACAAGAAGCTGACATTTTGTCAAGAACTACAAATAAAGAACTACAGAATTCTGACAAATCAAATGTTTCTCCTCATGTTTCCTCCCAAATCCAAATTTCTCAAAAGGAAAAGGAAAAAAAGCACATTGAAGGTAGAATTACTCATGAGGTTCAGGTATATTCAAAGGGTGGGATGTTAACATGAGTTGTGTACTTTGAAAAGTTCAAAAAACATTTGCTTTGTGAATTATTGCTCAGGAAGCTGGCATCCTCCTTGTGTGGCAGAGTTTCATAGATTTTCATTCTTCCAACCTCATTCATGACAAGCCTGTTAATTGGGATAATAAAGAGTGTGGAAATTATTAAAACAACCGCGTCAGCTTGTAAATCTGCTGGAGACTTTTGCCCCAAACTATCTAAAACTTGCAGCAGGAATCCAGATTTGAAGGGGTCTGGATGGAGAGGGGAGGCCGGAGCGTGAGAGAGCGAGAGAGTGGAGGTTAAAGTAGCAAGAAGCCATCTTCACTTGTCTTAACAGGCTGGCTGGAAACAACAGGAAGCAGACCTCTCCCTTTAGGTCTCACTCTGGTATTTGTGGAATCTGCTTTGGAACAAATAGGCCACTTCCTGACCCTCTCCCCCCGGATTTTCTTCTGGAGGAAGAGTAATGAGGTTTTGAGGGTGAGGGCTGATGGAGGAGGGAGAGAGCTTAGTGTCTGTGAATGTATTTGATCAGTCTATGTGACAGTGACACACACTTTCAACATTATTCATCAGTTCTTTTTCACACACTGTGTGCTCTTCATTAAGGCCATGTTCACACTGACAACAGTCCAGTGTCCTCATCCATTTCAATGAAACCACTGCAGTACTGTTGGCACAGTGAGATTTAAGCTGCTGAGCTCAGCTTTTGTCAAACACAATTCAGTGTGACTCAGTGATGGACCTGTTGGCCAATCAAAGAGGATAACATATACAGTACACACACACTGCATAATGCTGTTCAGGTTTTTAAGGAGATGGCCAGTGATTTGAGATGCAGTCTTAACTATGTTGTCTATGACTCTGCACCCAAAGGCCACATCACTCGAGAGAGGAGTCAGTCCACACTGACTCACACAGATGGACACATGTATGTGTGAAGTGTGTTTTATTATTCATGGCAGCAGGAATTTAAAGAATGTGCCTCATTGTCTGAGGTGAGAAATGTCTCATGTTTGAGAGCAGAGCTGAATCTTCTCCTGGCTTTTTGGTTTTTCATTCCTTGACTTAAACTCTCTTCTCAGCTGCACGTCCATGAATAGTTGACTTTCTTCCAGTGTTTTTCAGCCTCTCAGTCCAACACATTTCCTGTAGTCCTTTAACTTTGTCTTAATGTTTACCACCGTGCTGGGTTGACATCTGCATCCCCTCTCTTTTTCTACATCCAGTTGTCGACAGGAAGGGAAGCAGGGAAGAGCGGGAAAGTCAGAGGAAACCTGAGCAATACTTGTACAATAGCATGAATCAGACACAGGCGGAGAGAAAGGGCTTACACGGATGTTAATGCAGCCCCAAGCTTGTGTTAAAGATCCTACCAAACAAAAGAGATATTCATTTGCCTTACAGTAATCAGATATCATGTTCATTCATCATTTTTCAATGAATTTCAATTTTGGTGAAACTGCTAACAGCGTCTCCAGCGACGAGGTTGTGATTTCTTATTTCAGTCAGACTGTAAGGTATGAGGAGAAGCTGCTGTGTCAACAGTTATGTCAGTGGACGAGGTTACAGTCCTGAGGCTTGTGTGAATGACAAATGACAAACAGGAATTCAGACCCACACACATGAATGAGTACTCAAGAAAGCATGGCTGTCGTACACGCCTGTTCTTACAGTGCGCCCAGCCTCATTCTTGTTAACAAAACTCTGCCCGTGCTCACACTTCTATAATATGCTAATATTATTTTATTCTCAGTCCATGTGCGTCACACATCTTTTAGATTACTGCGTTTTGATGAATGTCTTGCACATTTAAAGTATTCTAACTTTGCACATTCCTACACAAACAGCTGCCATCTTGAAAACACATTGTACAGATATTTAGATGTATTTAGCACTTGATTTTTATCTTGCTTATATTTTTTCACTTTGTTTGGTATGCAGTGTACCAAACACCAGGGCATATTTCTTGTATGTGGCAACTTACTTGGCACGAACCTGTTTCTGATCACGTTCAGAGAGACCGATGTCCATCAGGCAAGCTTAAATTAGGTTCACAACAGAAAACTACGTCTGCGTTGATGAGCGTCTTTTTGTTTAGCTGTGTTTGCATTGTAAATGAGCAGCAGTGAGTCTGAGGCTCAGTCCTGTTCTATTCTCAGTGTTTCCTGTTCCCTTCAGTGTGTGAGGGTTCAGAGAGCAGTCGGGTCGGGACAGACGAGGAAGAAGACAGGAATGCCATAGAACGAGTTCTAAGCATCGTGATGAGTAACAATGGTACCACTGGTGACACTCACACATTCACACATCATTTGTTTTAATCACATCTATGAGGAAACTGAGTGCCAAGTTAGGATGGTAATTAGGCTAATGCTGTCTGAACCTCAGAGTGGATGTCTCAATTATCTACATCAGTCTCTCTCTCTCTCTCTCTCTCTCTCTCTCTCTCTCTCTCTCTCTCTCTCTCTCTCTCTCTCTCTGTCTCTCTGTCTGTCTGTCTCTCTGTCTGTCTGTCTCTCTGTCTCTGTCTCTCTCTCTCTGTCTCTGTCTCTGCCCTGCCCTCTCTCTCTCTCTGTCTCTGTCTCTCTCTCTCTGTCTCTGTCTCTGCCCTGTCTCTGCTCCCTCTCTCTCTCTCTCTCTCTCTCTGTGTCTCTCTCTCTCTCTTTCCTCTCTCTCTCTTTGGCTCCAAGGTTCCTTTTACGCCTTTGTCTGTCTGTCTGTCTGTCTGCTCCTCTCTCTCTCTCTCTCTGTCTGTCTGTCTGTCTGTCTTGTCTGTCTGTCTGTCTCTGTCTGCCCTCTCTTCTCTCTCTGTCTGTCTGTCTGTCTGTCTGTCTGTCTGTCTGTCTGTCTGTCTGTCTCTGCCCTGTCTCTGCCCTGCCCTCTCTCTAACTCTCTCTGTCTTCTCTGTCTCTCTCTCTGTCTCTGTCACAATCACACAGAGCCAGAAATGGCAACCTGAAAGAATTTGCCTGCTGAGGGTAAACATGAATCATAAAGGTGTGTGCTGTAGTTGTGTGGAATGAAACAGATTATCAGTTTGACTTGACAGATTTATTCCAGTGAATAGATGACTGAATGTTTTGTAGCAACTCTGCAGTGAGACTTTCTGTTCTTCTCATCACTTGCAGACTTCACTGAAGATGTGCTCGCTCAGATCAGACGTTGGTGGTGAGCTTGTTATAGTTAACTGTATGTCACTATAACAGAGTGCACTGAGTACATCCTCATCGGCTATCATAGTGAAGATTCTAAAATGTGCTGCCTTACAGAGCAGAAACAAACACACCTTCACTTACTCAGTCTGTGCATGTTTTCCTCTTTCATTCAGTATTGAAAGGCTGTTACTCATGATGTGTAGCCAGTCAGATCATGCTGTAGGTGGGACATTGCATAAGACTAGAATGGTGACTACAGGCAGAGAGACTATGAGGTATGAGGCAATAAAACAAAAATATTAATTATATTCCATATATGTGACGTCATCACACAGAGAACATATGAAGTCCTACAAACAAGCGTTTGTAGTGCAGTGTTGTAGTGCTGTAGACTAGCATGTGACCTTTGAGCTAATCTCTGTGATTGGACAGGGTGTGATACTCATTAGTCACCCATCACTCTGTGCTGCTGTCAAAGGATTATGTGTGCCTGATGCTTCTGATTAACCAAACAAGAACGTTAACCCAACACTGTTCCTAATCCTCTTTCCTACTTATTCAACTCTCGCTTGCTCCCTCAGTCTCTCACAACAAAGTATTCAGATCAGGGTGTCCTACCAGAGGTTGAGCTGGCCATCCTGCTGAGAGAAAATCCTTCTGCCTTCCAGAGACAGGGATTAACTGGCACTGCCACTATAAATCGTTGTTAAATGAAGTGGAGGCAGCACCAGACTAGAAGGAGTCTTTGCTGCCTCTGAACAGTAGCAGATGAGAGATGAGTCGTCAAGTTAAATGCATCATTCAGCAGGAGACATACACACACACACACACACACACACACACACACACACACACTCTCACATGTGTGTAAGGGTGTTTTTTGTCCAGTGCCTGTATTTTTGGTGCTATATAAATAAAACTGAAGTGAATCTATTAGCATGTTATCCATGCATTAGTATGTTTGCATCATGAATATGATGAATATGGAACAGTCTTTGTTGTAAGACAGTATGGAGTTAAATCTTAAACCCAACATGGCAGAGACAGTCAGCTCTGCTGAGAGATAGACGGGGAACACTGCATATGAAATATTGACTATTGGAAAAAAATGACCTCAAAACCATATCAACCAATCAAAATCTGCTCATCAGCTTTCTTTCCATGTCAGTCAGACTTCACTCCCATAATTGGCCTTTGAGCATGTGTGAAATGTGAAAATCCTGAGTTTCTAATCTCCAGCACTGTCAGAAGTCATAAATATAACACGTCTTGGACTTTGACACAAATCTTTAAATATCCATTCTCCTTCTATAAGAGGAGGCTTTAATAAACATTGTGGTGAGGGCTGAGGCCTGGTCAGGGCTCAAAGGACATGCTACTACGTGCACTCTATGAAAGTAAAGATGTATGTGTTTCACATATTTTTGTACCACTGTGTGGGCACTAGTCGAGTACTGTTACTGTAGGTCTGTTTAAATGGCGTGGCAGTACACAGTCCAGCTTGCTCTGACTTCCCCAGCAGCTTAATGATGAGTTTATCTCTGCTGCTGTAGTGTGAGGTGTCTCCCCTCCTCTTTCTTCTGAATTATTTACAGAGATGCTGCAGGCCAGATGAATAATAGAGTATACTGCTGAGGGACAGGCTTGTCAGAGCAAAGAAGGGAGGTTCTGGAGAGTCCAGCAGCTGTTCTCTCAGAAATTACAACGGGGTGTCTAGTTTCAGTGTCACATGGAGAAGTAATGAGGAAAGTTACATGAATAAATATTGATTGACTGCCTGAAATGTTTAGAGATTCAGTCAGATTCAGTCTGATGGTGTGGTTACGCCTTGATTCCACGAGGCATGGCTCTGTGACGTTCTCCACACGGCTTCGGTAGCAGAGTGTTTTACCCATCAGACTAAGTAGGTTATGTAATTAAATTATTCCCCTTTAGTCCAAAGAATACTAAAAGACAATTTCCACCCCAGCCACAGCCCGTTCATCCAGCTGACAAGCCATACAGAAGTATCTGCTTCTGTATCAGCAGACTACAGAGCATTTTCTTTCCTCAACTCATCCCTGCACCTCATAATGTTTTTTTGTTATGTGTGTAGCATTAACAGGCTGGAGCCTGCATTTAATTTTGATGTAGAAAAATAAATATATGAACCATGACCCATTAAATATACACACTGAAAACAACATCCATGGGACAGATTCTGCTCTTGCTTGTGATTGGTTGGGGTGTTAAAAAAAAGAGAGAGATTGATGAATAAAGTGACAGTGGGAAATAGCATTTCACTCAGTGCATGTGAAAATATTTACTGAAGACTACAGTGTTGAGCTGCGTCAGGAAATGACTGCTTTTTAAAAAGGTGAAACTAAAGTCTGTGAGCTGTTTTTACATTGAAATGTTCAGTAAGGACCAACAGTCTCCGAGCTGAGAATAGAGTAGGGAATTCAAAGTTAAGACAGACCAATGCTAATAATTATTGATGGCAAGCTGGCATGTTCAAATGATTGTGATATTTTGCTGTAGTCACCATAAGTCAATGAGGTATTGAAGTCTAGTCCACATGAAGACCTTTTCCCCATCCACTGTCTTCAGAAAATCAGTCATTAGTCATGAATGGCCACTGGAACTGGCCTCATGTTACTGATTAAAACATTAAAATGATCCCAATTTCTGAAAAATGCACCGGTAGTGAATTTGTACTCTGGGTCTGCAGATATCATGGCTTGAGGTATCTGACTTTGTCTTTGGAAAACATCTGATCCATAATGATTCGAGGGACAGTTCATGCTAATGCTATTGATGAAATCAAGACCACATTTCCCATAAACCCAGCCAGTTGTTTCCCTGCCCACCTTTCAGTAGGCAACAACCATGTTAGAGCTAGATGCCAACGGTGCAGCAGCACAGTGTCAGTGTCTCTGTGTTGGTCGGATGCCACCGCTTGTTTTGCCTCGCCCAGTGCTGACTGCTGCTGACTGAAAAAGCACGCCGTCAGCAGTCTTCTTTCTCTCCTCGCTAAGCACAGTGACGCAGCAGCACCGTCAAAGCACACTGCCTCAGCTCAAGCACCTGGCTGTTTCCATGGTAACAGACTGCTGTTTGCAGTGTGATTCAGAGAGCAAACTCTCAATAAAAAACGCACTCTGACAAAAGTCAGGTCGAAAGGATGATCATAGAGAGGTTTTCAGGTTTATTTCATTTATATAGCCCACAAGGCAAGGAAACACATAAACAAGACAAATAAAACCATAAAAATAAAAACACAGTTAAAAGACTAAAAGAGGGTCTTTTTAGTTAAAGTTAAGTTAAAGCATGACAACAGAATTGATTTGGTCGCTGTCAAACAGGAGACCCAGGTTTTTTGCGTATAGCCTGATGTAGTTGAAAGTCTTTCAAGTTCAGATGACCAGTACCATGTCCTGAAAACATATGATGAGACGTCCATTATATTGTAGTTTGATGTAAAATAATGATGACTTCATTTTGCAAAAACAAAGCCCAAACCTTGTGTAAGTGAAGCTCTGTGGATTTAAGAGACAAAGTTTCACACAGTGATAGATGGAGTAAATCAGTTCTGGGCTTGCTCAGATTGATGCCATATGGTATGGATATGAGATTCCTTCTGTACGTTTATGGAATTCCTTTGGGACACAGGGAGTTGCTCTTTCCTCTGCGATAATTACAGGCCTGTTCTCAGCCAAACATCACAAATGCAAATACTAGTATAGAGCAGGCAGTGGATCTCCTTCAGCCCAGAGACTGCTAGGAGACACTTAAAGGAGCAGTGTAATGAGCATTTTCCAGTTTTATCCTGTTTCAACCAGCATGTCAGTTAATCATAATGTAAATATCAACCAGAGACACTGTTCCCTCATTAAGTGGGGCAAGGTACAGAAACCCTACGTTTGATTCCTTGCAGATCCTCCCTCCACCACTGTTGAAAGGGTGAATCCGTAGAGGAACAGGCTGAACCTCTAATGTGTCACACTAATAACAAACAAGTCTGTCCATTAAAAATAGTTTCTAGAAATCACACCTTGTAATCACAGCTTGTGGTGCAGCATCACTGAAAACGTTTCCCATGACCAGTTTCCACTGGGCACAGATGCTATGTGCATTGCAACTGCTGGAGCTACTGCTGGAGCAGCTCGAGCTGGCTGGAAGTCAGACACACAAACAGCAGATTTTCAAAATAAAACACCCCATGCAAACTTCTGATCGTAAAAACAGACAAAAGAGAAACAATTTAACTACATTGCATATTTACGTACAGTATTTAGAAACATATTTAGAAGCACGTAAACCAAGGTAAATGACCAAATCTGAGCAAGTTAACAAAGTCTGGTTGGCAAAATGCTTCTGAAACGCTCCTGGTGGGGTTTGAAGTCATGTGGAGAACAGACCAAAACAGTGTTGTGGCCCCTAATGTGACAAAGATGTGACAAAATTTAATAGTGGTGATTCACAGCAGGATAATTTCTAACGCTTCACCAAACAGTCTATCTAGACACAGTTGGCTGTGGACCAAGTGAAGCTGCACAAATCTGTCTTACTTTTCATGTCTTGTCAGGTGCAATCATTGTGGGTTTTTTTTCCAACTTGAGGACATAACTATAATCATAAGCATCTTTAGCTCATCCAAGTGGGGAGGGGTCCAGTTCTGTCATTTCCTGTCTCCAGAATCCGTCCAGTCAATTCAGCGTGACCACTGCAGCTTCAAAGTCAGAGGGGTTGAGGGAACAGGAACTGCCATTAGCACTCCTCTCTGAACTATTGGAGGGATGTTGGTATTATTTACGTCTTGGGCTGAATTTAGACATCCAGCATTTCTGTTGGATTAGAGAAGCACTTTTGTTTCTGGTCTGGGCCTGCAGCGTTGCTCAATACTCCCACACCCAGTGGCAATTCTCTGTTCCGGATAGAGTCTTCTGTTGGTGATAATCATATTTGCATGACTGTGGTCATACGCCATGTATGTATCAAGACCACCTGTCAAGTCCAGTAAGACAACAGATGAAACCTGCTGCCTTCAGCTGGCTGTCCTCTGATTTAAATCAGAATTTTCACAAATTTCAGACATTATTACGGGAAAGTTGCTCATGTTAAATGATAAAAAGAAAATTACATTTACAAAAGTTTGACTTTATCTCTGTTATTGTATCAGCACTGGTAACAAATATACCAGTTAAATATACCCAGCTTCTAGAAATCAATAGATGCACCCACATGCATCACATTACATCATATGATATTTTTGACCAATAGCAGACTCGTAGTAGGCTGCTGGTGGGTGAAGAATTTAGCTCCATCAGCAAATGGACTGCTTTGTTTTCTCCACAAATGGACTCTTTTGTTCATTCCAACCTGCTAAGATTCATTAGAACTCTAGAATATATAGACAGGCTAATGTGTCACTCACTCAGCACATACACACACTCAACTCAAAGGCCACACTTCAGCACATGTCCAATGCCACTCAGCTTATCAGCTTCAGTTTCCGTTTTAGCAAACAGCTCAGTGAATGGCTCTGTGTGTTATCCACCGTTCCTCAGCTGACCTAAGCCCCCAGGCTTCTGTCAGCCACAGAGAACACACTATGTACCGGGCTCATTGTTCACGGCAGTAGTGTGTTTACATAACTTTACACTTTCATATGGTGTTCTAGTTACTGACATCAAAATACAAAAAAAAAAAACACCTCTGAGTTCTGACACAAACATGGTCTGCTACATGTGACACAAGACAAATGTGGTGGTTTGGGTGTATTTCTGCCCATTCATTGAGACAAGCAGCTGCATGATCTGAGCTTGTGTCTTGCCCTATAGACTGGACAAAGGAGCATACAGTCAGGGAGTGTAGATGAACTTTACACTTGTCAGAACAAGCTCCTTACCACCAAGACAGAAATTAATTAAAATGAATTCTTCTTTACCAATCTTAAATGATCCTCATAGAACCTTCTGCTTGTAAGAGATCCACTCCTGCAAAACTGTGGCTTCCTGTCCTGGGATGAATTTCTTTGTTAGGATGTTAAACATTGAAGTCTTGATAATTTCATCTGAAGTAACCGCTTTTGGACCAGGGCACTGAGCCACATCTCAGTGTGCTGGCTCTCCAGGCTCCTGATGTAAGGTTTGAGGACCTGGAATGAGTAAGAGTAAGGAAAAACTTAACTAAGAAGTGTGACATGTTTACATGATGAATCTGACCCGGACTGCTCCTGGTTTTGAAACACCTTCAACAACATTGATGATGTTTGACAACACATCTAATGTAGGCAGAGTGCAGCCACAAAGCAGTATGTGGTACAAAGGGTGTGTAGGCCTCTGCTCACTGGACAGTTCCTTGTTCTTGTTCTTGTTCTTCTGCGCAAGAGTAGCCAGCATGGCAGGAGTGTTTCTAAAGAACAGGTGCAGTTCCCGTAGATGGTCCCTGAAGGTATGGCCTCCATACAGTATGTCTCATAGCATTTCTGGCATCTTTGCATGCCAGTGCAAGTCTATGAGCAGCATACGCTTCAGAAACCAGTTTTGTCAACCTGTCTGTGAGCCGTGGTTTAAGATGTATGTCATTCTCTATGAGCTTCATAGTGTGCAGAAGCTGCAGTGTGATGGCTCCCTACACGCATCGCTCTAATCATCAGCCACTCTGTTGAGCATGTGTGGCATCATTGACTATATTAGTCAATGACACCACACATGCTTTCGGCCACTCTCATGTCACTGAGAGTATTAGTCAGTGGCATGCTTCCAAGTCTCTCACTGCCTGTGTTTGGTTTCTGAAGCTGTTACTGGCCTATTTACTGTAACCCTGACCCCCAGCCCTTTGACCCAACATGTGAGGAGCTGGATTCTTTAGAATTATGTAGAAAGCGTTGGCCATGTTTTGTCCTGCCTACACATACCACAGAGATTACTGCAGCCAGACAGAATCGGTGTGCCTGCAGGAAACAAGATGTTAGTTTGTGAGACGACAGTGTTTTGTGTAGCCATTCGGTTCTGTGTTAGTGGGACAGCTGTGGCTCAGGAGGTAGAGCGTGGCATTAGCCGCCATGCAAGGTGTCAACTTGCACCTTGCATGGCGGCTAATGCCATCAGTGTATGAATGTGTGTGAATGGGTGAATGAGATATGTAGTGTAATGTTGCTTTCACACCAGGACAGCCTGGGGGACTCTGTTCAGTTGTGCAGGGAATGCTGAAAAACTTCACACCTTCATTTGGTTTGGTTCACTTTCACACTGCACTTTTGAAAGAGGACCAAACCGCCTGGACAATGTCATGCAGTTACAACAGCTGCTTGTTTGGGGGCAGTATTGCCCAAAACAAGCACTGACCAGGAAGAAGAGCACCCGACTCATCGATTGGCTTTCTGTTCTTTGGTTCTCTGGATAGTCCGTTTGCTTTTCCACTGTAAGCAAACCACTCAGGGTTCACTTGCAAGCGGACTGAGACCCACGTTTTCAGGACCAGAGTTTGGTCCACACCAGAGTTCAGATGATATTTCACACCTGCCCAAATGAACCAGGCTGTCTGAGGAAACAAACTCTGGCCCGTTTAGGGTGGAAACTTATACTAGAAGAAAGTTTTGGACTGGTTGTATAATTTTGATGATTAGTTAAATTCTTCTGCCACCATGACCATGCTTGCACTGTCATGTACCCAACAGACCAAACAGCTGTGAAGTCCCACTAAATATACTGTACATTCATCCTGTACATGTTGGACAGCATTTAAAGACCATGCTAACTTCAAATTAGGTCAGAGTTTGCTGTCAGGCAAAAGAAGTTCTATACAGGCTGTGGCATTCTGCACAGTCAGCACCACCTGTCATTAACAAACATGCTTGGACAGATTCCAGTGTTGCTGGGATGTGCTCAGAATATCATACAATCCGTGTCATGATAAAAGAGTCCTCCAGTGGTGCTCACACATTTCTTAGAAAGCCAGAAAGAGTTAGAATTTGATTGTTAAATTTGAGTGAGCTACGTAAAGAGTCTTTATAGCTGTCATGGAGTGCAGGGAGAGATAATGCAGATGCATGTTATCTTTGTGCGGGTATCACATGTGCACATGTGCAGACAAAGACACCGTGCACCCTGTCTGACCTACATATGCCACCCTCCACCAGAACTGAAGGAGTTCGCTCAGGCATGACACACACACACACACCACCCCATGTGCTATCTTAAACAGGCTTACAGACATAACCAGGCTTCAGTTGAACAATGCAGTTTGACTAATTATTTTCATTACTGGGTAAAACTTAAGAATGTTTGCACGTGTCAGTAGTACATACATACATACATACATACATACATACATACATACATACATACATACATACATACATACATACATACATACATACGTACATTCATACGTACATACATTCATACATACATACATACATACGTACATACATACACACATACATACATACGTACATACATTCCTACATACATACATTCGTACGTACATACATACATACATACGGACGTACATTCATACGTACATACATTCATACGTACATACATACGTACGTATGTACATACATACATACATACATACATACATACATACATACACACATACATACATACACACATACGGACGTACATACGGACGTACATACATACGTACATTCATACGTACATACATTCATACGTACATACATACATACATATGTATGTACGTACATACATACATACATACATACATACATACATACATACATACATTCATACGTACATACATTCATACGTACATACATACATACATACATACATACATACATACATACATACATACATTTAGACATACATTTAGACATAAGCAGATCATTTTTACATGAATTGTTTGGGTCAGGGCATAAAGAACCATGTGTCATGCGCTGAACGAGATGAATACACACAATGTTACACCCCTGTTCAAAATAATTTTATGACAACTATTTGAGAGATTCTTCTCTGCATGTTTATTCATACATCCTTTGACAACAAATCATACATGCTGCATTTTGGAGGATTCAGTTTCTTGCTCTCCGTCAACAAGTGATGACTAGCTCTGTATCAGTTTCATCTGTGAGTATCCAGTGCACAGTTAAGCCTTTGACATGTTTAGTCTAGTTTAGGACAAAGACTGGAGGGAGAATGAAAGTACTAGCCCAGCTCTGTCAAAAGTGGAAAGAATCCTCCCTACACTTCAAAAATGTGTTTATTTATCATGTGCTGAAATGTAAATATAACAGCAACTTTGGGGTTGGAGGAACAGGTATGTTTTGATTAACAGAACTGAATCAAAGTGACTCGAGGAGACATAGTTAGACATAGAGCTCTGCCTTCACTTGGAAGTAAGTCAAGCTAACCAGTGAACTTAGATCTGAAGTTTGACTGTTTGTCTGAGCCTCCAGCTGCTGGAGGATAATGGTCAAGATCTAATGCTGTAGCATCTCATGGATTCATATAGTGAACGTCTACATGTGGACAGTGTTTTGTTGAAATGAGAGGGCGGGTGTGTGTGTATGAAAAGTTTCAGTCATGGCATGCTGGTAAGTTTATTTGTTTTAATGTGTTTGAAGGAGCCTGAGGTCATCAATGTAAGATGGTGGAGGAGATGAAACAATGGAGTGCGTGTGAGTGTGAGTGTGTGTGTGTGTGTGTGTGTGTGTGTGTGTGTGTGTGTGTGTGTGTGTGTCAGTTCAGGAGCTAAATCAATGTGTCCTTCAATAACATGTTCAATCCTGTCAACATGGAAATGAAATCAGCCCTCTAGTAGGAAAAATTGAATGGATTGTGTTGTTGTTGTTGTTGTTGTGTGTGTGTGTGTGTGTGTGTGTGTGTGTGTGTGTGTGTGTGTGTTATAGGATGCGGGAATGCTGGACTTTGGCATTAACACTGTCACCATCTGCTGAGCTCCTGACAGCAGAGAACATTAGAGCACATTCTTCTGGGTGCGTTAGTGGAATGTCACATGCTGTTGAGGAAATGTACATTTCAGTTCTGTTATTGTCTGTACTGTCTGTGGCTCTGTAGCCTGCAGGAGACGTGCTGTGTGCTGAAGCTCTTGAAGCCAACAACTATTTATGTGCAAATAGACTGTGCAGAGAGCAAAGAATTCGAAAATAAAAAAGTATTCTCAGTTTGACACTGTTGACCTGTCGTGTGAATCTTCTTGTGATTAAAGTGGAAACACTTTTAACATGAGATCTGTTTAGGTGTAACGTGTGATGCTTAGTCCAGCTGTCAGAGTTTTGGTCAGTGACCTGCACTGAAAACTGCAGCTGACCTGCTGCTCATGCGCTTGTCTTACTTCTTGTGAAGACATTGTGCAAGCTGTTTTGGTTTAAGACTACAAATGTATCACTGAAAGTCTTTGTTAGGCGTGCATTATGGAAATCAGAGTTTCTGAACCTTTGCTGTTTGAATTTAGTTTTTTTAAATCTCTACTTTAACATTTGAAGGCTTGTTATCACATGAAGTTGTTAATTCACAGTTAACATCCTACAAACCGTTGAATGTGTAGCTCTTTGATTAACAGTAACAATGTTTTTTATAATTTACTTATACTTCATTTTCTGATGTCTGGACAGCTAAAAAAAAAAACATGAAATGAAATTTTTGGCAAATCAGATCTTCTACAGATCTCAGTCCGGATGCTCTGGCCGCTCATATCAGATTTCAGTGTCTTTTGGGTCACTTGAACTGCAACTCACAAAGATGATGTTAAATCCAGAGAGACTGAGGTGCATCAGAGACGTGCTGCGGGCAGAGCAGTATGGATGAACACACAGAGATGGTCGCTGCGATGAATTGTCTGCTGTCACTTGTGTATACAGTCACTCCTTAAGATCTGATTTAAGAAACAAATCTGAACAAAAAGGACGTTGTACTGACATTCAAAATGACCAACCAAAATCTCTTGATGCTAACAGAAAAGTACAGTTGTGTATTGTTAGCTTGACCTTCACGGCTTGCTTAATATTAAACTGACTTGTTGCTCTCAAAGTGACTTAGATCCAACTTCTCTGAACAAAACCCTTTAATACTGGAATGGTTTTGGAGCATTAGAATGTCTGATAGTTTTCCTCTCTTCCTTTCTGTCTTGCTGACTAATGTTGTCTGGAGAGGCATGTGGTGATAGACTGAGCACTGAACACGTCCCCAGCCTTCACATGATAAATGGCTGTGTTTTGGTTCTCACACTCTTTATTCTCCAGAGCAGCATTCACTGTTGCACTACAGCCCTCACAGCCTTTCTGCATAGAGAAGAGGAAAAGTCTGAATAGTTTGTGGAAAGTTTCAGCCTCACAGATCTTTGTGTTCCTCTCACCTAACTTCAGACCAGCCCGTATACACACGACACACTTCTTTACCATTCATAACACTGGTTGTCACTCTTGAACTCAGTGTTACATCACTGCACCCCCCCTACTTTATCTGTATCACTTTGCCCTTCCCTGCCTGGAATATCATGGAAGCAGTCGGGGAATAATGGAGGCTTTGTGTGGTTGCAGTGTTTCACAAGGCATGTGGAGCTTTTCACCGGTCCTCTGGCTCCATCTTGTGGTAAAGAAGCAGAGGTGATGGGAAACTAATGAGCCTGGACATGTGTGACCTTATGTGGGTGGAGAGTCTAACACATGTTTAAAGGAGTTTAGTTTGACTTCGTAGTGACTCACTGAGCTGCTTTCAATGGGAAACATTTAAGTCAGTGACTGGATTCTGTTCTTCATCCCTGCCTCACAGATTACACTCTTATACATTCATAACTAATGAGAGTATATTAACTTTCATTGTCATGTTTTAGGGAAGAGCTAAAGTATTGTGCTTACAAGCCTGTGCTGACTTGTTCAGTGTTTAACCAAACTGTGCCTGACCTGAACTAACTGTAACGTCACCCTGAGGACTCTTCCTAATGTGTGAGGCACTACAAGTGTGCAGACAAAAATGAAATATATTCAAAATGACTGAATTTTCAGAGTGACTATTTTATTATTTTATAGACAGACCATTGGCAGTTCATCAGTGTATAAATATACTGTGCTTACATGTCAACATGTAGATGTGCAGAATGACTTAATTAATGAATTGCTTAAGTATTTAGGGTTTGAGAGGCAGCATCGGATGAAATGATGAACTGATGGAAGCCTGTGTTCATTATTTCGTGTTCCATTCTGCTTCTGCTTTTCTTCACTCTGCCCGCCTTCCTTTAATGCTCAGACTTCCTCCTCTGTGCTGTTCAGCACAGTTTCACACAGGAAGACGATGCAACTGACAACGCATTCAAATGTAGACGTATAGAATGTTACCGTGCCGTGTTTGTACTGAAACAGGTGATAGGAAGAGCAGAGAGGGAGAGCGAGCAGAGCTGATGACACAGAGGGGAGGAGGTGTTTGTTTGGATTTGAGGTTGAGAGGCTCACGGGCTGTTCAGGCTGTGCTTCCAGACGTGGGATTGAACTGCCAAAATGATGTTTGGACGACATGCAAAGGTATGTTATCAGAGTTTCTGCTCAAGGATTGTCGAGCAGCTCAAGTCTGTCCTCACATTTGTGTCTTTTGCCACTAGCAACACAGCTAGCTATCAAATCTGCTGAGCTACTGTACTATCACTACAGATGCAAAATGTATCAGAGTATGAGAACTGTCAGATTTCATAGCAGCTGATGGAGTTCAGTTTGTATCTACGCTCTCAGAATTCTGGATGACCTCCAGAGTTCTCTGACTCTTGGGACATCTTTCATCATGATGTGGGCTCGTATAGGCAGGACTGTCCGACGTCATCCCAGGTCCTGTGTGACTTTGTTGATATGAAGCACTCTGCAGTCATTATGCAGCGCACTGTGAGCATTATAACCTATAAACATCAGCATGTTTTCATTGTCATTGTGAGCATGTTAGCATGGTATTAGCATTATTGTCAAATTAAACCAGACAGACAAAATATGACTGTACAGACAACAGCGGTAGCTAGCTAGCAATGTAAAACTTTCTGTTGATTCAAATAATAACTCTTCTATTTGTCTCAGTGGTCCTTTACTGAAAAAGTTCATTTGCTGTACAAGCTCCAAATCTAAACACCATTATCTCATAAGTGTGTCAGAAATGCCCTGAATGCACCGCGATGCCCTACATTTTAGTATTACTGACCTACAGGACAAGTAAATGGACCTGAGTGTTCTCAATTACACGACAGACCCTGAGCTGATAACACACAGATACACACACTGAAAAGTGTGTGTGTGTGTGTGTGTGTATGTGTGTGTGAGCACACAGAAGCAGCTGAGATGACAGCAACTGCAGCAGCAAGTGTGGTTGAACAGTGTGACTGCTGATTGGACTGTGGAGCTGTTTTTTTTGGGGGGGGTGCAACTATTTATATATACTATTTTTACCACTGCTCAACACCCTCGTATCACAACAGCTGTCCCCACATCTCCTGTCTGTCCCGTGTCAGGAATAGCCAGCCTATCAGCAGGCTCCCCCCCTCCTCAGCTCTGCTCCTTCACTCTTCACACTGTGTCTCAAGCCGCCCGCTCAGATCCTCTCCATTCTGGCCAGTGTTTGATTTGATCTGTGACGCGTGAGGACTACTTGGATACAAGAACTGTGGAATTACGTCACTGACAGGTAGAACTAATGGTGATAACTTTTTACCCATTTGGGTTCTTTAGTGGAAAATCTATGACAAGAGCAGGGCCTCGAGGTTCCACAGCCGGTGGCACTATTTTTAGACCGGAGTTAGCTGGAGGGGGGGGGGCAGCTTGAGTGATTTCCCAACTGAAAGTAGCATTTTACAATAGCAGCTATTGTAACAGTTTCCCTTTTCCTGCTCAGATGTTCAGCATTAAGAGTGCTAGAATTTCAAAGCAGGACGTCAGTCTGGCTGGGTTCCGTGTAGGTGCTCAGCGGGCGCTCGTGTGCTGGTATATGGACTGCTGGGAAATGAAGTTGGGATTGAGTTCACTTTTATGTTGTGACAGTGGTTTTCAGTTCATATTAAACCTGTTGTGTTATTTCATAAGGAGCTCTGATGATGTCATTTGGGGTCGCCTGCCACAAAAGCTTCATTCAGTACAGTCAGGCGGCTGAGAGGACTACTCGATATGTTTGGATGGTCCTTCATGCTTTAATCTGTCCTCTTTACAAACAGATGCTATTTATGAAGGGTTTGCATGAAAAGTTATGTTATACATGGAGACCAAAACGCTGTACAATGATACAAGCAAAACTGAAAAGGAAGAAAAAGACAAAGAGCCTGTGAGCAACAGTTAAATCAGCAGTCATTGCTGAGAATTTCTTTTCCTGTTGGGTGACGTGATTGAGTCAGTGCTCTCACATCACACAGCTTCCTAAGTGAATGACAGTATGCGTAACATACAGCCTATTGTCACTGTGCTAGAACAGTCTGGAGTCTTTGCTCATGTTCTTGTTTTTGCGTTCGCTTTTGGACAAGAGTGTTGTATGATGTTATATTGGTGTTATAGTGTTATGGATTATTAGATTGATTCAAATAAGCTAATTTATGAGCTGAATTAAAACTGCTGAAAATAAGTGGAGCAAGTTCCTGTTAGGAAACAGAAATGATCATTTTGAAAATATTCCATCATGAAACATGCTTACTGTGGAGACTGTACAATGGTTTGGATTCAGAGTTGGTGACTTATTCTGTCAGGTCTTGTTTATTTGTACAGCAGTACAAAAAGTATTAAAGTATCAGTATTAAAAACCAGACGATGTTTGTGATGCGCACCGACTTATTGGCCTTGCCTGCCTTTCACCGAGGGGAGTAATGTGGCCAGCAGTCCTACAGTCCTACAGTACCACTGTCTAATCCAAAAATAAGCCTGTTAGTCAGCGTGCTAATTCAGTGACCGCTGATAAAAGCCAGTGACCCCAAGCCAGACCTGGACACTGTCCCGTACCTAGTAAAAGTTGTTCTGTAGGGGCATTAGGGTTGTTGACGCTCATCTTATCAAGCCAAAGAGCAAGTCAGATTTTTAGAGACCAGCTTTGTTCAAATGACTGAGATCAGTTTGAGGCTTTGGCTTTCACACTAACTTTTTGTGTGTGACTCCTTTTCTAAAAATGACTGAAAAGGTAAAAACTAATCACATCATAATTGCATTCAATCAAATCTGTACAGTACCTATTCACACATACACAGACACTAAATCTAACTTTTGGACATGAGACACTGAGAGTTTACTTCTTGGCTACGGATAGAATCCTCATCCAACTTTATATTCTCATACTGATGGTGTCATAGTACACCATATTGTCAACAGTAAAACCTTCATGGATACAGTACTTTGAATAATTAATCACAATGAATGGTTAATGAGCTCATCAATTTAAATATGAGGTACTTCATCATATTAATCTATTAATAAGGATAAACATCCAGAGATGGCCAATTCTATGGCAGCAGTTTATGTCATCATATCGTCTGACCCAAATCTCAAATAGTGACGAGATTCCATGCTAGAAGAATGAATGTATGAAAGCTTCTGTAATCTGTGAGCAGGTTCTGGTTTAAGCTAATGCTCCTGCTCTTCTGTTTGATTCAAGTTAACTAAAATGTGTTCATAAAGATATGAATAGAAATGAATGAAGAGTAACTGTTTGATGTACTGGACAGGCAGTCCTTAATATGATCATGAAAATGTCACAAAGCAGTTTTAAGTAATCCTGTGCATTATTTTTAGAGGATGATGTTGGTCTTGAGCTCTGCTCCACGAGTATGCACCATCCTCTCAGGGCTTTTGGCATTTTGTTGTTGCTCTTTGAAAGATGGCCAGGTCAGGATGGGCTCACTAGTATTCCTACATTTTAGTTTGAAGACTTGCTTGCTTGATTTCTTTTTGCAGACCTGCCTGTTCTGTTGGTCCTGCTCATTGCCTTGCCATCAATATGTGGCTCTGGCTAAGTTGAAAAATGTATTATGTCTGTAGCCTGAAATCTTCATTCTTTTTCATCCATCTGTCTCTCTGTATTCTGGCCATTCTCCCTGTCCTAGCTCTCCTCTACCTCGTCCTTCTGCTCTCATCTCATCCATCACAGCCCATGACAGCAGATCAGCCAACATGGCATTCTCATCTCGCTTTTCCTTCTGGGAGCAAAAGGGAAGTCTCATTTTGACATTTCATGAAGCACTCTTACACAGCATGGTGTTCCAGTGTTTTACTCTGTGTATTAATGTGTGTTATTAGATACATGTGGCCTTTGCCTGCAGCACACTAAGAATTCGATGGCTTTCACTCATGTCTAAGCGTTTGTTAACCCATTTGTTGTCACCTTGTACCACATATGTCATTTGATGGATACTTAACCTGCACTCCCATCGTGGCGAGTGAATCACTTGTTCCTTTTTGAAATAGGAGGAGGTTTGTAGTGCGAGAAATCATTGCTATGCAAAAAATGGCTCTCAGAAATATAGCATGCTTTGAGGTTTGCAGTGTGTGTGCCACAATTCTTTATGTAGTGCCATGGTTTTGATCTTGATCTTCTTTATATTAACACATTTAGATCAAAGAGGAGAACAAGCCAGAGAGCAAAAGTGTAAGTAATGTTGTCCTTTATGTTCACTGAGTGCTTGTATATATCATATATATCAAATATATATTCATATAACTTTTTGTGAGTAGTGTATATCAAGAGTTACACTTACAAACTTGTGTAGTGGCATACTGTAAGCAGCCGGTCATTCTCAGATACACTCTGGCTTCCTCGTAATATCTTAAAGGTGTGGCATTTAAGCATTCAGGGAGTCAGTGGGGAATGTCATATGCATTGTCTCCTGCACATTTTTGTAGTTCTGGATTGAAAGTTGTCAAGCCTGTCACGTTTGGACTTGTGTGATTGATGTTCTGTGATTAGCATATCCATAATTGTACTAAATATTGAAATTGGATAAGCAAGAAATTTTCACTAAGTGGTCAACTGATGAAGGGATGAAGCTGGTAGACACTGCATATTTTATTTTTTAGTGTCCTATAGAAGTATATAATATTACTTTATGGATAAGAGGTGTGTCTGTGAGAAAAGGTTAGTCTTTCTTGCTATCCTGGCTCAAACAGCTCAAACATATCAATATTTCTGATTCTTGTTAGAATAGAAGCAAGATCTGATGCTTGGATTGTCCTTCATTATTTATGTTCTTATCCCTCCTCTCTTTCCTCTCTATGAGTAGCCAGACAGTGATGGGCCACCCAACCAGGCCAAGTCAATGCCTGCTCTAGACCCTGGCAGGGGGTTATTCCGGGCTAAAAGTCCCCCGTCAGTTCCCCCTACAACGTCAGCCGCACGGGTCAGGAGTCCCTCCCCGCCTAAAGTCAGGGCACCTGTTAAAGTGCCAGAGCGCTTCAAAAGCCCAGAGCCACCGTCAAAGATGGCAGAGCAGTTAAGGAGTCCTGAACCACCAAAAGCTGCTCTGAGCCCAGAGCCAGTCATGAACAGAGTGCAAGAGCAAAACGGCATAATGGGCAAAAGCGTGATCAACGGTACAGCCAATGGTAATATCAAACATTCAGGCACCAATCACACGGATACTACAGATGACCAAAGTCTGACACGTAAGAAAGTAGTAAAGGTGGTTCGTCGTGTTGTCAGGAAGGTCTTGCCCTCAGAAGATGAGGTGGCCACCTTGCCAACACAATCACCAGACAAAGCTTCAGAGGCAGCCAGGCCTGGTCCTGAACCAGTTAAAGCAGTCCCAGCACCAACTTCAGTGTCTAAGACCCCCACAGTTCCAGGCTTCTCTTTCAAACATGACGTGGTCAAAACAGAAGACAAAGATGACATTTCACGAGGTTTGACGAGTTTCATGGTCAGAGGCAGGACAAGAGAACTGCGCCCACGAATACGCAAGGATGAACGGCCAGAAAAAACAGAGTTAGAGAAGAAAAATGAGAAGAAAGAGGAAAAAGTTGAGCCAGAGGAGACAAAAGAGGAGAAGAAAATGGACAAACCCGCCCTTAAGCCACAAGAGGTCATTCATAAAGCCACAAGCTGTGGTCCAGTCACACAGGAAGTCACATCTCCTGTGGTTGCTGTAAACCCAACCAGCAAGGCCTCTGAGCACTCTGCTCCAGCTTCTTCCAAATCCACTCATTCCAGACCTGCATCTCTCCCACCGGTTGTTGGCTTTATCCCAGCTCCCAAGCCCTCACCTATGTCTCCACCACCTGGCTTCATACCTGCACCCAAACCAGCTGCTGCCACAAAAATCACACCTGCAAATCTTCCTTCTACCACCCCGGGGGCCCAAAAATCTTCCTCCTTTTCTCCTCCATCACGTTTCATCCCAGCTACCAAACCCGCTCCACACACTCCTGTGAGCCCCAATCGTCCCCTCCTCAAACCAAGTCCACTGTCTCCCCCTCCAGGAGTCACTCCCATTCAACAACCTGCTGTTAGTCAGCAAGAGGTACAGTGTCCACATTTGGCATGTCCGCTCAAAATTTGAGACATTGGTGTGGAAAGTGCATGGCCATTTGAAATGCATGAAAGAGCACTGTGGTGCTTGCTTTCAGATAGCACATTTAACCTCTGTTGAGCTGTCCACCACTTTAGTCTACATTATTCTGCCAGTGGGACTTTGGACTAGCAGACTGGCAAGACTAGTCCTCTGTTGTTTAGTGCCTGATACTGGGGACCTCAACAGTAGTTTTTGAAGGAAGAGGAAGTCCTTGTACTTGTCACCTTGCTCATTTCCTCACCAACTGTTAAAATACTTTGTTAAAATAATGAGTTGTTTATTTGTAAGACTACACAGGGTTTAGTGGTTTTGCAGATTTTCTAACATCAAAACATGGAGGGCAGTTTCCACAATGTAGCTCATGAGACACCAGTCCCACCAGAGACTGCTCCAAACAAGGGACTTCAGTAGCCTAGCTTGTTCAGTCACTAACAGGAGGAGTAGAGGCAATTACTGCAGTGCTGCAGTAATAGTAGTGATTGTGGGAGAGAACCTCAAAGCAAAAACCATGAACAGGCACAGATGGCACAACTCTCCAGGAATCTCTTTACAGATGGCAGATGTGGTTACAAAAAAAAAAAAAAAAAAAACACTTTTAGTGGATGCACACTGCAGCTGACTTTCACAGTAACTTTTAAGAATCTGCTGCTAGATCCTCAAAGCTGGCCAATTACTGTGTCACATTTTGGGATGGAGGGATGTAGTACATTGGAAATTCACAAGTAAGTTATTTTTATGTGCAGGAAGGATATCTTCTTTATGAATTAATCCTCTATGGTGTACCTATTGGGTCTTGGTTTGACCTCACAGGCCGACGGGCCTGTGAATGACAATAACTGTCAGTTTTCTTGTTGCACATTGATTGAACTGAAATGAATGCTGTCTCACTGTATACATCCACATTCTTGACTTAGTTTGTTGTAACCAGTTTTCTTTTAACCAGACAGTTGTGTTATTGTGTGTGTGGGATTCAGTGATTTTTCTCTTGTTCATGCAGTTTGAGGCACATTCGAACAGTTAGTCATTATTTGGGAGAACTGCTAACAATAACCCATTTATAATGTTGACAACAGAAGCGTGTGCGTGTGTGTGTGTGTGTGTGTGTGTGTTTGGGCTTTGCTGCATCTTTCTCGGTGGGCTGAGTGTAAATGTGTTGCTGCTTTGACCTGTAGGAGGCACCGCTCAGTCCAACCGAGGAGGCTCAGAGACGTCTGATGAGGATCTTCAGTGCTCCTGTAAATCACCCTGCTACTCATTTGCATATTATAGATGACTTCTCTTGACTTTGTCTAATTACATACAAATAATAGTCATATCATTAAACTTTAAAACTAATTGCCCGAGCACCAAGACCCCACAAAATAGAAACTATTTTTCCTAACAGACGGTGAATACTGCTAACTCTCTGCTGCTTATACTGAAAGTATGGTATCAAGAAATACAATTTAGTTTAACAGCACTTCAGACGAAACAATAACTGCTCCCCTTGTCCGTTAGCATTAGTCACCATGCCTAACATACTTGTTTTATTGATGTATATTTACAGAAACACGCAGCAGAGGAAAGTATTAGCAGGGTGTCTGTTGCCCTCCTGACTCGGGCAGAACAGTTGTGACTGAGTGAAATATTATCTCGTCTGCTGGTGTCCTGGCTCCAGTGCTCTAACCCCTACTTTTGTAACCGTTTCTCTGGCTGTCATCATTTTACTTGCATTGCTTACTGATTTATTACCCTCTTCCAACTATGGCTGCTCTCAAAACAGATTCACCATTAGAGCTGTACCATTTGACTTATCAAAGAACCTTTTCCAGCTCAGCTGTTCATGTTTTGTGCTGATGATTCAACCGGGAATTGAGTCAGTCTGTCATTTAACATTGACAAGTTTAGAAAAATGAACTGGACTTTTACAGTACTTCAGAATAGTCCAATGAGGTACAAGGCCTACGTGCAACATCAGTTATTGTCATAACTATAACACCCCAGAGAGACCTCCCCACCCCTACTGGTTGATAGCTCAGTACATATCCATCTAGTGATGATCTGTCCTTTTAATTTTACAGGACTCCTCTTTGGATAGTACATTCCCTTTCAAGTAATATTTTATTAATGTGACAGTTAAAGCTAACTGTATTGGTCTGACTCTGTAAGAATCATTCTCATTTTCATCTTTTCCATCATGCTGTCAAATTTCCATGCTGTTTTCTGCAATGCCTTTTCTTCATCCAAAGTTCCATGTTGACCTTGTCTTCTCCCATTCTTCCCCACATTCCCTTTCCTTCTCTCCATGCCTTACTCACACTGCTTTTGCTGGCTGTTGTTGTCTCTCTGTGGCTGTTTTGTGGCTAAGCTGGAGCCGGCAGTCAGTGTTTCGTCTTCTGTCCAAGCCCCTGCCCCTGAGGCCCAGCAGCCCCAGTGCTCCCTTCAGGTACCGCAGCCCTCCAGCCTTCCTCCGGGCCTCCTGGCTGGATTTTGTACTCGTGTGGCTTGTTGGAGTGTAAGGGCCCAGAATCCTTCAAATCTTTCCCCTTTTCCTTTCTCTGCAGTATTACCGGCATTTCTATTAGGCTACGACCAATACAGAAAGCTGACAGGCTCTGATTTACTGATTATAGATGGCTGTCATTAGAAGAAAGTTTTGTCTTGTGGTCTGAATACTTGATGAAAAAAGATGAAATTAAGAGGAAACAATGCCTTTTTTCATTATTTGGCATAAATGAAACTGCATTCAAAGAACAGTTTGAAAGTAACCTCTGTGAACAGTCTGTAAATATTAATTCAATCTCTATTAATCCAGTACAGTACAGAGGTAGATGAAGGACATGTTTAGCCTATTTTAGGCAGACGAAAAGAAAAGTGAGTTGTTTCATTTTGTTGGTACCTGATGCACCAAAAAAGACAATCCATGCCCTGTGGGCTTCAGAGCAGTTAGAATAGGAGATGTTTTTGACCCAAGTCTGCTGGGTGGAGTGCAAAACTAAGCAACAGTTGATTGTTTTTAGGTAAAATTCTTGAATCACACCTGTAAAACAAACATGTAGATAAGTTTTTCACTAGAATATAAGTTTCCCTTTTTGTTCACACTCCCTAAATTAGGCTAAAGTTGTCCTAAACTTCTGTTTGTCCTGGATGAGATAAAATAGATTACATTGACAGCAAACCTGAAACCATTGTTGACCTCAAGTCTACTTCCTAAGCAGTCACTGAGGTGTTTTCTGTCACCTGATAGATTACCATGAAGTGAATTATTCAGTCAGAAGCTTTTTGGGCAGGTCTTTCCTGGTTTTGTCATCAACATGATCTGTAGCCTGTGACACAGTGGCATGCTGCTTCTTTTCATGACACATCAGGCTGATGGAAGCAACCTGCATGGCTTTTGTGTCTTTCATATTAAAGTTCGGCATGAGGAAAGAGTGGTATGTCGTGATAACATGCATGTGTGGTGGTTTCCACTCTCGAAGTAGTATCTGTGTGAGTGCCACGTGGCTAACACACATTCAAATGCTCCTTTTGTTTATTACTCCAACTTTATTTTCTTGTCATGCAATCTTGCCTGATATCAGAACTGTCAGCTCATTCCACTCCATTTTCAATGAGGTGAAGTGGGCAGAGTCAAAGGTCTGGATCCAGACAACATGCAACCATTTTATTCCATGAAACTATAAACATTTGACAGGTGCAAGTGTTATATTAATACTGAGTGGATCCAGTCCCTTCATAGCTGATCATGCTTGTACAATGAACTTGATTTCTCTCTCATAGGTGTGCTGGATAAGTATGACAAACTACTTTGTTCAGACGCATTAATGCAGTGTCACAGAGTTAACATCTATGTGTTTGTATAACATTTGTTGCTCATAATATAACTGTGACCTCTGACCTCTTCATGCTGGCCAAATCACCAGGGATCAGTGGAAGAGGACCCTGTGGCCCTCCTTCTGGCCTCTCATGCTGCAGTTCAGCAATCCCAGGTCTGGCCTGCACCGTGCCTGAGTGTTAATTCACCACAGTCTCATCCCATGATCACCCCGCACTATGGAGTGTTGTGCTGTGTTCTCTCCCTTTGCTTGCGAAGTGCAGTGTGTCTTGTTCACTTTTCCTATCAAAATCATGTGAAATTGAAGCAGTCATCAATAATCCAAAAATCCAAAAATCTCAGTTTATTTTCTTATTATTTTAGTTTCATTGTTTCTGTGTTCCTTCTTCACTTTGTGTTGACTGAACTGAAGTTTATTTTCTTATTATTTTAGTTTCATTGTTTCTGTGTTCCTTCTTCACTTTGTGTTGACTGAACTGAAGTGATCTCTGGCATTTTGGTTCCCAGGGTTGACACCCCCCTGAGGCTTGATATTTTGGTGTTTGTCTGGTTTTAAATTCCTCACAAACAAACACACACACTCTTACACACCACCCTGAAGGAGCATGCAGTGCTCAGTGGACTGTGAGACCTTTGAGTCCGCTTTCATCCACTGCATGGTCATCATCTTGACAGGCTTTTCCTTTATAACCTTTCAGCATGTGTTGTTATAGACTGGAGAGACTGCTGTTTCAGAGTGGTTACTATGAGTGCTCCAGTGACGTGGCGTGGCAAAAATCACATCCTCGTCCTTGCTGTCCAGTAACTTTTCTCCTTTCTGTCCATCAGGTGAAGACAGAGGAGCAGATTGCAGCAGAGCAGGTCTGGTATGGATCAGAGAAAGTTTGGCTGGTCCACAAAGATGGCTTCTCCCTGGGTGAGATGGGATTCATTTGTTTTCTTAAACATTCGAATGGAGGAAACATTCAGACTTTTCTTGGACAATTCTGTGCTCCACTATTATCAAGAAATTTATCATTTTCTTTTAAAGCTGTGTGGCATGTCATAACAAAAATGATATTACATAATGTTACATTTCTTTATATTATACAATTATATTTATTGTGATATGTTTCCACAATATTAAACAGCTGCTAAATGACATTCTGACAGTAACAGAGAGTTATTTATTCATTTTCTGTCAACTGACTAATCAATTATTCATCTTTTTAATTTTTTTTTAGCTCTAACAAATATTTCTTTCTGGAGTTGCATGTATGCAACAGTTTTTTCCATCCACCCAGCACTTCTGTGCAAACCCCAGATCTGTCTTTAAACTTTGAACAGAGCTAGGCTACCAGTTTCCTTCTGCTTCCAGTATTTATGATAAGCTAGGCTAGGCTTCCAGCTTTATGCTTAACACACAGACATAAAAATGAAAATGAAAATGAAACAGTCTTCCTGTTGCTAAAAGCTGAACATTTCCTTTGAATAGTTAGAACAGACTTACTTTGTGTAGTTTGTCTGACATGTCTTTAGGCATACCCTGCTGTTTGATGATTACTTTTAGAAACAAAAACTTCCACAATAGCAGAAAACACAATTATAATCTGACCTCAGGGGCCAACAAAAAAAAAAGGATGCTGACTCATTTGTCATTTATTTCAAACATAAAAACATAAACATCCAACAGCGAATCATTGAACAGTGACAGTTAGGGAAATGTGTCATATCACATCATATATCATATTGTCAGTAAGAACCGAGAAAATTGCATAACAAACCAAATATCCTGTACTAACAGTTCAGGAGAAATGCACTTATCACTACACCCCTAGTGTTCATATTCATCATTCGTTATGAGATTCAGTTCTTTTCCTGTTGGCACAGGGGGGAAGTTTTAATAATAGAAATGTAGTTTTATTGAATTTCCTGCTTTTTTTAATGAGGCAGTTGAGATGAACAGATGAGTATTGAGCACTTCCAGCTGATTAACAGCTGTCCTGTGTTTCCTGTCTCTTCTCCCCTCAGCCACCATAGTGAAGACGGAGGCTGGCTCCCTGCCAGAGGGCAAGGTGAAAATCAAACTGGAACATGATGGGACAGTCCTGGATGTGGACGAGGACGATGTAGAAAAGGTAAATGGTAAATTTAAAGATTTAGATTTCAAAATAAAATTATGCAAAAGAAAATCTAAGAAAGAACGGTAGTTGAGCATCATCATTAGCCCCTGGGCAGGATGGAGGAGGTCTACTGTCCACCTGTCACTCAGTCTGTCTGAGAGTGCCTCAGAGGCAGAAAGTCAGGCTGCCACAGATGGCCACAGAGGACACTGACAGCCACCAGGAATGATGGGAAAGGTGGACGAGAGGTCAGAGGGGACAGCTGGGAAGTTTACCAACTGTTGACATTTGCTTACTTTGTCAAGGTGCTTTTCTCAGTCAGATATTTCTAAAATGTCTGAAGATTATTCACTGGAACAAAGCAGCTTTGTTCTTTATGTCCTATTTGTGTACAGAGACAGAAGAGACCTCTTTACTCTGCTAACATGAAAGCTATAGGAATGCAAAAAGCTGTTCCCCTCAGTATGTTGATGACACAGAGCTCTGTTGTTGTCCAAAATCTATAAAAACACGTACTGTTGCCACACTGTTGCACTGGGTGACATGTATCTTCATTATTTATCATGACTCATACTGTCCTGCCTCTATATGCCTCTGCAAATATTCTTTAGACCACCAAATGTGGATGATGTTACCAACAGAAGCATTATTTCCTCATTTTTAAGTAACGTTTGTTAAAATCTACAGTGTAGCCTGATGAAGAAAACTCAAACAATATATCTTATAGAACGTTAAGAAGGCCAATTACTTGTTGACTTGAACAGAGCACCATGTTTGGGTGATTACATTGATACCCATTGATACCCAACATCATTGATGCCACTGAGCATCAATGATGTTGGTGAGGCGAGGTGGGCAGAAACAGCCTGTTCACCCTGCTGGTGTCTGCCAAGTGATACCAAAGTATCCACAACTGTACCACCAGACTACAGAGCAGCTCCTTTCTTCCCCTTACTTGACCCCATGTTTTGTACCTGACATAGTTATTTATTCATGATCATCTTACGGTAGCCTGGACCTGAGATTAGCTCTAGTTTCATGTCCAGGGGTTAAAAATTGTGTATTTGGTGATTGAGCTATGTTTTGCCATCATCATCATGTTTCTCTGTGAAGGCCAACCCTCCGTCATACGACCGATCAGAGGACCTGGCTTCACTGCTCTATCTCAATGAGTCCAGTGTGATGCATTGCCTGAGGCAGCGCTACGGAGGCAACCTCATCCACAGCTATGCTGGGCCTAACATGGTAGTCATCAACCCCCTCAGCACACCGTCCATGTACTCTGAGAAGGTAAGCTCTATAGACTTGTTGGCTGAGGTAAGCTGATATTAATGCTTATTGTTTTGGAATGAATAGTTGAACTTTGGGTGTAATAACACAAACATTCCAGAGACTTTGTAATGGAATATTCACCCTGAAAAACAAGCTTTGCATTCTTGTTCTGTTCTTTTGGGTTCACTAGACAAGTTGATCTCAGCAAATGGAAAACATAAAATAGATTCTTTATTTTGATAGCATGCACAGTATTCTCAGGCAGTTTTGCAGTGTAAAGTTCTAGTACTAAGCATTCTAGTACTTCTAGTGAGTGAGAACATTGGACTCATGTTGACAAAGCTTGCAGACCACCTGTCAGGATTCTGAAAAACACACAGAACTGTTAGACTGGCAGCACTGTGCTTGTGACTGTTGTTTGAATAGCTCTGTACGTTTGTGTTTGTCCTCCTTTTTTGCTCCTCCCCCGCTGTGTGTGTCTTCCTCCTCTCCCTTTCTTCCTCCCCCCATCAGGTGATGCACATGTTCAAAGGCTGTCGGCGTGAGGACTCGGCTCCTCACATCTACTCTGTGGCTCAGTCTGCCTACCGCAACCTGCTCACCACCCGGCAGGATCAGTCCATCGTGCTGCTGGGCAAGTCCGGCAGCGGCAAGACCACTAACTGCCAGCACCTGGTCCAGTATTTGGTCTCCATTGCTGGGAGCACGGGCAAAATCTTCTCTGGTGAGCCTGCAAACAGAAAAGAGGGTAGCATAGATAGATAGAGAGATAGAGAGATGAATGTGTATGAGTGTGTGATGAGTGTTGGGCTGTATCACTGCATTAAAAAAAACATGTGTGCCGTAGTTCCAATCTAAACTGAATATAGTAGAACAGGCGGGTGACAAATTAAAGGAAAAACCTCAATAAATGAGAGGAAACATCATGAATGAAGATGCATAAGACACAAGGGCTCAATGAATGCTCTGATGAGCATGAAAATGATCTGAGTCATCCTGTAGCCTTCAGTCTCACCAAATCTCCACCCAAATGAACGCCTATGGGAGATTCTGGAGTGACAGGACTCTCTGTCTTTTGAAAGGATGATGTTTGTCTCTCCAGTAGAATTAACACCAGGCTTCATGTGGTGACCCAACACTTAAAAGTAAAACGCTTCATTGTGGTTTCTCCTTGAATTTCTCACCCATCTCTATGGACAGTAGGTCAAAGTTGAAGCCGGATGTGATGAGACTGTGATGGATATTTACAGCTGGGGAGAGTCTGGATGATAACTGTGCTGTTGACTTTTGTTATCTATGAACTGACATTGTGATAAACTGTTACTCTTTAATTAAAGTTCAGAATGTGTTTTTGTTGTTGTGTTAAATCAGAAGTGTTAAAGTTGTTGTAAAGTTGTCATGAAATTCAAGTTGAGACACCTCAAAGCCCTCCTGACTATACTCTGACTATACATCTGTTTTTTTTTTTTTTTTGTTCAATAAAATCCACCTGGGTGAGTTTAAGCAACTTAATACGTGGTTTATCTCTCACCGTACCTGTGGAGGAGATGTGTTTTTTGGAACACTCACTAGACTGTATAGTAGCAATGGGTGTTTGAGTTAGCTTTATTCTTTTTAGTGTATGATCAGTCCTTACCTTACCTTACCTTACCTTACCTTACCTTACCTTACCTTACCTTACCTTACCTTACCTTACCTTACCTTACCTTACCTTACCCTACCTTACCTAAGCAGGGGTTCAGACAGGATAAGGCGCCGTGGAAAAATCAGAGGTCTTTCAGTTCATTTCAGCGGGAGTCGTGCATTTCCGCACCGGCAGTCCACAATGCAGGAGTTGCCGTAAAAAAAATGCACCAGTGTGCGGGAGAGAAGTTGAGCCAGATTCAGCTTTTGGTAAAATGGAGCCCCACGTCATGTCCCGCAAGCCAATCAGACACTCAGATCGGTCCAACCTCCACAGACAGCCTGAAATGTCTCTGAAGCAGAGACTATCCAGGTGGATTCATGGACTAAACTCTGATAATCTACCTGTGTGTGTGTGTTCTCACTTTGTTTATTTCATATACCAGCTTCTAAATCTGAGTCACAATTCACACTGAGAGAGAGAGAGAGAGAGACAGAGAGAGAGTGACAGAGCCTAGATAAAGCTATCATTAATCAGAGAAATAAAAAGTTATTTCCTGATTGGTTCACAGCAGTTACATTCAGCAGGTATAGACACGCCCACGGCAGCCCTCCACCCCCACCCCACCCCCACCACCACCACCACCGGACAACCCTGCTACAAGTTGCCGGGATCCCTGATCCTTTCTGAATGCGTGCCGACCTCTAGTTTGTTACTTTGTCACATCATGGTTGTCTCTGTAGCTTCTGTCTTCATGCTGGAACACCTCAGATTTGTTGTATATTCAGGAGGTAACAAGTTCCATCTAGAAAAAAGTGAGACACACACAGATCCTCCAGACAAAATGATGAGACACCGTTTTTTTTTCTCACAGCTGAGAAGTGGCAGGCAGTCTACACCATCCTGGAGGCTTTTGGTAACAGCTCCACGTCTATGAACACCAACGCCAGCCGCTTCTCCCATGTAGTGTCCCTTGATTTTGACCAGGCAGGTCAGGTGGCCTCTGCCTCAATCCAGGTAACACACACAGACAAATTTACCCATCTGTACTTGACCTACACCTTTCCGTGCCTTCATTGTCCATTTATGTTGGATATACAATAGTAATGTCTGCTGCTGTCTCCTGGTGTTCAGACGATGCTGCTGGAGAAACTGAGGGTGAGCAGACGACCTGAGGCAGAGTCCACCTTCAACGTCTTTTACTACATGTTGGCCGGAGCTGACAGCGGCCTGAGGTGACTCTTCTTTATGAACCAAGTGACAGCGTTTGAATAACAACTATGTAGTATTGAAATTAATAATGTTTTCCAAAGTTCAACATATTTGAGATGTTCCGTCTTCCAGTCTGTTTTAGTCATTCCAGTCCAGTTGGTGTTGACCGTCAGGAGATCATAGAAATCGTACCATATGGTGTGGTCACTTCCTGACTATTGTCCTCATTAAGATTATTTTAAACATAGCACAAAGTGGCCAGCAAACCTAAAAAATGATTTTGTTGTTGTTGTTCTTGTTGTTGTCAAACTAGCTCTGTTTCTTGAAGCGGTTCTGTTCAGGATTGAACAATAATGAACAATAAATAATCTCTGTAACAATTAACCTGAATAAGCCTGGACTGTACTCGCAGGTGGACACATGCATGAAATGATGCAGACACCATGTTCACACTGTAGTTTGTTTACTTTGTGGTGATACACGTACACTCTTTATGTGAGACTTTGCTCACGGACAGGGAAAGTGTCATCCAGACTGAACAGCGTTTCTGAGTTTTGATCATTATTGGTCTTATTGTTATTATAGTTGTTCAGCCAGTGTGGGATAAATTAAATCAAAAGACAGTGAAATTGAAAATGTTCCACAGCATCTCGAGGCGTCAGCCTCTTCCTCTCTCTCAGCATCTTTCCTCTCTCCTCCTCCTCAGAACCGAGCTGCACTTTAACCACCTGGCTGAGAACAGTGCTTTTGGGATCCTACCACAGTCCAAGGTAATCACACCAAACGACTGAACTGAGCTGTGTCTGTTTGCATCATTTCACATTGTCTTTATGTGTTTTTGTTATAGTCTGACTGATAGATGAGACAATACAACAGCAGTATATGTGCAGTCAGTTAATATTGGCCCAACCTGTATGTACTGATCAAATAAACTTTTGTAAGTGGGTGCTTGCCGTGCAACATTTCACCTTCCTCTGAGGGCTAAATAAAGTTTAATGTGATTGTTCTCCACCAGCCTGAAGACAAGCAGCGGGCCTCACAGCAGTTCACCAAGCTGCAGGCGGCCATGAAGGTGCTGGGCATCTCTGGTGAGGAGCAGAAGGCCCTCTGGCTCATCTTGGGAGCCATTTACCACTTAGGGGCCGCAGGAGCTACTAAAGGTAGGAAGCTCCCAGCTGACTGCAAATGTAAATCACATCTACTGTAGTTGCAGGGGTCAAACCAGGAGCAGACACAGACACAAACATCCTTCAGTCCTCTGGACTGATCCACATTCAGTATGAAGAGAGGACTGTGGTGTCACTCACTGTGTCATGTCCCCTTTCATGGAAAAAACGTAGAAAACTTGAATTTATCTCATGCTGCAAGGCTTTCATTAATGTTAGTGATGAAAGCTCATTCAGATTTCATTAAGCAAAAGTGTTGCTTTGTGTTGCTTCTTGCAGAAGAGAATTAAACAGAGGTTGACAGATAAATACTGTTGAATTGGCCAGTTCTTAGTGAAGTATATGCAGGGAGAGACACGATAACATTTGATAGACATGTAATAAATGTTAAAACTTCAATGTTAACCAGAAGTTCAGCTTTGTCCACAAGAGGACAAAATAATAATCAGCAACAGACACCATCACAACTACCTATATATTCACTTATTGATTTATTTTCACAATTAAAAGAGAAAAATAAAAAGTAATAAAAGTAATTGCACCAGAGACAGTGAACAGTTCATTTACTGTTGTCCTGTGCTGTTAGAATCTGTTTTCCTCGGGCAGGTAGACAAAGAAATGCTCCACACACAAACAGCATGATACATGAAAATCCAGAAAAATGAGATAATAATAAAATCAGACTGATGAATAAATGACAATCACTGGTGCTGAGTTTAAACAGGGTTTCTTACAGCGTCAGCCATGGAGACATGGAGACAGAGACTAAAAGTGTAAAATCTACCTGGAGCAGTGAAACCGACAGAAACAGGACTTTAGACTTGCTGCCCTCACATGCTTCTCTTCTTTGTATTGGACTGTAAATATAGCTTAGCATGTTGTTAGTTCTTACTCTTTCTTCTTTTTCTCGTATCTGTCTCTGAAGACTCACTTTATTCCTTTTATGCAGCAGACAGCTTCTCTATCCTGCTAAACACGTATTTATTTCCATCAGCTCATGACTCCAACATTAATGACAACATGGTGCTGCTCAAATGACCATAGACTATACAGAATGAAATGCAAATCATTTTCACTCAAGTAAAAAATCTAATTGTGCAGTTCTTCCTGGTGCCACTAGGTGTCAGGCTTGACATTTGAGTGCACACATGCTCTCTGTTGGCAGCATATTGGCTGCAGCAGCAACCAGGACTGCAGTGTTTTCTATCAGTGTTAGTTAACCTCACACTGGTTTTTCAGTTTGTAGCGTGGAGAACACTTTTCAGCTTGAAGGGTCCCCTTGAATACAAAAGAACAAAAAAACAAAAACCAAACATGTTCTCTGTCTGGTAAAACCGTGCAGATAGTTTTAGTTTGGTTTGTCCATGTTATGAAATATCTCTCTGAGAAGACTTTCCAGAGTAATTTGGAATCTGGCTAAAGCTTCCATTCAGCCCAAAGAGCCCATTAATGAGGTCCAACACAGCCTGGGTCAACAGACCTGGCTCACAGTCATGATGTGTTTGATATTATATTGTACAAGACCAAACACAGAAAACTGGTCAAAACACATCCCCAAACAAGACCTGAAAAATGTATGTTCATGTTCTTCTGGTTTTATGTTATATCTGCACGGCCACATTCCACTACATGTACGCAAGAATATGCTCATTTGTACTTTGGGTGAGCCAACACTGTTGGCTATTGTTGCTAGCTGCTGTGTGTCACACACAGATTTAACAAACACAAAACCATCCTCACATCCCAGCAGAATCACGATTAGTCCTACCAGCTCCAACATGTTTCTTGACCTCTCTATGATTTGTCCTTCCTATTATGAGCTCCTTCAACATTTTTTAAAACATAGAAACTCAGTTAAAATGCATTTATTGGCACATCAAACAGCATCAAACCTTCATCGGGAAGTCAAACAGATCTCATAGAATGAAAAGGAAAGGAATACCTTCTTGCATGTTTTTGTTCAACATTTGTAACATGCACAGTCCAACAGATGGATGTCTTGAGCTTGCACGTTCAAAGGGGCTTGTGGTTCAAACAGTGACATGTCTAACCTCTCTGCTTGCTCTTTCAAAGGATATTGGTAGGTTGTCAGTGGTGTTTAATGCTCATGTTTATATTTTCCTGTGACTCTGCATTGATAAATCCATGAACTGTGTGTGTTGTCTCTAACCCCTTCTCTTTACTTGCATGTTTGCATGCTGCGTCCTATCAAACAGACGGAGATGAAGGTAATGGAAAAACAACACACAAGTTGTTGACTGTTTTTCACTTTTTTTAATAAGAGCCTCTCTTATTTGTATTTTCTCTCTTAATGCCTTTATCGTTCCTCCCAGGCCTCAAGTCATTAGCATTTCTATTGTTTCTGCTCCTCCTCCTCTCTCGTGTTTTCCTCATGATCAGTTCTCCCTGCTCTCTGTCTCACCCTGTCCTGTTTCATGAGATGAGAATCACAGGGATCAGAACTTTGTCGTCCCTTCAAACAGCTTTCTCTGATGCCCCCCCACAGTGTCAGCCACACTCAGCTCCTGAGCTGCTGTCACCCAAAGCAAAGTGAAGCTTGTTCATTTTCACTTGAAGTGGTTGGAAGCATAAAGTTTCTGCTTGGTGGGGCTCCTGTTGGTTCTTTGGCTATCTGTGCAGACCGTCATGTTGCCTCAGTTTATTTGAAAACAGAGGCTTTGAAGCACCTCCAGACCCAAATGGAGATGCTCATTCAGACATTCATGCAAACACAGAGTTAGGGCATGATCAGAGTGATTGGCATGTTAAATCTGACTTGTTAGGTTGGTGTGCAAATCCCAGCTTTAAATATATTGTTAAACATAATGACCGCTATCAACAGCGGAACTTCACTCAAAGCAGAGCTCCACCAAAGAGCCTGCAATTGTCGCGGAAGGAAGGTAACCTTCAGCACAAAGCAGGAAAATATACAGCGCACCTACCACCGCGACGCTGAGGGGGGGAGTTCTGCTTTGAAGTTTGAAGGGAGTTCCATCGTTCATAGCGGTGAGCGCTCCCCCCTATATATATATATATATATATATATATATATATATATATATATATATATATATATATATACACATATATAAAAAACTCATTGTTATAAATGTGTGGTCTTCAATCCACAGATAACATTACGGAGCTGGCTCTATGAGTTGAATAGAGGTCCTCTAATGTCTGTTTCTTACTGTAGATTCACATCAGGGGCTGCACTGCACAAATACTCATTAATCTGTACATTAATCTTCTACAATCGAACTGTTCTAACATCGTTAACGCACAAGTCATGGGAATATGAAACATGGTGTCCACTTTTAAAATGTCACACAGCTGCTGTCAGTAACCTGCATTTCATTTGAATGCCAGATGATCAGTCATGATTATCAGATAATGATTCGGTTACAGCTAACAGATGACATTTGAGCATTGATTTGAGAATGAGTCTAAAATATGAGTCCTTATTTAGTTAACAGGAGGAAAAGTCCTTCAGCATCCTTCCATCATGAAACAAATCCAAAAAGCAGATCTGAGAAGCGCACAGGTTCACTAACGCCCTCGTGTCTGTCAAAAGATTTGAGTAATTAATGACTGTGTCCGTGCTGTGACAGCCGTGAGCTCTGTGATCCTCCGCACACGAGTTGGTCTGAGCAGGAAGAAACCCAGCCGAACATAATCCATTCAGATTGCTGAGGGTGATCCTGCCTGGAGAAAAGAAGGCAACCTCCTGCAGCCTCCAACTTTCTCTGTGATCGCTCATTTTAACCGTTGCTGTTGTCATGAGCCTGTATTTATGCTGATCAGACCATGATGGGATTTTAGAATAATGATCTTCAGCAGAGCAGCAGCGAGCTGTAAATAACTGCTGTTGGAATGATTCTGAAACAGGTTTGGGATGTTTGTGTGAATATGTAAACTGCACTGCTGACTGAGACATCCATCAAATCTCTGTTTTATTTACCATGACCTGATAAAGGTTAATGGCAGCAGCTGTATGTTCTGTTATCAGCGATGATCATTAAACTTTTTTAAATCTAGTTTGTGAAAAGTCACAAACTAGGATCAGGATGAGATGACTGGAGATGGAGCAGTATGGTCAGTGGTGGTGGAGTAATGTTCTCATGCCTAGTACCATTTTTAAGAGATGTATTCACAGTAATGTGCAGCATAGCCACAGCAGTGTGAGATTCATGGTCACTTTCATACACAATACATGGATGCTGATGACATCACAATGTGCAGCACAAATGTAGAAAACCAGGCGTGTTGTTTGAACAGTTGAAAAAATAACTAAATATTCTACTGATGGAAAAACTCAACTACAAGTATAAATCTTAACACCTTAGCTGTCCGTTTTCACACTACTCCCACAGTCCTGTTCCATATCCAGACTAAATAGTTTCCACTCGTGGTAGCAGCAGAGAGAAGAGATACAAAGCTGCTCTGAGACATCTCAGTTAAAGGATGAGCTATTCCTTCCTGCAAAGTAAAAACAAAAAAAAAGCAAAAAAAGCACGGCACAGCTGGACAGAAACTAGAGAAATGTCAGATCTCAGTTTAAGCACCCTCTTCATCTTTCTATACCTGCCATCTTCATTTTTCTTCTTCCTTTGCAAATTGCAAATTCTCATCTTTTAAACACATTTTGACTTATTTTCCACAGCGGGACGAAGGCAGTTTGCCCGTCACGAATGGGCCCAGAAGGCAGCTTACCTTCTGGGCTGTACCTTGGAGGAGCTGTCCTCTTCTATCTTTAAGCACCAGGCCAAAGGGCTGCAGCACTCCAGCTCATTCAGAGGAGGATCGGACGATGCCGGCCAGGGCGACGGCTCAGGTAAACACCCGGGCAGCAGTCTTGAATCTCCTTTGTTATATCATGTGCACGATTCAGAACAGCTGATCTGGAAAAAAATGTCATCTGATACATACCGTTGTACATACTGCACAACGGTATGTATTGAGGAAGTAGATGAGATGATTTTTTATTGATTTATTAAGATTCTGCTGTGGTGTCTTTTATGGTTCCTCCACCAGTAATGTGACCAAACATTAGATGCCAGCTTTTGTTCTTGGCAGTTTTCTGTACCCAGACACATTTTGGTCATTACCAGAGGAGAACCGAGGGTTGGTAGTCCTCCCTAAGAGGCTTTAAATGCTGCTTTAAAGAGTTAAGTGCTTGGGCAAAAACACTATCCTCTATGATTTGCCTGAAAAAAATAAAAGTGTAACCCTAGAACACGAGTACTGGCCTAAAAAAAAAAAAAAATTCTTGGTGGTGGGTTGTTGATTAGAAGTGATCTTGTTGGCTTCGAGTCTGATCTGTTGTCTCTCCACCCTCCCTCTGGTATTCAGGCTCTAAGATCACAGCTCTGGAGTGTTTGGAAGCCATGGCATCCGGACTCTACTCGGAGCTCTTCACTCTGGTCATCTCCCTTGTCAACAGGTTTGTCCATCTTTAACTCTTCTTTCTCCTCTTCCATTCCTCTCAGCTTTCACTTCTTTCCCTGTTACTTCCCTCGGTTCTATTTTTCTTTGTTCCACTCTTCATTTAATTCTTTCTCCTCCCACAACAGGCCAACTTTTCATACATGCGCTTCAACTTCCTATAGTGTACTTGAATCTTAACTCCTTATATCACACTTCATGTGTCAGCAATGCTGACTCAACTGTCACAATATTCTTGGAATCTTAATTATCTTTCTTTTATATATTTGTGCTACGTCTGCGAGCTACAGAAGCAATCAAATATCAACATGCTTTTTTCAGTTTTACACATTCAGCAATGCTTTGTTTGCACTTTTTCAAATGTCAGCGTTCACACATTTTCTGCAGGAAATGCGTCTTCTAGTCACACTTCAACTCCTTTCACTGTTTGCACTTAAAATGTGTTTTAATGTTTTAATTAAAAAAACTCAATCAATCTTTATTTGTACTTTTCATATAAGACATGTAACACAAAGTACTTCACACAATAAAACCCCGACATCCCCCACCCAATCCCAACACTCCACTTCAACACCCACCTCTCACCGCCCACTCCCAACCCTGAAATAAAACTCATTACAAATACATAATGGTAAAATATTAAAACTCAAAGTGTGAAAATAGCTAAATAAAAGTAAAGTATAATAAAGTAAAATCTAAAATATATGTACAGATAGTTAAAAATAGAGGTTAAGATTCATATGTATATATGAATCTTAACAAACTTAATAGACAAATAAATACTAACCAAATAAATACAAGTGTAAATGGTGTAACAGATTAAAATACATAAAGAGAAATTGTATATAAATAAATCTTTCAAATAAAAGCCAAATTAAAAAGATTAGTCTTAAGTTTGCTCTTAAAAATATAACTGCGTGTCTTAGAGACAGTTTGTTATGTTATGTTATGTCAGTTTGAAATTAAAAATGGTGGTATAGAATTTTGAAATATTCATAAAAACAGGTGGATAGAAAATCTCTCCCTTAGACAAAATCCCCCCAAAAACAGAAAACAACTAGAGCTGGAGGAGCACTGATCTGTGATGTCTTGTGTCGTGTCGTACTGTAGTTAAACTTTAAACAGGCGTACTGCTTTGTCTGTATGGAACACACAGTCTGCAGCTCTCTTGTATTGTCTGAATCCTTCTTTTATTCTGCTGCGTGTCTTTACCATAAACAATTAGTCTTGGCAGTGTTGCACAGGTGGTGTGTGAAATCAATGTGCTGTTTCACTTGTCTGCACTTCATTTCACATTGTGCAGATTTTCCACGAGCCTTTGTGTCAGTATGCTCTGCTGCAGTTCTGTAAAGCCTGCACACACACACACACACACGCACATACACGGTGCTGCTCACAGATATCAGTGCTAATTGAGAAAACGCCTTCTATAGCAACATTTAACATTTGATACAGTACAAACAGTACATTGGTTATTAGCCTTAATTCACACGTGATATGTGTAATAATTCGGTGTAATTAAATGAAGCCTTCATTAAAAACAGCAGCACAAGGCAGAGCTCGACACATGACCAGATTCAAAGCAGCACGTCTCTCAAACAAGAAAATGTAACAACATTCAGGTTATCATTTACCAATTAAGCAAGACTAACTATGCATATCCATATTGATCTTTACAGATCGCACACATTGTGAATGTATACTGGACAGTCTCATTCATTCATAGTGTCAAAGCAGTCAGTACCAAAGAACAATTGGATCACGCAGTTATAAAAACTGGTGATGAAACTGACAAACACAAAATAATTTAAAAAAAAAAAACGGAGACGGAGCAACAATAAGAAGTAAAAAAATATATTTTGATGTCACTGCAGCTTCAATATCCATTTCTGTCCCTCAGGGCTCTGAAGTCCAGTCAGCACTCCCTGTGCTCCCTGCTGATCGTGGACACTCCAGGTTTCCAGAACCCTCGGCTGGCTCAGCAGCAGCGAGGCGCCACGTTTGAGGAGCTCTGCCACAACTACACACAGGAGAGGCTGCAGACCCTGTTCCATGAACGCACCTTCGTCCAGGAGCTGGAACGATACAAGGAGGTGCTGCTGGCCCTACAGAGCACGACACTAAGCCGAGCCATGGACAGAACATACACAGCACACAACAGCACATCAGCTTGTGTTCTATCTCAAATTCTCTGCAGTGACAGAAAACAGTGGAGGCCAATGGAAACAGTGTCCTAATGAAAACTGTTCTCATTAGAGTCTGAAGAATACCATGAATTCCATTCACCTCCATTGGTTTAGATGGAAACTGAAATCTCAGAGGCAGTTATCTAAAACATCTAGTTGGATTAATGTTTAATGAACATGAAAAGGTCAAGTTTTCTTAATTGAAGCATAATCTAATCAGTAGTACTTGACACTCATGCCAATAACACGTATTAAATTGATTTAAAGCCAAAACTGTCAGTGTTGGTAAATACTGACAAAATTATACACGTACATATTCGAGCAATATATTGTAGTATCATGACCTTACATAGAAACTCCTCCATGTGTCTAGACTGCAGCCTGCCATGCGTCACGTTTCAGAGCAGCCAAGCTTTGTGTGCAGTTTTTCTTTGACATGTTTGAGTATTCCTCACCTATTTTTCCATCAGCACCGATGCACATGATTGACACTTATCATTCACAGTGTTGACTCTGAACCTGACGGTGAAACAGGCCACATATTCATATTTTACCTTCACATAGCTTCAGCTTTCAGCGCACGTGTTGCATAGAAGGTGTGTTTGTGTGTGTCGGTGGGCAGCTTTCTCTGAGCCCCAACCAAACCTTAACTATTTTGACGGCTATGATGATTTCAAACATGTCCGCTCATAATCCAACAGGCTCTGACAGAGTTTGAGAAAAGATGAGAGGAATTGTAAGGTATCAAGACAACGGACAGATATGCCAATCTATAACCAAAACCTGCCGACTGTAGATCATCTCCATTGGCTGTAGTCAAAGGTGTCGGCAGATGCTGCGATTCAACTTCACATTAAATAACATATTGATGGAAAAATAGACTTCAAGTGTAAATATATGCTTCAGGTCACTGTTACAACTGTAAGACTTGCACAGAGCTGCTTCAGACAGCACATTAGAATGAGGCACACGAGTGTAAACGGTGACTGACATGCTCGCTGTCTGGACACAAGGTGAAGACACTGCTCAGTTCAACTTTTCGACATAGGAATAGAAACCCCCTCCTTTGACCTATGGTAGTAATTTCATTCAAAGACAAATGAATTTAATTATAGTGCTCTGCAAAATCACATTTCAGAAACCATATCTATATATGTCATTCACACATCCAATCTACAGTCTAGTAATGACTAATTACACAATAGAAGTGAATAGCTCTGGTTGTGATTCATTGATGATTTCATCTTCTGCTGTTGATCTTCTGTAGGTTACTAACCTAAGCCTTTATCCCCTCCTGCATCTAGGAAAACATAGAGCTTGTTTTAGATGACATAGAGTCCAGTACCTCACTGTCTGTAGCAGCTATTGACCAAGCCTCAACCCAAGCTCTGGTAAGCACAAGAAACCTCACTCCACTGTCTCTGTTCAGGCATGTCTGTGCATGTGATGTGATTATTGTGCCGTGTCCTCTGTACCTGAAACCTGTCGTATGAAATGTGTAGTTTTGATAACAGTGCTTCTGAAGGTTGTTTGTTCTGTGAAACCTCAAGGTATTCAGGTCCAGATTCAAGGGCACTTTGTCTGAGATTTTATCTTCAGTCAAACATTAATGCAGATCAAGTTGTAGCCTAAACGAGCTTCAAACTAGCACTGAGCCAGCAAATAGCCCCGTTCATCACTGCTGACAAGTGCAAATAGTTGTGGCTTTAGGGCTAATTTAGCAAAGCAGGCATCACTGTCCAAAAGCTGTCTGATCTGAGATCTGCTCCATGCTTATTTGACTCTAGGATGACAATACTGGATTGTGCAGCGGTCTAAAATGTATTAGTGAACATAGAGCATTGTCTTTTTTCCATACATGTCATACATTCCACACCACAATGGATCAACCTGGCCTAAAGTGATGTTGACATAGTATCCTTTGTTAAATAGCAGGATTATGGAATTTGTGAAACACAGATGAAGAAGAATTTGTAAAAGGAAGGATCCAGTCGATTTTATTAGAGGCCACATAAAGTTCTCAGGACAACTTTATGTGTGTAGTTTCATCGATTGTACATTGGAAGGTGTTTCATGAGAAAACATTCCACTCTGGGCTCTGTACATATTAACAGTGGAGTAGGAGATGTTGGGAAAACGGTTCCAGCAAGCTATATTTTGAAAATACACACCCTTGCCTTTTCTTCAGACCTCCCCTGGAAACCACGCCTTCAAAGTAATGAAGGGCCTCTATTCGTTCACGAATGGGTGAACACACAGAGGGGGAGGGAGAAGCAGACTGAAGTTTGATGGACGTGTCAGGATCCAATCATAATGAGCAGCCTCATCAACATGATTGTTTTTCCATGATTTCGCCCTCTAGACTGGACTAAAACATTTCGTTTTTTTGACAAACCTTCTATTTTACTGGCTGCAATGGGGTCAAGAGGTTTTCAAGCTATATGGTAAAAAATCCTCCAGAAAAAATCTCCTATCCACCTTTAATGACCTGGACTAAAAAATAAATGCTGGAAAGTCAGAAAATACAATGTGACGCAAAATGATCTGCATTTGAATATGTTTGAAATGCTCAATTAAGTCTGTTAAATGTGAAATATTTCTGATTTCTAGAAAAGATTTTTTGGTGGTCAGTTTCAAAGTAGTTGACTTTGAGGAATATGACAATAGAGACTAGAGAATCACACTATTTAACTTTCGACAGAGCTCTTTTGTATGATAGAAATCATACATAAAAAATAAGATTCTCTTTCAATCAGAACATGTTTTAATATTTCTGTTGAAGTACACTTCAGCCAAGTACATTAAAAAAGCTTTTAAGCAGCTCTCCCTGCTCTAAAGTGACACTTGCATGTCCAATAAAAAGTATTTTTTGTTTAAAGCTTGTAGCATTTTGTCAAATTAAATCTCACCTTTTAATAGAGACAATAGCAAACACTCATCATTTCTATGCTGTGCCAGGCGACTTGTCTCCATCCAAATTGTTTGGCTCTTTGTGGTTGTGGCTCATTTTTCTAATTTGCTCAGTTTCCTGCATCTGCAATATTAATTGAAATCCTTTGAAAGGGTCTCTCTTCTCATCAGATGCCTTCTTACTGGAAAGCCCATACAGTTGTGTACATGATACAAATATGAATGGCACATGGCCTCTGCAGAAAAACTTTAGCATTGATGCATATTGCATATTATTTATAAGTGTTTTATCTCAAACCTCTTAACCTGCGGGGTAGGATAGTGTTGAAGTTGACAGTTAATATCAAAAGTAAATATGTGACTGTCTGGGAAGTGCAAACTACATGACACTGTTCCTTTTAAGCTCTGATGAAGTGTCATTTTAGCATCAGCAACAAAGCCAGAAGTACTGTAACAGTATTTAACCTTGAGGAGTTTAAGGTGAACTGATCAACAAATTTAACAACAATAAACAAAATTCATAAACCAAACCTATTAATCAAGTAACCTCTGTAAAATGAGATTATAATATTTAGATAATTGTTGCGGACTCCCCTAAAAAACACTTTTTAAAGCCACCCAATCATCTTTCAAAAACACGTTTCATTTCAGTTGATTCATTAGTAATCCTGTTTCAAAATGGTTCCATAGAAAATCTTCCCAAACCCAAAGTTGCACTTTGGATTACTTTTCCAAAGCAGAGACCCAGAGGACAGCTGCTGTTCGATTCAAATAAAGAACCAGAGCAGAATTCCAGTCAGTTACTGTAAAATCTGTTATTAATGTAGTGAACAATGTATATGTTGAGTGATTCAGCATCAAAGAAAGAAAATACAGTAAAAGACCCTTCTATAAGCGCTTATCATTTGGAGGGTCACGGGGGTGGAGCCGATCTCAGCTGACATTTGCTGAGAGTCGGGGTACGTCCAGAACAAGTCGGTCCATCACAGGGCTGACACATAGAGACAAACAACTATTCACACTCACATTCACACCTACGGACAATCTAGAGTCACCAGTGAATCTGCATGTCTTTGGACTGTGGGAGGGAGCCAAAGAACCTGGAGAGAACCCACATGGAGAACGTAAAATCCACACAGGTTCAAACCCAGAACCTTTGTGCTGTGAGGCAGCAGTGCTAACCACTGCACCACTGTGCCCCCACTAAAAGACAGCCGGTGCTAATTCAGTCGTTAATTGTTAATATTATATAAAATGAATTGTTATTGTTGTTAATGTTTATGAGAGGGTGACTGCAGAATGTTCTTTTTGCACCGTTCTAGCAGAATGCTCATGAAACACAATTCATGTGTTTTCACTGTCACTGTCGATGGCTGCTAACTGCAAACATTTCAACTGTGGCCAATTACTGTGAGCCTCTATGAGTGTTGACTGTCCACACAGTTTGCCAGCTCACTCAGCTCTGATTTTGTTACTCGCTGTGAGGCTCGCAAGGAAAAATTATTCAAGCTAGAAAGTTTGAATCCCTGGCTATGGTTTGTTATATGCCTGTCTTTGGAATGTGGAAATTAGAGCTAAATATGGGCCTGATAATGGACTTGATATCTCACCACATAATAAAAATGAGTGTGAGGTGCGACAGTTGAAGCAGAACCTCAGATGCCTCGTAACTGCCCAACAAAATGTCAGAATTTTTTGCCTTCTCTTCACTATAACAATTTCAACATATTAACTGACTTGACTGATAGGAGCACAAAGTGGCCTTCCACACACAGAATGAGGTAGAGAATGAGGAATGATAGTGTTGTCAGATAGAACAGTGAAGTCAGCCCCTGCAATCTTCATCATCATGTTAGAACGCATAAGTTGTGAAAGACTGCAAGACCTGATGGGAAATAGAGTGAACAAGTAAAGCATGATATTTGGCTACTTCAGTGATGATTAAAGATTTCTCTACACATCTTGACGTCAGAGTTTTTTTCTGTCCAGGTCAAATAAAAGAGATTGTGAGATGGTTTTGTGGCTGTTGCTTTCCATCACAGGTTCGCACTCTGGCCAGGACGGATGAGGCTCGTGGCCTTCTGTGGCTCATGGAGGAGGAAGCTGTTCAGCCTGGAGGTTCAGAGGAAGCCATGCTGGAGAGACTCTTTAGCTACTACGCCTCTGCACAGGGAGAAAACAAAGGTGAGCACACAGCCTGTCACTGCTTGCTAAAGCACTCATCATAAGGTTCTCCGGAGGTTGCAGGAATGGCAGACAGCACTGACCATACTCTGACATCATCATCAATAATGGAAACATGTCCTGTGGTGTTGCAGGAGCCAATCTGCTGCTGCGAGGAGAGAAGCCCCACCTCTTCCTGCTGGGTCACAGCCATGGGACAGACTGGGTGGAGTACAACGCACAGGGCTGGCTGAGCCACGCCAAGCACAACCCTGCTGCTCAAAACGCTGCCACACTGCTGCAGGACTCGCAGAAGTATGACCACACACAGCAAGCACACATACGCAATATCCAGTTTACTTGAACTAAGTGCACTGAGGAGCAATCAGTGCTGTGCTGCTTATGTGCTGCACATCCACACTGTTGTTGTCCCTGAGCTGCTCTGTCTTTTTTGGGTTATTTGTTTAAACTTATAACTGTGGATTGAAAAAATGATGATTGACCCAAATTACAAAAATATTTTTTCACTTTTTTTTTTTTTTTTTTTTTTAATTCTTTCTGTCCACTGTATGACAGTGCTTCAGTGCTAGATGTCTCAATCTCATAGGGTCGAGTCATTACATCGACAAAGTGACCTGAGAACATGTGATGATGTAGGGTTTATGTACCACATCATAACACAGTCTCTTCTTACAGAATCATATCACAGTCTGGCCTCCATCAAGAATTCATAGAAGCATAAATGCATAAATACATTTGAAACTCTGTTTCATTTAATTCCTGAAAGCTAGTGGGAGGTGCTTCAGCACTGGATGACGCATGTCAGCGAGGTCACAAAGAATGTTACCGAACTTGGTAATGGCGAAAAAATCATGCTTTTTGCTGGTCTGATGACTTGACCTGCGATGTGAGATGGAGATATCCAGCACTGACCACCGCCATCTGGTGGCCATCAAGAATACATAGAACCCCAGTTACATTTGGAACTCTTTTTATTTGTCCAGGTTCTATGTCTGAAACTTTAGCCATCACCACAATACAAACAAGTGAATACAATTCAAACCAATCTCAAGTACTTAATATGTTCATCTGCATGCACTTAGCAACTAATCCGAAACAGTTAGACAAGTCAGATTCACAGTTTGAGAGCCAAATGATGTAGGGAGTAATCTCCCAACATATGTGTCCCCAAACAGTAGAATATTCCACTAATACAGTCAGATTAGCTCCCTGTATATTTTAGCATCCATCAGTTCATTCTTCTGGCACCACAGGAAGAACATCAGTGGGTTGTTTATGGGCCGAGCCAGCGGGGCCACAGTGTTGTCGGGCTCTATCGCTGGTCTGGAGGGCAGCTCCCAGCTCGCCCTGCGACGAGCCACCAGCATGAGGAAAACTTTCACCACAGGCGTTGCTGCTGTCAAGAAGAAGAGCCTGTGTATCCAGGTCAAACTCCAGGTGGTAAGTGGAGGGATTTAAAAAATTCTAGCTTTTTACGGATGGTTGGTCGTCATCAACGGCAAACAGGAACTGTGATCTCTTTTTAGCATTTCCACTGTTAATTATTAAATAAAATTCTTCAATTCAATTAATTTCTGATTAAATAAGATGGTGTTCTACCAACATGCAGAAGCTGATATTTTTGTCACCTTCTTTCTGTTTTTAGGATGCTTTGATTGACATGGTGCGTCGCTCCAGGGTTCACTTTGTCCACTGCCTGCTGCCCAAAGCGGAGGCAGTGGGTGGAGGAGGTGAGCCCCGCGTGACGCACGGAGAGAGTGCTGACTCAGGCCTCATGACTTTGGATGTGAGCCTCCTGAGAGCTCAGCTCAGAGGATCCAAGCTGCTGGATGCACTGCGCATCTACAGGCAAGGTAATGAAATACTAAGTTTAAATCTGACAAAGAATTGTCAACAAAAAATTATCTTTGGGATAAAATACTCACATTACCCAAGTGAAACCTCCTGCGTCTGATAGACAGACTTAGTGATTGTGCAGTGGTTCTCTGCAGTTACCTCACACAGTCTGGACAGAGCTCTGCTGTCAGCTCTGGGGAAGGGTGGCCTGGGAGCTGGGCGGTTTGATGGTGGGTCAGTGGAGTGTAGCATAGAGTTGGAGAATAATCTGATTTTGCAGAAGAAGTGAACTATTAAATCTGGACATTGTGGCTCATTGCCAGAGCAAGCTAACTGATGATCACTCAGGACAGATTGGGCCTCTTTAGTTTTAAACGGCGCTAACATTACATTATGCCTCTGCCATACTCCTAGTTGTAGCTTATTCTGTCACCACAGTTGCTCCCCCTATAGCCCTGCCAAACCAATCTCTATAGAAGTAATGTTACTTCCAAAATCCAGTGATGGTCAAAAGGAGCAGTCTCTAGTGCATGCATTCAAAAGTGTAGACTCCATCCTTGAGCTCTTTGTCCCAATGTAAAATTCTCCTCCCATCTGCCTTCTTACTGTCTCACCATGTAACCTTGTACATTTCCACCTGTCAAAGCTTCACAGCTTTGTCTTCTTGCTCTGAAGTATGTTGAAGTATTCTCTCTGTTGTGCTCCCTCTCTGCCTCCAGGATACCCAGACCACATGGTGTTTTCTGAGTTCCGCAGGCGCTTTGATGTCCTGACGCCACACCTGACCAAGAAGCACGGACGCCACTACATCGTGACAGATGAGAAGAGGGTGAGTGTTTGGCAGGGTTAGTGCTGTTGTGTGTGTAGCTGAACAGTGTTTCTGAACCTTTTATGTGAGTCCCCACATTAATACCTACTGGTATGATTTGGATCGTTGGAGTAAGAGCCATACTGTAGATGTTTTTTCAACAGGTATCGGTGGAATTGATGCTAGATGAACAGAGCAAACAGAAAACAGGCTGTGCTATTCCCTTTTACTCTAAAAGTATAAATCCTACAACAACCAGAATGCACTAGCCCACAGCGGACCAATAAACACACTGTAATATGAGCAGGATATAGCTTGTTTTGCCTTGTCCAATGTTTTTGCATTGCAGTTAAACAGCACACTAAAATATCTCTGAACGTTTGAGGTGAAACAAACACAATGCAGTAACAGAATCTTACTCAACCATTACCCACCACACCAGACACAGCATGTCACCACAAAGTTGTTGTTGACATTTCTGGAGGTGTTGTGCTAAGTCACCGGAGTACCTCCAAAAAAATCCAGCCAGCCAAAAAAACGGTAGAATTTGGAAAGTGTAAAGTCTGGAGATTCAGAGCTTCTCTCCTTGCCCTCCACATCCTAATCTCCCAGTGTGAACAGAATCCCTTTATTCCTCCTCTCCTCCTCCCGCTTGCCTCTCTCCGCTGTCCTCTTCCTCTTCCAAGAGCGCTCTTGTGTGTAATTAATTATGATTGCGCAGGCTGGCAGCATATGGCTACTGTACTGATTAATTACTGGCGGTAGGAAGAGCTCTTTCTTTCCTCCTCTCTCTCCCTCTCCCCTCCCATTTTCTTGTCTCATTATCTTTCCATTCCTTTTGTATAGGAGGCGGAACAGTTTAGGAGCATCCCTGAACATATGATTAATGTCTTCTCTACATACTGCTCAGGCAGTATGTAGAGAAGTAGCAGCTTTGCACAGAGGCGTGATTAGCCTTTATGAGTGGGCGGTGGGCCTGCTGGAGGAAAAACTGCAAGGCCTCCTGTACCTGATGAGCTAAAGTTTTATGTCTAAATTTCTGAATCTAAATATGATCTGATTGGCTAAATAGCTGCCTGTTGTGTGCCAGTTAAATGCGGAACGTGATAAGAACACCAGTCACTGTCAACAGAGAATTGAACAGATTTAACCGGATTAATTAAGTAGATCAAGCTATCCTCTCTTTACCACACCACAACACACTGGCAGTCAAGTGGATCACAAGATTCCTTGGAGATGAGTTTTGAGAGGACAGCCCACTCAGAAAGAACTAATGGTACGCAGTTCTCTGGGGAGATGGGAATGAACAGCGGAGACGAAAGGGGGGGAAAAAAAGGAAGATGGATGAAAGGAGGCGTTGTGAGACAGAGAAGGGCGTATAATTGGAGGAATAATATGAAAGAATTGCTTTTCAGAGAGAGAATATTGGTTTGCTGAGCCTGTCTGAGGATTTTTTTTTTATTGCCAAACAAAACGCCTCGTCTTTTTTGCTGCTGACAGCCCAGTTCTGTCAGGTCCTCTTACACTGTGATGTAGCCATGATGTCAGTTGCCAGATGGTGTACCTGCCAAGAGCTTTTCAGACCAACCAGGCAAACAGCAGAGGAAGGAAGGAAATCCACCACACCACATAAAATTCCTGTCAGTGTCCGCTCCCTGAGAGCTGAAGTTAGTTATTACTATCATGTCTTCCTGTGATTATCCTGCTTTTCTCTGGAGAGTTTCACTGGTCTACATGTTGTGTAAGAACGTCTTTTAGATAGTTTAGATAGTAGTCAGATAGCTGGACTTTAATCCATAGTGACCAAACCCAAAACACTGATTCAGTCTGATCCTGTCTATTTCTGTTAAATGACTCTGATATGGGTTCCTCTTCCAGATGATGTTGACCCCTGACCATTCCTTTAGTGGTCTGATGGGTAGAATGCCATAACATGTATGGAACACATCCATGCTTCCCTGAGTATGAGTCCTAACCATTTTGGACACTCCACGAGCTTTTACTCGAGACAGAATAAATCCTATTGACAGGCCGACATGAAGTTTGCTTAAATGGTGTCATTTGGTTTTAAATGTGATCTACTTGCAGGCTGTAGAGGGACTGATCAATCAGTGAGAGTAATCAAAGCATTAAAGTAAATTAAATTAAAGTAGTTGATTTTATATATAAGTGGAATTTAGTATCTATTGCAACATGAAGAAGCCCTTCATGGGAAGTAAGGATTAGTCTTTTTCTTTTTTACAGCTTGGTTTTAACAGATTCTTATTCAGCTGATGAGATTCATGATCCTTTAAAAAGCTGAGCTGAGCTGCATCCACCAAACAATCTGCAGTTTGTCTCTAAAGGTTGAGCTGACATGATACATGAGACCTGACTGAAAAGGAACCTGAGAAGCTTCTCTTGTTTTGTCCTTTCAAGTCCCCTGAGGGAGATCTGTGAGTGTGTGTGTGTGTGTGTGTGTGTGTGTGTGTGTGTTTGAGTTAACTGTTGTTATGGGGGGAATGGTGTTGCTATGGTACCAAGCTAGCATCCTTTGGGCAGCTAAGTCATGTGGTCATGTTGCGGTAAGGCCCACAACAAACCGTGGTGCTTGTTTTTGTTGATGTGTGTCCTGACTGTATGCCCTGCTCGTTTCCAGGCAGTGGAGGAGTTGCTGGAGTCCTTGGAGCTGGAGAATAGCAGCTACCACATGGGGCTGAGCAGGGTGAGTGGAGTCACACACATACTCAATTTTCAACTCTCTATACATATGAGGACCGTCATCAGGACCTTTACTAAGTTTAACTACAGAGAAAAGCCTTGATGTGAAACAGGTTTGTTACTGTGAGTATATTTTTATCATACTTAATAAGACACCTCCTGGTTCTCTGAACTGTTGATGCTGTTTACTACAACTTTTTCTCAACTCCCCAAATAAGTTTTAGTTGTTTTTTTCCCCCTAAAATCATAATCCTTTCTTTTGTTGTTTGATTTGATGGCAGTCGCCAACTATTTGACAGACACCCTGGAAACTGACATAAAACACGCTTCACATCACACATCATACACATTTGGCAGTTGCATCTTTTTTCCCACCATCGAGGAGAGTCTTTAAGTCCTGTCGTCTTTCACTCTCTCAATTAATCAGATAATTAGAAAGAGTCTTCCATTCTACTCACCTGTCTTTCAAACAGGTGTGGTGGACATTGAGAAGTCAGTGCTGTTTATGTTCCTTTGCAGGGAAGTCTTCACGCTTCCATTCTCACCTTCACAAGTCCTCGTGTGCTTTGTTTTTTTTATCTTTGCTTTTTATTGGGATGAGCTCTTTGTAGCTCTTTGTATCAGTGACCCTTGCCAAGCATGAGTCAGACTCTGCCAGGCTCCAACTCTTTGAGATAAAAAAAACTCTGCTAATCACAAGGAAAAAGACAGGCTGATGGTTTTGTTAATTAGATCTGTGAATGTCTATGGAATAAAGAACAGTGAGTGCCTTCAGCTGTCAATTAGAGAAGTCACTTGGCAGATATTGCAGGGAGTTTAACCTTGCCTTAGTGTTGGTGTGTGTCAGTCTATACTTGGCCCACTACTTTTCTCAAGTTCAGATAAAGTTCTGAATCAGAACTTTTTTTGTTGTGTGGTGTCTGATTACTAATCGTATTAATGCCTCTTGTTTTTGTATTAATTTTACTGGCAGATGACACACACACACACACACAGGCACACAGGTCCAACCAAACCACGCACTGAGCTACTTACGCTATCCAATTATAATGTGTGACTCCTGCAGTGTGGGAATCAATCTGAATATTGAATAAATGAGCTCCATCAAAGTGGAGTATATCACATGATTAATACACTAGCAGGCTGTATAATTGCCACCTACCAAGTTGTGCTGGGTGATAGAAATGACCAACTTTCTATACTAATTAAAATGTTTGAACAAGTTGACAATGTGAATCCTGGTGTTAGCTGTGGAACAGTAGACCAGCTCTTTGCCCTTGCAGAGAGTCATTGGAATTTGACCATCCAGCCTTCATGTGTTGCGTTGGGCCTTCACAAGGTCAATGTAGCAACAGCCCCAGAACCAGAACCGGATGGCTCCAAGCCATATGGTATACTCTGCACAAAGTTCTGCTCCATGTCTCCAATCCTGTTTGTGTTTCATGGACAGGATTTTTTTGGATGACATGATTCTGTTGGCTTCATCAGACACTGAGGTGGTTTGCAGCTGAGTGGAATGTGGTTAGGATGGAAGTCAGCATCTTGAAGTCACAGGCTGTGGTCAATTGCTCCCTCCAGGTTTTCCCCTGGTTGTGTGGTGTCGTGCAGGTGTTGCATCAGACTGTTGTGGTGAAAGCGGAGCTGGGCCAGGAGGCAAAGCTTTCGTTTCACCAGTTGATCTCTGTTCAACCCTCACCGATATCATCATATGCATTGGGTAGTGACTGAAAGATTGGCTCCATAGATTGGCTTGAGGCAGCAGAGGTGATGGTTAGCTCACTGCCACAGCAGAAAATAGAGATGAATGACAGAAAAGCAAGTAGACAGTGGAACAACACACATGCTGTTATTTCTCACAGCAAATGACTAATAAAGGTTTAGTGTAGCTCCTGTGTCAAGGCATGTGCACAACTCTGCATTGTGGTGCAGTAATGAATTGAAAGAGCCGAAACAGAGCATCCTCTTTGAGTCAGTTGATGTGACTCAGTTTATATTTGCTACTAATCTTCCAAACTGGATAGTATGACATTGTGTTACATCAGTTGTGTTGTAGGAATGATTATATTCCAAAATAAGTGTCACCAGTGACACATGAAGTTTGGACTGTGCAAACGGCTCCATCTTCTCCAGTCTGGCAGATGACCCACCTCTCACTGCCAAACTGCCCCTGTGGTTTACTGCCAACTTGTACGTGGCTCTCTGCCTGATATCATTAAACCATCCCTGCACTGACAAATGGTTCTCCAAGGATCACAGCAGTTCATGTTAACCAGATGTGTTATGTCCTCCCGGGCTAGTCTGACATCATCTGCCCACAGCAGTATTTCACACTAGTTGAGAATTTATTTCTGGTGGATGGCGGGAAAAACAGGATGTTTCTGTACTGTTTGTAACTCAGTCATTTCTTCACCAACACAGCAAGGCCTGGGTATCATTGGAAATGTTTAAGATAGTAGTGCCAGTGTGATACCTGAATCTCCATACTGAGCTGATACAAAATACAAAGTGCATTTTAAAAATTGAAAATATGCTGATGTTCTAAAGTCTTACATGTCTGAGTACAAGAAACTGTCCAAGAACAAGAGTCCAGACAGCAGAAGTAAACAAACATTTGATATTAACTCTCAGTACTTGACAGTGTTTAATATTCTGCTATCATCCGCCATGGGAAACAGTTTCTACATGAGGCCATCAGCTTCCTCTTAGAATGTTATGCTTGATATGCTCCAAGCTGAGCCAAGCTTACTTCACCTACTGATATAATATTCATCCCATTCCAGGGTTTCATCCAACAGCAGCGCATGTGGACCACACACACCTCTGCTCGCCATCCTTTGGCTCAGTCCCCACAAGCCTCTGGCTTCACTTCATGCCTTTGAGTCATTAAACAGAACCTCCAGTCTTCTGCATAGTTCTGATATGAGATGCTGTACTCCCACTCACTCATGTAGAATGTTGGTATTCAGAACATTTCTGAACCCAGCACACATTTACACACCATAGAGCAGCATAGGATCAACATTGCCCTCTAATTGCATCACTCTAGTTAGAAAAATAATAATCCTGCATTCTAGTCACACTGTAGAGGAGAAGTCATTAGACAGTAACAACACTAAAACATGTTTTTAACAGGTCTCCCATTGTTAAACTAAAGCTAGTAATATTGTTGTTATTTTGTCACATGTAGCGTAGATGTATTTAAGATCTAAGAAAGTCTCAGTGCACCACCCAAACGATTAAACACGCAGACGGCATTACTTTTGAAATGTGTACTATATTCAGCTTCACTAGATATTCAGTCCTGACAAACCATAATGTGAACTGAACCTCTGTTACAGCAGAGCAACACACACAGATACAAAGAAACTCTCAAAGATGAATAAGTATTCTTCTAGTGACTGCAGAGACACAAACTGTCCTACTGTAGCTGCTCACAGAGCTCTGACCACGAACGCTGTGGGTACACACATCCCTGTACATGTTTACACTGAACTGTGGTCAGTCAGTGCCCCCTGATCCCACACCTTGTCACACACTATCCAGTTGTGGGCTAACCACTGTGTGACCAAGATGACCCACATTTGATTTGATGCTTGCCATCTAGATTTATTGCACAGTATAACACTGTTGTGTGGAGGTGAAGTCACAAAGTCTGCATGACATCTAAACAATAATCTTAATTCCCAGATGTGCTCCTTTGCTCAGCCAGTTCTGAAAATTACAGTCAGGAACAGTCACATCCTCTGAAGGACAAAGCGTCACTCAAACTCTGCTTAATGAATCTACTTCCACAAAGAGCTGCCAGCTAATTCAGGGCAGGGGAACAGAGCGGTGTCTGTCCCCAGACACGAATTATCTAGAAGGAGTTTGAGGCATTATGATGTATGATGCTTTTACAAGGGCCCCAGTGTCAGACCGTGGCTCTTCACAGTCAAAAATGAAATTGTGCGCTCATTGGCATTCAGGATGTAGCAGCACTGCTTCACAATCATCGGGAAAGGAGATGAAAGACACCAGAATCTCTCTGGACAGGTCGATGCTCTGGACAGGGCAGAATTGAACAAATAACATAAGAACCAAGCAAAATCTTAGAGTTAGAAGACAATCTGCACAAATGCAGATGGTAAGTAGTGTATTTACTGGACTGTCGTCGTCAGTTTATTCCATCGTGTTTTTGTAGTAAGCAGATACAATTGGAAAAACACAACAAGCAGTGATGGGTGGTGCCACCTGGATTCATGGCATCATTCTGATGCCAGAGATCAGAATGACTCAGTGGGTCATGGTAAATGTTATAAAACAATGAAATTGAGAAGCAGTTCTATTTCCACCCCCAGTTAATACATGAAAGTGATTGGATATTGACATCTCTGTGAAATTGTTAAGCGCAGCATTGGCATGCTTCCATTTTTAATGCTCTCTTATTTTGGCAGAGATCCAAACTGATTTCCAGACCATGCCAAGCATATCATATGAGGAGTTATAAAATCTGATCCTGATTAATTCAGAAGGTTATACACTATATTTTCTTCAAATCTGATCATATCAACATGAGGCCCAGGAGATAAAAATAATCATTCTGACAATCTTTTAGAACTTCAAGTTTTACAGTCACCGGCTCAGCATGTGGATGTGTATCACTGAGCCATGTCTGAAGTTTCTGTTTCACTGAGTAAAGGTTAAGAACAGGTTTTCAGTAACTGACAAATATTTGCAGATGTGACAGACAGCGCGTTCCTAGCTTTAAAAAAATATTTGTGTGACTTCGTCTTAACTCCCCTTGCCCTCCTCCTGCAGGTGTTCTTCCGAGCGGGGACTCTGTCCAGACTGGAAGAGCAGCGGGACGTTCAGACAAGGAGGAACATATCTCTGTTTCAGGCTGCATGCAGGGGATACCTGGCCAGACTGGCCTTCAAGAAGAGGAAGGTAAAACTGCTACACATGATCACTGCACATCACTGCAGCCTCATTCTTACTGCTGAGAAATATTTTCAAGACATGTAGTACTTAAGGATCTTAGAAAGCTTGTGTTATGTGTTAATCATAATTAAAATAAAGGAGACACCACTGAATATCACATTCTCAACAGAAACAAACACCATGAGCCTGAATGGTGCATACTGGAGGGGTATCAGTTTTAAGGTGGTTTGGCCTCAGCCTCATACATGGAGACAGTATAAGTTTCAGATATGTCAGCTCTTAACTCCTCATGTTATTTCTGTTTTGTTTTGTGACAGACTTGTAGCTGTTGTTGCATTTGGGCTTTTAGTTATTACTTAATTAACAATTCATTGTTAGGGACTGCATCTGTATCTGTGGAAAAGAGCAAAAACACAAAGCTAGAAGTAGTATACTTTGGGGAGTTTTTACGATTGTGAGTCTGCACAGGGTGTTTTATTTTGAAAATTGACCAGATTCTCTATTCTGTTTCCAGCCAGCTCAATCTGCTCTGTACTGCTTGATGCAGCTGGACAATCAGACCTGCTGTGTGTTCTACACAGAGCAGAGAGCTGCTTCTGAAACATGCTGCAGCGTTTCTGGTACAGTAGTATTGTCTAGAACGGACAGCCGCAGCGCAGCCGGAACACTTTGCAGCTGTTTCGGTGGAATTTAGATGTTAGTGATACACTAACTGTTACTCCTCCATGAGTTCAGCAGGTCTGTTTCTTAAACCAGGAGTCTTAGGAAAAGGAAGATTAACCAGATTCCACTCAGCTGTCTGTGGAGGGAGGGAATTTCCTCTGATCACAGTACATGCTTTATCCTGAGATGCCGAAAGATCTTTTGGATGCTTCACTAGTTGCTCTTGTAAATGATGTTGTCTGCACACGTTGGTCTGGTGTGTGCAGACGTGTTGTTCCACCAGAGTGAGCCTGACGAGTGGAAAACATTGCCACGCGCTGACTGACTCTTGAAGATGCTCCTTGTGGAAGTTTTCTCGTGTGAACACACAGCTCACCTGGTGCACAGTTTTTGTATATGTAGTATGTGCATGTGTGTGCTTGTGTGTTGTCTGTCCTCCTTTCATCACCACTTCACTTCATTCTTATTCTGAAGGACTCCGTTTAAGCCTCCACTCTCTGGAGAAATAGTAATCTTGTGTTGTTGATGTAGTTTAGAATTGGGTTCATTTCTTTGTGAGTGTTGTTAGCAACTAGTTTCCAAAGTGCGTTTCATGGAGATTCTGGATTCAGAGTGTCAGACATGGCTTGAGATCTCAAAGTAGAGAAGAGGACTCACTCACACTTTAGTGGCTTTTCTAATACACCTCTGCACGCCTCTCTAGTCATTTTCTTATCAAGTCTGAGTGGATTTTCACTTCCTTCCCTTCTTGTTATTTTTCTTTTTTTAGAGAGTAGAGAGAAATGTTAGAAAGTGTGATGGAACCATCTCTGTCACACAGTGATAATAATTAAAGGGTTGTTCTTCATGAGGAGGAAACAGATTGTTTTGTGCCCTTTAATATTGCAAACAGAGCTCTTTTAGAGTTGAAATTGTTGAGTCAAGGTCAATTAAATAGTCTAGAACAGGTGTACATTTGTTAATGGTTGGATTCATTCTTTGTACCACAAACCTGCAAAATCAGATATATAACTTCATTACATCTGTCCCACTGAGAGTCAGGTCATATCTTCAAGGGGACCTGAAGATACTGATGAACCACATGATGCATTAGAAGATAAAACCATAAAACCACAGAACATAAACAATAATGTCACCAAGTGAGTGTTTTTATTGTGAAGCAGAAAATACAGTGAATAAATAATAAGTTGTGTTTGCAGCTCTGATCTGTCTGCAGAGTGAACGGTGAGATCAAATTTCAGTTTCCTTTGACTCCTTCATGGGTTTGAAGGCTGTTTGAATCCAGCCATGACGGAGGGCATTCAAAGTAAAAGCTGAGATGATTCATAGAATGTAAAGACAGTCTGCTCATGATGGGATTGTCCTGTTAACGTTTCTTATTCTCTAAAACAGCTGCTGAAAATATCTAACTTTAAACTGGTTTTCCTTCGCTACTTGTTCTGCACTCACAAATCTCTCTTAAATATTAAAAGTTTCATTTACTTTGTGCTGACTCATACTTCTGTCATTGATAAACATCCCTATAGATGGAGAGGTAGTTAGAAATGAGCTTAGGCCCTCTTCTTATTGCCACAACACATAATCAATTAGTTTGTTCCTGTATATAGTCTGTTCCTGCTCTGGGGAATTTCCCCCCTATTTCATTCCAAGCCCCCTCACCTCGCCTGGGAGAGCAGCGTTCAAAGCACTCTGGGAAATAAGTGAGAGGGAGGATGAGACTGAGAAAACGGAGGAAGGAAGGAAAGCTGGAGAAAGAGAGAGACTGTGCCTTGCCATGGGGGAATAGACAAATAGAAGAGATCCGCTGGCTGCTTTGAAGCCGTGCAGTCTGTCTCTCCCCTCTCTATCTCTTTGACATTCTTGGGAACAGTTGAGAGTGGAGGAGCATGAGGGATTCCACTGCCAGCCAACCAACACTGAGCCTAATTAAATAGTTGCCTAAAGACAGAACCCCTAACCCACCTCCACCCCCGCGACTGGGAACAGGTGGGCTCAGGAAGACGCTGCTGCTCTGTGTGTGTAGTGTGTGTGAGAAAGAGAGAGAGAATCTGATGCCTCTCAGGTGCCAGGTATAAAGGAGAGGTAGAGGGCAGCAGAAGGCGCAGATGTTTAAAGTAGCAGTGTGTCAGATTTAGAGGGCTCTATTTCCAGAATATGACAGGAATGAAATATAATATTCATAACTGTGTTTTCATTAGTGTATAATCGCCTGAAAATATCAGTCATAACGATCCCATTCGGGCCTTTTCGCATTTCTGCAAGTTTGCTGGGCAATGTAGTTTCTGTCACACTGTTTGGAAGGGGAGTGTGAGGCGAGCAGAATTCTGTTCTGTCACTGCTAGATGCCACTAAATCCTCCACAGTGGACCTCTAACGTGACCACTGTTTACTTCTGCCACTGCAGCATACCCACTCTTTCTATTCAGCCTCATTTCCGCTGCGTGGTACAGCCCTGCTCTGCTCCACTATCTAATCGTCATAGTGACGAAGCGTGAACCTGCCATGACATCATCTTCAATGTGACACAGACGCAGGAACAATGGAAATGGAGGGGTTTGTGAAATCCTGCATCACAGATGACGAGACACACTTTTCATAAAGTAAAATAATTAAAAACACTTGAGTTTCTGTTCTCATAATGAGGTCATCATGTTGCACCCTCTTTTATTCTGCAATTGTTTAAAGGCAACAAGTCATGTTTCTGAATCTGTGTTGTAGTCAAGACTTACTTTTGAGCCAAGACCAGGACTAGTCTGAGTCACAAACAAGTCCAAATGAGAGAGACAGAGTCAGACAGAAAAAAAGAATCCTCTTCAAGACTTACTGCTGTGTTTTATAATACTAGAGTCAGAATCTCTTTTAAGATGATCAGTTTGAACTAAGTGCAGTGTAACAACACTGTATGGTCACGTTAGGTAAAACTGTGTCCTGGAATTACAGTCTTCTCACCTTATGGTCTTATGGCCTAAGTCACACAAAGCTGAAGACCAACTTCACATTTTGGTTGACTTCAGTTTATTCTTTCCATTCATTACACTTATTTTAGAAGTCATTTTAACTCACAGAGAAACTAGAATATTTGGTGAGAGCAATGGACGAGTCCAAGACAAGTCTGAGTACAAATAGCAACAAGCTCGAGACATTAGAAAAACTCTAAAGTCCAACAGCAGATTTAAGTACAGCACTCTTAATATTGGTGCAGAGAAAAAGAAGAAGATGTATTTTATTGATCCCTCAGTTTTTACACACATATGCCCACAAAACTCAGTAAATACATACCATACTGTGGTCCATGCTGGACTTGAACTTCTGACTTTGCCAGTTTACCAAAATGGTCAAATCCAGCTAGATTTCTCTAAACAGGAAGACATTAGTTTGACAACCTTTGACTTCTCAAGCTTGTTTGTTCTTAGCTTCACCTTCAAAGTACACTGAATACCTCATCAGCAGCTGCTCCTCAAGATTATTGATCAAGGATAAGAATGAGTCTAATTTAATCAACTAAAAATGAGATAGGTCTTTCTTAAGTTTCTCTTGTTGTTGAGTGGAAGTTTGAGGGAAGAGTATTTTCTTGTCCAGGTCAGTAAGAGTGTGGGAATCAGATGTGAAGTTTGTAAAAGTATTCAGATGAAGTTTAGAGTGAAATGACCCAGATCAGTGTTTCTCAACCTGCTCTTCAAGGCTGCTCATCTTTCCTTTCATCCTGCCACACACATCTTTCACTGCTGTCAGTCGTCTAATATACTTTTAAACTCCACTACTTGGTTAAGTCATCAGGCATCACCAACAGAAGTCTAGCTCACTCTGGAACTTATTGAAGTTATTCCTGACCTCCTAACCTGAAAATGGAAAGTGACTTTTCCAGCTGCATGAAGTGTCTGATGAGATAACATTTCTACAGTCTCAGTCCTGCCAACCTGCAGAGAGTTAGGGAAGAACTCTCTTCATGTCTCTTCAACAAGCCAGTGAAACATTGGTGCTTTAATTTGTGCTTGAAATGTTAGAAGTCTGTCTGCGATACAGCTATTAGTCAAAATACATGCACCATTATGCAAAGTAAAGGAAGTGACCAGAGATGGAAAAAGTACTAGAACATTACCTCAACTGAACAAACTGAGCTGTCCGTGCAATGAAGAGCCCGTAGTGCAGCAAACAGAAATCAGAATATAACAAACACATTTGTGTGTGTGTGTGTGTGTGTGTGTGTGTGTGTGTGTGTGTGTGTGTGTGTGTGTGTGTGACAGATCCAGGATCTGGCCATCCGCTGCATCCAGAAGAACATAAAGAAGAACCGTGGTGTCAAACACTGGCCCTGGTGGAAACTCTTGACCACAGTCAGACCTCTGATAGAGGTGCAGCTCACTGAGGAACAGATCCGTGGCAAGGACGTGAGTACACACATGCACAAACACACATTTCTACAGGATGGTGTGAATGATGTAGGCTTTTCAACTGTTGCTGTTTTCTTCACAGCTACAGAGGTGTTACAGAAATAGAAGGAGTTTTTTCTGCTGGATGGTCAGAATGATGGACATCTTTGAAATTTTCATGTTCCTTGTCCAGAAATTTACATGGAAATTCCTGAAATTTTGAACTTTGGGACACTAAATCTTTGCTACGATCTTTATTGAAATCTTTACAATCAATATTTGTTTGATCATAACATTTAATCAGTTAAACTGCGTCACATCTATTGGATAAGTACAGGAGGTAGTGCACTAGGAAAACACTCATATATACACACCCCTACAAATGAGCAAAAATTAGACCAGAGTTATGAGAATAATTTATTTTGAAGTTTGTAGCTGATTAATTGGCTCCATCTGCTGTATGCCCTGCCACATGTCTGTCTGTCTGTCTGTCTGTCTGTCACTGACATCTTCTGTCTTTTTTCCTCTCAGGAAGAGATCCAGCAGCTGAAGCAGAAGCTGGAGAAGGTGGAGAAAGAGAGGAACGAGCTGAGACTGAACAGCGACCGCCTCGAGAGCCGGGTAAACACACACACACACACACACACAGGAGCTGGGCCATATCTGAGAATAATCCTAACATTCTGAGAATAAAGTCAGAATTGTGTGAAAAATCTAGTGAATTCTGAATTTTTATTTTGGCACAACAATATGACTACTTATACAAACAAAGAATATATATGATTCTATAAAATCTAGTTTAAACAACAGCTTACTATCTGAACACTGTCCGGACCTCCAGTGGTTGATCTTCTCACCTCGCTCCAGTGATGTAGTACTGTGTGTACATGTTGACATCATTGAGTAGGGTTGCACTGTGGTGCAGGTTATAGTGACACACTTGAAACTGTCAGCCAGAGAGAGAACTAAAGAGAAATGCTTCTCACTCTCAGTCCTAAATGTCTCCTTGTTTCCTTCACTTGCATCTTATCCTTCCATCTCAGTCCCTCCCTGACGACAGGAAGATGAAAACAAACTCACTATTGACTGGTTCTGATATAGCTTATCTTCTGATGGAAATTATTTAATTTCTCATTCATAAATTTCTGAAATAGAATGTTGCCAGTGAAACTGATCTCAACTGTGTGTGTACGTTTGTGTGTGGCATCAGATCACAGAGCTGTCATCGGAGCTGGCTGATGAGCGGAACACTGGGGAGTCAGCCTCTCAGCTCCTGGAGACTGAAACTTCTGAGAGACTCCGCCTGGAGAAGGACATGAAGGACCTGCAGGTAGACAGGCACAAACACACACACACACACACACACACACACACAGATGCAAGAAAAGAGAACTTATGTGAAGCACACAGTCGTGTGTGTAGAATAAGAAGGCCATGTTGTGCTCACATGCTGCAATGAATGACTGCTCTAAGTCTAACTCTAAGTTTAGGTTTGATTAAAATTGTCACACACCAGAGGAGTAATGTCTCACAGTGTCCATTAAAGCACTGAGCCGTTCTTTCACTCAATACTTTTGTTTCCGATCAGACTTCTATTAAAGCAAATGAAAAAGGAAGTACCTTATTGTGACGGCAAATCGAGACGGATAACTGTTTATTGCCCAATTAGTCCTTTAGCGGTCGGGTAATAAATGTTTCTCCAACACAGCCACATTCTCTGACTTCACAATGAGGTCTGATGCAAAGGCACATTGTAAAATGCCCTTTAATGTCTGCTCATTTCTATACAAATCTAACATTAGCACATAAGCTTGAATTATGGAAGAGCAGAACTGTTAGCCAGCCCTGCTTTTGCTCCTGGGGGGATTTTCCAGTCTATTGTAATGCTCCAAAAGGAGCATGAATGTTGTAAAATGTTGTGTATAAAATAAAACGTGGATAACTGAAAGGCTCTCTCATATTCAAACCACTTTGTAGTTTTGTAAAGACATTCAGTAACTGTTGTAGACCCAGGAGCTCCCAACACGCAGTTCACTGAAGTGCATCAGCCTCTCAGAGGAGTGCAGTGTGATACATTCAGTCAACACAGCAAACAGCAGCAACAACCTGTAAACTGCAGTGTGATGGAAAACACCTTCACTGCCACGAAAGACCACAAAGTGACACGTGTCCAGGTGACATGTCCAGGTGCTTCAGGAAGTAAGGTGACTTAGGATTAGCTAGTTGGCGATATTGTGCCCACAGCTCCTGTGGGTACATGTGACAGCTTCCCATCACTATACCAGTGGAGCCAGATCCCTCACACTAGCTTGCTTGCTAAGCACCAGTCAACAACATACAAGCTAACTCATTTGTGGACTTAGTTATTCATGAAGAGAAAAAAATCAAACAGATTCCAAACAATGCTTCAAAAGCTCACTATGCTTCACTCAGCAGAGCTGGGTTTTGTAAAATTGGACAGTGCAACACAGCTAATATGATAACTCATATCATGCTGATACTGATAGCTCAGTTTTGGTCTCTACACCTCTCTGTTCCTTTAATGGTCAGCGCTGTCAAGATGATTTACAGTTGGTCAACAGTACAAAATCCACAAAGTTGAACAGTGAAAGGAAAGTGCACTTTTATTTTGAGTACCTGCTCAGATCAGCAACTCAGCTGAATGAAGGGATTTCAGTGAGATTTTGTTGGTGAGAGCTCATCTGTAGTAACTTCTCACAGTTCTTCTGTAGTTCTTGTGTGTTCCATGTGGTCAGAGTCCAAAATATACTTTTTTACTGTAAGACAGATAAATCCATAAGCATTAAAGCCGAGCAAAGGCACGATCTCAAACACTCTTTTAGAATTCTCACCCTATCTCACTTTTTTCTTCTGTAAGTTATTAGTTTGTTCCTCACAGAGAACATATGGAACTTTAATCATGTTCAGCTTCTGCATTGTACAAATAAACACAAATGACAACACAGCTCCCACACACATGCCCACACCCACATGAACTCATATTCCCAGCTCTTCAGGTATGTGGTGCTCAGGTTGAGATGCTGCAGAGAGGCAGCTGGAGAACACGACCTGCTGAGCTGTAAAGCATCATTGTCTAAATGAGATGGACAAACAAACCCTGCTTTATACGTATCTGGCTTTTTGTACAGTATGTACAGTTCAATACAAGCACAGACAGTTTTGGTCTTTTCTGGGTCCATCGTCGTAGAAACAAAAACACTTTCAAAGATGACTTGAGCTGTTCCTTCCCATTATGGATGTTGTCATTTACAATGCCATAACTAAGAACAAGATTCACCAAAGCACTGATTAAAGCAAAAAATAAATAAATAAAATAAAACATGTTACAGATCATTACTTGACACCTGATAAAGAAATGACACAACGCATAAGATTCCAGCAGCACTCCACTCATAATGTTCTCTAATGCAGCCATCAAGTTTAAATACTTGACCAACGGTGTTTTACAGGTTGATGCTGTGAACAGCTGTTCTCTTGACTCTTTTTGTGCAAAGCTTGTCTCAAGTTTTACTCAAGCAATCAACCATGTACAACTTTTCAGTACATGTTTTCAGGTTCAGGATCAGGCTACATTCATGATTTTGTACAGCCATACCAACCAAAAACTTCTTATTGATTATCATTGTAAAGTTTCAGGGTCCCTATAACCATAGCAACTCATGGTGCCAGAGTGGAGGGAGAGACGTTGAATGAAGCCGTTTACACATACACTCCAGACAAAGTCCAGACTATAGTTGTTATTTCACACATGTAGCACACAACAGGAGACTCTCTGTCAGACGAGTTCTCACATGTTGACGGAACTTTACAAACCGAGTCTCACAGCACATGACATCACAGCTCTGTGACGCGGTCAAAAACTGATTGATAAATGATAGCAAGTCCATGCTAGCTAAGCAGCTAAACTTTAGCGCAGATGCTCCGTGTTTAGATCCGGCCCTGTGTGGGTCACATGCATGCTGTAAACAATACCATTGGCTGCAGAGTGGAACAATCTGTCAATAAAAACATCAACCCCTCCTCGCTCTACATAAATGGCCTCTGTGAACTCTAAATGATGGAAATCCATCATAGCAATGGAGAACTTAAATCCAAGCCCACAGGGTCACAAATTCACAGAATAGTTCTGAGAAGCTGTGCAACATCTAGGGGCAAGAAATCTTTTTTTTTTTTAATTGATTATAGTTAAAAACCTCAAAAATGTTTTAATACATTTCTATTTCATTTCAATGTGAAGGCCAGCGCTCACATGCAACTGTTTTGTACACTTCAGACAGTCTTTTGGTGAATTGCTTGTTTCAGTTGGTAAATGTCAGCTGTTAAAAAGCATATCCAGCAGTGTCTATGGTCCAAAACATTTAGTAAAAATATGAATACAGCTGCCAACAACATGTCATCAGGGTGGTGCTGCACTGTGCCAGAAATATAGAGGGAATGGTTTGACAGGAAGTTAGATATTTAAAAGAAGACCCTGAGGCAGCTGTCAACTGTCGAAAGATGCCAATAAAAATCATCAAACCTAAAGTGGCAAACCCCGATGATGATATAATGAGGAGAATATTCATTTTGCACAAAATGTATTTTTGTCAAATGATTCAGTTGGTTTGATTTCATAAATTTAGTTCATACTTAAGAGTGACTCTGTTCGTGTTCTTCCATGAGGCTCATTGACTTCAAATCTTATCCCTCTTGGGCAGGTTGTAAATGATTGGCTCTGTCAGTGTCGTATTAATCTTCTCTTAATGTAATGTGTTCGTGTCAGTATGTTTAAAGAGTTATTGGTTTCTGTCATCATCACCTTCTCTCCTTTGTGGCTGTAAAGTTTCTTCATAGAACAATTAGAATGCAAGAAATTGTCCAGGTTTGAAGTTGGACTGATGCTGGTGTGAGTCTTCAGTGGTTTCAGGGTATTTTCAAAGTCTGCTCTGAGTCCCTGCAATCAAATCCCAAACCACATGACTTATCTAACTCCTCGTGTGGGGAGTGTGCATTTTTATTATTGATGATGATGACAGCAACCATTTACTCTTTCAACTCTATAGTGTATGTGGCATGTCAGTGCAGTATTAAGACAGACTTTTAAAAAAATCATCACGTAACAAAGTGAAACAGCAGCTCACTGACACACACAGCAGTGTGGGACGCTCACCATGCACTCAGTCATACATACTCCCTGTTTCTGTGTTATCCATCAGCATTCTCTGCTGCCTCTGCCTCTCTCTCTCTCTCTCTCTCTCTCTCTCTCTCTCTCTCTCTCTCACTCTCACTCTCACTCTCACTCTCTCACTCACTCACTCACACACGCATGTGGTGTGGTGATGACTGTAATCGTGAAATCATATTGTCAGGCCATTTCTCCAGCGCTGCCCTCCTCCTGCTCCCCCAGATCCATTTAGTTCACTCTTTGACATTTTTGACATGATTTCTTTCTCTATTTTTTTATCGGGGGGGGGTGGGATAGATTTTTTTTTTCCAGTGACTGCTCAGATCGCCATGGGGAGGGGCTGCCTGCAAATGGTCCAGCTTATAGAAATGTGGGATGGATTTTATTTCCTTCTTGTGTGTGATTGAGAGAGAGGCACAAGGGGGCAATGTGGGTATTCACACACAGGGAAGGTGCGCTGGATGTTGTTGTGTTTACAGTTTACAAAGTTAAGAAAATAAAGGAAGGAAAAAGCAGTGTCTCCTCATGATTTCCCCAAACATCCCAAGGTAGTGTTCCCAGAAGGCCTTTGGAAACAATCCAAATCAGTTTATAGCAAGTCATGCCAGTGGTGATGATTATGTGTATTGTTTTGAAAAAGCTCAAACTTATGTTGCAATAAAATTTCCATACAACCACCATACAATGTCTGATGATTAAATAATACAGTGCATCTGCATCAGTGTTTCACTTTTTCCGCATTTTGTTATGTTACAGCCTTTTTCCAAGATGGATTCAATTGAGAAATCATAGTGAGTGAATGAGTATGATGCTACAAGCTTGGCAGACCTATTTCTGGGCAGTTTCTCCCATTCTTCTTTGCAGAAACTCAAAGAATCCAACTCAGGTTGGATGGGGAGCATCAGTGCACAGCCATTTTAAGAACTCTCCAGAGATGTTCAATCAGGTTCACGTCTGGGCTCTGTCTGACCCACTCAAGGACATTCACAGAGTTGTCCCGAAGCCACTCCTTTGTTATCTTGACTGTGTGCTCAAGGATGTCTCTGTACAATGCTGCGTTCATCTTTCCCTCGATCCTGCAGCTGATAAACATTCCCACAACATGATGCAACCACCACCATCCTTCACTGTACGGATGGTATTGGCCAGGTGATGAGCAGTGGCTAGTTTCCTCCAGACATGATGCTTGGCATTCGGGCCAAAGAGTTCAATCTTTGTTTCATCAGACCAGAGAATTTTGTTTCTCATGGTCTGAGAGTCCTTCAGGTGCCTTTTGTGCAAACTCCAGGTGGGCTGCCATGTGCCTTTTACTAAGCAGGGGCTTACGTCTGGCCACTCTACCATACAGGCCTAATTGGTAGAGTGCTGCAGATTCTCCCCTCTTCACAGAGCATCTCTGGGGCTCTGTCAGAGTGACCATTGGGTTCTTGGTCACCTTCCTGTGATGGAAGCGCTGTGAATACTTTCAGGATGCACTGTAATTGTATGTTGATGTGTTTGTTGTGTGTTTAGTTTAGGATTTGATTTGGCTGAATGACGTTCACAAAAGTGATCTCTTAAGTTAACTCTTAACTTAAGTTTCGACTTTGCACAAATGGTTTGAGTCTCAGCAGGAGACATTTCAGTCCTACACTAACAACGACCAAACTCTGTGGTGTCTGAGACCTAAGTGTGTCTCTGCTGTGTCTAATGTGCTTCTATTTGGGCTCCAGCTCACCTGCAGAACTCCTGGGTTAATCTATAGAGACAGATGTGTTAACGGCTTCTTCTCTCTTGTCGACCAGGGCAAGTTTGACAGCATGAAGAAACAGATGGAGTCCATGGAGATGGAGGTGATGGAGGCTCGGCTCATCAGGGCTTCTGAACTGAATGGAGAGATGGATGATGATGACACAGGTCAGTGACAAAATAACAGACATGCTGCAGACAGTGTGTTCACAGCGTCTTTCCTCTGTGAACCAAAACACCTCTCACAGTCTCATCACAAACTTGTGTTGGTTTGTAGTCCGTTCCCAGTATGAACTGTACATACACAGAGTCTGGTTTATAGGTAATAATAGTAATTCCCTCTAGAACAGCCAGTGTGAGTTCTTCGGTGGAGGTGCAGGATCTGTAGGGGTGGTGTCCGGTCGATGCTTTGACAAAAGCCAAGAAAAATCAGATGTGAAGAAGTACATTAGAAATGGATCTGTTTAAAGTGAAAGATGAAGTCAGGATTCTGTTCCAGACGCCCTGCAGGCAGGCTGCCAGCTGTCTTTGTGCCATGCAGACTCTGTGAATGCAGAATTGATTTTTCTAAGTGTTTTCATTCATGCTACATAGGTTGTAACAGCTTTACTTGTTTGTACCACAGCAGAACTTTGATTCAGGTGAATGACACTGCAACACAATCACAACGTTATTTTTCATGTCAGACCTGAAGTACATTAAATATATATAGGCTGTCACACAGAGATATTTCAAGACAATATAGGTCTCACTAAACTCTGTCTGAGTTGTTGGAATTGATTCAGTGAAGTCAGAAATGGAAGTGATGATCCAGGTTTAAACTATCTGGATTCACAAATCATAACAAGTGGTGCCACATCACTTGAGCTTATTGCTTTCATAGTTATTCATTTGAATTGCACTATGCACATCTATAAAGTTGAGTAATATTGTAATATTTTTTTGAGGTGTTCCTCCACTGAACTTTAGTAAAATCCTGTTATACACCTGAGTTGTGACAACAATAAAGCCAGAGCAACATCATTGCTAAAAGATTCTTGATGTCGTCTGCAGCAGGAAAAAAGAGCCTGACGTCTAAAATCTTAGACTGTGACTCGGCTAAAGACTTTGGGTAAGCTAAGCTGTCATGATTCTGGCTGAGACTGTTGGCCAAGAAGGAATAAAGAGCAAGGCGAGTCTCAAATCTATCAAAAATCTGAAGATCAGAATCTTATATCTTATTGTGACCAGTCCAAGACTCACCTCTGTCCTGGTCCAGTGTCTTGATATGCAGGATATACACCTGTCAGGTGGATGGATTGTCTTGTGCTCACTAACAATGTGCAGACAGTTTGATAGAAATGAGCCTGAAGGAACCTTCTGTGTGCAGAGAAGAAGTCTTAGATATGTTGTTTCTGCTTTAGCGTTGTCCAACTTAGTGTAGCATACAGTTAACAGTAAATCAAAGATCCAGGAGCACGGAGTAGATTCAGGCTTTTAGTTAAACCTGTTCTTTGTGAAACTGTGAAACATGAAACCTGGCAACCTTCTTAATGAATAGAAAACTCAAATTTAGCAGATTCTCATCACAAAGGAAAAAATGATTATAAGATTGCAGAATAATTAGCCTCTAAGCTAACTTTAACGTTGATGTTGATTGAGAATTAGCATGTCAGTGATTAGCATCTACTACTGCAACATAAATGTTAATAACGCTAAAACTATACAAAGAACACAACGAATGAATGTGGAAATGTGCACTATACTGAATTTAATTTTTTTCTACTAAATTTATCTGAATTTGAACATTGAGGAAATGCTGAGTTTGCATCAACAGGAAACCAAAGCAGGAGCAGATCAAGAACAATATCATCAAATATTTCCTATGCAATTATTATTTCTTTCATCGGTACATGCTTGTCTGAACTGAAGGGAGGTATCCTGATGCGGTGTTTTTGTGACACTCCATGTTATATGGTCGATATGTAAGAAATGATATGAAGGAAGTGAAGCAGGCTGTGACTGTGAGCATGCTGATGTGACAGGAGGAGAGTGGAGGCTGAAGTATGAACGAGCCATCAGAGAGATCGAGTTCACCAAGAAGAGACTGCAGCAGGAGTTTGATGACAAGCTGGAGGTGGAGCAGCAGAACAAACGGCAGCTGGAGAGGAGGGTGAGCAGACACACCGGCTGTTATTAATCTACGACTTATTCTGTCAGTATTATGACTCTACATATTTTAGAACCCATTGACTTTTATTTGTATTCAAACTAAGTCAATAATATGTAATGTAATATTTAATAGTAATGTCAATAATTTGATATTCAAGTCTACGCCCACATTAGGCAAAGCTGGAGATAATTAGCTTTTTATTAGAATAATTCAAATATCTTTAGTTATAGTGTCCAGGAGGGAATTATTTTTCATCACAGGGAAGATCCACATCACACTTTACACCCATCATTACCCAACAGTGAAGTACATAAAGTACACAACATGAACACAATTCCCTCAGTGAGTCATACTGTTAGTGTGGGTTACTGTGTGTGGGTACCTCAAGGACCTGTACCTGCATCCAGAGGGCAGTGCAGTTATTAAAATCACAGTAATCCAGAGATATTTGTACAGTAAGTCTTTGATTTGAAGTGAGTCTTTGAAGCAAGTGTTACAAGTGTTCAATCAATAAAAGTATTAAATTAAATTGTGAATTAAATTTCACATCAGTTTCAGTTTTATCTCATACAGTCATTGATGAGGTGTACAGAAACCCCTTTGATATGATGACAACTTAAGATACATGTTTATTGCCAATAAAGAAAGCCAAACTATTTAACTATGAAGTTTATATTAGGAGGAATAGGAATAGGAATAGGAATTTTAATAGTAAGTGGTCATCAGGAAGCTCGTTTCAGGCCTGCAGTCATGTGCACTAGCTGAATTTTTTTGTCATGCCATGGGAAAACAGGTACGATGTGTGCAAGAATCCTTAATGAAGTTTAGATGGTGTCAAGAACACAACTGTATAATTCCCATAGCTGTGTAAACTATAAATGATCATACTGTAAATACTTACCTCCTGAACTCAAGTTTTCAGTTCTGTGTGACATTCATGTTTGAATCAACATGATTCCTTTGGGGTTCTGATTTTGTGTGCGCGCGTGTGTGTGTGTGTGTGTGTGCGTGTGCATGCAGATCAGCGACCTGCAGGCCGATAACGAGGAGTCACAGCGCAACATCCAGCAGCTGAAGAAGAAAAGCCAACGACTGACAGCTGAACTGCAGGACACCAAACTTCACCTGGAGGGCCAGCAGAGCCGCAACCATGACCTGGAGAAGAAGCAGAGGAAGTAAACAAACACACACACGCACACACGTCTGTAGATAGAGGCTTCACACAGGCATATTACATTATTCTCTTGTGCTTCCATAGACTGTGTAGGGTCCACAGATGTTGCCGTAGTACCGAAGATAACTAAAAAACCCATTATGTTCCAGATTATTTAAAGCACCATGCTGTGCACAGAGAACAGACAAGTCTCCAGCTCATTTGTTCGGCTGCTAAAGTGTACGTGTGTGTCTGTTTTTGTATGTGTGTGTGTGTCTGTGCGTACACTGTAGCTCTATATCTGTTGCTGAATATGCATGTTGCTGTAGTTAAAACAGATGTAGGATTGTTGTGTCCAGCTCAGCACATTTTAAGTGGTTTAGACTTCCACATGTCATCAGTGTGTCAGTAATTGTGCTTCATGTGTGTGTTTTGACAGTGTTTATCAGTGTGTGTATTTGTGTGTGTGTGTGTGTGTTTGCATGCAGGTTTGACAGTGAGTTGAGCGCAGCCCAGGAGGAGGTGCAGAGAGAGAGGAGCCTGAAGGAGAAACTGGCCCGAGAGAAAGATATGCTGACCGGAGAGGCTTTCAGCCTCCGCCAGCAGCTGGAGGTTTGTGTCTGTGTGGTCCATACTGTTTTCCTCTATAGTTTATTTTCATGCCAAATGGCCACAAAAGTGGAACCACTCAGACAAAAAGAACTGTCCTGATGTTTATGAAACATTCTGTTACAGCCTCAGGTGTAAAAGGGCTGAGTGAGGTAATGGTTTCTTTATGTGGACGTGTGTCACAGAGCAAAAAGTGTAAACAGAAATGAATAACAGTGAATAGAATTTTGTAAAAATAAATCAAATTTGACTATGCAATGATAAAATGTTGTAATAAATAAAATACAATGAAAAAAATGCATGAATTAATAAAATATAAACACATTGAATTAAAAAAGAGAATAGAAACCTGAAAATAATAAACACACAATAAAAGTAAAATGTTCAAAGTAAAGTCATATCCATTCTTTTTATGTATTTTAATGAAAAGCAGTCCCTTCTTTTTCTGGACCTTCTACACACTGAAATAACTCCCTTGTTCACTCACTTTAAAATTTTAATATGACAATATGACACTTGCAACAGTTAACTGATACTTTGGATGCATTGTGCGTTTGTAGCACACAGTAGTGTACATGTCCTGAACTGTTCCACTGGGAGAAGTTTAGAGGGCAGTGCATATGTTGCACTGAACATTGAGTGAACACAGTGCTGGTCTGCTCAGCTGTCATGGACGTGGATCAGTCGACATGAAGCTCTGTAGCTGTTACAAGTGTGAGCCCTCTCTGCCGAGCCTTCATATCAACAGATTCATCACCATGACAACTGAGCAGACTTCATCCCTGAAGACTGTTAGATGTCTGAAGATGGTTTGGATGAAACGCTCTGGAAAAAGCTTGTAAGTAGGCCATTGGTTGGGCTTATTATTTGAGTTCAACATTCAACCTTTCATGACATTACTTTATTTATATTATTATTTATATTTATTCATACTTTTAAATTAATGATGTCATCTGTACTTTTGTTCAGCCACCAAGCTAAAGTCATCTGAAGATGAACTTCAGGGCAGGATGGAGCATAATTCTGCATAATTCACAACTTACATGATCAACATTCATATAAAAATACATTTAATCAACAGACTGTTATAACACTAATTTGAGTTCTTTATAATAAAACAAACTATGTATGGCCAAGCAGTTGTTAAAAACACTTCCATCACACACACACACACACACACACACACACACACACACACACACACACACACATCCAAGCTGCATCGGCATCCATACAGATTCTAATATCTGTGTCTTGAAATGAAAAACAAATAATAATAGTTCTCCTTAAACATTCATTTACATGTTCTTTCATTACTGCATATGAAAAACATTAAAAGTATCATTTCACACACTAAAGCATGTGTCTGTAGCGTTACACCACTCCACTGTACTGTTACATTGTCTAAGCTGTAGTGTACACAAATCAAATCAAATTTTATTTATATAGCCCAAATTGACAAAACACATTTTGCCTCAGAGGGTGTCACTCCCTGTACAGATTGTAAAGCCCTCTGTCCTTAGACCCTCGGTTAGAGTGAGGAAAAACTTGCCCACAAAAAACCCTTTAACAGGGAAAAAAGGTGGAAGAAACCTCAGGAAGAGCCACAGAGGAGGGATCCCTCTCCCAGGACGGACAGACGTGCAATAGATGTCACATGTAGAGAACAAATCAACAGAGACATATTGTACAATTACAATGAATGATAAAATGACAATGAATTATAATGATAGAATGATTACAGTAGCAGTGGAACCTGTGATAGAGATAGAGAGACACAGATGCACAGCAGCAGTAAATCATTAACTAACTATAAACTGTAATGGAGATATGGTAACAATAATGACAGTAATAATATATGTAGTGGACGTCATGCAGGACCACAGCAGCAGCCACGATCCATCCACAAAAGATGAGCGTCATGGAAACAAGAATAAACTTTGAAAGTAAACTTTGCCTTAGACAGCTGAACCTGTGACGAGCCACGTATTGTTTGCTTGACACGTTTGACAGGTCAACCCTGTCAAGTCACACTGCGGCACTCTGTTTTCTGTTCTCTGAAGCCTTGTGTTTCTTCAGTGGCTTCAAAATGAAATGAAGCTATTTAGAATCATCTGAAGTCATCTAAAAACCTCAACCTTAATCTCAACTAGTTCACATGGAGGCCATATTAGGACAGCATCTGATAGAACTATTGTTGTAGATAGTAGCTGCATTAGTTATTATATATCATTATATTATGATGTGTACATGTGAATTGTTAAAGAAAAGAGACCAAACTCAAAATACAGATAGAATAGTTTAGCTGTATGGTACCACGTGTGTAATAATGAGATCTACGTATTTGGTGAAACGTCATCAGTTTGGGTCTTCATTAGATCTTTAGTAAAGTTCTGCGGTAATTATGAGATCAAGTTGTGCAGATCTTCCTCCATGTGTGCACACACCTCACAGCTACATGTATGTGTCTGTTCCTGTTCCACATTCACACTGTAGTTTCCTCACCGTCCCTCTTCCTCTGTCCTGACTGTAACCTTCTGTTCCACAGGACAAGGACCTGGAGGTGTGTGCAGTCAACCTGAAGCTGGACCAGCTGGATGCTGAGCTGCAGGACCTCAACTCCCAGGAATCCAAGGATGAGGCATCGTTGGCCAAGGTCTTTTCTCTCTACAGTCTGTATTAGAAATACAAACCCATGATCTAAAAACTGAAAGCTTTGCAGTATATTTATATTATATATTCTTTTCTATTATTCAGATGAGGAAGCAGCTCCGCGACATGGAAGCCAAGGTTAAGGACCAGGAAGAAGAGCTGGATGAGCAGGCCGGCACCATCCAGATGTTGGAGCAGGTACAGACAGGGCAGAGTGCAGTGCAGGAAAATGTTCAACACAGTATTAAAGCTGCATTTATTCATTTTTAATCAGTGGGGGTCAAAAAACACAGCTAGAACCTCACTCACTAAATTATAACATTATAATGTAGTATACATATTTCTCAAAATGTTCTTGCTTCTGTGATGTTTTATATTTCAATAGCTACAATACACAAAACAAAAATGTTCTTTGCCTTTGAAACAATCAAATAAAAAATCATTCAGGAGAAAGTGTAGAGGCACTGGAAGTCCTGAGAGCGGTAGGTGAATGGAGTAAGATCTATTACATAACAAAACCCAGAAGAATCAAACACATGAATAAAGTTTGGACCAGCATGCAGTGCACCAGTAACATCAGACTGATATGTTATACATATTAAACAACCCCAATTCCAAAAAGTATGTAAAATCTAAATGAAAACAGAATGCATGTTTACAAAATACAGTAAGATTTTTATTTTTTTATTTTTGTTTTCAGTTTTCAACTGAATATAGGACGTAAAGGATTTGTAAAACATATTTATATTTTTTCACAGTGTCCCAACTTATAGTAAAATATTAGTTGTTTCTGTTTTTTTAGGGTATAAAAACAGTATTTAACTTGAGCAGCAGACTGAACTGTGTTTGTCTCACTGTGAGCAGGTATCAGAGTTTATAAGCAGTATAGAGAACAACAGTAAGTCCTGTGGACAAACATACGCCTATGAGTAATTTATGAAAATATGGCTGGAAATCAGCAAAGTGTTGCTTTATGTCACAATGAGAGCAGAGTTTGCAATGTCTGTTTGTCTTTAAGGCCAAACTGCGTCTGGAGATGGAGATGGAGCGTCTACGTCAAACCCATTCCAAGGAGATTGAGAGCAAAGACGATGAGGTGGAGGAGATCAGACAGTCCTGCAGCAAGAAGGTGAGGAGGCCTATGGAACATTTCAGTACTGTTGAAGACAAATGATGAGCAGCAGAGAGCTTGCTGCTCCACTCACAGGTTTTCTGCTTGAATTTGTATTTTCACTCACAGGTCAGGGTCAGTGTGTAATGACTGAATCAGCCAGTCAGATACTTATTAAAGGGCAACACACACAAGACAGATTAAAAAAGACTCTTTTTATTTAATTACTGATTTGTTTGTGAAAATGTGAAAATGAAAGTGAAAATGATTTCCTCACATGTAACCTCCCTTCTTCCATAAAAAATTCACAATAGCAGTTACAGGATACATTAAAGACGTGCGTAACACACACCTTAGAGATCTTAGATGGCTCCAGTTTTTGCCAATTTTGTGGCCTCTGATTGCAATATTTCCTCCAACAGTCGCCTTCAATAACACCAACATTAATGGATTATCTCTACTCACCCCTGATTATCATGTTTCACTGATTTGCCGTTATTTTAATCTAAATAATAATAATGTTTATCTGTGTCATGGTAAATTCAGTGTAACTAACATTTCCACAGTATTTTTTCCACATGTATAACTAAAGAGTCATGTCATCCTTCTTGTCCAGAGAATTCACTGTGACAAGTGGGGATGTAACTGACATAGTGTGTACATAGTGCATAGTGTGTATCTGCGTTGACAGGTTTGTTACAGTTTAAATCCATTAAATGCACCATGAAGCATCTTTTATGTTATTCATATCATCAGGTGAGGCTTCCTTCACCTTCACCTGTCAGACAGTGTCATGGCCTGATTCTCTGACGGACATTGTTCATGCGTGAAAACGGCTTTATTGTGTAGAAATGTTCTGAACAGTGTTTGTCGTGGCTCTAATACCTAACACTTTTACAGTAGTATAGATTCAAATCCATCGTGTAAATGATTTGACCTTTCTTCTGAGTCACATTTGTTTACATGTCAACATAATGGCTCCATCTGTGGTTTAAGTGCCACATGATATTAATATGATGGAATGCAGTGTCTGTGTGTGTGGATACTGTATGTGTGGGTGGCAGAGTGAGTGTGTGTGTGTGGGGGGGGGTTATTAATGTTGTTTTGTGTTAGTTTTGTTGACTGCCCCATCACTGGCCTCCACCAGTCAAGCCCTCATTAGCTCACACATAATTAGCTTTTTGCACACATACAGTACACAAGCTGAGAGCACGTTGTCTACACTGTGTCCTCCTGTAATATTTACATCCTGATCTCTTATTTCATGATGGATTATGCTGATAAATGAAAGAATGTCTGTGTAAACTGTAACATTTATGGTCTTTAGGTCCTCAACACAGAACCTCCTTACTCCTTACTACTTCTATCAATTGTATGAAAATATAATGTAGACTGTACAGTGTTTTCACAAACACTGCGATCGGAAGATAGCAGTGTTTGCATAATTCTGGTCTCATTAAGATGATCACTTCAAATTTTGATGCCTCCCTATGCCAAGACTTTTTTTTCCTAACATGGTATCTCCAGAACTGACTAATGAAAACAGATAGCTGTGGATGTTCAGAGGATCACTGGATAAGGTACACATGTAGCTCAGACAGGCTGAGTCCGGGATCTGAACCCTTTCTCCTGTCAACACTCACACACAAGATATCTAATAATCCTATTGACATGAATCTTTTAGGTTTTAATGACCCTGTAATGAACTTAACATTTCAGCCTTTAGGGACACCAAGGAAGGTTTTCCACCTGTTAAATATTAATTTCAAAGTCCATACTGTATGTTTAGCAATGTGTTCACTACTTCATGTACTTCTGTGTGATCAGATACAACTATGAATATACTCATTTCCATGTGTGTGTGTTTGTGTGTGTAGCTAAAACAAATGGAAGTCCAGCTTGAAGAAGAGTACGATGAGAAACAGAAGGTGCTGAAAGAGAAGAGAGAGCTGGAGTCAAAGCTTCTGTCAGCACAGGACAAGGTAACCACACAATACACAGTACCCAGTGTGCACTCTGTTGAACTGAGAACAGGATCTCAGATAGATAATGTAAAAAACACTGTGGGCTGATTTCCTTTGTAGATTATGAAGTCAGTCACTCCAGATTCAAAGTCTCAGCTTTCCCAAGAATCCTGTGTGAAATAGAAAATCAAGAGAATTTCTCTTCAGCAGGACTTGATGTGTGTGTCTATACTTTCCACAGCACATCAAATGGTGATGCAGAGTTGGATTTTAGCAGACTGTTAGTAACGTTATTAGCTCTAAAGCTAGAGCTGTGCTGCTGTTGAGGTGTGTAGGTGGAGATGTGGGTGTTTATATGACTGAAGTGAGTCATTTCTACTGACTGAATAAATGTTCATTTTGACTTCCATGGAACAGAGCAGGAATGTTATCTGCTGCATCCCAAGCAGTCCAAATAGATTCATATAAAAGTGACCAGCCTCTTTCTGAACATGTTAGACTCGCTGTGTGCTCTGACAGAACACAACTCAAACTTTTAATGTTCAAGAGTGATCATCAGACCCTTTAAATATACAGTCTAGTACAAAAAAACAGTAATTAACACAGAAATACATCAGACTTGTGTAAATCAAACTCGCGTGTGTGTGGTATAAAATATGAAGATTGGGCGTTCATGACTAATGCCTGATACATCAGTTGAGCCACCAAACCTCACTGTACCTGTTTTCTCAGGTGAGAAGTGGTGACATAGAGACTGAGAAGCGTTTGAGGAAAGACCTGAAGAGAACCAAGGCTCTGCTCGCCGACGCCCAAATCATGTTGGACCACATCAAGAACAATGCACCGAGCAAGAGGGAGATCGCACAGCTCAAGAACCAGGTACAGCCACAGAATCTACACTTACTGCATCTGCTCCAAGGCAGGACATTTCACTCACAAGTAACCATGGATGGATTACTGAATGGGCCTAACTGGCACAAGTTTAGAGAACAGAGTGGTCCAGCGGGGGACAGCCAGATCATCTCTTTGAAGTGACAGATGCAAAATGACCAGAAAGACTGACTGGACAGCAATGCAAACCAACACCAGATACATAGAGAGAGACATTACTATAACGAGATGCAAAATAACTACAGAGAGACGTAAGACGGCTACAAATGCTGCAGTCAGATTATCTTGTGAGCCCAGGTTACTGTTCTAGATTATGTAATTCTGCCTAGACTTCAAAGGATGTCTTTTTCAAAATTTATGAATGTTTCTTTTTACTGGAAATCAGAATAATCATATGCTTAGGAAGTCTCTCTCTCTATATATATGTAACATCTGCTCTGGTGTACAGAACAACTGTATTTTCTCTGTAAGAAGCAAAAGAACTATTGTTGCATTCAGCTCTTTGGACCGGGACCAGAATCAATTGATAGTATACAGTACAGTGAGCGTACGCAGATTTGATTAACCTGAAAAAGTGTCTGTTTGTTCCAGCTGGAGGAGTCCGAGTTCACCTGCGCAGCTGCAGTTAAAGCTCGGAAGTCCATGGAGGTGGAGATTGAAGATCTGCACGTTCAGATGGAGGACATCTCCAAAACGAAGCAGGCGGTCAGTACATCATCCTCTCAGCCTTTAAAAGCAGCATTTCTGACACGTGCCATGACAACCTGACCACAGGTGGTGATTTGATGAAGTTTATGATTAAGTTTACTGCATGTGGCTGCTGAATATGCAGAGAAAACTAAAGCTGTCACAACATTTGGACATGATCATCGGCAGTGATCACTTGGTTTGTGTTTTTGAGGCTTTTATAAGGACGCACCATCTGTGGTTGTAGCAGGGCAGCAGCAGATATGTCAAATCATTGCCTTTAGCCAGAGATAAGGGGTGAGAGGACACACCTGTTCCCTCAGAGCCCTCCCTCCCTCTCTCCCTCTATCACTACTGCTTCTTTTACCATATTTTCCAATTCTCTGGGTAGAATCTTTACTTTGCTGTAGAAACACACTGTTCTTTGGATTCTGTCTGCACCCTTTGCTTTACATCTTTAGTTTTTACTTCTTCTTTCTTTCCTGCTATCTCAGCCTATCCTAATCTTTTTTGACCTTTATATTTCTATGTCCTTTTGGTATGACTTTTCTTACTTAATGCCATGTTCCCATGGCAATCTGGCAATCACACTGCCTTTTCTTCTTCGCTCCCACATTTCTCCTGCTGTTCATTCACCCTCAACCTCCCCTCTCTGTATCAGTGAGGTTTAATCTCCTTGTGCCTTCTCTCTCTCTCTGCTTGTTAAAGAGAAATTACTCGCTGTTGAAGCTGATTTTAAACACACCGCCCAACTTAATTTAAATAAGACATGACACCTTGAAAAGTTTGACTGTATTTTTAAAAAAGTGACTATTACGTCCACAGTGCAGTGAAGGGTAAAGATAATTGAGTTGACTCAGCTGCAGGTCAGGGAAGTGGAGGGAGGAAGGGATGGATGTGTGGATGGATGGGGAGAAGGTCTGGATGACTTTTGTGTTCCTTCAACTTCAGTTATTTTTTTTATTTTTTCTTATATATGCGCACATATGAAAATGTTGCTGTCAGCTGTTCCACCAGAATGATTATATATATTTTTAGTGTGTTTTAATGTGTGTTAATTTAATGAATAAATTCTGTTGTAAATGTCTTAATGACATTTAAATGATACATTCAAAGACTCAAATTGAAGAGAAATTAATTTAAATTAATTAATTTTAATTCATTTGGCTTATTCTTTCATAATGTGTTTCAAATGTAAAAATATTATTGTAAATGTAAAATTGAATTAGTGATTGTTTCATTTGAAACAATGAATCTTCTGATCCAGTTTTAGATAAAAGCAGCATCTTATTTTATTATTTTTCTTTCTTTTTTGTCCCCGCTCGGTGTCGGCTGTGTTTGGTGATTAACATTAGCTCCATGAGTTAGTTGAAAACTTCATCTCCAGCTGACTTTTTAATATTTCCATGACATAATACTGAGTCAGCTCTGTGTCATGTTACAAAAAAACAACAGTGGCGTGTGACGTCCACCTGTTGATCATTGCGTGCGCTCATGCATGTATGTCATTGCTCCATCATGCTACGTAAGATGAAAAACTCCACAAGGAACATTCAGGGAGTATTAGACACTTCCATCCAATGAGACGCAGTCTTCCTTACATTAAAGCGTCTGTGGTATTTTGATTTTGTTTAGAGAATTATTGGACTATAGAAAAACACAGACCCTGGAAAGCAAATGCAACTTAATTGTTTCACAATGTTGTTGATCCTTAGAGCAGCAATACTGCAGAGATAAGATGGATGTGTCAGCAGCTGTTTGTTTTCAAATGGTGTCTTTGAGGACGACCTCTGCAGCACGCATCAAGCCTGCTGGGAAAGTAAAAGGCTCAGTGAACTGATGACAGAAATGGTTATTGCATAAATGGAGTTTGTTGATGTGGCCGGGGCCACATCATACGCCGCAATTCAACAAAGATAAAATCATGCAAATAACATTTCTTTCAGATGCTTCTGCGTTTTTGGCCATTCTCTTGCCGTTCTATCGCTGTAATTGCAGTGTTTTGAGAAAATTGTCTCGCATGTTTTTGACAGCTTTATTTTCCCGCAGCGAGGCCACGGCGATCTGAGAGGGGAAAAAAAGAAAAACAAAGAGCCAGGCGTCGCAATTAGCTTGAGATTGCACTGACAGCTTATTGTTAAATGTGCTAAATGAAAGTTTGATGCTGCCGAATGTAGCATGTTCACTATGTCCATCTCAATATTTTCCCCACTTTACAGAGCTGGAGCTGCTTTCAAAGCTTTTATCAGCCCTCAGTGAGGCCAGCGGTGGGTCTAAAAAAGGAAAGCGTGATATGTAAATTAATTTGCCCCAGATTCCATATAGATATTTTTAGTTACTGAAGTACACCATGGTACACCTCAGCTCTGGTAGTGTTAATAAAAAAAGACAAAGAATTAAAAAAATAATCTGAATCCATATTTTGATTCAATGATTTGGGTTCAGTCTACGTCCTGTTTCTTAAGAAGATGGATGTGACAGTGTCAGCTCCGCCTGTCCCTCACTCTTCTCATCTACTCACTATGTGCAAATGGATTCATTAGCCTTTTCACATAGTCACATTAGCCACAATTTATTAATCCATAACCTTCATCAACCACTCTCTCTCTCTCTCTTGTATATTATCCCAGTCATTAGAGAAATAGGATTACTTCAGCACAGTCCACCCCTCCACCTCCTCAGCTGAAGGTACGAGGCAGTCACATTCAGCCTCTAATGGGATATCTTGGTTCTGAATGGGACCTGAAACAACCTGTGTTGATCCCCATTATCAGAGGTGGGCTGTGTAAAAGTTCTGCTGTGCATAAAAGTCACAACTACAAAGTCAAAGCATGGCTTCAGACTTTCACAGACTTTTACAATCGTTTAACAGCCGAGATGATGGAAGGAAAGCTGTATAGACACAGCCACACCAGTGTGGCCAGAAACTATTCCTACAAGTTATATTTCTCAGTTCTAATTCTCAATTAAATATGAATGTAATGGTTCAGTGCCCAGAAGGTGTGACACAAAAAATGTTTGCACAAAATAATAAACTCTGCTCTTGAATTAATAATAATAATAATAATAATAATAATAATAATAATATGGAGTGTTGTTCATGTTCATGTGTGTTCAGATGCTATGTTTCACAATCATAGACAGAGGACAACAACTGATGTCTCATCTGTGGAAAATACAATAACAATTTTTATGAGATTTGATGAGATTTATTAAGCATTTGACTGGCTGGACAAACCATTTAAGGAGCTTGACCCTGTGTGACACACTCTGTAAATGAATGGTTTCTGTGGGAGAACCAGCAGGCATCTTTTTGTCTAATCTTGTCTGACATTTTGACAACACAGCTCCGTTGATCTATTAACAAATCTCCTCGATTCACTTTCTGTCCGGCAGCTGGAGGAGCAGCTGAGTCGTCTGCAGAGGGAGAAGAACGACCTGCAGTCCAGGATGGAGGAGGACCAGGAGGACCTCAACGAGCTGATGAAGAAACACAAGGCTGCTGTGGCCCAGGTTTTCTCCCCTCTGTCTCTTTCATATACTCACTCATATATATAGTAGTATGGAAATTGAATTTGCCAATTATCACTTCAATTTGTGTATTTGTTTTGATTGCAATACTTCATCAAAAACTAGTGAGTGGACAACTTTGCTAACAGCCAAACATCAAGCAAGATCAAAAACAGCAGACATAGCAGCCAGCTAATATTACTTCATAGCATGACACCAGCTCCACTCCCTGTCAGCATTCCACCAGCTCCAGTCCTGAAAACCTCCTCTTCCTGGAGTTTCAAAATGCCTGTGGTACAAACACTTAACACACCCCTGGTGCTCTGAGCTCACAGTGCCTACCAGATTTTTTTTTCTCCATAAAATTTGATCCAGTTTCACCAAAATCAGTCAAATAGTTGGTGGTGTGTGACTTAGTTTAGCATTAAGAGCATAGCATCAACATGACTTAAAATCTGTTTATGATAGAAAAGTTACCCAATGGTTCTTTAAATCATAACCTTTTCTGTGTCGGGCTGCAGAGACAGTCACATGTATCTTGTAAAAGTGATCTCCAGCATCAGTAACCTGAAATGTCATTTATTTCACTGACCAATATTGAAAGCATTGACAATAACAGCAACATTTTTTCCAGTATATCAGCAATCCACCATACAGTATCATGTCGAAAAGCAATCTCAAGTTAATTTGTAAAAGGTAAAATCCCTGCAGTAGGCTTGGTCCAGCCCCCACAGCATTAGTATTATTGTAGCTGTATATGCAGATGAGCAGCAAGTGGAAATGAGAGTGGAGTAAAGGCGCTTCTTTTCCATCACTGATGGAATGATGAGCGATCTGCCTCCACTGGCTCCAAATGAATCCATCCTTCTTGTCTAAATTGAGGCAGCTGAATTCCCGATGGGACTCTCTGTAGCAGAGTGCTTCATCTACTGTGAAAAAAGCACTTGTCTCAAATATTCCACACAGGTCACTTTGAAATGTGATTTATTGATATGCTTTCAGCAGACTAAAAATCTTTCCAGCACATTTAGTTGTCTGGGTAATGTCACTGTGATGATGATGTGATCATGTTTTACTCGATCTTCTTGGTGTTTTTTTATTGTTTGGAATTTGATGGATTTAGATTTTAGACTTTTTTGGTATGTATAGGTCTGTAGTATCATGCTGCTCACTGACTGTCTTTCTTTTCTGTGTTTATGTGGTTTCAGTCAGCCCAGAACCTGGCTCAGATCAGTGACCTACAAGCCCAGCTGGAGGAGGCCCTCAAGGAGAAGCAGGAGATTCAGGAGAAGGTAGATGCTGGCTTTGTGCTCTTATCCATATCACTGATGTGACAAGGACAGATAAAAATGACATAAGAGTGAAACAGGCAGGGAGGGAATTAACAGTGTGGAATGAGTTTGAGTTTATTCCAATGTCAGCTTTTAAAAAGTGTACGTTAGAGCAGAGGACTCAAGTCATTTCACAAAACACTTTGTTTATTCTATTAATATCTATTGGATGCTGAACTACTTAACTCAAGTTTTGTACTTTAAAAAGGCTCAAGAACAGTAACCCTTTTAATTTTAGATTTTTTCTTACTATAGATGTAAGTCTATAGATGTAATCATTGGATTAATAAGATTTGCCACATTTCTTTTCATGTTTTCTTTTACCTTTTGTGATATGTGGCAAAGAGGTCTGAGGAACGCAGATGGGTATCTCTCATGCTTTTCTGCGTATTGATCGATAATAAGTTAAGATAAGTTATTGTTGACTAAACAGCTTGTCGTACAGTTTCTGTCTCATAATGTAAGCCCTCTGTCTCCCCTGACACAGCAAAGTTTCTAGACTTTCCACTGCTGCAGTGTCCCGTGAAGGATTGCATTTACCAATGTGCTGCACTGCCTCAGTCCATCTCTTTTGCCTTTGCACTGGTCTCTTGGCAAATACAACCCTTGATGTAATTGATGTGTCATTCAAGCAGGATTGGCAGTGGCAATATGTGACACAGATGGCTAACTTGGTTTCCGAACTCAGCCAAGTAATAATGCTGAACACGTTAGTGCTGTCATCCTCGTAATGGCTGCTGCTGCAGGAATCTTTTTCTCCATCAGACATAGCTGCTGACAAATCAAACCTGGCTAAGAAGAGGGGGACCAACATGACAAGGGGCCACCTGTACAGTCCTGTCTTAGTATGTTGACTTATGATGATCTGCAGTCTTATATACAATGACACAGTCTGAGACCTAAGCTTTAGAGCACTTTTCTCCACTGAAAGCAGGAGACAACATCCCAAGGCATCAAGGATAGAGAGGAGCCTGTGTACGGAGCTGCATTAGAATACAGTATCATCTGTGTAAAGTGGTACTCATTGTTCCAACCCCTCCCCGAATTCACCAATCCAGTGTCTTAGTTGATTGCATTATTATGGTACAAAAAGTGAACAGTGATAGCAGGCAGCCATGTCTTCTTCAACAGGAAACTGTATCGAACATGTGAAACAAAATCTAGACATGGGGACCTTTTTTTAGACAAAGAAACCTCAGGTTTTATTCCAGCCAAAGGGCAGCACTCACAAATACAGTGGCATACATGTGTGTATGTTTGTCTTCTAGATGCAAGCCCTCCAAAGCCAGCTGGAGTTCCAGGAGCAGTCCATGGTGGAGAAATCCCTTGTCAGTCGGCAGGAGGCCAAGATCCGTGAACTCGAGACCAAGCTGGAGTTTGAGAAGACCCAGGTCAAACGCCTGGAGGTGAGAGCTAAAGACAGGTGGAGTGCCGGTGGTGCTCACTGGTGGTAGGTTTCTGGGAAGCCCCAGCGGAAGTCATTCAAAGAAGTTAGTGGAAGGGTGAAATGCGCTGCTGCGGTCAGAGATCAAATGCAGAAACAGAACAGAAAAAGGTCATGAGGTACTGTAGCTCCATAAAATATTAGACCACTGCCAGTTAAATCCAACCATCCCTGCTATACTTTGTCCTAGCTTGTGTTCCTCTCATTGACAGTACCATTTGTTATTCTGTCATTTTCAAATTACTTTCAGATTTTACAAAAAAAAAAGCACAAGTGAAGGATAAAGGTTACCCTCCGTGCTCCCAGGGTGAAATTGAAATCCTCTCTTGCCCAATTACTAACTGTGCAGAGAGCTCATCGCCAGAGACACTCACTCTGCTCCTTGCCCACCCAAAAATATATTGATATATTAAAGTGTGATTTCTTTAAAGATATCTAGCCAGTGGTGAAATATGCATAGTTTAGATAATACACAGTGTTGGACTCACTGTACGTTTTGGTTTGCTTTTTATGACTTCTCACCAGCGATAAAAACTGCAGTGACTGAATAGTTCACTTGAATATTACATCTCATCAAAGCTGGAGGTAGTGAAGCTAAATCAATACAGATGTGAGGAGGAGGCCCAGTACACCACCCACTCAGTATGTGAGATATGGACAGGCCTGGTGGCTAATGCAGGAGCTCTCTCACTGATAAAGTGAGCTGCTGGCATTGACGCGCAGACTGAATCCAGACTCGTTGCACATTTAAAGACTGGATGAGTCACATGTTGAAAGATTGATGGAGACTAACTTATTTTAATGAAAACCAAAACCTGGTATTAAATGGGCCTTGAAGCTAAATTATTAAGACCATTGTGATGAGCTCCAGTGATCTCTATCACTGTTTTTTGAACAATTAGGTGACATTTTGACCTCTCCACTGCTCACTACGTTGAAGTCAGTGGACAGCAGAGCAGAGGTGGAGACAGTGAAGGGAAGATAACTATGATCATCACTGTACCGTCAGTTGATCTCAATTTGCATCTTCAAATGTGGAAAAGTGGCTGAGACAAAGCAGCCTCTCCTCTCTCCCTGATGTTCATTCTAAACCTCACTCAGTATTGTGATGTCAGGAATATTATTTATGTCATTGACATTTTAGATTTGTTTCCAGTGAGACATTATCGAGATTATACAGTGACTTTGCTGTTGTAAACATCACTGTTGCCGCTTCAGAAGCAACATTTAGTTTAATTAAAAATCTAAATAAATTGTGATCCTGTGACAGATGCAACATGCTCAGTAAAGGTTAGTTGGTCCTCTGCCCAGATTTCTAGTCCTGGTTGGAGAGAGAGGCGGATCTGAGCTAATCTACTGTAACTGTATGTCAGCACATATTTTGATTGGCCACCTCAGCTTTTCACTGAGGTGGTGTCCAGATGCTGACCTGCAGATGTCAAGTCAGGGTCAACTTTTTGGTTCAACCCTGTGTGCTCCTTTTGCTGGAGCCGCCTGACTGACCTCATCCAAATGAAAACAGGCTGCTATTTTTTCCACCCAGTATGATATACATTGTTGAACCTCCTCTCTGTTACCACGCAGAGCCTTGTAGCTCGTCTTAAAGAGAACCTGGAGAAGCTGACAGAGGAACGAGACCAGCGCAGCAGCAGTGAGAATCGAGAGAAGGAGCAGAACAAACGTCTGCAGAGACAGATCCGCGACATCAAAGAGGAGACGAGTGAACTGGCTAAAAAAGAAGCCGAGGCCAGCCGCAAAAAACACGAGCTGGTAAGGAAGTGACAGACCTTAATGAGAAAACTCACTAACAGGCAACTTAGGCGAGCCCACGTAGCATAACATCAGCAATAAATCAGCAACACTGAACAGGTCAACCTTTGGTCGTGGTCAGCTGACTCATGTCTCATTAACAGGAAATGGACATTGAGAGCTTAGAGGCTGCTAATCAGAGCCTGCAGGCGGACCTCAAGCTGGCCTTCAAAAGGATTGGAGACCTCCAGGCGGCCATCGAGGATGAGATGGAGAGTGATGATAATGAAGACCTTATCAACAGGTACAAAGATGAACTAGGTTTGGAGCTTCTTGTAGTTCCAGAAGGTGGAGGACTTAATATGAAACAGAGTATAACAGAGCATATATCCTGACAGCCAGGAATATTTGCACTCACCTGAGGAATAATGGAATCAGTAGGCAGACACCATTTACAGTCTTTACTGTCTATAATATAGTAAACTAGACTCTGAACTCAGTCCACTTACAAGCTTCTTCTAGATGTCATTGTGAAAACAGTGAAATTCTTATCATTAATCACCAAATCTCTGATAACATCCAGAAGTTTTGGGACAGTTTTCTCATAGTTTGTGAAATTTTCCTGCGTACTGTTAAAAAAAACAGTACCATGCTGTTAGAGTAAGTACACAAACAAGTTTACCAGGTCAAATAGGTCCTTGCCATCTCATTTCTGCTTTCCAAAAAACTTCTTTGTTTTCTTTCCAAAGAGTGAGCTGAGAATGCGGAGATCACTCTCATGTCTGTGTGTAGTACAGAGCTTTGACGGATAACAGCCAACTACACAGAATTCTGGAGTCTTGCCGTCACAGTGAGGTTGTATGATTTCACTGTGCCTGTAGAGACCAAAAGAACAACCTGAACTCATCAGCTGTATCTGGCAAGCTAGCCATAGAATGGTTTGCTAAGCTAGGCTAACCACATCCTGGCTCTGGTTTTCAGATGTAATCCTGAGAAAGAAAGCAAAGAAGCATATTTCCTTATTTAAGTTGTGTTGATTAGTTTTCATTTGACATGTGTCACACTGCTGTAGTTCAACAATCCAGCAGAGAGCAATCAAAAGTGTTTTTTACACCCAGTTAAAGGTCCTTATTCTCTCTGGGACACCATGTAAACATGTATACTCTCTCTGAGCTGCCAGCTGAACCTTACAGATTTAGTTTTGTCCATACAGCAGCAGTTAAAAGCTCAGTGAGTCATTAGAATACAAACTGTGAGACTGATGAAAGACACAAGATCAGGATGAGGTGGCATGCTGTGTCCCCTAAAAACACGACACGTACAATACAGTTGTTATTCAAAGAGAAAACTGGGTCACCACAGCATCTGCCATGACATCCATAATTATTGAGATATTTTTAAGCATCATTTGCATTTTGTTGTTATTTTTGAGGTTATTTTTGAGTTGATTCTTATTTGTTCTGTTATCTTTTGTCCTTTTCTCTTCTCATCTGTCCCTCCACCCATCATCATCATCATCATCACGACTAGTTTGCAAGATATGGTGACAAAGTATCAAAAAAGACAGAACAGAACGTGAGAAACTTGAACTTTTTTTTTTCTTTTGCTCCACTGGAAATGATGCAGCATTCTACAGTCTTTGAACATTTAGTCGAGGCTTTGATACTGGAGAGAGAAAACCCAGAGTTTTTCTCTGGTTTAGTTTCGGTCCAGTTAGTCGATCACTTCTGGCTGTCACACTGTAGAGAAGAGCCGACTTAAAGGAAAAATCCCCCCTGACAGAAAAAAACTAAAATAAAAAAAGATATTTGGGCTAGTTTAGTTGTTTGATGCTTTTGCTCTTATTCCTGTGATGATATTTATCTATTTAAAGACCTCAGCTTTCACTGTCAGGACCTCAGAGAATCAAAGAGTGATGGCTCAGTTCCAGATCCATGTCGAACAATTCACACAGGAAGAGATGCCTCATGGAAGAGGCAGAGACAGAGAGTAAATCCAAGGGGGGGTTCTCCTTTGATGTGTGAAGGCTCAGGGATAATGCATCATCAACAGTGCTCAGAGATTCCCTCATAACCCCAGTTTACTCCACTCATCATTGCATGCCCTCACATGCTGAGATGCATGAATACAACTGGCAATATGTTACTTGAGCCCCAGCATGAAGCAAACCTCCCTCCTCAGATTCACTGTATGGTTAACCACTTTGCAAAGCATTGAATGGAAAGGAACAAGGAACAAGGGTCATGATCTGGTCTTCCCTCTTGAGGCCAAGAATCTCCTTCACGGCAGCGAGGGGTATATCCGGCTGTGGTTGTCTTGGTCAGTTGGTGTCAAGTCGGACACCGCTTTGTTGTGTCTGAACAGCAGTCGGCGTCGAGTCAGCCTTTCTCCCCAGGCCCTCTTAATATTTCAGCGGCTCACTGCTGGGCTGGATGTGACCGTGGCTCAGTGGTGACTGCCCTCCTGACAGGAGGAAAAAAAAGGCTGCGTTGCTCATCAATCTTTGAATTGCACTTGCTTAATAATGCAGAACCCTCGAATGTCTTACAAAAAGCTGTCTCGCTCACCAGACAAGGAACACAGGCGCAGTGTTGACCTCTGGATCCCATGCCATGGTCCGGTCCTGTGTCAGTGTTTGCCAGGCATTTCTTTTTTTATTAAATATAAATGATGCAGTTCTACATTATTGCAGTATAATTCTGTTCTGTTATAGTAATTGCGTGAAGCACGTCCACAGAGGCATATATCTAATACATGTGCAGCACCTTTAACTTAAAATTTCACTGAAATGAGCTTTTCTGCTACAATGTGCAGATCTGCTCTGTAAAATACATGGCCTGGACATATCACTACCCAGAAGGAATACATTTAGATTTCATATTGTTGGTTTCATGGCATTGGCTGCAGGAAAGCTTTCATTTTTCTCCATTCCACTTCCACTGCTCCATCATGGTCCCAAAATGTTAAAAGATGGATCATGAATTCAAGAAAAGACAACGGCATGAATTCAAAGTCATCCAGAATAAAATTATTCACATCAGCACCTAATCCAACAAAATGTGTCAAGAAACAAATCATTAATATTCTGTCAGACCTGACCTGCTAACCTCTGCACGACCTTGTTTTTGATGTTTATTACAAGTGTAGAAAATGAGCTTCTGTGATGCACCAGACAGCCTTTAAATGTTTACATTGGTCATTTTAGATGAATGTTGTCAGTACCTGTTCTAACAAACAAGTGTCTCAGGCCACTGCTGGTTTAGCTGTCAGTCAAACAATTTGTCCACTCAGAGGCATGGCGGATAAAGAAACATTTCTTCTTTTTGACTCTTAATTATTCTCAGATTTTAACACAACTCTTTGAATATGTGCAGTTCATATCGCACTGAACTCAGTGCTGCATATGTTTTGCAACACAAATAACAGTGTTACCTTTTCACATGTGACTGGATAAGAGAAGTTTTCCAGACATCTGCTTCATGATGGCCTCGGAAAGGATGCATACCTGTCCGGGCTGCAAAGCCACAGGGACTTGACTGGGCGGACAGTTTCATATATTTGAGGCATAAATAGTGGTGTCTATAAGACCGAGGGACACAGAGGAGCAAAGCTGAGCAAAGCAGAGCAGGAGGATCCATAGAAGCTAATGATGAATGTAATAGTGTGTAACAGAGATGTACAACCAATGGCGGCAGAATGTCACAGACAATTAATGTCTCCTCAGCACTGTGTTTGTTTGCCTCCCCAAGGCTTTCGGCAGGGCTTAACTAATGGTACGGTGGTCAAGGACATAAATTGTGGTTGACACCATGTGTGAAGCGCTCAATTACATAGTGCCCACCATTGTGGTGCTGGCTGTAGACCTGCAGTGTGAATGTGTCATGAAATTTTCACAAAGATAAAGTGTCAAAGTTTTGAGCTGGAGGATTAGAGTAACACTTAACATTTAACTTTAACTTTAACTTAACGCTGAGTCACTGTTACTGGTTAACTGTTTGAGCAAGATGAGAAAACAGTTCATATACAGTGACACAAGCTTTTTTTCCTCCGTGGGTAGAATTTCAACACATTTTTTGTAGAAAAGATTCAGGTTCAAACACAAGTATCAAAGTCCTCTGTTTTCAATCCATCGCCATGAATTTTATGTGGTACAAGAATGTAACCCTTGTCCTCAATATAATCTGTTTCCTCTAAAACATGTTTGACATAACCATATCAAGAAGAAAGACTTGCTGTTCCACAAGCTCCTTAGTACTTCTGTAAGTACTACTGTTAGTTTCAGGACACTCAGCAGTGTCACTAAGGTTACAAGATGGAAAAAAACCTTAACTGCACTTAATTTCCCCATTTCTGTTTTCCCATTTACTCAAGGCAGGAGTTATTTAAAATGAGTGTTGCCTGTGAAGAGAAAGGTTAAAAGACTAATTTAATAGGACTCGAAGAGTTGACTCACTGAAACTTGACCAACACACAAATGCTGGCCAAGCTTTAACTCCTAAAGGGCTCAGATAAGAAAACGTCTGCAGGCTGACGTCAGAGCATCGTCCACCCTCATGAGTGTCCACAGTGGCAAAGACAAAGACACTTGGCTGCTCTGTCATCATAACAGTAGGAAATAGCAAATCCCTAGATTGCCTAATAGTCGAGGCATGTTCTGAGTCCATCCTTCCCTCTTTCCTCCCATCCTTCCCTCTTCGTCTTTGGTGCGACTGCAGTCCCCAGCATCGCTGTCCAAGGTTATTGTGTTCCATAAAAGCTACTAGGCTATGCATTTGGATCTCACTGGGCAAACCATTATTTGAAACCTCCCCTTTGAAATATAGGGAGCTTTTGTCTCTGACTGCTAATGATTTTAATTATAGGTGGTGCTAGGCCTTTCAGACCTCTGTGTGCTGGAGAAAAGAATATTTTTCTTTCTTCCTCAACAAGATGAGAGGCTCTCTGAAACAGATGCAGAGATGTTGAGACACCCCTCTGATGTCTCTATAGGAATATTAAGCTGTAACAACTTAATTTCACAGCACCACACAAGCACCAGGCTTTGACGGCACTTAATGAGTGTTGCGCTCTTTTCATCCGTGTCAAATTTTATGACAAGCCCTCTATTTTACTCGGCGGCTCGCAGTGGTTTATGAACGTGTAATGATAATTGAGAGGAAAAACAGTGCAGTGCCCAGCTGTGTACCAAATCATTCTGTCAAGAGCTGAAATTATGACTATGCATATGACTGCGTATGTGTGTGCAGGACTGCTGATGAAAATAATCACCAGATGAAAGATAAATCTGGACAAAATTTATGTTTTTTTTGTTATTTTCATAGTTTTTGTCATAATCTTGTCCATAATTTCCTGCTTACTTTCATCTGGTGAAGGTGATTTCAGTCTATTCTTCATGAGGTACATGCAGGCATGTCCTGATGAAGACAGAAATGTATGAAATCATAAAAAGTGAGCATAAAACCAGCAATAAGTGATTCATTGTGCAAGACACTTTCTCTTTGATTGGAGACCATGCTGCCCTCTGACACACAGATCTACACACAGCTTTCACATGTCCACTTACTAGTCCATTTGCTGCACTAATAGAAGCAGGTCCACATCCTGAGTGAACTGGTTGCTCTAAAGTTAGAATAACTCCTGAACTGAGATAGTGGTGCTCCAATAACATGACAAATCTTAACAGCACAGCCTCAGATTATCATTTTATTCTAGCACTAGAGTCCCTGAAACATAGATTAGATAGATTGTACCATTACATCAAATTTATCAGTGTGATAAAGATAAAGAAAAATGCACCATGTTATGACGCAAGAGGTCCCAGGTTCAGATACCGAACGAGCCCCCATTTACGTTACAACCAGGCTCAAGGGTTGTAAGGAAGTAACATAAAACCAGATGTTTAAGGTGATATTTATTAAATGGCATTTCAGACTGATTTATCAGAAGGATGTGAAGTAAACTATAAGGGAACAAAGGGCGCATGGATGTTGTTCAAAAAAAACAAATATAACAAAAAGAGAGCTCTCTATAAACCAGAGCCTGTACTATCTATATGAAACCAAAACGAGAAAGAAAACCTCACTATATAATCTCATTTCTAATAACAAAAAACACCATATCAAAACAGCACCCCTAAAACCTGTTTCTAACAGAAATATCTCTAAGCGTGTAAGTGAATCAATAAACTTAAACTAAGCCCAGTCCCTATAGCAAACTTCCACGAACAACACAAGTTAACAACAGTGAATTTTTGCAACCAGTCACAAAAATGAGGCGAGCTCAAAACACAAAACACAAGCCACCCTGACTGTCAGACAGTTCAGGTGTAAATAATGTTGATGCTGGCAAATGGAGACTTTTTGGGATTGGTTGATCGGGACAGGTGCCGCTCCAATCCTGATCCTCCGGGCTTCCAGGAATAAAATAAAAATCAAAACAAAAAAAGTCAGGTCAGAGATCCAGAAGTATTCTGTAGCAGCTGATGCAGCTTTGAGCAGAGTTGAGGAGAGGCTCGAATGAAAGGCGCTCTCTAAGTAGAATTTGAAGATCCAGTGATTCTGGAGCTTGAGATGTTGAGATGTTCTGCTTCTTTGATTTGGAACATGCTTTTGTAAATCCGTCTCACAAAGGAGTGATCAGACAACCTGGCAAGTGTTCAACCACATCATCAAATAATTTATTTTATTACCTAACCCATACTTATGGAGCTAATATAGAATTGTGAACCTTCAAACCTCGGGTGTGTAAAAGCTCGGGTTTGATTGGTGTTCACTGTCAACGTGTTTCTAGCAGCGAGTTGCTTCTCCTGCAGATCTCAGCAATAAATGTGTCATGTAAAAATCTTATCATACCTAACAGGAGTGATGCAGTTGTAAAAACAGAAGCATAATTCAGGCTGGATGTTCGGGTTTTGTTCCTGTCATGGAGCTACTGGAGCTCTGAAATCTCTGTGGAGGGGTAAAGGTAGACTGTTTGGATGCCTCAGTGCCAGCTGACTGCTGGACTGTGATAGCACTCATCTAACAGTGACAACAGTGAAGTTGCTGTGTGATGTTTACATCTATATCACATCCTGCAGGCATGTGTGTGTGTGTGTGTGTGTGTTTACAGGGGCTCTTTGAGCTGATTGCATGTGCTGTGTTTCATCCAGAATAAATGCCACAATCCATCTGTGCTTTCACACTAACACTTAGAGCTTTTGGTCTGTTCTTCATTCTCTGGTTCCACAGCTACAGAGAATTACAGGAACATAACTGCCAGTGCCGACTGTCCTTTGACACTAACATTTCTGAATGGCTGTACCTGGTTTCTTTTCTTTCTTCATAACCTCCCTTGCCATCTCCTCTCTCCTCTGCTTCTTCTGACTTCCCTGTCTCTGACTCCTCACCAGTCAGGGGGATTCAGACACAGACTCTGAAGTGGAGGATCGTGTGGATGGGGTGAAGTCCTGGTTGTCCAAAAGCAAAGGTTCCGCCAAGAACCTCTCAGATGACGGCAGCCTCAAGAGCTCCAGGTCAGTACAAAACCAGCTGCTGTTAGTAAGCAGCCTACCCAGATATCTGTCAGCTTTTGGTCTGTCTGAATCAAAAGGTGTACATGATCTGACCAGAGCAAATAAAACTCAGCAGAATACTTGGCTAAAATCAGAGCACTGCTGTTACTTAAATGTATTTAAGCTGCTTAGTCTTTATTGTCACTGGCTGCTTGGTGAAGACTTTTTTTTTTTCTTTTTTTTTTTTTTTCCCCTAAAAACAAACCACCGCCGTGTAGATTTATCGACATGCCCAGTGGCCAGCTGGCATAGTCTACCTGAGCCGCTAGCTGAGATAAATGAATGTGTCTGCAAGCTGACAGCTTCGATTGCCCCAGATTTGTCTCCTTACCAGCAGATTTAACTTCCCTCCGTCAGCTGAGCCACTCCCAGCTTTAAAAACTTTTTTAAATAGACATGCTCTGACTGATTCATTGAGCTAGCAAACACTCAACTTTAAGTGACTTTAAATTCCATTTACACACAATACAAGTAGAGTTCAGAGGTGAGAAGGGAGAGAGGAATATTATTTAAAGGGTTAACTTTGATATTAGAAAGAGTTTATCCAAATGATGTTTCTGACATGTGTAATCCTCACAGGAATACATTGTTTAAGATATGTGTGATAAATATAGTATCATAGATTTAACACTATGGACTTTAAATAATTTAAATAAAAGCAGTCACATAGTACTATAAAATTACTGGATTATTCCAATCAGAATAAAGTTTTTACCTGGCACTAATTTTATTTCTCTAAAAGTTCCTTTAGTGTTGGACCACAATGGTTAGAGGTAGCTTTGAATGTTTGAATGTCAGGTGCTATGACTGAGGGTCAAACACATTACATTGAATCTGAATCCAGTACTTCTGATCAACAAATTCAAACCCTGTATTGAATCTATTTCAATATAGGTTTCAGCAACTTTAATTAACTACAGTCAAAAATGAAAAGAATGAATATTTACCAACTGAAACTTAAATATCTCAATCTTATATTTATTTTTAATTTAGCATTTTTATTCATGCATTGTATATCTATCTGCTGTTTAGCTAAACAACTATATAACTGTTTTTTATTATAAATTATTGCCAGGCCATAACTCCACACTGGTCAAAACATTTCAAAAGCTTTGATGTGAGTTTGAAGAGAACTGAAGTTGAGATGTTCTCGTCATCACTGTGGCCTTCATTCATCCTTTGTGGGCAATAAAATAAAGTTGTCCTGCCTGTCTTAACATTTTCATGCGGGAAAGCCTTTGTTAGTCCCTAGTCTCCAGTGCTCTCTCCTCTTTTCCATTGCTGTACTTTGATTTTGCTTCATTTCATCTTTTACATTTATCATCACATTTTTTTCTTTTATGAATCACAGCTATATTTAATTTCTTTCTTATTCTCTTCATTTACCTTTAATTGCCCTCAAATCTCATCTGTCATTTTCTTTCCCACTGTCTTCATTCCTTTGTCCTTTCCATTGTTTCTTTTCAGATTTGCTTTAAATGTAGATGCAAAGGAAGGGAAAGAGTGGAAGGAGGGTAAGGAATGGAAAGAGGTAAATAAAGAGAGCAAAGAGGTAGAGTCGAGCAGGCCAATATCAGTGATGAGCTCCCTCAGCTACAGAAAACGATCCAACCTTGACTCTAAAGGGGGGGATGCCCTCTTCAGTGCCCTCAAGGAGAATGCTCAGTCAGAAGATGCTCTATCCTTCCACAAGGCCAAACCCAAAACCTCAGATCTTAAGGATGACACCTTCTCAGTAAGTTCCAGGAGGAAGTCCCAGGCAGGGGATGACATGAATGACAGAGAATCAGTCATGTCCCAGGCCTATTCAGAGGCAACCAGCAGAGCTAGGAAAGGCATGGACAGCCGCTGGGGTGACTTTGACAAAGAATCAACCATCTCATTCAGTCGAGCCTCCAACCGTCTTGGGTTAAGTCCAGAGAATGATGCCAAGTCTACAATCAGCTTAGGTCTGTCAAGTCCAGGACGCCGCCGATGCACCTCACGCTTAGATGAGGGGGGACGGTCTATGTATAGCAGCAGTCCCAGTAGCCCTTGCTTTAGCAGACGGTCTCGGTTCCGTAGTCCTGGAAGTGTTAGCCAAGCTGATTCTCATATGTCGCTGGCACGCAGCTGCCGCCTGAGCGAGTTTGATGTTGATTTTGATGATAGTCGCAGTGTGGCTTTTACCGAAAGGTCAGCGTACAGTCCACACTCGTCCACTGGCCGCAGTATGTCCATGCCGCCGCCACAAGCCAGATCATCAACTGCTGATGATGACCCGATTGATAGCTCAGATATCAAAACAGTCAGTCACCGCAACTACCTTGACCCTGACCTAGAGAAAGCCATCAATGAGGTGCTGAGTTTCAAGCCTATCAAATTTAAGCGAAGGAGCTTGGAAGACTCTGAAGGTGAAGAAGAAAAATCAAAGAATGATGATGATGACAGCAAAGATATCCGTAACCAAGATAGTGGTCGCCCTACCAGCAGTCTTAGACGCTCTGCATCCGCCGTGGACTGCATGAGATCATCACGCAGTGCCAGCAGCTGCAGTAGTCGCCATCGCAGCAAGAGCAAAGGCAAGAGCAAGAAAAAGAAGAAAAGCCACAGCTCCGAGTCTGACAGCTCAGGAGATGACCATCATCACAGGAGCAGCTCCAAGAGGAGGTCCAAGAAGTCCAAGAAAAAGTCCAAGAAGAAGGATGAATCTTCTTCTTCCTCATCTTCTTCTACTTCAGATTCTGAGTCAGACTCCGAGTCGGAGTCGAGCTCTGGTGCTTCCACCATTTCTTATCGAAGCTCCAACAGTGTGAAGAGGGCCCCAGCTCGAAAGGTGTCAAGTGCTGAAGAAGAAGAAACTAGGCCCCAGAGCGAGAGCCAGCCCATTAACAAAAAGGATGATAAGAAGAGGAAGAAGAAGGTGGACAGCCTGATGATGAAGTACCTGTACCGGCCAGACAGTGACTGAGGCAGCCAGTAGGTGGTTGCCTGATACTGCCTCGCAGAGTGGTGTGGAAGCATGATGTTACCTAACTAATCCAAGACATTTTCACCATTATCAGTCAGCATATTAAAGAACGTTCAACATGTAATGTTCAGTCTGATTGGAACTTTCACAGTTTAGAATTCTAATTTACAACTTGTGTTTCTGATGATGTGTCACTGTATGCATACTAACAATTGTCATCGTTTGCTTAGTCACACGTTCCGTGTAGTGACCACAACCTCTGTGGCTTCTCACACATTTAATGCTGTTAAGGTTTTCATTGAGAATTGAGAATGTTGTGAATTTTCTCACAGCAGGAAGGTAGTTGATGAGATGGTGTTCTTAATGTGGATGTTAACTCAGCCTTTAATTACTCCTGAGGTGTCATATTGATTTATAGCCCCAGAAAGGTAAAAATAACGTGAGTCAATTAAAAGAGGCCAAAATACATTTTTCCTTCCAGCCCCGTAACTGCAGGCATAATTAGACCCTGAACATTGATTTACACCAACTAGCAAATTCCTGTGAGATGCACAGTTGACAGTAATTAACCCCCGGTTTGCAATATTTAAGCAGTTTGAATGCTAAACAATGTGAAGAGGCTGAGCTAGATGATCTGCAAACTGGCTTGTTCATCAAGAATATTTGAGATGGTGTTAGAAAAAGATTGATCGAGATGAATCGTGTTTAGATGTTTAGCAGACTTGCTTTCTTCTTGTTTGTGCTGATTCACTTCACAGCTGTAACATGTGAATCACGTGTCTCTGAAGAGCACAGACTTAGTTCTTCAGTACCATCTTCACTATTTTGCATGCTAGCGTGGCACCATATTGCATGAGGTTTTGTGTTCATTTGATGCTTGAGGTAAAGCTAACCTTACAACACGGCTAAGAGCACGGCTGCTCTGCGGTGAAGAGAGCTGAACACACTCGAACAGCAACACAACAACACAACACGCTAAAGCAAAGCTAACTGAGAAACTGCAAAGTGATTGACAACACAACAGAAGACTACTGTGGACACTAAAAGATTAGCTCATTTTCAACTTCACTGACAAGTAGTCAAATTCTGAAAATGTCCTGTCTCTCCTGGAAACCTTTGTTTAATGTAGTTTCATGTACACAACATTGTACATGTAGAGCATGATTCTGTGATCCACGGTCTAGAATGGTCACCTGACACTTACCTAAATGTTCATGCTCAGAAGCTGCAGTTTGTTCCGTGCTGCCATTGGTGGCTGGAAGTATTGCAGTAATACTACAGTATTTTCTATATATATATATACAGTATTTTCATTCGTGTGCAGTATGTCAGTTTTACTGACTAAGACAAAATCATTTAGCAAGTCGTTTAGAATAACTAGTTGGCTTGTAACACATTTTCTGAAATGAAGTCTTCTATCTAAACACCTTTGCCTGTGTTTGTGTATGTGCCTTGCCCTTTCTTAAACACCAAGCTGACCACGCTCTGCTGACTGTTTTTGGTGCTAACGTTATTTGTGTCTTCTTGCTGCAGCCCTCCTGGCCGAAGACGCTACTGCTTTGATAGATCGGATGATGAGGAAGAGGAAGAAGAAGAAGGCGGGGCGGCCCAGGGCTCGTACTACTCTCGATACAGATACAGCAGCCATGTGAAAGACGACGACGGCGAGGACAGGCATTATGAGACCACATCGTAGTCCTTGCTGTCACCATTCACCCTCATTCAACAGTGACAGTTTGTCTTGCATGCAAAGTTGACCCAGAAAGTGGTCGGTCCAACTCCAACACTCACAGCCCTGCAGGAAAACAGACATTCAGATAGATGTTCCCACGTCACATCCACACAGGATGTTTGGGTTTTTTTTCGACTGGGCACTCATCAGTCTAAACTCATACTACCTGCACACACACACACACACACACTGCAGCTCTGTTACTATCCACTCCACTCTGCTGGTTGCATGTAAGCAGCAGTTGCTTGGCTTGAGCAGCCAACCTGTTTAACTCCCATCGTCATGGTTGTAACTGAGCCAAAGAACTTGAGGTTGCAAAGATAATAGAATAGTGTTTTTCTCTCTCTTCATCTGTCTCTCTTCTTCTCTTCTTTACATATAGTACAACACAATAATATGTATTGCCATAGTACAATGTATTGCCAAAAAGCCTTTGTTGAAGTATGTGTGGACACTCTTTTACCTATTGCCAATTGATGAAGAGTCCTGGGAAAAGTCCCAGCCGTTTGATTTCAGTGGACTCTTGTACAGCTGGCTTCTCTGCAGCTGTTGCGTTCATGAACTGATCTGTACACTGAAGACTCTCATCATCATCTGTTGGCTTTTTGTTTGCCTGAAAAGTTTATTCTGCCTTTTGCTGGCAAATGATGTCTTCCTTCCAGGGGAAGAGGATTGCGTCACTAACCGCTCCACCATGAAAGTGAAGCATTTTTGTTTATGATGTTCGACAGATTTGTTTTGTAAGCCGCCGTCAAGCAAATGTATTTCCACGAGGTCGGAGCTCACCTCTGTGAAACGCCGTGTCTTACTTTATTTCGACTTGATCTGAAGTGCTTGCAAGATTTCTTTAGCGATGAACAGACTTCATCTGGATTTGTCCTTGTGCTTGCTGTCTGTGTTTTGTTTTAATTTGGTGTGCTTTCCTTTTCCAAGGGGAATGTACTTGACTTTAGGCAACAGTCATTTGTTGGTTTCTCACAAAAACCACTGAGCAGATGGTATCCTCAACCAGCATGTTCGAGTAAAAAGCTGGTGGTGTTCTATATTTTTATTGTCAACAAATGGCACGGAAAGACCAAAACCAACACAGTGTTTTGTTGTGACCTCTGGGAATACTATGACTGACGAAACATTCTAAGCTCAAAGGTCCAGTTAACAAGTTTTTTTTTTTTTTTTTCAACATGACTCTGCTTTCTTGAGCAAAAGGAGCTGGTGTCGTCATAGCTCTAAACTCTAAACCCGTTTATTCCCGCTGAAGACATGAATCTATAAAAGAACAATAACCACCAGCTCAGCTAGCCTAGTCACATCGACTCCTGGTCAACACTTTCATGGAACAAATTCTGACAGATTTCAGTCAATGCACAGTGAGCCTCATGGTTTCATGATTTTTTGTTTAGCTAGTTTTCTCCATTTTGCCATGGCTAAAAAAAAAAGCTTAGTTTAGTTTAGCTTAGTTTAGACATTTACAGATTCTGAGTAAGAACATGACAGACCGGTCAGCCTCAGGATGATTCGAGTGTCAAAGTTCACTGAAGTTCAATACGAGTCCTGCAAGCAGCTCACAGTGAATCACTAAAATGAGTGAGGGATTGATGCATTTATGCTTTTTGATGAGAATAAGATGCAGAATATCACCAGCCTTCTACTTTAAAGCCTCATTGGGTACTTTAACTTCATTAACTGGACAAACTACAGCCTGTATAACCAATACTGTGAACTCATGTAAACAGCAAGCAAATAGGAACCTGCATTTTCATTGTTGCTGAAGTGTTTGGTCACCTGTCTGTTATTTAGCGAGTAGCATTAAGTAATCTTTGGAAGCCACTGAAAGTCCAGAAGAGCTTGATGTGGCGTTTGGGGCTGAAAAAATGTGTGGATGTTTGTGGGAAAAGTCGGGTGTGATGATTCTTTACATGCTTTTTGCAGACTGTTGTCTTCATTTCTATTCTCTATGCAGTCAAAGTGTGGAAATGTGTTCTGATCTAATTGACCCTGATAAAAGTGTCTGGCTTCAACAGAAAAAACAAAAGAGCGGGCATAATATTGCTGACTGCACACAGTATTTATATATAAATATGTGTATGATTCATGCTAGCTTTGAAAATAGTTAATGTTTATTTTCATTATTGAACAAATTGACCACTTGTTATAAATTTTGCATTACAGTTTAATATATTGTAAATAAATGATGGTGATTGTTTTAGAATGCCTCGAGGTGTGGATTTGTTAATGCTGCTGTGTATCCTCACTTCAACAGTGCTGACCACGTGAATCCCTGAAATGGACAGAAAACTCTGATCTAATGATTTTCCTTGTAATTCCAAAGGAAGTAAGCTATAAGAACTAATAACCATCATTCCATCTGGAGGAATCCAGTTTACATTATGTTTATTCAAGTTATCACAGTGACAAATGGACTTTTATTTCAAAACGCACTTAAACACATGAGCTGTAGTCCCTGTGGTTCTTTCCACAGGGACTTGATAGCTCATGAACTCACGTAATGAAATGTTTATCCTACGGAACAAGAATAACTTGTCTTCAAGACCTCTTCCACTGTAGGACGACAGAAGAAGACGACTCGCCTGCAGGTCTCAGCCATGTTGCAGCATGGCTCAAGGCGACATGGATCAGAGGCTCAGAAATGTTGTTCATGGTCCCCAGGGGATTAATAATGACTCATGGTTCTATGAGTTTGACTTGTGTCATTCACAGCAGCAGCATGTTCTATGAAGCCTTTATGTATGTGTTCTTCCTCTAGCTGCAGCGATGTGCACTGTCAGACAGCGTTTAGGTGTCAGATGGTTATTGATCCAATCCAGACTGTTGCAAAATAACAACAGAAACCATTGTGTCCTGCTCGGTTGTGCTCACACAGCCTGACACTTTATCCAGTAATACAATCACCTGGCGTGATCTGTGGCGGAATCAGGACACACACAGTTTACACACACATTGTGGAAATCACAGCACTATTAAAAGGTCTCTCCCTTCATTACATCACTGAAGCCCCCTCAGGACCGTCCAGTCTCACCGACCCCCTCTGCACCCTCAGCTGACACCACGAGGTTATTGGGGCACCAGCTGCATGAGTCTTCTGACAAATGTACCTGCAGGCAGCACATTTCTGTGAAGATGAACAACATGGTGTGGAGGAATCATGAAGCAGGCATGCTTTCTGTCCCAAAATGTAATTTCCATGTACTTTTGTTTTCATACTAATCAGGTCAAATATTTTAGTAGATTTATATTTTTTGTCAATATTCTACCATTTCAAAAAAAAAAAAAAAAATGTTATGCCTGATACCAGCACAGAAAATAATCAGCTTTCCGAGTACCACCATCAGGACATACTTAAAACAGAGTGCACCCTTCAGGTCATATGACATCTAATTATTACAATGCATCACACTGTGCCTAATTACCAAATAACAACAAAGTCATTCAAAACATTTTAATATGGACATGCATCACGTGTACAGACTGAGACACTGTTCTTTTTGTTGCATATTTTAAATATGACGAGAGGTGATGAGGATGAAAGGGCGTCAGTGTCATGGTTACGTTCTACATTTGGCCAATGCCTCGGGAAATTAACAGTTTTAAAGTATATTAAAGGTGTGTGTACACACAGTGATGAACAAATTCAGGTAAACAATGTTGATGAATTCCAGCTTCATGTCAAATGTTCATACTGTTTGAGCACACATTTGTGTGTATGAAGCTCATTGAGAGAATAAAATCCTGAAGCCGCAGACTGTTTGTGACCTCCAGACAAAATCTCTCAGCTGAGCAGTTGAAGACCATTTCATGTGTTCACCATGCCAAGCAGCACATTCGTAACAGAAGTTCTGTATGTGTGTGTGTACTTTCAAAGTCCTCTTGAAGGACGTCAGAGTGAGACCTCAGATGTTATCTTTCTCTGCTGATCAATATTCAATCTGATATTTTGATATTTTGATAAGAATGTGCTCTGCATTTTGTCCTTCATTCAACACATCACTGGAGGAAGTCCTTCATGTGTGCAGAGGAAGAACATTTTTATCTGCATCAGAAGTTTGAAATGAGACAAATGAAGAATCATTCTTTCAGCAGCATGCGTAATATATTTATCTGTGACATCAGCAGCTCATGCAGACGTTACACTTGCATTATATTCTCATAGTAAAGTCTGTCTGGATTCAGTGTGCTACAGTGATTGTTGGACAGCACAGGAGACTTTTTTAATCTATATATCATATGTTCTAGTTTCAGCTGGTTGACACACATGGTTTGTGATGTCTCTCTGTGATAACCTGGACTGTGTCACAGCTGCAGTGTTCCCACATCAAATTGCTTTTTTGAAGTCCTTCCATCAGTGTTCTACACATGTAGTGTTCAAAAGGTCAACTCAGTCCAATGATGGGAGCTGGAGTCTGCGCTGGATGAGAGGTGAGGTGCACGTCACTGAAGTGTGACAACTAGTGCTGAGATCATTTATACAAGCATCATTTAAACAAGCTAAAGAAATAAAACACAATGAAAGAACAAAATTAAAATATGTAGAAGTGAACCATAAACTATAAATGAGAATGGATTGTGTTGTGTGTGAATTATTTGGTCAAATTTAATTTGCGTGTTCTCTGACGTAATGTAATGTTAAATTCTAACAAACATCTGAACAGTGTGTCATCGCTCTCATCGGTCAGTGGAGGCAGAAAATTCAGGTTTGATCGAAGGGAACAGGATCCAACAACAACCTGCTGTGTCAACCAGCTCATTGAACAGGACAATAATTTATTATCATTTAAGTAGCATATTTACATGATATTATTGCATGATATCAATATTTCATTTTTTTTTTTTTTTAATTATCAGGGTTCTTGTAACGTTCATGTAACATTCATATAACGTTGGTACATTGCAGCATCTCTAAGCCACAAGCCAATAAATCAGCAGCAGCATATCAAACAACAGTGACATCCAATCAGAGACAATGGCACAAAGCAGGAGTGGTGTTGTCTTCTGGGTCACTCCTGCTGGATTTGTGAATAAACTGCTGACATGTTAGTCATTTTAATGTGTCAGAGGTTAAAGCATGCTGTCCCCCATTTGTGAGTAAATTCACGGTGAACGTCTGAAACTCAGGAGACAGTCAGTCTCTGTGTGCTGAGTGCAGCAGTGTTCTCAGCTTCTGTCCTCAATGTATTCAGTTTTGATATTAATAACACACTTTTTAAAAACAGCACCAAGACACAGAGTTAATCCCAAATTAAGGTTGTCCTCAGAATATATTTACTTATAGCCACTTCAGTCTGAGACTTGCTGTGTAGCTGCAGCAGCTGTAGCAGTAGGTGTCTTGTACTCTGTAACCTATGCAAAGAGGTGAAAAGAATGAATGAATTCATAAATAACAGAAAAAATTGCACTAGCATCTGGTTAATAAATTAAAATGCATATTTAACTTTTCCTTCACTTCGCAACACTTTATTAATTAATTAATTGAGCATCAGTTGCCAGCTAATAGTAGAGGAACTGTCCTCTGTAACTTTTCAGGTTAGGGAGAATGTGCAGAGATTGGGAGGTCGGTGTCATGCAGTTTGCTCTTCACAGGTCAAACACATTTTGCTCTTCATCTGAGGCTCCCTGCCTGCAGTGTAGTCCCACTGACAAGCAAAAGCCAGCAGGAGGCAACCTGAGGCGAGGTCAGATCATCTGTGGAGCTGGTAAATGATGGTGAATTTTCCCTTACTGTGGCTCTTCTATAAGAGAACATCCCCAAACAGCAGGCAGGCGGCTGCTCAGCTTCACCTCTCATATGGTATACCACAGCTCAGAGGCTCAGGTTGTCAAAAGTTGCTGTGCTGCCTCAGCACTTCCAGGATGGAAAAATGGCAATTTCAGGCAATTCTCTCGGGTGTTAATACCTTATATTTTACTTCTGTCTGGAATAAAATGAAAAACCTCCATTCCCTTAAACAGCCAGAGCCTCGGTCTGTTTGAAATAATTTAAAAATGAAACATGAATTATTCCAATCCGTCTTATTCCTCCTCTTCCTCTGGCCTGTTTTTTCTCGAAATCCCTCTCCCACTGGTGAAAGATTGCAGATTACTGTCTGCAACCTTTGTACCTTCTTAATCAAAACTACTTGGGGCCATTCAGTATTCATGAGCTGAATGATGGAAATTGGCCTTTCAGCCACTATAGCACATCTCTGTTGGCAGGGAGGGAGCAGTGAGGACAGGCAGACTAACATGATGGAAGGAGGGAGCAATGGTGGGGTAGGCGAGCATACCTTTTCCCCAGAGAGAGACAGTGACAAGAAGATGCTGTAAAAACATGCAATGCCTTCAATGTTTTCTCCTGGCTGCCTTGCAACCGAGCTCATTACCCTTCCAAATGTGGCTGCTGTTTCCTTCTTTCCCCACGGGCTCCTTGCCTGACAGTCCGTCTTGTTTTTTGGCTGACTCGCAGTCATTGCCTCTGACCTTGTGTCAAGCAAACGGCTGACAGCCCCTCTGAACTGTCATCTGCTTCGGAGGGTGAGCCGCTCCAGAGGAGTTCTTTTTCAATAAGAGTGAAGAGACCATGGGAAAACATGTGACCCAACCTGGAGGCCTGAGGTCACTGCCTGGAACAAGGCTGCACATAGACAGGCAACCCTGAATGATGCATTGGGCCAGAGTGTGTTCAGCAGGTTAAAACATCTAGTGGTACTCATGCTGCCTACCAGGAGTTGACAGGACTGTACTTCTTGTCTCCTCCTGTGATTGAAAACCTCTTATCATTTGTGGTGGGTTCTTTTCAACCAGTGCACCATTTAGTTCCAGATGTATGGAAGCCAAAGGGGGCCATGTAATATGGATTATATATACAATTAAAGCATCATTATGTAACTTTCAACCATAAATCAACAGATTTTAAATCATTTTGATACTACACTGTAAAATCAGGTGAATATGATGATGGTGATGATGATGACCATCATCATGTCTCTGTCAAACTGGATCATATTTTATGGAGAAAATGTTTTCTGGTTTTCCCTCTGATGTCCTCCGGCTGCACTCTGTGATTTACAGAGTTTCCTGATGGACAGTGAAGTAAACTGCTGCCAGCTGTAACTGCTGTTAGCTAATGTCAGCTCAGTTTGTTAGCTGGGCTGCTTGGACCATGAGCTCAGTTGTTTTGGACCACTGGGAAAAAGAAGAGGAGGTTTTCAGAGTGGGGCTTTAGTTTACTTTATTTTAGTTTATTTATTTTGCACAGTTAAATGAACATAGAAATGACAAAGATAACAAATAATGTAAAGTGCAGGGAGAGGCAGAAAACCCAGATGTACTTATTTAAAGCCTCCGCCTTCAAATTTCACAGTTATAAAGAACAACAAAAAAAATACATACAGAGAATAATATAACTACATAAAATAATGATAATAGAAAAACATATGTATAACATCAACAACAAGTTATAAAGACAATAACAATAATGGCAATATAAAAGCAACATGAAATAGTGTGTTTGTATAAGTGTGTTTGCGTGTGTGTGTTAGAATTTCAAAACAGCAGTTCAATAGGCTTTTAAACATCTTCTGTAACATTTTATAGAGAAGGTTCCATAATTTGGTATTCCTGAATTTGACAGTAAATTGTCGTCTGCAGGTGAGAAACTTCGGAGGATGAAGAGCTAAAGATTGTCAAGTTGAATAAGAGTGAACCTGTGAATTAAATTTAAAGTAAGTCTTGAAGTGCTCTGGAATATTAGTGGAGTGTGGTAGGAAAAGTGCTTGCCAAACTATATTGCAATATGAAAGATGGATATGGATAAATTAGGCTGTAATCAAGTGTAAGAAGAAGTTTCAACTTGGTGAAGTTACACTTGGAAACTCAGGGCTCAGAATCACAAAAATACTAATGTCAATGTCATGTTGCCGAAATGATTATCAGAATTATTGATGATTTTTTCTAGTTTAACTAGTAAATTGATTGACAGTTTCAGTTTCAATTTAAGTGGAAAATAGAAAATAGAATTGTCGTCTACAATTACATAACTGCTGGTCAACCCCAGCTGCTCATGTGATATAATCAAAAGCTCCAAAACAGCGACTGAACTATGTGGTGAGATTGTTTGCTGTTTTCAAGGTCAAGAATAAACTTCAGTCCTAACATTGCAGCCTTTCACTGTATGTAAACTCTTTTTCGCTTGTGGGCACTCAAGTTAACCACCACTGCTGACTCCCTGTCAAAGAAATGCAAGGACCTGGAGAGTCATTCAAGATGGAATAATGTAAAAAAGCAGGCTGCCTTTGCTGCAGTAAAGAAGGAGCTCCATTCCTGCCCAAACGTCAAGTTTGGTCTTCTCTACCCGACAACGCTACGCATCACTCTGCCCAGCGGACAGACCCACAGGTTTGAGGATCTGACATTGGTGTTGAACTTCATTGAGAAGAACACTCCTGACACTATTTAGCTGACATGTTAACTTGCCATTTGGCTGTTATTGTTGTTGAGGACTACATTTGCCCCTCACTCTGGATGCCTTGTTTTCTTATTGCGTTCAGTGAGCTACAGTTCTGAGGTGACGCTGATTTTGTCTTCTTGTTTACTCCTTTCATTCTCGATTCTCTCTAACTTGGATCATGGTGACAATTTGAATGGAATACAGGAATACCTCAGGTAAAAACTGTAGCACCGTAGGTGCCTTATTGGTTGGACACAATTGATTGTGAAACGCTGCAAGTTTTTTCCCCCTTGTATTATTATTCAATAAGATTGTTTTATGTATCAATTTAATAGTCAGCTTTAGCTACAATTATTAGTACATTTATTATAGTGTAATTTCATTGACATAACTTCATGTCACAATTCCAACACCTAAGCAGTTGTAGTTCATTAGTTGTTTTGTATAGGCTTTCTATAAGAGGTGTGACAGATTAGTTGTTTAAGGGGGTACAAGTTTTTACTTCCAGTTTTGCTTCAGATCATCACTATTATATAATACTCTTGTTACCTAGCTATGACCCCATCCAATGTAACAACATCATCTAATGGATCTGCCATTAGATTCACTAGTTTCAACTGTAAAGGGCTCAATAATCCTATAAAACGAAATAAGATACTGCACCATCTTGGTGCCCATGTAATTTTTTTTTGCAAGAGACTCACCTCAAAGTCTCAGACCACTCTAAATTGAGGAGGGGATGGGTACTGTAGGTCAGGCTTATCATTCATCATTTCAAGGCAAATCTAGGGGTGCCGCTATCTTGTTACATAAATCTGTTCCCTTTGTGCATTCAAGTTGTTACAAACTGCAATCTCAGTCCTTCTGTCTGGAGGAGAGCCAGGTGGGATGGAGATGTGGGCGCCTCCCACTGATCCTCCCACTTTATAAATATAGGCCTGGATGAGGTCTTGCCGCTTTTTCTCCCTTTGTCTCCAGACTCTGCATGTGTTGGTACTCAACAGAGTTTTCCATGTGTGTTTTCACGCTTCAAGTATTTTAACATATTTCAATGCACGACCATGACCAACTTTAGAGAGAAACTTTCGGTTTGATTTACTTTATGAATGATGCCTTAAGCATTTTTGATTTAGAATAATAATTGTATTTTATTTAATAGTATTTTGTTGCATTTATGTGGCATGATTTATATTGTCATTTCCTTTCTTTTAGAACCATGGCACTAAAGGTTGAGACAAATAAACTAAAAGAAAAGCAACCTCTGTTTCCTGGTGGTTTGTGTGGCTTCAGTTGAACCGTGATATCCACAACACAAGTACTATCTCTGAGGCTAATGGTAGATATGTTATACTTGCTGGCCAGATTCATAACACCCGGGTGGTCTTGGCTAATATTTGTGCTCCCAATTATGACGATGATGCTTTCTTTTAACGCCTTTTTCTAACTCTCCCTGATTTGTCGCCACACCACTTAATACTAGGTGCAGACTTTAATTGCTGGCTTGACCCTCAGCTGGACTGGCTAAGGTAATCCAGTCCTTTATGGAGGAATTTGCTGTCACTGACGTGCTTTTTTTTTAACCATTCTAAGAGGGAATATTAATTTTTTTCTCATGTCCATCACACTTTCGTTTTTGTTGATAATAGACTGCTCTCATCAGTATCTACTTGTAAATATGATGTTATTGTTTCCCATCACGCCACTATTTCTATGAATATATACTTTAATTCTACGCATGCGCCATGGCGTCTTAATACACATGTTCTTTTAAATGATGATTTTGTTAACTTTGTCTCACAACAAATTGACTTCTTTGTGAGCTCGAATAAAACACCTGAGGTGTATGCCTCAGTACTATGGGAGGCCTTAATGGCATACATCAGTGGCACTAATCAGATGATTGGCGGTTCAATCCCCGGATCCCAGGTGTACTGTGCCAATGGTGTGTGAATGCCTGAATGAGATATGTACTGTAAAAGTACTATGAGACTAGAAAGGAGATGTATGAGTACAGTCCATTTACCATATGAGAAGAAACTCAGAAAGGAGAAATTAACGCATATCTGAACTTGACAGGTTGTACGCTAGTTACAACACTCCAGAGCTGTATAAAGAGCGCCTCTGTCTACAGAGCAGAATTCGATGCCCTGATGAAACACCGTACCACTGAACTTCTCCTACAAACGAGGTCCCAGTTCTATGAGCATGGAGATGAGGTCAGTAAATTGTTAGCACACCAATTACGTCAGGCATCAACATCTCACCATATCCCACAAATTCAAACTAATTTCAGTATCACCACTGAACCCAAATTAATAGTGTGTTTAAGGAATTTTACATGTGTCTATATTCATCTGATCAAGATGCCACTCCTGATTTTGACAATTTCTTTGAAAGTTTGGACATTCCCTTACTTGATCAACCAGCTGCTGCAGAGTTAGAGAGGCCATTTACTATTGCTGAGCTTAATACAGCTGCATCATCTCTGCAAAATGGGAAAAGCCCTGGTCCAGATGGCTTTCCCTCCGAATTTTTCAAAAAGTTTTGGCACAAGCTTGCCTCTCTGTTATTGTATATGTTCAATGAATCATTTGAATCCGGCTCCTTCCTCAAACTCTCAATCAAGCCTCCATTTCCAAGGACCAAGGATTCGTTAGCCTGCACCTCTTGTTGTCCATTAAGTTTATTGAATGTTGATTTTAAATTGTTATCCAAATTATTAGCATTACGTCTGAAATCCATACTCCCTTCCATTGTTTCCTTGGACCAAATGAGGTTCATTCAAAATAGGCACTCTTTCTCTAACCTTAGACGTTTGTAGCGATGTAACGATACATTGAACTCATGACTCGATACGGTTCACGATTTCTTGTTCACGATACGAGTTTCTCACTTTTTTTTTTTAATCAAAATGAGTTATAGACAAATTATGACCAAATAAAATGATCTTTTATTCATAGGAAAAAAAATCTTAGAGGTGCTTTCTTTACAGAAACTCTGTAAAACAGTTTGTGTCCTCTTATACAAAGGCAAGTTACATGGTCATCTTAAACAACAAAACACATGTATGGGGAGAGGAGATGCAAAGCCTCTCGTCAGGGTGGTTTGCCCCCTCTGCAATTTTTGCTCATGAGGTGGCGTAACGTTACTTTGCTTCTCACTGTGGTGGCGGCTAATATGCTGCTGCGTGTTGCTGCTATATGTTAGCAGTCTGTTGCAATATTTCCATGCTGTTTTGGTTTTGTCTGTCCATTTCTCACCGGTTGTATTTGTGTATACAGGGAATCCAAAATGCCGCCACACAGGTGATTTAAAACCGCTCGGTGCATCCTCTATTTCAAAGTTGTTGCCTACCGTTGCCATGTCTTCCCTCATTCTGTGCCTTGTACCTACGTAGTGACGTAAGTCATGTGACTGGACGTCTGACAATGAACAAATGAATCACCAACCAGTGACTTTTTTTTAAGATAACGTAACCTATTTCTAAAAAAAAAAAGAAAAAGAACATATCCTACTTCTCTTGCATTTGCGATTCATCTTTTCTGTCAAGCCATGCGAATCATCACGCATTTGTCCCGATTTTTAATCGTGTCATGATGCATTCTTACATCCCTAGACGTTTGTTCAATGTACTTTACAATGTCTCCTCTTCCGACACTCACGAAACCGTCATACCGTTATGCTGAAAAAGCATTTGACGGCGTTGAGTGGGATTACCTCTTCTTTTTTCAAGATCAAATAGTGCAAACATTTTTAACATATCTCTCCCTCCCTCCCTCCCCCTGGCAGCATCCCCCCTCCCTCCCACCTCCCCTCTCAGTCTGGATTACCTCTTCTATGTCTTGGAGAAATTTGGTTTTAAGAATAGTTTTATTTCATGGATTACTGTAAGTTGCTTTATTCAGCCCCACAAGCCTCAGTCAGGACAAATAATATCCAATCAGAATATTTTCGCCTCTATCACCTATCCTATTATTCGCAATTGCTATTGAACCTCTCTCGATAGCCCTTCAGTCTAACCCCCTTATTACAGGCATATTTAGGAATGATACTCAGCTGAGAGTTTCCCTTTACACAGATGACCTCCTTTTATATGTTTCCAACCTGCCTGTCTCAGTTCCTGCTGCTCTTGCCACTCTTCATTCATTTGGTCAAATATCTGGATATAAATTAAACTTAAACTATAGTGAGATATTCCCCATTAACCCCACTGCTAAGAAGTATCCCCTGAAAAACTTTCCCTTTATAGTTGCCCAATATAGTTTTGTATATCTTGGAATCCATGTTGCGTACAAATTTGAAGACCTCTACAAAGCTAACTTTTCCCCCCACTGACCTGAATCCAGAAAGACTTTGAACGATGGTCTCTGCTTAATCTGTCTTTGACTGCACGTGTCAACTCTGTTAAAATGAATGTACTCCCAAGACTCTCCTACCTGTTCCAGTCCATACCACTCTTCCTCCCTCTGTCTTTTTTTCCATAAACTAGATAAACTAGCCTGATTTCAGAATTTATCTGGAATCAGAAGGTTCCTAGGCTGTGCAAACAATATTTGCAAAGACCAAAGTCACTGGGAGGGCTGGCCCTGACAAATTTTAGATTATATTATTGGGCCACCAATATCAGAATTCTTAAGTACTGGCTTCAATATGAGGCTTTTGATCCTCCCCCAGCATGGCTGGTTATGGAGGCAAATTCAGCAAAACCAGTGACCCTGAGTGCACTCCCCTATCCACTCCACCACTTTTCCCTACACCATGAATGTGATTGTTAAGACCACACTTAGGTTCTGGGTCCAGTTTAAGCGCCACATTGGCTTACAGAAATTCTCTATTTATGCACCACTAGCGGCTAACCATGCTTTTCCTCCTTCCCTCATAGACAGTCATCATTTCGGTAGATATTTACAAGTCTGCAGTTTTGTTCATGACACATTTCCCAGCTTTCCTAATTTACCCTCTGACTCAGCTTTGGATGGTTTCCTGACACCAATCTCTACTCTTAAAGGCTGTATCTCATATGTCTATAATCAAATTAATCTTTTACGTTCCGAGCCCCTAGGCTTAATAAAATCACTCTGGGAGGAGGACCTGGGGGTGGTGATATCAGAGGAAGTCTGGACACAGATTTTGAGATGGGTACATAAATCTTCTATTTGTGCAAGACACAGTCTCATTCAGTGTAAAGTTGTACACTGTACCTATTACACTAAGGCTCAACTGGCTAAGATTTATGATAGTGTAGTTCCAACTTGGGATAGGTGTCAGCAATCTCCTGCAAACCTTCTACACATGTTCTGGCATTGTCCATCTCTATATAGTTTTATTGGACTGAGATTTTTAATACCGTTCGAGGTAGTTGGGGAAAAAATACATCCAAATGCTCTGAGTGCACTGTCTGGGGTTGCCCCCCTTCCCCTTCCCTCCCTAAGTCCAAAAAGGATGTACTTGCTTTTGCTACCTTGCTAGCCAGAAGATTAATTGTAATTAATTGGAAATCAACGATACTGCCCTGTCACACCCGCTGGATTAGCGACACCCTTTATTTTCTTAAATTGGAGAAAATTAGACTTTTCTTAACTGGCTGCTCCAGTAAATTTGGGAAATTAAGGGGCCCATTCCTTCAATTCGTTAAGAAGACAGATCTTCCACTCACCCCTGACTGACACGACTGAAGCAGCTAAGAGAGGTAGACATGTCATTTCTGTTGTGATGAGGATTGCATGCCGCTATTCTGTCTTAGGATGTCTGTTGCTATGTCTATTGCAGTTTACTATTACCTGACTGATGTGCCTGTGTTTCTCTTCTCTCCTTTTTTCTTTCTTTTTTTTTTTTGTTTTGTCTATATTCTTTTTCAGTTGTCTATTTCTGTTCTAGTCCTATTTATTTATTTAATTATTTTCATTGTGGCTGTTCAGTTCTAGTATATAAGTTGTTCGGGTATGCAGCAATATCAATGACCACTTTCTTTTTTTGTTGTTTTTCTAAAAAGAAAAAATATATACTTAACTCTTGTTTTAATACAGTTGAATACATCTGCAAAACCTATGGGCTGAAATATGTGCCACCAGAAACTGAATTTGAATCATTTATATTTGAATTTGAATTGCTTAACTTGAATAATTGCATTAAAAAACTGAATGTGAATCACATAATTTGAATTTGTATTGTATTGTATTGTTTTAAAATGAATTTATTAGTTTGGAATTGAACATTCAGTTCTCAAAATTTTTCATTTTTTGTGACAAACATCTGGGTAGTTGAGGCAGAGCAATCAAGCGCAGATACACCGGACACCTCTTTGGCCACTCAGCACCTATGTTTCTGAGCACGTAACATAGTGGTCATTTGTTGCCACCCGCCATGAAATGGAGGAAGAACTGCTTGCTAGTAGTGGCACTTCTGGTGGCAGCCTCAGCTAAACAGTCATCAGAGTTGTATTAGACTCGCTGGCAGTAGCATTTCCATTACATGATTTCTGCATTAATTTGCAAGGTTTTCTTAATCTCTCACCCGCTGCCGCTGTGTGGTGCAGCTGCCACTGACCTGCCACGGCAACTACTGCTGCTTTGATCATCTGTTTTTATTATTTTATTTTTTAGTTTTAACTATAATAATTTCTATAACTATAAATCTATTATGTTACAGTACATCTACAGGCCCATAGGGGTTAATAATAAATGAGATTGGAAGTTTCTTGATGAAATAAATTCAGATTTTTCTGCTTCATAATCAGTGGCATGCATCAGGTGCAAAAACAGCACTAAAGACAAACATGATACATCAAGCAAAATCATTTTCAAGACACAACCAGCAAATGTGTGGGAGCTTTAGATGTGTCAGCTACAGGTACAGACTTTCATTTTTAGGTTTTATTTCCAGGCTGACAAGTTTGAATGTGACTGCAGGGAGTCATCTGTCCCTTCTTTGACATGGCATACTGAATTTAACCAAACCTTCAAGCTTTAATTATTTTTTCTGTTTTAATTTAACAACAGAGAATAAAATACAGCGACGAGGTCACTGCATCCATTTTCACTGATACTTCCTCATGTGTGGCTGTGCAGATAGTTTATCTGTCCTGCATTTTAAATAACATTTGAGGAGCTGAACACTGCTAACCAGTACACTGTTCCAGCAGGCCACCACACCCACACAAACTTGACTAGAAACCAGAAAGATGTGTTTCATCATATTTTATGTAAATGTCATTTCCAAAACGATTTTAGTGTTTACAACACTAAAATCCTAAAAATATACTTTTAAATTTATCTAAACAATCTTAACTAGTGATCATAAAGATCATAAAATAAACAGCAAAGTTTTAACTGTAGAACTGGAACTTACTGAACTCCCACAACTCTCCAGGAAACACTGAAGGTGAGTCTATAAATATGTCCTTGTGATTTGAGTGAAATGACCCTTTAAGACTGAAAGTGACTGACTGATAGACAACATGGCTGCTAACTGAGGCCTGTTGAGAATCCAGTCAGAATCCAAACAATCCAAAGCTGCTTGTCTGCTGCTGTGAAAGACTTTGGATATGTGTTTGTCAGTACAAACTTTGTCCAAAGATCGCTGGAGAAACTTGACAGTATCATCAGTATTTAAGAGGACCTGTAGGAAAACAGCCCACTGCACACAGATTTCAGGCCTGCTCCACCCATTACCAAGGACACACAGGTACTCAAACAACTTGAATTTCCTCCTCATGCATGTAGCGAGGTGGTTTGTTGATGGTACAAACGATGGCACAGGATTTCTTTTGCTGTGAAGTTGTAAACAAGGTTTTTAACATCCTCCTGCATGTCAGAGGAGACCACAGAGAGGTAAAATCAAAGTTCTCCTCCTTTCAGTTTTCATGTTCTCTCATTAAGTTGCTATCCTGTAAACCTCTCACTGCTTCACATTTCTCTTCCGTTTCAAATGTTTATTACAGTTTGGTGATCTGTGGGCTCAGTGTAGGCTCTGGGGCACAGCTGGAGGTCTGTTGTATGAAGGTCCAGGTCAGATGAGAATCAGTACCAGCAGTGTGCATACAGAGTGCCACAGTGTATGGTGTTGATCAAGATGACAGGTGAAGCGGGGCCTGGAGGGCTGGTGAGAGCTGACCTCATGTCAAGGCTCATCTCTGGGGTTGTGTAGGAGTGTTTGGAAAAGGCCTGAGAGCTACAGCTCTGACCTCAGGAGGTCACGAGCAGCTCTCCATATCGCCACAAAGTTATTCACACGTCTAATACTGTGCATATTTCTCGCTATGTTTAGAAGCAATTTAACATAAACGTACAGAACATGGTTTTCAAGGTCTGCTATACTGCCAGAAAAAAAGATTAATTGATCCTTCATCCTTTTAATTGAAGTTTAATTTGTGTCTGAAATCCAGATCAAAGCACAAGGTGTTACTGCATGTTTGAGCATATTTAATAGAAGCTGGCAGCTCTCCAAAGCATACTGTCCTTTGTAACACCTTATTTTTGCAAACCTTACAGCAGTGTAAAAATCAACTAGCAGAGGCTGTTCAACAGTCAGTTATCAGTGCATTTTAACAGGTTTACTGCCAGTCGGACAAAGTGGTTCCCAGCACGTGGCAGAATCCCACTATGTTATTCCACATTCAGAGTATGTCCAGCAACATTTCAGCTCTATAGCCCAGAGGAGTAAGAGCAACACAATATTTGTTTGGGTGCTTCCATTAAATTTAGTGACAAGACTATTAGAAAAATACTGAAAAGGCTTTGCTTTATGTTTAAAGGCTACGTCCTGCAGTGAAGACTTCATTTATTTTAGCTTATACTGTGCTCACATGGTGTGAATTCCTAAACACATTTATTTAATTATAATTAAGACAAACACACATAAAACTCTGGGCCAGTTGGTTTCTGGCTGTGTGAGCCATGTATAGCATGCTGGTGCACTAAAATGAATGGGAACAGGAAGGCTACAAGGTTTATACCAAGTGCCAAGGTGGAGGCAGGGTGTGATGTGATGGTGTTGGAGGGATCAAATGGGGCCCAAAGGTGAACATTAGCACTGGGCCCACTAACTGGTTCATCTGGCTGTACATGGTAATGCAGTCATACAGTTTGTGGTACAGTGATTCTCTGTGAATTCATCAAGTGCATTTTCACAGTGCATGTGGTCAGTTGTTCCATTTTAAAAATAAAAATATTAATAAGTGCATCTTAACATTTGAAGAATTCACAGGCCATAATTGTGGTCATTTAGAAACAGTTTGTTGTTTAATCCTTTAAGTGAAGACCTTTCTAACTTCCTGGTGTACTGAATAAATCTCTAATTCACTGAAGGCTTTACTGAAAGAAATGTTCTGACTTAGCCAGTAGAGGTGTGTGTGTGTGTGTGTGTGTGTGTGTGTGTGTGTGTGTGTGTGTGTGTGTGTGTGTGTGTGTGTGTGTGTGTTAAACCCTGAGCCTGTTTGTTTGACTCCTTCACCATCGCTGCTCCTGCTGTTTGCAGCTGGGTTGTGATCACAATGTTTCTGAAGTGTAAATGAGACTCCTCAGATATTCCGATGTTACTTATCTAACCTCACCAGGACAGACTGAGTCTTTTTTAACGCGGTGGAAACTGGAGGTGTCGAAAACTCTCAATTCTAAGGCAAGTTACGTTGTGGATGTGGAAGATTCTCCATTTGTGGCACAGAGTCACTTCAGTCACTTTTTGGAGACTGCATTTCCTGCACTCTATCTCTGAACTTCTGTCATGACTAGCTCGTATGTAACAATAATAATATAGTTCATGCACTGAGGTGTGTTACACAGACACTATATTGAAGTTTTATCCCGACAACTGATGAAAAAGTAGCCATGTGCAGTAACTTAACTGTGGTCCAATCGCGAGGCAGATTCACTTGAAAGCTTGACCGATTTCTGGTTCAGTAACAGTTTGGAGAACTGTGTGGTTCCCTTTCAAAAACCTGTTCATGGTGTCACTGTGCATTTGTGTTGTTTTATACATTTGCCTGAAAAATTGTGTGTACTTGTGTGTACAAAATCTGGTCTGTTGGGTAACTGGTGATACCAAACTAGCCTCATCATCACCATCACCACCAATAAATGCTGTTTCTAAAATCCATTTGGTTAACAAGAGGAGGGAGGTTATGTGCACTTCAAGAGCTCAATGATGGGCAGAAATAAAGAGAGATATTAATGTACCTAACATGAGTGAGTGAGTTTATATATATATATAAACTCACTCACTCATGTTTGGTACATAAATATCTATTAACTTATGTTTGGTGAGAGAGAGAGTTGCTGTAAATGCATTAAATGGAGAGGGGGTCGTAGCCAAATCAGCAGGTGGTCTATCCACCATAGTTGCTAACACGAATCAAATGAGATCAGCTTAACTATTTGAATGACCTTATCTTAGTATGAGCCTGTTATACCAACTGACGCTTCGAGCCGTCTTCCATGGAGTCCACCATATTCTACAGTAGCCCATAAACACCGGCTCTAGAAGGGACCATTCCCCTTTTTTAAAAAACATTTTGCAGCCACCATACTTTCTCCTTCACACTGGAAAAGAGACGATGAGGCAATGGGGTCACAGTCAACAATTACACCACTAGATGCCACTAAATCCTATACAGTGCTCCTTTAAGCCAACAGAGAGACAGACAATGTAACGCTCACACACTCACAATATGTTGCTAGGCAACACTGTGGTTGCTGACACTCCTCTGAAGAGCTGCAACAATAAATGAGTGGTGTTGTTACTCACCTGTCTGGACGTCAGTCTGTGAGCCTCGTGCACTGTGAGCTTCTCCACTATCTGATCCGGGTTCAGCTTCTCTACTTGCTTCTTCTCATTTCATTTTCTGAGCAGTCCGCTCAGCCCTGCTTGCCCTGCACTGCTCAAAGTCTTTTAAAAACCTCTGAGCTGAATGTACACCCTGCGCTCCAACTATAACAGAGATTATTGTGTTATTGTGAGTTTAAGTGTTAACTCTCAGGGTGGTGTTTAGCTCAGTCGGTAGAGCAGCCGCCACATGTACAAAGGCTCAGTCCTAGCTGCGGCAGCCCAGGGTCATTCCCCATCTCTCTCTCCCCACATTCCTGTCACTCTTCAGCTGTCTCTATCGAAATAAAGCTCATGGTTGAGGATTGACCCTTTATGAACGATGTTTTGTATATTACATGTTATTGTACCTTCAGTGAATTTGAATTTGAGAGGTTCAAATGATACATTGAAACTCAGCATTTCAGCCTGTCCCATAAAGCACAGCTGCATTTTTAACCACAAACCAAACACGGCTCCCTGCAGCTAACTCATTACAGAGCACTTCAGGGAGCGAAGCTTTCAATGAAGGCCACACCAGTACACTCACAGTGACCAGCAGCGGCTGCCCAGTTCCAAGCTGTCTTTCCTAACTCCTCTGGGTTATTTAAGTCGCTCTTCAGGTTACCGCCATCTGCAAATATTCATCACTGTGTCAAGTCCTTTTGCATTCTGGGAAAATGTCACTGATGATCTCGAGCTTGTATTTGCTTCAGACCTCCATGACAGCAGTGGCAGATTTCCTCCATAACAAGTGAGAAGGAGAACAGTCGTGACACTGCACTGTAAGCTTGGCCAAGTGGAAAATACTTGTGCTGTCATTCTCTGTCTTAATGTTTTTTCCTGTTCCGTCTTTTCAATGTCACAGCAGTGACACCAGAGATTGTTCTAGCTGATGACTTCACCCCCTATGGGACAATGTTTAGCTAACCACAGGTGCCCTCTTTATTCTGCTGTGATATTCACAGGCTTCGATAGAAGTGTACGCAGCTGCAGAAGCTCGTACTGACTACATGTGGGTGACTCTTGAGCCATGATATATGATAATGGTTCTCATTCTTTCTTATGGAGACACATGACCAACACATGACAGGCACATGACCATCACATGACCATCACCTCTCAATAATTTTTTCCAAGAATATTAAAGAGGCAGAGCTAAGGCAAGTTCTACCAGAAAGGACTGTATGCACATTTTTGACTTAGTATCTTGTGTTTTTGACTTTGTTTGTTTCATTCTGACACATACTACTACTACTACTACAATAATATAAAATAAAAATAAATAATAACAATAATAATAGGTAACCTTCAGTGTAAAGGAAAACTTGTTCTGGTATGCCCAGTAGTGTATGGTGGCTTGTATTAGCAGTTTACTTTCTATCTGTGGTTTGGTGCTGGGAAGGTCGTGGACAGTGAATTTATTAGAGCTTTTTCACTAAAAACATCTGCCTGCTGTTGCTGGAAATGATGTTGATGAGTAGAGTTTGTGGACCTGGAAAACCAAAACAATGAGCTCTAAGAAAAGACTCCTCTGTGCCACATTTTCTCCCCTCTCTGCTAGCATCTGATGTACAGTATGAACTCTGGACTGGTGCTATACCACAATACACAAAATAATTGCCATTACCAGTTATGCACCTTAGAGAACGGACTGAATTCTGGTCAGATGTCTCCCGCATGTGCCCTTAATATTGTTCATGTGCAGCAGAATCAAAGTGACTTTTTTTCAAAGCTTTGTGGGATTTTACAAGCTAGATATTGTTCCAGAGAGGTGTTTCAGTTGGCCCTGCTTGATGATTATTGGTGGTTGAATATTTGCATTTGCATGTTTAATGTACTTCTAATTCTTGTAATTTACATAATGGGCCTTTGCTATCCATCTGAAGTCACTTAGAGGCAAGGGAGCAAATGGCTCACTGATCTCTGCCGCTTCGCTGCATAATTTTCCCATTGCCACTGATGGCCTTGGTTGGCATCTATTGTAATAGGCCGTCTGATTAGTGATTAAAATGTTTACTGGTACACTGGGAAATAGATCCAGGCAATAGGCCACCTCTGAAGCCTAAGCACGCAGCTGGCGTCACACAGACAAATGGCTCGATGGCTGATGTCTTTTTAACCATGTACTTAGTTGGCAAAATGGTGAACGCTGTGAAGACGGTGAGAGAGAGATTTACTGATGCATGAAATCATATGAGCCAATAAGATTACAACTTTTTTTTTTGGTTACAATTGGTCACAGATGGGTAAATTTACAATTACACAACAATGTTAGAATGTGGTTGTTGATGCTGATTCTCAGAATTAGTTTATTTCTCGTTCGTTACATGAGCTTTGTGCTGACAACTGGCGACAACTGGACAGCTGAGTGTAGGAGTAAACAAACCATAGTGAACCGATCAGTGTTTAAACAACAGTGAAGTTTCACCTCTCTAAAGGACGGTGGTAATGTCTTACACTGAGAGGATGGAAAGGTTTTTTAAATGTGAATGTAAAAAATCATATGCGAATGTTCCATGCCAGTTAAAAACTCACTTTGTTTTCTTTCCATCATTTTCAGTCAGACTTTCTCCAGGAGAAATGCAGAAATGAGGATATTTGGAGGAATAACTTGACATTTTGAGAAATTATTATTTGGATTATTTGTTTTCTGCCCAAGAATTTATACTGCACTATGGGTGGTTAGCTTAGCTTAGCATAAATAAGATTGGAACATGGGGAGATACTATAGCTAGTCTGGCTATGTAAAAATTTGACTGCTATACATGTATCTTTGTTCAGTCCATACAGAAACGAGTATAGTGTTTCAGCATGAAAAATACAACCTGTCATGTCTGTCTTTGGATTAAACAAATCAGATTGTCAGATTTCTTTTAACAAGCTAGCAGTTTCCCTACTTCCAGTCTAAATATTAAGCTAAGCTTATTGTCTCCTAACTGTAACTTCATATTTAGCGTACAGAGATGACAGTGGCTGCAGTCTCTCTCTCTCTCTCTCTCTCTCTCCAAGTGAATGAACCTCTTTCCCAAACTGTCAAACTATGCCTCTCAAACAATAGTGAAAGCTAACTGTAGCATGATTAACTGCATGTAAACACACTGGACGGTTTCTTGAGTGTTACGCGGCTGATTACATCAGACACATGGTCACTGTGATTGTGTTTAACAATGCTAAATTACCATGACGATCTCAAATCATACAACATAGGCTATGATTCATGTGTGGTGATCCGCTGATCCAGCTCTACAAAGCTGATTTGGTCTTCGTGTGGAAGCGCCTGATGCGGAAAGGTGAAAGGTCATTGGAAGGCATTTCTCCAAGGCTGAGTTCACACAGAAGCTTGCCAATGACTGGTCCAAATTTGAAGCCGTGACCTGGAGAAGAGAAGGCATTACAGTGAGCAAACCACACGGTTCAAACCACGTCAGATGAATCAGTGTCCTGATGTGAGCAGACCCACACCCTACACCTTGTGGTAATCTCTGTGCCTTTGTCAGTCAGGCGATGGGTTTCAGCCCCACACGAGTGAATATATTAAAGGAGACCAAAGCGACTGCAATGTCTGCCGCTGAGCATCTATTCACTTTAGTGAACTAGGACCAATTGCTAAATTAAGGGACATTTGTCCTTTTTCTGTGCAATGGCTTTATGTGCTCAAGCCCAGGAGAGAGACAAGAGCATCTATTTTCAAAATGCAGCATCCTTTTTGCTAAGGTCTGAGAGGCAAATTGTGAATGTCAACAGGGCTCGAGGAATGCAACACATTGCCATCTGACAAAGGTCTCGGAGCTCCTGTGGATTCTGTCTGGCTTTGAAGTCATAAAAGCTTGGCTCTGACAGTTTGGCCACGTGGATTTTCATCTCGCCAGAGAAGGAAAATGGAAAACCTCAATAGATGGCCAGGCCCACAGGGTGACTTTGTAGCCATGGCAACCTCCCAGTACATGCTTTAAAGCACTTGTGCCAGGCTTTGATGACAAATGCACGTAGTGAAGGAGGGGAAGGAAGGCAACACTTTTTTATTCTGTGCTGGGGAGAAGCCCTGTGAACTTCTCCAATATGGTTGTGAGCTTCTGTAGTGCTGCTGGAGAATGAGCATAAACAGTGCAAATCATAATTAACCCTGACTAACAAACAGAACAGGCAAAGCCTCAAGTTGTTCTCATTATTATCAGAGTATAATGCAGCATTGAAGTTGTGTGAGAGTTTCCATAATTACCAGTTTCAGACTTGTAAATGGCATTCATGGCATCATCAAAGTCATAATTAATGAGTGGAAAACTTTTCTCAAAGCTCCAATTATCTGACTTGAAACTTAATAATAATATGAAAGTGCTTCTTACAAAAAGATAACAAACATGGATTTTTACAGATAATTCTAAATGAACTAGTCTGTTGTTTTAAGGTGCATAAACACTAATTCAATAGATATAGTGCTGTATTTACCATTGGACTATTTGTATTGCTTGTGACAATACCATTATAGGCACCAATGTTGGTCCAGACTGAAATCTTTTAAATGCTGGATAGATGAATCCATGAAAATATTTCTGATATTCATAGTCCTCATAGTATGAATCACATCATCTTTATGGATCTATGTTTTCAAAAACCGCAGTTCCTCAAACGTCCACTTGAGACTGGCTACAGAACATGTTGGTCTCCATATGAGTAAATGTCCAACGTTCACAGCAGAAATAAACGTTTACAGCCTGGTACAAAAAACAGTTTTGGTCTCTATAGCTAATTTCCCCGTTCATGACAACTGTACTGAGGGTGAATTTATATACATCTCACCTGTTCAGATGATATTAAGGCCTAAAATTCTGCACAAATAAGCATGTGGCTGCAAAGTGAGCTTCAAAACGGCTCTTCAAAAACCTGTTAGTGATGTCAGGCATACACTGTTCATTCTTTGTACTGCCAGTGGTACGAACCATTCATGTTCCCCTCAACATGAATTATCATCATCAACTCAACATTTTAGTTTGTCTTTGATTTATGTTCAAACATGTGAAATGAATAACAGAAAGCTCATCTTTTTCTGTTTAGTGCTTATTGTTTAATGTTGCTAACATACTAAAGATGGTGAACATGGTAAGCATGTTACAGTATCTTTATCATTATGAGCATGCTAACATTATTATTCATGCTGACATTAGCATTTAGCTCAAAGTACTGTGAGCACGTGTGAACGTGAGCCTCACAGGCTGCAGCATGGCTGTACACTCGTCTCATTTCATCAACACTCTGCTGTCAGTCACACATCATCATCATGGGGAATCTTCCATCTTCCCTCCCACAGGGAGTGAACACGGCATAAAGCCACAGCAGGTTTTCCCACATTGTCATCAACATTTGATAAAATAATAAGATACTTTTATGAAATTAATAATCAGGGGAAAAGAGCAGATGTGTCAGTTCACACATCATGCTCATGAGTGACCTCATAGCCACGACAGAGGACGATCCTCTCAGAAAAAAATTGCTTTTTAATTCTCTGAGAATGATCGTCCTCCCTCTGAGATGAACCCTTTTTCTTTTTGAATTGTTAAAAAATGGAAATGGTTCATTTTCTTGTGCCACTCTCACCCGTCTTTCACCACAGATACACTTGTGAGGTAGAGCGTAACCCACCAGCAAAATTTGCTGGCTGAAAATCTAGGCAGTGCACGCAGCAAACAAACGGAGCTGCTGCGCCCTCCATTGAACAGAATGACCTTGATTTGCACAATGTTGCACTTGCTGGGTGTGAAAGCAGGGTCACGCAAACATTTTTAGCTTCACTCGTGAAGCTCTAAGAATAGCAAAATCATTAGTATGTAATTCATTTGTCCAACGTTTTTAGACTTTTAGTTCATTTATCCCAGCAAAGCTTCTCTGAGAGCAGACTATTGTGTGCAGGATATTAATTACAGATATAATTAGGTAAAGGACATGACTGCATGACGAGATGGAAAAGTGCCAAGAGACACTGAAGGTATCTGCAGGAAAGGAGAGGTGGAGCCGAGTCAGCCTTCTGGGTGCCTCCGCCATGTTAATTAGAGAAGAACATGAGTGTAGACCCAAGGCACAGGCGCTTTCACCTTTCACAATGGACATGAACGTCTCATTAAAAGTTAAACATCTACGTCCCTGGAATACGTGGGAGGTTCAGTGTGTCCAGTTCTCTGTGAGAGTTCATCCTCGTGTGCTCAGTGTTCAGTGCTGCTGAATATCAACATGGTTTCACTTCTGTGTTTTAGCTGTTCATAAAATGCTTTGCGTTCATAGCTTTATCTTCATTGGAATCAATACCACAGTTAGTTCTGGCCTCTGATTGGCTGCGGTATGGCTGGTAGTCATTCATTATGTGAACTATAGGAGGCTGTTTCAGGGGCCTGCTGAGAGACCACTGATGAATGGGAAACCCTCTTTATGTTTCAGGAATAGTTGATCATGCTGTAAACAAATACTGTTCAAGGAACAGTATGACACTGTCATTTTACCCAGAGTTACAAGAGAGCATGATATCAGTTTCATGCATCCAGTACAAGCCAATTCTCATCAGTTTGAAGAACTAACCATTCATACACATTCACACACTGATGGCTCAGCCTTCAGGAGCAATTTGGGGTTCAGTATCTTGCCCAAGGACACTTCAACATGCAGACTGGAGGGGATCGAACCACCGATAATCTGATTAGTGGAAGACCCGCTCTACCTCTGAGCCACGGCCACCCCATGACTGCACAGTGTAGGTAGGATGGAGTTGTTGGAAGGTGCGATCCCATAAACATGACCAAAGCAGATTTACTGTGTATGTTTTTGGGATTATTTTATTTTTATTTAATTGTAGCTGAACTATGAATGACATGTTTATTTAGAAACAATAAAATCACTGCTGACCTGGCTTACAGGCACAGGAAATTATATGTATGTATTAAATGTATTAAGTATCTATATTACATTTTGTACATGTAATGGTCCCTTTTATTTTCACAGGCATTTGTCTGTGTGTAGTGAAGCTGGACTGTGTTTTCTACTCAAATCTTCTAGTTTTTATCCTTAAAAAAACATTGGTAAGTTTGGCTTTCAAGCAAATTTAAGGACATTTGAGTGGAGGACTTGAGGCGGAGGACTTTTATAGCATTATAGATGAAATCTATAATGCTATAAAAATATATGAAATGGGACCCAGTAAAGGGAAAATTGGAGACCTTCCCCATCACAACATCCTGGATCAACCTATTGCACTTAACATGTGGGCTGTGGTCCACATGGACCGACTGCAACACACTGAATCTGTGTTTATGTCAGTGATGCTGATTTTAGGGCTTTTTAACCTTTATTGGACAGAAACAGAGATGCAGCAAAGGGCCACAGGCTGTAGCATTCTTGTAGCCTTAACACAAGATGGATGCAGGAAACAGTTGAGCTACCTGGTTGCCCCAGTTTTTAATGTTAAGATGGCGACCATTTTAACAACACTATGTTCTTGCTGCTGTTTACATTCATTCTGTTTACATTCTTCCAGACACACATACTGTATACTGTATACTGTTTTATCACATTTTGATTAAATTTCTACATTCAAATATATGTGTATAAGTATGTGTAAATGATTTACTGTTATGTAAATCAGTGATCTTGATTCCTTGAAAAAGAGGCTCGACTCTGTTATGGTCTTTAAATTGAGGCCAGCACTAATTCCATCAGAACAACAAGTAAACAAGCCAACATGAAATGAGGATGCTTCAGGAAACTGAATGTGAGAAATACACAAATAAAACGGGAACACTTTAAATAAATGAAAAGCCTCTCTGTTTTCTAGAACTCATGTTAACAGCTACTCTCATTTTGTTTTTCCTCCTCCTGTTCAGTAAATCCTTCTTAGACTGTGATCTCACTCCTCTGACCAACAGTGGTCGCAAACATGCACCTCTGGAGCCACACACACATACACACACACACACACACACACACTCTGTGCTGCTTGGTGAGCACAGGGCCGCTTGGCTCTGCGCTCGTCCTGGGTGAGGAGGGAACAAGTGATGCTGATTCATTTGGCTGCTGCTGCTGTTTTTGTGCTGGCACTGCTCAGCACACATCTGCGGTACTAGGTGCCAGAAACACTACTTTGTGCTCGGTGTCTTGTCGAGCTGCTGACATTTTCATTTTGACACCGACATTTTCTACTTGACTCCATCGACTTCAAAACACAAACATGGTTTCCTTTCTTCTATTTTGCCTTTTAACGATGATGATTCTCATGTTCCTCTCATTCCTGAGCTCAACACTCAGCTCCGACTGGCCCAGACTGAAAGGATTGCCATGAGATTTTTCATGAAAAGATGCAAAATATGAATTATAATACCTAAATACCTGAATCCTAATGATCAGAGATGAAAACTGTTGGTTTTCACTGCCTCCTAAAAAAACAAATCGGGACCATTGAAACACATTTTGCACTGAACTGTAGGTGCTCTATTGTTCCTTCCTTTTTATAAGCACTCATACAACCACTGTGACGTATTCAAGCTGATAAGAAAACACAGCATCAAAGGATTCTGTATGGTTGGCATTGTTTCCACCTTAAATGTGGTGGACTTTTTAAGAAAATATTGTTCTGAGAAACAATATTACCACATACTGTAATTGAATGAATATTGAAGAATAACAGACAAATGAAAAAATGTAACCCTGTGTGTGACATCAGATGATACAAATTCAAAGTCCAGTTTAGAGATACATGTGTGTGAGTCCTAAGTCCACTTTGGTTTTCACTGTTAATCAAGCTGCAGCAGGAACTGACTCTGATGCTGTGGCAGCTCAAAAACACATCTTTGTTCTTACAGCAGTGACTATAGCTCTGTGCATGGCAGTGCCGGTCATTTATTTTGATTGTTCCACTAGTTTGGGCCTGGACTTTAACAGTGAACATGGTAAACTCCTGTTAAACATCAGCATGTTAACTGTGAGAATGTGATGTTTCTTTAAACTCACCTGTGGCAAGTAACAGGTGCTGGCAATATAGAAATCAAACCTGAAGCCAGGTAGAGTGCATAAAAGTTGACTCAACCTTTGTGTTGTGTGCCACACAAGCATGGAGAAGCAATGAACGCAGGATAGTTTGAATCTATGATAAACAACCTCAATCAACTTCCACATAAATTCAGGCTGTCCTGCAGACTCAGGGTGCAATGGTGTCAGCTCGAACCATATGTCGTCATCTGAATGAGATGAAGCTCTATGGCAGGAGCCCGAGGACAACCACACTTCTGACACAGACATAAAAAAGCCAGACTGCAGTTTGCAAAAATGTACCTGAGTAAACCTCAATCCTTCTGGGAGAACGTTTTATGGACAGATGAGACTAAGGTAGAGCTTTTTAGTAAAGCATGTCATTCTACTGTTTACAGGAAACAGAATGAGGACTACAAAGAAAAGAACACGGTACAGTACCTACAGTCAAACATCTAGCTGTTTGGTGTTGTACCTGAGAATCCGGCTCCAATCACAATATTGCTGTAGGCGGGGTGGCAGTCCAGCACAAAGTGACGGTCAGGTGTCAGCTGTAAAAACAAAACATGAAAAGCTGACAAAGTTCAGATTAAAATGAGAAGCTCCAGATTATCAGAGAAACTGACTCACTCTGACCAAAACAGCTTTTCACCCTCCAGCATTTGTTTGAAATGTATAAACTGTTCAAACTGCAGAGCTGGGGCACGATGTCAGGGTGAGGGCAAGACAGCTTGTGCACATTTAGTCAACTTATTCCATTATATAGAGATGAATAATGAGTGGTGACTATCTGACTATCACTATAAGACACACACACACTCTTTCATACGGCCATGTGGCCTCTGGAGCTGATCCTGTCAAAGTCTTTGTGGAAAACGTCTTTTAAAATGTGTTTGACTGGATGAAAGCGTCTGCTATAGAATACATAATGACCTCTGACAAAAGGCACATTTTTACCACAACTGTAGAGACATGCGTAACTGAACTCTGTCCTCTTTTAAGAATCTGTGCTAATGGAACAATACAACTGCTGTTAAGTGGTAAAAGCATGGCTGTCAGGGGCATTGGACAAGGTCACAGGAATTATGTTTTCCTACAGCTTCAATATGTGATTGAGGGAAGAACGGCTTGCTGTGTTTCTGGAGGACAGAGCGACAGCCCCAACCCCCACCACACCTGCAAAACACACACACACACACACACACACACACACACACACACACTCAGAATCTAACCCGAGAATGTCATTGGAGAGTAACATCCAACAGTAAATGAAATACAGACAGTAACTTCCACTTCATGTAAATTGTATTCAGGCCACTTTGGTTCATCGTTAGCTTGTACCTTTAAATAAATTAATTATTAAATGTCTGACACTTGACTGATGGATCAGGTTGACCATGATGAACTCTGATGATGTGGAGTGTTGGTACAGACCGTATACATGCAGCTCTCCACCACAGCAGGTTCAGGGACCAGGCCAGGAAAACAGCGGGTGACGAACTGCCCGAGGATCTCAATGTCAGACCTGTCTGTCTGCTTGTCTCTCTGGTCTGGATCTGTCTCACTGCCCATGTGGTAGCATATCTGCACATAGAACGATGACAGAAATATTATTTTGCATACTTTAAATGAATATCATCAGTGGGAGGCCAATGCACAGTAAAACACTGTCCAACTCTTACTGCATTTGTGTATATATCAGTTTTTATAGTTGATATAGTTTGTGCATGCTCGCATTTATTTCTAACACAAAATCTTCATTCATTCATCCTCTCCATGCATGGTGTGTGTGTCTGTGTATGTCCACAGTTCATCTTACATACTAGTGCACTGAGCAGCCTCATATTCTTTGTGCACATTCATGACTGTATGTTGAAGGACCTCTGATATTTATGGTGATTCACAAATTCTGATAAACCTCTTTTACTGACTGCTGATTCCTCTTAACCAATGACAAGTGATCAAAGCTTCAGTTTGGAATCTTGTTTTGTGACCGACACATTCATGCTGCTGGATTCTTTTGTCATTTTCACATTGATATTTTTGCATATCCATCCGGTCTACTCTGGTTACACCTTGATAATGTAACCGGCATACCGTCTTCCCTTCACTCCTCTGCTCTCATGCAATGTGATATGATGGGATGGCTCATAAACAGCAGCTACTTTTAAGGACATTTCACGTCAAGTCGACGTGAAACATTTGAAGCTTTTTGCATGTGATGGACCTGCAGGGAAGGATGAAGTTGGTTACCTTCATTGTCATGGTAACGGGTAACATGTTAATTCAGGTCACCTTGTGGTAACTTGTAGTAAATGTGTGAGATGGTCACAGTTGGGTTAGTTTTAGGCACCAAAACGTTCAAAAAAAGATGACATGAGTAAGAAGAGACAAAAAGTTAATATGTGAAAGTAACATGTGAAAAGCAAAAACATGCTGAATGACTTAAGACAGTGACGTGCTATTCATACGAGGCCTGGCAGAGATCTGCACTCTTCTACGCTTCAGTAATCCATTTCATGATTTCTGCCTTCAAGTTTACTGCGACCACTTCATTTAAATCACAACTCGACATGGCCATGGCCTGGACATCCTTGAACACATGCTCACTGTAAACCCACATCTGTTCAGACGAGCAGGTGCACCATGAGTTCTGTTCTTATTCAGCAGATTCTGTCCACAGTTCTCATATCATGTAGCAATGAAGCAGAGTGACTGATTCTTTAAATAGCAGCTCTAAGTCATTACACAAATCCATAATCTATCTCATACTGACAATTTTACAGCAGATGTGCAATGAGTAATATTCAATTCATTAGAATAGTTCTTCTATGATTATATGTGACAAATCAATTAATTGAATTAAAACTAACTGGCTGTGTGACAGAAAGTAAAGATGTCGCCATGAATGCACACACCACTTCACACATACACACAAACCTCAGACCAGCATACACACACTTGGTGAGAGATGTAACCTTGGAGCTGTTTTACTGATTGTGTTTTTATTTTTGTAGCTGACACATGAACTTGATTTAAATACTTTATGTGATAAATGTTAATATTCTTTTTGGTTTGTTATTAATGATCTTTGACCCTGAACTCTGTGTGTCTTCATATTAACTTTGTAAATTCATCACTGATCATCATTCTTGTGTGTGATCGTGCTGATTAAGATATTGTGCAGTAACATGATGAGCCTTTACAGGTACATGTGATGAATTAGTGGTTGTTATAAATAGCCAAGAGCGTGTGTGATGATCACGTGGAATGAAACCGTTCTGGTGCTGTTGGAGAACATCGCTAATGCAACACAATCAGCTAAACTGCACTTCTTTGTCTTTAATGGAAGGTGGAGTGGACACAAGTATTGATATACAGTATTCATGGGTAGAGGATTTTTCAACATCCATTTATGGGAGTGGAAATGAAATGTGCACACAGATCTATAGCTGAGATTCCTCAAACAGAACCATGCAGCATCTTTGTACGTACACAAAATTTAGTCATAAACAGAGTTGTTCTTACGGTGGCTATGGCTCAGGAGGTAGAGCGGGTCTTCCACTAATGACCACTAATGATTGGTGGTTCGATCCCCGGCTCCTCCAGTCTACATGTTGAAGTGTCCTTGGGCAAGTGGAAAGATACTGAACCCTGAATTGCTCCTGAAGGCTGAGCCATCAGTGTGTGAATGTGTATGAATGGTTAGCTCCTCAGACTGATGAGCAGTTGGCACCTTGCATGGCAGCTAACGCCATCAGTGTGTGAATGTGTGTGAATGGGTGAATGAGATATGTACTGTAAATTAGCTTTGAGTGGTCGGTAGACTAGAAAGGAGATATATAAGCACAGACCATTTACCATTTGTACATTTGACCCCAGCTCCCTATGCAGAGTGTGTGACGCTCCCGATCTTTAAAATTGTTTACTTTTGCAGTTCATACAATGTTAAGAGCTGAACATTAAAGTTAACTGCTGTGTCATGAACTAGAAAAATGCTATTTGGGCTACACAAGGAGGACCTGTGTTTTAGACATGAACATGAAGTATCAGATATTTACATTTAGTTGAGCTATATTTATATAGCACCAATTCATGACATTTCTCATAACACTTTTCATACAGAGCAGGTTGAGACTAGACTGTATCCTATATAATACAGAGACCAAACAATTCCCAGAAACATAAGAAACCATTAGTCATCAACTTAATGGTTGATACACAATCTGTGATACAAATGAACTGACAGCTGTTTTAATACAAGGCTGCATCTCAGTTTTTCTGCTGTCACAGGTTTGTTTATCAAAACACAGAAACAAGAGCCACTGTACTCAAACACAACATTCAGATTTCAGAAGTCAACCTCTATAAACTTAAATAAACTTATCTATCTGTTTTTTTTAGATTGTGTAAACTGTTTTAAGTGTGACATGAGTCAAGAACATTGACCACTACAGCACCATCACACCAATGATGTATCCTCCCGCATATACAATGTCTACTTAAAGAGAATATACAGACCATGAAAACTGCATGTTAAACCAACACAAATCCATCCAGACCTGAAATACAAAAGCTGAAGTCCTTTATGTACTATACTTACTTCTAGATAGTTCTAGATGGACCTGCCCTCCTGCCACCATCCTTTTATTCTCAACTATACATTGTTACGTTACATGTGCTAACAGAGTTGATTTGTAGCTTGCACATGCAAAACTCAGCTAAGCAAAGCTGTTTATGAAGAGTTATTTAGAAGTGAATCAGATGAAGTTTCAGTGTCAAGGCAGAAAATGAGATGTTTCACATATCTACATTACTTATTTAGACTTTTTTGCCAGATTCTCACACACACACACACACACACACACACACACACACACACTCTTTCTCTCTCCAAACTTCTAAAGCTGCTTTTGTGTGCTGCTCCCACCAGCCAGGTCTGACACAGACAGTCTCACCCAGAGACTAGAGGCACAGCAAGCAGGCTGAGGGATTAAAAGAACTGCAGGGTTTATTTTTTCTTCAAGATTTTCTGCTTGAAGACACTTTTTGGCAGGTCCATGCTGAAGCAAACTAAACTAAACAAAAGCAGAGTAATTACAATATTCCTCTGCTTCATTTGGAGATTTTTTTTTCACACGTTAGATGGTCCAACATTTGACACATAGTAAGTTTAGCGACTGTGTCTCAGAGTGAATAATGCGTCGTGGCATCACCATCTGTTCCCCCCTTTCCTCTATGCATGTGGTCTGCTATTAGGCTGTGAGCTCCTGCTGGCCTGCCATAATGCCCGAAATAGAGATGTGCCATCAGATGCCATCCAAACAAGCACAACTACCACAACTAATCTGAAGTCGAGGGAGGACAAATCACATTTTACAGCTGACTTTGTGGCAGTGTTTTTGTTTCACAGGGGACAGGAACTGTACCGCTGCACTCCTCGACAGCAACATTCTGCACAAATCTTTCTGTTTCTTCACTGAGCACTTCATGGATTTTATATGTGAGGATCATCTCTGGGTGAGCAAGGTTAAATAAATTAATAATACATATTTCTAAGATAAATTATTATTTACTGTACAAAATCCAACTGAAAAAAAAAATCTAATTAATAAATAAACATCAAAAATACCACAAAATATAGTTTGATCAAAAGTTAGAAAAACAGTTGAGAAAAAACAACAACTGTTGTAAATAGATATTTCTGAACAAACAACACTTCAGCCACATGAGAAAACATTGCTCAGTATATACATATGTGGAGCCTGTCAGTCCACCCTGCCATGAAAACAGCCTCACAACACAACCTTACAGCTTCAATAAGAATGTAACCCTGGGGACACTTTGCCGGCAGAGCCATTTTTGGATTTACAGTGTATGTATTATGTATTCCAGTTATTAATGACATCTACAATACAAAGCCCAGGACCCAGGCGTGTGCATTGTGATATCAGCTCACATTCAGCTGCAGCACTGCAGAGTGCTGCCTGTTTTTTTCACATGACGGTGAAAATGATCTGTTGGTAGCCATATTGACATCATTCCTTTCACTAAAGTTTCAGTCTATATCTGGGGGTTCATCACAGACGTGAACTCAACACCTCCTGCATCAAATGAAATGTCCTCTAGTGTTTTCTACGGACCGAATCCACTCATTTGTTGACTAGGGTTAGCCACAACGAGGCTACATCACACACAGGAAGAGGTAGATAGCATGGCCCAAGAGATCTCAGATTTATGTGTTTATAGGACAACACAGGCTGTGCTACTCTATAATAAGTCACATCACTGGAAAAGCAGAGCTCCTGTGTTTGTATGGATGAAAAGCTGTTCAGTGCACTCACAGCACTCGTTTAAATACTAATGCTGAATAATGAGGTGAAACTAGAAAATCAGATCGATAAAATGAAATAAAAAACTAAATGATCATTAATAGTTTATTTTATGGTAACCATGAATATTTGAGAGCTTTGTATGGATCTTAAAGTTAAATGTCTGTACTGTGACGTACCTTGACCAGGCCCGGGTACTCGTTGGATGGGAGGCCATAGATGTGCTCTTTGGCCTCCTCACCCTCAGTTAGCAAGAAGCAGGGAAAGCGTCTCTTCACACTGTATGATCCCGGAACCTTCTCCTTCCAGTAGCACACGTTGATCTTCACCACCTGTAGTGGAAATGAGGAAACTGTTAGCAGCAGCCATGTCTCTGTGATGTAGCTGTCACTAAAGACAAATGATTGACCATAGTGTACAGCGTGCATTTGTACATTTTTAGCTATTTTTATTTACTTTATTTATGATCAAATGAGACATCAGCAGTCAGATACTAACAGATCAGTCTGAGCTGGATGCAGTCTAAAGTCTTTCTAGTTTGAAACCCCGCTTTGTGTCACGATTCCTCCCTCCTGGCTCAACATGGAAACACTTGGCTGGTAAACTTTTGAAGATGTCCACTTGATCTGATTGACTGAGATTGCTAAAGTCTCGTATTGACTGCAGCTAAACTTCAAATAAAAACTCAAAAAGCTGTCACAGTGTTTTAAAGTGATATGTGTGAGAAAACTGAATAAATGTTTAAACATTCAAATATAATATTTAAATAAATCCCAACCTGTAATTATTTGTCTCTAACAGACATCCCATGTTCCACCCTGTCAGTTAAACTTCTACAAGCTCTCAGCTCTCAGGTTCAACAGGTTCTTTGCAGCCTTATATTTATCTCACACTGTGTGTGTGTGTTAGTATGTAAGAGAGCCAGCAGGGATGATTGAGGGAGGTATGGAGGGGTTTAGATTGTGTGGTGTGTCACAGCAAAATGTTCTAAATAAATAATAACAATAATGAAATGGAAGGTTTGGACTCATCATCCCACATATTGTTTCCTTATTAAGTTTATACAGTGAGGTGAACCCATGGATCATAAAACTAAGACAACACTATACAAAAACACTTTCTATTATTCAAACTTTACGTACATCTATATAAGAAAACTTACAAGATACTCGACTCAAATCTCTGCTGGATGTTGGCTAGGCATTGCAGTATGTGCTTCACCATCTGTTACAGTAGCAGGTGAAGATGCACTCTCATGAGTGCACTCTTGGAATTAGAAAATTCTTATGTGAGTCAGATTTAACTACAGCTAGCTGGAGCTGCTGCACCTTTGTACTAAAAACATACAGAAGGCTGTTCATGTAGAGGCCAACTCATTTTCAAGCATGTAGGGAAGCCTTCATGGCACTGCACCACATTTTCTCCACTGGAATGACACCCCAGAGGGCACTTTATCTGTTTTTTTTCTTTGCAGACAGGCCCACCGCAGAGAGCACTTCATTACGTTTTATGTACCATAGGTGCATCCAAGGTCTGTCTTTCAGCTTCTCACAAAGCTCTCGCCAACACCAACAACTCTTTTTTTCTCTTAGCTTTCTCCATCAACGTACCATTTTGTCTCTCCGCCTGTAAGCGCTTGCTGAACTGGAACCTAGTGAGCTGAACCAGGTTCCAATTCTCTGAGTTCCCAGTCTGGACAGCGCTGCTGACTGAGCTTACTAACCCCTGTGCAGCTCTGAGACGCTGCAGCTGTGATGCTGTTTGGGTGTGCTCTCCATCTGGCTTTATATCCCACCATCACGTTTCAGTACTGAAGCATTTTGCCCACCAGACTCTGTTAACTTTTTATTTGGTTTATGGTCTTCTAGCAAGAAGAAGGACCCCATGTAGTTAAATTGTCTCTCTTTTGTCTGTTTATTCTCCGATGCCATTTCTATGTTGTGTCTGACTTCTGTCCAGATTGATCTGCTCTATGCTGCTTGATGCGGTATTGGTAGAACAGCTGCATATTCTCTGCAGAGCAGAGAGCCGCTTCTGAAACATGCTGCGGCACTTCTGGTGGAATCACAATCGTTGTCTAGAATGGGTGCGATCAGTCCTGCTGGCCCTGTCGCAGCTGAAATGTGTCGCAGCCATGCCCAGCCAAGCCCAAATCCACTTGCCTGGACATTGGCGAGAGTGTGGATGGTGGTGAAGAAATATCAGGGGGTTATTCAAATTTCTATAGTCCTCTGAGGTATTTGAATGTGGATATAAAATGTGACAGCAGTCTTGGTAGCAGTTGTTGAGTGTGACACTTCATTCAATAAAACCACATGCTAGTTACACTTTAAAATGCAAACATACATAACACCACCTACTCCATCCTTCTTAGTGTATCATAAAATTGCAATTACAAACACAGCTCTGCTGCGGTGAAGAGAGGATTAGGATTTAATGAAATGTATACATGGTTGTAGAAATGACAACCATCCAAGGGTGGCAATAATAAGGACACATTGTTCAGGAGCTTTCAATGTAATGAACTAACTGGCCGTGCACTCATTCTCAGGGACCATAAAAATTCAAAAAGAAGTGCTCTGGCGAGTCAACGAGCTGAGAGCCTGTGCTTTTCTACCAGTTCACTCAGGCATGTCATTCCCCAGGCCCCCAGCCTGCTGCTGGCCTGAATAATGCAATTCCAATATCAACTCCAATTCTCCACTCTAACAGCTGTCTGGTTGTTTTCCCATCACCTTCTCTTTTCAGGCTGTGTGGCATATGCACGGTGGAAAAGACTGCCTTGCTGACTAAGGCCTCTGAGCTGTTTAAATATGGAGGAGTAATGCTTTTGTGTGTACATACACAGCTACATGAACATTATTGCATGTGGAACACAAAAATGGAATACCTCTAGTGGAAGCTGTAAGCCAGTGTGGGCCAGTAGTTTATTGGTCCAGGGTCCAGCGGTGATCACCAGACTCTTGGCTCGATAAACACCAGCAGAGGTTGACACTGTGACCACAGGGCCGGGCTTGATGTTGGTCACTGTCTCTTTGTCTCTTATGACCCCACCCAACTTCTGAAACTGCCCCTGAGAACAGAAATGACAGAATGTGTTCATGAAAATGCTTCAGTGGTATCATCTCTCACCCTGTGTGTAATGAAGTGCTTCATCAGTAAAGGCTTTAAAGGGTTAATTGCCATATTTATTGAAATAATGTAATTAGGAAATATAAAATAAATCCTGCTTGCCTCTTTGAGTCTAGATAAGTTGTATATAAGTTGGTTTCCACAACTGAACCTTTGACTATTACTAAAAGTCAGACACGTTATGGATGTGAGAAAAACTCTGTGCTCTCACTGCGCTGTCAGTCCAATGCTCCAAACCAAAAAACACAAGAGAAAGAAAACGGCATCTTTCATCATGTATGCACATAACATCAGTAATCAATAGATCTAAAACAAAGCTGACCAAATCAGGAGCAAATCAGACCACTTGACGTGCTCCATCTACAGCATACAGGCCTCATTTATAAAAATGTTATACATACCTATCTTTATACTTGATCATTTTTATGATGTGCTTATGTTGGACTGAGCCTTGCATAACCTTGCATATACAGGTTGTGAGAAACCCATTTGTACGTTTAACCTTTACACCTGACCAGTGGTAAAACGGCTCTGCGCTGGCTGTACCCAACTAGTTCAAACTTTAAATTATTTCAACTCTGACCTCTGACCTTTCAAAGCACAACCAAAGAAATATCGTCTGTATGTCACGAAGTATGGCAACAGCACATGAAAGCAGCGGAGGTTGAGAGCAGAGAGTGAAGGAAAGTGAACCCTCCCTCAGTAATACTGTAACACAACATGAAAAACAAACCGCAATCTCACCGGGAAAACTAACGCATGGTAAAATGTCACCAGACAGACAAGGAAACTTCAGGCTCTCTGAATGGGCAAGTAGTGAACATGAACATGTCATACATACACAGCGACATGATTCATATCACAGGTATGGCTATCCATCAACATTTTAGTGCCATCATCAGACCAAAATTTGTTTTGTTCAATACTGTCGTAGTTTGGTGTTTCTGGTTCAATATTTCCTGTTTTATGCTGAAAGAGTCTTGCTTGGGTGTCTTATGTTACTTCACTTCTTGTCTTTTTCCCACCTGTTTTCTGTGTCACCGGTGTTCAATTATTATTTTTTTTAAAGATATTTCTGTCATTTTTATTCTTTATTTGATATTGACAGGTGTAGAAATGGAAAGGGAAATTCAGGGGAGAAAGTGAGAGATAGGGGGAGCGACATGCAGCAGAGGACCCAGGCTGGAATCAAACCCAGGTCGCTGCCGTACAGGTTTTGGCCTTGGTGCAGGTGAGCTACCAAGGCACCCCACCTGTGTAGTTAGTTCATTTTTTATCTTGTATTTAGTCTTTGTGTTTTCCTTCTTTTGCTTGTCAGCTCTGTGTTCTGACTCAGTGATTCTCCACGTGGTTCTGTTCCTGCTCCCAGTGTATCTCAGTTCTGTATTTTGTTGTTGATGGACTTCTGTTGTAATGTAACTGTTACTGGATTGTTCTTAGGTGGTTGGATTAAGTGTGTTTCAGCCATTTTGTCATTAAAGTTACTTTTTGTTCATTTGTTCTGTCTGCAATGCAGTTCACTTTTTGAACCAAACCATGACAGATTGTTCATTTATGATGAAATACTCTCTGCATTAATGACATTTCCATCTACTTTAGCTGTAATTATGTTTAATGATAATTAACATGGTGAGCATGGATTAATTAAACCCCTTTACACAAATGTTAGCATTGTTATTCTGCACATTAGCATGCTAATTTTAGCATTTAGCCAAAGCACAACTTCAGTTAGTTAGCTGTTGGGGTGTGGTCATCACACAGACCTGTGCTGTTTATGCATTCGTTCATGCAGGAATATCAGCAGTTTGTTTTCAAAAAGAGAAAAGACACTTGGAGACGTGCCAGCATGGTGCCATGCTGAGATAATGTAACATGACAGATCAATTGTGACACATATTAAGACATATTAAAGACGATGCTGTTAAAGAGCCACAGCATGAAAATGCACAAAGTGATAATTTACCGATCTATTACAAATCTCTCTCTACAAGTTCACTTTCATGTATAATTGACTGCTGCTTCATGAAATAGTGGCAGAGCAATCTGTCCAGTCAATTGAAAATGGCACCTCACTGAAATAACAAAGCAGTGTTTTGTGCTTGACCTAACAGCCATGGATGAGCCTGTTCTCCTCCACTGCGTCAGCTCAGTGCTGACACAGTGGAGTAATGTGAATTTATTGCTGAAAGATATTCCTGGTGTGGTGTGCTGTTATTAGATTAAAACAATGGGCATGAAATATGTTCACTTATCCACGTCTTAGTGTTTTTCAGTCTAATTCTTGATCTAACCCTCGTACAAATGAGAAAATGTTTACTGTTTGCTTCTTTAATTTCATCACTTCACATGCTCTCAAAGGGTTTTGTTAAAGCACCATTGCCTACAGCTCAGTTCACTGGAACCATTTATACGGCACAGACTTCTGACTTTCTGCAATGAACCATGGAACAGACATAATAAACTTATCAATATCAATTTACAGTATGTTTTTATTATCTCCTTTTTTTAGAACAGCATTCTGGCTATTCTGCTATGGATGTATTATTCTAGTAAATTTCTACAAAATGAATCTGATAGGGCCACATCAGTGAGTGAACCTTGTAGAACTCCATGAACCTCAGCTCGAACAGCTCTGTCCATCAGTTCTGGCAGTTTGAGTTCTGAGTTTCCAGAACACTGTGACATTATTAAAGAAAAAAGGTCTCACATGTAAAGAAACACAAGCAGTCAGGTGTTTGAATGAGTTGGAAACAAACTGACAGTTTATCCAGATCATATGAATCACTTTACCTGGAGGTAAAACTTGTGAAACCTGAAATGTCTGATGATCCCTCACTGCACTGGAAAACTGGAGTGCACACTGTACATGTTATAAGTTGAAGCAGTAGTGAATCACTGTGGTAGATGTTTACAGCAGACAGTTTGGTTAATAGTTCAACTGTTCAACCTTCATTTATCAAATCACTTTGGCTGACCTGGTATACATAAAGATTGACTTGGGGAGTCCACATCATATCCTAAGTGGCCTTGACTCATGACATACTGACAAACACACTCAATGTTCTATCTACAGTATCTATGGAGTACCTGTACAGTCCTGAGTGCACGGTCAGCGTACAAAACTCCAGCACTTATGTCCACAAAGGCTCCATCTCCCGGAGCCAGGTTGACATTGGGGATGTGCTGGCTGAAGTTGTCATGGGTCAGGACCACCATAGGAGTCTTGCTCCTCTGCAGAGTGACCTTAAACAGCTGGTAACTCTCACTGTTCTCTGGTCCCATCACCAGGAGTCCTGTTTGTCTGGGAGAGGAGATCAACAAAGGTGAAATGATCAATGTGATTTTAATATTAGCAGTAAGAGTTTGCGAGTAAGAGTGAGTGTTGTTATGTAAGCTGGGTAACCCAGACTCCATTCAACCTGGTCTGAACATTACCTTTCTCTTTAATACCCCTTCAGTTGAGGCTAATGGGCATAAACAGCCCTGCACTTCCCCAGACATAGCCCTCAGGGACACACAAAAGAAGGCACATAACTATTTAACCCTTTGAAGGCACCTGTGAAGATGTTCATGTAATGATGTCAAGTGCTTCAGCAAGAGTTTCTCTATGGCCGGCTAATGGTGAGGCCTCAAAAAGGTGATGTTAGTCTGTCTGTAAAATGGGTCTTTAGTAGACTGGAGGAGATTTATTTGAAAGATTAATGTTTTATTTCTTTTGTGTGTTGTATATAATTTCTCTCACTTGTTACCACAACTGACAGGTGTGCACTCAGACAATCAGAGAAACACTTTCCCCAGATTATCTAAACCACTTTATTTAGAGGTATAAAAATATCAGTATTAGTCATTCATTGTGCAGGAAAACTGAGTGCAAAAACAATAGTAGGTCAAAGTTTGAGGCATGGAACTGTGATGAATCACAGATAATGAGAGTAATAATTAGCTATTAGTCTCAGATTTCTCTTGTTAATTAGTTTGGCTGATCTGGCATTATTGCATTCTATTGCAGTCTTTTTGATTGGTTTTCTGAAGAAATAAAAGCAGAACAGTAACAATCAGTAGCATCCACAGATGTAACTATGACTTAACAAACAGCAGACAAAACAATAAAATAAAATGTAATGAGAAAATATGACCAAACATATCAATGTTTAGTCATATTTTTTCATATGTAGAAGAAAATTAGAAAGAAAAAAGACAAAAAAGGAATAATCAAAATCATGATTCTCATTTACAGATGAATGTGAAAAGGTGAAAATGAACTAAATTTACTATTTTACATACATACTACATACTATTTATCATGGGTAAATAATTCATTATCTTATTTAACATTTCCTAAAGATTAGTGTTACCAGCTCTTAACAATGAACTCAAATGAATACAGCAGGAATGATAGCCAAACTCTGAAACTGAGAATGAACCTTTAACTGGGTTAAAACAGTGACATTAGACTGGACATCAGTGAGCTGTGGACAGTAATCCAGCAGATCACAGCAGCTCCAATGTGAAGTTACTGAGTCCCAGAGGTTATGAAACACAGGGTCTAATTCAGTAATCTGCCTGATGGATGGCTGCCTCGCCTTTTGCCAGCAGTGTTTTCTAAAGGCTGCTCCGACATCTGTCAGCAGCCATAAGGCAGAGACAACCCCAGCTAAAGGCTTCAGCCATTCATCAGCAAATTTTACGACTATGTCTCCCCGTGTGCTTGTGTGTTTACGAGTGTGTGACGGAGGAAGGAAAAGCCACGCCAAGTGTATGTAGGATCATAAATATGATACTTCATCTAGTCCAAACTGTCAGACTGGGTGATTGGTGGCACTAGTTCAGCTGGTGGATGTGCACACATCTTCTGTATGTGGAGAAACTTAAAAAAGGTTAGTGGGTAGTTTTTAGCTTTTGCTTCGCCCTTTTTTTTTCGATGGCTCCATCTTTCCCAGAGGCGGTGGCAGAAGTGGGAGGCATTGCTCACACCGGCCTCACCTGAACATTTGTCATCGCGACGTGGACATTTTTTTTTTTTGCCAGCCCAAGGGCACAGGTGGCCTTCAGATGTGGACCCATCAGTCATGAGCTGTGGACGGGTGCACAGGGACGGGAAGGCTCACTGTTTCTAGGGAACGTGCCGTGGGTGTGGCTTGGTATCATAAACTATTACCCTGAGACATGAATAATGAAGCCATGTGTTGTTCTGCTCTCTGGTACTGAAAACAAACAGGCCTGCTCAGAGGTAATATGACCAGGATGCTTAAAGCGCTGGGAGGTTTCAGTTTGATGCCACTGTCATGTTCATAAACACACAAATTTGACGGCACTCTGTGACTGAAAATCAGAGATTTAGCCAGATGAAAAAAGTCTCTGTTTCACATTCAAAGGCACGGGATGTGTCAACGGGTGATTCAGTGACGCCGGAGGTAATGAGAAAGTCATGCATTTATGGCTCCTGTAGATTGAGTCGCTGCTCTTGTGCGTACATAGCACCTTGAACATGTCAAATCACAGCGTTCTGCCCGAGCTTTTGTTATGTTCCGTTTAATGGCTTTTCTCTCCCTGTGTTTCTGCTGACTGCTTACCTATACAGTTTGACACCCGCCTCCCTCTCCAGCTGAGCCCACAGCTCATAGCACTCCTCCATCATGTGGGTGTAGAAATCCTGGTCATAGGCCTTGCGGATGATGCGGGTCTGGCCATGGGAGCTCCCTCGGCTGTGGGGCAGGAGGAACTGGAAAAGATGAACATGAACATGTCATACAAAAATAATTATGACTTGGTTTAAATTTAATATCTTCTGATTTTAGAATACCACACAGCAAATGTTACTCCACCCTTTTCCCAGCTGCAACAATCTATATTCATTCAAAGAGTCGCACACAGTGATCTGAGTGTGCATAAGTGAGTATAAGTATTGAGTATTCTAGAATGATTGTAGTGAGAACACATTCCAATTGGTATGTACACAAACATAGGGCCTATTATGAGGAAAATGTGTTTATTACTGATGATTTGTTAATGCTGGATTACTAACCAGACCAGAGCAAAGCAGGGAATTATGGGACCTGGACCCTAAGGATCAGATGGATCATCCTGAGGTAATTTCACGAAATACAAATTATTTTTTTTAAAACAATAGACACCACCAAAACACTTTGTACCTGGACATGAGGGCATTATAACATCTAATTCAGCGTTGCCTGATTGGATAGTTTTGAATGTGAGGATAAAATGGGCTCATGGACAGGACAAAATATCACAAATATATTTGTATATAATTGTATTTCTTATTTGTGTGAACACATCCAGACACTCAGCACAACTTTGATGTGATATCACTTTTTTCCATTCAGCTGAGAGGAGATATGAGTTACCATCATTACCACCCACCCACAGCTCACCCTACAAACACACGCGAGCTGGAGTGTTTTTGTGAAGCTGTATTTTATTTGCATTCTTCATTTTGTTTTTGATAGACTGGGACTGTGTGTACTTTAAGGCAGCGGGCTGAAATGGAAACATCAAACTAACATGGCAGCACCGTCTGAATTATTACATGAGAAAGCTTCTTGTTCTGGTCTACTGAGCACTTTTATTTCAGTGAGCATGTGTTAGGTAACCGAACCAGTGCTGGCAAATCTGGTGTTGGATTTTTTTGTTTTTTTTCTAATGTCTTGAGCTTGTTGCTATTTGTACTCAGACTTGGTCCATTGCTCTCACCAAATATTCTGGTTTCTATTCTAGAGTCTAGAAACATATGTTTGTTTTTTTCTGAAGTTTCTGAACTTTCTTAAAAAACACTTTATCTGTGTTTAACAGATGTCTGTCATTTGTTACATTTTCCATTGGCAGTCCAGGAGAAGCTCAGAACCATCTTTTATTTTAATTTGAGCTGTTTACACATTAGACCGTGGAGAGAGTGAATTGTCTGTGAGATAAAATTGGAGTAACTGTAAAAATACACATAAAGATATATTTCGTTTAAAAATGTGATTTTTACTTTTTGCTACTTGATAATAAAATATAACGTGTTTTTAAGTGAAAAGGATGTACATGGATATGCGTTGTTATACACACACGTTACTTGCTTTTTAACATTATACATAGATAGTTCAAAATGATCATCTTAAAGCAGATTCTGTCTTAGTCTGACTCTGGCTTTCCCATTTGGACTTGCTCTTGACTAGTCCTAATCTTGACATGACTGTCTAAACGATGCCAGCTGCTGCCTGCAGCGCAGTGCTGACTTTCACAGGTCACTCTCCTGATGAGCTCACCTGGTCGAAGAACTTCAGTGAACTGACCTCTGTGAAGGATATCCAGCCTCTGTCCTGACACAGTTTAGAATGCATGCATGCATGCACACAGTGGTCATGGGAAGTAAACTAATGCCACACATACTACATGAAACACTTCAGTATCTCCTGCAGCCTGTTAGTAACACGTCTTCAGGTCTAACGTTGTGTGTGTCACACACCTGCTCCAGCAGAAGAGTCTTCTGGTTCTTCTTTGCCAGCTGATAGGCCGTGAACGAACCCTGGACGCCGGCCCCGATCACTATGCAGTCATACTCTCCTTCAGCCGACATGCTGACTATATTTAGCACTGATTCACAGCGTGCAGGCTACAGTTAAGGAGTCTGATTACGCCTTCATTCACCTCTTATGACACAAACAAGTCCACTAAAGAGGAGGAGGAGAAATTAACTAACTCTGTCGTAGCTACTTTATGCCCTGCGTCATGACTGCAAGGAGCGCAGAACATGCGCCACGTCGAGCGAGTTGACAGACACGAGAGCCTGACAGTCTTAACACAGGGCAAAGATAATCCACAAGTTTCGTCACAGCTTTAGAGAGAGGTCACTGGTGAAGTTTGTAGGATAAAAAAAAATGCTACTTCATCTCACTATTTATCACCTTTGACTTCACACAGCAGTTATAGTTATAGTTGAGTTCCCTGAAGTAAACACAACTGTATCAAAATATGTTCAAACTCAATGGATCATAATGTTGAGTGTTGTAAATATTGTGTAACATGCAAATCTTTTAACATAAGACTGTACTGAAGCAGATGACGCCAAAGAAGAGTTAAACAGCCTCCTCATATAAACTGTGACAAGTGAGTTATTATTATTAACTGTCCAAACAGCCCAAAAACAACAAAACTAATACATCATGAAATAAAACGTGATTTTGAGAAGAACAGTTTTATTAATTCCTGAATAATGTAGCTCACCATCAAAGCAAACAGATAGCCTTGACCTGTGTGTAACAAACAAGACCTGGTTGACTACATGGTGAGCTTGTGTATGATATCATGTCATCTTGTCAGCAGGCCTGGTCTGGTGGTGACACAGTGGATCCCGATTGTTTTGGTCACTCTAGCTACATCTGGCCATTTCCAGAACTGCTGTCATTCTTTCCCTACTGACCAAAGTGCACCTGTTGCTCTTACATAACCATGAGTAGCCTGCTCAGAGCAGAGGTCACTCCTCTGAGTGCTGTGATATGTTCTCTTAGTTTGGCACAGTAAAATGACATGAAGTCACTGAAAAGTGGCTTCATGTCATTTTACTGATTTTACTGAATGAACATCTAGATAATAAACTATGAGCACTATCAGCACACAGTATACACAGTATTACAACAGCAGTACACAACTGTAACTACATGTTTCTGACACCTTCAATCATATCCTGGTCTACACAGGCATCAAACTGATGGTGATAGCAGAGTCAGTTCTCCACAGTATTGTTTCATGAGTTAACTAACTGGAACTGAGATCAGCTAAAGGTATCTTTAAATTTTTTCAAGTGTCATGCACTAAATGTGCCCAGCCCACGTGAACTTACAAGACAATAGACACATAACAAATAAAGACAATAAGCACTTACTGTATAAGAACAAAAGGGATACACTACACATAGGAGACGAAAATAAATGAGGCACGGACTGTTCCCTTAAAACATAAAAAGTTGTTGATAGGCATTCAATACAAACTCAGCAACGTGAAATTCTTTATCTGTAAACTGGAACTTTAGTCTGCATCTTACATAGAAAATAGATCTGGACATTCTGCTGGCATTTCATGAGAAAGCCCATATCTAATGTTAGATGTTAGAATGTGATACACTGGACAATAGAACAAAAAGTGAATCTCCCAGGTCATACAGGAGACACTTTCTATCCTCCTCTGGAATCGAGCGGAAGTGGCCAGTTTGCCCTGCCAGAGGCAGGATACCACATCATAAATCAAATCAAATCAAATTTTATTTATATAGCCCAAAGTCACAAAACACAGTTTGCCTCAGAGGGCTTTACAATCTGTACAGGGAGTGACACCCTCTGTCCTTAGACCCTCGGTTCGAGTGAGGAAAAACTTGCCCACCAAAAAACCCTTTTAACAGGGACAAAAGGTGGAAGAAACCTCAGGAAGAGCCACAGAGGAGGGATCCCTCTCCCAGGACGGACAGACGTGCAATAGATGTCACGTGTACAGAACAAATCAACACAAACATATTGTACAATTACAATGAATGATAGAATGACAATGAATTACAATGAATGATAGAATGATTACAGTAGCAGTGGAACCTGTGATAGAGTTAGAGAGACACAGATGCACAGCAGCAGTAAATCATTAACTGACTATAAACTGTAGTAGAGAAATGGTAGCAATAATGACAGTGATGCTATATATAGTGGACGTCAGCAGCAGACCACAGCAGCAGCCACGATCCACGAGAACCTGCTGGACGAGAAAGCACAGAAACTCACAAGGCTCCCATCCCATGTCACCATATACTGCAAATTTTGGAGCCATTTAATGCACACCCAGAAAACAGCACATGGCTCTATTCTGGATTACATCACATGTCGTCTGACCCCAAACCCTTACACCATAATCTAAAATAGGACAAACACAAGAATTATAAAGCTGTGTATATGTTTTATAACCAAGAACCCTACATAATTTAATATTATTGAGGACATCGCTTAGTGCTCTACCTGCTCAGTCTGATAAGATTTTAATTTCTTTTGCAAAGGTAAGATGTTCATCCAGAGCAAATCCCTTATATCCATATTATATTACTATTATAATCCATGAGAAATAATGCAGGTTAAAGACAGGTTAAAGGCCTGCGCTGACATCACTTCAAAAACTCATAAGACAATGGTCAATGGTCTGGTCTACACATTCACAGATCTACTTATATAGGAGTTTATAGATTTGTCTACACATTTACGAATCAGATTCTGAATACACAATAGCAGATTCCTGTACACAGACTGAGATACAGTAACATGACTCTCACATTTGTAAATAGGTTTGCTACAATAATTAAAGACCTGAGACACACAACAACAGCCACAGAGTAAGAACATTACTGACAATGTTGTTCACTGTTTTATGTATTTCTATCTTATTTGACCGATTTCTTTATGTGTTATTGTTAGATTGTGGATACTTCTGTGTTGCTTGGCAGACAGCAGCCTAGTAAATAGTCTGTTGTTGATGTGGCTATTGCCTTTGCTTTGTGATAAAGGATGCAATTTTCTGCACTGTCATTTACTTCAAACTGTTTTTTAATATCCTTTGGGCTCTGAGCAGGCACCTTACCTCACCGATAACACTGATACCTGGCAGATATGTACAAATAATGTTCTAAGAGATTTTCAGTCACGTGCTACAGTGCTGTCCTGTGCTGGACTGTCCATGAGGTTCTCATAAACTTCTCTGTTATACTGATTCCCAGCGACCAATGTAAACAGGGGTGTATGTCTTTGCCTCCTTAATTTCTAAAATAAACCATCAGCTTGTTTGCTTTGCTGATGTTGGTTGCTCTCTGTGCACCACCCTGTGTTGATTTCCTAACAATATTAATTCTCTGTGTTTGAAATATAGTTGATAATTGTGGTGTCATCTGCAAAGCTACAAATCAACAGTTCCCTTCATGTTGGGGATTTAAGTCATGAGTGTAAAAGGGTTGAAATAATTTTGCCCCTTCGCCTGTTAATTATTGTACATTTAAAGTCTGTGTAAAATCAGAATGTGTTTGTCAGACCAAAAAGAAAATGGAATTAACCACAAAGCCAACTTTGAATGATTGAAAATATCAACAAGTTTATGAAATTAGGTGTCAAAATCAGGTAAAAATGAATACTCAGCTCCAGGACTGAATGCGATGAAGCCACGCCCATTCATTGGAGCAGTCAAGCAGCCATTTTGAAGAAACTGAAATGTGTCAGATGAGTTCAGAAAATGACAAGACTAACTTTGAAACACTCTGAGCGAGTTAAATTCATCTCTATCTCTCTGCTCAGGGTGGCCTCAGCATGTCATCGAGCCACCTTTAAGGACCGCCCACAAAATCCTGGACTGAAAACTGGTGAAAAACTGTTTGAACCTCTAACTCCATATTTCACTAATATATTGTTTATAGTCTTTTCACGTTTTCAGCTATTTTATAATATATTTAATGTGTTTTGAAAGACATCTCAGAATTCCCTTTACAGAGACTTTAAGTACATCAAATAAATGATAAACATCAGACTGAAAAATAGCTGTTGTTAACAAATATATCAAATGATTGGCTAAAGTCGCGGGCGTTGCACCAGTTTCCTGACACTGTAAACTGCTGCTATTGTTTGCAAAGGCAGCTTTGTCCTCATTAAACTAAATTCATCAAGTAATTCAGGATTACAAATTGAAAATCTTCCATTCAGTTCAATAGTCTACATAATATGGTACATATAAGATGCAAACACAGATCAAGCAATTTAGGAAGAATGAAAAAGAAACTAGTTTCGTATTTTCAGCAGTCTTGCAGACAGTCTTGTTAACAGTTTTGAGCTAAATGTGTGTGTGTGTGTTATCAGGTACAATATTTAGCACATTCAAATCTAAAGTTAGCATACTAATACTTGCTAATTAGCACTAAGCAGTACAGTGGAGGCCGATAGGAATGTCATTAGATTTGGACCAAAGTAGTGGACTGAGCAACATTGGCATCCTTGGAGAGACAACCCTTATCTTTTGAGGCAGCTGCATTGGCAAGATCATAAAATCACATCTGGTGTGTTGGGTTAAGTCACCTCCAGCATAGCTACAAATATGCTGTGAGGCAAGACTGGCTTGGAAATAGAGTGGGCCTGCATAAACGAGATTAGGGTTGATTCTGACACAAGATCTTCTTCTTTAATGTTACCTTGTCCTCTGAGGGACATCAATTTAATTTAGTCATTAGTGACCTTTTCACAGAAACATTTTGACATATCAAAGTAGGAAAAATACTGTACAAGTATAAACAGTGTCTTAATTCCATTTAACTATTGTGCATGCTGGCACACTGTCACAGTGTCATGGTTTACTGGGACACTGGAAATAGAACCGATAATGTCATTAATAGTATGCGTTTTTCTTATGATGACAAATCAAAATGACTTCTTCTCCTTTGTTTTTTAATATTCTGGGGACACATTTTTTTAGGAAACTTCCTGAAAAAAGCCTCACCACAGTTGGAAATGATAAATGGACTGAATTTATATAGCACTTTCCTACATTAATGGACAAAAAGCTGTATTCCTTTACTGGCCCAAGCACCCACTCTACCTCTTGAGTTGAAGATCATCAGATAAAATGAATAACCATTAGGATTGTTGATGTAGAAGAATAACCCCCAAACCCCACCGGCCCGTCCGGGCGCGTTGTGTGAGCATTGCGTCATCGCGAGTAATACGCGGCCATTGTAGTCAGTGCATCAGACCCCATCGGCTCCATCATGGTCCGTGTCAGATGTGTCCCAGAAGCGTCTCGACACTCGGCTATGTGTGAATTACATGTCTATTTTTGACGCTTAACACGAGCAGCACGCATCAATCTACACAGAGCACCTCTGGCGGAAGCCAGACGCAGAAAAAGCAAAGAGAATGCGGTAGATTTTCAAAATAAAATACCCCGTGCAAACTGCCGGTTGTAAAAACAGACAAAAGCGAACAGACACCGGGAAAATGGTGAAATCTGAGCAAGTAAACAAAGTCTGGCAGGCTAAACACTCGCTCCCAGAGGGATTTGAAGTTGCGTGCAGGATGGACCAAATAGCCGGACGGGCCCTGTGGATTTTCCCAATAAGACAACTTCACAGACCTTTCATCTTCTCTTGTGGGAATGAAAGTGCTGCACTGAATTTGATAAATGAAACAGATTGTTTTAGGATTGGTATGAGTTGGCAAAGTAAAGACAAATTTATCTGTCCAAGTTTTCATTGTCAAACCTTTGATGTTTGCTGTCCTCTGTCATCTTTACTAAGAAGCTAATCCAGTTGCAGCAGGTGACTCTGCATCTGTGCACTGCACAGATTACTAAGGAAGGTTACTGGGCATTTACTAACTTCTTATTGTGAACCAATTCATGTTCATTGTGAATTAGAACAAGGTCTGGAGCTAGATTTGGCCTGTGGGCCTTATGTTGAGTGTCACTTGCGCACAGGTTTGAGCAGTGAAGGAGGATGCTGCTTTTTTATCTTCTCCATATGAAGATATTTGTCTCAGGTGTAAGCCTGGGGGAGATCATGCTTTTAGCCCTATGACTATGTATATATGACCTCTTGTGGTTGCAGTGACAATTCTTTGAAAAGCCTATGAAACCCTGACTCTTCCTACTCAACTGGCTGGTAGGGGCTGCGAGAGATCAACAACTACTGTACTTCAGTCTGGTAACGTGTTTCTGCTTTAGTGTTGGTTCTTGTTTAAAGTTTTAGATTTTGATACGCATTGATTAACATAACAACGCACTTTACTGAGCATTAGTTAGCTTCCTGCATAAAGTTAAATGGATTTCATTTATTTATTTTTTTGTGAATCCAAACCAGGCACACGAGTGTTCTCTGATGGGGGTTGAGAGATTCAAGCACTCATTCATTGATTTTTTTTCCTTTCTCCTCTCGTTTTGTGGACAGCTGGAGCCTCAGTCTGAACAGTTCTCATTTGCAATCAATCAGTGTTGAGATGGCCTATCCCCATTGACCTCTGCAGCTCAAGAATACGGCAGTAAGGCAGTCTCTAAAACCACAACTTGAACCAAACTCTCATTCACATATGCTGTACACTCGCTCTGTGCTTTGCCGTTGAGATTACAAAAGATGTTTCTATTTTTGACACGAACATAAGCTCTCTTTCAGTGAATGGAATACAACACCAATGCTAATCTGATTAACATATTTATGGTCAATATTTAAATAGTTAATGTTTCATTGCTTGGAGAGTAATACACACGTGTGGGCTTGAATTTACTTGTGCTCTCAACTTCAAAGAAGATAATGCAAGTAACAGCTTAACTGTTGGCAAAACCTGCAACAAAAATACAAGTCTGATGATAGAAGTAAAACTAGAATAGAGACTAGACAACCACAACATTAATATAATATTTGATTATGCTGAGTATTGAGTATACACACATTTGTTGCATGCTACAGTGTAGTACTCTAAACATTAGTGCAGGTCATGCAGATATTACTATGGTAGTATTATTGTCATGACTAACATTTTCACCTCTCCCTGAGAAAGCATGGAGTTGAAATAAAAAACAAAAAAAGAGCTTTGAAGTAGTTAAATTAAAGTTTGTGGAAAGACAATTCCTTTCAAAATTTCTTTCAAAACACATTCAATATGTAGGAAAATAGCTGGGCGTGGCTTCAGTGCATTCAGAGACAATGCCCCCATAAACTCTATCTGACAAACTCAGAACACATATTTATTCTTATTATTATTCCCAGACTTTAACTCTATACACCTTCCAAGTAACATAGCCTGGCTTCAACAATACAGGCTTCCGTTCACTTTAAGGATAAATATTACTAGGACCCCGACAGGAAATTGGAGATGAATATTTACAATCCGGGAATGCCCATTATAGACACTACCATAATTGGCCATGGTACAAAATTGCTAAAATATAGCACATTGGCTATATCCAGCAACATAGTCAACCTAGTCTTGATATAACTTCAAAGGGAGAACAGATTGTCCTTGTGCACTCAGATTGATTCACAATTATTGGACTTTGAGAGCAAAACTTGGCCTAGTTTATGCTGGCATCAGGGATGCTGCCACCATTTATTCAGTCTTCCTCAAAGTGTATCCATGGTTCCTATACAGTTGCAAACATTTAGCTTCTCTGCACACAGAACATCCTTCCTTGAATGAAGCCTGGTTGCTCAAACAAGCCACCTGTGACACCACCCACCTTCAAATCAAGGTGACCATGTTCCTAAAGCTGTATATCTTTAAGCTTTAGTTGAGTTCTATAAAAATTCACCCTCAGTACAGTTGTCATGAATGGGGGAATTAGCTACAGTATAGAGACCAAAACTGTTTTTTTGTACCAGGCTGTAAACATGTTTTGCCTTATTATAGTGCCTTATTTCCTAATGCTGTACATAGTTTCCACATTTGAGCTGACACCTTTCTATATTTTTATATTTTATTTTACTTTATATTTGTTTTAAGTTTCTGTTGACCACGAGAGAGCCCTGCACAAGAATTCCTATGTGTCTGGACTGTGAAGTTGGACATTTTAACAAGGGGACTTATGGAGACTGACTCAATCTGCAGCCAGCCTCAAATGGCTGTTTGAGGAACTGCCTACTAGTTTTTGGCACTTCCACATTGGCTTCATTTCCCAACCACAGATATCAAATCAATCATCAATTCTATCAAAACATTTTCTCAGGAAACAGCTGCCTTCTGCAGCTATGAGAACAATGAGAGTGATCCAAAACAGTCGTGGGTCAGACAGCTAACAAATGAGCTGAAAATCACTATAAAGCTCAGTAAAGCCCAGGGGAGCTGCAAATCCCCAGTGCATGTGTAGGCTCATCCTTTCCCCTTTTACATTGTCTTCACATCATTTGATGCTGTAAATCATCGATTACAGGCACATTACCTATTACATTTAAATATTCAACATATTTACCACTATTTTGAGATGCTACTAAAATTTGATTTTGAGGTTTTCAGAAGGTAAAAGGTAATAGTTCAAAGACCCTTGAGATCCTGTGCATCTCACACACCAGAAACCATAGTCAAATGCAGATATGCAAGATAAACAGTGGGCTAGGTGCGAGGCAGCCAGTTTCTTTCAGTGGGGTCTGAAGACAGCAGGCAGAGCAGATGGATGTTGAGGCAGGACAGAACTGCAGAGGGTCAGCTGGTCAAACACCCCACTGTTCCACCATGTCACACACACAAAGTGTGAACTCCCCCACAGCCTCCATCCTGCTACATCACACCACAGAACATTAACCTCACACGCCATATCCATCCCCTCTCTATAGTTCCACCATAAAGGACCACATCAGTAATGTTTCAGTGCATTTTGTTCAAATTGTTTTTGTTAATCTTTTAACTTCCTGACAGCCATACATTCCATTCATTTCGCTACAGTGTGAAACTAAAGATGTCATTCAACCAGTCGGACTATACATACTGTGTGGATACCTCATCCTATCAATAAAGCTGAGCCCCCATCTTAATTTCGGCATCATGTTCCTGCAATCTCGTTCTTTTGGTCACAACCCAAGTTAATGACTGCAGACAGGGTCAGCATAGATTGACTGGTAATCTAAAGCTTTTCCTTCCGGCTCAGTTCATTTCTCTCATCACCACAAAGGTCCAGTCCAATGCACAGCTCTTACTTTTGTTAAAGGATGGCTTGTAGCAACACAGACAAGCCATTCAAGTGTTTAACTTCCAAGCGCAGGTTGAATCTTTAGTCATTTACTTCTGTCAAGTCAAGTTGACGCGAGTCTTCATAAAATCCATGTCACAATGAGTCCACATGTCTGCTGTTTCTGGTTGACTCTACAGTATACCTCTAGAACACAATGTGAGCACAGTTGACATTGCAGATGTATTATGTTGACTTATCAATGAAGTGAATGGCACCATTCACTTCATTGATTGTCTATAATATGTTTTGGTCAGTTACAGTACAATGTGATTTCCATGGTTGGTTTTTAAACTTGGTTTTAGAAACAGGTCTTCTCAGTGACTCTATAAAGTTCCACAGAGAGATAAAATGAGACAGCAGTGTGCTGTTTATGATATGGGAGTCTTACTGGGACACTGAAATCACCATCTGCTGGTAGTGAAAGTTTATTCCCTCTGTGCGCATGGTGCAGGCTTGTTGCTGAGGCCCCAACAGCCCACGTCCCTCAGCTGTGTAATATGATGAACGGTGTGGCTCCTTGCCTTCTAATACAACGCTCTGCTCTGCAGCAGGACAGAAAATGCAGCGTCAGGGCATTCCCACTAAGCACTGCCACTGTCCCTGACAACAGGGATCCGGGAAGGAGTCTGAAAAAAATATGATTCTCCACCAGAAAATGCCCTCATCACCCCTTGGTGTGATTGACTTAAATGATTCATAAAACCAGGCCACATGTTTGTGTTCATGTTTGTGTTTCAGGCTGATTACAGGAATATGCATACATACATTATCGGTAACCACTTATCCTCACTAGGGTCATGGTGGTTCTGGAGCCTATCCCAGCTAACAGTGGGTGAGAGGCGGGGTACACCCTGGACAAGTCGCTAGCTCATCGCAGGGCACATAGAGACAAACAACTATTCACACTCACATTCACACCTACAGACAATTTAGAGTCACCAATTAACCTATTAATTGCATGTTTTTGGACCACTGCACCAACGTGCTGCCCATCACAGGAATATTTTAAATCATAATATTTTTTGCTCTTTATTAAAATGTTAAATTAGAAAGTTGACACATAATTCAATCGAGTTTTCAATTCCGCATGTTTAGTGTGTGCATTAAAGCCTCATTTGAATGCCCAAATGTATATTGAAAGGGGCAATGCTGTTGTACCTTGTTCTCCTGTCCATGGAAAAGATGGAAAGATTATTGCCCAAAGCTCTTCCAGTGTGATGGTGGCAAAAATACGGTTTTTGTTTTGTGCAAAGATACATTCCAAAACTGAACTGAAGCTACTCTGACTGTAACTTTGGAATTTGATTTAATATTAGGAGGGGACCTGCTCAGGGCCAGTATGGAGAGGTTTGCAGAAAGCAATAACTCTGTCAATGTGCATATGTCCATTGTGTTTTAAGACAAAACATGTGAATCTATCCTTTAGAATGTGTTCAGTGGTACACATTGGCATACAAAGTCATTAATAACATGTGAATGAATGTGAGACACCAAGGCATTCATACTGAGTAGTCAGATATTTTACTAAAGGTATCTTGTGGAGTTTTTGACAACAACTAGTGCTGTGAAGCAATGTCTTTACTAGTTACTTTGTATCGTTTGTTTCGCGCTATTCTTAAGTAATGGCTGTGTTTGGCAGTAAAACAGTATTACAACTGAAGGTCCTGCATTCAACATGTGAAGTACATGTATGCATAGCATATTGAGCCCAAAAAACTGCCTTTTGTTCAGGTGGAAAAGAGAAGAAAAAAGACCTCAACACCAACAACACCAAAGATGCGTGGCATGCAGTCCAGACCATCATAAGCTACAAAAGCTGGAGCTCCCCCGTCATGTGTGAGGCCATGTTGACAGATGTATGAGCACTTTGATCTCGTCAACAGAGTCACCTGTGAAGTCTACTTCATCTCCAGAGGACTGAATCCACCATGTATGTGAGAAGAATTCTACTGAGAGTGAATATGAGTGAAGCTGCTGGGCCATGCACTAAGAATGTGAACCAACAAGCTAGTTTATATCACTGTCACAGGGAGTGTTCCCACAGCTACAGTACCATTGTCCCTGTACCTACAATAAGTCTGTAGTCTAAACAACTACTGCCCTGTGGCACCAATTTTGATGAGGTGCTTTGAGAAAATGATTCTCCAGCACATCCAAAACATCCTAACCAGCCTGGACCCTCAGCAGTTTGCATTCAGAACACTTTGCCACCCTTTGCAACTGGATTTTGGACTCCAGACAGTTCAGACATAGTCAGACCACATCCATTTCGCTGTTGAACGCTGGAACTGAAATCCCTGACAGAGAACTGTTATGAAGTTAGTGGACAACACTACCATCATCAGACAGGTTTAAAAAAACAATTCTTGTTGGAAGTAAGTCAACATTCTTGCAGCGTGGTGCACAGAGGACAACCTACTGCTCAACTTCAACAAAACCAAGTAGCTGATTGTTGATTTTGAGAAAAAGAAGGGAAAGACACACACTCCTGTCTACTACAGTGGAGCTGTGGAGGAGCAGGTGAACAATTTTAGCTTCCCGGGAATCAGAATCACAGAGAACCTGTCACAGTCATTTTAACATCTCCACCATGACAAATAAGAAGAAATGGCTGTATTTCTAAAAAAAATATTACAAGTTCTTGTTTCAACTTTTATGGAGGAGCAACCTCAATGGCATCACATCATAAATAATAAATAATAGTGACTGACTCTGACTTTATTTGACCATTTATATAGTTAATGTTTTGTGTGTAGCATAATGGAACTACAACTTGCATTTCATGGTACAACCCTGTGTTGTAGAATACAAACATTGAACTAACACAGAGAGGCTGAACTATTTTGCTGTAAGTTAGTCTCAGATTGTCTTTAGCTTGGTCACACTTTCTTCTTCTCTTTGTGACATCCTCTGTCATCCTCTTCAGTCTCTTTATTTCTGCCCCGCTCTGCCTCTGCCGAGCCTGTTTTTGTTGCCCGCTTGCTCAGTTCCAGTTCTGGTGTCCATTCCAGTGTTGCTCCTGTCAGCAACCAGCTCTCCTGCCCTGGCCCTGAAAACCTCTTCTTCCTGGTGTTTCAAAATGCTCCTACATAGAGCATGTAGGAGTGACAGAGGCATCATTCACCCAAATCACAAGTCAGTGTAACATCAAAATAATTAATATAATCAATAATCAAACATATTGTACAATTACAATGAATGATAGAATGACAATGAATTATAATAAATGATAAAATGATTACAGTAGCAGTGGAACCTGTGATAGAGATAGAGAGACACAGATGCACAGCAACAGCAAATCATGAACTAACTATAAACTGTAATGGAGATATGGTGATATCTGATATGGATAATGACAGTAATAATATATGTAGTGAACGTCATGCAGGACCACAGCAGCAGCCACGATCCATGAGAACCTGCTGGAAGAAGTTTAGTTAGTAACATGCATTAACATGCATTAATGAGACATATGTTTACAGATGGTGGTGGGCATGGTGATGGAGAGAGAGTTTTCAGTAGGGAGATGTGATCTTCAACCAAGACCGTGCCTGACTAGGCACAACCCTGAGAGAGGGAGAGGAGAGAGAGAGGAGTCCCCCGGCAGTCTGGTCCTATAGCAGCATAACTAAGGGATGACCTGAACCAGCCCTAACTATAAGCTCTATCAAAAAGGAAAGTCTTAAGTCTACTCTTAAAAGTGTTGACTGTGTCTGCCTCCCAGAATGGTAGTTTGTTCCACAGAAGAGGAGCTTGATAGCTGAAAGCTCTGGCTCCCAATCTACTTTTGGAAACTAGAGGAACCACAAGAGACCCAGCATTCTGAGAGCGCAGTGTTCTAGAGGGGTAGTAAGGTACTATGAGCTCTTTTAGATATGATGGTGCCTGGCAATGAAGAGCTTTGTATGTAAGGAGAAGAATTTTAAATTCTATTCTAGATTTAACAGGTAGCCAGTGCAAAGAAGCCAAAATGGGAGAGATGTGATCTCTGATCTTGGTTCCTGTCAGAACACGTGCAGCAGCATTCTGAATTAGCTGCAAAGTCCTAAGAGATTTATTGGACCAGCCACTAATCAGATGATCGGGGGTTCGATCCCCGGCTCCTCCAGTCTGCATGTCGAAGTGACCTTGGGCAAGATACTGAACCCCAAATTACTCCTGAAGGCTGTGCCATCAGTGTGTGAATGTGTGTGAATGGTTAGTTCCTCGAACTGATGAGCAGTTGGCACTTTGCATGGCAGCCAATGCCATCAGTGTCAATGGTCAATGGTGAGGTCAGGATTGTGTTCAGGAGCCTCTGGTGTCTTATGCTGTATTATTTATTGATGCTTGGTGAAGGAGAATTAGAGACACTCTCATAAAGCATCAGAAGTGCCTGAGTTGGTCTCACATTCTGCCCTCATCCTGGTGGATAGACTTTAAACCGCAAGATAACACCACAAGTACTATATGGCCAGAATTAGTTAAAGAGAATGTTTTTACCAAGGACGGTGTCATTGTCAACCTATTCTAGTCCGGAGACACAGATGTCTGTTTATGCAGATTGGAATGTGAATGGCAAGCTATCTATTATGTCTAAGGCAGCACCAGATTTCTTCGACCCTGGCCACCACAGTGCTGAGATAGACTGGCACCTACTGTTGCCAGTCAAAGCCAAACAACTAATACTGCTGAGGAGCTCAAGGCCCACATGTGTCCTCGTGTAACCTAAGAACAGAAAATTCCATACAGTATGAATGTGTGTGAATGGGTGAATGAGATATGTAGTGTAAAGCACTTTGAGTGGTCTGAAGACTAGAAAGGCGATATATAAGTACAGTCCATTTACATTTACATTTTTACTAGTTTTTCTGCATCCACTTGAGATACAATGAGTCTGATGTTGGTGATGTTACGTAGTGTGAAGTGTATGTATAATAATAATAATAATAATAATAATAATAAATAATAATACATTTTATTTAAAAGTGCTTTTCTAGATACTATAGACACTTTACATAAAAAGAACATCAAATCAGCAAAACCATAAGAGATAGTACACTAAAAACATAATACACTGAGATAAACATTAAAAGCAATTTTAAAAAGGTGTGTTTTTGTCAGATTTGAAGGTGGGCAAGTCAGTACAGTCACGGATGTGTTTGGAGAGAGAGTTCCAGAGGGGGACAGCTGCAGAGAAGGCTCTGTCGCTCCAGATTCGGTGCTTGGTCCTGAGTGGTGGAGTCAGGAGGTCAGCATCAGATGAACGGAGACTGCGGGATGGATTGTGGCGATGGAGTAAGTCAGTGAGTTAGGAAGGGGCCTGGTTATGGAGGGCTTTGTGTGTGAGAAGGAGGATTTTGAACTGAATACGCTGTGGAACTGGGAGCCAGTGGAGTTTCTGGAGGACAAGAGTGATGTGATCACGGGTGTGGGTGAGCAGACGTGCAGCAGAGTTTTGGATGTACCGTAGTTTATTTAATGTTTTGGATGGTGTGCCATAGAGGATGCTGTTGCAGTAGTCAATTCTGGAAGTGATGAAGGCATGAATGAGGGTTTCAGCAGCAGAGAAGGAGAGTGATGGGCAGTGATGGGCGGAGCTGGGCAATGTTCTTGAGATGAAAGAAGGAAGTTCTGGTGATTTGGTTTATGTGATGTTCAAAGGTGAGGTTATTGTCAAAGATGACTCTGGTTGTGAATGTGCGGGGATGGAGTCAGGGTGGAGTTGTCGATGTTGAGGTTTGCATCCAGGATTTGATGTCGGCGAGGCAGTTGGAGAGAGTGGAGTGAGTGGCGGGGGTGATGGAGTTGATGGAGATATAAAGCTGGACGTCATTGGCATAACAGTGGAAATGTAGACCACGGTAGCGAATGATGTTGCCAAGGGGGAGTAGGTAAAGTATGAAGAGGAGAAGACCAAGCACTGAACCGAACATTGAGGGACACCTTGGGACAGAGGAACAGTGGAGGAGGTACAGTTGTTGTGGATGAATTGTTGTCGGTTTGTGAGGTATGATTTGAGCCAGGAGAGTGCAGTGCCAGTAATGCTGAGGGAAGATTCAAGACAGGAGAGGAGAATGGTGTGGTTGATGGTGTTGAAAGCTGCAGTGAGGTCCAGGAGGATGAGGATGGTGAGGTGACCAAAGTCTGCGAAGACCAGACTTTCAGTTTCGTTGGTGACTTTCAGGAGGGCTGTTTCAGTGCTGTGTTGGGAATGGAAACGGGATTGAAATGGTTCAAACAGGTCATTTAAGCAGAGGTAGGCAATACGTTCCAGTATTACAGACAGAAAGGGGAGACTGGAGATGGGATGAGAAGGTTGAGTCCAGGTATACTCAAATACTACTCAAATAAAGTACTTTTATTTCTTTCATCATTTAGTGAGGGCAGTTGAAAGTCTGGTCTGTTGACCACTGAACAGCTCCACTGGAGCAGTTGGGGTTAAGGGCCTTGCTTTAAGGGCACCTCAGTGGTGGCAGTGAGGGAGGGGCAAGCACTACTCACTATTTTCCACCCAGATTTATTCTGCAAGTTTTAGGATTATAACCAAAGATCTTCCAGTCATAAGCTTGCTTCTCTAGCCCTCACAGCACTGCTGCACACGTTACATTCCACCACTGAATGTAAACCATTACTCTTGTGCACAATACACCTGTGTTATTTCTTTATTGACCTCATGCATTCCTGGAACTGTGCTCTGAACTTCCAGTCTGCACCAAAAGTGGGAATGTGTTATGTCATGTCGGTTGACATCTGCAGCTTGTGTCACCTTCCCGGGTTTTATTTGTTTTTCCACTCATTTATTTCTACCTTATTTTATCCATGTACATTCTAACCTTTAAGAAGGGAGGATTTATTGCAGGACTGTATTAGTAGTAGTTTAAGCTCAGCATACCTAATAAACTGGCAACCAAGTGTATTTTTGGCTCAATCTGTGCTGTCGTCTTTTATGCCTTCTGCTCTTGATGTCTTTATTGGAGACATGTTCTTTCTTTTATAACAGACTGAGCATTTAGTAAAGATGACTTACCAGTAAAACAATGTGCTGTTATGTGGCTGACTGCTGATAATACAAACTAATTTCTTGGGAATAGAAAATTCCTTCCAGCACATGATTTGAAACAGAAATCACATGCTTTATGAGCTGCTATAGGTGGAACCACTACCAGTTTCACTGATATGGAAATTCAAGCATGGATTTATAATTTTGAGATGTTTGACATATGTTAATGTCACACTCACTGACTGCCAGCTTCCTATGCCATTTGGCTGCCTGAATAGATTATTTGGCAGTAAATACAACCCAGTGACATAAGCTTCATTTGAGAAAAGGTCATGCAAAAAAGACAGCACTGCCTGAGTCTCGAGTACTACTCCACTGCTATTTACCTGGCATTTACTGCTGGCAATGTATTCTGAGTCATGTTTAAATATCAAGCACCTCTTGTAAATATTCATGACGACTGCCCATACCAACAGGACAAGAGTACACTCAGGAACATCTAATGAATAACTGAAGCCTCATGAATAATGAACAGCTTTTCCCCACTGCTTCAGCTTCTGGTGGACTGTGCAGACAGCAGGCGGTGTCATCCTCTTGGTTGCTGTGATAATGCATAGTTCCAGTGGCCACAGCAAAGCGATGCCTCTGACCTGAAGAATGGTCTCTCCATTTTGCCTCTGCTGTGTTAATGACTCTGTTTGACCGCTCTCTCCTGTACATGAATTGCTGGAGGATTAGTTGCTCCATTCTCCCTCTGTGGCCCCTATTGCTGCCAATTTTAATGGCTGCTCTTTGCTCATCAGATAGATGTGGGCTCACTGAGGGGGAACAGGATTACCTTTGCTTCAGGAGGATGTTTGGATGGATAAAAGCTCAGACTGCTCACTTCTCTCCTTTTATCTGTGTGCAGTAGATGCTGGCATGAAGACACATTTCTGATTTTAAAGTCTCTTCTTAAAAAATGTGTTGGTTATCAATCACATCAGGACATGTTGCTTAATACATTTAGTTTAATCTAAATCACAGACATTGTAAACCATTCTACTTGTTTTACTAGAAAAAATATTAGCCAGTCATTCTCCCTGGGTCCTGTAGCATATTTCAGACTCTGTCTTTGTTGGGGGATGGTGAGACAGCTGTCGATATCCCTCCCTATGGAGCTTGCAGACAGGCGAAGTCTCTCTAATGAAAAAGATGGCTCCTATCCCGTCAGCTTACAAATGGCTGTTAGAACCCAGACTATGATGAGAACAGCAGCTCTCCACAGTTTCACAGAATCAGAAGCACAATCATAACATGTTCACAACTGACTCATTTTCATGCACTTTAATATAATGTTCATATGTATTAATACTTTAATTCATTAAAACAACCAATGCAGCTTTGGCTTGGGAGAAGAATGCATTACAGCCACACACCACCAATCAGTTTCACTGATTTGGTGACACTGGATCGTAGACATAACCCAAAATCTTAAAGTTGTTCAGGGCATAAAAAATATGTTTTTGCCTCCAATTTCTCTGCTCATCTGTGAAGTTAATGTATATAGAGTAGGCTCAGGCCAACTCCGACCTTCTTCAGTGGGCGGGACAGTTATTCCTACATTTTGACTAGTCACAGTCACCTTTGCTGTTAAAGCAGTGGTGGAGAGGCAAAGTGACAGTGAGACAGCACTGAACGACAGACACACAGAGAGGGCTGACAGACAAAACACCAATGTGATGGCCCACCAAGATTTGTCCTAGTATGCCAGATGGAATTTATATAGATAATATGAACAGATGTGGCGCCATAATGCTGTTGGTTTTGTGTAAAAGCATCAAACAACGTTAATGTTTATGAGAGAAGCACCTGAGCAGCAAACTGCTGACCTAGTAAAATGAACAAACATCTCCTACATGATTGTATTTGTGTAAAACAAATGAGGTTTGAGCCAAGAAGCTGCAGCTTCAGTAGTTTTCACTCTACATGGACATTAAAAGAGCCATGTGAAACATTTCATATCTTCTGTTAGTGCTACCAGGTGTGATTAAGTTTGTTTCCCATCAGACTCACAGACATAATACCATATATTTTCAATGATGACAGATGTGTAGCTGCAGATGGAGGCAGGACCTGGCAGCTGAGTGGAGGGATTTAAAGCTTGGTGTCTTTCTCTTGTCACCCGTAAAGTAGAAGCTCTCAGAACACCAGCCTGTTGTCTAAAAGCAACAATGGCTGCGGACCATCACACTGAGTTCAATTAGATTATTTGTTCTGCAGTGCTGCTGCTGAGATCTAAAGAATTCTGTTATATTTCATTTTCTATGAAAACCACATTTATAGTGTGTTATAGGCTTCATTCATGATTAATTGATCTCATACACACATAGTTTCAACTTTCTGATGCATATATCGACTGTCATAAAACATTATAGATGTGTCATATGTTCTTGATATGTTATAAACTGGAGATCACCCGGGGTAAAATACAATATCATGTATCATATGTGTTATGTACAGTGAAGTCCACATTGATGCATCTACAGTATACTGATGCATTCTTCATCATAACATATCTTTGTTGGTTGAGACATTCAAAGTGACGACAAAAATTCATTTGGTCAAACTCTGTGGGATGAAGCTGTGGAGTTTTAATTTGGCAGTATTGCATGCAAGAACCTCGGCCCCTCAGAGTGTAACATTGAGATTATATAACAATTACCAACACATATAATCAAAATGTATTCATACTGTGGGGCAACATGTCTTTGCTAGTGTTATCTCCTTTTCCATGGAGATACATGGGGTCTGACTAATAACTGGAAAACAGTGATGTCAGTAGACCCAGTTTATATTTTACAATAAACAGGGTGGTTTAGCAGATTTATGTTGATATTGACATGACTGTCATTCATCAAAGTTGATTTGATCATTCTATAAATGTTGCTTAAACATCTTAAACAAATAGTCTAACAGGAGGTCAGAGTCCATAGAGGCATACCATGATTTATAATTTATTTTTTATGAATTAATATGTTTCAGATTTGGGCCAGTGTTTAGCTCAGTTGATAGGGCAGCCGCCCCATATGCAGTCTCACCGCAGGTGCCAGGTTCAAATCCCAACCTGTGCAGCCCTTTCCCGCATTCATTCCCCATCTCTCTCCCCACATTTCCTGTCACTCTTCAGCTGTCTATCCAATAAAAGCAAAAAAGGCCAAAAAATAATTTTAAAAAAAGTTTCAGATTTATTAATTTATTGTAGCTGACAGATTAAAGTTCAAAAAGTTCACTCATAGTCTTTAACAAGTTTAAAAATATTTTACAGACATAACAAAAAAATCCTCTTTCAGAACATATCCAGTGTCCACGACCTGTCTGCTGAATTCTGCTAAATCCCCATCCTGCAAAGACTGAGAACAGACTAAACAGTGGCTATCCGGTTATAGAAATACTGTAGTAGATGCTGTAATCAAGACTATCTCTTCAGACCTGCAGCTAAACAGCTACTTTGAGGTAAAGCCTGACCTAACTCTTCCCATGCTGATGCATTCTTCCCACTTCCAAGAAAAAAAGTGCCACAGAGCTTTACAAGCATCAAACTTCAGAAGTACAACATAGCAAGCTTCCTAATGTGAGTCTTAGATTTAACACAGAAAGTATTGTTTGTGTCCCAAGAGTCAGAATTAGAGCTTAAGTATGACCCATCTGTAGTTAGCTCATGAATATACACACAACATGCAGTACCTGTGTGTACCCAGTGATGCATCACAGGCTTGGGAGCAGTATTATATCAAAAGCAAAATGGAAAGCTTAGGGTCATTGTCTATGGTTCCCACTCATTCACAGCAGCTAAGAAGAACTACCACTGCCATGCAGGCAAGCAAGAATTCATAGCTTTAAAATGGGCAGTCACTCACAAGTTTTGAGATCATTTGTACTATGCTCTAACCTTCACTGTCTATAGCGACAACCCACTTCCAGGTGGGTTGCAGAGTTGGTTGATTTCCACTTTACAATAAAGTGCAGACCAGGGAAGGAGAACAGTGACGCAGATGCCAACAATGTAGAGTCACTGATGAGAGAATGTTCTGGGGATCTGCCACCTGGCACCATCACTGCCATGATCCAAGCAGTTAAGGTTCAAGAAGCAACCCTGTAATTTTCAGCTACATATATGTCAGCTTCACTTGAAGGTGAGGTAGAACAAAGAAACCCCTTTTCTATTACTATGGACATAAAGTTGTGTCTATGCAGGTTATGACAGTTTGATCCAGATAAAAGCAGATGTAGATGTATATAAACTGGCCGGTACTCTGGACTTTGATGATAACATGGATGAGTTTGCACAAGAGCCAGGAAAAATTGCATTGCGTAAGGTTTATGATTAAAGGCTTGTAGAGTCTTTGACTGTTTGCTGTAGCTCGCTGTCAATTGTTTTCAGGCTATATCTTTGTTAATACTAGAGGTGCTTATCTCGTAGTTTTAGTTGAGAGTGGTTTAATTTGTTAGTGTACTGTTGGCTTTAATTGAGTGTATCTGTGCTGTAAATCCCGTGTTGTTGAGATGCAAGTGAATTTATTGCGCTGTTGGCTGAGCTTGTTCTTGTACTCTAAATCCTGTCGAGCTTCAAAGTGTTTTATGGAGCTTTCAACTGTATTATACAGTCATAGCTCACATCACATTAATCTATTGTTCTGTTTTAGCTAATTAGTTAAACGTCGCTGATGAGACAATTAAATTGGCCCAAATGCAATTTGATCACACATGACAGTTCTGCTTCTGAGCATGTGTGTCACATCTTATAATAATTTGAACTCTTTCACATGTGCTACATACATACAGCTTGGAACAATGTAAAAAATATATTTTCCATTATTCTTCTTTGGGAGTTCATTCCATCTCTATATTGAAGCTGGACTTTGTTATTGTCATATTTGACTGGATGGATTACAATGAAATTTTGTGCAGACATTCATGGTAACCAGCAGGAAGAATCCTATTAATCTTTCGACTTTTCCTCTGGGCCACCATGAGATTGACACTTGTGGTGTGGAGTGAAACTATTGAATGGATTGCCATGCACTTTGGTGCAAACCTTCACAACTTTGTGACTTTGATGGCTATATTTCATCCAGTGCCACCAACAGGTTCAATACTTTGATTTATCATGACATATCTTTAAAACAAATGAATTTCCCATCAGCCTCAGTTGCTGCTAGTGGTAACATTGATGATGGTTAAACAGTACAGGGAAGACATCTTTCACTCAAAACTACATATCATAAAGTTTTAAGTATAATAATAATATAATAATGTAAGTAACTCCACACATTTTCAGGGTTTTGCTTTGGTCTGCTTGAACACACTTACTATGGAACCACTCTAGGAGGCTACATGGGGACAACCCACCCCCAACAGGAGGTGGATGGACATTCTTGTTGTAAGATGAAACGTGTTACTTCTTCATTCAAAAGTGACATAGTATGCATCATCATGCAGGTCCACTGATCACAAACACCAGATCTGCATCACATGAGGGAAATACAACAGCCACCAGCACATTATTTGTTGCAGTGTGAACAAGGCCATAGAGAGCCTCAGCTAGGCAGGTCACACCTGGTCATGGTGCAGAGAGAGAGGAAAATTAGCTGACCTCTCTTCACTGAGCATGGCCGGACCGTTCAGCAGGAAGCATGCAGCGGCATATTGAATAAGGCCATTTGTTAAAATAACTTGCACCTGCATAGAAACAACTTTGCAATCACGCATACATGGAACTAATTCTGTGTCATGTCAGACGCTGTGATGATATGTTTGTTGATAAATAAGCCCATAAACATTACCATAAATGTATGATGGTGTGTTGTCACATACAAGCCTCGTGTTCTGTATAACAAGACAACTGTGCCAACTGAGGCAGAACAAGAGTAAACTAGCAATGTGGCTACTATTTATACCCAGAGCATACAGTAGAAAATAAAACCGTGATTAGATGTTTTTCTCTAATTCCCCTGTCCTGGCAGACAGGTCTGCACTGCCAGAATAACTTCAGGAGGAGCCACTGGGGTAATATATCCTTGGTTCTGAAGGGAAATGCATTCAGCCCGACTGCATGTCTAATAGAAGCAGCCACGACACTATTGCTTATTAAGACAAATAAGCTCCAGTGCCAGAGCAAAGGTGCAGAGGAGCCTTAATGCGATGCTGTTATAAGAAGGCAAGAGAACTGAACCACTTGCTCCTCTCCACACCACATTCAATAAAGTTGCTCTGCACTGATCTGAAGCGAATGGATATATCTGTCACTGTGCTGTGTACTGCTTGTTCTAAATCCTACTAATTACTGTCTCGCATACTTCTGGCTGCTTGAAAAAGGGAGTGAACAAGAATACAACTTCACTGAAGCAGGTCTATTGTTAGTCTAAAGTCCTGTGAGAGTCCTCTGGAGTTTGAAACATTTAGTACACTTTAGGATAAAATGTTGGACAGAACTCACCTCCTCACAGTTTTGTTCTATTTAGAGAATTAATTCCAGCAGCATTTAATATGGTGACATTTTGAAACCAAATGAAAGTCTTGCAATGAAACAGCTGCATGTTTTCATGTAGAATTCAACTTAAGTAAAGGTGAAGTGTGCTGTTATCCAATGGAAAACTGTCTTGACAGTACTTCATTTAGAAGGAACGGTATCCCAGAGAGCCCGAATGCACAACACCATCTGATTTATTTATATATTTATTATAAGTCTTTTCTGCTGGAGTTTGAAGTCCACAACAAAGTCAAGGCAGAGTCAACACAAACACACAGCTTTAGTGTGAACAGACTATTAACTCTCTTGTTAACTTATTTGCCCATAAATGGTCTAGCTCGCTCAATGGCATCAGCAGCAAATGTGACTGGTAGACTTTAGGTCAGCACAGGGTCAATGGTACAAAGTTGCAATAGTAGCACTAGACATAAAAAGATAAATTATAATAGTATGATATAAATAAAAATATGACAAAATAAAGTAAAAGAATGTATAAATGAACAATATAAGTACAATATACTGTATAAATGTGAAAGCTGTGGGGTGGTGTTTAGCTCAGTTAGTAGAGCAGCCGCCCCATGTGTGAAACCTCAGTCCTTGCTGCAGCGACCCAGGGTTCGAATCCGACCTGTGGTGCATACAGCCACAATGCTGTAATGTTTGCCAGATGGTAACAAGGAGAGCAGTCTGTGAGCTGTGCTCCTGTAAGATGCTGTGTGCTTCCTGAAGGCACTTCTGATGAAAGATGAAGTTTTGTTGACCTTCAGGGAGAGGTTGCTGTTCTGGTTAGTCACCTCATCTCTGTAGGCTGTATCATCATTGTCCATGATGAAGCTCAGGATGGTCGTTTTGTCTGCAAACTTAAATGTTACGTTGGAGCTGTGCTTGGCAGCACAGTCGAGGTGGGGACAGGGAGTATAGGACGGGGCTAGAAGCTTAGAGATGATTTTTTTTTTAAGATATATATTTTTTGGACTTTCTGAACTTTATTTGACAGAGACAGCTTGAAGAGTGTCAGGAAATGTGGGGAGAGAGAGATGGGGAATGACATGCAGGAAAGAGCCACAGGTTAGATCGGACCTTGGGCAGCCATGGCAAGGACCGAGCCTTTGTACATGGGGCGACTGCTCTACCGACTGAGCTAAACAACACCCGCTTGGGGAAGAGATTTAAGGGAATGATTGTGTGTAATGCCAAATTGTCCAAGTTTATGAGCGCCATGTGTGTCGCCAAGGGTGTGGCATCATCTGAGGTTCTTCAGTACCTATTTTTTGAAAATGTGCAGATGAATTTTGCAATCTTTTTACAAATATGTTTACTGATAATTTCCAACAGAACTCCCTGAATAGGAGAAAACAGTCAAATAAGTCGCCAGAGGTGAACATTCAAATCAAGGGACCATCTAACTGTATGCTGCTCTGATGGTGCAAAACACCAAAACATTTCAAATACAAAAGAGACTCAAGAAAAATTGAAACATACAATGAGTAAATCAATAAAAGTAATAAAGGAATGAAATTCTCTTATCAAATATTTAAAGCAAACAGGTTTCTGTAGATTTCTTCCCCTTTGTAAACTCCAGAGATCTTCGTATCTCTTCAAAGCTACTTTACCTGAATCATCGATGTGAGGAAGATCTTCAAGCCACATCTGTAGACTTGATCTGTTAAATGATTTCCAGAATGTTCTTATGGTGTTTTTTACTTCCAGTAAGCAAAAGACAGCTATTGTCTTATCCCTGCATCAACAGGGAAACTCTTATATCCGAGCACTAACCATTTTACTTATAATACTTGGTGCTTCTGTTAGCTGCACAGACCAGCACAAATCACTACATCGGCCCACAGCCTCAGAGGACCGAGCTGAGCGGATGAAGTTTATTTTTGATTGCAACGTGTGTGTGCATTTTACTCCAGACTACTTTCTCAATGAGGGCCAGCCAGTAACAGTTCAAGCTCAAGGATGGATCAATACCTTGTTCTGGCTGTCCGTGACCTGACTTCAAACTTGGCAGCTGTAACTTTTGCCAGTTTTTTTAGTCAGTGGTTAAAGTGGGATTTGGCAGGTTGGGAACCTTAAGATCCAGTGTAACCCACATCTGGTTCCTGTTCCACAAAATGTGAGAATTTTTATCTATTTTATACAGCCTTGCTTTCAGTGTTTCAGGAGTTTAGACCGTTTATCAGACAAAGCAAGTAATAAGAAGACGATTATGCCCAGAAACTGACATCATGTTATAAAAGGTTATCAGACAAGTCAAAAATATAACTAGATGAATTCATAAATAATGCTGTTAAGCCATGCCACTACCTGACTGAAAAACTGCTTATCTTACAATTTTTCTAGGTGTATTTTAATGTGATATCTAGTTTACAAATCATTTGGTCAATGGTGGAAAAAGATGAAAAGCTCATATAGTTTGAAAGGTTAATCCTCTGGGAAACATGAATGTACTCTGCCCCACAGACTGTAATGTTTGTTCAGGTGGAACGAGGTCACCACAAACATGGGGGTACATACCCTGGCAACCGTGAATAGCTAATACATTTCATGGATGAACGGACAGACCGACGTTGTCTCTTGGCCTGATTGTCACAGTAGCCGCTGGTGATTCATTATTATGCATGTAGAAGAACAGACATGAAGGGTTTAGGTTTTTTCATCTGACGAGAAACTCAATCATGTTTGATTGCAGAAGATGATGAGGGGACGTAAATGCATATTAACAATGCATTACACAAAATATCTTTTGTTCAAAGATCCAACCAAGACTGTCACATACTGTGACATCTTACATACAACCCTTTTTTTTTTTACATAGTACATTTTGTCAGTATAGTTAGGGGCAGCCTCAGCTGCTACATTAAATGATGACTTGAAAGTTCCAGATGTCTTCTGGCACATCACAAGAAGAAGACATTGAATTTATTGATATCACTTTGTCCTCCAAACTAACTTTCTTTGTACTTTCTTTGAGACTTTGTTCTTCGTTGCTTCAGGATGCTTTAATAGAAATGTTATTGGATTTCACGTTTGTCATATCATTCAAAAATAGTTTGTTCAGCTGCAGTAAGTTCTATGAAAATGAGTTTAAAAAGTTTTCTCTCTGTCTCTGTACATTTCATGAGGAAATGAAGTGCTTCTGTGTTTGACTGGCTGTTTGAAAAGCTCAGACAGTGACTGACTCTTTGGCAGACTCTACAGTGAGAAGGAAATTAAACTGTAGGTAGCAAAGGTGGGTTTAAGCTGAGAGAGACACAAAGACAGAGTCTTTGAAGAGCTGAAGCCTGAAGCCCCAGTTGCTATTGCACTGACCTATATCTCAGTTTTTCCAGCATATTAAGTGAGTTGCAGCCGTACCGAATTAGTGAAGTGATTATTGAACTAGAGTTAGAATGACATGAAAAGGCATTTTGGTAAAATTTAACTTACAACTACTTACAACTTTGATTATACACTCTTTACCATTTATATTAGAGAAACATTATATTTATAGGTCTAATCTATCTGTTGCCTGTCACAATCATTCACCCATAATTACATATTAAATGTATTCCTCTACACAAATAAACTTGTGTGATATCTAATGGACTCTATATGGATGCGATATGAGTTAAGTTACTGATGTTGTTTTATTCCTTAAAGGTGCTTTGTAGAGTTTAATGTTAACAAACAGATTTATGCTTCTGACCAAAACTGCTGTGTGTGTCCTTGAGGCCTAAAAAAAGTGGTGAGTGCATTTCTTTCCTCATAAAATAGTTTCAAAATGATGCTGTGGTTAAATTTAGAGAAGGATTGTGGTTACAGTAAGAATATTAATTGCAGTTGAGGGACTGCGCATGAACTCTAGTCTCCTGAGGGGTGCGCATGTTGGATCCCATGAGTCAACCAGTAATACTGCCTCTCTATAGCAGTTTGCAATTACAGAGTACCCTGAATCCTAATGCTGCTGAAAAAAAGGGAGTCTGGCCGCAAGAGATTATAAGTCTCATCTGTCTTGGGAGTGCTTTGGGATCCCCCAGGAGGAGCTTGAAAACGTTGCCTGGGAGAGGGATGTCTGAACTACTTCCTTAACCTGATGGTGCTGTGACATGGCCCTGAATGAATAGCAGTAAATGGATGGATTCATAGATAAGATAATGTCACTTGCGAGACCCTCAAAAATATAAAAATCAGGACATCTAATCATTTCCAGACTCATTGACAGATTCAGTTGTTATCTAATGTCAGTTGTTATCTAATGTTAGATCATTTAAATGTTTGCTGATGCTCCTAAAGGTTTATTTCAGCAACGCTTGTGGATGAGGTTAAAAGGCTGATTATTTTTTTCATATATCAAAGAAAAATTATCAAATTTGATCTCTAATTAAAACTCTCCAGTTACCGTGTGTGAAAAAAACCTCACATGTATGTATAAAAATAGTGCAGACTGAGCCTTTTTAATGTGATGAGTAATATTTGCGTATGATTTGACTTTCACATGCAGTGTTGAATCTATGAATAACTTTTCTGCTGCGAGGCAAAGGTGCATAAATCACAGAAAACACATTGAAAAGATTTAATAGCGCATTTTTGTCTGGTTTGACGCACTGAGTCATCTCTCAGTGAGGCGAGCAGCAGCTGCGTGGCTGGACACATATTGGAGAAGCTTGGTTGCAAAAGCTTCAGAACCTACAGCTGAGATTGGCCGCTCAAAGGCCTCCACTGGATTCTGAGCAGCCAGAAGTGCAGCAGCAGGATGACTCAAAACCAATAGATGTGAAAGTGTGCTGACAGAGCGCTGCTGACGCAACACTGGCAAACCATGCATGAAAGCAGGCAGGAAGACACATCAATGGCAGGAAGTATGTAGATTTCCAAGAGGAAGCTCGCAGACGAGATGCAAGCTTTTTCAGCACAGCCAGGGGCATAGTCGACAGTAAATCCAAGTGAATTCAGTTTGAAGCTGAGAGTTTACTCGTCTATTTTCAGATCAGCTGTGTCCCTCAATGAGGGGAACAAGGTGGCGAAAATTTACCACCACAGCACAGAAACACACTGCCTCCACTCATGTATTGTTCATAAGTGTTTCTTGTCTCTATGTAGATTTGAATATTTCCAGAGAGCAAAAATGTTGATGAGCTGCTCATTGTATGGCTAATCTATGTAAAGACTGAACTATGCACTTCATTTCCATTATGGTGCCTTCTATGTTTTTTTTTCCCCCCTTTGACATGAATTGAAGCCAACACTTACTGTATGTGATGATAGAGCACACAGTGTGTGCATCATTTGCATGTTGACCTTTTAATAGTGGCAATCAAACAAAGGGCCTTTGTCATAACAATAATAATGATCAGATTAATAATAATGATGCGAATAATAATAACTGTGACTCTGAATAAAATGCTGCCTCCAGCTGCCTTTTTAATTCATGCTGATTTGTTTTTGACTTGCTAAACAGTCTTAAATATAAACTTGACGCATGATATGTTTCCAAAGGACACAGGAATAAAGCATTCTCCTGATGATGCTTCATGTAAAAGACAACAGCGTTATTCTTGTATTACAGTGTAGCTAGTCCACTATGATGGCTTTGTATCACACTTATGATAAAATATGAATGTAAGATCAGACTTATTTCATTCTGATGTTTAACCTTGTTTAGTCGCTTAGCCTAGCCTAAATGCTGCCTACGAGCAAGAAAGTATATGTATGTGTTCAGATATTTATGATTTATTGCTTCAAACTAAATACCATGTGATGTGCACTTATCAATCTGGCAAATGTTAGGCTGTCTTGAAGAACGTTGGCCGGAGTTACCAGACTGTAAACTTCCCTGAATCCAAAGAAAAGCAGGACAAAGCTGCTATTGTTAGCCTAAAGTCTGATAGCATTCAGGACCAAACAGGTTGTAGTACATAGCTGGACATGCTGACATTTGCAGCTTACATTAGTATATCTAATCATGGAATAACTTCATTATACTCTTTGCTCTTTTGGTTTCACTTTTGAAGAGGATAAAAACCCTTAAAAGTCTTAATGTGTGGAGAAATCCAAAGTGTGACAGGTCTGTTGAGCCTAGTTGCAGTTACTGAGCTATGATTGGATAATTGCTGTTTGCATGAGGGGTTAAATGAGCTATTTAATATTTAATATTTTGCACTTTTCAAAGCTAGTATTTATGTTTGAAGGTGAAAGTTCTTTTTTTCACAAATTGCATCATATATAATCAGATCCAAAAATTCCACCCACTTGTTCCACTGGGCTGACATCACGAACTGTAACATCATCAGCTGAACACTAAACCCAATCAGGATTATTTTTGTCACATCAGGTCTGTCTCACCCTCCCTCTGGAGCCTCTCTGATGCCGGCTGATAAAAGGCTGTATATGTAAGGCTAAATTCCACCCACTTTATTCATCTCCAAAGAAAATTAGGTCGTCATAGCAGTTTGGTATGTTGCAATAAAAATACAACAGAATAATGCCGTCAGCATTTTGTATTTGTGCTACCAGCTATCAAATATCATATACTGCAAAGAACCAAATGTATTATTGTATTGAGTATGAAGACCATTCTGGCCTTCTGGCTCTCAGAGTAATTCTTAACAGAAGTGCTTTTGTTTACTGCATCGACCTGAAATGTCTCATACTGAGAGTTCTAAATATTAAATAGACATCGGCCCTCCTCCACACAGGTAATGTACAAACACACGTATTTTGGGAAAGTCTAAAGTTAACTAGACCAGTTCACACTCCAAGAGAGAGTTGAAGGGTGACACCAGATGTTTATTACTGAACTTTAATAAAATTGTGAGATTTGCGCCTACTGATAATAATAATAATAATAATAATAATAATAATAATAATAATTAAGGCTGACATAACCTGACTTTAAACTTAGATCACGAGTCAGGCTAAAGAACAGATGTGCTGCTCCGGCTGCAGGTCGTAGTGAACTGTATTGGATAGCATCGAATGGTGTTTCTACTATTGTGTCCACCCCTCAACTCGTGTAGACTAAACAACAGAAACGCCTCACTGTGTAATGTAACAGTTCATTACAGCTCAAAATGAATGTGATTCAATGACTGCATAAAAAATACCTATGACGTCAGTTAACACATTCAAAACACACTTTCAGTACTCGAAGCACATTGTGATGTAACTGCACAGTGTTTGACTGTGTGTGTTTGAGTGTGACTCAAACTTCATTTGCTCTCCGTGTGTTCCATTGGCCAACGCTAGGAGCTGTCCGTGGTGCTGAACGCACGGCGGCGGCGCTGCCTGAGGAGGAGGCTGCGAGCACAGAGCGGAGAGAGGAGCGAGAGGAGCAGCTCTCCAGTCCAGCCTTCAGTCAGTACACTCAGTACAGTCTGTGGTCTGTAGTCGTTGTGGCGGACCGAAAACTAAGAGCCCGTCGTCTCTGTCAGTGAGTGCATTGAGACAGCAGAGCCCGGGCTGAAGTGACGAGAGAGGAGCGCTCAGTGCGGGCAGTGTGTGTGTTTGACGGAGACGGAGCTCAGTGTTTCAGAGGAAAAGTGTTGATTCCAAGGACGTTCACTGCGAGAAGCTTGAGAAGCGCCAAACGGGGACAAAACGCGATGAACGGGATCACACATTATTTTGCTCTCCTGCTTGTTGTGGCGGTGCTGACGGAGCCGAGCGCTGAAGGTAAGAATGATCCAAAAAACACACGTTTAATCCTGCTTTATTCTCTTTTTTGATAAATCAGGGTGTTGAGTGGAGCTTCTTTCACCTCGTTACTCCTAAACGACGAAACGAGCTTTCCGTTTGCACGGTTTTTCTTTTCTCAGTCCTTCCATGTGCTCACGCGGCTTTGCTCGGAAAACAAACACTCATTTTAATGTCATGAACACACGAACACTAACAAGGACGAGCTGTTTTCTTCCATTTTAGGTTGTTTTCAGATAATACAGGCAAAGCAAACACACAGCACACATCTAAAGCGTGTTAAAGTTCAAACAGTCAGAAGACATTGCATATGACAGAAATCACAGTCTGATTAGTTTAGTTCAAACTTCTTATAGGAGTCCTCTATAGTTTCATTATGATTGCCTCAAGTTTTCAATTTCTAAGAAGAAGAAAAGGGAAAGTCAAGCAGGCAAACAGGCTGATAAAAATGTCAATCCAGCCTTGGAAAATAGCAGAAGTGCTCCAAATGAATGCAGCCTATATCTGCGTGCTCTTGTCACAATAGTGGAATGGCTGATAGTGTTTTTTTGTTTTTTTGTTGTTGTTGTTTTTTTTTTTTTTTTTTGCAGGCTGTCTGCATTATTCATTTTCTGACAAAATAGAGAAGGCTACAAAACGTGGCTGAAGTCAGAGAGTTTACTCTCCGGATGCTTCTTTCCATTTATTATTAAATCATTTCTCACTCAGAACTATTGTCCAAATATCACACACACACACACACACACACACACACACACACACACACTCCTGTTTGTGTTGGAAAGGTGACAGGAGTTCTGTGGAGACAAACACCTGCTCAGTGATCAGTCAGTCATTATTAATTGGACGTGTTTGTGTGTGTAGACATCAGCTGACTCTACAGCCCTGCTAACTCACATTGTGATGGATGCTTACACCTCTGTTTGTGTTTGCATAATCACACCGCGATGTCATGGCATCACAGAAAATGTGTCGACTAGTTCAGGTTCTGTCTGCTGACACGATGCTGTGCACAAATCAGACCAATAATGCTGACACTAGTGACTGAGCTGCTTTCTGTATTTAGTCAAATCAAATTTCGATGATTATTTATTTCAGTTTGTCGGAGTTTCATTTCTAGAATCACTTCAAGTTCCTCATTCACTTATTACTTTGATGACTACAAAGCCTCACAGTTCACACACACAGATTCTGACTACACAGTACTGTTGATAAGCACTGTTGGCCCACAATGCAATAGAAAAAGGAAAAAAGGAAGCTACTCACAGCTGGTTAAAATGTAAAACATCTGTATAAAATCCTTGTTTAGCTCTAAATTGTTGGTGTCATTCTGAAGATTCAATTATTTTGTTTTGATATGAAACAGAAAAATACACAAATGGAACAATAAACGAGTACTGTATGCAGTACTGTATGGAGTACAGTATGTACTGTATGTATGTACTGTAACTGTATGTGGTACTGTATCTATGTAGAACTTTGTAGGGAGTATGTAGTCAGGCTGAGAATGTGGGAAAATAGTCACAAACAGGGTTGCTGAATAAATCAATAGTTTAATTAGTCACAATAAAACCACTGGGAAAGATGGAAAGATTAATAAACAAACTTCATCTTTTATTGAAATCATGTATTTAATTTCATTTGATTATTTAGTTTTCCAATAACTTGACTGCATATGTCCTGCACAAAATACAAGCTGTAATCTGTAAGTTACAGGGAGGTCGTTGGATCAATCCCCCCGAACCAGCAGTATCAATCTGGACGGGAAACGTGAAAAAAGCAGCTATTCAGTGAGCAGCAGATCAGACTGTGGTCCTTCTGGACGGCTTCCAGGTGTGAATGTGATCAGGGCGTTCCTGAAACACTGAAGAGAGGCTTCCTCTCAGTGAATGAACAAAGACAAAAAAAAAAAAAAAAAAAACATATGAAGGATTTATCAACTGTGACTAGTAATGCTTTATTGATCACTATTAATACGCTTTAATAAGAACTGTCACAAACACTAGGTTGTGAAAAACCTCTGTGGTCAGTGAGTCATTAATAGTCCAGTCATGACTGTTTCCTGTCCTGGCTCCACGATGGTGGAGTGAGCTCCTCGCTGACATCAGGACAAACTCTCCACGTCTTCTGTCGCAGACTGAAAATTCATCAGTTCAAATGAAGCTCAGACCACAAACAAAAACAATCAAACTCTTTCTTATTGTTCCAAATGTAGTACACACACACACACACACACACACACACACACACACACACACACAGAGTATATTTGATGAAATACACACTAAGGACTTACAATGTTTGGGTTGAATGCTTTGATAAAAGCGTCAGCTAAAAAAATGTAATGTAAAAAAAAATGTGAGGGTGTTAATAATGGTTCTTAAAACAAGAGAAAAGTCAGTGAGTCATCGGTGAGTAATGTTACAAAGTCGGCTGTAAATGATAAGTTGCAGTCTGATGATGCCCTGCAGCTCTTCTTCAAGTCAGAGGTCAAACTGTCCAACTGATAAACTAAAGAACTGTTCATACAGATCTCTCTCTGATGTGATCAACAGTCCTTCTGTGTTTATCTGAAGTTCATATGAAGCTTCAGCAGTCATTATGCATCCACTGCAGCTCAGCAAAGAAACACCATGAACACAAACAGAGGTGGATTTTATGAATTAATGATTTATTAACCATTCATGGAGCTTATAAAACTTTACACCCCTGTAAAAGTTCACAGTTATTAGAAAGTGGTTCCCAAAATTTGTAGTTTTCTCAAAACTAAATGACAAACAGAGACGGTCTGCCAATAACATGACTCATTACCCTGACGCTGTGAAGTCAGACCGATGTTTTCCACACCGAATGACACATTCCTTATTGAAGATCCAGTTTATGATCCTTACAGTAAGTGAAACAGTCAGAACCTGGACGCTGTGTGTTCACACTGAACAAATTCATCCAATTGAAATACTCTCTCTGCTCTGTGAATCATTTCAGACACAGAACTCCACCTGCCATGTTTGGAGAAAATTCTGTGAGTCTGAACAATGCTGGGCCGCATAACCTGTGACAATCTACACACCGGTGGGTGTGACATGAGAGGTTTAAAGATGCAGACTTTTGAGCTCCAGAGAAATACTCATTCAGTGTCATATTCTAATCTATCACTGTGCATGTTTTGTGCATGGACAGTTCAATCTGTTCAGCATTCATCCATCATCAGTGGTGTTAAGATTAATCGGCTTTATGAGACACCATTCTTGCTCTATAGACAACTATCACCCAAGGCAAGTGATACTTCACATTAACAATGGCCATCCTTCACCCTGCCCCTGATTAGCCTGTAATCAGCAGTGCCAGGACCCTGCAGCCTCTTTGTCTGCCTGCCATCTCTTGCAATGATGCTGATTCAAAGCTCCTCACTGTCACTGATGCACAAAACAGCGTGTTCTTTGAGAGCCCCGCGCACATAAAATAAACCTAGCATGAAGTTAATGGAGTGTGTTTGGGGAAGCAGAACAGCAGAGGTTAGAGAGGGACTGTCCATTTCTGGATCACTGCTGGCTTCAGGGGTGATGGTCTGTCACTGACCTCGACCTCTGACTTCTGTGGAAGGGCGGAGAGTCTCCCTGCTGGGATCTGTCACGTAATGTTTCATCCCATTTATTATAAATCATAAATACATTCTGTTACATGTTACATATGGCCATCTTCCAAAGCATGTTGTGGCGTTACAGATTTCTAGGCAGCCATTTGCTTCCATTTATCTACATACTGCAGGGATCAACAACTTCCTGTTTTCCAGTGACAGCTAGCTCAGGTATCTGTTTCGTCTGTTTCAGGTACATTTGCATAAATCCTTCACTCATGTTGGATAATCATCATGCTTCAGTTTCATTCAGTGCAAGCAGGAATTGCAGCTAGTTAAAGAGTTGACAATAAAGATATAGCTGAATTTCCTGTTTGAATGACCCAGTGACAGCAACCCTTGTGACCAAGGTCAAATTATATTCATCCAAAATGAGATAAGAAAAGTATCTTGAAATGAAATATATGAGTGAATTAACTTAATTAACTTAAATAATTAAGTTAATTATTTAAGTTAATAAAGATAAAGATGAAGCAAGGTGTGTGTGGAATACGTGTGTGCATGTTTATGTTAATGTTGTAGTAGTAATCAATATGTGATGTAACAGCGATCATTACAATAACACTACAATATAATAATATGAAGATATAAGAATATTGTAACATTGATGAGGGGTCAGTGAAGACGTGTTGGTGTGTGTGTGTGTGTGTGTGTGTGTGTGTGTGTGTGTGGAGGTGTATGTGAGTACAATGTGCCATAGCTGTGTGTGTCTAGGTTGTGTTTGGAACATTTTCTGTTTGTTAAAATCAATAATTATGCTTCCATGCGTCTTATAGTTCCTTTCTATCTCTTCATGTACAGATATTTGTCATGTGAAACACTGTCGATGTATGAGGGAAAAAACTGTAAATGTCTCATGAGGTGACAATATTGCTGTTTCAGCTTTGGGCCAGTTTCAGCTTGGAGCTCAGATCCGTGAGTCAGTCATCAGTCCTGCTTCTCCTGAGTGCTTCACCCTATAGCTGCTCCACTTACAGCTGATTGCTGCTCTGTTATTCATCAGTTTGGCCGTGGTTGGTTTCTCTCTCTGCTTACAGCAGTCTGTGCTGTCTGACAGCAGGCATTGAGTGACAAGGCGAGTTATGGAGGACCTGAAATAGGAACTGTTTTGATGATGTCCCTGAGGTTTTGAGGTCAGGCCATTCTGTCCTTTTCCTTCAGATTACTGCCCAGATAAATACGTTGGCCCTGGCTGACCCGGAGCAAGCGATGCCCCCGGAGTCCAACCCCCAGGGCCTACTTGCATTGCCACTGCCTGTCATCATTGTCAGCGCTTTGCTGGGAGAGCTGCCTCAAACTAATGGCTGCTGCAAGGCTCACTGGGCTAAAGGGGCTTTATTTTAGGCCCACAACAGGAACAACTCAGTACCCCAAACATGCATACACACATCACAGCCTTCAGATTGTAAGGGAATGGCTACTCAGTGCTGTTTGCCAAAGTAAAGAATGCAATCTTACTCATCCTAAAAACACGCATTGATTTGTCTGTGTGATAAAAAGAAAGAAAAAAACCCTGAAAATGATTCTATAATATGCTCATGGCTTCCACATATGGGTTTTTAAAGCGTGGGAGGTGCAAGGTTTTTGTCAAGAGTAATGGCTGAACACCAAATCTCATCTGCAGTTTCACTATGATCTATTAAATAGGACAGTCTTGTTTAAAGCTGGACTGGATTAAACCACTTTGGCCCAGGGTCAAACATAAATTGTTGACTGTAAACTGTAGCTTAAATAAGTAAATAATACAAATAGTCTTTTTTTTAAAGAATGCACCATGTAAGAAAAAAATTAAAAACTGAAATAAAAAAAATAAATTCAACTTTGTGTATCTGCTCCAAAATTTACACCAACCGAGTTTCATGAAATGTGGTCAAAGCCTGGAACGTGATGTTAAAATGATGGACAGTGAGAGTTTGAGCGCATCAGTCACTCTGTGCTGGTATTGATTCGGTGTGGAAGCTATATGGACTTCATCAATTAGACAGCCCTCCTGGGACCTGTCATGGAACTCAAATACAGTCATTATTTTTCCTGGTTTTGTTACATTTTATTCAGTCCATTTGATAAGTATCAAATAGAATATCACTTTATCACATTATTAGGCCAGTGTTTTCAGCCATGCTAGCGGTGTGGTTCCTTAGTCTTAAATCGTAGTGGCTTGGTAGTCAAAACACACACTATGTAATAGCAGACCATCAGACAAACCATGAGGATTCAGTGCAATGACTGAACTCATGGTTCAGTGTGTGTCATGAGCATAAATTCTTGCTATATTTCTTATTTACTTTGTTATAGCACACATGGTCGGATCATGACATATACATTATAGGGCCCTAGGTTGTTTCATCTCAAAGGCCTCCAATCTGTATCATGTTTTGAGATCTTCTTTCATCATCTTTTATGATCATCATCTTTTTTCATCAGTACTTTTGGTGTGCAGCACTGACACAGAAGGCACGTGTTGATCAGTCAGCCAGTGATGTTTCCTAAGCATGGCTGCTTTATTTGTGTACTTGCAAAAATGTGACAGCATCGAAACAGTGACAGCGTTTTTCAGAAGCATCCTAGAGGCGTCTCTCCACTCTGTGTAGAGCAGATTGAGCTGGCGGGAAGTCAGACACAGAAACAAGCATAGAGAATCTGATCAATCAAAATCAAACTTCCTCTGTAGACTCCAGACTGTAAAAACAGACAAAAGGGAAACAATTTAACTACATAGTCTAATTATTCATGGTAGAAGCACATACACATAAAAAAAAAAAAAAAGCTGAATTTGAACAAGTTAACAAAGTGTGGTGTGCAAAGTGCTTCAGACTCCCTCCTCCTGGTGGGATTTGAAGCTGCAAAGAAAATGGACCAAAACAGTGTTGTGGTCGCAACCGGTGAAATTTAGGTGAGATTTACCTGTAAATGCTTAATAAAACTAATAAAATGTATAACTGCAAAAAGGTTTAAGTATTATATCAGACTATAACTATAAAAATAGAACTGTTTTTACAGAACAAATATGATCATTTCACAGAACATAATGTAAATGTGGAGCCAATGAAAAACAGTGTTTGTTGTCAGTTGGAAGAGAGCTGGTCACCTGGAACATTCCAATCTTAGCATCAAGTCGTTAAAGACTTACTTGCATGTCACTTAAAGTGTTTAAATCATCTAACTGGGTGTGCGCTGGAGGACAGAGAGGGCCTGTTTATGAAATGCAACTTCTCTGTTCCTCCATTTTTTCCACGGCTTGTGAAGATCATTTTAGCCTGCGATAAGCAACACTTCCTCCCTATGTCCCCCCTCATACCCTCCCCCTCACAACAAACCCATGCACACCCTGTTCCCACCCCCTTCATCATCCCTGCCACGGCAGAAAAGCAATTTGTTCTTGGTGTCACTGATCTGATGCAATCAGCGCAGCTTCACGCTTTTGAATAAGGAAAAGACAGCGGGAAAGGACGCTGTGTTAATTAAAAGACGCACTTTTGTGAATGTGACGATCATATAATTTGGGGTGGAGGTTTGTGAGGTTGCGTGTTCAACACCTGCTTTCCGATTACTGCTGATTAACCTATCCAAACTCGCCCGTTGCTCTCATCAAGGGCTATTCAGGGCTGCGAGGCTACGCTCTCATTCTAATTGTCTCCGAGCCTTTTTCCTCTTTGAAGAGCTCAATTGGAAATAAGTGTTATCAAAATTCTGCGCTACTCCCTCTCACAGGAAATGGGGGCGCTGGGTTCTTTACACACAGCTCCTGACACCTCCTGAGAAGAGCTGAGGGGGTGGAGGGGTGGAGCACTCTCATTTTCCCTTTTCTCCGTCTATCCCCTTCTTTGCATAACAGTGCCTCTGAAGCGAGCGGCACGATGTGAAGTGTTTACCCTCGTCCCCGTCAGTCAAAGCTGCTTTCCTGAAGGCTGCATTCATCTGCTTCACAATATCTCTGTCTCCTCCCCTGTTTGAGATTTCTCTGACAGAGCCTCTCTGAGTTAAATTAGAGAGGATGCAAATGGGATGTGATGTGCTTTGAACTGCACCTGCTTTATGTGTCACCATCACATCCCACATCCTGTCATCTTTGAACATCGCTTCAGCTCTCTGGTGTATTCTGGTCTTTGAATAACACACCGTGGCGTGAATAGTCACAGATAGAGCTGAATGTCTCTCATTTGCTTCTAAATCTGACAATAGAACATTCTCTAAATCCAATTTTGCTCGCAGATGCACTTAATTCTTCCTTAATTCTTTGAATAATTTCCAGGTTCTGTGCCGCTGTGTTAATACTTAGCACGGTCTAATTGATAGCTGTCATGTCGCAGCTGTCACTCAACATCTCACCCAAGGCACCTGGGGATATTTCTTACAAATCAATGGCCAATCTGAGCTAGATTGAGCTTGATATCTTGCGTCGGCTTGAACAGTGCTCTGCCAGCTCTCTCTGCCTGTTTCTGAATAATATCAATGAATTATGGAGCTTACATGGCCTGTAAGTGCAGCGCACTGTATGGGCTGATTCGAAGGGTCTGTGACTGACAGGGCCCTAAAAATGACAAACACCTTTAGGGAGCGGTGAATTGTGAACTGAGTGAGAAGTGTTGATGAAGTGTGATGTCTCAGCTTCCTAAAGAAAATGGCTGTCTTCCAAAAACAACAACAACAAAACAAACAAACAAACAAAAAAAAAAGACAAAAGAGAAAACCAGTGGAGAGAAAAGAAAAGGCAACAGCGTTTTTTCCGACAAAGAACACTGGGTGTAGTCTGTGTGGTGAAAAGACCTGCATCTGAAACCTTTGCATCTCTAACATTAGTTCCTGAAAGAAAAATGATGAAATCCTTTTCAAGGATAGGAATTCACACACACACACATTATTTTTCCACATGACATCTTTACATGAAACAAAACCAGCCTGTAGTCTGTAGACGGGCTGCTGTATGCTGCTGTCCCAGTATTTTCTAGATGGTGCGTACTGTTAAATCATTCTATAGATGACAATGTTCATTTATTTTAATGAAAGAGACTACTGTAGATTACTGTAAGTTAGATTTATTTTAAGTTACCCATTAATTGTTTAATGAGTTTTGCATCAGTCTTATATCGAACAGTGAGTTCCACTGTATGCAGAATGTCTGACAGTAAATGAGATGAGTAGATGTGAGCCTACAAAGTAGTTATTTTGAGCTTTGAATGGGTTGATTGGGTTCTAGAGTTGTGGCTACAGCAATGACACAATTTGAACTGAAGATAAATAATTTTAACCTGCTAGACAAATTCATTGAAATTCATCCTCTGAGGATGACGAATGTCTGTAGAAAATTTGATGGTGATCACTGTAATGCGGTTACTGTTTGCTGGGAGCTGTCAGCACTGATCTGTAGTCTGCCTCTTGTCCATCTCATAGACAGAATCAACATCTAATTTAGAAATGTTTAATATTTTAAACATTGTGTATAATTCAACATATTTGTATTTAACCAATTTATCAAAAGATAACAACCTTGTTTGCTTGCTCCAGTGTGGGAGTGCAGGTTAGTTTCTGGGGCTCTGGGCAAATTGGTTTGGGGGAAGGTTTCCCAACATGCCAGAGAATTCTGTTCATTTGGACAATAAACACAGCACAACGTCCAGTGCCAACAGTCAGTGCCAGAGCTGGAAGCGTGTCCTTTATGTGGAAAGTAACTTGATGGAGGGTTGTCATGTCGTACAATGAAGGTTTATTCATGACAACTACTTATAAAAACTAAGCAGATTGATGCTGACTTGTATTTTTACCAATTACATTTAAAGATGAAAAAAATATTGAAAATATTACATTATAATATACTGTAACATACACTACTTAAACATGTTATGTGGAGGTGTAATGATGTGGTGGTGAATATTTATGTTCACATATGTTATGGTGTATACAAACACATACTGTCTCTTGAGCTGATATAATAAAACAATGCATGTAGCAGCTACAGAAGCCGCTTCAGCTCTCCTTGTGCCTTGATACTCACACACTTTCTCAGTGATGAGCAGACTGTCGTCTGATCGCCTTTTCACTGTCATAATATTACTCGGAAGACAACAACTCGGCATGCCGGCTTTGACAAGTTTGCATTTGCAATTGGCATCAACTGCTCCTCATTTCCCCGACGATCTCTCATTTCCTGCTCTGTCAACATCTCATCTGTCCTTCTTGGGCTTGTTTTCAGCCACTGCTGCTGCCTGCTGCACAGCCTCCAAGTCCAGCTCTCAGAGTCCCACAGCCGCATTGATCCAGATCCAGTGAGCGATGGCGCAGAACCAGTGTTTGTACAGAGAATAGGGCCTGTCCACTCTCTTCTCATGCACTGGCAGACTGTATACACCTGTCTAATTGAGGCTGGCGTCTGCTGTGCATACAGAGCCAAGGGCCTCTCGACAATGATTAGGACTCTGACAGGCTTGGCTCTCTTTTAGACTGCTGCTTCTCATCCGCAGTGCTGTTTGGGTGAGGGAGGGGAGGAGGGTCATAGTTTGATGTTCAATGGCAGCAGCAAAGCAAGATGCTCATTTTGTGTGCATGTCTGTATATACCAAGTGTGTGAGGGAGAGAAAGAGATAAACAACACTTGTCAGTAAAGGCTGTGATTTTAATCCGTGTTTCATGTCCTCTTCTTTGGATCTATATTCCAGAGATAAGCAGAGTTACCCGAGAGAGATGACAGAGCTCAGCTGAAGTCTTGCCAGAATTTTGGTTAGAGAGGAAGATGAAAACAAATCGGACCACCACACGATGTGCCGAAGGCCTGAGTTGATTACAGCAATATCAGATCTAGTTGCTCTCATTGGAGGTTATGTGTTGTTGCTGATTATTGTTGGTTTTTGTGTTTGACAGAAAATGTCTCTTAAATATTTATAAGATGTGCCCATGTGGAAAATCTATCGTGAAAATGTGAAAAAATAAATAAATAGCGCAGATAAATTTAAACATTTTGAAATCAGAGAATGAAACTGCTCCTGTATGGCTCTGCACATAAATCCTTTAATGTGCAAAAGTGAAACATACATTTAGTGTTTTTTTTTTTTTTTTTTACTCCCAATCACTGCTGTCCCTCCTGTACACATTGTATTTACCCACAGTCTCTCTGAATTTCATCTTTACATGTTTTCAGCTGACCTCGCTCTGTTCAGCTACTGATGTTGAACTTGGATCTTTAGTAATTTACATTATTAGTCAGTGGTAGTCAGTAGTCAGTTTGATTTTGTTATTTGGATCAGAACTCTGAAGTTTCACCTGTCTCTGTTTCTTTGTGTCTTGTTCCATGTGATGGACCACATAGCAGAGCCTAGTGTGTACAGTGTAGAACAAACATCATTCTACATGCGCTAATAGTATGTTATATTTAATATACACTGAATGTAGACTTGTGTTTAACAGCACTGTGAAGAAGGATCTGATGGAAAATGTTTCATCAATATGTAGGTAGAATATCATAACACGGTTTCCATTTATCTAAGGTGGTGGATTTAGTCAGATGTGTTTCTTGGACAATAAATAATGATGTGTAGTTGGACAGCGGTCATATCAAGAAAAACACTACACTAAAATGAACTGAATATCTCAACAGCATGAAGGGAAATTGATAATGGTATCCAATAAGTAGGTGCTGATACAAGAGTGCAAAAGAGAGTTAAGCTTTCATCTTTCAGGGCTCATCATCAGAGACCTCACATGTTAGGGCGACAAAACAGATGAAATGTTCCAGTTGGAGGACCATTAAAAAATTCACTTTCAATGCACTTATTGTCCTTGGGTAGAGGGATGGAGAAAAGAAGGAAAAGGAGGTTTTGGAAAGTGCTGTTTTAATTTTGAAAAAGTGCTGTTTTAATTTTGAAAAAGTGCTGTTTTAATTTTGAGAAACTTGTGGACTTCCAAAGTCCTGTTGATTTTCTGCCTGAACAATATTAGGGAGCTGATAAGCCTGAAATTCTGCTACTCGAATCTTCAGTATTAAAGATGAGAATCTCCTTGAAATCACATATGGTTCTTTGACAGTCAAGAGTATATCTTGTGTACTCAAGCTTAAGATTTCAGATTATACATTTTCAAAGATGAAACATGATATAATTGTTTTAATTATAAGTTTAATCAGTTCACTTTGGATGCTGGCTCAGTGTTTGATGAATTCAGAAACTATTTCACTTTAATTTTATTTTTATAGTGCCAATTTATTACTGAAGTTATTTTTAGAATGCAGGAATGGTAACTCTACACAGAATCACAGTAGACAGTGTATATTTTCTCAATGATAACCAGTTTTTCAGTTTACAGTAAACAGAATTCTGTGGTGTTGAGGACAGCTTAAAAATGAGTAGATATCCAGTGAAAACGCTGTTCTGAATTGACTTCAGGCCCGATTTCATTTGTTTCCATACCAAGGAACACTGAGGCTTGCTGGCATCAGAGCATGTAGAAAGATGTGGCATACCAAAATCATAGAAAATAAGATTTCTTCCAAATATCAGAAGTATTTATCCAACAGCAGCAGACAGCTGTTATCTGAGAAACCACACTAATAAATCCAATATAGACTCCCCGCCCAGCACTGAACAGCACACAGATTTAGAGACGAGCTTTTATCTCAGAATCGACTGTGATCAAAAGAGGATACATTTGCTATAGACTTAATTAATGCAGTGGAAGACAGCTAGTATGTATACAGATATATATTTATTGTACAAAAAGGTGGTTACAGTACACAGCAAGACAGAAACAAACAACAGAAACAAAGATGACCTGATGAATACGGCATGACATACAGTCGGTACGTAGTTAACCAAAGGACAGGAAGGATGTCTAGCCAAGAACTGTGCATGCAGATGGACGTGTGTGTCCTGTGTGTGAAGGGTAATTGGGGGAAGATATAAATAGATTAATCAACTAATAAGTAGACTAATGTAGTGTGTTTATGTGTGCATGTGTGGGTGGGGGTATCCAATTACTATCCGACAAGTACAGTCTGTAGTGGCAGTGGGAGGTCTCTGGGTCTGGCCACCGGACAAGTGGAAAACCTGACACCCCAAAGTGTGGAACCGATCCACTTTGGGATGTCGGGTTTTCCAGTTGTCAGTTTTGGTGGTCAGTGCTCTGATGTTCTCCCTGTTTGTAAGGGTGTTCTTCAGGGCTCTGTATTTGGCCCACTTCTTTTTACCATTTTTATGAATAATTTGGGTGAAGACGTGTGTATGCTGAAGCATTAACGTAGACCTTCACTGGAAATAAGGGGCCTGCCCAAACTCTGAAAAACAGCTCCATACCATTATCCATCCTATACTGTGCCTATGAAACCCTGTTCTGATGGTTCTGTGAATGGTACACACCGATTTAGCTTTCAACCTTTTACTGTGGAGGAAAAACATAAAGCACTGAATGCTCTGGGCATAAAAAAGGCACATGGGCTAGATCGTATTGATTCTTATTTTTTTAAATTAGCAGCTGATGTTATAGCAGGACCACTTACACATCTTTTTTAACCTGGCTGTAGCAAACAATGAAATCCCAAAGATATGGGAATCTGCTTTTGTTCTTCCTCTGTTAAGAGGAAGGAAGGAGGAGATCCATTTTAAATAACTACGGGCCAATTTCAAAATTGTCTGTACTGTCAAAGAATCTTGAAACTTTAATCAGTGAACAGCTCAAAGAGTTTTTATATTCAAATAATATCTTATCCCTGTTTCAGTCAGGGTTTAGGAAAAAATCACAGTACCATTATGGCAGCTCTAAAGGTGGTAAATGATATTTCCTTATCACTTGATAAAAAACAGCACTGTGCATCTCTTATTGATCTAGCCAAGGCTTTTGATTCTGTAGATCACTTTGTCCTCAAACAGAGGCTTTTTGATATTGGCCTATCAGAGAAAGCTGTTGGTTTGTTTTCAAACTACATACACTACTGATAGGTCTCAGTGTGTCAGTTCTGGTGGTCAGTGCTCTGATGTTCTCCCTGTTTGTAAGGATGTTCCTCAGGGCTCTGTACTTGGCCCACTTCTTTTTACCATTTTTATAAATAATTTGGGTGAATATGTGAATGATGCCATTTTTCATTTATATATATTATATATTATATATTGCAGTGTGCCACTTGCAATGTGCATTTAATGTTGTACAGAAAAGTTTGTCTAATTTAAACTTATTCTTAATGCAGAAAAAAACAAGTGCTGTTATTTTCAAATGTCAAGATTAGACCATTAAATATTTCTTCAGTGGCCACTCTTGAAGGAAGAAGTATTGAAAGAGTAAACTCCTATAAATATCTAGCCATCCTAATCGATGATTCCCTGACTTTTAAGTCAAGCAATCATCGATTATATTGTTATTATTTTTGCCTGTTCTTGACTATGGGGATCTTGTCTACATGCATGCTCCTGCGCAGGCATTGAAACTGATTGACACAGGTTCATAACAAATTGTAACGCCCTGACTCACCACTGTGAGCTTTATTTTTATATACACTGCAATTCTCAGGTTGCTCCCAACATACCTGTTTTTTTATTTCTAAAAAAACATGATGGACAATATTCGCTGCGTTCTAGGGAGTTTTATATCTTATTGGTACCAAATGTTCGTATAGAGCTAGGGAAGAGGGCGTTTGGGTACTCAGCACCCTCTGTCTGGAATGTCTTACAGAATGTTTTAACACTCAAAGATCTGATCTCTTTGAATGCTTTTTAATCCACATTGAAAGAGCAAGAGAATGAATCATCCAAGTGTTGTTGTTTTAGCTGATGTTGTTGTTGTTGATTTCATGACTTGTTTTGTACTTTTCGCATTTTCATTTTTTAAACCACTATGTGTTTTAATATAATCTGTGTCTTGTGTCTGTTGTTCTGTCGTTTGTGCTGCTGTTCTGTCTTAGGCAGGACTCCCTTGAAAAAGAGATTTTTAATCTCAATGGGACCTTTCCTGGTTAATTAAAGGTTTAATAATAATAATAATAATAATAATATAACGACAGGTGTGGATAAGATAAGATAAGATAAGATAAGATAAGATAAGATAAGATAAGATAAGATAAGATAAAGGAGAGTGAATTTTGTACAAATATGACTCCAAATAATCCGAATCCAAAATAATCTGAATGTTTGCTCAGATGTTCCACATGCAGTATAATTAATATTATTAATAGTAATAATATTATAGTACTTGGTGAAGGTGATACTATATCAATGTTCAGCTTTGACCTAGTGGATTTATATGCCACATACCAGATTTTGACACAGTTCTCTATAAGGCAGCACCTCTAGATGGGATAAAATTCCAGAGCTACCTTAGATTTTCATTTTCATTTTACTTTAATGGTTCATAAAATCAAACAAATTCAGATTTGATTGAATAAACAGAATTTCATCTGCAGTGGATTATTATTATTATATTAAATTACAGGGCAGTGTTTCTACTATATTACTATTTACTATTGTCTTTCCTTTGCAAACTGGGTTTATGTTCTAAAGGTGTTTGTGTTTCCAAATAGAAGTAACAGCATTGCACCAGAAATAGCTTTTATTACAGCATGGACCCGGTTTTGGAGGCTCAGATCCCAAAGATCTGATCAATACAGTAGATGTATTTAAGCCCTGTGGAATGGTGACATATGGGAGGCTTGGGGGGCTTGCTTCTTCTCTGTAATGGTCTCATTAGTACAGTATGCACTGCAGATGATCTCAGCCACACTGTTGCTTTTTAACACTAAGCCGAGCCATTTGCTTTAAAGCGAGGATGATATGAAAGCTGAGAATCTCACAAGCTGCTGTTGCAAAACAATGCCATACGAAGGGAGGAGAGAGCAGAGTCTGCTCTCATGTGGAACATGCTTTCATGCTCTCATTTTGCCACTTCAGCTCTTTTTCTCTTCGCAGATATTAGAATGATTATTTATTCAGCAGCTGAATGTGTCGGCGCAGACAGAAGAGCTGAATGTGTTTGTGCTGTTGGGATGGGGGGTGGTGCGTTTATAAATGATACTGTGAACATTATATCAGAGCCTCAGTGACACTACTGAAGTATCGGACGGTTTAACGGTGGGTTTACTCGTCATGAAGTCAGTGAATTGTGGTGCTGTGAAAGGAGAAATGAGTATTAATTACTATCATGAAAATGTGTGTGTGTGTGTGTGTGTGTGTGTGTGTGTGTGTGTGTGGGTGGACTGCAAACATAATGAACTGACCAAGTAAAATGCTCCTGACAGCACACCCTGGGCTCTCATTCTTGTAGAAATAAACATAAAGCATGCAGATGCACAGCAGACACACACAATCCTGTCAGAAGAAATCAGCTGCATCATTATTTACCTTTGGAGTTGTCAGGTGATCTGCAGAGCAGCGCCTCGAGCTAAACAAAAAGCTCAGTGTTGCAAATCTGCAAAAGAGTGTGTGTGTGTGTGTGTGTGTGTGTGTGTGTGTGAAGAAATGTGTGTGCACAAATATTTTCTTACATAAGAGAAAGAGCATTCTTTTTCCTCAGTCTTTTTGAATATGTGCCCTTTACATCCTTGTATGATCCCTCATCATGTCATACAGTTTTTGCTTTAATGGTGAATATTATCAAACAAATGGCCACAAAGAATTTGTTTTGTCAGTCAGTCAGCCTTTGAGAGCACATTCGAGCACACAGAAGATTTCAGCTGCCTGAACCCTTTCTGAACTCAAACTGAGAGTGTAACCTGTTTTATTTGACCTGGAAGTGAAGAGTCATCCTGTTCGACCTTTCCTTCTACTTTCAAAATAAAAGCTGGAACAGCCAGTTTTTGACACAGACAGCTGGGGAGCAGATTCAGAAACAAGCAGGCACATGGTCAGGAGCGCACTCTCAAATATGAAGCTGTCTTACAAATCTGTGCCTGCGCAGACAGAATTTGTTTTGTGCTCTCTCAAATAGGCTTGCAATGTAGTGTTGCAGGGCAATGAGTCACTTTTGAACAGCCCAGTGTAAAATTTGGCAGTATTAGTCATGCAGTATTCTTGAATGAGGCTTAATTATGTACCAAGGAAATGCTGCCGGCTGTGGGGGGTACTGTGTGCTATGAATGGCTGGTGGAAGCAAAGAGGACTGAGTTAGATTGCTCTGCTCCCCTACAGTAACTGGCACCTGTTTCCATAAATACTGCTATTCAAAACTCCCACATTGCAAATAACAGGCTGGCACATTCCAGCCTGTGAGTGTGGCAAATTACACTCTGAGCAACAGGAAGGACAAAACATGGCTGTGCACAAGACATTTTTTGTAACAAAATCTGTCACAGGAAGATGATCTTTTGATGGGCACATTAATAAAGCCTTAAATATTCAGACTTTCACTCAATAAATCCCTCAGCTGACATGAATGTCCGAGTCATCCATGAAAAAAACAACAACAGCATATTATTGCCACACAAAGTTTTTTTTTAACATTATCAGTGAAAGTGGTATTTGAAATATCGTGTACTAAAATAAACTCAGGACAGATTAGAAATATGAACAAGATGGTAATACCAAAGAACCGTGGACGAGCGTCTACATTTATATCACTGAAAGAAAGAAAATCTCCTGTTTGAAGATTCAAATTAGGCTTAATGCATGAAATACACGTTACTGATTCCCTCAGGAAATCTGGACCGTCTGTTGTTCGTTGAGAAACAGTAATGTTCAACTCTCCATAACATGAATTAATTTCTATTTGTTTCAGTTTGAATCATCAAGGACAGGCCTCAATTAGCCAGCTATGACCTCTGCTTGAAAAAAAAGGAGCAGGGGAGCCCAGTTAAACCCTTCTACATGTGTCACTTGTGTGGTTGGTAGTCAAGCCCTGATTATATCACAATTTATTAACACTTTGAATGTTGAATCAGTTACTTACAGAAGGTAAAGGTCATGAGTATTTGTTGTTCACCATACTCTCTGTGTGTTTATGGTTTGCCTCTATTCACATTATTGCAAATTACAGGTCCACTGAGCTTTTTACCAATGTCACACAGTCATCACAGAGATGGATCTGTTGCAATGTGCACTGAAGGACTGTCACCTTTAAAACGAACTGTCAAAATTAAATATCAGTTTGACTAAACTACTTTCATAATCCATTACAGTCAGCATCATGTCGTGTGTTATTGTTGTTATTTAAGTATGGTTTGATTGTTGAATGGTCAGCTGTGATGTTAGCATGTGGCAAGTAGTAAATATGTGAAAATCTGCAAAATTAGTGGTATGGTCCTTTAAAGTCAACAATGAAACATTGTTATTACTATGCTAAAAAAATCATCTTGAGGGAGTTCATATCCACGGATCAGACAGACACAAAACCAGAAAGCAGCGCTGTTCTTTGTCACATGAAAATAACCAACAATCCAGTCCAGTCACGCTAACTTCTCTCAGGAGTGTCATCCTTGTAAATATGCCTGACAGCAGCCAAGAAAACCATCATTACCACAAACAATGCAGTGAGCCCGGCATGGATAAAAACAAGACAATTCCTTCTAGACAGTTGCATTGCTTTTGAACACCTACTCACTCGACTGCTGCCGCTGCCCCCGTCATGAGTTATTCTGTCTCATTCTTTCCACAGAGATACTGGCTTTTCATACATTGATTGAAAGCCTCATTCTCAAAAGAGCTGATGCTGAACGGCTGACAACACTATAGCCAGTAATGGCTTCTGCTCCATAGTGCAGATGGAAGGTGCTTTCAGTGTCATTCTTCTCAGCCCTCGCATTTGTAGCCCCCCACAAATTACACGAAGGATCAGTGCCACTGTCTGCTATTCATTTCCACATCTACAAGGTCAACCACTGTGGTATTTTTCCACAGGCTTCTTTTCAGCTGATCGCTATTGAAGTCCTCAATCTTGAATGGAGAACAAGGCCAATCATCACTTCATTTCTACAAATTCAATGAAAAGATGAATAAAAGTCACTTGCCTACAGGGTGATGCTCTCTAAATTCTTTACTGCATTTTGTGACATGTACGCCGCAGTACGGTGTATGTACAGTGCAGAGTGGTAAACACACTCCCACGGCCTCCACAACATTTAAATGCATGTCAGCCAGGTGTCTCCCCACACTGGCTTCTCTTTCTTTGGTTTTCATGGCTGCTGTAGCAGGATAACAGTTACATGGAAAGGTACGATAAAATATTTAACACCACAGACCTGATTCTGTTAGTTTCAAAGTGAATGTAGAGAGCACTGGAGGGAGAACTGCGCAGGTCCACAGAGGCAACAGACACAAGGTTACACTCAGCTCTGCCTTATTTTTGATAGAACATTGTGTAAGATTTGTATGGTTACAACAACACGTACTGCAGGTCAGAATGCAGTGATCATCTGTACGTAGTTGCAGTCATTAAAGAGGTGTAAGGAGTAAATGACCTGAATGTATTTAGTCTTTTATATGCAAATTAGACCCCAGCACTGACTGTATTCATGTTGCAGGAAAAAATCTACACCTGGTGATTTGATTTCCATTCACATGCTCCACAACAAAGGAAGTGCTTATATGAATGAAACATACCTCTATTTCTTAACATGGTTATAAATAATGTCCTTAATGAGGAAGTCCACTGATTTTAGACATCTTAACAGGTATTAGGGAGCATTAGTGCCTATGGTAAATAAACTTGTATAAATCCTTTAGTGGCTCCACGGGCAGATGTATGAAGTCTAATGAATTGCCTTGTGTGATGTCATTTGAGTCGGCGTTGATTGACATTTGAAAATGAAAAGAATCTGGCTATGTTAAGAAGTGAGCTCACCAGACCTCTATAGACTACTCCTCATCTCTGCTTGTGGCTCCAGGCTTCATTAGCTCCTACCAGAAACTGTCAAGTGTCCAGTTGCATTGTGGGTAATGTAGGTTTTGACAAGGAAAACAGAAAAATGCATGGAATAAATAAGACGATATCCCTGGTTTTAGTTTATAAAAGTTTAACAATCAGTATTTTTTTTTATTTTTTATGTATGTATCAAATGACAAGAATGACGATGTGAAAATATTGTCTGAATCTGCAGCTCCTCTCACCTTGATTCATCACTCTCTTTTTGTCAGCAGCAAGGAACTGTTGCCAGAGTAGAAGCTACAAAAACCCACTTTACTTCACCTGCTCGGTGGTAAAAAGCGGTTCGACTCCAGATGGTGAACATAGCAGAGCATTTAGCAGCTGCAGATATTTCCTTCTGGAGTTGGTAGAGACCAAAAACAGAGGTAAAATACTAGTGGAGTGAATACTGGACATTCATCAGATGTCCAGAAGAAAGATTTGAAACTAACTGCTTTCCGAAACCTTAACCAAAGTGCTTTTTGTCATCATGATGACTCTAGTTTCAAATCCCACGCTTTGTACACCATCACCCACCCCGACCATGTCAATATGAAGTCTGTGTAGTAAATCAACATTTCCCTAAATTCAATCAAACAAACAAACAGAAACAGACTGTGTTGCTTAAGTGACTACCTACCATTAATGTCACATAGGACACATAGGACAAAATACTTAATCTAAGCATATAGTTAAAATTAAAATATGAAACGAGATCTTGAAAATAATGTTCAAAGTTCCAGTATCACTGAAAGCAGGCAAATAAAACACTTCAATCATCATTTCCACAGCTGTGAGCACAAAATACCTTTTAAACTGTACTGTAAGCGTGTGAGCATCCTTAACCTTAACATTTTAAACTGTTCAAAAGCGATACACAAGGGTGACCTTCAAACCAGACTATGGTTTGAACTCTCGTCCCACTTCTTTTCCTCCCCGACCATTTCTAATGAATCAGTTGTCAAAGCCATTATAAGCCTTTTTAATAAACTCATTAATCCTATTCCTATCACTAGTAGTAATGAAGGGACATTTGGGAGGCCTTCATGCAGGAAAGATGTGTGAGAAAATTGTCTGGTTTATTCAGCTTTTAGCTGCCGAAGATTGTGTCTAAAATAAAGAAAACACACACACACACACACACACACACACACACACACACACACAGTCTTGTTTTTTGAGATTACAGTGCTTATCTCAGACGGTGCTGGAATATAAATACAATCATGATTAGTACAATTACAACACCTCAAAGGAATAGCATGATTTATTACAACTTGGGTTTTATTTCAGTAGCTCTGGACATTGGTTCTGTATCAGTTATGATAACATTGTACCTGTCTGGAGCTTGGTTCCGACATTTTCCCTCTGATTTGGACAGAATCAGACAAAAACAGGCAAAGAAAACCCCACATAATAGCACTGCCTGCAGAATCCACTCCATTGTCACATGCAGGGTGATAGTTGGCATAGTGGACATGTTAACTGGCCTCGCACGTACTCCCATCCACTTCCTTTACCCTATTCCTCAGTGTGACCTCCCCACCTTTCTCAGGTGTCTTGATGGGGGCAAATCTCCAAGGAAAGGCAATTTAGAACAGCATTAACCACAGCCTGGCCTCTGACCCCACACCACAGCTCTAAGCTTCTGACAGAACAGCCATGCTAACTACTGTTGGTCAGCTGGAGTAAAGAAAAGCATGCTGAAACACCCACAAGCAGAGCACATGCACACACACTACCCGGGGACTCCTTCACCTGCTGACCTCGTACAGAAAAGGGGATTATCACAGGCTGTGCTGTGAATGCTAGAATTCCATGTTGACCTTGTAGCAAAACTGCATGGTGCTTGAGAGACATTATAATGACCAATGACTGAATTCAGCAGCTCAGCCCTTTTTTTAATTTAATTTTATATTTTTGTATAAAACATGACTCTCAGAATAATGATCTGGAAATAAGATAAGGTCCTTTATTGATCCCCAGAGGGGAGCAACAAGATAAAAATAATAATAATAATAAAAAAATAATATATAATAATAATATAATTTATTATACATATGTATAAATATTTTTTAAAAATACACATCGGCAGTACACGTACAGTACGCTGAACCAGTGTTACACTTAAACAAATAGGACCAGAATTCATTTCAATTATAAAATATGTGTACTGAGGTCTGACTGGCAAGCTCTTTAACAATACAAAGACCTTTACATTATTACATTATACAGTTTTGAATTGTAAATATGGCAGAAGTTAAATGTGTGACTGATTTCTACATATGCACAAAACGTACCCAGGCAGAGAGGGACCCCGCAGATCCTTTTGTGCAGCCCTGCACAAATGCACCAGTTCTCTATTTCAATGGCGAAATGCAGAGCAGAAATAGCAAATGCATTGAGCCAGTGGGTTGAGGATTGTGCCTAATGCACTTTTGGTAATTTTTTTGGCCAGGCTCACCTGGCACACCTGCGGTGCGCACGGATGTCTGCTGGGATTGGAAAGAAAACATTATAGAATGTGTGTTTTAGGCTGTGACAATCCTGTGCAGAGTTTTAACTAAAGAAGAAACAATATTTCTGGAATCTGCAAATCCATGTTCAACAACTAATTTCTTCCTGTGTGTGGGCCTCAGACTCAAAAAGATCTTTGACTGTATATTGTTTAGCCTGGCCTTCTTTAAGGTACAAAGTCTGATGAGAAGATAAAAAAATAGCATGCTCTCAGAATTTCCTCGCCTTCCACAACCTTAAAAAAACGATTTTGCAATTTGTGTGTTATTGTGTTCCATGTACACGTTAATCTTTGCATCAGCGAGCACAGCCTGACACAAACAAGAATAAAACCTCAACCTAGAGCAAAATACCTTGCGGAGAGGATCGAGCAGAACAATAACTGTTTTTATACACAGCCTTTATGAAGCAGCAATTAGCCTGTTTCTCATGCCTCATTGACCTCACACTGAACCCACTGAGGTCTGTCTGTAGAAACCCCCATTAGTTTCCCATTAAAATGTCATTAAAGCCAAGTCACTGATCTGTCTCACCTGGGTCACTATCGCTTATCATTTGCAGTAGGAGGAATGTGTAATGCACTGAAATACTGTAGTGTTATTGATGTCATTATTTGAATCACCTAGTCTTTTTGTACCTCTAAGAGCATACATCAAGAGGTATATTTGAAGAGGACTTTACAAAATTAAAAAGTGCTCCATAGACAACACAGGAACGCAATTAGACAAGCAGAAATGTTAAAAATATATTATTAATAGTGTCATCAATATGTGCATAATAAATTTCCAGGAGCAGTTATATAAAGAAAAGAGGATATAGATACAGAAACCCATGAGTCTCTATGAGGATACTGATGTCCTCAGAGATAAAACATCTGTAGGATTGAGCCCAAACAAATGAATCTATACTGTAGCAGCTCATGGTGCAGTCCATTTTGTAAGTCAATTAAATGTCAATTAAATGGTCAAAAATCTTACATCACTAGCTGCAGAAAAACATGAACTAATAAAGTAACATCATGTATGATCATATACAGGCATAGATCAGTGCTTAGTGAGGCAGAATGTGTTGTTTCTCTGAATAACATAACATGCAAGAAGCATAAGAACAGCCTCAAACTGAACCCTGGGGACCGTCAGGCACAAGTCCAGTGTTCTTGTCTGATTGTGCTAGCTCCTATTTTACATTTGGCATCTGATGTAAGGACTCTGGAGCACACACTGACACACAACACACACCTGTTGTTTGGTGTGTGTATTTATTGTTAGCACAATGAAAAGAGAAATAAATCAGAATTAGCTGAACTTGTCAAAATAAGAATCATTCATACAATCACAGATAAATCCAGATTCATTTTAGAGGAAGTGTAACATATGCAAATAGTTATTGTTCATATAACACCCACACCAGCGTATTAGCACAACCTGTGTGTCTCTTGTGCAAAGAAATTCATTCTAAAATGTTTTAATCACATTGTTTTTATGTTAGTAATATATATTGATGAGATGTGTTGAATCAGACTGAGTGTGTTGGTGCTCTCAGCAGCACAGCAGTGCTTCTTTAAACACAGATCATTCTAATGCTCATGCTCGTATCTCAGCGGCGTTTGAACGATATCTCTCAGACAGACGTGCTGAGCTATGAGCCTGATACCGGGGTTGATAGCGCGTGACTGCTGTATGTACTGTATTTTAAGAATTGTTTGCAGTGCTAATGCTGGGGAATAGTGAAGTAAAACAGAGTGGAGTACAGAGGCTTCTCTGTCAAACTCTCAGGAATGAGAACACACTGTATTTAAAATGCATAGATCCAAATGAATTCTGGAACTGGGCTTTCATCTTGTGTTTTTGCCTTTGTTGGTAACATCTGCTCCCAGATCTGGGTTAAGTTTGGTTGACTTGATATCAGGTCAAAGGTCATTCGTTTTTCTCAGTAGAGGTGAACAGTGCAGCCAGATTGAGTTGTTTTTTGCATTGCCTGAGCCTCTCGAATACTAAACCATTTGTGTTTTGTAGCAGTCATTTCATCTATTTCACATGAATTTAAAAAAGAATAAAATTATTTCAGATGTTTTTTTTAATCAACAAAGACGAAAGAGTAAAACAAGGACACCATTTGGGTTGATACTTAAAATAGATCTGCTAATTTATGATTCTGCAAATGTCATGGAGCACAGCAGCTGAATCCATCCTAGTGAGTATAATTGTTATTTAATGCAGAGTTCTTTCTGTCGTTAGCCAACACCGGGGTTTGTTTATGCAGGAGCGCGGCATGTTAATCAGCTACGTCTTGATTATGATTGGTGGGGCTGCGGGTAATGCTGCTACAATCACCATTAGCCATTTGCTATATCATTACTTCAAATAGCTCTACTGCATGATGTTTTGGGAAAACATCATCAGCCCTGATGGAGGACTAGATTTACCTAGCCCCAGAGCAAAAACACCTACACCATTATACCTGTAAAAACAGTAATTCTATTGACATCTTGAATATATTTTACAGTCAACACCATCCAGACTTTTATTTCCCTGTAGATTTGAATTGGAGTCCATAATGGCTGGAAGCAGAAGATATAAATTAAACAGACTCTTCCTGGAGATGTCTGCTTTGCTCATATTAATAGCTGGGAGACCCCTCTTTGCTCCAGGCAGTTATACTCTTGTCTGCTCCACATTCATTTAAGAGCCTCTTTTCTTAGCTCGCATATACTGTATGGCTCTATTGATTGGTTGAGTCAAACATATTAGCACTGATGGATTGCTGTCTTAGTGCTCCACCTGTCACTGGAAACGAGCTCGGTGTCAGTAAAAGAGGGAGAGAGAGGCTGCAGTATGAGCTGCTTGTGCTGCTCAGGTCACCTCTGGTTGACTCTGGGTAATCTTGATTCCAAGGACATTTGTTAGAAAAATCTGGGTAGGAGGCACACTGAAATTTCTGCATCAGGTTCACTGAATTAAGGAAGGAGAAGGTGATAAAACCATGAAGGGTGTTGATGTGGATTGCCCTGTAGAGACGTTGAATCACTGCATGTGCTTTTAAAGCATGAAGCTGGTATGTCTCTGTGTTTTTACTGGCCTTTTGATGTCATGAAATAACAACTTTCTGCTGGTTGTTTCACACTGTCTTTAAATCTTGAAGGTTCCAAGGGCCCCACTGGTGAGTCTTGATCTTCAGTTCTTTCTACACATGTTCAGCTGTATTTCATTCTTGTGGTTGACTGGGCCATTCCAATTTTTCCTCTGAAATTACCTGACATTCTCTGCAGTAGCTTTTTTATCGTTGTCTTAGTGCAAGGTCCATCCGCATCTCATCCTCATCTTCTGTACATAATTTGGATTCTGTCAGTACCATGAGAAAAAAACAGTACTATACCAAACACAGTGCATTGTTGCAGAAAAATTAGATTTTTCTTTTGTGTGACCATGCAGCATTCTTGCATGTGTGGTCGATCGATGATGTTCCTTCCACTTGCACATAATGGCCCCAATAGTGCATGAGGAGCTGTGTAATCTGTCTGTTATCAGTGTCATTGCTATGTAGTTTAGTGATGTTTGAGAAGGAAAGCTCTTGTATGTTTCTTCTGTGACAGCTTGGTAACAATTCCTTGGATCCACAGGAGGATCCACTCTTTATCAGTCTTTACCTTGGATACTTGGTAGTAAAACCTACCATTAAAACTTGTAGTTGAGATACAAATGAGCACAAAGACCTTATTTACATATGCACAGACAGTACTGAGAATGAAGCAAACTCGACACGACATGAAAACTCAGAAGAAGAGATAGCTTCTGTGCACCCTTTTCATACCGTGAAGAAGAGCTCGCTGTGCCTCTCCTAACCTCAACAAGCATTGAAGTTGTGCTTCAATGCAATGGTAAAGTTGTAGCTAGCTAGCAAATGTTAAATGTTAAATGTTATTTTCATTTTTCATGTATAGCATAAATGTTTGATGGTATGATAATGACATTAACATCTAATAGCTGGTGCTCTTTTGGGCTTTTAAATTTGTGCACTTTAGAAAGCACATGAGATTTTCAGTACTCTACCCACCACTAATAAATTCTGGAGATCTCTGCATTATGTCCAAAGAGAATTGTAGCAAACATGAAAGAACTGTAGGTGCTAAGAGTCAAATTCTGCTTTAAACCAAAAACTAACTCATAACTCATTGCCGTGCATTTAAAAAAGCTCTTTTCCACATAACATTATCTTGGGGTCAGTCTCACTGTAACATTCTGGGCATCGTCCTTTTCAATCAAACACAAATGACAGATGTAACGTAACCCAGCAACCAACGTGCATCCACAAATTGTCCACAGTTTTCTGAGACACAGTGCCACTTTTTCAGTGGTGCAAAGTAGATCAAGGCCGTAACTCTCCAGTGTTTTCATGTCATTAATCAGAGGCTGTAGAACAGGATCAAAGCCATATTTTTTTCACATCTTCAGTATGAAACGGTGCAACTGAATGATTGTTCAGCACAACAGAGTTAAACTTGGTGGCAGATTTCTGAGGACAAAATACAGAGCACCTATTTTGTGAACGCCATGATTTGAACCCAGTGGATTATCAGTGATAAAGTCACCATAGTACATCAGAATTTTTAAAGCAGTTTGTTGTTTTGACAATAATTTATTTTAATATATATATATATATATATATATATATATATATATATATATATATATAACTTCCATCCCAAATGTCCATTCAGACATTAATGTACATAAAAAGGATATAAATACTAGAATTGCAGCACTAGCTTCTTTTATTGTTTTCAACCTTCCACTTGCTAACAAGCTAACAAACGTTGCTATATATATGCTATATATGCTATATATATATATATATACATATAGACGTACAGCGTCATATTTTGAATCCTACGGACACTGACCAAGCAGCTGTATTCAATGAGCTGGTCTGAGAATGTGTTGTCCTTGCACGGGTTCATTGATGCTGAACATTGACATGAACATCTTGAGGTGATTTCAGATTCTTCAGATTCTTTCAGATTCTTACCCATACAGTGGTATTTGCTGCTACATGTGTATAATAGATCCTCCAGTTTGACCATACTGACCTGTATGTCAGTTGAGAACAAACCTTTGTTGTGTGTCTTGTAAAATTCTAAATTGGTATAATATTTTAAAAAATGCTCTGGTTTCTTTCAGGCATTAAGTGTGTGTGTGTGTGTGTGTGTCTGTGTGCCTGCACGCACTTTATCCGCTTATGGGTGTACACAGGACGAGAGGCTATCAGCCTCATTCCTAATGTCTCAGAGTTTTATTAATCCAAATAGGTGGCACCTTACGCCGAGCCATCACTCAGCCGTCTCTCGGGAAGCTTTCCATTACGAAGGTGAAATCCCCTCTTGGCCCTCGGCTGACACATTAGTTCAATCTACTCTCTCAAGGTCACACCATTTCAATTGGCCTCCAGAGAGTGTGTGTGACAGCTGCAGTCTCTCTGGAGGCCACACACACCATGACTGAGCGATGCTTGGGCTGGGGTGAAGGAGACGGTAATATCTGGTGTTTATCCATCACCTCAGGGTTGATGAGTTGTATACTGACTAAAGCTGCCATTTTTGGCTATGTCTCTCCACATGCAACATCCTGTTCTGTCTCACAGACTCCACAAGTGGTGACATCAAGGACACAGGACCAGTGTAAATAACTGCTGATGTGTCTCAGACTCAGACTGTTGACCTTTCCACCTGTCTGAACAAAGGTTCAAAGGATTTCTCCATGTCTCTGCCAGAAGACGGGCTCCTCATAGTCATGGGTTAAACTAGACATAAATGATTAAAACTTCCTCCTCAAAATTATGTTGATATACTATTAATGTGCAACAATGTGCCAAATGTATTTGGAAGGCAGTATTATTTTTTTTATCAGCATAATGAATAAATATTAATATTCACCAAATGCTAAAAACTGTTGCCAACTGTAGCTGCTATTAGCTCAGTTTGTTAGCTGGGATGCCAGAACCGTGAGCTCAGACCGGGGGAGTGTTAGTGTTAAATGAAAATACCAATATGTATGCCACTTTTATTAAGTCACTCACTACAATTGATCATAGTCAGGTCAGGATGGTCTTGGTTAAATGTAAGAATAAATAAATAAATCAGAAGTAGCTTGAGATAATTACATTTATCGCTAACTGTAACCTGCAAAGAGCTTTTGTTGCCCTAATCTAATCCCACACTGCCACCAAAAATAATCCAGAGAGACATTACCTTTCCCTCTACATGCCTTTTAGAAACATACATGATAGAACATTTCATGGAGACAGGACTGGGTTGTGCAAACAATGATGTTGCATGACTACAGGAGGCCATGGTGGATGGTGATAGACCACAGATCATATCCTCTATCCCAGCAACAGTCAGTGCTGGTTTAATTTTGACTCCAACCACCTATCCATCATCCTAGCCAACTAAACTTGAATGTTCATTCTTTACCTTGATGACAACAGTAAATTGTCTTTATGAGGACTGAGAAAGATCTGGAAAAAACAAGAAATGGACTGTTTGTCACATATTAAATACCTTAAATACTTGCTCAGATTCTGATCTGCTCTAATAGGGTCGTTTTTCTATGTGACATAGCTTGATGCAGATGTACTAAGAAAAGATTTGTGGAAAGATGGTGGATATACACTTGACATCTGTAACAGCAGTTGATCAAAGAAACACACCTTTCTGTTTAACACTCAGCATTAGAGAGAATTGCAGCAGGAGCGTCCTGTGCTCTGTATGTTACTTTGAAGGACTTAAGAGCATCAATGTTACAGCTCCAGGATGTCAGACATGTTTTATACCAGGTCAGATTTTGTTTGACACTTGAAACAAAGCCTCCCAGATCAGGGCTGGTATAATCTTACCTCCTGGTATGACATAAAAGCAGCTAATTTAACCTCTGACCTCAGATGCAGGCAGCTTGTATCAGCACTGACAGCAGAGCAGATACAGCAGATATATAGCTCAGATAGTAAATATAACAAGACATTGAGCCACATATCTGTCCAGTTTCATTTACTGCCTTGTTGCTTTAGTGGTCTTCCAGTGACAGTACAGAAAAAATCAAATAGACTTCTGTTATTGTACTCCATTTAAATAGCAGTGCAGTGAAAAATCCAAATGTTTCTGTTGTTGTTGCATGTTGCTGCTCCAGGGCAACAGAAAACCTTTCTGACCCTTTGACATATACCGTAAATTATTATTATTATTATTATTATTATTAGTAGAGGAGTATGTGAAGTAAAACTAAAAAATATTACAAATATTATATATTACGTATATATTATATACAGACTCTTTGGGATTTATCTTCAGATAGAGAGGCTAGTGATGTTGAGGGTAGTGTCAGCATGGATAAATAGATATAGTTTATAGTCTGTTTATTGAATGATAAACAGCATCAGTCAGTAGCATATAGATACTAGACCTCAGGGAAGAAAATGTAATCTGAGGGGCGGCGTTTAGCTCAGTTGGTAGAGCAGCCGCCCCATGTACAAACGCTCAGTCCTTGCTGCGGGGACCCAGGGTTTCCGACCTGTGGCTCTTTCCCGCATGTCATTCACCATCTCTCTCTCTCCCCACATTCCTGTCACTCTTCAGCTGTCTCTGTCAAATAAAACTTGAAAAGGCCAAAAAATAATATTAAAAAATGTCATCTGTAATGTGCTTAATCTAATTACTGCCAAGTAATTAGCACACAGACAACCTGGGGTTCTGGGCAGTTGACCACTTTTCCCAGTAGTAATCCATTCTTGTAGTGATACCAATAGAGGATAGGAGAGAAACTGGTTGCTGCTCCCTTAAAAAATATAATGATTGAAACATTATTAATTGAAATAATATTAAAGTAATAAATCACCAAAAATCTGGATATGAACAAATAAAAATGAATAACAACAGACTTGTTACTGATTTGTTTATCTCAGGACGTGCTTAAACTGCAGGATATACATATTATAGAACTGCTGCATCTCTCTTGATCATGAATAGTTTACTGTACAGACTGAGCAGGCAGAGCACACAGGTTCAAGAAGTGCAAGTGTACATAATACAGCTACACAGTGCATATATAGTTGCATAGAATAGTAAGACTACATTAAAATCAGGAAAGTCATTTGAAGTTTGAAATGCTTGGCAGCTGAACACTTCTGTTCAACTTGTATCACAGGTTTCCTTTGATAGTCTCCTATTTTGTAGTTTATAATATCTGGGGGGGGGGGGGGGGGGGGGGGGGGGGTCTGCTCGTCAAGGAGTTAGACAGCTCTCCATTTCCAGCAGGAACAAAATTCTGATGTCTGAGTTCAGTTTTCAAGGAGGAGAGCTTTTTATGCATCTGTGCCCAATGGACTATTGTTTCACAATTCTTCTCTGGCATTGATCACAGAAACTTTATTTTCCAAGAATGTGCATCATCATCATTCATTATCATTGGAGCTTGTGTTAGAATAAAACTGGACTCAATAAGGAGGTCCCGGTTTGTACCAGATTTATCTCTTGCAGTAGAAGCTTCATTGTCTTCTTCACCATGCAGAAAAAAACCCAAGGATCAGTATTAGTCATGCTTAGATTCATCTCCTCATTCCTCACTGCTTAGTGCTAACTATTAAGTCTTCATCACTCCAGTCTACCCTGAAAGGCTCAGTGCAGGGAGCACCTTGTGATTTAGTGGAGCAAAAATTGGAGTCAAGAAGGGCTCTGCCTCTCCCCGAAGACTTCAGGTTCAATATTGCTTTAGGGAATAGTGGCTGGCCCAAATCCCTGCAGGTCCCTCAGGGCTCTCCCAGTGAAAGGTTGGGCTAGATTAATGAGCTTTAAAGCAGATCTTCGACTTGTGGCAGTGTTTGACTTTTTGAGCATAGTGTGACCAGCGGACTCTCCCCTGAGACCCTCCAGTCGGCTCAGTGCACTCTTTAATTAAAGGGAATCATTGCACAGTGGATGGATCCAGAGGGCTTTACTTAATACCTTAAACACAGCTCAATAATACCAGCTGGATATCAAAATGAGCTCCTGATATGGCTTCATGGAGAGTCTCCAGGTGAAACAAACGTCAACGTGGGAAACTCTTTTTTAAATAGCACTGTGTGGCACATTTTGCTCCTCAGATTTAAACACATCAAAATTGAAGTCATGAGATGTGAAATGACGCCACTTCTCAGCAGTGACTTTCCTCAACAGAAAATTGACAGCATGGTCAGTTGTTCAAGCAACTTAAAATGTAACGTTGTCCTGGCAGGTGACCAGCTGTGGTCGTGTCAATAACAACCACTGTCTCAGAAGCAAAAGCAGACATAATGTGATGTTATTGTGCCAAAAACCTCTGACAACAGAGAATAGGTTTGAAGAAAGTGTTACTCTTAGTGCTTAAATTTCCTTAATGTATCTTGTCATACCTGTGCTGACTAACTAAAATAATAATAATAATAATAATAATAATAATAATAATATAGGCTGGTGGATCAGATATGTCGAAGTAACCACCGCCTCAAAACATTGTTAATGCATTGTCTATGAAGTGCATGTTAAGGTTTTTGGCTGTTGCTAAAATAATAGAAAGTGTTAGCATAAAGTTTAGTAATAGTTTATGGTTTGTTTGAGAACTGCCAGCAAATCCTGTTGATAAAGGTATCAAATTAATTTTGTGTGTTTTGTATTTGAAGATTAAGGCTTGACTTTGTTAAGGCTCATATGGGTTGTTTTGGAAGACGATGACAAAGGGACGATTTCATTATTTAGGTTAGTGGACTTGTAGTATTCATTTGATAATGGCTTTCAAATCCTCTCTTGTCTGTTTATGCCATTTCCCCTGATGTGCAAGAGGTCCAGTGGTTGACTGAAAGCTTTGCTCAATGACTTGTGCTGAGGCAGGCTGAAGAAGGAGGGTTATTTTGTTGAAAACTCAGCACGGTTAAGTAGCTGCAGCAGGCTAAAGGTGCCATAACACAGCAACCCCTCCAGAGTAGCTACCTCTGCTAATCCCAGTGTGACAAGGAAATGCCAGCATACATATGGAGCTCTGATCTGAGCAGCCTGCACCAAAGACGTTCAAGATAAACTACCATTCTGACATTCTCCAAATCCCTGCAACATTACTTTTCAGCAGCCATAATCCTACATGAGCTCATACTTCTCCCAAAAGCTTTTACTATTTGGAAAGCAGAGGTTGGTCCAGACACGGGTTATTGATTAAGAACTACAGTTTACATCATTTAGGGCCTTTGGGAGATGTAAATCATCTTACCTCACATCTCTACTGAGTCTGGTCATCGCGTCATTAAGGTTCATCGGCTGGGCACTATGGATAACTATGTCTATAACTATAACTAATGTCTTTGAATAACTTAATATAAAATTGTAATCCTCTAATTACTGTTACTGATTTTTTTGGTTTTGAATGTGCAACAGGTTACTGTTACTGTTTTACCAACAATGAGCTGTTTTTGTCACTCTAGATGTCTTCAGTCATTATCAAAAGCTGTGTCGGGGTTTGGACAAATTACCTTTTCTTTTCCTGTTCAGTGGTCAGAGAGAATTTGACCCTCCAGCAGTGTCTGTGGCACGATGTTTGGCTTTTGACCAGATCTGCAGCGAACGTCTTCAGGCTACCTAGTTTTCATTAATATTCTCCACCTGCACACAAGGATGTGTGGGAGATTTGTAGTATCTAGCCTAGGAGGATAATCGTGAAATCCCATTAAGCCTCTTGTGTTTACTGAGACAAAACAGCAGCCTTAGTTAATGCCTCTCTGGCTTGGCCTGCTGTGTTTCCTGTATAGCTGTGAAAAGTTACGGATACTGGTGATGGGTTGCATGTGTATGGGTGAAAGTAATGTCATAATATAACCAGTAATGTAACTAATTACTTTTAATACCAAGTCATAAGTGAAGTTATATTATTTTCTATAGAAGTTAATGCTGTTGATGACCTGCTAGCTGCAAGGCTCTCCTCACAGTCTGGAAATAAAATGGTTTTTGGAAACATCTTTCCACCATATGTATATCGCATGAATAAGAAATTTCTCATGGCTGGTCAGGGTATGATGCATGCATCATGCTTTGACATATCAGCATATCAGCACATTCTTAAGCATGGTCATCAGGCATTGTGACCCTTTTAATGTAAGTGCCCACATAGAGCTTTATAAATAAACCATCAAACCTGTTGCCATAGAGTCACCATATTAGATTATTTTTAACACTGGAAGTGCTAATGCTGCACTATTCTGTTTGCCTCACTTGCTCTTTTTAAATCTGAAATTATTGAAGTGAGCTGAAATGTCTTAAAATGCTGTTCCATGCAGGAAAGTGAAAGAAATACAATTCCCTGGCAGGAAATAAGGTGGTGAAGTGGAGGAGATTATTACATAGGTGCAGGAAAAAGGAACGTGACTGTGGGTGTAGAGGATTGGAGGTGTTTGGAAGGGCAGATGTACTTACTTTCAGCTCCAAAGAGTCAAGGTTAAATTCTAAATTTGTACAAGCACATGTTCTGCTGTGAGTGAATTAACTAAAGTGTTGGACAGAACAAACAACACATTAATGATTTTACTATTCTCAGAGCTTTACCACTGTAGCTCTGAAAATAGTGCCAGAGGAAAAAAATAAATAGTTAAAATAATAATAAAAAAGGTTTATCCATTTTGTTGGAGTGTTTATCCAAGTGGTTTTATTAAGTGTTGGAAATGGAAAGTGAGCCTACAGGGATCCATTAGATTTTGATATTTCTAATACATAAATAGGCAATTTGGCCTAATGCTTGAACTAGAGGGAACATCCTACCACCAAAATTATTAGAATTCATCCTCTGGGAAGCATGAAAATCCACAGCAAATTTACCAGCAATGTGACCAGTACTTTTTAAAATATCCTGAACAAAGCTGTTCACAATTTATACTGTTGGCACATAGTCCCTTTTTTTTATGAAACTCCCTTTTGTGTTTTCAAGGACAGTGTTTCCTTGAGCTGCAGTGGAGAAACAGTAAGACAAACAGGAACTCTCTCTTATTTAGGAAGCGATTTCTTTACAGTCAGTGTGGATCACAAAGTGGTGAAAAGCTTTATTAGTTTAGCAGCTATGTAAATAAGTTGGTACCTTTACACAGATCAACACTTTCAGCAGGTAGTGGATATTAATCACAGGATATCTTTGCCTAGTGGTAAATACAGAACCTCCTTATACCTTAACAATGGTAGTAATTCTCAAATCAGGCGATATATTAATTACTAGGTGCACCTTCTAACATGTTTGTGAGGATGTTTTTAGTCATAGACCTGTCAAAAGTGCAGTTTAAGCAGTTTAAGTCCCCAATGAATGCAGGCTGGCTCACAGATATCTATTATGACAAAAGAGACCGAGACACCACAAGGTCTATAACCATCACTGGTTATAGGAATGTAAGGGATAGGGATATAGTTAGTTTATAGGGAGATTTTGCATACTAACAGTACAACCTAAGAATTATGACATTGGTAATCCATTTGTCTGAACTTTAATGTCAACAGATTGCCATTGAAATCAGGACAGATATTTATGGTCCAAATAGGGGGACTCCTCTGATATCCATGACTTTTGCTCTAGCACCTCAATCAGCACTTCTAACCCTGTCCTCACCCTAATCCTAACCCATTAAACACAAGAAAGCTGGCAAATCATGTGCCCATACTGCAGCCTTTAATTCCAACTGCAGATGCTTGATGGAGTGTTTAATGGTGTGTGCAGTCTTGTGCAACCTCTCCTATGGTGGTAATCCCCTTGGATTTTTTTTGACCCTGCGGCCTTTCCTCTTCCACCTTGATTTCTTTTTCTTATAACTAATCATTTATTCTGAGACTATTAACACTGTACTGTACCTAAACCACAGACAGCATAAAATATGAACTAGTACCCCACAGGTACTCACCTACAGGTTTCTGAAGAGGATGGTGGCACTGCCTCTGCTGTCTCCCAGCTAATTCAAGAATGGGCAAAGTCATGGAGTGCAAGTGAAGCTGAGGTGGGCTGAATGAAGCCTTGGTGCGCAAACAAGTCACCTGTGACAGCACCCACCTGACAATCAAAGCGTCCACGCTCTTAATTCTGCATAAATTTAAGCCTTAATATAATGTGAACAGGTGAGTTGTATATAAATTCACCCTCAGTACAGTTGTCATGAATGAATTAGCTATAGAGACCAAAACTGTTTTTTGTACCAGGCGTGTGAAGCTGGACTTTTTAACATGGGGACTGACTCACTTCTGGAGCCAGCCTCAAGTAGACGTTGGAGGAGTTGCAGTTTTTGGCAATTCCACATTGAGTTAACCTCACAGTCATGCTGCTGCTTGGTGTACACATATACAAATTTATGTCACACATTTCTTGTTGCTTTCTAACACCGCATCTTTCAGTAATTATAATTATATCAATTACAAAACCAATACATGTGTTTTTGGGAGGTCTGGGCTGACTGAAGTGTCGTTAAGCTTAAGTAGATGGCTGGAGGCAGAGCTTTGATGTGTTTATTTCTGTGTTTTTAAAGCTTTGGCAGTGTTACAATAGATGTATTCTTGTCTGTTAGGAAAGCCAGGAGTGCTTCAGGACGCACAGCAGAGCGACAGTCAAGTCACCATACTGATGTGGCTGGGCAGCTACAGCAGAAATGCATGCAGGCTTTAGATGAGGCAGCAGTGTGTGTGGGGCCTGCCCAACCAGAATACCAAGCCGTGGTGTGAATGTCTGAACCTGCCATTCAGGTGACTAATGAAGCTCCAAGCACAGCTCATGGTACTGAGCCCTGCTGAAGGAATGAGATGATATTGGATTAGCATGTCCTAGAAATAGATGGCTGAAAAATATGACAGAGCACAGAATGCATACACCATGCATTTACCTCTCCTGGACATAGCAGAGTTATACTTTACTCTGCAAGTATTTTTCTGTTTTCTCTTCACCATATGAGTCTTGCTGAGGTGTGGTGAGCAAATGGAGATGTCTTTGAGACGGGCAGGTGATGGAGTGGAGGAGCCCGGCGTGGCCCATCACTCACAGTAATGCCTCCATTACCTCGGTGTGAGTGCTGTGTGTGTGTCTATGTGTGTGTAAAGCTGTAAGTGTGCCTTATTCTAAAATAGACATGCTCCACAGAGCCTGGAAGGCAGCACTCCAGCCAGACATTTTAACCCTTGCTCCACTCTTAAATGTGAACTTTGTTGTTTTTTTTCCCTTTTTAAAACACTGCACATCTCCATTCATGGGTATCACTTAAATTATGTGTATGGAATTCAAGTCCTCAGAGACAGGAAATTGTCCAGCATATTTCATGTATGTCCTACCTGCAGCTACATTACAGACAAGTGATTTTTTTCGCTGTTCCTCATATTATTATCTAAGATAGTAGAAATAAAGTAAATAATCTAAAAATCAGTTTATGCACAAATTTGATAGATTTTGTACAAAAAAACCTTTTGGTTTCTGTTGTGCTCTTTTGAATGTAGAATCCCTGTATATCACAGGCATATACAGATTTTCTACCAGAAAATGAGGTTCACTTAAATATTCATGGTCCCCAGAAGATTAATGTTCCTCTCTTTGTAAGGGATGTTGCCTTTGAATTTAGAATTTTTATTTTTAAAATGGTAAAACCTTATATTCATAATCTCCAAAAGATGAACTTTGCTACCACTACTAATGATACTGGTTATAGTGTGATCCTCTTGCATCACTCTTTCATGCAGAATATTTCATAATTAATAGGCTGGTATGCTATAAGATTTATTGAACATATTCATGCTCTCCAGAGGAAGACCTCTTCATCAGTATGTTTTCAGATTGGTTGGTGTATTGAACATTTAAGCAGGAACCCATGGCAGGGCTTCAGAATTTCCTTTCAGCCTTGTTGTCTGATGTGCTCCCTTGAAATCCAGTGCAGACAAATAGATTCAAGTATATCATGTAACCAGGTCACCTTAGTGATATAGTTGATCTTCTGTCTTCTTCCTGTCCTTCTCAGTCATTGCACTGTGGTTAAGGCTCTCTTTGTTTTGTGTCTAAAAAAAACACATGGGTTTCACATCGCTGTAGGTCATCTCTTGGTCAAGTTATCTCTCGAAATCAATCTTATCAACTCACATGTCCCCTTCTCTCCATTGGCTCTGAGGAGGGCTCCACTCCAGAGTTTAATCCAGATCACCACACTGCAGACTTTAATTGTCTTAATAATTTTAAGATAGTTATAAGACTTTTTGGTTTGAAGCTTTGGTGCTTCCATGACCTCATTTTGACTTTGTGTATCAATATTTTTTTTTTTCCCTCTGAAGGTTTTTTTTTGACAGGGGTAAAGAAAAAAAGAGTGGAAAAAATAAAATATTCAGCTACTTGAACCAACTTTTTTCCATAAACGAAGGAGACAGTGCTGTTTTTGCTCACAGGTGTCACCTTGTCTTCTGAGGCTTCATAAAAATCTGCTTTGCTGATGCTGCAATGATGATGAATTATTTATTCAGCCTGTAACTAATCTGCTCTTCTTCTCCTTCCACATTGTGATGTACCTCTGTCCTTCTCCTGTGACTTGTCATTGAAGAGGAGGAGTGTTTATTTTCAAACTATTAATTTCATATTCTCATTGACCTACTCTAAAAAAATAAAATAAAATAAGCAGCAGTATAGATACAAACAGCTTTAGTTACTAGATTTAAGTCAATAAATTAACAATGTTCTATGTTCTATGCTTTTAATTGAGGATGCTGTAGACTAACACCAGTCATTGCCCTCTCAATGACCTGATAATCATATTGCCCACCTATCATTGCACTACAATCTAGTCATTTAACAATCAAATCAAATCAGATCAAGCAGATTAAGGACACCTTCTGTCCTTAGACCCTCGGTTCGAGTGAGGAAAAACTTACCCACAAAAAAATGTGTTGACTTAAATAGCACCCTGTCCTTCATTCTACCACCATCTGTATCTGTATTTCCAGGATATATTACCTCCATGAGCAACAAGGTAATTCTTCAGGGAAGTTGGGAAAAAGTTGGTATTATGTTGTTTCTTCAGTCCAACACTTTTATATTGCAGAGTGTAGTGAAGTTGTACCAGTATGTATTTAAAGTCTCTGGACACAGCTCCCGTCTCCACTAAACTACTTATAACTGTTGGAGTAAACAAGTAAAGTGGGAAAACATAGTGTGAGCCATATACAGTACAGTCAAACAAAAATAACAGGAATGAGACCTGAGACTTTGAAGGTGGGTGATCGATATGTGAGAATGTCCCCCTATTGCTGATGGATTATGTATTTGATAAATTATTAAATGTGACCCCCTCTGTAAATGAAAAAAAAGGAGCCAAGGCCAGGCCAAGCAGAAAAGAACATGAATAACTGAGCCAAGAAAAGTTGGCTGCGTTAGTCCCCAAATGTTGAATGTTGAAAATGTAAATGGCATCATTCATTATGCGAGATTTCTGAAAATCAGGTCTGTCTTTACTGCCATACCTGTAACTGAGTCTAAATTTAGGTTGACATCACAGGTTTTTGCCACTGTGAAATATCAGACAGCATTGCAGTCTATTCATCAGTGAGATCGAAACAAGTGCAAATACAATGATCAGTTCAAAGGTGCACCTGGTACAGATCCATGTTTACCCATTACACATGGAATTATATTTTTATGAATTTATGTTGAAATGTTGTTCAATTGCATGAAATCTGATGGAAGTGAAACACAAACATTTTGATGTTTGGCCTATAAAACAAACCAAAACAAAATTTACCTGTTTTCAACATGTTATCATGCGTTGACCTCCAAATGTCATATTTCAGGAGCTTAGGTATTGTATTATACCCTGACCTTCCCATTATTATATCCATCAGGCTAATGTTTCCTGTCATATTCAACACTTTGTTGTGTCAGCAACACTGTAAGGCACCACTGTGTCTACATTCACACTGCACCATATCTCTTTCGCTCAATTAATTTTAAGAATTAAAAGACCAGTGTGTAGGCTTTAGTGGCACCTAGCAGTGAGGTTGCAGATTGCAAACAACTGGATAACCCTTGCCTCACTTTCCCCTGCCAAGCATGTGGGAAACACTATGGTGGCAACAAAAATAGCAAAAAATATTCATGCCTCTTAGTACTTATTACTAACCATGAGCATAATATTTACTGTAGCATCATCAATCAGACCAATCTGAAGGAAATGTAGTTGAAAAGATTTCAGTTTCTTTACTTACTGTGTTCCTCTAAATGCTGTCTCAGCAGTCCTGGCTATGAAGATCACATCTTAGGATATTAAATATGGACCTGATATGAACATCTTGACTATATAAATATCAATACTAGATTTTATAAACTCATATTAGTTAAAGCATATTATTGACTCTGCCTCAGGAGCTGATCTAAAGGACTATCAAACAGCCGGGCCTGGTTTTGTCTCCAGAGTCTCTTCATACGTCTCACTCATCTCACTGCCGCTCAGCAGGTGACGTGTCTGACCAGCCGTCCATGCCTCTGAGTTTGTCTAACAGGGCTTCTTGTTAGTCAGACAGGAAACAGAGGCCGAGGACCTGCACCTGTGCAGCCTTCCAACTGCCAATCAGCAGCTATGAGCCAGCACTGTGCACAAACAAGCTTATTGAATTAATGTTAAAAAGCAGAGCGAGGCCCGAGCGCAGTAATTATAAATCAAGAGTAATCAGCAGAACATAATTGATTTGGTAATTGTGTTTGCTTTCTTGAGCTAGACCCAAAACTTTCCTGGCATGAATTAAGGACGTTGTCATTGCAGTTGAAACACTGCAGTGTTATGTTGTGTGAATGTAAAAATGTCTGCTGCTAGTTAGTTTCAGCCAAGTGGGACACAGAGCAGTACAACAACACAACAAAGAGGATTCAATGAGAAAATATCTCATTAAAATCAGAATGTTCAAAACATCTACTCATCCTACAAATTCAATAATTATTCACCATTACTGGCTTCTCACCTTCAGAACAGATACTGTGTGTGTGTCAGTATACTGATTCTAATATGGAGCTGAGCTGGACACTTTAAGAAAGTGGTTTTCACTTTATCTGCTAGGAAACTGCAATTAGCCTGTGTCAGCATCTGCAAATTTCAATTGTTCTAATGTGCTATTAGTGAGGCAGCAGACACTGAAAGCACCATGACACCACAACCAACAGCAACACATATTCACATATTCAGTTTACGAATTCACTTTTTAACACACAGGGACAGAAAAGACAAGCAGTGTGTGTAGTAATGACTGGCTGTAAACTTTAATTCATATACTTTGGAGAAAGATTCTTGGTGAGTTCTGGGATCAGTCAGAGGCTGAGCTGTCACACACACACAAAGCGCGCACGCACACACACACACACACACACACACACACACACACATGTCTAGGTTACATGTATTTAACTTGCATCAGTACAGGCAGTATTAGCTGCTAGGGGTGAATAAACACAAACAGACAGCAGTGAAATTTACACTAATAATGCAGGCTGGACATTTGCACACCTGATGTCAAAATCTGATTTGTATATGATGAATTGCCGTGCTGCCACATTTTAAACTGAATTTTGGTAATTTGATTTTTTTCAAATCTGAATTTCTGAAATGTTTTGTGCCAAGCTTATTTGGACTTAAAGGATGAGTCTGTAAATCCCATGTGAAGAGCCAAACCACCAACAAAGGATTCCTGCTGACAAGTTTTGTGTGTTTGTATCCAAAGCCTGATAAATATTCTACTTTCAGAGCTCCATTGTACATGGATACATACATTTATGTATCCATATAAAGGTGCATGTTTAGCAGCAGTTCCTCTTTAGTGCTAGGAAGGAGAGGGTGAGGTGAGGGGGTTGCAAACCACTAGATGCCACTAAATCCTACACACTGCACATTTAAAGGCTGTGTAAAGTAAAAGAAATGTGTTCTGAGTTTGGCAGACCAAAGTGTTTGTCAAAGTGTTTGGGCGTGTCTGCTGGAGGCCCTGAAGCCGTGCCCACTTATGGGAATCTCTGTCTGTCTCTCACTGTCTCTGTCTCTCCCTCTGTCATTATTGACACAAATCGTTCTTCTTCATTTCTTTGTGTTTGGGAAGTTTAAATAAAACTGTTCATCCAGGGAAGATGCATTTGCAGTACTTGGATGGCAGAGCTAGCTAGAAACTGAGTGTAAACAAGAATAACAAGTAGCATATGGAGAAGCACAGATGCTAACACACTGAAGGCTTGGAGTTGGTCTTTGAGAGGAATTTAGATTCATTCCAGCCTTATCCGAGGGTCTAAGGACAGAGGGTGTCACTCCCTGTACAGATTGTAAAGCCAAGCCAAGGAAAATGTATTTTGTGACTACACAAATAACATTTGATTTGATTTATCCTTTAAGTTCTATTTATTTGCAGCACATTTTTGCATTTACTTTGATCAAACTCACTCTCAAGACCTCACAGTATGTAGCTACATATATATTCAGAATATCAAATACTGATATTTATTTTGACTAAACCTTTTTTAAAACTACAATTTGAAGTATAAATATTACGAATCAAACTCATTTCTCAATACATTGCCGGACAGTTAAACAAACAAACATTCAAGTAACTTTAAAGAGCATACTGAGATGATGCCAGAAAGACAACACATGCAGCAGCATGTCAGTGCTACAGATGTTGTGTTTTATTTTAATGCTACATTTGTACGAGTTGTCAGCACTGGTGCAGCTGTCACACCAGCATCTATTCTCCATCTCCCTTTCCTCTAACAGCATTTTTTTCAGCTGTACTTCTTCACTGTCTTATTAAGCTGGCATGCGACTGAAATGTATCCACACACACTGCAGCAGGGTTCCCTGGCTTTGCTTTCTCTTCTAGTTAGCTCCACCCGACGTAGCTGCCTTGTCGCAGTGAGATGTGGGACTCGAGGGGGCAAGACTGCGTGCCCATCTCCGATTGAATCAGCGGTTGTCTGCTGTCACTTATCTCCCATGTGTTGTGGAAATCGTCAGGTAGTGCTCCTCTGGTTTCGTCTGATGCTCTGATAAGACAGACAGGAAGCCCTCTTGATCGGGCAGCTGACGGGTTCGTCTAAGACGAGGCAAATGAAGCCTTCCTCTTTCCTCTCCTCTGCTCCTGATAATTCAGAAAGCAATTTCCACATGCCGCCCACTCATTGCACCTAATTCAAATATTTGAATTATTCTGGTCACTCTACAGATATGCAGATTGCTTAGTGGGGGAGTATTTTAATCACGCCAGACTGAGATACTTCCTCTTTTCATTCCACTTCTAAACAAACCAATTGCTTCACAGTTAGAGATGATAGTTAAATTCACCCCTAAACATACAGCCGGCTTGTTTGTTTGCTTTTCCTTGAGATTAATCCCTGCGGCTGTTCTTCTCTCACACTCCACTGATTAAAAATTGCACTTGGGAAATCAAGGATCGCTTCCATACTGGCTGGTGAAACAAGACTGGGACCTTGTAAGACATCAGCGTATGGCTTATTTTCCTTCCCAGTGCCCTTGTTGCCGCCAGTGTCCCTTTCTTTCGAGTTCAAAGGTCTCTACAGCGCCAGTGTTTCATCTGGACTCCCTCCACTCTCTGAGTCACTCGATGTTGACAGTCCTTTCCGTTCCACTCCACTGGCTTCACTCAAATTTCACACTTGTCAGGCTGCCTGATTCCTCAAACAGCTACAAGCACATCTGAGTGTAAACCCCCCCACCAGTCCTGCTGTCCCCTCTATGGTTTGATTCCGTCTGGTTAAAGCTGAATCGTAACTGGTCCCATTCCTGCTCATCAGTTTTGAAATGAACATATTTCAAATTCAAAATAGCAGGCAAATATCTTAATTACGGAATGCTACAGTATGAAAGGATGGAGTTTATTATAATTTGTGAGACAACTACTTGATCTTATTTCATATTTTTTGGTATTATTTTATTGACCAGGTTCGTTGAGATGATACGCAGGCTGATGGACAGAAAGCAGCATGATGTCGGTCATTTTCAGCAACTGTTATGCAAAAGGAGGCATTGATGTCACATATCTCAAATGGGCAGTGCAACAACAGAATAATTACTTTCACTTTATGCAAATGTTGTACAGTGTATTGCTAGACAAAACAAAAAGAGTGCTCATAAAAACATATGATCCCACTTTATGTTTCTAAAAGAACCCAGCATGCATTATATATCTTTATATATATACATACAGAATAATGTCACCATGAGTTTCTATTCAATTTTATTTTATAGTGTCAAATCATAACAAAGCTACCTTATGACATCTCCACATAGAGCAAAGGGTGTATATTGTACTCTTTATAGTATTATTTACAGAGAACCAACAATTCCCACCATGAACAAGTACTGGGTGACAGTGGCAAGGAAAGACTTCCTTTAAGAGGCAGAAATCTCAAGTAGAACCTGGATCATGGTGGATGGACATCTACTGAAAACTGGTTGAGTTTAGACAGAGACAAAAGCTGTTACAAACCGACTCTCAAAGGGAAAGGAAGCAACATAAAACCAGGTGTTCTTGGTATACAAGGTTATATATTAAATGAAATTCTGATTATTAAACAAAAGTGGTGACATACTAAAGAGAAAGAAAGGGCGAGTGGATTCTGTTCAAAATAACAAATGAATATACAACAAGTCTAAGTCAAACAAATCAAAATGAGAAAAGAAAAACTCACTAACTAAACTATTTTCTAATAACAAAAACACATCAAAACATAACATAACATGCCCTAAAACTAGTGCCTCTAATAAAAATTCTCTTTTAACCCAAATCAGTTGCAACAGACTAACCCTAGCCCAGTCCTCTATAACCAACAGCAGAGATGAATTAACACACTTGTTAATATTACAGTAAATTCACAAAACCCTGCCAAGGCCAGCTCTACACAAAATCCAGGACCTGAATTGGATCCCTCTGATTGGTGGGTTGGGAAGGTGCATGCAATCAGATTCTCAGGCTTCCAGGAAGTGGAGACAAAGGTGGCCACATATTCTTCTTGGGGGCCAGTGAGGGGCAAGACAGTGGTGGTGTATGCACTGTAGAATAATGTAATAATAATAATAATAATAATAATAATAATAATAATAATTACTACAGGTGTATAATCTAAATAGTTTACTCATCATTGTACTAATAGTAATAGTAAAGATAATAATATATACATATGTAATACGTTTGTAATTCATATGTAATAATATACTAAGTTTCACATGAAATGTTTTGTAAGCACTGCACATTAAGAAACAGTTAATACATATTAAATACATTTGTTCATTGCAATTTACTTCAAATGAAATTGAATATTTATTTGTGTTTGCATTTGTCTGTATTTTTGGTGTCTTAGTGATTAAATTATTTACCAGTGTAACAGAAAAGAAAGACTACTCGCATTGAACGTTTTATACTGCAGCCTAAATAATCAGCTTGAACCCAGAGCTGTGTGACAATGACACCGAGTGTATGTGCTGCTGTGTCGTAAAAATTGGAATTGAGCACTACATGGCAGATAGTGTTGAGCTCACAGTACACAGCCTGTTCTTACATTATAACCACATGTTGGTCAGAAGAACTCACACCATGTTGAACTGCTTCAAATGTTGCCAGCTGCTTTTTAAATCTCCCTATCTGTGCCCCCCCACACCAACCCTCCACCTCTCTATCACCCGGGCCCCCCTCATCTCCTTCAGCCAGCCCTCTGTCACTTTGAGATGGCTCTCCTCTCGACCTGTTGGAGTGGAGAGGCCCATCTGTGGGCTTATCTTGCTCCAACGGAGAGCAGTAAACACTCATTTTTGTGGCTGTCAGTTTGGTGAAGGTGGGCAGTCATGTGGAACACAGCGCAGCATCAGTGGCATTCCCAGCAGTGGAAATAGAGCTGGCTTCAAGGCTGTGAGAGCCACTCTTTTCCTCTTTTCTCTCACCTCCCAGAGAGCTGTAGTATTGCTTCTAAAGCTGCCACATATTGATTTAAAGGTTATATTGTGTGAGCATATATATATGAGCATATATATATATATATATATATATATATATATATATATATATATAGGTTGTGCTCATTTGGGGAAACATATCACTGTGCGCTCTGTTCTTTATGCTTTTATTGTTCAACATGTAGAAAACATACAACAACATCACAACATTACAACCTTCAAGCCATCACAACCATACCTTGAAAAACTACAATCAATTACATTCACAAAAGACATTCAGATGAAAAAAGTCATAATGCATAATAATGGGAGCTGATCAGCTGAACAATCAGTAGCACTGTGGTAAATGGACTGTACTTATATATCTCCGTTCTAGTCTTCTGACCACTCAAAGCGCTTTACAGTACATATCTCATTCACCCATTCATACACATTCACACTGATGGCACAGCCTTCAGGAGCAATTTGGGGTTCAGTATCTTGCCCAAGGACACTTCAACATGCAGACTGGAGGGGATTGAACCTCCAAGCCACAGCCGATTTATCATTTAACCATGGAAGCCACCATCAGATTTAAACAAACATTATTTTAAGATTGATGTAATAATAATAATAATAATAAAAATGACCTTTAATGTTAATAAGTTTGTGCATTTTCAACTGTTACTATTAGTAACAAAGTTTTGCAGATTTATAAATAAATTCAAGTCAACCTGGAATTAAAATTCCTTTAACATTCTTGTTGCTAGGAAATAAATATCCACTTGTGTGGTTAAAAGCCTGAAAAATGATTTAATTATTTTTTTTTATTATTATTTCAGAATTATTTCTACATCTAAAAGAAACTTCCATGGTAAAAAGTGTCTTCAGTGCAATGTGCTCCTTGGTATGACTTTTATGTTGCATCTTGCAGTGGATCACTGGAGTTTTGATTTGGAATAACTCATTAAACTGTCTGATTACACACACCACTGTCTGAAAGATGTGTTCAAATGCTTTCACTTACTGACTTGACTGAAAATGTAGGGAAATAAAACCCTGTGTCATCTTTGTCACCGGACAGTCCACATCCCAACCCATTCACTGGCTACTAATCTGTATATCTGTTTTCCACTCATTGGTTTTCAGGCAGATTGTGAGCTGAATACATTCATGCAGGTGAATCATTCAGTAACATACATAGGCTTTGATGATCCCAGGCCCACAGGTCCTCTGAAGGACCCTATTTCAGCTCCTAATGGTACAGAGAAATGGGTTTCAGGCATTGCAGATAGTATCTTTGTGTTTTTGTCTGGGGGAGATGAAAGGAGGCCTGGCTCCATATATGTGGCTGTGAAGATTGTGACTCGCTCTCTTTCTCATCTTCACCCCATTCTACAGAATTAATGACATCAGCTCCATCATGCTATGGACTGGAGGGTGGAGAGACAGTGGGGGTTGTGAATGAAGGCAAGGGGGATTACTGTGTTGAATCCCCAAATGGAATTCTGTTCTCTTTCTCTTTGGAATAACTTGGCGGGGTTCCTCTCTCTGTACACAGCCATGTCATTCTCTTTCCTCTGTTTCCAAACTCTCTCCCCTTTTATTTCTGTTCTGAAGATGTTTTTTTTTTAATTATTATTATTTTACAATGGACATTGGAAAGTGGCAGGAAAGATAGAAGAAGGACGAGGACAATGAAATGCTGGCTGACAATCAAACAGGCCTTGAAGTTGTTTGTCCTTGGTGGGTTTCGTATATACAGTTAATTCATGGAATCTTTATAGAGAATGGACCTACACTATCCTGACATTTCACTGGACATAGTGCTGTTCTGTGTAGACGTTCACTGGCATTGTCCTGAAGAAATTCATATTCTCTTTTTGTTATGTGTTCCTAATCTTGTTTTGTAATTATTTTTGTATTAAAATGAAAGCTGGAATGGAACCAGTGTGTGCCATAAAAAAACAATATCTTCAACAAAAGCGAACACTATCTCTTTTTGTGCATATATATATAATAATTTAACTGAAAACATATGGTAAATGGACTGTACTTATATATCTCCTTTCTAGTCTTCCGACCACTCAAAGCTCTTTTACACTATATATCTCATTCACCCATTCACACACATTCATACACTGATGGCTCAGCCTTCAGGAGCAATTCAGGATTCAGTATCTTTCCACTTGCCCAAGGACTTGCCCTTCAACATGCAGACTGGAGGGGATCGAACCGGGGGTCTTCTGACTAGTGGACGACCCGCTCTACCTCCGAGCCACAGCTGCCCCCATACCAAACCATCTACAACATTTTGCTGTAACAACATTCTCGTCTTTTTGTCAGGACATATTGTGAGGTGTTGTGCAGCTTCAGTTGTCATCGCTATATGGGAAACCATTTGTGATTAGTCTGTCGGGTCGGGCTATTATCAGGCTGTTATGTAGTCTGAACCTGATATTAGACGAGGTGTGTATAATCCCTGTACCTTCATTTTCTTTTGTTTTTAATAAATCTCCATCTAATCAGTCCTGAAGATGATGGCTAACAGCGAGTTACACCAATATTCATGATTACAATGAAAATGCTGGGTATGGGTTGTGATGAGTTTTCTGTGTGTGTGAGTGTGTGTTCGTGTGTGTCAGGTGATCTATCATGTTTGCCAGCAGTAAGCATCCAACGTGGTGAAGTGCTTGATCTTCCCCAAAGCTGCAAGCTGCTGATAGGTCCCACATCTCAGCACACCCATCCCCTCATATTTCTTCATCTAATTGGATTGCAGCTTGTCAGCATCTCATTTGTATACGACCACCACCTCCTCCACATTTACGGCATTCTGCTGCTGATTACTTAGCTCGAGGCTTCTCGACACAGCATAAGTAATGACTTTGCTACCTGATTTTTCCCATCCATTCATATTTGTCTCTTTCTTGTCTTGTCCTCAATATCACTCTGTGTCTATCTGTCTATGTCTTCTCTCCCTGGTGGTTGTTTTCTTTTGCAGCCCCTTTTCTGTTTCGCCTCCAGCCCCTTGATGATGTCAAACAGTCTCTGTCCGCCCTCCAGTGAGGCTGCACGCTGCCTTTTGTACCAGTCTGTCAGCAGGGAACATCCTGTTCAGCAATTCTGCTGGATCTCAGGATGGATGGCGACAGTAGGTGGACAGATCCAGGGTGACAGATGGACTGTAGATGCTGGACAGTGGTGTTACAGTGCAGTGACACTGACAGACTGGCAGCAGGCACAGACAGTCTGAGTGAGGGCGGGTTTACATCAAAACTCCAGATTGGAGTGAGAGCTGTCAAACTAAAATGTCTCATGTCAGTGATGATGTTTACATGCACAGGTACCCAGGAACCAGCTGCTGGTTAATTACCATACAACAGAGAAGAGCAACCAGCATCTTATGACATTCATTCATATTCCCAGCACTCATTGATCCAAATTACAAAAATGCATCATCTCATTTTTCATATTTTCACTTCACTACATTCTATGTGAAAATCTGACTCATCTGTCTCTTATTTTCCCATGTCAAAGTGACCTTTGGTGCATCATTAGCAGTGAAGGTTTGTGACACAGTATACTGTGATCATCATCATCATGAACTTCTCCAGCTGTTGCAGAAAGTCCATCCTCTGATCTGCTTTCTCCCACCAGAGATGAGTGCAGTGAACGTAGTGTTGTCTGTCAAACTGAGAAGCTCAATGGACTGATAATTGGAGGTGCAGCTGTTGGTCTACAGGGAGAAGAGCTTTGAGCGGAGGCAGCGCTCATGATCGCAGAGGGAAAGTTGTGTTTCCCCAGCTTTACAGGCTGCCTGGAAGTCTGTAAGCCGCCTGCAGTCAGCTGGTTGAGCTTGTCCTGTAGCAGAGGTAGGATGATGGCATTAAAGGAGCTGCTAAAATCCATAAACTGATCCCAGTATTAGAGCAGAGGAGTCCAGGTACTGGGGATGAAGTGGAGGTCCATGTTTACTGGATCTTTTACAGACCTGTTGAGGGTGAACTGCAGGGGATCCAGAGATCAGGGTGATTGGTCTGTAGTCAATAAGTGCTGTGGTGCTTGTTTTTGGGGGGGACAGGGATGATGGTGGAGGTCTTGCAGTAGGCTCATATGTGGCATATCTCCAATGAAATGTTAAAGATGTCTGTGAGCACTGGAGACAGCTGATCAGCACAATGCAGAGAGAGTGGCAGCATCTGGATGAGCTGCTCTGCAGGGGTCCAGTCACTTGAACAGTCTCCCGACATCCATCTCCAGGATGGGGAGAGTCGTCATTGTGTTAGGGGAGGAGTGGGCCTCTGCAGTGGCAGTTGTGGAGAGGCACTGGCCCCTGCTGTGGTGGTGGAGGTAGAACTGTTAAGCTGGTGGATGAAGGCACTAGGGATGGGATCAGGTCTGTCCCATTGTTATTTAAATCTACATTAAGCCTCATTCAGATCATTTCCCAGGTGCAGATCATATGTAGAATGGGGGTCTTTAGGTTTGTGATCTGTCTGAAACTCATCCAATCAGAACCAGATCTGAGAACGTCTGTTGGAGCTCAGAGTAGACTCGTTTAGCACCTCTCTCCACCTTGCTAAACCTTGCTGCACAGCCTCTGTGAACTCATCTAGGTAGCAATCCTGAAAACAGGAGACAGCACAGGCAGGCACAAAGATCTTTAATAGCTTCACTGCTCTTAACTGTATTACACCTGGCACTGTTAGTGTAAAAAACAGATACCTCCACACTTTTGTTGTGCCTGAAAGGTCTGTCGTGACCCTCCCTGAAAAGTTTGGTAGCCTGCCAGCTGCAGTGCGAGTCCAGTACTGACCTATATAATAACACATCTGTGAAGCCCAAAGTGGAAGATGAAGAAGAGTCTCTGTTTTCATCACCCGTAGCTGAAGTTCATCCAGTTAGTTGCACAGTGATTGCATGCTGGACACAGGAACATTTCCCTCTCCTCCAGTGCTTCACTGCATGGACCCAGGTGAGGGCACCTCTGATGAGAATGTCCAAAAATTCCAAGAAGGAACTAATTCTTGCTCATCCCAAAATGAGCTGCTGAACGAGCTCTCAGTGCTATGGTAAAACACCAATTTAACAGACAAAACAAACCAATGTGCATGAAGACAACTTCCACTGAGCCATCTTGATCATATTCTGTTTGAAGATCTGATTATGTGAACTACATCTGCAGTGAAACCTCATAACTAAGGCATCATAATTCCAAGGAGATACTGCTTGGAATGCGCCTCACTACCTCAAATCTAAATCTGTCTGGGAATGACCACTAAACAGAAATGACAAAGTGAGCACATCATTAGAAAGCTGAACTCTATCGGTAGCTGAACAGGTAGATCTGTGAGTAATGGACTTAAAACAAACAAAACAGTAATGCTTCACTTCCATTTGAGGCTGCCACAGTGCCAATTGTGCCTTGGTAAGGCTGTGAGGGCAGATCCTCCGTAATTGTTTGTCTTAAAAGGCTTTTAGAATGATAGCACTGTTGGATTTGTTGTAATTTTGTGCTATCTTGCCCAGGTCTCACTTGGAAAAACAGCTTTTCAGTCCTGTAATAGCTGCTGCTCGTCAGAATGTTTCTGTTGATGTCCAGTAAGAGCCAAAAGCGCATGAAAGACAGAGGCTGCAGAGAAGGTCTGAACCAAAAGACTGAGTCATGCACTTCATTGTATTCATCTAGAATGCACAATTACATATAAGTATATATAGTAATAAAATGAACCTTCAAAGCAATGACTTGCACCATGGTTTATGCATATAAAAATAATATATTCTGAGAGTGTGAGTCGACTGGTCTTCAGTGAATTTGCTGCCTCAGATGTCAACTGAACTTTAAACGATACAAATAATGTAAAATTATAACAATATATAATATAATTTAATTAACATTTCAAAATAAAGTCATAACCATTCATTGGTCAGACATTTAAAATCAAAAGGCTCGTAGAATTACACATGTGCGATGATATTTACAATGCAGTGTACAAACAACTGTCTGATTCTGCAGACACACAGTTACAGTCATGATATAATCTCTCTCAGTCATCCTCTTTGTTTACAGGAAGTAGGCTGGTGCCACCTTTTCTCAATTTAGCATCCTAAGCAAAATCAAATACTGCTAACAAACTACACATTTACAATGCATGATGGTACTCTTAATAGAAAGCATTACTGCCAAACTGTATAAAGGCTGATATGACATAAGCTTGGCCATGGCTCAGGGGGTAGAGTGAGTTTTCTACTAATCAGAGGATCTCTGGTTTGATTCCCAGTTTGAGTCCAGTTCAAGTGTCATTGAGTTGAACCCCAAATCGCTCCTGATGATTGTGATGTTGTCATTGTGAGGGTACTGGATAGGAAGTGCTGTATCACTGCTGAAGAGTTGGCACCTTGCATGTATGAATGTGTGTGAATGGATGAAAGTGCTTCGAGTGGTCTGTAGATCAGAAATGGAGGTCCATTCACCTGCCTGGACGATTCAATGGACATCAGTGTGGTGGTTCACATGTTATATCTGCAGGTCTCGTGCCTTTTATACTGAAAATAGTAAGCGCTTGAAATTTAAGTGAGTGTGCAATTACATAAATATACATGTGTCATATATACATTTTACAATTTGAAGCAGCATTCATCTGGAATCTACCTATAATTATAATATCAAACATGTCATTTTCTCAATGGAGTTTAGCATACTGAACGTGAATGCTTTCTGCAAAACGTCGTGTTTCTCTCAGGCTCAAACGTTGTTTTGCAGAGGTGTTAAAGAAACAAACTGAAAAACAAGCATCCTGAGTTAAAACAGGTGAATAGTTCTTCTACAGGTTTGCTGAAGACTGCACAAATAGAATTCCTCTCTGCTTGTTATCTCTGCACACAGACACCGGCTATGGACACTTCTATTTTACTTCACCATTAACAGCATATGTGCTCGCCACAACACCCAGTTATCAATCTGTTCCCAGTTAGCATTCAATCATTTCCACAGGTCTGAATGAATTTATGCTAGGTCAGACATATCCAGCATGGAGAGCATTGCTTTGTGTTGTCTCAGCAAGTACTCACCATCTAAATAACAATTCCTGGCATTGCTGAGGCGTAAGGCTGCCAAACAATTTCCATTTGCCGTTGTTTGATAGGTGGATCCAGGCTTCTCTCTAGGGCTGTTTTGTTTTTTTTACATTAATTTGTTTGCCATCCGTGGCTGGGAAAGTGACAGCTGCCAGAACCTGAGCGGAGTCTGAATTCTCACTGATTATTGCTACACTTAGAGCAAGAGCAGGGTCCCTGTCTCTCAGCGTTTTTTGGCAGAAGCAGCGAGCAAAATCAAATGCAATAAAAGCATGTCTGGATTAGAGCTTGTTAAGCGAGAGAAGAGCCTTTAATTGCTTAGGCTTTGTACAGCTTCACAAAGAGCCGCCATTGCTAATCTGTAGCTCAAGGGTGAATGTTTGTGACGAAACAAGCAAAGATGTACGGAGTGGTGGAGGGGAAAGAAAGGAATTTCTGGAAGGAGGATTTCAACAGAGTTGGTGACAAAGACACACACACACGCACACACACACTTTTAATTGGCTGCTGCTGATTGTTTCATTTCTTTATCATGACGTGAGTCTGTGAGTTTGAGTCAGAACAGCTACATTACTCATCAGTGAGGACTGTGCTTCCAGAGGTTTGTGAAGAAATGACACACTTGAATTTGTGATTATTTCATTGTTTTGGCTGTCACAGTAATCTGCTGTGACGACATCGTACTTACAAAAGTAATGGCTGAGTTTTGGGAACACTGTGACATCACTACAACATCTGACAGACGTACAAGTCCAGATTAGTCAAACTCATCTGAGAGGGAAAATGAAGGTGACTGCTGCTGTAAACATCCATCACATCCATCACTTACAGCTCCTCCTTTAACTCGGACCCTCTGTATCTAATTGTGTTTCCCTGCTTGATGAGGGATCATAACTAGCATTTCAGCTATGTTCACATTCACTTTAACCTCCACATGACATGGTTCAGATAATCTGGATAATTGTTCTGATCGTTTCTTGACCCTTTGGACTTGGTAGTGATGTTGTCGTGCTCCCAGAACTTAGACATAAATGTAGAAAAGAACTCATTCTGAGCCTGGCAGTTAAATAACATCCAAGTGGTCAGGAAGAAGAGGTGTGTGTTTGTGTCTGCCCTGTTCCTTTAAATATTGTATGTGTTTATTACAATTACTAATTATACAGTATATATATGATGGCTATGTACATAAACAACAAAACCCTGCAAAAGATTGCAACAATTCAGAATAATACTAATTATTGGTCTTCCTGGCTCTGGAATACAGAAATACATGTATTTCCCTTGAAAAACCAGGATCTGTCAGACTCTATACATGTGCATGCATATATAGTCTCAGAATAGTATGGCGGTATACTGTAGGGTTATAGGGAGTGGATGCCCACCGCATATGTGTCACTGCTCTTCTCATCTGCTGCTAGAAAAACAAGCAGTGCAGTCTCTTGGCACAGAGCATCGCTCATCTTCTCTCTGAGCAGCAGATCAATGCATCAGCACTGATATGGGCTCGAGCTGCCTATTGATCCACTCTGCCTCGTCTTTGTCCTCGGCCATTATGGAGATGAGAGAGTGACCTTTTCCAGAGGTGTCAGAGTGGAGAGGAGACTGTTTAACAGCTTTCAGAAGAATAAGAGCCAGAATTAGTTCCCTGAGCCAAAATACCTCATGGTACCTTTACTGTATATCACTACTTGGATATATATAGTACATGTATGTATATGTATATGTAAAATGTCGATTAGCTCAGTTGGTAGAGCATCCGCCCCATGTACAAAGGCTCAGCAGTGGCCAGGGGTTCAAATCCTGTAGCTCTTTCCTGCATGTCATTCCCCATCTCTCTCTCCCCACATTCCTGTCACTCTTCAGCTGTCTCTGTCAAAAATAAAGCTTCAAAAGGCCAAAAAATAATCTTTAATTAATCAAAATCCTCTCTGCTAGAATAGGCAACCCGGAACTATGTAACATTATCTAGCGATAACTTTCCATTTAAACAGCCATTTAGAGGCTGACTAGGCTCTTACTGTGACTCATGGTCCAAAAAAAAAAAAAAGAAAAAGTCCACGTTATCAGTTTATGATGTTTATTAACCAAAATATTAACAACAAATTAAACTGGTATAACGACAAACCGAACTTTGCGATATTAAATTAGATGTGTTGTGCTAAGTGCTAAGATGATAAGAAGTGAAAACGTGATAATAAATAGTGACATGGTCAACAGAAAATATCGGAGCCTGTCACCCTCTTTGTTCAAAACACCCACCACCATATATATACATACATACATACAGTAATATGTAACATACAGTAATTGTATCAGTGATAGTGATAGTGATAGTTGAAGTGGAGGGTTTTTAGAGATCAGAGTGGTTGAGATGAGCGGGTGTCCAGGGAGGTGCACTGGTGGTTGGAGTATGATGAGAATGGGGTGGGCCTGGCAGATTTGGAAGGCAAAAATCCAGAGGCAGAGCAAAAACAGGGTCAGAAACACGGTGATCAGAAAAAGAAATAAAAAATGCCAGGTGAGAGGAAAACAAAGACCATACCCAGCAACACATGACACAGAGGAAGTATGACTATAAATGGAAAAAACATAAAAGTTTGGAAGTATCGTCAGCTATATGTATTCAAATATGACAGAATATTGTCATACATCCATTGATGTATAACACTAAATAAATGCTTAATTCACTTATAGCTTGTGAAGGTCATTACTGTTGGGTAGTTTCATATATAACATGAATCATATTTTATCAATATGTAAAATGTGCAGATGAGTTCAGCTCAATCTGAACTTATTCCAATATTACATAATCACATATATGCACGTATACATATATTTCAGCACATATTCCAAAACATCATCCAGTCTAATCAGATTTTTTCAGCCTTTTACTTTTTAAACAAACACAAACACAAACATGCTGTGTAACCAACAGAACACATTTTCATTTCTTTACTGCAGACGTTGATGTTGACATAAAAGACAGTCTGCCGTTTTGTACCAAAGAAAAGTTTGTCGCTGTTGGTTTTGACTCCTGTTCGTTTTTTCTGGAGCTACAGGGAGGCTGGGAGGCTTGTGTTTGGATCAAATGCTGCTGGCCTATACTTGCTATTATTAAGATTGCATGAATGTGTCCCTCACTGCAGGTATTAGGAGCACGATCAATACGATGAGGGAAATTTTAAAGTGGGTAACATTTTGCTACAGGCAACACTGGATTAAGAATCTTGTTTGTATTCAAGGAGGGTGAGGCAGCCGCCTCGCAATCAATTCTGCCTCATAAAAAAATCCAAAACATGCAGCAAATATTCTGTGTTTATACATGAACCAAGCATTAAAAAATATTCTCATATTTTTCCTCCATTCACTTCTACCTTATTGCCCTCAGCTGCATGGAGAAGCAGGTATTTATTTGAAACAGGCTTAAGTTCTCTCTTAAGATTTATTTTGCTCATATTTCAGGTAGAATTGAACGTCACTGAAAAAATCTGGTGTTGATGACAGTGATTTATGTAGTAAAGATGCATACACAGTATTTATCAGACATAATATAAAGAATGAGGTCTCTGTTAACAATTGACATAGGTGTATTAATAAAATGTAGACAATTAAACATTACTTTGGAAAAACCGATAACCAGTTTCAACATAATTACATAATTGTTTTCTGGGAAGACCTGAAGATTGGATTATTTGAGAGTAGCTGTTTGATTGAACAGTTGTTGATTATTGTTATCATTTCAGTTTTTTGATCTGTTTTAACTCATTGATGAATCTGTTTTAACTTATTGATAACTTATTGATTAATTGCTGTCTGGTTTACTTAGGTTTTCCATTTAGAGCTAGTGAAACTTGATGCACTGATGTTATATAATTCATCACTTCACTGGCTTTAAAGGCCGAATCCCCTCAGTCCCTATAGGCTTTTAATGTGAAACGTACAGGAAGTGTTGTGTGAATGACAGTCATTCAAATAATGACAAAGTATAATGAGTATGGCAGGCCTTTTATACTCATGGAATTAGTGCTTTTGAACTGCACATACCGAATTAATGTGTGACGTGTGAGGCTTGATTATGGATTTTTCTCTCCACCATCATTTCTATTCCAGTCTGTTCCAGTCCGTCTATCCTGCTTGATTTTTATCAGAACAAACTAAGAAGATCTAGACATTTTTTCTTTTTTGAACCACAAAACACACTCACACTCTCACACACACACACATACACACAAACACACACATAAACTCTTGACCGTTTCACCGCTGTAGTTACAGTGTGTCAGAAGCACATGGCAGTGGCCTGCTGGTATCCTTTCAGAGCTCCCATGTCCTTTCTAGTGCTGCGCTCACATTAAGTGGTCGGTCAATCGAGCTGGAGAAGCTGAAATCAAAGAAATCCTATTAAAGGCACAGAAGGAGTTTTGCTTTTCTTCCTTTCATGTCTGTTTTTAGTTCATCTGCAGTAGGACAACTGTTTGATCCAGATGCTCCTCGTTATACAGATAGAGACTGTATAAGTGCTCTATTTTGTTCCTTCAGGAGACAAATAAAAGCAAATTTTCCTGGGCTGAAATATGACCCCTCCCCAATTTTAGTTGCAAAAATATCAATATGTGCGTAAAGAAGACATTCAGACTCACCTTTTTCTTCTCACAGCACAAGAATACTTTCATGTACTGCAGCTACAAATGGAAAATAAAGTCAGAAAAGTGTTTTATGTACTGCAGTTTTCATCAGAATAACCAAGAATGATCCTAAGAGACAGTTTAGAAATAATCCAGTGATCAGGCTTCTTCCTGGCCCCTTTGTCTCCATCTGTAAGCTCCTGAATGTGAACTTTAATGATTGGGATTTGTATTGGACTCATGGTTTATTCAAGGGAAGGCTTAAATTCTGTTGTGGCTCTTTGACAGCCCAGGGGAAAGACATCAAAGTTTCCCTGAAGGTGCTTTGCTCTTGTTCACAGTCTCCCTCCTGCTGCATGCCGCTGAAGTGAAAAAATCAAAATAAAAAAGCTAAGGGAAGGAGAAACAGCAGCTATATACTTTATGGAGATACACATTTAACATGGTCTGAGGCTTGAACATTGAGTTAATGGACTGCTTTGATATGAATTATTCAGCTGTCAAATATTTCTGGCCCAAAGCAGGCCTTTAGCATCATGCCAGCTCGGTGACATAAAGGATTATTTGAATCATTTGAATGCAGCGTTTTTATGACCCTTGTGTATGATACCATGTTGACTGATTGTGATGTAAATACCAATTTGACTGCATTACCTCAGTGTGCAGAGAAAGCACTGCTCTGTAATACAGTCAAGCCAGCCTTGTCTCCCAGAAGTTAGGTTTATATATTACAAAAATTATTTTTCAGAGTATGTTGTGGTGACAAATGCGATTATGTTCAGCAGCAGCCTTGCCTGAATGAATCACTTCATTTATTCACTGCACCAGCATTGCAGGGAGGTAGGCATGTAAGGTGCAGGGCTGTTTGGGGATAGGTAAAAGCACTTTGGTTAGGGTTAGGCAAAGATCCTGGTTTCTGTTAAATATTGATAAAAACATTATGTCTCAAGTCACTGCAGACTTCTTTTGCATTAAACCAGATCACAGTCTTTCCCTGAATTTAACAAGTACTTAAACATAACAAGTGACTGAACGTAACCTTAGAAAGTGTAATAATGCTTTTGTCTCTACAAGATAAAATTATATTGCAAGATCAGATATTTTGGTGGGAAACAATATTCAATTAAATCATTTTTTGATGGTGATGGAGAGAGATAAATATGCACAGAAGAAATAATAATGATACATATAACTATTAAATATGGCTACTACTACTATGATAACTACTAGAAGGTATAACATCAATAATAATAGTATTTTTGATAGATGTCAGCATTTTAATTTTGGAGATTATCCAAACCCCTCTTGAACCACAGTATTCTAGTGGACTAATAAATTACTATGAGCTCTTTAAGATGTGATGGTGCCTGACCATGAAGAACTTTGGAGGTAGGGAGGAGGATTTCAAATTCTGTTCTAGATTTTTCTGGGAGCCAATGCAAAGAAGCCAAAATGAAATAAATATTATTTGATTTAATCTATGAGTTGCAATACTCGTACTAACAAATGCATGGACTCGTTTTTCTGCATTTGCTTGAGACAGGATGTGTCTGATTTTTGCAATGTTTATTTGGTGAAATAGGCAGTTCTTGAGGTTTGAGGACGTTATATACATGTACACATCATTATTAAAGATATATTTTCAGAAAGAGTTTCTGGTGTTTAGGTCCAATTACAAGAACTCCAGTTTTTGTCTGAATTTAACATCAACAAGTTGTAGGTCATCTAAGTTTTTATGTCCTTAAGGCATGTTGAAGTTTAGCTAACTGGTTTCATCAGGCTTGATTGATAAATATAATTGGGTGTCATCGGCATAAAAATAAAACTTAATGAAGTGATTCCTAACAATGTTTCCTAGAGGAAGTATATATAAACTGAATAAAAGTGGTCCAAGGACAGAACCTTGTGGAACTCTGTGACTGACTTTGGTATGCATGGAGGATTCATCTTTATCAATAACGTGAACAAACTGAGATCAATTTGAAAAATAAGACTAGCTAAGAGCAGTTCCTTTTATGCCAATTAGATGTCCAAGTCTTTATCAAAGAAAAGTACAGAGACAGTCTTATATCTGAGTAACTAGAAGGTCGTTTGTAACTTTAACTACTGTTGTCTCGGTGTTCTGATACACTCCAAATCCTGACTGAAAGTCCTCAAATAAAGTGTTGTTATGGAAAAAAAAATCACATAACTGCTTGGCGACCATACAGAGTATAAGTACATTTTCCCATTATGATGATAGAAGATGTAATCTGGACAGCATTACTGTAGATATATTTGCTTTAAAATGTATTCACTGATTCAAATTAGTTGTGTATAAACCTAATTTCGCACAGACAGGGATGATCCACCTGGAGCTACGAAGCACAGTTATATAGTCAGCCACTCCAGCGTTTTCAATTATTGTGGCTGATTAGCCACAATAGTGCTGAGCTGACATGATGTTAAGCCAATAGTTATACTGCTTTTTTTTTGAGACTAAAATAGCAAAATGTCATAGTTGAGGTTCTGTGGATGGCGATGCTCTATTATTTGTATCTACTTGTAAAACATATTCTGCACTGAGAATACATGTGTAAGAGAACAAGAATAGTGTGTGTGTGTGTGTGAGACCATAACACATGCAAGTTAATGAGCAGGACGTCACACCAGCCACAGTCAGAAATGTAGTTATAGTTATCGTTTGGTATTATTTTAAGATTATTTCAAAAACAATAATAATTTGTTTTCTTTTTTTGACATTTTCTCATGTCTCATTGGAGAGCCAAGGCTTTATTATGTTTTTTTTTAGATGAAACCTACACCATTAACCGTGGATGTACATTTCTAAAGCTGTCTCCTTCTGCACTTTCTGTCATGTCTCATGATTTACTTTGAACCAAAGGAACTGACTGCTCACTCTGCAGAGTGTCTACATTACCTTTGATACCTTGTAGCAGCAGGGTGATGGCAGACCTCCAGTCAATCATGTTGGAATTCTGTCTCATTCATTGTTATTTTCCTTGCAGATTTAGCCATCAATGTGCCTGATTTTGTGGAGAGAGCTGAGCATGTGTGTGTGTTTGAGGAGCGAGGTGCTGGTGGAAAGTGACACAGCTACAATAAACCCTGATTGTTTGAAGCAGATAGCTATTAGCCGGCGGAGAGTGGGAGCTATTATGGTGGAAATGAAGCATTGTTAAAGAAACATAAGACTTTCCTCAGTGGATGATAGCCTCCTGAAGGGGTCTCAGATTAGATCTCACAGGTGCACTTGGGAAGGGAGTGCTGATCATTACACTGGGAGAATTATAGCGGCTCATCAAATCTCCTCAGGAATGAATATTAAGTCTCATTACGAGGAGGATAGGGAGGGAGGGAGCCAATGATGTGAGCAATTTACAAGAATTGTTTGGGTTGTACTGCTTGGCATTTTGGTGTAACAGCACTAATGCACTTCTCCACACAACGGAGTGTTGAATGGAAATTCAGCTTTAAGAGATGGAATAACTTTGCTCTGGGGAGTGTAGAGCTGTGTGAGTGAATGTTCCTGTCTCCATCCAGAAGTATGAGACAGATTCCCTCTGCCACAATGTCAGAGTGAAGTACAGTGAAGCAGAGCCGTGAACAGAGAGAGATAAAGAGGGTGACTGAATTTTCTGCCTATGAAGTTATACTTTCTGCTGTCAGAATCACTGCAGCTTTGTGAAATAAAACTTAGTGACATGGTGTTGGAAGGCTGTCGTTTGAAACTCTGTCCTCTGACTAAAGAAACAGAGTTGCTGGGCAGCACACAGTCATGTATCCACTCATAATGTACAGACGTGCACAACTTCTGATGGCATGTAATTAGAACAAACACAACACATCAGCGAAGTAGAATAGAAATGTCTGGTCAGTCCTTCTAGTTTTGCACCTGAGAGCTGAAATCAACACTTAATCAGTAAAATAATACATTTTTGTACACTGCAGCATAATGTGTAACTCCACCTCATCACTTTTGCAACAACATTGCATAACACCACCATGAATTGTTTCATAGAAAGCAACATTCATCTGCTCTCCTCTGCTGCAAAAGCTTCCAAGATTACCAACAAGGCAAAGTAGACATCTTCCCTGCAGGGCCCCAAAAGCCCACTGCTTCATAGTGTGGTAATTAATGTGGAAATGTATTATTATTATTAAATTAAACCTTATTATTATTATTATTATTATTTTATTTGTTTAATTTTTTTTTATTATTGTTGTCGTCGTTGTTGTTATTACATAAGGTGAAATTTCTTTTTTTCAAATTGTTGTGGTTTGTTATTACAGTTCTATTCATTTTTCTCAAATTTTGCAGGTTCACATAAAAATAATCTCTGTGAATAACATAGCAGTAAATAATCATTAAAAGCACAATAAAATAAACGGGGGGGGGGGGGGGGGGGGGGGGCAATATTTATATTGTACAGTTACACACTGTTTATGTTTTCATCTTGCTTTTCTTGACCATCTTAAATCTGCTGGGTGTACTCTTACCAGGTGGTAACACACAGAACACTCGGATGTTTGCTGTACAGAGTTATTCAGAGGTTAGTGCTTCTAGCTCTGTACAGTAAACATAGCAGTGTTCTGTGTAGTAATCAGTTTTAAGCACCACTTAAATTCTTACAATATAACAACAATATCCTATAATAACAAAATATAAAAAATATATATAAATATAAAAAAATAGAATAAAATGCTCAGTGTTCTGTGTAGTCATCGGTTTTAATAAGACTAAGCACAATCATCACAATGAAATTTAGAACAGTAACAACAATATCTTAACATCAGTAGTGCTCAGCTTTGTACAGTAAACATATGAGAGCAGTGTGCTGTAATCAGTTCTAGCACCACTTGCTGCAGTTGTCATGTGATTCAGCATGGTCATCACCAGGGTCAGTCCTCTCCCTTTGTGCATCTGAAAGTACTGATTGACACAGTCAACACTTCATTAATTGTATTTTTAATTGAACATACATGATTTAACTTTATTTTTAATGAAGCAGCGTACATGATTATTTTTTAAAAATAATATATAGCATGAATTGCAGATATTTAACAAATACACAATTTTAAGTGCATAGTGCCAGTTTTATACTGTGATTAAAAAGGAGATATTTAAATTCCTTCATTCACTGAATAAATAAAATTTTGCAGAACATATTACACATTTTTAAGCTTTTCCCTGATACCTGATCTGTGTTAGCTGCCTGGCTGCATTCGGCTTGACTCTGACTCTCACACTCCTGCTGGTCACCTGCACTCTCCCTGCTAATGTTCTTCTTAGTGAAGAAACTGGAGATATTTTCCTGCCTTTGTTTCATACTGTAGTCTACATTGAAAACGTGTCCACAAACACAATGAAAAGCAACACGTAATTTGTACTGTACCAACAGCACAGCAGCAACAATGATATGATACTCTGTTGTGGCCAATCAGATTGCCCCCCCTTCTAAACATGCTTCTACATGTAGTTCTACACGTAGTTACTTAGTTTTGCTTTTGTCTGTTTGCATGGGGTATTTTATTTTGAAAATCCACCAGATTCTCTGCTTTTTCTGTGTCTGGCTTCCACCCGCTCGAGGTTCTCTGTGTAGATTGCCATGTTGTAATGTAAGGCTCATGCTCTCTGTACAAAAGCCTTGTCTGTTCCGCCATTGAAAGGAATTAAAGTTGAGATTTCTGTAACACACAACCTTCTTCCTCTTTCAGCCTCTGCCTCTGAGGATGGTCTTTCTATCACTCCGGGGGGCCCTCCAGAGAGTGGTGCCAGTCTGTACTCCACCACCCAGGATACAGGCAGAAGGCTCCCCGTGGTCACCACCGCCTCACCTGTCAATGTACCGAACCACCACCCCCTCTACAGTAATCCCCCCCAACACCGGCCCCTGTTCAGCCCACACAGTCGGCCAAACTACTTTGAAGACAGTGGGGGATCCAGCTCACACCCCAGCTCTCAGCCCACCTTCTCCACTTCACCAAACGGGACTCCACTGGGTAACGGTGATAAAAGGGCTTCAGATGAGAGCACTGAAAGCTCCAATATGCAAACAACCCTTGTAATGCACACATTAGCTGCCACTTCTCACTCTGACACTCCCAGTCCAGTCAGCAGTGCAGTTTTAAAGGATCTGGAGCGTGCTGCCTTCCTTCCCTCTGCTGTTTCTGCTGCAAGAGAGGAAGATGAAGGGAGGCCAGATCAGCCTGGACTGAAGCAGGATGTGAGACCCGCCAGTGATGAAGAGGAGACAACCACCACCACCATCACCACCACCACCATCATCACTACCATGCAGAGTCCAAGTAAGAACGCATTTCAGATATATCACATAAGAATTATATTCTTTATGATGATATGAGAGAAATTACAGCTGAAAATATGATGTACTTAACAAAGTGCTGTAGTGAACATGCACATGTGTGTGATGTGTGTATGTGGGCTGAGAGGTGAGCCAGTTGTGATGTGTGACTGTGTGTGACTGGAGTCAGTCAGGGTTAGTCAGAAAGTAAAGTTTTATTTTATTGAAGTGATTCATTCTAATATGAAGATTGTCTTCATGAATTAATTAATATGAGTTCATGAATGTGGATACATCAACATAGCTCCTTAACAATATTATTAGAATATGTGAATTCATGGGGCTGTGATAAATCATGAGCTCAGATGAATATACTGTATACTGGTTTGTACAAAATTAGCAATAATGTCAGTATTTTTTAAGATTATAACTCCAAGGTCCATTCACAGCATTTCTGTACAGAAAATATGTGACTGAAGCCTTTTGGTTCCATTTTCAAGCAAGTCCTGAGTCCCAGTTTTTAGTCAAATCGAGTTAAGCCAAATCCTAAACTAAGACAAGTCAAGTCTCATTAGTACCTGTCTAATGATTGGAAAATGCATCTCACCTCCCTCCCGGTGTGTGCTCACATACCAGCTAATGTTACACAGACACAACACTGACCATTTCTCTGTGTGTCAGATTCAGGGGGCTCTATTTACAGAATACGGCAGATATGGAATATAACATTCATAACTAAATCAAATCAAATCAAATTTTATTTGTATAGCTCAAAGTCACAAAACACAGTTTGCCTCAGAGGGCTTTACAATCTGTACAGGGAGTGACACCCTCTGTCCTTAGACCCTCGGTTCGAGTGAGGAAAAACTTGCCCACAAAAAACCCTTTAACAGGGAAACTATGTTTGCATTAGTGCATAGTGAGCTGAAAATAAGCATCATCATGTTTTTGATACCTTAGAATGAGCCATTGTAGTTTCTCTGTCACATGTCTCAAGTCAAATCATAAGTCTTACACCTCCAAGTCCAAGTCAAGTAAAGTTTAATTCATTTTGTCAAGACAAGGTGCAAGTAATCAAAACGGTGACTCAAGTCTAAGTCACTGACCATTTGTCTGACATACATGTTGAATCATAAATGTGTCATTTCATATTGCATTCTGTTGGACTGAGGGAATTTAAATTTCTCACACCTCCAAGGCTCTGAATCTATGATTGGTGGATGTGTGTCACTGATCTGTGATCTGGAGTCACAGCTTTGGATTGACAACCATAGATTTCATCACATTTCACACTTAAATGCCATCTCACCTCAGTGGGTTCATTTATAAAGTCATACATTTGCCTTTTTCTCTGAGACAAATTAAATGAGACAGCAACATACCAGGTATCTGGTTTGTAATGGCAAAACAAACCAAATAGCATTAATTCAATACTTTATTTGATTTAATTTGTGTAATCATTTTTTTCTGACTGACTCGACAGCAGTCCTCTCAGAGTCCCTTTTTTTTTTTTCTTTTGAGTGCTCCCATGCTATCTTCACACCCTCAACTAATATCTTCTCTATTTGCCTCTCTCATGATCACACAGCCATGGGGCTGAAATAAATGACAACAGCCTCAGTGCATCACTAACCCTTAATCAAGAGGTCCAAACAGGGACCACAGAACCCTGAGACTGTCACTCATGAAGAAAGAGGATGGAGAAAATAAATATCAGGCTGGTGATTTCTTGGAGCAGCCTGATTAATCAGCTCATTTGTGTGCAGGGTGACTGCAGGTCAAAGCACAGACACACACAAAATCCCAGTGTAGCACAGAGACACGGGTGCAGGCTGAATGACAACAGTGTGTGCAGTAATAACACTGGAGTGGACGCTCCCTGAGGTGAAGTGCTGAGGGGACACAGACAGGATGTGCTTCTTCATAAGGAAGCACTTCAGCAAAAGTTTACTTTTTAGCTCAGAGAGGGAAGGATGAAGGTGGTGGAGCAGAAACCCCTGAAGGCCACTAGGAAATATTCTGTCCTCAGCTGTCCCATAAGAGGGCCGGACTGCTAAGAAAGGCAGCCAGAGAGGCAGAAAGCCTTCAAACAAAGTCAGATAGAATGTCTGCATGTGTGTTTATACCACTGTATATACTTATGCAATAGAGTTACACTGATGTATACTGCTCCGCTCATCACTGGCTTCTCGAATAGCACATTTATATCATGATGACATGTGATCTGGATATCAAATCAAATCAAATTTTATTTATATAGCCCAAAGTCACAAAACACAGTTTGCCTCAGAGGGCTTTACAATCTGTACAGGATATCTGATCTGGATCAGAGCAAACTGATGTTAATGCAGGTGTCATAGTCAGATTAGAGTAGAGTAGAGTAATCCCACTGGATTGGCTGGACCACATCTGCAGGTGGTCTGACTCGCAGTGTTATCAAATGTCAGCTAGGTGTAAATGGCATCAGCACAGGGTGACTACAAAAAATTCACCTAACAAGGTGAAGGTCTCATGTTTCCTCCTCCTCCTGCTGCACCAAAGCTGTCTGTCAAAAAGGTATGGACAAGCCGTCCTCTGCAGAGTCTTGAGGCACCACTAGGACTAAGAGGAGATTGATAACCAACAGATTAGTCAAGTCAGTTTTATATCTCTCAGTTCAGATAAAGAAATATAAATAAATAAATATCATGGTACTACATGATGAGGATGAGGGTGACGAGGATGGTACTACAGTCAACCACAATCTGGACCATCACTTGGATCAACTACGTTTTGTATCAGGTTGTCATTTTGGCCTGATATAGTCCGACAAAGCTGTATATGAAAGAACAGAATAAGATGTCTAAGATAAGATGACTAAGATGGCACCTTCCAGAATGACACATAATCACCATTACAGCAGGTACAATCATCATCAGGCTAGTGAACGGTCACGGTCATGGTAAAAAGAAGCAGGTGAGACTGGTCTTAGTCTGGCCTCAGTTGTGTTTCAGGAGGATTTAATTGTTGCCATGAATAATATGATGAAGAGGAAAAAGCACCAGCACAAAGCTGGCATGAGAGCAACTGGCGCTCCCATAGATTAGTACATGACAGTGTAAAGTGTTGTGTTGGTAAACTGTTTGTCAGTCTGGAATATGAATGTATGAATGGAGTGCCAGGCTGTGTGACCATGCTGCTGTTTGTCTCTGCAGTTCCCTGCCAGCTGAACATGACTGGGCCAGAAGGATACATAGAGGCCCCACCACAGTCCAGCTCTGCTTTTCACTCCACTATGGACTGCAGCTACATCATCACTGTCTATATGGGCTATGGAGTGGAGGTCCAGGTAAGAGCCAGACTAACATCCATCTATCCGCCATAAACTTACTACTGCTGTACATTGTTTTTTTTATTATATGTATGGAATGTTGGGTACTCTGACTTGGTTCATAGGACAGCTTACAGGCTGGAGGTATCACAATTCAGCTAGTCTCCGCCAAAAGAGATAAATGTACCACACAGTAAATCCAAAGTTGTCTTGTCACATGTTGTGTCTTGTTAGCTGCCGTCCTATCACTGGCCACTGGTAAGCCAGCACTGTGGAAACAGCTGCTTTTGTTCAGTGTTGGAGAGTGTGTGTAGCCAGTGGTTTTACTGTGACGATGGGCTTTCTAGAGTGCTGTGTGCAGTCGCCAGAGATACCTTGTTGTTGTCAAGCTGGCTGCTTTTTAAACCACAATCTCTGACACCCAAAATATTTCATTTGTGAGCATTTAGAGCTGTTCCCAGTCTTAAAACTCTCACACTGTCACTGGAGTCAGTAAGCACTGAATCCACCTTTTTGAGTTCATTCTACAAAGTAACACTTTATTATACTCTCAGTTGATTCTGGTCCAATTCTGTTATTTACAAAGAGACTTTTTTCCCTTTTACTATGAATAAATCTGTCCTCTAGACAGTGGTTCCCAACCCCCAAGACATGGACTGGTACCGGGCCAAACAATATTCGCCAAAAGGCTGCAAGAAAACCAAGTTATCTAAATGTAACCAACAGACAACATGAAAAGGAATTAAATAATTGCAAATATTCATTAAGAACATGTGCTGACTGTGATGGTTTTGTCACCATCTGGTTTTGGCAGCAAAACTACTGGAAAAAAGATTATGGTCTAGGTTAAAATAATTAAGTTAAGTTAACACTGACTGTTAGTTTCACATGGGTGAAAAACAGCAGATTTCTGGCAAGAAGGCTTGGAATCAAACTTCTCCCACATGTAGAAACAATGTGTATAATTCTTGGTTTACCAAAAAGACACAATCCACCAAGGGCCTTTTTTTTCTCTGAACATGAAACACATGCCTACAGATTTTTACACAGTTCGGAGAATCATGCCATAGAGCTACTCTGTAGGGGTCACTATTGAGTCATACATTCATACATCATCGCTTCTTACACATGTGCAGTTTCATGAGTATTTAAGAAGTTTACAGCCCGCATTAAGTTCGAAGCACTAATGCTCGCATACAAAGTTGTCTCTGGTTCTGCACCTACCTAAACACCCTTATACAGGCTTATGTTACCTCACGATTGCTGCGCTCCTCCAATGAGCAACGCCTGGCTCTGCCACCTGTTCACTCATGGCAATCCAGACTTTTTTCATATGTTTTTCCCTGTTGGTAGAACACACTACCAGTTCCTACCATAGCTGGGGTGTCTCTCTCTCTACCTTTAAAACATCTCCTGAAGACCTCCAGCTCTTCAGAGAGGACCTCCTCTCCTAGCACTACCTACAACTGGACATGGGAAAGCTATCCCTTTAGCTTTATTGTCATAGTACTTACTGTTGCACTAACACTTTCTTATTGCACTGTACCTTGATTGTTCCCTTCTCTGTAAGTCACTTTGAATAAAAGTGTCTGCTAAATGACTAAATGTAAGTTTTGTTCTGCCAAAATGTGATTCATTACAATCAATGATAAGGAATGAATCTTCTGACTGTGGGAGTGTGATCTCCATGATTTAGTGACTATAGACCTATTGTTTAAGCATATAATTGGATTGTCTTTCTTGCAAGGTGACAAGCTGACATAATAATCAATAGTGTGTGTGTTCCAGGGCTTAGTTTTGTATTTATAGAGAGACTATGGCGTCCCTGTGTATGTAATAACACTGGACCCACGTCCAACATCCATTTGCCCAAATCATTGTCTCTGTTTAAACAGTTAAAACACTAAGCATGGTGTTGGCCCATTGTCAGATGGATGGCTTCAATTAGCATTTAAAATTTTTCATCAACAATACTTCTCCAGAGGTCTGTGGGCCAACAGTGCAGAGATATACAGCTTACAGAGCAGCTGTTCAGGAGGGATTGGAAAACAATTCATCTTTCAAAAACACAGTTCCATTATGTCGCTCTGCCCTCTGCCATATGTTTTGATTTTGAAAGAGGATTTCACCAGAAATATGACAGCGATGTCCTGAAACAAGAAAACTGCTTTCATAGACCAGCTTATTATGTTTGCTCACATGCATGACAAGAGGAAAATGTCATCTTTGGATTAGGTGGTTAAGAAGAACATGTTTAGATTATTATTGTCTGTCAGAAGATTACATTTCATAAAGCTATATATTATATAAGTCGATCCATTCTTAATTCCCTTGTGAATTCATTGTACATAAATTGTAATTCTAATCTTTGACACTGGCTATTCTTCAAACCCATCAGCCAGTCTGTGTGTGGATGTGGATCAAGTTTTGACTCAGTTGGTGGTATAATCTAAATGTTAAGTTATTTTTCACATCCTTTACATGAACTAAACCAATGAGAAAGCATGCTGACATGCTAATGGTAACACCGCTAAAAACAGGGTTATTTGCTTGTATGAACATAAAGTACTAACACATTCAGTGATTTAAAACAGATTTAAGAGACTTGACTCTGCCAATGTGATTTAATATAAGTGCTCCACACATCTGTAGTGTGTTGAAATGAGATTTTTCATAAGAACTCAATGCTTGAACAGATGCATGAATTCTTTCCATATTCTGATGGTAAGACTGCTAAGTGTGGGCTTCAGTGGTTCAGAGTGGTGGTGTGAGCCAAGTGAAACTGCTTGGTCCTCTAATGGAGAGATTCTCAACAGAACAACCAAGCTGCAACCCAGCACCCGTCAGCATAGTGCTGGCTGCATATATGCACACTCACTCTCTCACCCATTCCAGCACACTTTCTGTTTCTTCCCCTCTTCCTCTTTGTCTCTTCCTTGTGCTGTTGGCAGTCCTGACACATTCATCACAATGTTACATTGCAAAAACACTCAGCCAGCTGAGCTGAGCTTCCTCTTTAGAGTAGAATTAAATAAATAAACTTATTTTATCTGAATATATGAATTTATTTTTCATACCTGTTTGCTGTCAAAGTCTATCTTTTGTTAGAACCAAGTGTGATGTTGAAACTTGGAGCCTCCTGTCTGTGAGAATGGACTTCCCAGTAAAGAAGGAGACTTCTTGTGTCTAGTGTATTTTTCATTTAGGGAGAACAATGTGGACAACACTTATTCAGACAGAAATTAGTTCTATTTATAGAAAAGTTCCCAAGTGTTACATATATGGTTACTTATGTCTTACTAAATCCAGACACAATGTAATTTTATATTAATTCAAGTAGGAATGTCAGTCAGAGCATTGAACCATCAGTAAAACCACATGGGAAGAGAGCGTATGTGTTCATTTGACTCCTTCATGGTGGTTAAGTGGCCAATAACCATGCTGCATAATTTCCCACTGGACTTTAGCTCTGTCACAGTAGAGGACTCCATTTATATTTAGGCTAAGTGGCTATGACTTTCCTGTCTACCTGTGCTCCATGCTCTTATTCTACCCTGTCACAGGTTTAGTTCTGGGAAAACCCAGGTCTGTTTTAGCTCAGTGTCATTCTGTGAAGTTAATTTTCACCAAATCTCCACCCTTAGTCTCTGCTAGCTATGTAGTTGCCCACACTGTTTATGGACCTCAGTTAGTGAAGACTTCAGCATCCTAAACATGGTCCATGTCAGTTCTAACACAGATAAAATCTGTAATGTTAAAATGCTAAGCTCGGCAGACGGGTGGTGGAGGAGTTAAGAAGAATTTGGGCTGGATTCCGAGTAGCAGAACCTCCAGCTGGGAGGTACATTCTAGTGAACACAAGTGTCTGTTGTACTGGTTCAGATGTCCATTGAATCCTGCACATTGGTGGAGGCACCTATACATTGTAGGTGAAACTGGGAGGGAGTGTTAACGTCTCGTGGTGGAAAAGCTCATTTTTGGCAGATGAAAAGAAAAAGTAAGCAACAAAATGTATTACATATGAGAAGATCAGAATGCTTCATGCAAAGTGCTTGTTCCTAAAAACATAGTCGCAGTCACTGGCCAGGTGTGCAGAAATGAGAAAATAGATGGGATTTTAACCTTCTTTGTTGTTCTCCAACAACAAAATCTAGCATATGTAAATGCTACACAATGAGACTGTGTGACTGTTTTATCCACGTGTCATTCATTGCGTCATGACTATCTCCATGTTTGCAAGCTTTTTATCCCACCATTCTAAAAATCTAGATTTCAGTCTTTAGACATTGTAAGAGCTACTTTATTTATTTACTTTAGCAAGAATAAAGACTGTGGTGCTTTAAGAATCAGGTGATAAGTGGGAGAAAAACAGGGAAACCAATTGTACTGGTTAAGTCATAAGAAGAGTCACTATGTTTCCCTTACCATAACAAAGTATTTGTTTAACCCAAATTATTTTTCCTCAACCTCATCGGATCATTTTGTGCCTAAACATCCCCAAACCTTAACAGCACAAAATGGTTGTCAAACGTCATGGGCCCTGCCACAGTGGTCCGTTGGTGTCTGCAGCTTCAAGCTGGTGTTCCTCAAAACCAAGTTGCTGCATTCTTTGGAGTGAGCCCCACAACAGCGCCCTGTTTCCTCATCCTGTCAGCATTTAGGAACCATAGGCAGTCTTCTACAAATTTGCAGGGTTTATCAGAGACTACCTCTAGAATTTAGGAGTGGAGAGGATGGATTGGCCTGCCAGCAGTCCTGACCTCAACACAATGAATACTTGTGGGAACAGAGTGTAGATTATTTATTACTGTAGCTCTAGAGCTGCAAATCTTTATTTTCTCACAGTGAAATAACATATGCAGATCTCCCTCACCACAGAGCACTTGGTAACTCTGAGACAGGTTCCTGTAGAAACACTTCATGGTTAAAATTTAGCTAATGAAAGACAAAAAAGATGTGGAACCCTAACCCTCAAAATGTGAGAAATGACACATTCTAGCGTACAGTGGGCATAGAAATGCACTGCAGATGTCCAATGTCACCTCCACAAATGTGTTTGGCCCGTAGACAATGGCATGTGCTCCAAATGATTACATCCACTATATTCACTCTAGGGCATTCTGTGTCGTTTTGAAGCATCTGACCTTTTTGGGGAGGCTTATGTGATGATTTAAGTAGCGCCCTTGTCTCTACCTGAAAACCCCCTCATCCACATGATTAACTCCAAGAGCTTTGCTTCCTGCTGCTCATAAAATATACAATGGCCATTACGCCACTGACCTTCTAGATGTCTGGCCTAATATATTTAGGATAAAAAATGAATATGTGGTTGCAAATCATTGTCAGTGATCTTTCCCAGCTGCTTCCTGTCGTTGTTGTGGAGGAAAAGGAAAAGAAAAAAGGAAAGGTAATAAAAGGAAAGGAAGAGCGTGGAGGTAGATGCGGTAAAATAGAAAAACATGACAGATATGACTAGACATACTTTCAGAGAGTCTTCAGTCAACAAATATGACCAACTAACCTTTTCCAATCGTGTCACCTCAGTTGTGCGGTCATGCCGCTTTGCACTTTACAACATCAGAAAAATCAGGCCTTAACTCAACATGCTACTCAACTCCTGACACAAGCTGTGGTCATCTCAAGACTAGACTACTGTAATGCCATCCTGACGGGCCTCTTCAGATGATCCAGAACGCAGTGGTACTCTGGTCTACAACCAACCCAAAAGGTCACATTACCCCGCAGCTCATTGAGCTCCACTGGCTACCTGTTGCAGCCTGAATTAAATTAAAATCGCTAATGCTCGCATACAAAGTTGTCTCCGGTTCTGCACCTACCTACCTAAACACCCTTATACAGGCTTATGTTACCTCACAACTGCTGCGCTCCTCCAGTGAGCAACGCCTGGCTCTGCCACCTGTTCACTCATGGCAATCCAGACTTTTCTCATCTGTTGTTCCTCGTTGGTGGAACGCACTCCCAGTTCCTACCAGAGCAGGGGCGTCCCTCTCTATCTTTAAAAAAAAACTCCTGAAGACCTCCAGCTCTTCAGAGAGGACCTCCTCTCCTAGCACTACCTACAACTGGACATGAGAAATATTCACCTTTAAGAATTGTCACAGCACTTACTGCTACACTAACATTTTCTTATTGCACTGTACCTTGATTGTTCCCTTCTCTGTAAGTCACTTTGAATAAAAGTGCCTCAGTCGATCACACTTTCTGCCCAACTCATGCTGGTGGATAGACTTTAAACCCCCAGATAACACCACAAATACTATAATGAGACAAAGAGAATGTTTTTACCAAGAACAGTGTTATTGTCAGCATATTCTAGTCTGGAAACACAGATGTCTGTTTACACAGATTGGAATGTCAACAGCAAGCTATCTATTATGTCTAGGAAGGCAGAGATAGGTCTCTTCGACCCTGGCCCCCACAGTGCTGAGATAGACTGGCACCTACTGTTGCCAGTCAAAGCCAAACAACTTATGCTGCTGAGAACGTCAAGGCCCACATGTGACCTCGTGTAACCTAAGGATAGAAAATTCCATAACAGACACAACTTATTTCATCATCTATCTGACATGTCCCCGAGCTCGGTTACTGACCTCTGAATTACCATCACCACCTGTCTGATTCATTCAGTAATTCCAGTAGATCTCATTCTGTGCTCACTGACAGCTATTTTTGTCAGAACAGTCTGCAGTCAAAAGAGGCAATGAGGCAAAAAGTGAGCTTATAAAAGTTACAGCGGTGATCGTGCATGTCTTATTTACTGTGCAGGAGACTGGAGTTTGCATCTCATCACAGATATGCAGTTAATGTTGTATGTGTTTTATTGATTTATTGTGGTTTGGTTGCATAACCCTAACCATAGTTTAACAATGGTTTATTTGACAAAACTGTGATCTTTCCTTATTTACTGTCATGGCACAGGAGAATTGGAGAAATGATTAGTTGTTACATCTGAGGGGACCATTTAATGCTATGCCTCACAGCTACTAAAGCTACTAAAAGCACAGCTACTACTACTAAATAAAATTTCGTATACTGTAAATTCCTTGGTTGCATATCCCCTGCAGTCACTTCACTTGTCACCTGCAGTTTTGGCTCACTTGCTGCATGGTGGAATCAGGTCTTAGCATCATCTGGTCCTTTGCAGTCCTCTGTGTGCTTCCATGTGCTTGAGTTGATTTTGTTAGATGCACACAGAAACTACACCAAACACACATTTGACCATGTGACAATGAAATTAGCATGTGTAGACATTGTAGAAATTATTTATTTTTAAAAGATGTCCTTGTGAACGTAATCATTGATTTCATGACATCATGACAGGAAGTTAGCTGGAATGGATAGTTCACTTGCTACTGATTAATTTGGGCAAAACAAAATAGGAAATGGGCTGAAATTACAGTGTCAGTCTGAATGAATGAAGTGAAACAAAATGACCATTGAATGTGATTATCAGGCCACATGCCGCCCCCATTACTCAGCTGAAGTGACACTCTGTGCCATTGGAAACGGGGTGGGGGAGCTTTAAAAGAAAAGAAGGAAAAGGAAGAAGATGAAAGAACAAAAGAAATGTGGATTATAGAAGAGTCAGGAGAGTGAAAATAAAAGAAAAGCCATCAGAAAATCAAGACAAGGTAGAAAAGAAGGGCAGATGAGGAAAGAGAGAGCAGAAAGAAAGTGTGTGTGTGGGGGGGGGGGAGATAAGGAAAGCAGAGGAGAAGAGAAGAGGAGGTGATAAGCCGACTAACACCTGAGATAAAATAAATGCAGTTCTTCCTCATCTTCCATTTACTTTCATTATTAAAAGCGACTCCAGTGTTGGGATGTTGCTGAGCTGCAGCGGTTAATTAATTGCTCATGGATTATCTGTCCTTTCCTTTTGTTTGTTTATGGACCTCTTTAAATGTGCCTGGGCTAAAACGTCTTATCAGCTTCTCTTAACTAAATTGAAAGGGTTCCCTCCCCGGATAGACAGACTTAAATAAATGTTGAATTCAAATAACGTTGGCATACTTCAAAGTTCAGGTGGACCTGGGAGGTCACTCAGAGCTTTTTATACACTAAGAGGTGGGCTTCTAATTTGTCTTACCAAGAAATCACTCTCATTAATCTACTTCAGAGGTCTTTATTAGCCACGAAGGATCACAGCGGCCTAATTTGATTGTCTCTTTGTACAAGATAAGGCAGATTTCACCCTGATGCAGGGCTTTGATAAAATGGTCCACTTTTTGCCAGGTAACAATCAGCAGTACAGTAAAGTTCTGATATCTCCTACTATGTTGCACTTCGATGGTTGGTTTGAATTTCAGAAATTGAAATACTTTCCTTCTGTTTTGGTGATTCCAGTCTCTATAATATCCTGCCTCTCCACTTCTTTTGATATGACATGAATAAAACTACATTTCTGGTTAATACACTACGAACTGCCTTTACAATTTCAAACTAGAATAGCTAAATTACAGACTAGTGCTGATCTGATAGTGCGCAACTATCTTCCAAAAGATAGTCTAGTAGAGTTTTTCATTTTGGGAGCTCTATTACAAACATAGTAACTGAATATAATATGTTTTCATTAGTGTACATTCAACTGAAAATAAGAATGTTTGAAAAACAAAACACCAGCTCTATGAAGGGCCTTTTGCAGCGACCATAACAGGAGTTGCAATCAAAACTACATGGCTAGATGCCAGTAAACCCTACATACTGATCATATAAATGTGCTTTCAAGTTTATTGGCCATTGCCATAATTGCAGTTTTAAGGAATTCTGATTCTGATTCTAACTTGTCCAAATGGTGATCGGACAAGTTTAGAAAATCTAAACTGCTTGGTTAAGGTTTGTGGTCATTGTTACAGGAAGTCAGGTAGGAGATGGGATGCCAGCAGCAGGCTTTGTGACAAGTATTCCTGACTAACGACAATATCATAGTTCCTCAACAACGATTGTGTGTAGAATTTAGTAGCATCTAGTGTTGAAGTAGCAGATTGCAAACAACTGAATACCACTCCCTACCAAGCATAGGAGAAACTAATGTGGCTATGAAACTCCATGTGAACATGTGTTTGGTTTGTCTTTCTGGGCTACTGTAGAAACATTGCAGTTCAACATGGCAGACACTGACATAGACTTGTGCTGTGTGCTGATATAAAAGATTCATTCAGGTAATTATACACTAAAGAAAACATATTTCTGAATATGATATGACTGAAACCAGTGACCAAGAAACCAACTTCAGCTATTGCTAGGAAACAAAATCAGTGATCTCCCATGTCAAAGTTCAAGACTTTGTTGAGCATTCACTCCCACCTCGACCTAATACTGCCAAGATTTTTAATATATCATAAATATCATATCTTTGTTCCTGACAGACAGAAAGAACACTGCATGTGTTTGTGGAGATATTTTAATAACAGTGGGGAATCATATTGACTTATGACCCTGTTCAGAAAACTGAAGATTCTTTCAGTATGTGACACTCAATATTTATCAGATATGTGTTAAAGTACAAATATATCTTCTTGTCTTTTTCATCATTTAGCAACTTCTTTAAATTTATTTCCCAAATGCATCCATATAATAGACAGATCTTCTTCACCTTCCTTTGTACAAAACAAAACCTGACCAGCTGATATTGTGATCTTAAGTAAAGAAGTACTCTTTACTTTTTCAGTTTGTGTGCTTGCTACATTTTTTTTTGTTTGTGATTCTTCACTTTCACTCTTTGGGGGAGTGGAAGTCTGTTGTATATGCCTGTGGCTTCTTAGTTTTCTTAATATTTGGATATCATGCAGTTTTATGTGTGCTGAAATAGTAATGGTTTACTAGTGTTGCACAGTGGAGGGAGGTTCAGTACCTGGTCTGGACTTCTTATGGGTTCCTCCTTCCTAACTGTCCAAAGGAATGAGTGTGTTTTAGTCTTTGATAGCACTGTGATAGACTGCAGATCTGTTCAGGCTGGGTGGTGAAATGCATTTATGAGTAAGAAGGTCATTTCGTATTCTAGTAAATTCATACAATACTTTAGTAACTCCTCACTGTGCACGTCCTGAGGGTCTAAAATGCTGAACTCAGTGTATCTGGGCTTGGACTGCACACAGAATATGTGAAAAGCACTGCCGGCAAAGGAGAAAAGAGAGTTCATCACCCCAGTGAGGCAGCCCTGGGGTGAGCTTTGTTCAATCTCCTCTTCCTCACCTGGCCACGCTCCCTAGAAATGCGATGGAGCTCTGGTGTCGCAATTCTTATCTTAGGACATAATAAGACCTCTGCAACACAGAGCCGCCATTACATCTGATAGCTGAGCCATGTGCTGGGACCAAGAGAGAAAGCCAATTCAAACACTTTCAGGTGCTTTTCGATTCCAGATAACATACAGATAAATAATGAAAGGATGAAGGTGGAGGTTTCACTCAGAATCCTGTGATGGTGGTTGTCCTAGCAACAACCTTTTAATATTTAGCAATAGTAATAGGTAGGTATTCAGACTGTTTGGATTAAAAAGTCTGTAACTGATTGTGTTCATGTGTAGTGTTTATACTGCTCTTTACCTTCTCCTGTTCTTTGGCATCAGCTTTGAGAGTGTTGATGGGTCATTTAGATTACTAACTTTTGTTTTGACCATAATTTCTATTGGTTATGATGTCAAAGTTGCTTAGAAGATTGCTTGAAGTTTGATGAGGTAAAAAGTTTAGAGTTAGCTAGCTTCCATTCACTGATTCATTTTCCATATCTGCTTGTCCCTATCAGGGTCATGGGGTTGGAGCCAATCCCATATGCCATTGAGCAAGAGGCAGGGTACACCCCAATCACACCTACAGACAATTCTGTGTTATCAATGAACCTGCATGCCTTTGAATTGTGGGAAGAAGCTGGAGAATCTGGAGAGAACCCACACAGACACAGGGAGAACATGCAAACTCCACACAGAAAGGCCCTAACCACAAATTTGTCCTTTCGGCTGGAGGCAGCCTTGTGTTTGGTTACTAATCCTGTTTCACTTGTTTGGTCACCTCTTTATATTACTTCTCCTTCAAGCCACAAAGGGTCACGTTCCCTCCACAGTCACTCTCTGTGACTCAGTCCCAGTTGAACCTGTGGGATAGTTCAAGATTTCCTGGTTTCTCTTATTGGGAAAAATACTCATTAGGTTTCATACTGAGATTTATATAAGAAGATTGCTTGTGCTCTTCATTTCTCTTAATTTCAGCAGCTAATCATGAAGCTATAGCCAGCAGCTGATTAGCTGCACTTACCATACAGATGAGAAGCATCTAGAAGAGTTAAGAGCTTGTATATATGTCCACAACTAACAAAATCCACCTACTAGAATGTGAAGCATAAAACAAACAATTCACCACTTTATGTGCCGGACTATTTCTTGGTCAGGACCAGTAAACAGTAGAAGTCTCTACTGGTTGCCTGTCAGCTGGTCCAAGCTGATAAATATCACAGCTCTCAGTAAAAGGGCAAATTGCCATTTTAAACTTTGTTTGTACAGATTAAACTATGAGACTTAAGAGCTTTAGATGTGCTGTAGATGGATGCTGTTCCCCATGGACAGATGTCTGGTCATCAGGTGATATGCAGTGTTCGCTTTGTGCAGTTTTAATATGTTTATATGTTAATTTAAAATCTATTTTGGTTATTTGAGTATCTCCTCTGCACAGCACTTTGTTGAGTGTGTGTGGTTTTTAAATGTGCTCTGTAAGTAAATCAACTTCACTATTGATAGCACTGTGAGCAGTGACACTGTGTTGTGATTACTTTGACAGTCTTCTTGTTTAATGAGATCCTTCCTGGTGTGTGCAGCCCGAGCGCGAATCCCAGCTGACCATATAAAGATGAGAGCCAAGGCCAAATAGCAATCTCCCCGAAGAGAGCTTGAAACAGATACAAACAACAGTCAGCAAAGGTTTGGCCACGAATAGTGCAGGGTATCGACTGATGGATCAATACCCTCAACTGCTTTAGCTGAGCCAGACTCCACCTCAGTTCAATAAAGCACAGTTCTATCTTCAGTCCCTGTCTGTACTGATGGCAGAGATTGATTGGGAAGCATTTTTCAATGCTACGACAGTTTCCAAGAGGAATAGGTAACACTCACGTCCTGCGGGAGCAGCAGCCCCATCACTTTTAGGTATTTTCCTGCTCGTTTGCAATGTGTGCAGGTTCCTCACAGGTTAAGTTTCTCTGCTTAGTTGTTAGCTTGTAATAATGAGCCGTCACGGTGTATTGTGAGGAGTCGAGCTTCCGTGTTTGTCGCTGTAAAACCACTGAACCATGTTTGAATGCTGAGGCCTGTAGGTTTATCGTGTTGTCACCTAGACTAATAATCCCATACATGCTAAATGACAGAGGAGCTGAGAAACAAGAGAGAAATGGCATACTTAGGGAAGATACCTGAAGCAGAGGATAATTAATTCAATCGAAGCTGCACGCCAATGCTACATTATGCATGAGCTTCATTACCATAAACATGCATATCTTTACCCTTTGGCTCGTTCATTCTTTTTGCAGGAGAGGTCGACTTGGGTTTTCTTCAAAGAGTTAATTGCATTGGTTACACTTTGAAAAAAAACAGTTGAGCGCAGATTCACAAGACTGTAGCCACAGGCTAAACTTTGTTTGCAGTACAGTAAAGGGCACACTTTATTTCCTCTTTCATTCTGTTGCTGTGTGTGTACAGCAGAGCGTCCAGTTGTGAAAAGGAAAGCTGTTAAGTCATTGAAAGCTATTAGTGGCTTGGCAGTTCCTGTTTTTTCTTTTTTTTTTTCAACCAATACCATTACAATGTCAGCCCATTCCGCTATAAACAACATTTATATGCAGTGATTCTGCATTTGAGATTTACATTAAATGGCAGTGTTCAGTGGCAGAGATCAGTGTGACCTTCATGCAGTGCAGTGTAAAGTAAGGGGGTGGAGTTCGGGGGGGGGCATGTAAAGCGTTTGCTTCCATCAGCATCTTGTGTATGTGTCACGGCTCAAAGTCATTTTGATTACTTAACCAATTTTCCATGACTTTAACCCAGTGGTTACCTAATGTTAAGCACACCTTAACTGAGGGAAGTAGCGTAGCCTTGATGTAACAATGTGGAAAACATGTGGAGGTTGAGGTGACAGGTGGCTGTGTACCACATCAGATTAACAGAGACTGGAGTCTCTCTCCAATCACACACCTTCAATTAACACGCTCCTTTTTTATTAACTGTAACTAATTAATTAATAACTAATTCATCTTCATCTTCCCCTTGCCTTCATCACACCCCTAACACACAGTCTTTGCCTTAACTTAACCAGACTGTCGCTGCTGTGCACAGAGTTTACAGAAGGCAAGAATTTTACAAATCATCCTGTTTGGTGAAAAGTAGACTCAATATGTATAATTATTATGCAACAAAGCTATGATATATGGAGTAACACAGGCGTCACTGAAATAAAGCATTTCATTCATTAATAACTAATAGTAAAACAAAAACTGGGATTAATACAATTGTTTATAAATGATTTAAGGGGATCTAAGTCAGTCAGCTGACACATGGATACAAATAAAAGACTGTTGTGGACACTGCAGGATGAAATCTGAGAATGTGTGTGCAGAAACATTTGGACTTTACCGTGTTTGGCTTGTCACAAATAGTGATCGCTAATCCTGAATGAGCCCATTAGAGGCCAACAGCCAGAATGAATCACAAAGGACACTCGTGTTATGTGTCATATTAGAGTCAGTATGAGTTAGGCAGATAGATGCAGTTGTTGTAGTTATCCATCTGCAGAGGTATGTGAGCAAGGTCACTGCTCCACCCTCCTCTGCGCTGCCCCTCCTCTGCCCCCTCGCTGTGCCATCCAGAGTGCTTCACATCACTCAAAGATGACAATCTAATGAAAGATCCTTGTACTGAGCTCATGGTGCCTTCAAGTGCATTCTGCCAAATAGCTATTAAAATGCCCTACACTCTGTGATTGCCTTTCAGAGAGGAGGAAATTGGAGAAGGCAATAGATTGGGCCAGAGGATTAAAACGGTGGAGGGGTTGATTAGATAGCAGCAGCCTGTCAAGATCTCATTGACCAGGATATGCTGTTAGGCAGCAGCCCAACGGGCCCACACAGGGATGAATATCTACATTTCCTTTTCCAATGAAGCTTTTGTCTGTGTGTGTGTGTGTGTGTGTGTGTGTGTGTGTGTGTGCACAGAAGATTTTAGATTGTGGGCTTTTCCGAATTGTTACAGGGATTCACAGGAATTGTGTCATTTTGTTCAAGGTCCAGTGTGTAAGATTCAGGGTGCTCCATTTACAGAATATGGCAGAAATAGAATATAATATTCATAACTCTGTTTTCATGAATCACCTGGAAATAATTTATCATTTTTTCTCATTTTTGTTACTTTGAAATTAGTTTTTTTTTTTTTTAAATATATATATTTATATATCTACAGACACTGCAGGTCCTCTTCCACAGAGTTGTGTTTCATAGTCACCCTAATTTCTAGGGAGGCGTATGTGATGTGAGAGGATTGTAATCAGTAACTACATCACTAGGTGCCACTAAATCCTACACACTGTGTCTTTACAGTCTCTGTAAATGTGTTTGTAATAGTGAAAAAGGAATATGTGATTCCAAAGTTGAGCACTTCATTTCACATCCACAAAACTTTGAGTGGAAACATTCATATCTATTAGAAAAGATTATTAGATTTGTGCAGGCGTGGAAGATCATCTTTTGATGTATCTCCCTCAGAAGTGACATCACAGAAACTAGTGGCAGCAGAAACATTACCATGCTTTTCCCCCTGGTCTTTATTTGTAGGAAAATTCTCACTAAAAGGTTTGTCCTTTTTCTTTTCATCTAGTTCTGGTTCTGATTTGATTTTTTTCCTTCAATTTGTTTTATAGTTAGTTAGTTATATACAGTAATCAACAGGAGCTCTCAGTCCAGGGCAGCAAGCAGGGCTGAACGGGATGTGGTTTGAATGGCTGACATGTACAAACTCAACTCAAACCATTTGACACATCAGCCAGCATAATAAATTTAATTTAAAAAAAAAAAAAAAAAAAAAAAAACCACTAATTAGTGTGACCTCATTTTGATCAGCTACAGTATGACATTATCCTGAATTCATCAGCTGTTGCTACAGAGACTTGTGGCGGTTTCCTGGCCCCTGGTTTGAGAAGCACTGCAGCAGAATACTGTATCTGTTCAAACTCCCATGGTGCACCGCCCACGCTAAACCAGGCCAATCTCCCTTTCATCTGTAGAAAAGCTGCCTCTGCTTCTCCCTCATGACTCTAGTGTTTACACTCAGACAGTGAGCGGCTCAATGAACAGCAGTCAAACAGCTCTATAGACAGCAGCATTCAATAAAACAACCTCTGCACTCCTCTGCCATCGCCCTGGAACAAGTCTATTGTAGTGGCAGGCTCAGCTCTCTTTCCCTTGCTTCATTCATTTAACCTCTTGTGTTTCTTTCTTTTGTCATCACTTCAATTTAGATGAGCTTACCAGCATGTTGAAGCTGTGTTAGCGCAGCAGTAGACTCAGCTTAATATTCAAAATCAAGACAACAAGTGCAAATATCTATAAATAATAATAAATGAAAGTATATGAGCAATAATAAAGTCAATGAATATTTAATTCTAATTAACTTGAACTTATTTCCAGTAATTACAAACTTGCCATGTCACTGCGTCTCACATTTAATTTTTTTTTTCAAGTGTATTTTTGTCAGGGTAGAAAAGCCGCTGAGACTTTATTTCAGATTGTTGTGAGACAAAGTATCGATTAGAACAAATGCTGAATACAGATTCTGGTGGTGGTGTTTCTTGGCTCTCAGGATGTGGACTATAAAGAAACAATAGATAGACTCCATACAGTACTTCTTTTGTTTGTTAGGTTGTTATTTACTGAAACAGATAAAGGTGAAGTTTTGAGCCACACACTTCATAAATTATGTACAACATGAATTGAAAATGAACATAACATAATGTCACAGAGAAAACACTGTAAAATGTGATGAACAAAATGTACAAACATAATAAACCTACATTTTACACAATATTATAATGTGATGAAAAGACAAATTGCAGTACACAATGAAAACGCTAAATTTAATTTAAAAAACAAAAAAAACAAAACACAATGTCATAATTAAAGTAACATGATGTAAGACTTGGTACTTTTTGCGATTTGTTGTCTCCAGTTTCAGAGTGTAATCCACTGTGGTAAATATATTCAGCTGTACTCGAGTATTTGTTCTGATTACATTACTTATAATCAAAAACTAGCGAGTCGACAACTTTGCTAACAACTTTGCTAAACATCAACAAGGTCACCAACAGCAGACATACAGTAGGAGCAGCTAATATTACTGACTAGTCACAAGCTCTCACAAACCACTAAAAGTCAGTCCCACATTTACTCTTGTCCTCTTTTTTCTTCTGTGCTTCCTCCATTAATGTCCATATGAAGATATGATGCCACAATAAATAAACAGAATGATGTTAAATGTGGGAGACTTTAAGTTTCTGATATATTTGTTGAAATTTTCTTTAGATTCAGTAATTAGCAATCAATAAATTAAATGAAAATATCTGTGGCTGTCACAGGCTGGTTATAAGCCCATCCAATGAATAATATGGCTGTATAAAGTGTATCCATTCGTGACTGCACGTGAAAATGTGTGTGTATTATGGTGGACTGACTTTGGAGGGAAGGGACTGGGTGGGATCTTTTTAAGGTTGGATATTTTAATAATCTATCTGTGTTTCTAGTTTCTGAGCTTTAAAGCTGCTGTAAATGTCTGTATTTGATGCCCCCAGTAGCAGGATTAAAAAATGCACATTGGGAAACATGTGCCATCAGAATACAATGCTATAGTCACACAGACTCTCTGTTCTTTTCTGTAGTCTGTTCACCATTTTGCTGTAAAATGACACTGTTGATGGGATTCTTGTTGTTGTTTCTTTTGAATATAGATTTAAATTGCAAAATAATTAATTATGAAATAAGTCTGAACCTGTGTGGGGAGAGGAGAGATCAGTGATCAGATGTTTTCCTCCCTAGTAATGTCTTTCTGTTTCTGTTTGGCTACAACACAGTCCTCAGAAAAACCAGCAAAGACCTGACAGAGGTTCAATTATAGGATTTTCATGTGGAGCCTCACTTAACATCACTCCGGGGGAGCAGAGGAACATGGAGTTGCACTTAATTTGGCAGCGGGGGAGTCATGCCTGTATCATCTGGCTGTGATTGTTCCTGTCACCGTTAACCTGGGTGATGGTGTGAAAAACATGTGGCGACAGTGATTGGAGTTGTTCTCCGCTTTGAATTTGCTGCTCCTCTCAGAAAAAATGTGGGTGAAGAGGGTGTGTGTAAATGTGTGCTGTATAGATGTGTGTGCTTTATAATTAGCAGTTAATTGAAGAGACATTTCTCAAATACCTTTGGTAGTGAGCTTTGCATCAGTTAATGACTTTGCAACATTATGTATGAAATTGGTATTTTTGTGATTTCAGAGTGTAGTAAATATGGACAGATGTACATGTGTACTTGTTATGATTATTGTACTTGTACAAGGTCAACAACAACAGACATAGCAGCCAGCTAATATTAAATCAAATTCAGTCACAAAATTCATTTGCCTCAGAGGGCAACCATCAGGAATCAGGGAAGACAATCAGAATGAGGCACAGGAGGAAGGGCAAGTGACCTGGAAAACAAGAACAGAGTTACTTTTCAAAATAAAACAGGAAATGACAAGACAAACATGGAGACAGGACAGCAAAACTTGACATATTGGTGTGATACTGTACAGGGAGTGACACCCTCTGTACTTAGACCCTCGGTTTGAGTGAGGAAAAACTTGCCCACAAAAAACCCTTTAACAGGGAAAAAAGGTGGAAGAAACCTCAGGAAGAGCCACAGAGGAGGGATCCCTCTCCCAGGACGGACAGACGTGCAATAGATGTCACATGTAGAGAACAAATCAACACAAACATATTGTACAATTACAATGAATGATAGAATGATTACAGTAGCAGTGGAACCTGTGATAGAGATAGAGAGACACAGATGCACAGCAGCAGTAAATCATGAACTAACTATAAACTGTAATGGAGAAAAAGCAAAAGCACAACCTTATGCCTGTCTGTACCACCACCTGCTGGTCCAAAAACTTCCCCTCGGCCCCGGTATCTACTAGGGCCAAAAGGGGCAACAATACAGCAGGACAGCAAAGAGTGGCAGAGATCTGAAAACAGGACTTAAAGACAGAGGGGGACTTAGCTTGGCCCATCAGTACCTCCAGAGCTACTGATGGGCTCTGTCTTTTGGTCAAATCGGGCAGTGGGAGATGAAATGACCTTTCTTGCCACAGCGCTCGCCCCCCTGACGGCGCCGTGAACTCTCCTGCGGGGAGAGATGGCTACGCTGCATGGGCTTCTTAGGTGGTGTTTGAGGGGAGTCCTGAATGGGAGTGTGGATTGGAGAGGCAGGTGTAGGCTGTGGCTTGGAAGCTGGGGACATCGTAGCTCTCTCCTGACAGTGGGAGCGCAGACGGTCATCAATCCTATTGGACAAATAAATCAGAGTCTTCAGGTCAGAGTGCTCATCTCTGGAAACAAGTTCATCTCTGATTTGAATGCTTAACCCTTTCTTGAAGGCTGTCTTCAGGGCAGCAGCCAGAGTCCAGAAGTCAACGGTATAATCTGAAAACTGGATGTAGTCCTTGAGAGAGGGTCATTAGGCGCATTGAGGAGTCAGACTGGTAGTCTGGGTGGTCAAACACACCTTTAAACTCCTCAACAAAATCACCATAACTAACATTGAATGTGTGCTGAACCTGGCTTCAGCTCATGCCAGAGCATGCCCCTTAACAGACCACAGATATACTGAATCCTGGAGGTGTCTGAGGTGAATGATGTGGGTATTAACTGAAAAACAGACATACACTGGAACAAAAAAAAAAAAAAACCTGACAAAGACTTGGATGACCTGAATAAGGATCTGGATCTAGAAGATGGCGGATGGTGTGCAGGTAAGTGGTTAACTCCACTTCCGCCCATCTCCAGACACACACACACACACAAGACAGGGAAAACAAGACAAGACATATGCCCACAAAAGGGAAGGGAAAACAAGGAAAAACACTAGGATCCTGACACTCCGCTTGATTAACCCTAATGTTCCTCTTTATGTACATTTACCTAATTCTTTCCTCATCATAAGTGCTTTAATTGCCTTGGGCAGGAAATGCTTTTGCATCCGGTTTTGACATATACAAATAAAAAAAGTCCACCACCATGAAGGACTGCAAAGGAATAAGAAAAATGGAATCCCTATGCCACCACCTCTCAAGTGAAAAATTTATTCTGTAAGGATTTGGATTTGGATTTCTCATAGTGGGGCATTTATAACTGCTAAACAGCCAGAAATTTCCCCCAGGACTTGGGAGAGACGCAAAAACTAGAATGTTGCCATCACAACAGAGATGTGACGCCAAACCAGCGATAATGTTGCTCTCACTGCTGGGTGTGTAAATTAGCAAATTTTTTTGCTACATCACCATATCAACTGAGGCCAATGTTGTTCACAACTTGTTTCAGCATGTGGCAAAAACACAAACAAAAATTTAAAAAAAAAATCTAATTCCTCAGCTGCAGTGGTGTACAGGTATACTCCGGGACCAGTCACTGTTGTGTGGTTACAGGTGTAACAAAGTACACTTCCTTTTTTATTATTATTTTTTAAAGATATGTATATATTTAGCTTTATTTGACAGAGACAGTTGAAGAGTGACAGGAAATGTGAGGAGAGAGAGATGGGGAATGACATGCAGGAAAGAGCCACAGGTCAGATTCAAAATCCGGGCCGCTGCGGCAAGGACTGAGCTTTCGTAACAGAGAGCACTTCTGACCACACCTCATCACACTCATCAGTAATGCTAACTGTAAAATGTACATGAAACTTTTAACGTGACCGAGCAGCAAAACACTGCTACTCTTTCAAAATAAGTCAGTTACATGTTGAATGACTGAGGGTACACAACAATGTCACATTTAGGATGTGTCTGCAGTAACATTTAGAGCATGACTCTGACAACGGGGCAGGGTGCCTTTTCCTGCTACATTGCAGGTATCTTGGTGTGTAACTGTCAACTGTCATTCAATGGAATAACATATCGTGCAGTTTTGCTTTGTGGAGACTTTGTAAAATAAATCCATAACGATAGATCCAACACTGAATGTCTGGACTTCAACACCCGTGGTGGCTGTCACATGATCATGGTACTGCATGTGCTCATTGTCACATCCCAGCATGAAAGCTGCACCTCGTACAAAACTCAGACTCAGTCATAAAACTTCTCAAAGTTGACTCAAGACCAAGTCTCAGTCTCAGGTCTCCAGCTCTGGTAGAACTGAACCTGTGTACTAAAAAACCTGACTGTACTCTGTCTGATCTTCACAGATTGGGTAGAGGGGACTTTGGCCTTTACTCCAGACAACATAGAGTACAAGTGTGTTGCTGACAGGAAGTATACAACTCAGGCATGAAAGGCTGGAGATTGAAGAGTGAAGGATACAAGTTTGTTCCACCCATCTCTCTCTCCCCCCAGTCTCTTTGCCCTCAGCTCTGCCTTTTGTAAGCGCCCATTGTCGGCTGAGGATTTGAGATGTGTTTGTGGCTGAGGTAGTCCTTTTAGATGTGCACAGTGCAGCACTGCACTTTAGAAATTCTCTCTGCTGGGGCTTTTTCTGATGTGGGTGTTTTTTTTATTCTGCTTTAGGTAGGCCATGCTTGATGGGTCAGCTATCAGCTCTGTGCAGCCCTGCACATAAGGCCTTTGATTCACCACTCAAAGACACACACACGCTTACTCGCATACACATGCATATAAACCTGTACACCTCGCAGAGTGCAGTGCAGGTACACACCTTTATGCACAATCTCCTTCTTCTTGCCCTTGACTTCTCACTTGGTTCTTTGGAAACTCCAGCCTCCTTCTTAACACAAGCTTGCTTTAGGATAGAGAGAGGATCCTTTATACTGTAAATAAAGAAAATAAAAATAAAAGCTTAGTAACAGGATGATAATTAATGCATTGAGGAAATTCTCAATGGAACAAAAGAGAAACAGAGTTAAGGAGAGCTCCAAAGGTTGCAGCAGGACTGAACCATTAGCATGATATTAGTAAAGATTATAGCTGGTCTTGTTAACATCATATTGATACAGTGAGAAAGACGGCAGCTAGGCTCACCTCCCAGAAACACTGAGAAGAAAAAAGCATCACAAATGAAAGTTTCTGTGTAAAAGCTCAGGCCCTGTTTCAGAATGAATCAGGAAGATCTGGATGAATTTGAAGTAAAGACTGAACCTCTCGATAATATGTCAAGCAAACTACCATACTCTTTGCATCTGTATTGAGATATGCTGGGGATTATTGGAAACCATCTAAACTGCCTCATATTGTGTGCACATTAATATGTTGTCACAGCAAATACAAACTGACATTGTTTGAGGACCAGGTAGGAAAAAAAAGGTCCTTTGAGGTTTAGTTCAGTTTTATTTCTATAGCATCAAATCATGACAGAAGAACAATTGAGTAAGCACATGATGACAGTGGCAAAGATAAACTTCCTAACCTCGAGCAGAACCGGCTCATGGTGGACAGCCATCTGCTGTGATCGGTTGAGTTTGTTTAGCTTGAGATGATAACAATGTTAACAGAAAAATGTATCTGCATGCATTTGAAAACATTCCTGAAGCAAGTTGTTCAAAACTTTGCAGTAGCTTAGTCCATAGAGACTTGGCTTGGGAACCAGAGGGTGATTGGTTCAAGTACAGCATGGACCAAAATCTGGAAGGTGGACTGGTAGCTGGAGAGGTGCCAGTTATATGATATGATTTAACTTTATTGATACCATATAGGTGAAATTTGTATGTTACAGCAGCTCAAGATGCTAAGAAAGATAAGAAAATACAGTACAAAACTGTTAAGTAGTTACAGTTTTTACTGAGATTTCACAAGCAGTGATAGACTTGTGTACATTACATTATTTTAAGTGTACTTTAAAATAAATATGAAAGGGTAAAGGGAAATACAGATACAGTTCTGTTTGAGTCTCAACCAACTACTCTCTAAAGTATGTCATTAGGAGCTTAAAGGAAGGATTTGCCACATGTTCTGTACATTCAGAGTCTGTAATAATTCTGTATTACACAGTCATTTCCTCTAGTGATAAAAACATTGATTAGTGTAGTGTTAAGTAATTAAAAAAAAAAGTTCATTTTGTGCAGTTTCAGTCTGTTTCATGCACCACACTTACCTGATCTAAATATTACATACAGTTAGGGTTCATTAACATAACAACCTCCCATCTTATCTTTTCTCATTTAATGTCTCAGTCTGTGATTTATTTCTTATTCATTCACTGATGACTCCTAAAACAATGTATTTACATGTTACCCGACTTATAATGTAATAATGAGACGCTGATATGCTCTCTGTGTGATGAGATTGAGTCCACCAGAGACCTACTGTAGATAACCATCTAGAAAGGCAATTATCCATGCTTTAGTTTTTGTTATATCTTGTACCTATAGTATTAAAATTACCAGTGTGATTCCTGCAGTCTTACTGTCATAACATCACCATGTTTCACAGTTCTGTTTCATATTCATACGCAATTTCTGCATGCAGTTCCCCGAAACACATATATCATTTCCCTACATGCAATTTATTCTCTTCAGCACAATTTCCAATGACAAACAGGCCTGGGAATGTAGATTCCATTCTGTTTTTGTTCATACATACAGTACACTGCAGTGCACCTAAATATATTTTTCATTTACACCTTCACCTTACTTGGTTATCGTTTCTTTTTCTCTGTTTTTTTTTTCTTCTTTCCAGCCCCCCCATTCAGGGGTGTTGCATAAAACCAATTTTCTGACAGGCGTCTGGGGATTATGGTGATAATGAAACAGCAATAGGTGAGGTGAATGTTAAAACAAGATAAGTGCAGACCCGTGAAGTGAGCGGATGTTCTGTTGCATGGAAAATTTCATTCCGCTGGTGAGTAGAGTAATGTATGGTGAACTGGATGCACTATACACATGCAGTCATACAGTCCCTCACATTCACACTAAAAGTTCTCAGAACATCCCAAGCAGCAACCTCTGTGGCTGAGAAATAAAGAAGTGAAAACTGTAATTCCTCAAGCAGCCACTTGAGGCTGGTTACAGAACATTTTAACCCCCATGTTAAAATGTCCAACTTCACAGCAGAAATAAACATGTTTACAGCCTGGTACAGAAAACTGTTTTGTTCTCTATAGCTAATTTCCCTGTTCATGACAACTGTACTGAGGCATCATTCTGCCAGCATCAAGTCCACCAATGATCCACGACTTTGCTGACTTGCTAGATTAGCAAGCGGTGCTCATTTTGAGCTTCAAAATGGGAAACTTGTGGGTGACATCACTCATACAATGTCCATTCTTATACTGTCCTTGGTGGGAAGATTCACAAGAGACAATGCATGCACATTCTGGACACCTGATCATGACACCTGCAATCACTATGTATGTTTTTGCCTCTTTGAAATAGTGGAAACAATATTCAGTCAATCAGTTAATCAAAAGGACCCAACCAATCCCAATCCCCAACAAAGCCACAAACTGAGGAAATGGATGTGTATATGTATATGTCTATAAAAACACTGGCATATCATCACCTTTTAAGTACATAGTGGCATTATCATTCATATGACATAATGAGTCAAACCGTCACTTTCTTTTAACTCCATTTTTGGTCTCCTGGAGAAAAGCTCTGTAGCTGCTAAATACTCCACATGTTCACCATGTTTGTCTAGAGCTGTCTGTCTGTTTGCGGTCTTGTGGTGAGCTGAGGGTTTCTCCACTGTCTGTTGGTCCAAAAAATGATCTGATGATCTGAGAGCAGTGAGAGTGAATCAATGAAGACAATGAAGTTGTAAGGAAAGAGCAGAAACTGGCCATGAATCTCTGTAAAGTGGAGCAGCAGATTTAGGTGATAATTCTTTGAAAGCGTGTCCGACAACATCGCCAGTGTATTCTGTCTTTATTAAAACAACACTATGTTCTGGATCCTCTCATGTCACGGTTTCTTTGGCTGTGCTGTAAACAGAATAACATCTAACTGTTCACCGACTGTTTAATTCATTACGTTTGACTGAAAGTCAAGCACCTCATCCAAATTCTAGATCCAGATTTTACTCAAGTAAAAATCAGTTGTATAAAATTGTTCTACAAATGTAAATAATTATTATTAATATTTGATATAATACACATTAATGATGACAATTACTGTATAATTGTCATCAACAGTATAATTACTGTTAAAGAACACCTTTAGGCTACAACACGAATTTAATGTCAATAGATACTAGGAAGTCTAAATGTACCAACTAACAATGAATTCCATTTATGTAGATGGGACTTTGCATCCTCTGCACTGCAACTGATCATCATAATTACACACTTGCCTTCCTCATTGTAGACTATTCAAATAAAACACTTGACAATAAATAACTAAACTGGTTGACACTGCAGCAAGTGCAATAAGTGTTATTACGAGACATAAGATGAGATAACCTCTGACACACTGGATAGTGGATCAGATCTTCGACAGTGATTGCAGATCTAGAGCTATATTGTTACTCAGACCCCTCAAATGTTTGGCTAAAAACAAGGATTTCCTCATCTGTGTGTCAGTCCACATTTTGGTCTTTGTCATGGCTCAAAGACTGAGATCCATAGAAACATTTGGTCTCGTAGTATGGAATAATTCCATCCTCTGATCCACGTTTTTGTGATCTTTGTCTCCATCTTGACTATAGTTCTGTGGCTGTTGTTGTATGTCATCACGACGCATCTGTGAGGTCGCCATATTAGACAGGTCAAGATTCTTTTGACTTAATTCTCAGAGGATCTTTGTCTTCTTCTGCCCTCTCTGTTGTCATTCTAATTGAACCATTTTACAGCCTTTTGTTCTTCATGGATAAGACATCGCTTCTTTTGTAAACCATTCACACTAAATAACATCTCTTCGTTTAGAGAACTTAAGAGCTCTTAAGAGCATAAAGATAATTAATTTCTTTTCTTTTTTTTCTTTTCTTTTCTTTTCTTTTCTTTTCTTTTCTTTTGTCTTTATTGTATTGAAAAGTCTGCCAGAAACCATTAATTTGATTAAGACAGAATGCAGTCCCGGTTCTATAGAAATCTCTATAGAATAGAATTTTTTTTTGTTATTATTTGTGCAGTGCAGCAGGACTGCTCTTGTCTTTGTCGGCAGACTTCACAAGCTCTCCAGTCTTGACCTTGAAGGGGCCGCTCCTCTGTTCAGACGACCTTCTACCCATCTGCATTCACACTGTCCATGAAGCAATGATTACCTGGCTGTCCTGAGGGGAAAAAAGGAATAAAACAGAGAAAGAGAACTCTTCTCAACTGGTTGCTGTGACACAATGTTCAATGTTCAATTTCCTTTCAAACAGCCAGACTAATCTCGAGTCTCTCTCTTTTATGTTTGTTGCCGAGGCCCTTGTGTGATAGCAGCTTGAGACTACAGGGCGACTGAAGGACAGGGCTATGGAAGTTTTTCTTTTATACACACAGAGAAGGCTACGCTCACCTTAAGTTCTCTATTGGTACTTCATTAGCATGTAATCCTTGAATGCAAAGCTATTTATTCTGCTGCCAAATGAAATAATCATCCAATTTACCCATCCCTTCTCCTGCCTTCTGTAGATTTAATATGCCAATATTAAAATACAGTACTGTCAACATATTTTCATGGCACAGCCCCAGTGCAAGCAGTAACTGGTATTTTCCTGACCTTGAAATTTGCTTTAAACATCTGGAACCACATCTGTTTCTGGCTCAAAATCCGCTGCCACTTTGGGGATTATATCAACAAGAGCAAACTAAATACTTGGAGCACAGAAATAATGCTTAAAATGTAAAGAGAAAGAGTAGGAGATGCTTTAAAAAACATAATGTTAAATGTGGTTCAATATGAGGCTGCATTGATTCTCACTCCGTCTGCTTTATGCTTTCCTTCAGTTCGTTAAATCTCTGCAGCATGTGAAGGCAGCAGGACAGACTGCATCTGTGGATGAAACTGAAGTGCCACCTCAGAGTGCAGTGACTTTGCACACGGCTGTTCTGTGTGTTCATTTTAATTAAATGGTATGCAAATGACACCAGTCTGCCTCAAAATAGTCACACACACACACACACACACACACACACAAACACCTGGACATATTGTTGGATCAGCGGAGTCATTAATGTCATGTGTCATTGCAATGGTGTGAGGAGGTTACGTCCATATAGTGAGACAATACAAGCTCCACAATTAAAGGTGATTGTGTTGCTGTCATGGTTAAAGTGGATTAGTGAATGTTAAGTTATGAATGTTAAGAATATCCAGCTACATGAATAGTGTGTGTGTGTGTGTGTGTGTGTGTGTGTGTGTGTGTGTGTGTGTGTGTGACGTCAGTGAAACAGACTGCAACTGAAACTGACTGAAACACTCACTCGTCTCACACTGAGACTGTGAGAACATTTCCATGCTTTAAAAAGGGTACGTTTGTACAATATTGCATCAGTCACTCTCGGGAAAATGATGAGAGAATTTCGGCGTACTTAATATGTAACAGTAGAGCTGATTCATTATTGATCAGTACTGTACAGTGCACTAATGTAAGCTACTTGCTAGTTGACAGAAGTACCGTTTTTATAGCTAGAGGCCAGAGGGGGATAGTGCCCTGGAAATGGTGCCTTTCTAACTGTATATCTTACTTATAAATGTCATGATCGTGATTGCTTGAATTTAACTGGCTTAGAGTATATTATTACATTATAAGTATATTATATTATATTATATTATATTATATTATATTATATTATATTATATAGCAGAACACATTTTGATCTGTACTCCTCTGCGCTGCTTGACCTGCTGCTTTGTGTTTGTCCAATTAAAATGGAGCCTGCACTGTCTTTTAATGATGTCACGACTTTTCTTGTGATTTATCTATTTAGGCAACAGAAGTTCATTGACATTTTGGTCAGATACATCACACTTAACATCACTTTTTACAACACTACAGTCATTTTTTAAATCACAAAGTGATTCCATTCAACACAATAACATTCAGTATCTGTTTTAGAAATGAATCCAGGCTTTTACAGTGTGTCTGTTGACTTCAGTGAAAACATGCAGGTGCTTCAGCCGTCTCAGTCTTTTGCAGATTAGCTTGGATGAGAGGCATGCAGTCTGTCACAGTCTGTCTGTTCTTGCCTCAGTGGAGCCGGGCTCAGTGCTCAGTCTACTCTCCTGTTGGATTCAACACTTTTTCGGACAAAGATATTTCAACAACTACTAAGAGATTACCATGAAATGACAATCGGTTCAGTACTTGTTGATTGTGTTTCCCACCCACATACTGACACTTATGACAGCATAATAAGTTAGGCATTACCTGTAATACAATTTACATGTAGAGCAGTTGTTGTGACACTCACAAAGTGATGCTGTACATCCGCAGACACATTTTTGTCCTCAGCTGAGGGTAAATATTAACTTGTTCCGAGGCTGATAGAGGTCAGTCATAAACACATATTTGTGTGTGATCAGACTCATCACATCAGTAGTTGAAACGTTAGTGGGGGAACATCCCACACGGCACATCATTCAGTCTTTTGACTGATACCTTTTCTCAGAGTGGGACTGCTCAGCCTGCCCTTCACTGTGAGGCCACTGTCTTGTTATAAGTGACTTGATATAAGCAATACTCAGCTGAGCTGAGCTGATTCAGGTCTTATCCGATTTTTGTGGTAGTTGCTTTCATAAAAGCATATAGTGTCATAGTGCCTCCATAAAAGAAAGTCAATAATAAACGCAAAAGCCTCACTTTGAACATTCCTGTGTAAATAATACGTTCAAAACATTTCATGGTTTTATTGAATACCCAGAAAATCTATTTGATCAGGACTGTGTGTGTGTGGTTTGATTTGATCTGCAACTTCACACAGTGTGAAGAAAAAAAGACATAAAGAAACATTTCCTGTTAAGCATTTCAGGCTAATTCAAAACTATAACAGGCTTTTGATATCATTTGAATATAAGAAGTACTGTAAATATGATGTAGCTGATTAAGCTGTTAAAATGTTAAATGGTAAATGGACTGTACTTATATATCTCCTTTCTAGTCTTCCCGACCACTCAAAGCTCTTTTACAGTACATATTTCATTCACCCATTCACACATTCACACACTGGTGGCATTGTCTGTGCTGAGTACCAACTGCTCATCAGTCTGAGGAGCTAACCATTCATACACGTTCCCATACACTGATGGCACAGCCTTCAGGAACAATTCAGGGTTCCAGTATCTTTCCCACTTGCCCAAGGACACTTCAACATGTAGACTGGAGAAGTTGACCACCGATCTTCTGATTAGTGGGCGACCAGGTCACACATCCCAAAGCGCATGGATGAGTGCGTGCAAGTCAGTGAAGTAGGCTGTGCAGAACCATCTTTGTACTGGAAACAGTCACCGTCTCACACTGAGACTGTGAAAACATTTCCGTGCTTTAAAAAGATGAGAATGTTTGTACAATATTGCATCAGTCACTCTCTGGAAAAATGACCAAACTGATTAATTATTGATCAGTACTGTATAGTGCACTAATAACTGCGAGAACCATTTTGCACCATTGGTGCTTTATTCACTCTATCTCTAATATAATAAAAATCATAATCAGATGATTGATGATTGTTTCTAAGCAGCCCTGAATAGTTCCTTTATATTAATTCTTCTCTTGTTTATTTGAATACAGTATTTTGGATATAATAATACAATAGGATTTGAAATGAAATTCACATTCACATTAAATGTTCAGATGATCCTTGATTCTTTGGTGATTCCATTTTGTAAGATGAGCTTTATGTTTGAAGTAATATAGTTTGATATACAGTAGAACTGAAGTTGAATTTAAAATGCAGTGCTCGAGGCAACAAATTGTAACTAAACAAACACTTCACCCTTTGAGCTGTTGGGAGGCGGCCACACACACTCCATCTGAAACAACAGACAAATACACCTAGTGAACCATCTAATGTACATACCCCAAGTACCATGGTGATGTGCCTCTTTTAATTTAATACTTCATGTCACTGTTCTAAGTTAGTGCAGTCACAGGGTCTGGAGAAAGATGAAGGAAGACAACACATCAAGAAGCAAGCATCTGCTTAACCATAGCTCATCACCACTACCAGGATCATTTGGGTTTATTGGAGTTCGGGTCGTCTGGTTTGTAGTTTTTCCATCCAGTGTAATCGTTTATCATACCACTGTAATCCCAGCACAAATGCGATATCTGGGAATACACTGACATCACTGCTGCCAAATCCGGTGGGACAAGAACAGTAACCAATAACGTTTCCAAAAGCTGTCCTGACTCACTGTTTTTAGATCAGATCTATTATTCCTCATAAAAATGATGGAGTAGAGCATAAAAATAAGATCCAAGTTATAATAGACTGAAATGAGCTTACAGACAGAAAACAGTAAATGACTCATTCTTGCAGATAAAAAATGATTTATTTGAGTTTATTTGAGTAATGTTGATAGCTTTTGAGTAGAATTCACCTCAACCCAACATGGACCTGGAATGTAATGGCTTGTGGCATCTACAGAAAGCTCCTATAGGTGCAGAATTGTGCATTATGGCCCGTTTGAAATTGTGGTACTGTATTTTTTAATACAAGAAGACAAAGTTTGAAAGCACTTTAATGGTTTATTTTCTTTATGCCTGTGGCTGCTTCTTGGTCTCAGACATCCAGCAGGTGAAGGCTAAAGACTTAGCTAACTGAGATCTGCTGTTGGCAGGTAACAGGACTTGGCTCAGCAGTCAGACGTTGTGGGTTTGAGCACAGGACATACACTACAGGGTCATTCAGGGAGCTGGCCCTTAAAATAAACAAGAGTGCACCTTAATCAGTTCTTGGGAGTTTAATAGTTTCTTTGGTAATGTTCAGCACAGGTAGAACATACTGAATAATTGATAATATAGTAGAGTGTAAATTTATTCTAGGTTTTTTTGTCTAATGTTTGTTATGTGAGATGTAATGGGGGCAGCACTGGGTCAGAGAGTAGGTTGGTAGCAGCAGCAGGTTATATAAGGCTGCCAGTTCCACCATACAGTACGTGTCCTGGTAGGACCACTTATGCTCCTGGTCCACAGCATGTGTTTTAAGTCTGTATGTTTGAAGTGTGTTGGTGAAATAAAACACCTGGTTGGTTTTGCACACAATGTCTGCTACCTGTTCCTGCCAGATGGCCAATGCTGGTTTCAGAGGTTGTGTTTGGTTCTGAGTTTACTTCAAGGTAGAAGTTGATACTAGCTCATGAAATTACACAATAATGGGGATGTAACACACACTCACAATTGGCTAATGTAAATGCCAATTCCCTCCATATCTGACCATTTTTACAGGAAGCATTTAAAAATGAGGAAGTAGTGCTCTCTGCTTCTGCTGTGAGAAGAAAATCAAAGAGGACATGCATTCAAGATATTTGTCAAACCTCCAGAATACACACAATGCACTGCAGCACTTTATTTTATTTACCAAACTCACCTTTAAGTGGAGGCAGTGACACCCCTGCAAGAGTGTTACTGAAAGAATAAGGCTGAAAGATACTGAAAATTACATGAACAGACCAGACTAATGGAGCTACTACCTCCATGTGATGCTCATGACCATCTTTGTTACTGTACCTGTGAATGTGTTTGGCTGTGTTTGCTTACTTCAATGAGACAGATTAAGGAGGAGAGAAAAAAAAGAGGATTTATATGAACAGCAGCCTTTTCTGACCCAGCCTCTGGGAGGCGCCTCAGTCTATCTCTGTTCTCTCTCCACTGTGACCCACTTCTCCCTGTTGAAACAGATGTTCCTGACTCCATCATTTACTCACACCTCCCTCTTAATTACTGCATTAATTAACAGCACACCACACTGAGACACACACACACACACACATCTCATATAGGAACACATATGGACTGCAGTGTTTCCATCTCATGATAGGGCGGTGATATTACTTGAATGTAAAGAAAGCAACAGCGCATTTAAGAGGCCCAGGTTTAGAGATCTGTAATTAGAGATGTGAAGTGTGATGTTTTGCAGAGGAGGTAGAGCAATTAAGCGGTAAATAGTCCTCTTGTTATTCTCGACTGAGGCTGGCATTCTAGCTGCTTCATACGATATAAGATCAACAAAGCGTCTCCAGAGGACAACGGAGAATATCTAATGCAGAAATGCAGCACGACCTTTTTTATTGCGCTGGATCTCCCTCACATTTCTCCCTGTCTGTCTTTGTGTTGGTCTAACGCTTGTTTTCACTCATCTCTTCACACATAAACACACACACACACACACATACACACATATAGACTTTGATCATTAGTCAACACCATATCCCAGGGTTCCGTCTGTCCCTGTTTATTTCTCATCCATGCTGTCCCCCAAAGTTGTCGGCTTATATTTAATGAGAGTGTCAGTTGAATTATTCAGCTGTCATTTGTTGCTTTATAAAGTAAATGGGTGTGAAATGAGCTTTCTCTTCCTTTGCGCACTGTGCTCCCTTTTCTGCACAATGACTGCATGAGATAAGAGTTAGTTATGCAGTGCGTGTTAGTATGTTAGTTTCATGATGGAATAATGAGGAATATATTTGAGTAGAGGGCTTTAGATGGTGTAATGCACCCTGTGGCAGCCATATTAGAAGTTCTTAATAAAGAGGATCTTTGGTATTGTAACGACATTACATTTGTGTCTGTCCACTGATGATACATCTAGCCTTTTCATAATATCATTTTGATCAGCAAAGTCCTACAGTAATACACCATATTAAAATACAGATACATCATGAGTAATTCCACAGGTCTTCCTTACAGGTCAAAAAAAACCTGCCAAGAGTCATGTTTGTCATCTCAAACTCAAAACTCTTGAGTATACATAACTCACTTTGTCTCAATAAGCTGCATTATATATATATATATATATATATATATATATATATATATATATATATATATATATATGGGACAGAAGAAGAGAGAGAGAGAATTTATTGTAATAAACAAGCTGTATTTTTGATTAATTAATTAGATGTTATAATATATATAGTAGTTGTTTTGTAATTAATATTTAGAAAACAGAATACTGCATAATTGCTATCATTAAACATTCATTGACTAAAGTTGGAAAAACAGTAAAATGTATTTATGTTAACATTAGTTTATTGGAATATTAAATTTGTTTTCTTTCCGTCTCTCTCTCACACACACACAAAATTCAGATACAGTTCATGCAGTGTATTGTGTGTACTGTTCACCTCTCCATCTGTTGTCTCTCTTACTCACATAGATTAAATGATTGGTAGTTATCGTCATGGTAGGAAATAAAAAAGGAAAATAAAAATAAAAAGTATGCTGTGAGAATAGAGAGTACCACCCACTAGATATATAGCATATAAAACAAAAACACACCATTCATTGTTGAAAAGTTACTATAGAAACTAAATCCTTACACTTCTTCTTTTGTTGTTTTTTTTCCCCACCTGACTCTCACATTCTTATACAGTCTTCAGAGAGACCGGCATTTATTTTATTTTGAATTTAATTTATGTTGAGACTGTCACACAGTCACACATTGCGTTCTTTCTTTCAAACTTCACAAAGACACATTTCAGAATTATATTCAGAGCCACACTCTGACAAAATGTTGCTGATGGACAGAAACATACAACTTGTGATATAATAAAACAGAATGTGAACTTGGGGGCATAGTTGTGTGTGTCTTTAGATATGCTAGTAGTGTACCTTCAGTGATGGCTCCAGAAGTGCAGGCTGGTCCGCCACCTTGATCCATACTTTCATCTTCCAGAGGACATGTCATAATGGTGCTGGTGACACCTTACAACTGTGTGTGGTTCACTGCTTTGTCAATTATGAACTGTAAGTTCAACGACAGTTTCAAAATAAGAGTTAGGACTGTCCTGACATGTCAACTGGCTCAGTTCACAGTCCACAACCACTGCTGTTTCAGCAGATCTTGACTTCATATCTCATGTTGCATTTACTGCAGCTAATGATTAAGATTTGAAAGTGTATTGTGATCCATTATGTCATCAGGTAATAACTCTGTTTCCAGACATGGGTTCAAGCCACTCTTCATGATTATGTTTGAGGTACAGTTATACAGAGACTGGACTGGTGCCAGAGCAAATTGGATTCATGCTCCCAATGTTCCCTCAAGTGTTTTATTATCCCACCAATTGAAGGCATAATGTGATTACTTGGTGATGCCCTTTGTTCAGAGCACTATTATCCTGATGCTGTGTCCATGAGTTCATTAACGGCACATTATGACTTGTTATACTGGCGTGCTGCTGAGCGAGCTTGTACGAGTATGAGCTCATTAGGTGTTGGCGTTCAGGCTCAGTAGGCTCCTGCTCGTGGGCTGCAAGTAAGTGTCATTTTTAAATGAGTGTGTAACGTAATTGACTCATGGACTGTACGTATAGTATGTTACATAAGCAGTATTAAGTGCTTTTAAGTGAAGTCATTAATTCCTCCCCATTTTACATTTGAAACCTGAAGAAACTTGACGTATGACATAATTCATAGGTTCTGATATGTTCCACCTTCTGTTATGAATGATCTAGTTCAGTCATATTTGTACTGCTCGAGTCATCAGTCATCATCAGACTGATGTTGCTGAAAAACATCTAAAATCCCTGCTGATGTGTGTGGATAAATAAATCTTCCAGCTTGGCTAATTGTGGAGAGCTAAAATAAAATGTTTTCTGTTAGTACTTCTTTTGTGAAAAGCTAGTATGTGGTGTTTTTTTATTTTTTTGTCATGAGGTATATAACACATCAGTTAAATGATGGTCAAGTTGATGACTGTTATGAATAAATAATATGATGATTTGATTTGATTTGATTTGAATGATATGATTTAATGAATAGTCTGTGTTATGGAGCTGCTAGACCGCCTCGTTAAAACAGGTGTGTACCTCGTTAATACATGTGTTCCTTGTTTGTGTGCAGCACATCAGAGATCAAACAGTTCAGTGAGCGCAGAGAAAATGTTTTTTGAAAGACTAAGGTGGACTTTAAAATGCTGTGAGTTACTGGAAATGTTTGGATCATCCTCATCAGCTGTGCGATTAGTCGCTGATATGGTGCTAGCTTCAAAATAAATGTGAAATTCACGGGCTGAGCCAAATCTGCCCATGGAAAAATCTTTTCTGTCTCTTAGTACCTACAAGACTAGATTAGCAAAGCAGTTTTGTGTTTATATGTGCACTATTCCTTTGGTTTGGGAAACTCCACCATCTCCACAAAAGCTTTTGACAAGACTAAGCGTCTCCATTGCTAGGCCCTTACTAAGGCTCGGGCTACTTGCTGGAGTAGTGAACTGGGTTCCATTACATACAGTAGAGGAGTCTACTGCTGCTGTGACTGATTGTTTCAGGTATAAGTCATGAGCTGAGATCAGAACAAGCTTGGCCGAACAAATAAATGTTTATTTTAAATCAGTCACAGCAGTAGACTCTTATATGTAATGGAATCCAGTTTACATCTCCAGCAAGTAAGCCTTAATTGAGGTACACACCTGTATTAACAAGGAGTAAACACCTGTATTAACGGTACACACCTGTATTAACAAGGTAAACACCTGTATTAACAGGGTACACACCCATATTAACAAAGGTACACACACCTGTATTAACGGGGTAACACTGTATTAACGAAGTAAACACCTGTATTAACGAATTTTACCTGTATTAACAAGGTACAGACCTGTATTAACAAGGTGCAGACCGTGTGCGAGGTAAACACCTGTGATAACGAGTAAACACCTGTATTAACAAAAAGTAAACACCTGTATTAACGAGGTAAACACCTGTATTAACGAGGTAGAAAACACCTGTAGTAATAGGGTAGACACCTGTATTAACGAGGTACACATTAACAAGGTACCTGTAATGAAGCGGTCTAACAGCTCCATAACACAGAATATTCATTAAAAAGGCTGAAATAAATTCAGATGTATGACTTAAGTACGATTAAAGTACTTCAGTGAACTTATTAAGTATTTGTTTACATGTTATAGATTTTCTAGCAATGAAAATGTGGAGATGGCGGAGTAATATTTTTAGTTATGAGTCAGGTGTCATTTAGTTGACCAATCAGATTGCTCGGTCGGACCTACTTGTTGTATAACAGTCATCAACTGACCATCATTCAACTCTTCTGCTCCCCACCACCATCAGACAGATTAGAACAGAACAGAAATTTTATTTTATTTATTTATTATTATTATTTTTAATTATAGGTGACTATTACTTGTGCTCCATGTGTAGAGTCATTCACTTATTCTATGTGTGTGTATTGCAGTTTTGTGTCTGATTGATATTGTGTGACTTTAATTTTTTTGCGTGGACCACAGGAAGCTAATGGAATATCAAATCAAGAATGAAGGATGTGAATAGTATGATGATTAGTTTGACAAAATAATCTCAATTTAACGTCACTCTCTGGCGCTCTTTGCCTCAGGGCTTTCATCAGTGCTTTGAATTTGTTTAGTTGTAGCCTGTGTGTGAAGTGTGGTCTGGTAATTATATTTCTGGTGGTTGTCATGGGAGAGACTTTCCTCAGAACTGTCCACTCACCAGTCGCCCTCATTGTCTCCATCAAAACATATCTGAAATTTGGCTCAAGAGAATATCAAAATGTGTCTCAGAGCTCCATTCCTTAATTTCAGTCAGGCAGACTGTGATGATACACAGTACACAGGTTTGTTTTATGGTCGTTCACTGACACACAAGAGTTTTTAGAAAATGTCATTTATTTGTGGACCATTGTCAGGATCATGTTTCTCTTTCACAATGAAGATACAAGATTTGAGTGGAGCTGAATTAAGTTAATATCAGAAATGAAAAAACTGACAACATGGAAAACACTAGACTGTACTTTAAACCTTTTTGATTTATATGGAACTACTATTATTCAAGCGACCAGTGTAGTGGACCCACTGCGATCTGTAGAAATAAAAGGCTCATTCTAAAGTAACATAATAATTCTCATTTTCAGGTGTTTATACACGAATGAAGAATGACATCATTATGAATATTATATTTAATTTTTGCAACAAGTAAATTACACACTTTTATGCAGGTTTGTTTGATATGTTCAGAAAAATTAATTGAAGTTTAATACTGTGTAAAAAGTAAGAATAAATATGTGTTCTGAGTTCATCAGACCAAAGAAGAAAGTGTTATTAACCACCCAGCCAGATTTGAATGATTAAAAATATTTGACAAGTTTATGAAATTAGGTGTTAAAATCAGGTAAAAATGAATACTCAGCTCCAGGACTGTGGGGGAATGCACGAAGCCACAGTCAAGCAGCCATTTTGAAGCGACTGAAACGTGTCAGATGAGTTCAGAAAATGACATGACTAACTTTGAAACACTGAGCGGATGAATTAATCTCTATCTCTCTGCTAAGCGGTGCAGGTATGCTCAGGGTGGCCTCAGCGTGTCATCGAGCCACCTTTAAGACCGCCCACAAAAACTGTTTGAACCTCAACCACATTTCAGTAATATATTGTTTCAAAGGCTTTTCACATGTTTTCAGCAACTATTTTCCAACGTATTTAATGTATTTTGAGAGAAATCTCAGAATTGCCTATTACACGTCTGCTCTGTCAAGATGTTTGAGCTGCCAGCAGGACTCTGTGACAATCTTCAGCTTGTCACATAAATGCAGAAATGTTGGAAATGTTGCATTGAGGCTGGAAACCTGCTCTGTACTTTGACACATTAGCCTTGATTTATTCTTTAATCAACATCTTCATTCTTTAAATGGTCTGTTGTAGCTGACTTGAATTCCATTGATGAACTTCAACACACATGCAGTATATTACATCAGTGCTACTATTTTATTCTGCTTCAAATGTGAACATACTGTCATACTGTCAGTGGATACATATCACTGCAGACTCCTCTGCAGCTTTCCTCAGGAGAGCTGTGGTTGCTCCCAGCTCCATGAGACAGACGGCAGTTGATATGATCTATGGAGGCCATGTGAAGACAAGACGCCTCCTTGCTTTTAGCAGTTGAATAAAGATATACCTGGTGTGATGAAAGCTGATGGCATATTTCCCACCAGACATGCTGTCAGCAAAGAAGACAAGCTGACAATTATCAGGCCTATCTGCAGTGCTCTGAGCTCTACATTGTCCTTTTGGCTTTTCCACTTTACTTTTGATTTGAGCCGACCGTTATGCAAAGTAGACTTTGGCCTTCAAAGCGTCATGTGTTGGAATATTAGAACATTTAAAGGCGATGTACCTGAAAAACAAAGGTTTTGTAGCCTTAAATGTAATAACGTACATTGTATCTGTAAATTTATTGCTGGAAGCTTGCATACACAAACCTGCCTGAACATTTGGTATGTCTGCCTACAAACTCCCTTTTCTATGTTAAGTTTCGGGCCTACAAGATGATGAAACGTCACTCATAGTGCTGCACCACATTCGAGACCAGAGGTCAGGTCACCTATCAAGTCTCAGGTCGAATTTTTCTTCACTTCACCAGTTGCTGGATGTTTCTTTTTTCCTCTGGGGAAATTCATGCAAGTTTAAAAGTGCAACCAAGTCCTTGAACTGTGTGAGTAATAACCCCTTCATCACAAATAGTAAGTGCAAATAGCTTCAGATGTAGAATTAATCCATGAAGGCTGGCACTCCTATGCCTGAAGCCCTTTCATAATGGGTGCATTTTATTAACTGATCTGAAATTGGAAAAGTCTCTCTGCTTTGCTGTCTCGTGGCTGATGAATAGTGCAGTGTGTGGCAACAATAATGGCTGCCACTCTGAATAGATAAAGTCTCTGTGCACAGCCTTTATGCCACTTTTGAAATTATCCAGAATAATGTAGGAACCTGCTTTGTTGTAAGTGTTAAGCGAGTTGGGTGCAATTTTGATGTGAATGGCCGTGACTGCAAATACATATTATGTAAATAGTCAAATTTACATGATTTCCATACACGGCTGTGACAGACGGGGAAGAGGCTGTGTTTCGATGTCTCTCCTCATCTTATGTACTAGGTAAACAACATGATTTTCTCTTGCGGTCATTGGACTGCACAATCCCACAGTGAATCATCATTTAGAAATGTTTTCCTCAAATATGTTCAAACATAGAAAAATATGACTCTTACATTGTGCAAAGAATAGAATTACAAAACAGATAAACACAGAATATAGTTGTTATTATTATTATTATTATTATTATTATTATTATTATTATTATTATATTTTTTTATAACAATCAATAATCAATATGTTATAAAATCACCGCTACTAAAAAAAACTTAAACAGATTTAAAGGTGGAGTAGGAGATGTTGGGAAAACAGTTCCAGCAAGCTATATTTTGAAAATACACACCCTTGCCTTTTCTTCAGACCTCCCCTCGAAACCACGCCTTCAAAGTAATGAAGGGCCTCTATTCGTTCACGAATGGGTGAACGCACAGAGGGGGAGGAAGAAGCAGACTGAAGTTTGATGGACGTGTCAAGATCCAATCATAATGAGCAGCCTCATCAACGTGATTGGACGTGTTTTTCCATGATTTCGCCCTCTAGACTGGACTAAAACATTTCATTTTTTTGACAAACCTTCTATTTTACTGGCTGCAATGGGGTCAAGAGGTTTTCAAGCAATATGGTAAAAAATGCTCCAGAAAAAAATCTCCTATCCACCTTTAACACTGAGCAGTCATCATTATTCTGTAATGAGGAAGAGGTGGACCAGTTGCATTTGTTTTTTCTGTTGTCCACGTTTTATTAGTTTATGGATCAAAATTGGCTAAGGCGACTTTATATTTATTTCAGGTTTGTTATATTGGGGGTTCTGGATAGAAAACAATATAAAATATTTATATTTAAAGCTCAGTTTTAAGTTTTTTTTAAACATGTGTCAAAAGAAAATACTGTAAATCATTATTAAATAGCACAACATGGGAAATGAGAACAAATGTACTTATTTATAAAATTATAATTGACCTGACATATGAATATTTGTTTCTTTCTAAATGTATACTGCTAGAGTTAATCTAATTATTTGAATTACTGAAGGCATCCTATTATTTGTTGTTTTTATTGTCATTGTCTGTGATACATTAGTATTATCAGCCTGTATTCAATAAATTACTATTGAAAAATATTTTTAAAAATTAAAAGAAAAAAAAAACAGCTACATACACATACACACATACTATGTATACAAGGTTACAAAAAAGTGTATGAGAATGTAAAGAGTATCAAATAAATATGGTATAAATAGAAATAAGTTAAGCATGAAAGTCCTTTCTTGTCCTTAGAAACAGTATACCTTGTCACAGAGCTTTCAGATTCATCTCCTGGTTTTCCTCAGCTGATGGAGTTTGCTTTGTCATCATTGTATTAAGTTGCAGAACCATCCACATCCCACATGTTCTGGAGAACCTGCAACCTAACTTGAAATGACTCTCAGTTTTGTTGGAAATGACTGCAATGTCATGCATTAATGGTCTAATCCCTCCTCTGCTTTCTGTCAGGTGATGAATGTAAATCTATCTGAGGGAGATAAGGTGGTGTTTGAAGACGTTGGCCACGGGGAGAACACCATGCTGGCCAATGAGTCCATTCTGATGAGAGGGCTGGTAGTACGGAGCCACAGCAATCAGATCTCCATCCGCTTCCACAGCCAGAGGTCTCAGGTTGGATCAGTCCTGCTCAGATACCAAGGTATGTTACAGGACAGATGTCACATGTGCAGCTGAAACATGACTATGAAAGTAGTCAGAGTATGAAAGCAGAAATTTAAACAATTTATTGTTTTTCTTGCTGCTTTGACATTTTTGTGACTTTTTTGTCTATTTGGTTTCAAATGTTCATTATAATCATGATTATACAACATGTCTCTTATCTTTTGATTATGTATTTTATTTAAGTTGGTAATTGTTGTATAATCACAATATTACACTAGAGGGTGAGCTTTAACTTATTATTCACACTTCAGTAATGCTAATGGACCTCTTCGCAAGTGCCTTAGTCCTGACCGCATCACTGTTGTGCCAATAAAGACGTTAAGCATACCCTCTCATGTAATATTGCTTAAATGGAACACCACAGTTCTGCAAATGTACATAGACTGTAAAAACATGGATGTAGCTGTAGTGCCATCTTGGCAGTCTTACCTCCACCTACCTCCCAGCTAATCTAAGCTAAGAGGAGGTGTGGGTGCAGCCAAGACGGGCTGAAAAAAGCCTGATTACTTAAACAAGCCACCTGTGTTGCACCCACCTGTCAATCAAAGCGTCCACACTGTTAATTCTGCACTGTTAAAGCTGAACAGTGTATAATGAATGAAAAAACAGTCAAATAAACCCAACGTCCTGTCACTTCAGTATTTTTAACTCTGTGAGGCGTGTTTACATTTCTACAAGTCTTGGAGTGTTAATCGTTATTATGATTTCAGCTGACCACACAGCATTTTAATTATGAGTCATGTGACCAACAGGTGTATATGATATAGCATAAGTCAAGAGGGGGAACTAGACGAAAAAAAATCAACAACATGAATGATGTTTGTCTTAGATGATCTGAGTGTAGTATGAATTGGTGTAGGTGAGTGTGTTTGTTTGTGGGGTTGGGCTCTATGGACAAAGAGGTGTTGGAAGGTGTAAAGTCAGTGCAAAGCCAAACATGCATGATGTCTTTGTCTGTTTCTTCTTTTGGTCATTTCCTGGCATCAGATGAACGTCTTTGGAGGAGGAGATGTGTTTATGCTGGTTATGCTGTGCAATGTGGGTGCTCATTTTGACACAAAATTGTGTTTGCATTAAAAACTGGCTCAGATCACTTCTTATCGCAGAGGCAGGACAGTTTTCATGGCTTTAGTGGGCGGTGGCACACAGAGATCACCAGAGACCTGTCATTTATTATAGGATTTACTTCTTCATGTTCACTACACATTTTTTTATCCATAATGCTGGCCAGAATATCATCCACATGAGTGTAAGCCAGCGAATTCTGCAGAAACATTAACACTGATGTGCTGCCCACAAGAACTTATAGGATATCAGGTTCCCTGTGTGGATTAAAAAGCTGTAGTCATCAAATAGCAGCAGAATGATATGTTTGTCATCTGAGTGTCTGATTTGAGAGAGCGGCTGTATGTAATTTAATGTATGGATGGCACACAGCAGCAACAACTCGCAAGGCAGCAAGAGGAGGTCATAAGATGATTTTCAGAAATCAAATAAAATTTAAAAACTTTTAGAAATAGCATATTTTAGCCATAATTGTAACAAAACATAAAAAGGTATTTACATTTCAAATAAAAGCATTTCAATGTTCTTTGCTCCTTCTGATGTGATTACAACAGATTAACGACATTAGCAACAACAACAATATAACCTAAGGTCTATTAGCATTGTGCTAAACATTATGGCATGTAACAAGGACAATCTGACATCTAGGTATAGTGGGATCGCAAATCACTGGTACAGTTGTTTTTGGGGGTTGCAGGCTGAAAAGTTTGGAAACCCCTGTTTTAAAGAGTACAATAAAGTACTAGAGCAATAGTAATAATAATTACAGTAATAAGTAATATTGGCAAAGCTCAACACAAACCAATCTGTTACCTGTAACTAATAAATGAATTATCCTTAGAGCCCCGCTGACCCATGATTAAACATCCACTCAGAGCTGCTGCTTGTGGAGTGAAGAGAAAAGTTTAATTTATTAAGTCATTATTATAAATACATGCTCAAAATAAATAAAACACAGTGATTGAGGAGGCAGAGACGCCCTCCATTCTCAGTGGATTATTGTGTTTCCTTCTGCTCAAAAGTGTTGGGTTGGCAGAGACGCACACTCAAACCTCTCATAATTCTCCTAAGTTTATACACAGCTGGCACAGCTGGATGCCTTCATTAATTATTTAAATATCCCAGCACAACAAGGAATTGAAGGTACCGAGCTTTTCACGTACATTTTGAACTTTTTCTGGGGTTACACACAAGACATGAACTCAGTAAACACTTCCTGACTGTTCCCACACACCTATCATGTGTAATTGCAAACATATGATCAATACTCGTGTGAAAACTGATCATGGTTTCAAGTCTCATGTTGGACATGCACAGTTCATCCAGGATGAAAAGATCAATCTGTGATCCCAGAGTTCCCTTTAATGGACAGATTATTTCAGCTAATTAGCATATTAGCCTGAGTTAAACCACATTTTAAGAACAGTTCTTTGTTGTGCCATGCAAGTAGGATGAAGCATACAATAATAAAATGATGATGGGTCTCTGGAGTCTGTTTCTGATACATGCCACTGAATAGTAAGTTGTCATTATGAAATGAAATTGTGGTAATTACACTAAGACATAGATGATAGATAGAAGATTCATCTCATGTGACATCAAGCCGAGCTGTCTTGTGTTCCTGGCTGTAAGTGATGTGTTGAGTGTGTGTTTTTGCTTGTTAACATAATGTGTTGTTGCTGTCAGCCAGAAAATGACTTGTGCTAACAATCAGCATCATGATTAACTAATACTCTGTCTCTGTACCAGCTTTACTTATCAGTCAGTGCACAGGAGCTGCGTGAGAGACAGGAATTTCAGTCCTGCTAATGACAGAGGAGCTGCAGCTGTCTTCGTTTCTTTGGAGTGAAAATCCATGAAGGGATTTTGGAAATATGCGGCGGTGGTTTAACAACCCCCAGGAGACAGGGTCAGCTCTGGCCCCACTGTTCAGATGTCTTCACATAGAAACTGTGGAGAGGCTCCACTCCTTGATATCTCTTCATTTATCTTTGTTTTCATTGATTAATCTCCAAAGTGCAGAAGGCATGTGCAAGCTTCTCCCTTGCTAAATAGTGGCATCAACATCATTACCTGCTGCTTAAAAGCAATCTGTGCCGTGTTTGCTGGTTTCCCACCACCACTGGCCAAATGGGAGAAGAACAGAATAAAGACTGATAGTCATCTGTGTTTGTGCGTGTATGTGTGTGTGCATGTGTGCCAGCAAGGATACAAGCCAGTCATAGACTCTGAGAGTTGTCTGCTTGAACCCCATTTTCTACTATTCTATGAAATGACAGAATGTCACAGAAAAGAAAGCAGCAGAACAATCTTTATTATGAGATATTAAACTCAGATCACTGAAACAACACTGAACAAATGTAAAGTTCAGTTTAGACCTGCTCTATATGCAAAGTGTTATGAAATGACCTCTGTTATGATTTGGTGCTATATAAATTAAACTGAATTAAAATCAAATCAAATCTAATTTTATTTGTATAGCCCAAAGTCACAAAACACAGTTTGCCTCAGAGGGCTTTACAATCTGTACAGGGAGTGACACCCTCTGTCCTTAGATCCTCGGTTCGAGTGAGGAAAAACATGCCCACAAAAAACCCTTTAACAGGGAAAAAAGGTGGAAGAAGACAAGAGATTTAATCCCAGGATTAAATATGCGTGTGTATACATTCATACAATACTACACATAACTATAACTATACACATAACATTTTTAAAATATCATCAGACAATATACAACACTTAAAAAGAGAAAAAAAAACAAACACCAAAGACTTCAGCCACTGACTTTTTGTTCTTTTCAGGTCATGTCAGTCTGTTGTACTGTAGGATGTAACTGGAAAATAACCGAGAGACTAAAGAAGTCCTGAGCTGATGCAAACTCCTGACAACAAACAGGTTTATTGTCCACCTCAGCCTGTGGATGTTACAGTGCCGCTCTCAGCTTCTACTGTGGGCAATTTGTGAAAAATATTACACACTCATGACTGACACTGAAGTTGGCAACTGGTTGAGTCAACGAAAAATAAACTGACAAATGTCGTGGCAGGTCTTATCAGCTCTCACCACTTGAGTGAATGTGAGTGACCAAAGTAAATGTAGTCTGATGATCTTTGCAGCTGCTGTCTGTACTCAGCCACAGATTGATTGTGAAGGAAGACGCTCCACTCTGTAACACGACACAATGTTTCTGGAGTTTGCAGAGCTCACAGTGATGGTGTAAAGTCAACATTTACATCAGTAGTATGAAAATGGACTCATAATGACGTCTGTACAATAGACTAATGGATAGTGCAGCTCAGCATTAGTCCTGTCCAGTGTGTTAGGCCTGTTGATGGTGTGTGTGTGTGTGGCAGACTTTGAAAAAAAAACAGACAGGAGAAGTCCTGTCTGTTTTATTTAATTAATTAATTAATTTTTTTCATTTTGGAATAATATCATACAATCTGATAGCTAAGTAGTGTAACCATAGAAACGGCACCGGCTACATTCACCTTCTAAACTGGTGTGAATGAACTTTGAGACTATGTGACAACCTTTCATTACCCAGTGAATCAATAGAATGACCACTTTCAAGAAACATAATGTCCAAACAGAGGGACACATCTCCATAACTGCAGTGATAAATACAAATAAACAACATATCAGCTGTGTGTGTGTGTGTGTGTGTGTGTGTGTGTGTGTGTGTGTCAGACTTGGCTCCCCTGATAGAAAGAATAAAATGAATAAAGACTGACAGAGTTTGTTAAGCTGGCACACTCTTCTATTCGATTAGCCTTTTTATCACCAAGATGAATTTGGGTTAGATGTATCACATCATGTTCCACTTCATGTTGCTCTGCATCTTAGAGTAAATATAAATGATGCAGAATTCCAGTTGACACTTTGGCCGGACCTTCTGAAAAGAAAAAGCCTGCAGCTGTTACATCTGTTTACGGTAGTTTTTGATGCTTTTGATGGTGAGCACAAAGCTCTACAGTCTGATGCTGTAAAGGAATCATAATATTTACTCATTATTCTGTTTGGCAGCATTCATGTCATAATCACTTCTTTTCTAGTTCCTAATGTATGCCAAAAGATTACGCGCCTCACCCTCTCCTTACAAACATGTAGGAAAAGCTCAACACAAATGGCTGTATCTAGATCAGGGTTTGGTTTGTCTGTTCTGGGTTCTGGCTCCATGGAAGAGGACCCGCTGTAGATATAAAGGCCTCATTTTAAGACAATGAAAACACTAATAAAAAACACCATAATACAATATTCATTAAACTGCCAATAAATACTCCTCAAACGTCCACTTCAGTCAGCCTCCATAAGTCCCCATGTTAAAATGTCCAACGTTCACAGCAGAAATAAACATGTTTACAGCCTGGTACAAAAAACAGTTTTGGTCTCTATAGCTAATTTCCCCGTTTATGACAACTGTACTGAGGGTGAATTTATATATAACTCACCTGTTCAGATGATATTAAGGCCTAAAGTTATGCAGAATTAAGAGTGTGGACACTTTGATTGACAGGTGGGTGCGATTACAGGTGGCTTATTTGAGCAAGCAGGCTTCATTCAGCCTGCGTCAGCTCCGCCCACGCTCCATGTCATTGTCAATTACATAATAACCTGTCTAAGACTGCCTCTCTGCTTAGTTGAAGTAAACAAAGGCCACTGTCCATAAAACTGTGTGGGAACAGCAAATAGAGACTGAAGCAAGCCACATCTCTAATAAAACAGACAGCACTGGCAATGTATGGATGTGTTGTTCGAACACTGGTGGATACAAAGTACGTTTATGTTCTCCGTGAGTGCTTTTGTCTCTGTAGGAATGTGTGTTTTTGCAGAGGGAGATTGAAAAGTGAGAATTGGGAGAAAACAGCTCAGTTGTCTCACCCTCAAACACCGCTCCCCCCTCTCTCCCTCCCTCATTCTTTCACATATTGGTTTATTAAATTATCTCCTCTGAGACAATCTATTCGTTGTTGTGCCTTGCTAGGAGCTGAATCAGCAAGAAAAGCCCCACCCTATAGACCACCAACACATATACATACACACACCTACACACTATATACTGTATGGCCCATATAACTGTCCCCAGCCCTGTTGAATTGGTCGAGACATACATTAGTGGAGCAGAACAGCTGCAGGTCCTTAAAAGTTTCAACAACTTTTGGAAGATGTCATTGTAAATAATACTTATTGCTGTTTTTTTAAGGTGTAAACAGAAAGGAGGAGTGTGCAGTGTAGATGCTGATTGCAACCCCTTTGTCTTACCCTCTCCTCCTAAGCTTAGGAGAAACTATGGTGTGCAAAAATCACAAAAGGGCCAATATAGAGCCAGTTATTTTGTTTTCTCTGGGCAAGCTAACACACTGGACCTTTAAATCCAAAACTGTTCGAGTGGTTGTTTCCTTGTCCCTCCTGGACAGAATTATACAAGTTTAAGTCCCTGCACCACAAGCTAAAACTTTCCACAGACACACACCATAGAAACACTCCATTTTGTGCTTCACTATTCAGATCCCTCCAGGAGCTAGCCTTCCCTCCCTGCCTGGCTTTTTGTCTGAAATACACAAAAAAAGAAGATTGTTGATCAATACATTCAATGTTTTTGGATTGCAATGGCTTCAGCAGTGAGGGAGCGTGTGTGTTAGCTGAGATAGGATTCATCACATTGAGTTGCTGGTGCCACTCATTGTTCCCAGGCAGAGAAAGGAAAGTGCAGGCCAAGCAGCAGTGGAGGAGAATGATGGACAGGCACTATAGATGTGTGACTGTATTCATGACTGAACGTGTTGAGAACATGCACACATCAGTTTGCAAAACTCTGACGTTCATGCAACATCCTTCTGAAAATTCTGCCCACATCCCGAGTCGATATTCTCACTTATCAGGAAGTGACCATAGAGCATACGATGGGCGGCTGCAGCATGAATCTAAATCTGTGTATGATTCAGTGTGAGGCAACATACAACATGCAACCCAGACACATTTTCCCCCATCATTCCACACTCCATTCCAAAACAGTGTGTTTGCACCATGACATACATGTAGGATCTATACATTTATCTGATAGATTCAAATGTTACTTAACATAATGTACCTATTTAAGTGTAACTAACATAATTCTAATAATGACAGGGTTGACTCCTAATGACTTGGCTACAAAACACAAATTCTTATCATCATATGACAGTTCAGATTATGTCATCATTTACCAACATGATCAAAGTAACTATATCTTCCTTTTACAAATTAAAAGTTGAATTTTCTAACTGAAAGACGCATTTGTTAAGTTCAGTACATGCAAAGGATTTGTTGCTTACAGCCTCACTTAGCCTGCTAAGACAAATCAAATCAAATCAAATTTTATTTGTATAGCCCAAAGTCACAGAGTACATTTGCCTCGGAAGCTTATGGTGGCCAGTGTTACCTCATGTTAGCCAAGCGGCTCAGTTTAGATATTTCTCTACTGTTACGCCAAATTTTAGCATGTCAGAGGTCATTTTAAATAGTTTAATCAAGTAAAACAGGAAGTGAACTTGCTTGTTTCTCACGCGTGGTCCTCTCACTCTCAATGAGCTCACCCAGTGAAGTTGTCCTTAAGGTAACCAACATGAAAATTCTGGTGAATTAAATAAAATTCAGTGTCCTGTTATTCTGCAATTCCTTAACATCATCACTGTGTTCAGAAACGTACTGTGCATACTTTGATAAAATTAAAAATATTGAAATGAATTCTGGAGACTCTAATGTCTTCTGAAAATTTGTATTGTTTTGTAGTGGCAGTGTGATCTGAGTCATCTATGTTGTCATTGCCAGGCAGAGATGTTGATGAGCATCTCAAGCTGCAATTATTATTATTAGGTGGCAGCAGTGTGACATGTTATCACCCTGTGAAGCTGTTGTGGCAGACTTGTTAGCAGAAGTCTGTTGACATCCAGCAGACACAGAAAAACATCAGCATTCTTTTGCACTCTCACTTCTGTCCACATGATTAACGTAGATATCCAACATATGCTCTCCTTTGGTTTCCATCAAATCCTGAGGGAAGTATCTGCATCTTCTACTGCTAAATGCTTCACTAAGTTCACCAGCTAGTTGTTTGTTGCAGAGCAGGTAGTGCAAGGCTGGTGACAGAGAGAGAGAGAGAGAGAGAGAATGAAGCAGTAAAGTGTGGCCGTAAAACCAAAACAATGAGCTGAAAGCCTAAAAGGCTCCATTGAGCTGAAGTGAACTGCAGAATCATATGATAATGACATGTGGGTTCATTAGCAGGAACAGCGTTGATCTTAATACATACTTGATCAGTTGTTAATATAAATGAATGATTAGTGCAGCTTTAGTTTGGATCAGCCATCAAACAGGTCACAAACAGATGACAACAAACAGTCAGGACTGCTGAGAAAGCCTCTGGTGCCAACTTGCCCTCCATTCGGGACTTGACAAAACATCACTGCAGATCCATCCCACCCTCAGTACATCCTTGTCCAGAGCAATGTATGGCAAAACTACACAAAATACACAGTTCAGTCAATAACTTTTAACACTAAAACACCCACTTAACTTCCATTATATACAGTATGTATACAAATGCACCATTTTGAACATGTACATATCATGTAGAAATATAAACGCATTTTATTTATGTTGCTGGTCATTTTTATGGAAAAATGACCAAATATACAGACACATATTTGAATGAATAATGAATCAATTTTTTTACCTTATTTGTTCAGCTTCGTTGTCTTCGTACGTAGGTGTTGTGTCTATTCTTGTGTACAGGTACATTGAGAATGTTTAAAAAACTCAAATTTCATGTATGTGTACACATACATGACCAATAAAGCTTTTCTGATTTTGATTCTGACCACAAAGATTTACCTGACAGACTATAGTGTCCTTTACATTGGACACTCCACCGTCTCTCTTTTTAAAATATCTTGTGTCACTATCTCCTTTTCCTCCCCCCCCCCCAAAAAAGCCTAATTAGAATGTAATACAATTGAAAAAGAAAAAGAAAAGAAATTTAAGAGCTGCATGCTTCATGTAATCGCTTGATGCAAAACACGCCAGGATATTGAGGTAAATGTTGAGCGGCAGAAGGGCCGTTTCATGCTGCTCCTCAGAAACGTATAAACCATTGACATGCTGACAAATTAATTTAAAATGAGCATGTATCTAATATTCTTTTGCTTGTTGTGAAGATGTAATTGCTACAGGATTTTTCCCTCAATTAATTATGGGGGGAGTCGAATTGATTTTTTTTTTTTACATCACGCTACAAAATCCTGACTTCCAGTACTAAATTTATACCTCAAGTATAATTTTACATTTCAACATTATCTTGACCAGACTGGTGTGTATGTGTTTAGAGGCAATGCACTCTATTCATGAATTTTGCCGCTTAATCACCCTGACTTTAACAACGACAATAATAATAATAATAACATGTATTAAGACAGCACTTTTAAAATGTTATAAAGCGTTTCACAGGACAATAAAAATATAATGAATGGAGCAAAAATAACAATAAAATACCTATTAAAACAGAGAAGCATAAAAATGTCAATACCAATATAAAAGTAAAACAGTAGGTGGTCAAACAAAGTGATAGACAGATCATAAGTATATGCATAAATGTATAAGTGCATTGTGGATAATTATATACACATAATCATGTTTCATTGCACATATGCACAGAAACATACGTGCACACACACACACACACAACATTGGGACATTATAAAACATGTGATCCTAAAAGTGGATCCATATAGTAAAAGCTCGCTCCCTTCTGGTTACAAAATTGGACCTGAGAACAACAAGAAATAACTGATAAGATGATCTAAGACCACATTCAGCTCCTAAAGTTGGCTCTGAAGAATCCAAGTCCAAGAAGTCCAAGTCTAATGGAGTGAATAGAGTTGATCTGAAGGACAACAAACATGAATATTAAAATCGCAGTAAGATTCAGCTGGTCTCTGCTTCAGTCCAGTCCTGCTATGATCAGTCAATAAGTAAAAGAACAGCTTAGTGCCTCTCAGATGAATTCCAGCTCCTTTGCACAAGTCAGTTCTGGTCCAGAAAGCATTTAAATGATGAAGCACACACTGGTAACAGTACAGGACTTCATCACCTAGTTCTGCAAGGTCACTAATCTTTTCACAGCACTTATTCAGCGTGGTAAGGGCCTAGTTGTAATGCAAACTTTGCAATGAAAAGTATTTGAGCAGAAACTGGTTAAGCATAATGATTCAAAATCCTGTTGTAGTTGTTTTAGTTTAACGTTGTGCATGCTGATGTGGACAGTGGGAGTTAATGAGTGTGAGTAGGGATAGAGGAGGGGAACCATAGACTCCTGACAAAAAAGTATAATATGCCCTGTGATGAAGTTTCATGAGGAATGTCCAACAATTAACAATTCTGACAGCCATCATGGGGGTAGTGAGTGGGTGGTGTGTGGTCTTACGGACAGCACTGGCCGCAGGCTCTCGCAGCTGGACTTCATAGCCAAGGGTAAGGAGGTTGCAGCTGGGTCACATGGGTAACAGTCAGACCCAGTAAACACAACACTGACATATTTATGACCTTATAAAGTTGTTATGGCTAACATGTTAGCAACATAGTACTGCTTTCTACCAGATCCTCTTTAGGGTCACTCTCTTGACCAGCTGACTGTGTCTGTCTCCTGTTTGGTGCTTGGAAGGTAGTTTTAGGCAGCATCAGCTGCCTGCTGCTGCTGTGGGAAGCAATCTTGATGGGATAATTAGTTAGGTAGTTAGTTTTAAAAATTCCAACTTTGGCACCTCCGATTTTACCTAGAAAGTACCCGAGGTTAAAAGTGCATAGATAGACTGCTCCAGTTTTCACCAGGATTGTCTCATTTTGCTACATTCCAGCTATTACTGAATCTCTAATAAATAGGCAGCTATGTTGTCTTCGGGGGAGGAAACAGGTGGAGTTCTTGAATTTGACACTAATGTTGCCAATGGAGACATACACTGCATCAGCTAGCTGGTGGAACTCCCCTGTTAAGCTTTTTAATCTCTTTAGCTGAGCAGCATCAGGCATTGCACACACTGCCAATCTGTAATAAATAACCAAACAAAGACAATATCGATGCTTATTGTGTTCTTCAGCTCTGCTGCTCTTTGTACTGTTGTTAATGCCTGAAACTGATCACCAGCCAAATGGTACACACTCCAAAACAGACCCTTAATATCAGTGAAAAGGCCATTTCAGGGAATCAGTTGGATTTAAGCCTAGACACATGGATGATCACATTTCACTGTGAACCACAACTCTAACTTTGCACGCCAGCAGCCATTACACAAAAAGCGACATCATGGAGTCTCACTTTGAAATGGAACACTTTTTGATTTTTAATTAATTGGTAGGGAACAGCTAGACAAGAGGTGATAGCAGTCACGGAGCTCCTGTTATTTATAGGCATTCTGTTTTAGCAGCTCTCTGTTATTTAGGAATAATAAAAAGTGATTTCCAACCACACTGCCTTATTATTTAAATCTGAAATTTAGCACTTATGAAAGTTCCTTTCTCCTCATAGCAGCCTAAGGTATAAGGTTAGGTTGACTTCTACAAAATAATGAACTAACTAGGAGTGTGGATTATTCTTGAATAAGCAGTTAGAGATGTCAGAGTGTGTTTTTCTTTCATTTATTGTGACTCTGACTCAAGCTGACAAGCTGTCATGTAAACAAACTATGGACAAATCTCTCAAAAGTATGATGTGTTTCCTTGTTTCTTTAAAATGATTATACATTTGAATTCAAGACATCAAATAGTTGAATGTAGGTCTCTACTCTGGATCTAATTCTGTACCTGACACCCATGTGGTCCAGACTCTATGCAGCTTTTTGCAGTCCAGAGTTAACTGTACACAAACTCCACGATCCAAAGCCCAGCCCCAACCCACACAGCAAAGGTTATGACATTGTGCAAAATTGAATTTCATTACTGAAGGATATTTCCCACCCACAGTGTCCTGTCCTGTACAAGCCTGTCACGCCCAATTATTCTCAATGAGCCCTGATGAGCGGGGCGTGAATGAATCCTCTCTGTCAGCGTCTTTATTGATGTCCAGGCACAGAGGAAGATGTATCTATTTTTCATCAGTCCATGTAAAATGCAAGACTGCTAATAGACCATTTGTCTCTGTTAGCAAAAGGAAATTTCATGGTGCTATAAATATAGAACGACCGTGGGGCTGTCAGGACGCGGGAGAGTAAACTGAAAGTGCAACCTTATTTAAAACTGGTAACTGGGGCGATGTCTGTGACAGAAACTTATACATTCACTCTGTATTATGAGAGAATGTGCATGTTTGAAAATCATGTAGATAACATGAATGTATTGAAACAGATTCAGTGAATATTTCTTGAAATGGGAATAAAGAAAAGTTCACAAAGTACTGACATTGCTGTATATATACATAAAGAACAAGGCATTGATTAATTGTTTGAGCCATCCTCATCCAAGTATGGACTTCTTTATACTACGTCACTTGCCCGGTGCGTCCTTTACAGTACCCTGTGTGTCTGCACTGTATGAGGCACCATGGGGAGAACAAAGCATCAGCATTTGACGATTTGGGGATGAAACGCTGTATAAACTCAAGGTCCACTTATTTTTTTTTTTGTTGTCTTCATATATGGAAGGATGTGCCGTGCTCAGTGTGTGGGTGTGTGCAACACACAATACACTTAAGTGTATCCATCTCATTGCAACTTAGGTTCGAGTTTTTTCTTTTCTTTTTTCGTTTGGTTAAAATAACATAATAAGCACTGTTATAATAAGACTGTTTAAACAAATGGAACCACTGTGAGAATTTGAAAGGTGCCTCTGCTACTCATGAACCTGCACAGAGTTATGAGCTGAATCTGGAGCTCCCCTCCAGCTTTACACAGCTTTATAGAGCTTCAGCTCATTGTTAAACTGTCTGGCCCACAACTTTACTGTTCTGGTTCACTCTCACCGCTCTCAAAGTGTCATTTCCGGCCGCAGCAGGCAGCTGTTTTCTGAGAAAAAGCTCTAAACTGTACTGTACTGTACAGTACCTGCTTGTGATGTGTGTGAAAAATATTGCAATATATGCATTGTAAAGCTGGTGCTTTGTCTTCTGGTGGTTCAGGACAGGGAACCCCTGTAAAGGGTCTTCTTTTTTCTGCAGTATTCTTTCTCAGCTGTATTGAAGTGGCTCTCACTGTAATATAGTTATTAATGACATGATGATAATAAGAGGGGCCAAAATACTTTAATCTCTCTCTACCTCCCTTCTCCCACAAGTACTTCTCAAATCAGTTTCAGCAGTAATTTGTACAAATCTGCATTTGACTTCCATTGCTACATGTCACATTTTACAGAGACATAAAAACATGTTGAAACATAGAGTGTAATCTTGTAAGCACTGTTTTACCTCTGCTAGTATATGTATGGACAGCATCTATTTTATCTGCTGATGACTCAAATGACTACCTTCATATCCAAACCTAACTCATAGGGTTTAATGTTGCTGTTCTGGACTAAGCAGACAACATACTGACAACCCCCTGAATCCTAAAGAAAACCTTTATCCTCTGAGGAACATGAACATTCTCAGAACATTAAATGCAAATTACAGTTTGATATTTTTTGTGGATGTAGAAATGTTTACCTGATAGTGGGAGAAATGGTAGAAAGATGGTTGAATAACATTTACATAAATCTGGCAGAAAGTTCCTGACATAATTTGTCATGAACTAGTGTAGTGATCAGTAGTGAACACATCATTTTGACCCTGTTCAGACCTGGTTGTGCTAAAGGACCGCACCAGAGGCATAATGAATCATTCTCATTGAAATCATCAGAAATTCTCTCTGGCTAGAGTCTTTATGCCTCAATAGCAGAACAAGGCCTTTTTGAAACCAGGCCATATTATATACAGGCCTTTATGTCTAGTTGTACTTCTTTCATAATATTTTGTCATATTTTAGTTTGAAGTCTCCTATTTGTTTCTGTCTTTTCTGACCTCTGACATCTGTTTTATTTGGCTGTGGATGCAAACTAAATATAATCTAAATTTTATTAATCCCATCAGTGCAAACAAAATACTTCAGTCATACCTGCCCATTCTCACTCCCAGCTCTGAACCTAACCAAAGTGCAACTGCAAAAAATAATTTATTGAAAACATTATTTCTGTTGAATAGCAACACATGTGAACACATGTATGTACTGTATGCTCGTCATATCTTACTCTGTTAGACTGATAGATCTACTGACAGTGTTTTTCTCGTGCTCACAGGGCCAAAATAGACACACCAAATGCTGACACACTCGGTGGGCTGCATTCAAACATGTTAGTATCAGCTACTGGTGCTTCACCTCATGAGTTTCTTCATGGTTCCTGTCATTACCAACCCCATATGTCCTTTCATTGGCCTGTAGAGCAGCTGGCCATCAGAGGACAAGAGCCCTCGCTGCTACTGGGTGATTTACCTCTGAGTGGGAGGTCCAGCGCTCCATACCATGTTAGGCTAATTGAAAGAGAAACGGCAGGGTGATCTTGCTATAACAACATGTCCACATCCTGCAGCCACAGGCCCCCACAGAGCTGAGAGACTGCTGCTATAAAGCATAAATAAAATAGATTGCAGGGGTGGAGGGTGTGGGTGGGGGTTGTGCTGTATGTTTGAAGCCCCCTCTTTGGCTCATTGACTCTCAGGGAGTGGGGGAATAAAGGAGAGAGCTGTGTTTTCATTGCAACATAGATTAGACCACCAGCAATTTGTTTTTTTTTCCCCTCGTTCTTTGCTGCTCCACTCATTTTGCATCATCTGCGCTCCTCTGCTTTATGAATGATCTCTATGTGGGTGTTTCAGTGCCTCCATCCTCTCCTTCCTGCTGGTTATTTATCATAGTTGATGGCCCCTTGAGGATGGAGGGGAGAGGGGGTGCAGATTTTTTTCAGCAGTTACTGCAGGTCTTCTGCATCTTTTTCTTTGTTTTTCTCTGCCATTCTCTCTGTCAAGACTCACACTGTTCTCCCAGCGGATCGCCGTGAAATTAGGACAATGCAGAAAATATCTGGAATCTGGATAAAACAGGATATGAGGGGAACAACTTTTGTTAAAAACCACCTCTGATGTCAGGGCTGCTCCCCCTGCTCCTCTGCCATTATCAATATGATTATTTGGATATCAGATGTCAGAGCACAGTAGTAAGTTATTTCAGCTGTATACAGTTTACATTTTACAGTAAAGCAACATGCCATACTCAAGTTCACTCGAAGAAATATCATTAGCTCATTAGTTTTAGTGGCTTGTATGTTGTTATCATATACTTTAATCCCCTTTTCTAAATATTTGATCATGAAGTAAAATTGAAAAATTTGACTGAGATGTTGGATGGAGTGAATATTACACTTTATTTTACATTCAAGCCATTGCTAAAACCATTAGAAACCATGCATGTAATTATGCCCAGTATATAAAAAGATATTGTGAATTGATATAGTGAATTTGTGCTGAATGCTGAATGTAACCACTGTGAAACAATCAGGAAATAACTTTTTTATTTCGCTGATTAATGACAGCTTTATCGAGGCCGGCGCTCGCTCTCTGTGTTGATACTCTATGTATCTCTACCAAAGCTCTCTCTCTCTCTCTCTCTCTCTCTCTCTCTCTAATCATCAGACACAAATCAAATTAAACTTAATGTAATTATATTTTGCAGCGTAAATTGTGAGTCAGACTCAGATCTGGAAGCTGGTACATGAAATAAACAAAGTGAGAACACACACACAGGTAGATTATCAGAGTTTAGTCCGTGAATCCACCTGGATAGTCTCTGCTTCAGAGACATTTCAGGCTGTCTGTGGAGGTTGGACCGATCTGAGTGTCTGATTGGTGGCTGGAGCGTGACGTGGGGCTCCGTTTTCCCAAAAGTTGAAATGTTTTTTGCGGCAGCGCCTGCGTTGCAGCATGCCAACCGGTGCAGAGACACACAACCCCCACTGAAATGAATTGAAAAATGCCGCCGGCTTCTGGTTTGCCTGTCCCTGTCTGAACACGCACATACTTTGCAGATACGCTATGAACAGTCCAGAGCACAGGGAGTGGACTTGGCTGATTGTTTTGAAGACTCGGATGGAAGGACTTGGTGAAGGGGGGAAGACATATGTGGGTGAGATGGCAACAACAAGGCCACTGCCACCATTTGATCACAACGTGCAAGCCTGGGAGGAATACTGTGAAAAAACACTTTTTCATTCACTTTTTCATATATAAACAACTGACAGATGTTATGTTGAGAATTTTTTATCAAATAAAATAATAATATAATTAAATATCAAACTTGTGAAACTATAGTGTAGCATGGTGGAAATGCATCACTGAAACAACCGTCCACACAGCTGGCATGAAGCATGAAGCAGTACAGTACTAACAAATGCAAACTTTATTACTATGTTTTATACAAAGCGATACTCATTGCACGATAAGATACCTCAGTGGTCACATTTTAAGCCTGTGTATCAGTAAAACTAGCATTGTCTGTTCTTGGTTTTGCAGACGTCCCCACAGCTATTTAAATAAAAGTCTAGACAAAAACCTGATTGTTTGAACTCGCCGTCTCTTTAAACATCTCTGCTTCAGAACTCTGAGGTCAGCATTATTCTTCAAATCCAGCCCATTGTTGGAATAGCAGGAAAACACCACAGGTGAATCAGTTCACATATCTGAAATTAAGAAAGACAAGATAGTTGTAGAAAAACTGCTGCAGCTTATACTGCTGCCAACACAGCCCCCTGCTCCTCATGCTAATAATCAGTTTGTCTTAACATTATGGATCTTCCATGATGTGTAGTTGATGATAAAGTTTAGCTTATCATCAAGCTAAATCATAAATTTAGCTGTTTGCCTTATTTGAACGTGGATATTGTGGCTATTTAAAATCAAATCATGTAGTTGTTGGTCTACATCACTGACACTGATGTTCTACACTGAAGACATGCAGAAAGGGTCCTGCTTCACATCACACTGCAAGTGTCTAAAGTCACACAGGATATAGTATCTCATTGGCCATATCTAGCCTCCATTGTTTCATTCATGGAATTTTGGTATCGATCCGATACCAAGTAAATACAGGGCTAGTATCGCCGATACCGATATTTTTTTACTTGAAATGTCATGATCATTGAATAATTTAGTTAGTTGATTATGATTATGATTATGGTAAAACAGAGCACAAAGATTTTAGGCAATAAAAATGTTTTTTTTATTAACTAACTACAACAATAGAAAAAAAATGTAACAGTATGAAAATAATCAAATAATTCTTCTACTACCACAATTGTCACTAGTCACTAGTGCAAAATAACAAAAAAGAAAAAAAAAAGCAGCAATGTAACAAAAATATAAATATAACAATGTCAACATCAAAACAAAAAATACCTTGTATTGCACGATATTGTGAAAAATAAAGTCAGTAGTGCAAATAAAGTAGCTGGGAGCTCTCTCGAGGGTGAGCTGCTTTTATGTGTTTGTGTAAGTTCGTTGTGTTACCACAGTGGCGGATCACTGCACACATTACATTTGGCAATGTCGCTGTAGTAAAAAAAAGTCCACACCGCGCTCTGCTGTCTCTCTGCCATTGCGTCCGGCTGCTCCCTGACTCTCCGCTCTCTGGCAGAGCAGCCAGGGATGGGGAGGGGCTAAGTGTGCCTGAGTAAGCACTGACAGGAGAGAGAGAGAGAGAGAGAGAGAGAGAGAGAGAGCGCATCTTCTGCCCTCAAGATAACTTAAAAGTCTGCACAGAGTTGGGAAACTAAAACACTAAAACATTGATGTAAATGATACACTGCACAGTCTTTAACTGTTAATGGACACTTTTCTGATGAAAGATCTTGGGGTATCCTGAAAAACATTCATCTTCTTGGCAGCATGTATATGCTCAGTGCACTTAACAGCAATCTTCTGAGTGGATCTCTATATTTCTCATGTAAAATGGAGAAATTTGGATCATGAGTGGTGCAAAAAGTCATAGAGTCGTCTTGGCTATCAGCAGAAAATTTCATCTGGTAGTCTAGTCAGTAGGTGTTGAGATATCTAGCTTCAGGCTCAAGTGTTGAGTTTTACAAAATGGTGTCTAAAGCTGGATGTTGTACAAAACCTGAATCAAATTGCTGTAAATTTGAGTATCTACCTTTAGGTAAAAGAATGTGCAGAGGATGTTTAAAATAGTCTGGCTTTTGCCTATGTTACTTTTGCAGACAATTGTAGCATATGTACCATAAATGAAGCATGATCCACTCAGAAAAAAGGCCTGGTGTCTTTTGTCCACTATCTCTGTGGCACAGAGATTCCAGCTCTTCCAGGGTGAAGCCCGGTAAATGAGCTGCAAGATGCATTAATCTCTGCAGAGTGTGTCAGCTCCTCACAGTAATGCAAGGCCAATGGTCAGCAGAAATAAATGCTCTGAGGGAGCAAACGAGATTAGAGATTAAGTTTGATCCGAGCAGAGCCATTCCACATCAAAGCCATATCACGACTGTAAAATAAATAAATTCAATTTACTTCCGCTAGCTACAGGGGACCATTAAACATCTCAAATTATGGCTCTTCCCCTGTGATCTACTCTGTGGCCACAAGGCCTGATTAGATACACTGGAGGCCAGCATTTTCTCACAGCAGTCGTAGAGAGCTGGTTTATGGCCAGTCTGGGTCTCATGTGTTGGTTTAGCAGCTCAACAGCAGCAGAGGAAACGGTAATAAATCCAAGTGAAGTGCAAGTGCTGATAACTCTGCTGAGATTTTACAAGCACATTTTAGCAGCACTTTTGTGTGTACCCGTTAAATGTAAAATAGACTAGAAGTATGTAGTTCAGTTTATGTGTTAAATGAATGATTCTTAAAGTAATTGTATACAGTATAAGTTTCAGTGTCTATTTGAATGTCAGTATGATGATGTTGAATGAGATGTTTGTTTGTAGTTTTAATTAAACTAAATTATTTAGAAATAGACTAACACACAGTTTGGTTTGGTCTTTTCATGGAATTTATTAACAATTATATACCTGTAGAATATAATCAGGCTATCCATCCATCCATCCATCCATCCATCCATCCATTCATCCATCTCCTTCGGCGTCTTTGTGGCTGGGTTGTGATGTGAGCAGGCTAAGCAACGACGCTTCTCATGATTCTCCTTTACAACATCTCCATGAGCTGAAAATATCTATATTTTTAAATGAAAAACCCACCTGTTCATTCACTCTTTATGCATTGTGCTATTGTTTATATTTATTCGTTATCATAATTTTTATTATCAATTTTATTCCATGTTTTATTGTAGTCACTTTACCTCTTTATTATCTTAAAATGATTATCTTTTATTATCTTAAAGTTATTATTATCTATCTACATTCATTTTATCTATCTAGTATCTATCTATAATTTATTATCTTAACTGTCCATTTTAACATTTCACATCTTGTTAATCATTTTGACTTACATTAGAATTTGTTGAAAGGTGTTAGAAAAATGAACTTTCACAGTTTCATGGCTTTCTCCATGATTTGTGAAATGAAATTGTGTTTATATAGTGGAATGGGGGAGTACAGTATGCTAATTGCAGAGCAATTATACACATGGATATATACATGACAGTTGGTTCTGATTTATTAACATACTGTGTGCATGGAGGGAAGAACAGAATTGGCTGGTGCACACTTCTTTTGGCTGTAAAGTAAAATTATTTCTCTGCACGTTAGTGAACACAGCCTGTATTCTCCAGCAGGCCTGACCTCACACAGTCCACAATATCTGATCTCATTTATTGTTTTTTTTTTTGTTTTTATTATTTTTTTATTTTGAATCTGTGTGAGGAAACATAAACTGTGGGATGCCAAGAGCCCATTTGAGCCAGCGGTCTTAAGCTGAACATTACAGTGCAGGTCAGCTTGCACCCTCTCTTATGACAGAGAAAAAAATAAAAGCAGTGCTTATCAATAACCTTTCATTAAAACCAAAACATGATAAATGGCCATCTGGCCTAAGAAGACACGACAAAGTGATGCAGCAGCCATTTTACCGCTCCAAGGCAATTTGTCTCTGTAAAGCTCCCTGTTAGCACCAGTCTTATGTTGCCACAATGCTACCATGATGCCTCTTTTATCTCTTTCTAGTCTCCAGTGCGCCTGTGAGTTTCATAGTTTTTTGGTTGGCCTGGATATTAATAGCTACAGCTGACCATGGTAATGACTAGCTCAGGGAGTGATAGGACACAGCTCCAGCAGCTGCTGCTATGGCAGCGCTAGTCTAGGATCTTGCTCTAATGAGAAATACTATAAAGACCAACACTGCTCGTCTTATCTCTATTTCTGTGAGGCACTATAGAGCTGGCAAACATCCCTCAGCGCTAACAGAGTGTTGGAAATGGTCGAGGTTGTAGGTTGTCATTTATTGGCCTATTTAATCTCCCTACATATTTCCTTGCCTGAGGCACAGCGCTGTCCCCAACAGACAGAATCAATAGCAGCGCTACTGCCAAGCCATCCGAGGGCTAACAGTAAAACTAGGACAATTACAGTGAGATGGATCAGTGTCTTTAGCCGAAATATATTATTAATATGTTTGGACGAATGCCAGGAGGCTGAAGGAAGACAAATCAGTGGCAATGAAAAAAAAGCCAGTTAGTTAACTGGTCACCTGAGAGCCGGCCTGGACATGTTCCCCACATATTAGCAGTGATGTGACAAGTCTTTGTACAGGTGTGTGTGTGGGAGTAAACGCTGCCTCACTGATCCAGCAGCTAGTATCCACAAAGGAACATTGATACCCTAAATGTCACTGTAGCGTTGCTGTGTTTTTCCCACTGGACATTTGTTGTTTTTATTTATGTCTGTTTAATGCAGACAGCCACATTAAAAATTCACTGGACAGTTTGTTAAATCAGGCCTTAAATTAAGAATACACAATGATAATTCATAAAATGGAGTATCTTGTGGCAATTCTTTGGGAATAGTTTTTAGCTAGTGAGCTAACTCTAAATAGCTGCTATGTATGCTAAATGAGTCAATGTGGCTGACAAAACCTCAGTTTGTATTCAGTGACTATCTGTGCACCGCAGTTTAATGGAGACATGACTGTATTTCTCATTTTACAGTTTTATAAGGAGATGACATCACATGTGTCCGTCTCCTGCATCAATCTTAATTTGCTGTTGATGCACTCACTGTTAAATTGAATGTGATATACGTTTCCACAGCACACAGTCACAGTCTGTCACACTCAGCACACTGTTGCTTTGAGTTCAAAACTGTTTTCTCAGTCAGCTTCCAAATATGAGTCACTGGACCTTTGACATGAGTACAACATTTTCTGCCATGTTAACCATTTTAGTTGGTTCATATTAAGAGAATTGTTTTTTTTATTTTATTTTTCCTCTCAGTGTTCCTCTCAGTGGTCAGTAGGCCATGTTGAAAAAAAGTCCCATGCACCAATCAGGTTTTGTCAAACTTTGAAACAGGAAGTGAGGAATCTAAAGTCCATTTCTTGGGCTTTCATTTGAGATTAGTCCATTGTTACATAATCATCTCATTTCTTTGTTTGGATTTTCAATGTCTGAATTTCAGGGGCATAACATCCACTCTGAGCCCCTTCCACGCTCACAGCCTGACAGGTTTTTTTGCTGTTACACATGCTCACACTGAAAACTCCAGGAGCTGTTGGAGAGCTGTGTTTTGTGGAATTACTCATACTACAAATAAATCCAAAGACCAAAGCCATTCAGAGCCCAAACGAGATTTGGAGTTTTTTGGGGATATATGTGGCCATTGGCAGGAAACTCTTTTTTTGTGACACATGACACACTATTGAGTCCTTTCCTTTCATTCTCTTTTTCATTTCTGTGTCTCTGCAGCTTTCGTATTGAGCTGTGTCTTCCCCAAGCGGCCTCTCTATGGTGATGTATCAGTGAGCAGTCTCCACTCCGGGGGGGAGGCTTTCTTCTACTGTCTGACTGGCTACCAGCTGGAAGGCCCCAGTGTGCTGACCTGCCGCAATGCTAGCACCCCCTACTGGAGTGGCAGGGAACCATACTGCCTAGGTAAGGTCACCAAAAGCAGAGAGAAAACACAATCAAAGCTCATCCTCGATATCTGTCCTCATTTAAAGACTGATGACTCAAGAGAAAATAAGAGTTCCAGCTGACACAGTCTTTGTATGTAATTATATTAGTCAGTGTAATCCACGTACTGCTGTTACTGGAAAAGAAGCAACGTGTCCAAAAAGATTCATCAGCTTTGTTATTTCAGTTTATTGTCTTTAAAGATTTCTAAATTTCTAGATTTCTAATCTGTTATCTTACTTCCCCTTACTTAAACTGTGTGGTAAATTGATATATTATACTGTATATATAATTATAGAATACAATAACAGAAATGATAAGCCATTCTTTACAATATTAACATTATTATTATAAACTATTTTAACACTGCATCTAAAATAATGTTAGAGATTACACAATTATTACTTATAAACAGAAATGTATTGATACAGTATTACCTGTAGCAATAAAAAGACTGGCACAATCAGAATGAGTACTACATCTAAAATTGTAAAACTACAAAATACAAACAAGTTACTGTATTGTTATATTTATGTATTGAACATCACAATATTTTAATTTAATAACATTAACATTATTTTTAGCACTGCCTATAAATTCAACACAAACATTAATATTCGTATTAGCCTCACTTAGCATTAGCATAACATACTTCCTGTCAGTGGTGCATGAGCTCTGCTCTTGCTTCATTAAACAGTTATTTTTATGAATATGAGTGTTTACCCTGCTTCATCATTCTCTGCCAGCTTTACCCACAATTCCTATCAACAATGACAGACAGAGCTGGACTCCCACAGGAGTGTGATGATGATGAATGTTTTCTTTCTTTCTTTCTTTGCTCCGATGAGGCTGGCTGATGAATAATAAGTGACCATTTTACTCCTGACCACTCTGATTCACAGCGCCAGGAATGTTTCTCTGAAAGCAATTTCAGACAAGGAGTTTGTGTGGCTCTGCATCTGTATTTGTGCCATCTTCATTCTGTGCGTGTGTGTGTGTGTGTGTGTGCGCGCACGTGCGTGCATGTAAGGGCGCATTCATGTGTCAGAGCATAAAGCAGGTGTATCGAGGTGTGATACTGAAGGCTGGGCATGATGCCACTGGGTTTACTCTTCCTGCTCTACTTTAATTAAGCTTTGTCTGCATGGATAACCTTGACCTGATCACTGGGAAACAACACACACACACAGACACCTCCCTGTAGATGGATTTTGTATGTGTTGATAAATCTGATTGTACCTCTTGTGTGTTCTGTCTCACCTAATTTCTTGGTTCCCTCCATGCTCTTGAATTTAAGATCAGAGGTGATGCATGACTGAACTTTAAGATCCACTTCTTACAAATTACAGTATACAGTGATTATTTGGTCAATTTAAAGGTTCGATTCACCCAAATTACAAAAACATGCAGTATTTTCTCACCTACCTCTTACAGCACTGAGCCATGCATACGCTGTCAACAGCTTTCAGAGACACTATTTGTTTACTAGAAAGCAGTTCAAATGAAAGCTGTTTACACTGAGTTATGTGTGTTATTCTGAGGAACAGGAACATTATTTCCAGCATGTATTCATTGTCATTTATCATCACTTTAAGTACTACAAACTAAACTCTATTCACTGCCACTATATTTGGCTGGAGGCATTAATCTCAGACACAGTGCCACTGAGGACACAGAGGTCACGTCCTTGGTCAGTTCACTGGGAACTTGGGGAGATGAAAATGATGAAATTAAAAGAAGTTTTGCTTTGTATGACTACACACATGTAGGATTTTTAAAGATCAATTCTGCCTTAAAGGCCTTTTATGCCTCAGCTGCAGAGCGAACGACACCTCTATTTGTGGAACACCTTTATTTCTAACTCCATTCCATATTTAATTATATTTTAGAGGCAGGCTTTCTGACCTGCAGTCAAATGTGAAGAAGTAAAGTTAATGTTTGGTTGGTACATTGAGGGGATGTTTGTGAATTTTGTTGACTTTCAGTGCATTGGATGTGAACGTGAAAAATCAAGTGCAGATTTTCATTTGGTCTTCTCCCTGTCTCTCAGCTGCCTGCGGTGGTTTGATCAGTAATGTGACAGTTGGCCGGATCGTCTCTCCTGGATTTCCCAGCAACTACAGCAACAACCTGACCTGCCACTGGCTGCTCGAGGCCCCTGAGGGCCAGAGACTGCACATCCACTTTGAGAAGGTGGCACTGGCTGAGGATGATGATCGGTAAGCAGACAGCAGTTTGGTTAGGTATGAGGAGGAGGATGGTTGGACATCCTAAACATGAAAGTAGTGTATTACACTACACTACTAGCAGGGGTACCTGAGAAGGGGCACACGTCAGCAATGAGGGACAGAGTAGTGCTGGTGCTTCACCTTTCCTGCCCTGACTTCACAGCCACACCACTGCCAAAAACAACCTTATCAGGTGTATTTAATGATTTGTTACAAGGACAAACAAGCATGAAAAAGATGAGAACTCTGTAAAATGATCTGCAGTGAATGGTTTGAGTGGAGAGGCTGGTGATGTTAGATGATGGTCAAAATGTTTGTTGCATCCTGACAAGAATCTGTGTCTCCCTTTGAGGTTTGAATCTAATTATGTCATCACTGATGAGCTACAGGTCACTGTAACTTCTGTCTCATGGTTCATGCTCTGTTAACTGTCATGCATTACCTTCCTCTTTACTCCTGCACAATCCTGCAGTTATGTTCAGTCATTGAGCCTCTCGTGCTTTGTACCTTCTGCTTTGTAAGAGCATTATTCCTGAGGACTCCGCAGGGTAACAACTGGCTGTCAGTGCAGCTCATAGCAGTGACAGTGGAGTGCCATTTTAGCAGCATGGGGCTCTCATTACAGAGGACGGAAAGGGAGAGCCACAGGGGGGAAATTAGCTGAATAATCAATTTTGTCTACCAGCCAATAGCTGCTCTGGGCTGTGAGTGTAACTCGTGCTACAAATATAGACCTCAGACATTTGAAGAGACATCTGGACAGTTCAGAAGGAAGTGATGACGTGGAGAAGACAGAGAATTGGCACAAGAGTAAAAGGTTGCTGTGTAATGAGCTGAGATCTTTTCAAAGAAAAGCCACCTGCTTGTCTGTCATTCAATCATTTACCACTTCAGTGAAGTTTTCCAAGCTTGATCAAATAAACGTCACTAAAAACACCAAACTCCACTCCATGTCTTTGATGGATTACTGGCTCCACCAGTACAGAAGACTATCCTTCATGGGGCTTTTTTTTTTTTTTTTTGAAACCACAGCAAATTGAAAATGTATTTGTCATTCTATGTGCTGTATGCAGCCTTACACAACAAAATGTAAGCTGTAGTCCCTTTACGCTACATTGGATGAGTTGAGGACTGTAGCAACCGATAATGTAATAAAATAATAATAAATAATGTAATACTTGCTAATAACATAATAATTTGGGCCATTTTAAATGTAATGAAGCCAATAACGTAACAACATGCCAATAATGTTAGAAGTTATTACGTTATTGGTGTAGCATTAAAGTAATCCTTATTTGATAATGTAATAATACATAAATAGGACTGTATTTCTTGGAAAAAAAAAAAAAGATTATTTTGCAGTTTTTGTGCAGTTTGTTAATCAAAAATAGATATAGTGTATGTTGTCATTCATTCATCAAGGGTACATACTATGCAGCACTCTCATTAATTATGGCTGTAAGAGCCAATTTGAGAATTATTTGTTGTACAAAATCTTTATTTAGAATACTGTTTATTTATGTAGATGTGTAAATTCATAATTTCATGTATGGAGGAATATTATTTCATTCATTACTGTGAAGTGTATATGGTAGTTTGATCACTTTGTGGAATGTGTTGTAATTCAGGAAGACAACAGTGGTCATGTGACCTACATGTGTTTGCTCAGTGTTAGATGAAAAAATCTAGTCAGTCTAGTTATTACTAAATTATTATGATATTGGCATGTTATTACATTTTGGCTTTATTACATTCAAAATGGCCAAAATGATTACGTTATCGGCAGGTATTACATAATTGGTTGCTACAAGGACTCTGGTGGTATGTTGCTCGTCAGACTGCAGCAGGGTAAACAGGCTGTGGTTGGGTGGGTATCTATGAAAAACAACTGAAGACCCGTGACAGTGGAATTTATTGTTATTTGTAGTTAATGTTTACATGTGTATGAGTAAACCTGAAGTCACAGAGAAAAAACTCAAACTCATACACTCATATTTTTGCTCGTTGCTGCAGTGAACATGATGCAAAAACACATACACACACATGCATCTGCAAATATGCAAATTCATGCCATGAAAATTGCACACCTGTAGAATATTTTCTCACAAATAATTTTTCTGCACAAACAAAAGGGAATTATTATAATTGAATTTGCCACTATGAGTCTCAAATGCTGTTTCTTTTTGCTCACCAATTGATGAAATTAACATATTTGCACTACATATTTCAATGGAATATGGAGCAACTCAGAAAGCAGAAAACCCTTTTGGCCAATCAAAGGAGCTGGTTTGGTTGCTTGTCTGTGTCATTTTTGCAACTAACTACCTGGTTGGGACTGTTAAATGGTAAATTGACTTGTATTTTCATACATAGCCTACTGACCACTCCAACTCCTCTCCAACCAACAATGTACATTCATCTATTTACACAAACATTCATATACTGGGGGCAGAGGATGCCAACCACTCATCAGGAATGACACAGTACTTCCTATACTAATCTCACCCATCCACATACACTCACACATTGACGGCACAGCCATCTGGAGCCATAGGGGATTCAGTATCTTGTCCAAAGACAAGCTCAGATTATTACTCGACCTTCTCTACCATCTGAACCACAGCTGCCCCGCAAAAGGAGCTGGCCTCACTTTGTTTCTGATCCCTTTTAAGTAGGCAGGAGAAGCAGGCAGATGTGGTTTGATGGACCAAAATGAGGACAGGGGAGGGCTTTGTAGCTATCAGGTCCAGGTTATTGTTTTCCTTGGTGGAGATGTGGACATGCTGGTGCAATTTAGGAACACAATGTGCCTGGGAAAGAGTTTGATCCAGAATCTTATGAAAGATTATAAAGCTAATACAGATGACAACACTGGTGTATATGTAACGCAATAATCTAAGGTCCACTTGGACATTTTCTTATAATAGCAACTGTTTGAATTCATTGTCACTTCCTGGTGAATCAGAGCAAACCCCTGCACTCATACATGTTACTATGGTTAAGTTTCTGTAAAGATCCAGCAGGTTCTCATGGATCGTGGCTGCTGCTGTGGTCCTGCATGACGTCCACTACATATATTATTACTGTCATTATTGTTACCATATCTCCATTACAGTTTATAGTTAGTTAATGATTTACTGCTGCTGTCCATCTGTGTCTCTCTATCTCTATCACAGGTTCCACTGCTACTGTAATCATTCTATCATTCATTGTAATTCATTGTCATTTTATCATTCATTGTAATTGTACAATATGTTTGTGTTGATTTGTTCTGTACACGTGACATCTATTGCACGTCTGTCCGTCCTGGGAGAGGGATCCCTCCTCTGTGGCTCTTCCTGAGCTTTCTTCCACCTTTTTTCCCTGTTAAAGGGTTTTTTGGTGGGCAAGTTTTTCCTCACTCGAACCGAGGGTCTAAGGACAGAGGGTGTCACTCCCTGTACAGATTGTAAAGCCCTCTGAGGCAAACTGTGTTTTGTGACTTACAAATAAAATTTGAGTTGATTTGATTTGATCCTCAGTCATCCAGCTCATGGAGTCCATTTGACGTTCATCGCAGGCAACTGAACTTAGTTTCTTGAAGACATCTTGTAGCCTGTCATTCTCGCTCTGCTCCCTGTATACATATTCTTGCAGTATAGAACTTTATTCTCCAGATCCAATCTTCCACAAGAATAATGGGACGCTTTACAGCACTAATAATTACAAATAATCGTACAAATGCACAGATTTTACTTGGAAGCAGGAGAGCCATTGTTGCAGGTAGTCTTACTCCAAGAGTTTGACTGAAGCACACCAAACTGTCAGATATAAAACACATGGAAGATGCATTCATTGTGCTGTCATGTATGAGTCATGAGTATGAAGCATGTAGTATGTAGGATTCAGTGGCATCTAGTTGCAGATTGCAGCTCCCTTGCCTCACCCTTTAGTGAGGGAGAAACTAACGGTGGCCATAAAACTCATGAAAAACACGAGGCCCTGTCTAGAGCTAGTGGTTAGTTTATCTATAGAAGCATGCCAGTTCAACAAGGTGGACTGTGGCAGAGGACCTGTGTCTGTAGATATAAAAGGTTCATTCTAAAGTAAAATAAAAAACTATTATTATTATTATATTACTATTATATATACTATTATTATTTATTATTATTGTTATTTAGTATTTTCAGGTGATTATACTCAATGAAGACATAAATATGAATATTCTATATTTAATTTCTCCCATGTTCTGTAAATAGAGCCCCCTAAAACTGACATACCGGACCTGTTCCAGGCAGCCATTTGGTTCAATTAATTTCTGCACAGTATGAAAATCAAATTAGCATATAAGGTGTGATTTAAGTAGGATGAAACAGTCCTTTAAGAGATTCATCAAATCTCTGGGTCTTTGTCGGGAAAGAGCTGAGTATTCTCACCTAACATTAACATTGACACATTATTTAACAGAAATGTAAGTAGTGGAATCTATTTATTTTCACATTCTTTGTATTCATTACAGATAACTAAACTGGGAGGAAATAAGACTGTTCACTAGACTAGAGAAATAAACAAAAAGAAAGAACATATTTACATTTGGCTAGGTTCAGCCAATATGAATCGAAACATGAAGAATAAATGTAAATATAGATTGTATTTTGACATGAAGGCTCAGTCGTGCTCTGTTGCATTCCCTTCTTGCTACCTGAGAAGCATAATTTAAGGGATCAAAGGCAGAGCTAGTGGAGATCAATGCAGTCCTCCATGGGGAACCATGAAGGAACAGAGCCACAGGTGGAGGCTGCTGTTGTTGTTGGCTGTGACATGCAGAGGATGAACACAAGTCTGACTGCTTATAAAGACCTCCAAATGCAGATGACAATTCAACATGAAGCATCAGCCGGTCACAGTCATCTGCCAGGGAATTTCCTTCTGCAGTGCAATGAATGATAGTAAAGTGATTAATTCAGGGATATGTCTTATTTTTATTGTCATCCTTCCTATCTGCAAAACATCATCCATCCATCACAGTAACAGTAATCATAATATTCAGAATACGTGATTGTAAGCAGCCTGCATGCTGCTGGTGGTGGAAGCATGTAATGACCTGTTGCTTGTTGACATTTCTGCTTTTTATTGAACGTGAGCCTGGTGCCTATAGATAGATGTGAGGAATACATGTTTCATTCAGTGGCAGAGATGCTTCACATCGTCTGTGCTTTGTTTTTTATAAATGGCCTTCCTTATAACAAGAACATTTGAGAACCATGAGCTGAGTAACTAAATGTCTTAGATTAAAGAACCCTCTTCTTCAGCTTGTAGATGATACTGGGGCACTTTCACAGCCTTACACTTGAGACAGCTGCTGAGATAATTCTGCCTCCTCCTCGTATGACCCCACCTCACCAGCGTTGCCTGCTTTATCTTTTTTTTTGTCTTGAAAAAGCTTCTTACATCCACATTTAGCTGCCACCACATGACAAGTGTTCATACAAAATACACTGTCACTGTGTGAAGCAGAGCACAGAGCAGTGTATTTGTGATATTTTGTTTTTCAAGGGATTTGATGCAATGACAGAAGAATAGATTTTAGATTTGATAGATTGTAGAATATATTATTATTAATATATTATTATTATTAATTACTAATTCAAAAATATTTATTAGTAGAGCTTTAATATGAAGTATACTGTTCTCTACACACAAATTAAACAATAAATATCAGGTATGGTTCTTTAACTTCCAGAGGAGCCCAGGATATGATGAAGCCTGCTAAATGGTTCTTTGTTCACTTGCTTTAGGCTGCTGATCAAGAATGGTAACAGCATAGATGGAGCTGCCCTGTATGACTCATATGAGGTGGAGTATCTACCCAATGAAGGTCTGCTCAGCAAGTCCAGGCATCTCTTCATTGAGATGACTACAGATGCTACAGGCACATCCACTGGCATTGCCATCAGGTACCAAGGTAAGCACCTGTAACACATGATGACATGGTGTTTGTCATGCTCAGTTTGTGTCTCCCAATTTGTGAATACCCATTAGAAAGTAATTTTAAACATGCACAATATAAAATGATGTAGGCTCATTAATTGCTCAAGGCCAAGAACACAATGATGTGGTTCTGTTGGCTTCATCAGACCATGACCTTCAGCACTCACTGGGGTGATTTGCAGCCAAGTTGGAAGCGGCCAGGAAGAGGGTCAGCACCTCCAAGTCTGAGGTCCAGCACCTCCAAGTCTGAGGTCATGATTCTCGTGGGAAAATGGTGGAATGTTTCCTCAGGGTTGGGAGCGAGAAATTCTTTCCTCAAGGGGAAATTCTTTATTCTTTAATTATCACAGAATGATGGGAAAATGGAGTGTGAGATGGACTGACAGTTTTTTGGTGTGGCATCTGCAGTACTGTGGACATTGTACTGGACCGTTGGGACTGTGAGGAAGAGGATCTGAGCCGGAAGGCATAGCTCTCGATTTTCCAGTCAATCTATGCCCAACCCTCACCTATGGTCAGCTTTTGGTGGAATGAGATTGTGCATACAAGCAGCTGAAATGAGCTTCCTCCGTTGGGTGGCTGGGCTCAGCCTTAGAGATAGGGTAAGGAGCTCCTCTGGGGGAGCTTAGAGTAGAGCTGCTGCTCCTTCAGTTTGAAAGGTGCCAGCTGAAACCTTGGCGCCCACTTTGGAGGTGTTCCGGGCATGTCCAACTGTGAGGAGACCCCAGGACAGACCCAGAACCTCCTGAAGGGACTAGCCAGTCTAGCCTGGGAACGACTGGAATGTGTTGCTGGGGAGAAGGATGTCTGGAGTGCCCTGCTAAACCTGTTGCCATCACGACCCAACCTCACAGCAGAGAATGGATGGATGGACGGATGGATGGAAGTAAACATATGCTAATTTTCTCTAAACCAAATCTGTAAAGTTTTCTGCCAACTCTAGAAGAGGCTGATGGGAACATGAATATGTGTACTAAAATGCACAACAATACATCAAATAGTTGTCTAGATTTTTCAATAAAAATGAAAACATCAGCCACACAGTGGTGTTAGAGGAAAAGTCGGAGGATTACTAAAGTTATTAGCATACATTGTCTGAGAACTATGGATGTCTGTAGGAAATGTTCATGGTAATCTATATCATACAAGAGTTTCTGAGATATTCCAGTCAGACATTCCTGGAGCCACGCCATTGGCATGGCTAAAAGTCCTAATTTGGTCCAACGGGAGGAAACCTGGCTGAATCTAGGGAAAAAAGAGCATCCACTAGTGTGATAGACTGAAAGTGATGCCATGAAACAGCTCTTTTTAAAACTTAATATCTCCTCTATGGAATTTGATAGGCGCAGGAGAAGAAGAAACACATTTTTGTCAGAATAAAAGCCCCATTTCTAAAATACTCTCTAGATAATCCAAAGAAAAAAATCGCTTTCATTACTGCCTTATTTTAACTTTTTGCAATAAACACAGTGAATGCATTTAAATGTGACCATAGATGTGTGGAAGGTACCTCTCTTTCTCAGTTGGCCTCTCTGGTGCTTTGAAATAAAAGAATCAAAGAGAATCTCTCCCAGCATAACCAAATGCGTGAGAATCCATGTGAAGTATTTTACAGTATGTTTCAAACAACACTTCTTCAAAGCACAGGGGTTCATCTAATGACTAAAGTGAGAAATCACTTAGCTTCTCTTATCTTTGGTCCTCACATTTGTCTCAGCACTCACCATCAAATAGGCGGCTCGTCTCTGGTCCTCGAGGACCACTCGGAAATGCAATCACTGTAATCTCTTTAGGCCTCCGCTCCACTGTCACAAATGGGATTAAGTCCAAAGGGAGCAAGAGACCTCATTATGGCTATTAACAGGACATAATGCTGTTCAGCTTGTCTCAACCAGATTTGATGGTCCCTCCTTTATCCTGACAAAACCATTCCCACTCCAGTGAACAGCTTACCTCATCCGTCAGCATTCATTCAACCTTTTCTAAGTGTCACTCTGTCTTCAGAAGTGTGTCGATAAAGAACAATTTGCAAGTTTCTGAAATTCATGAATTCTTCTTCAAGGTTAAATTCATCTCAGTGCATCCTCTATGAGTTCTGAAAAGTAGCAGAACAAAATATGATCTGATTTTGGCTATAGAAGGATTACAATTCTAGCAGCAGAGGGAACAGGAGTCTTCCCTGCTTTGGTGTTAATGCAGTGTAAAGAAGAGATAAATGCTAACATTACCATGCCAAGATGCTCACACTGACGATGTTTCCATGCTATTTGACATGCTTTAGTTTGGTGTGTTTGCATGTTGATATTTGCTCATTAGAACTAAATACATTGCCGAGCTGGGGCACCAGCGGTTCATCCTCTGTGAACCATGTAAGAACTAAATTTTGTGTCAGTCCATGTTGTACAGTAGGTCCTCTCTCTCAATATTTTTAATATCTGTACCAAATATTACAGAAATCCATCCAAAGTTTACAAGATATTTCTTGGAAAAATGGTGACATTAGCATCTAGACAGCCATAACTGAATGACTCCACACAGATTACAAACATTTATGATCCATTGTCATTGCATCCAAATACAAGAATCTACATCATCAATTCCAAATGTAAGGCAGTTCTGGATAAAGTACACTTTAAACATGAAACCGAAACCGAAAAGAACCGTAATCTTCTACTTCAGTCAATGGTTTCTCCTGGAAATAATATTTTTAAGTTATTAAACTGTAGTAACCCATATTGGGGAGTCCCATACCTCCATTCTTCTTTGATTGCTGGAGTACCGTTTTGTTTATCCGACTCTTGTTCTGCCATATGTATGTGGAAACAGCTGAATTTAATGAAACGAAAAATGATTTAGGAACAAAAACAGGCAAACATTGAAATAAGTAAGTAAATTTTGGCAATATGTTCATTTTTATGGAGTTTATACGGCCAGCTAGAGTCAGTGTGAGGGGTGACCACTGTTGTTCTCACCTGATTTAGCAGAGGTATAAAGTTTTCTTTGAAAAGGTTTTTAAATTTACGGGTGAACTCAATTCCTAAGTAGGTGAGATTTTGTCTCTCAATCACAAATGGGATGTCACTATAATCAGCGTCTAATGCCTCATTGTTTACAGGGAATAGCTTTGTCTTATGTAAGTTAATTTTGTAGCCTGACAGGAGTCCGAATTTTCCAAACAGAGATAGTGCTGCAGTTAAATAATTTATTGGGTCTGAGACATACAGCAAGAGATCGTCAGCGTAAAGAGAGACTTTATGTTTTATGCTGCCCCTATGGATACCTTCAATGCCAGTGTTATCTCTGAGCGCCACTGCAAGCGGCTCTATAGCCATATCAAAAAGAACTGGGCTCAGTGGGAAGCCTATGCCATTTGTCTGAACCATTGCAGTGGGGGCAGTATAGAGCAATTTGATCCAGCCTGTAAACATAGGGCCAAAGCCATACCTATCCAGAACTGAAAACACATATTTCCATTCAGCATGATCAAATACCTTCTCCGCATCTATAGAAACAATGCACTCTGGAATTTTGACATGAGAAGGCGTATATAGCACATTGAGAAAGTGTCGGATATTAAAGAATGAATGGCGGTTTTTGATAAAAGCTGTTTGATCAGTGGATATTGAGAGGATATGTGAGGAAGGACCTCATCCAGTCTGAGGGCTAGGACTTTTGTCAGGATTTTAGCATCCGTGTTGGGTAGCGATATAGGACGATAGGAGGCAGTCAACTGGGTCTTTCCCTTTCTTCGCTAGAAACGCTATCACTGCCTCCATCAACGATGGTGGAAGTGAGCCACATTGGTGTGATTCAAGTAGGACAGCTGCAAATTGTGATGAAATGAGCTTAGAAAACTGTTTGAAGAATTCAGTGGGAAACCTGTCTGGGCCCAGTGTCTTCCCAGACTGCATTGACACTATTTCTGCTTGGGTTATGGGAGCCCCTAGTTTCTTAATTAGGTCAGATGGAATAGATGGAACGGGTAGTGGGTTGAGAAAGGTACTAATCCTTGATTCATCTCCATCAAATTCAGAGGAGTATAATCGGGAGTAAAAGTTCCTGAAGACATTGTTGATCTCAGTAGGATTAGAAGTAATTTCACCGGTGTCAGAACGGATCCCAGATATAAGTTGTTTGGCTCTACATCCTTTTAGCAAATTAGTAAATAGTTTCCCTGATTTCTCCCCATGTTCATATATCAAACTGTTGTTTTTTAATCGTATATTTTGTGTTTGATGAGTTGGCAGAAGGTCACATCTGGTTTTGAGGTCAGTCTTTTTATTGTAAAGCTCTGGGGTCTGATGTTGAGCATATTCTTTGTCAATATTGCAGATTTAAGATAAAAGGGCCAATTGTTCTTTTTTGGATTTTTTTTTTCATGTTTGCCGTAAATGAAATAATTTGGCTAATTTGACATCCCAGACTGTGAGCACTGATACATCTGGAGTATTGTTAATGTTGAGGAAAAAGGAGATCTGCTCTTCCATTAACTTGACAAATTTATCATCTGAAAGAAGAGTTGAGTTAAATTGCCTAATGGGTTTTGGAATTCCAGCAAAAGTCATTAACACTACCAAGGGGGCATGGTCAGAAATAACTATGCTTTGATAATCACAAGAGCTGATCTGGGGAATGATCCTGTCATCTGCAAACAAGTAGTCTATTCTGGTGTACGTATGATGAACGTGGGAGAAAAAGGAGTACGTCCTATCCTTAGGCTGAAGGAGGCGCCTTATGTCAGAAATTCTGCACTCCGACAGAAAGGACTGGATGTATGAGGCTGAATTACTTCTTGTGGCTAGTTTGGTGGAAGAGCGATCTAGTTTTGGGTCAAACCAGCAATTAAAGTCCCCTCCAAGATTGAAAACCTCGAGTCCAGCTTGGGGAGCTTGGAAAATACCTGTTCAAAAAAAGCGATGTCATCCACATTTGGAGCTTAGCCAAGACAATATTGGTATCAAAAAGTTTCCCAGACACAATTATAAACCTGCCATTACTGTTGGCTGTGATTTGGGATAGTTCAAACAGTACTACTTTTGAAATGAGGATGGCCACACCGCTTGCCCTTGCCTGGAAAGTAGAATGAAAGCACTGCCCCGTCCACCCTGAGAGAAATTTAGACTGCTCGGAAGACCGCAAATGGGCTTCCTGTAAAAAAACAAAACAATCTCTGCCTTTAATAGTTTAAGATGGGTGAACAGCTTCTTCCTATTAACATTATTATTTAGACCCTTGACATTCCGGCTCAGTATATTAGCCTGTCCAGCCATCGCCATTTAGAAAAAGAAAATGCAGGAAGGAAACCAATAATCTAAAATGTGAGCCTGTATTTAGAAAGCAACAACATTCCCATAACCCTGCAAAACCTTCAAAGAACAAAGAGGAACAACAACAAACCATCTCAACTCGTCCCCAAATGCAGCTAATTCAAACTGCAGTCGCAAACTCTTCCTGATGCATATACTTGTCTGGGTATTATCACCTCCCCCCAAATTGAAAGTGAGAATAAAAATAAAAATAATAACAAATTGTAAAATAAATAAATAAAATAGATAAATAATAGGCATATAAATTTAAAAATAATAGTTATTTTAAAAAACAAAATCAAATACTAAGTGTGCATTGAGGCATTTGTTGCCCTATAAGGAAAATAAAGAGCACCATCGTGTAACAGTAAGACTGTTTGCATCAAGCATGGAAGTTGAGCAGAGAATGTTTAAACGTACGTCATATATTTACCGTACATTTCGTTAACTAGTATTTCCTCCACTTTCTTTGATTGTAATTCTGAGTTTCGCTGGGGTACAGCAGCAATGGTTTGAGTCCACACTGGTAGAGTGCAGACATCACTTCTCGATAAGCTGTGCACTGCTCCTTGATTTCAGGGCAATAGTCCTCGAAGATCGCCACTGGGTTCCCCTGTAGAACAGTCCACCCCTCCTTTTGTGAGCTTCTTGAATAATCTTTTCCTTAACTCTGTAGTTGTGAATCCATGCAATCACCAGCCTTGGTTTACCCCCGGGCTGCTTAGCAGTCAGGGCTCTGTGGGCCCGGTCCAGCTCTGGGGGCGAACTCAGAACCCCATCCCGAGGATTTCAAGCAGGAGATTTGAGAAGAAAGTAGTAGGTTGTGTGCTTTCAGCAGACTCAGGCATTGCTGCTATCCGTATGTTGTGTCAGCTGCGGGATTCGAGATCAATTGTCTTAGCTTTTAGCTTGGTGAAGCTATCCTTCAGAGCAGTGTATTTAGCTTCCATCTCCTCTAATTGGTCACTGACTTGGTTTGCGTTGTCTTCCAAGGAAGTCAGTCTTTGTCCATGGTCGGAGATGGCTGTTAGGACACTGCCTAGTTTAGCTTTGAGGGATGTTAAGGCCAATTTGAACTCGGCAGAGAGGGCTGTTTTGTGCTCTGCTAGTAGCTTGGTCAGAGCAGCCATGCTGGCAGCCAGTAGCTTGTTGTCATTTTTTCCATCTTTCTTAGCTGACTTCGATGCCATTTGGTCTCTGGGTAGTAGTAGAAGTGACTTAGGCGGAAAGATACGACAAAACTCAAAACTTTGAGTTGCATATTAAGTTTTAATGAAATGTTGCGGGAGCTTCGGCACAGTGCGTCTACTCCATTCATGACCTGGAAATCCCCTCTAAACGTTATTTTCTACGAGACAGAGCTGCTTCAGTAGCTTCAAAGTTGATTTAATGTTGGTCAACAAGATCAGTATCACATGTTCACATTTTACATGTTTATTTTGTATCAAGCTTTTCTTTAATCTACACCCATCACATTAAGTCAAATAGCTGCTAAACATCTGCCTGTAACACAGCTCGACATGTTCACATCACACAACTTTTTTTTTTTTCTCACAAAAGACCAGGAGCGTTAAAATGAATGTGATAACTAGCCAGCTATATCTAAACACAATATGATTTCATTGTGTCTAACTGACTCCCTTCCATCACTGAAAATGTCTTTCTACTACAGCATTTGCAGCAGGCCACTGCTATGAACCCTTCGTGAAGTATGGCAACCTGACCAGTAGTGACAATACTTGGGCAGTGGGAACTGTGGTGGAGTTCGCCTGTGACCCCGGGTATACTCTGGAACAGGGATCTGTCACCATTGAATGCATGGGACCAAACAATCCCCAGTGGAATGAGACCGAGCCTGCCTGCAGAGGTCTGTATGTCTGTGTGTTGCTGAAATGAAGTGACCTTACTTTTAATTGCATCCTGTTTTTAATTACTCTTTGTACAGTGTTTAGTTAACACGATCCACTTAAAATGAGCACACAGTGGGTCAGTGTCTCAGGGACATTCCAGCAGGATTCATGGCCTGTTTACTGTTGACATGTCAAAGTACATCCATTCAGATTACACCTGATCAAGAAGCCTGGATATACAGATATATATATATATATATATATATATATATATATATATATATCTGTATACAGTCAAATTAAAAAGTAAGTGTGATTTGACTTTTTTTCAGATCGAATGAATTGTTATTGAGGTGAAAGTGAGTTCAGACTGCTGATCATGCTTTATTGTACACCTCTTTAATGGGTTAATTCTTTGATCACACAGTTCCTAATTTAAGTTCCAGTTTTAGACTGCAAGATGTTGTTCTCATATGTGTCTCCATGTGTTCAGATCAGCATTTTTCAAGATTTGAGCATTTTGGCATATTTCAAAAGAAAGAAAGAAAGAAGAACATTTTGAAGAGAAAACCTGTCTATATTTAGCAGAGTGAGGTATTGAAAAATGAAAAATGCTTTGTTGTAGGTGTTGGAACTGAAAAGGAATTGTAGCTGCAATTTTGTCAACCAGCTCTATTGCTCATTGAGTGCTGTTCTTTCCCCCATTTGTTTTACAAATTAAACTACTTCTGTACACACAAGAACGCAAAAATGATTTCAAAGTCTCAAACAAGTTTTTCTTTGCCACCATGGCCAAGTGCTTGCTCATGGTGGAATTGTTGGTCTCTGTAGATACTATTATAAAGAGTACAGTCTAGACCTGCTCTGTATGGAAAGTGTCATAAGATGTTATGATTTGGTGCTATATGAATACAGTTTAATTACATTAAATTACACATAGCAACATTGGGCACAGATTGAGGTGATGGTGCCATAATTTCCTCAAAAACACGAGAAGAACATAAAGACCAAACCTTAAGCCTCATAGTTGTTTATGTGTGTGTTCCAGCTGTGTGTAGTGGTGAGATCACAGATTCTGCTGGAGTGGTGCTGTCTCCTAACTGGCCTGAAGCCTACGATAAAGGTCAGGACTGCATCTGGGGGATCCACGTCGAGGAGGACAAGAGGATCATGCTGGATATTCAAGTGTATGTATGCACCCTCTACATGTGCAGTTTGATCCACCTCCTCACTCATTTTCCCTTTTACATTGACAAACCCACATTACCCCAAACCCTTTAAATCTAATCATCACAAAACAAACTTCATCTCGTGTGCTCATAGATGCGAAAGCCTGCAGCTTCAAACAGAGCCATAAAAGCAGTTTGAAGATTACAAAGAGCTCCCTCACCATGACTTGTAAAACACATTAAAAACACAACGTGCTGCTAATGAAAGAGCGCTTGGCTTGGTGAATGAGATGCGTAAGTGCCACACAGACAAAGGTTAATTAGGTGCAGCGGAGAAAACTAATTATATCAGGGAGGGTTGTTTGGCAGTCCCCCTCCCCACTCTCTCCCCACCCCCCGCTCCCGTAATGGCTGCTGTGTGGAGTAGAGGGTGCAAGTGTACAGCACAGGAGTGTGTTTCTGTGATTGCAGTGCCGAGGTGAAGACACAAAACAACACACCCGCCGTGTCTTAGCCCGATAAGTCAGTCAGCCGTGGAAAATCATTTGCCATTTGCAAGCAAATTAAGGAGGGCTCATTTGCATAGGATGCATCTTGAGCTCAGTTTTTTCTTCTTCGTCTGTTTTTTGTCTCTCTCTCTGAATAACACCTGTGCTCTTGTTGTACTTTAAGAAGCATTGATTAATGGCTTCCTCTGGTTTCTGAAAGGCAGTCTGTCAACATAAGTAATTGCTGCTGTTCATGTGGCAGAGCAGGTGATTTCAGTTGAAGTGAAGGTACGCTGTGAAAACATTTAGACAATACAACAAAAACCTTGTGTAAATATAGAACAAAAAAAGGAGACGACGCGTGTTGTCATCCTGATACCTGCATCTTCTCGCGGAAATAATGTTTCACCTTTCTCCTTAAAGGAGCCTCAACACTATATGGCTTGAACACAGTCAGTATAAAAAATAGCGTAGTTGCACTGAAATAATCAGAAAGAATGAATATTTATGCAAAAGAACAACATATAAACTGAATGATTGCATTGAATTCACATTAATGCAGCACCTAAAAACATTTTATGAATTCAGTCTCAGTTCTGAAGTTTTTGACTTCATTACAAACTCATATAGTTCTTTATAATATTAAACAATTAAAAACACACAACTTCAACAGCTGCTGTCAGACAGCACTTCTCACCAAAGCCATCGGACTTAATTGACAAAAACTCAAAGTCACAGTGCTTTACCAGTACTTACCAGTAAAAGGAAGGTTTACCCAGTTCTCTGAGGTTCAGACATGGAGGGTTTACATCCTTAAACCTGCCATGACAAAGCAGTGTAAAGTAAATAACCCTTCCACATCTTTATATTGATCTTCAGCCCTGTCACTAGACAGAATATTAATATTGTGTGTTCATTTTCAGTGACAAGTTCAGGTTTACTGTCAGCTGCTTCATTACTAACAGTTAATCATTCACTGAAGTGTAGACACAGACAGGCAACATGGAGAGAGAGGGGAACACAACATGCAGTGAAGGTCCTAAACCTGGAATGTTGTTATAATATATGCTTCCAAACCACAAGGCCACCAGGATGCCAGTTATTAAAATTACACTCATCTTTGAGTTGGAAAAAAAAATATCAGCAGCACAGTCATTTGACTGGCTGCACGTTTTCAGTCAGAGTGATCCTATGGACTACCTAACTGTCTTTATAGTGCTGAGCAGTGCTGTTATTCTCCACAGACATCACCACACAGGCCAAAATATAATACCACCTACAAGACCACCACATACATATACTGCTGCTTTGGTTCCCAATAACAAGAAAAGGATCCAGGCTTTACCCAACAGACTGAGTTTTGTTCACTTTATGGTCACTCCACTCTCCCTTCAGCATTAGGTTCACAACCTAAATCCAAATACTTCAGCTGTGAACATGGTCATTCTTTGTCCATCATAGAAAATTGCTCATTTCCATTTGCAGCATGCCAATCCCGTCTCATCTTGGCATCGTGTCCTCCTGAAGCTAACATGATAACCTGCGACTGTGGCAGCATCAGTTATTGTGTAATATAATTTTATAATTCATATCTGATTGCATTTGTGCTCTTCCTTTGATTTTGGTGCCTTCCTCACCTAGTAGCAGAGGCAGTGCAGGGACAAAGAGGTTGTTTAGTTGAATATGGTAGTCTGGCTGCCTGATTCATTTGACGTTTGTGAGTTGGAATCTAAGACCACGACCACGGAGCCTCTCTGTGCTGTGTACAGATAAATCCATGGTGCTGACGGTGCAGACAGATTTGTAATTTTGCCTTTTTCTCTTCAACCCACCCTTCTGTCATCTTGTTCTCTAACCTATATACTATAAATACTCAGTTCTATACTTCATTACAATGTATACTCTGTAGAATAGTGTCACAAGTAGCAGCTTGTAGTTGCAGAAGAGTGAGAAGACACACTGCTACATGTGGTATTGTTGTAATATCATCATTATTATATGTCTATGATCATTCAGAAGCATCTGTGCTGCTGAAAATACACCCGCAGAATGTGTCACAAAGTATTTTCAGGGAGACATTGCTACAGATAAAGTAGAAACCCTGGAGGCACAGCTCGGACTAAAATCAAATCATTGGTCTGGTGTTCATTTTTGAATTGCGGTGATATGAACATTGCAGCCTTTAAGGTTTGTTAGTGGGGATTTAGACCTTAAGTCTTATTGTTGTGTGTATTGTGTGTGTGTGTGTGTTTGCAGGGATAAAACTGTGAAAAGTCTACAGCTCAAACTAAACTTGAGGTGTCAGCACACCGTGGTCCAGTTTCCCAGAGAAGCCTCATGAGAATATACCAAAACAGAGATTTCCACGGAGAGATGCATTCTAGTGTAGCACGAAGCCTTGTCACTGTCTGAACATATGCCTAGCAGGTGTCTGAGCATTTATATAAAGCTTATCAATAGCAGCTGTTCTCCCTGAGCCCTCTGGGTAGACAGTGTACAGAGATATATGAGGCCTTTAACAAGATCCCTGGGTATTGGTACATCATATTCCACAGACACCTGTGCACACGTGCGCATATCTCCTGCTCCATCTGTGTAACGGCACGAAGGACATCATCACCGAAGTGTAGCAAATGACTTTTATGGATGGCCTTCATATGAAAGAGGAGGAGGGAGCGAAAGGTGACGAAATAAAATAAATGAAAGCACCCTCTCTTCACAGAACACACACTCCTGTCCACTGCACTGTGCAAAATGTTAAATGGATGTGTGTGAAGAGAGCATAGCCTTGGCAGTGGGGACTTAATGTTGTTGGTCTGATGGATAAAAAAAGGCAGCTTCTCTGCTTCAGTTTTAACTGTCATGAGTCTGACTGTTATAAAACTGCAACACTGAAGCAATGGAGCACTGGAACCCTCCAATTATGTTGTCTAGAGGGCGTGAGCCATTTCTACTTCTGAGTCGCCTGAAATACTAATTATCCTCTGTACTCAGCGTTTATCAGTCAAATCAGACTTAGCTGTTTAATATGAAGACTTAGTTCAACGTCACGTTATCACCACCTTAACTACTACATCAGCCTACACACATCTCATGGTTCCTCTATAAGACTCCCCGATAACTTTTAATCCTCCTCTTCATCATCATTTGTGTGTGTTTAGTTTCAAAATCTCAGAGCTCCTGCCAGGACAGCACTGTCAGCAGGCGTGTCAGCCACAGTGAACAGAAGTAGAGGACGTCAAAGTGGTTTAGCCAACTTCACTGACAGTCTTTGGCCAGCCGCTGCCCTGCCTCACATTGTCCACTGTCAGTTGCCCTCCATTTCTATCACCCCTCTCCACTTCCATCACTGTTGATTCTGTGGTTTGTGTTCACTCCTGCATTTCTCTGTGTACCATGAAACAACATCAAATGTCCAACTGAAAAAATGCAAGTTCACATATGCATTAGCCTCAGCTGTACTTTAGTGCTAATTGGCTAATATTAATATGCTGAAACACAAAACTATCCTAGTCAAGATGGTAAACATTATATGATGACTACATGCTCAGTGGTTCGACCCCCGCCTCCTCCGGTCTGCATGCCGAAGTAACTAACCTTAACCCTTGGAGCAAAATACTGAACCCCCCAATTGCTCCCGAAGGCTGCACTATCAGTGTATGAATGTGTGTGAATGGGTGAATGAGATACGTACTGTAAAGAGTTTTGAGTGGTCGGAAGACTAAAATAGTGCTATATAAGTACAGTCCATTTACCATTTAGCTGACAGCAACATACACTATACATTTTGGATGCATGTGATAGATTTAAAGTCGTACTGTACATTTTATATTTAACAGTTTCAGATCCAGAATGCAAACACCAACCAGAGATAAATCAGTTTTAAGCAGCTTATTGAAAAGACGGATGGAGCTGGGCTCAGCAGACACTTCAGGTGCAGGTGTGGGAACAGTATGAAGCTGGACATGGTGAGGAGAGTGACGGACTGGATTCCTGAGGCACGAGGAAAACTGGGTTAGCAAAAAACACAAGATAATCAGAGTTCAAGGGTGGCTGTACAAAGTTACCACTGATGAGCTGCGTGTGATGAGGTGACAATCAGAGGGAGGAAGCCCTGCTACACAGACACAGACAACAGACAGAAACAGACGTGAAAGGGAGGGGGAACCAACAGGAAACACATGCAAGGAAAAGGCAAAAAGTCTGTTATACAGGACAATGCTGCCATGACACCACAGCTGAAGGTTTTCTTAGTTTTCTTGATTTTGCATCTGATCATCAAGCGAAATTCCAACAAGATGTATTCATCCTGACCTTTTAAAAACTGCGATGACTAAAAGACAACAAGAGTTCATTTTGATCATCATAACTCATCACCTTCACCTGAGAATATACAGTACATTTCCTCATTGGTGACAATGGAATTTGGAGGTTCAGATTGGACAGCAGGTATCCTGGTAGTGTCTGAAAGCTGGAATGAAGATAAGTATGAAGGATGAAGCTCTGGTTTACATAATTTCAATTTTGATAATCGAGAGTAATGATTTACAAGATTTACTGTCCAATGTAAGGTCTGTTAAAACATATCACTGTACACGGTTAATACATTTAAACTTCAGTGTCGTATGACAGATTTAATTTAAAAAAAAAACTGTTTCATTTTAATGTCTTATGAAAAAGTGAAATTGATTTCACCAGTGTGTCCTAAACAGTCCCAACCATTTTCTTCCTGCATTTCATACTTTTGAAGAGATGGAAATAGCGTTGCCAGCTGGTCCCGGGGGCCTGGCCAAACTCAGCCCTGTTTTTTTCAAATTGAACTAAATCAAATTAGTGTCAGGGAATGGAGGCTGGGATTGATTTTTCTCTACAGATGCACTGCAGAGCCTTGTTTAGCTTAATCACAACAAATTTGACGCCAGCCGACAATATTTCTCAATCTGCCTCGCTGGGAGCAGGTGAGAGGCTTCATCCGTTAGCAATCACATAAACATGGAACACCATGAGTTTGAAAAACAGCATGCTTGTTTTAGCACACTTGTGAGGACCAGCTGTAGACCTTTGAGAAAGACAAAAGCTTTATAAAGGTCAGGCCACTTTTCAAGAGGACGATTAAACTGTTTCAGTGAAAATCGATTTGAGGTTTCTTCTTGAGTTGAGCAGGGATGTGACGATATTCATCAAGTGTCAACACTGCACTGAAACTCTGAGGAGGGAATAGTTTTAGTCTCTGTCAGAGCTGGAAATGAGCGTTATTTATAAAGAGGAGGAGGGGGGGGGGGGTCCTTTGAGAATGAACACAACTCTGAGAGGGTGAATTTGAATGATGACATCTTGTCACTTGCAGGTCTTTGACAAGCCTCCAACCTAAAGTACAGACGAGTACCGACTTGGAATTTAATCATTTTAGGGACAAGGCCGCTCAGCCATTTGGTGTTGTCAATTGATTGAGGACACAAAGTCTAAATGCTGGACAGTAAGGCCATCAAATCAGTCAAATCTGTCTTGCAATTTAAATGCACAGAGAAATGTATTTCAAATAATTGGAATTAAGTACTGAAATAAACCATTAATGTGGACTTTAACTCGCTGAAATCAAGAATTATTCCAATTTGGAACTCAAAAACAAAATTCACATACAAATCTATCAAGTTTTCCATACGTAGTCTTCATGTTAATGGAAATAATGAGTTTAACTTCAATACATTCATTAATACATTACTGGGCAGGGACTACGGAGGCCAGCTGGGGAGGCTGACAGAAGGTCAGTCCATATAATGATGTCATGTGTCATGTACATCACAGTTTTTCCTTCATACCAGGATCATAATTGAATGCTCTGGTGTACGTAGCATTCTCTTGATGTTGTCCAGAAAGTATTCAGACTCCCAGTAAAAGACACTGGTGTCTACAAACTGTGCTGACAGGAAAGAGAGGAGGAAATGGCGTTATCAGCTGGGGCAGAACAGGCAGGGCATCAAGGCCACCATGGCTGCAGGGCATGTCATTTTTTGAGAGGCATTAAGCTGGCCTTCATGGTGGCTGCAGACTAGTATGATCAGAGTAAGAGTGTACATTTTGTATTAACAGGAAAGGATGTAATATTAGATAAATATACAGGCCAATCAAACTGTGAAGGGGAGGAGAATTCCTACTGAAATAGTTGACCAATGCAGGCTTGTACCCACAGACTACTTCCTGTGAGCCAGACTAATCTAACTTGACAACTGACAAGACAAATAATATTTAAATGTTGTTTTCCACACACCACTTAAACTTTTTCAGCTGTTAGCACTGTATATTTGTATAATATTTACCAGTCAAGGATTAAAACTGTGGGCATGTGTGGAGGTAGATGAACAGGTTATAAATAACTCTTTGGATAGTTTTTACAATTGCAAGAAACATATATCCATCTGACGTACTGCATGTGTGTGTATGTGTGTGAGCCTGATATATGTTCCTCTGTATCTTCCTCTGTACCACAGAGCTCCATTGTTGTCCAAATACTATTAAAAACACCAATAAGCCACACTGTTGTTCCTTCATCCCCATGAACTCAAACACACACACTGTTCTGCTTCCAGAAAAAGCTCACTCAGGGACCAAATGTGTATTAATCCACTGCTGAAAATAGTCCCAACAAATGCATTATTTCAGTGTAAAACTGAACAGAACTGATAAAAACTACAGCCACTTGTTTTTTTTTAAATATAAAACTATATATTTGTCACCTGTTTTTAAGATTTACATCTTTAGTGGGTGCCAGTGTTTGTGGTACAATGTAACACAGTGAGGGAATCAGAAAATATGAGAGAGAGTAGTCTAACTATACAACATAATCACAGCATGCTTACGCTTAGCATTTTGTATGCAATTAGGTTTATTTCCACACCTATCAGAATGTGTGTGAATGTGTGATGTATCATTTCACACCTGCTGGTACCGCCTGAGGACAGCTCTGCAGCTCCAGCAGAAATCCTGCAGGACATGACTGATATATGCAGCTTAAAGAAGTTGATTGAATGCTTTAACTCCTGAAGCGGGAGCCAAATATGTATCAGACTGAATTCTGGACCAATAATTTGGACCAGTTTGGGTCAGGTTATTTTCAGGTCAGAGGGTTACAGTTAGGGTGTGTTTGGTGGAGAATCCTGACAAGTGTCAGTGTGTCTGCAGATAATCGTGCATCTCCAGCTGACACAAATGTTTCTGCCTGTGGAAAGACAAACACACCCCACTCCACTTCTCATCTGTTCATACACTCACTCATATTCCAGTTATTTCTTCCAGTTATTATGAAAAAAGAAAAAAATCAAAAATAAACATTTCGTGTTCTGTCAGGCTGTGCCATGTGTCGATTCTATCCACGCCTCTTGAACCTTTGATTTTCCAGCATTCCCATAGTGATTAATAGCTCAATCTCAGGCTGGCTAATGAGTTTTATCAGGAGCCACTGGTGATTAATTAGCAACAGCAAAGAGCATGTCACTGCTTTATTCTGTCTAAGCCATTTCTTCCATGCTCTAAATCTTCTCTCTACAAAGGCATAGCTCAGCCCCAGGTGACATTTTTAAACAGCTCGGAGGTTTGTAAGAGTTCCAGCTCCACAGGCTATGGACAAAACAGCACAAATACACGGCCCTTTGACAGTTCAGCTGTGACAGTGAGTGTTGTTACTCAGCATGATGTTATGATTCATTCATCTCAAATAGGAAAATGTCTAATCACTGTCAACATCATGACTGTTATGCTATTTGTAAGTGTGAATCTGACAGGAAACAGCAGATGTTTCAGAATATTCTGTAAATATTAAAGTGATATTCTGTTTCTTATCAACATTAATATTAGAACATATTTTTGTCCTTTAACAGCGATGATAGCATTACTTAAAACCTCCAGATGTGATTGTAGGTAAGAAAAGTATCATTAGAGGCAAGGACAATGAGCCTCCAGTGGGTTTCCACATTTCCTTGTAAATGGAACCTCGACTGATTTCAGGGTTTCAAGGTTCATTTATTTATCATTCTACAGCACAGGGCCGCACTGAAAAATGCTACACACAAAACAAAACAAAACTATCACCCTTCAAGATCAGCTCAGTCATCAGGGAGAGTGTTACTCCACCAGTGAAAAACACTAAAGCTAAAAACTTGTGATGTCATCAGTCTTGTCTCAGCTGGGGCCTGAGGCTACGTGTGGAGCAAGAAGTATCAGAACAAGTATCAAAAGTTTGTTATGCATGCTATATCAACTATAATAGGATTATTGTATTGAAGCATTAATGTGTAAGCAGCATCCTGCTGTCATTTGCTTTGTCATCATGGATCATGGGTATGGATGAAATAAGATAGTTAAACGTCCATGTGTAACATTTAGGAGAATTTAATATTCATAACTTTGTTTTCATTAGTTCACATTCACATTAAAATAAGAACTGTTCTCTTTTCATCACCTTAAATGAGCCTTTTACCCTAAATATACTCTCTGTGACGTCATGGCCTCAACACTGTTTTGGTTCACAAGGCTTCATATCCCATCAGGAGTGTTTCAGAAGAATTTTGCCTGCCAGACTTTGTGAACTTGCACAGATTTGGTTATTTTTCTTTGGTTCATGTGCTTCTACCATGAGTAGTAGGCTACGTAGTTAAATTGTTTCCCTTTTGTCTGTTTTTACAATCAGGAGTCTGCACAGGGTGTTTTATTTTGAAAATCAGCCAGATTCTCCATGTCATTTCTGTGTCTGACATCCGGCCAGCTCAATCTGCTGTGTGCTGCTCGATGTGGCATCCATCAAAAATAGAAAAGCCATGTATTCTCCACGTAGCAGAGCAGAGAGACACTATTGAATTGGATATGAATTTTCCTTAAATATACCAGATTATCATCCTGACAATGATCTACTCAGGAGCAGGAAACAGGAATTCTGACCCTCATGAATGGTGTAATAGTCTCTGAGTAATAAGTAACCTTGGTTTGACATCATCATTGTGACCCTCCTTGTGCAATTACTGTCACTGTAAACAAATGCAAGAACACATTTCGAGGTGCACCATCAAAGTCATGTTCTGTCAGGCATCCCTCATGAGCAAAAGTGTTGTGTATGCTTATGCAGTGTGTGTACAGAGCTGGTGTTTGAACTGCAGGTTGTGACCCCATCATTCACTGCAAGAGACAGTTTAGAGGTGAGAGCACAGAGGGAAGTGCATCTGGTTTGTCTGCATAGAAAAAAGCCTTTGTTCTGTTTGTGTGTGTGTGTGTGTGTGTGTGTGTGTGTGTCCTGTTTCAGGTTGAACATCGGGAAGAATGACCTGCTGACCTTCTATGATGGAGATGACCTTACAGCTAAAGTACTGGGTCAGTACGGAGGATCAAAAAAACGATTTAAACTCTACACCTCCACTGCAGACGTCACCATCCAGTTCCAGTCTGACCCCGCCACCAACGTCTATGGCTATGGCAACGGCTTCATAGTCCACTTCTTTGGTAAGCCATGGATCCAGTGATCAGAGATGAGGTTAAACCAACTGGCAGCACGTGGGCTACATCTGGTCCACCCAAGGTTTTCGTCCAGCCAGCAGAATATCAATGAATTCAGGAAACATGAGGAGAAAAACAGTGACTCGTGATAACAACCAAAATTTATCAGTGAAAAGAAGAAAAAGAAAATTACTTTCATTAACTTTGCAGTAAACTGCCTCCTTGGCAGAGGTCTGAGAGTTCTACCTACTCTGATAAAAAATAAAATTATTTTTTGTAAGAAAGTGAGGATATTAAACAATAAAAGGATAATTAGGCGCACTGGAAAAAATTAAGAGACCGCTTTGAAATTATCTGTTTCTCAGGTTTTAGTATCTAAAGAAGAAAAAAATTTTAAAAATTTATGCCACTCCTGGTACACAAATTAAAGCAGTTCAGCTTTGTTTAATGGCTTCCTTCTGTCCATCTATCTTCCTCTTTATGAGATTCCAGAGGTTTTCAGGTTGGAGGTTGGGGTTCAGGTCTGGAGTTTAGGCCGTCTAGTGGTCCTCCATCCACACCTTGATTGACATAACTGTGTGGCATGGAGCATAGTGCTGCTGGAAGAACAATCCTCAGAGCTGACGAACATTGTCAGAATTGACTAATGTGTCCTTCACAAAGACAAAAGCTGAAGCATCCAGATCATCACCAATCCTCCAACAAATTAAACAGTAAATGCGCAACATCATGGCTTGTAGGCCTCTCAGGGTGTCCATGTAACCATTGGATGACTAGGTGTTGGTAAAGGTGAAAATTGGCCTCAGTTGGCCTCAGTGACCATAGAAGACTCCAGTCTTCTATGGTCAAATCCTTATGGTCTTTAGTAAACCTCAGTCTGGCTCTTCTTTGGGTCTCATTGTTGGCAGACTTTTTCTTGTCCAACTTCAGCCCTGTTTATTTCAGTCTGTTTCAAACCGTTCTTGTCTCCCCAGCTGCCTTTCTTTCTGTATGTTACCTGATGTCAACCTTTGGTTGTTGAGTGACAATAAGTTGGTGGTCATCCCGATCAGTGGAGAGCTGTTTTCACCCTCTGCTGGTCTTTAACTTTGTTGTACCCAATGTCTGTTACTTCACCCCATTCCTTGTTCATCCAGCTGGTCTAACTGCAACAGGATAGTGATGATTTTATGCTTTTCCTCATTTAATAAGATTTGGTGTATTGATATATAGATAAATAAATACAATGTCTGTTTAGAAAAATTCTGGCCCTTGGACACAGACAGTTGATGACCCCTGGTCTAGCGTGTGAACTGTGAGGGTATCTCTAAGCATGCTTGCTATTTTGGTTGCAGCACTGAAGTGCTATGTGAGGTGGAATACAGTAGATCAAATTAATAAATCAACTCACAGCTGAAACAGCCGAACCATTAATGACAATGCAGCATGACAACAATCGTAGTGTTGTATGGTTGAATGGCACACTGTGAACACACATCATATATTTGCAGTCAGAGGCAGAGGGCTTTCACAGTGATGATAGGAAGAGGTCATTTATTAAAAATGATGAAGCAGTTTATCTGATTACATCAAAGTGACATCATTTAGTCATAATTCTACTGTACTGCACATCTTAAACGGTCACATAGTTCAGTAATTGATGTGACAGTAGCATTTGTGCAGTAATATATTTCAAGATTCAAACACTGCTACTGCTAAAAGGAAAGTAGGAAAGGAGACAATTACACTGAGGATTAATGAGGCCTGCTTATCTGACACCTTGTGTTGAAACAGGCAGAATATCAAGTTTGGTAGCAGCCCATTGTCATTTGCATGTAATTGAAAGAGGTAAACACCCTGAACATCCATGTGGGATGGCACTTACCCCCTGGCAAGGCACTTGTTCCGGGGCTGTTGATATTTCAACATATGTGTCCCGCTGCCTTCAGATGGCTGCAGGAATTTAACGAACAGAAGGAGAAACTTTTCCTGAAACAGATGTGGACAGCAGACAGTGGACGAATCACTCATGTCCATTAAGAGATAAATGCAGACTGATTTACAGATGTTCCTGCTTCAAACACAGCATTCAGCATTATTTTTCATGCCCATTTAAATGCGTGCACAGGTTAGAGAGTGAGTATTATTCCATTAAACCTCATCTGAATGCACGTCGCCACAACAGTCTCTCCCTAACATTAACTACATAACCCTTAGTCATATCATAACCATAGTTATACGTCTTTCTCTGATCCTAACCATACTGTAATTATGCAGATATTTTACAATAGAAAGGACATGTTGTCAGTGAATCACTCATGTAGATGTACAATACAATAATACATGGAAATGCATCAGAAATACATATACAGATATAAATCTGATTTTATATGTATTTATGTCAAGGGTCAACTTAAAGTCAAAGATGAACACATTAGTGAATGAATACATAAATTTTGCACCTGTTTAAGTCAGATGTCAGTTTTATGATATAAAACATGAGACACTAAAAATATGATGAATGTCTGAATGTCCCATCTAAAAACATCTGGTTTCAACTTGATTTGACTAGTGTGATGAGCCCAGTCGGTATAGTCAAAACTGTAATAGGAAAAAAGTAATGGATACATCTAATCTATGAGTACTGTTCTAAACAGAAAAAATATGACCTGTTGAGTTTAATACAATATCAGGCATCAGAAATATCAGCATTTTAAAAGACGACTGTGTAGGATTTAGTGGCATCTAGTGGTGTTGTTACAGATTGTAACGCCCTCTGCTCATCCAGAAACTACAGTGCACAAAAAAGAAAAAAAGTCATAAAGCCAGTGTTTGGACTGTCTGTTTTGGGAAACATGGTGGACTCCATGGAACAAGACATTATGTGAATAAATCTGACACACCAGACCTTTAATGAGACATTAGATAATGGAGATCATAAAAAGCATAATGACAAAGAACCGTTAATGCTAATATGTGTTTATTAAAGTTAAAGATTTTGGGAAATACACTAATCTGGAGTCAGAGTGTGGTTAGAGTGTGTGCTTATTTACTTTGATTATTTCTTGCTCAATAATCTATCACACTGGTGGCCATATACAGTATTATTGCAGCAAGCTGCAAACAGTCAAGTTCGGGTTATGCTAAAATGGAGCTGGTTTGTACAACATGTAGTCATTTAAATGTGAGATAATGGTGCATGTTTCGCCTGGAAGACATTCATAGTGTTAAATGAGCACTAGCAGTTTCACTGTCCCTGACTGAAATAGTTCCAGCATGTAACTCTCTGTACTCTCCTAACTAAAATGTTTTAGATTTCTGTACATGTACAGATTAAACAGAAACAACATGTAGATTGGTGAGCTTTAGTGGGGAGCCTAGCTTAGCTAGCTAACTGCACTTCTGTACTTACTCACTCTTACACTAGTGTATATCCCACAATGCTGAACGATTCTATTATGTGTAATATAAATAAAGTCTGACACTGCTGTGATGTACCAGCATCGCAAAGAAGCTAATGGAAATGTAGCAGATATGAAGGTGAATTCTACATTGGTATCCGGTTACAGGTGGATGCATGATGGATGGATGGAAATAGAAAACATAAGCTAGCGAAGCAGCAGACTGGAGAGTAAGACAGTAAAAAGAGAAGTTCGACAAAATGAAAGAGAGGAAGGGGGAATTTGTTTTTGCTGGTGTGGGACCTAAAAATGGAAGCAATAAGAAGCTGTCCCTGGTGTTGATGGGGCCTTTCCATCAGTGCAGCACCACTCCAATAGCCAGCATGTTAGATCTGATAAGACTTAATGAATTCAGAGGGGAAGGAAAGGCTCCAGAATACAGATGATCGACAAAGAGGAATAAAGGGAGGGAGAGCTTTTATTAGGGTCTTTCTTCATGAATCTCATTGGTGGAATGTAAACACAAGGCAGCGAGGTGGGCAGCTGTCAGAGAATGTTGCTTTTCCAGTGCCCAAGTGCAATTACTTTGGTGTGTTTGTCCAAATTAGACTCGTAAGCAGAGGGCCTGAACCTGCTGCTGTGTGCTTGGGAATGAGCCGGGCCAACACCAACAGGCCTGGCAGCTTACAGTGTATACCCCACAGGAGCGCTCATTTGAGCTGCTGGAAAAATAATGCTCCAGGAAAGCAATCCATTGTTTCAGGCTCTAATAAAAATATTTTCATGGCTCATTTTGTGCTTTCTATCCAATTCAAAATGATTGAAAGAACACACAACACTTGGCGTGTTGTTATTACAGTCATTCTGACAGCTGAGTTAGAGATTTGACCATGCAGCTGCATCTATCTGTCTGCTGTTAAAACCTAGACCTTAATGTTTGACCAACTGTGTGTTCTGTGTACAGAATCACAGTGGTTCATCCTCTAAGGAACACGAATGAGTAGATTTACATGGTAATCTGATCATCGCTCTAAAGGAAAGTTCAAGGAGCATTTAAATGTAAAGGTTTGATTCTTTTTGGAGTACAAATGTCTCATAAATTTTATGCTGACGTGACACTTAAAGGTCCACTGTGTAGTATTTAGTGGAACCAAGTGTTGAAGTTGCAGATTGCAAATGACTGAATACACACCCTCTCCTGGCAAGCATGAAGGAGAAACTATGGTGGTCTAGAAACACTAATGTAATGAAAACACAATTCTTATTTTCAGGTGATTATACACTAATAAAAACATAGTTATAAGTATTATATTCCATTCATGTCATATTCTGGAAACGTATTTTAAAATTATATTTAAAACACTAAATTCATCATTTCTTGAGTGCAGAGAAAGTAATCAAGAAATCATCCTCAGGGGACCATGAATATGAAATGCTATTTGCCAGCATCTGCTAAGATTTCTTGCTAAGAACATGAGATGTACTGTATGTTTATGAATCAAACCTTACATTAATTTTTCCTAATTTCTCATCTTGCTGTCTGTCTCTGATCAACCCCTGATCAACCCCCCCCTACACTTTTGCAGAAGTAGCTCGTAATGACACCTGCCCTGAGCTTCCAGAGATCTCTAATGGCTGGAAGACTACATCTCACCATGAGCTGGTTCAGGGCACCGTAGTGACCTATCAGTGTTACCCAGGTTATCAGGTGGTTGGTGCCGAGCTCCTCATGTGCCAATGGGACCTCACCTGGAGCGGTGACCTACCGAGCTGTGAGAGAGGTGAGTACAAAAACACTGCCACTGCTGCTGCGGATACAAGCATGAGCTGAGTGGCTACATCAATTTTAGCACCAACAAAGAAAAACATGTCGTGACCATTCAACTAAATGAACACATTTTCATTTTATTCAAATTATTCTTGAGCCTTCTGGGTTGTCCGTTAACATTAACATTAACCTAGCTATGATTCCAAGGTATCTGTACATCATCAAACCTGGAGATGATGGCTGTGAGCTCCATCATCTCATGTCAATAAAGTTGTACAATTCCAAGTAACAATAAAATGATCCAGGAGGATTGCAACTAACAATTAGTTAGTTAGTTAGTGTCAATGTCAACTAGTATCTCTTTTTACTCTCAGTTAAATGTATAGTCTATTTAATTGAAAATGTATTTATGATTTCTTATAGCAAATCTTTGAGAAAATGGAACAATCATTTCTCTGATAAATGGCAATGATTTATTGATTATCAGTCATTTTATCTTAACTGGCAAATTATTTCAGCACTGCACTCCATTAAATCAAACCAAATCAAATTTTATTTGTATAGCCCTGTCCTAGTCACAAAACACATTTTTGCCTCAGAGACCTGTACAATCTGTACAGGTAGCTAGTCCTATGGCAGCATAACTAAGGGATGACCTGAGCAAGCAATTTAATATAGAGATAAACGCAGTACTAAGACTCTCATTGTGGTTGTCCATGTGAATATTAAAATTATTATTATTATTATTGTTGTTGTCATTATTATTATTATTATTATTATTATTATTAACAATAATTACTTTATCTCTTTTAAGGATCAATTATCCATTAGATTTTGTTTTTTTGAAGTTGTTTATCCAAAAGGTTAAAATGACACACTGTTTATGTTGTGGAAGTTCGCCCCCTAGTGAAAGAGGAATAACTGACAACACCTGTCTAAAAAGCACCTACTGTAAGCTGTCCTCAGAGAATTCATTATATTTTTATCCACCAGGATATGTGACATTTATTTATATATCATTTTTGTCCTATCTTTAGTAACAAACATGTGAAATCTCATAATGTGCATTCTAAATCCTGTGTTCAATGCTTTTTGTTTGTCCACTTAAGTGCAGCAGAAGCAAGCTGAACACAGTATTGACATATCATTACCTTTTAAGTTGATTGAACTTGATAGTTCAAATAGTTGCTTATTTACACATCAAGCAGTTACAGAGCTGCATTAACATTCATTTCAGTTGTACTTCTGGACGCCTGATGAATGCCAGTCTAATATTAACTCACATAATCAAAAACTCACATCTCAGCCAACTCCTGAAGGAAAGATCTGCCACTTTAGTGGCTAAATGTTCCACTCCAGCAAAACAATGAGCCCAAACTCACAGTAGAGCTCGGCAGAGCTGAGGGGAGCCACAGATCCAATTGATAATTCTCCTGGGTTCTTCACTATCAGCTGAATGAGGATTTCATAAATCTGCATCGCACACTTCATGACATGGCCAGTGCGTGTTGAGAGATGTCAGTACTACATTGTTCACCCACTATAGGTCTGAAATCACTCCTATTATATTGTATATCCTTTGACATTTTATTAGAGGATGGATTATCAGTATATATCTCAGTATATCTCAGTATAAATAAACTCAGCAGGTTGGTCACAGAGATTTTCCACCATGCAAAGCCAAAATAATTAGAATTATTTAGGGAAACAAGGATGACATCGACATCTAATATCCCTAAAACCAATTTTCAAATGCACAGCAGACACTTCAGGAAGTGAATGAAGGCAAACTGACTTTGCAAAACAAGTCTGGTTTTCATTAGGATATTACACAAAAGCACAAACACACACACACACACACACACACACACAGCACCAGCATTGCGTCAATGCCAGTGAGCAGCTCCACTGGCAGCAGACTGGGACCTTGGCTCAGCATGGCTAACTTCCACCCTGTGTTTTTGGCCTAGCTGGGCCCTCTCCTGCTGGGCCCACAACGTGCCTGACTGGATGTCAGGAGAGACGCAACTCATTTCTTAATCCTGCCTCTCTGGTCTTATGTAACCTGGCTTAGACAATCAGTGCTGGACTGGCTGATATTTTCTTTACAAACACAGAGTCTCTGATACATGTAGGCAAAGCTTCTGTTATCAGATCCACATCTGCATGTTCTCTGTTTCGTTCAGTCACATGTTTGACCATGAAAGCTGTATTTTCACAGCTTGTCTACACAGATCATTTCTGTAATATATAATGCCTATTATTTTTGTTTGTGAAGCTTTAGAGCCAAGCAACGTTCACATTTGGACCCTGGACACAGGTTGCATGAGCTTGAGCTTTGTACAGTTCATCTAAACAGTAACAGTTTTTACACTCTAGGATCGGAAGTTTAAATTTATTATTTTTTGCCTTCTGGGCAGATCTTTGTGTTGATTCTTTTCAGTATTGAATTAAAATAAAGTCTATTATGTTCCTTGGGGGAGGTAATCCATTACAGTGAACATCCTACTTTTATTTGTCACTGTAGTAATGCCACTGAAAGAAAAACAGATGCAACATTGTCCATTATACAGCAATATCTATCTAAACATGGGCAACTAGTCATACCTGATGGAGCAGACTGGAGCAGCAGAACCTCTGAGTGTACTGAATTGAGGACGTTTGTGTTTTATTGCTTCTTAATTCAACTTTATTCGGAAGAGAAAAATATAGTCCTTATTCAAAAGTTTCAGTCAACCAAGTGCTGCAGTCAGTGTTGCAGTACCACACAACAATAATGTAACAGATGAGGGTCAATGATGTTAAGCCTTGTGGATTTTTACTCATTTACTCATCAAAAAACATCACCTATCATAGTAATATCATAGTACATGAGTATAATAATTTATTACATGACAAAACATCACTATCAGTAACTTAACTGAAAGGTGTAAGTCTGTTGCAGTTGGGGGGGGCATGAAGAGTGAGGGGCAAGCGCTGCTCTTTCACATTTCCCACCCAAATATATCCTACCAGGGATCAAACCTGAAACCTTCCAGTCACATGTCCACTTAGCTAGACATGCAAAGTGAACCACAGACGTACTGTTATTCCAAAGCTGGATCTGTAGTCATTTGTGTTGTTACAAGTGTCAGTATGATTTTAAATGGAACACAACACAACAATAACCTTTGTTCATCTGTCAATGCAGTGGTGTCTTGCGCAGACCCTGGAAAGGTGGAGCACAGCAGGCGGGTGCTGTCAGGTCCACATTTCACCGTGGGTTCAACAATCCAGTACATCTGCAGCAAGGGCTTCAGTCTGTCTGGAAACAGCCTGCTAACCTGCTTCAACCGAGGATCCTCAGGGCCCAAGTGGAACCAGAAGCTGCCTAGATGCCTGCGTATGTATGAGTGTTAAGGCCTGTGTAGTTATACCAAACTATATTTAGATCATGAGACTTTAACATTGCAGGGTCTTAGCTGCAATACCTCAGTACCAAGTAGAATCAAACTTCTGCAGTCAAACAGTAACTGCGTGTGACCCTTTTTCTTCCTACAACCTACCTATGGTTTTGCTCACAAACAATCACAGCTGAGCATGGTGTATCACTTGTGTTTTATTACTTTAAGGGCTTTTTAGGTGACTATGAAGTGTCATTAAAGTGCTTGTCAGATCTGGAACAGCGTCCTACACTTTGGCAGCTTTCTGAAGCAAACAATCCAACAATCCAGCCTACTTTATGTGCAGTGATTTGCCAGGTGTGTGGAAAGTGTTGTTTTTTGTTTTCTCTCTGAGAACTACTTCTGTCACCTTTCAGGGATACAACTCCATTCGCCAGTCTCTATTTGTGAAATGTGATTTAATTGAAGCTGATTTTTTTCTACAGTTGCTCATCTATATTTCTACATGTCAACAATTAATAATTAAGGAATTATTTCTGCAGGCTCTAGATTGTCTTGGTCCCTTAAACATGAACCCTTTCCCTTTTGGACACTCCATGACTTCTCTACAAGTAGTAGTAGAAGTAAAATTTTCAAAGCCATCAGTGTGTTTGTTGTTCCTTTCAACCCTTTTCAACTGGGGCATGCTTAACATCATATTCTCCAGAGACCACCAGAGGGGCTTTAGACTTTTATTCTGGTCTGGTACAAATATATCACATATAGGTTCTCCCTTGAAGAGCTACTAACTTTATACAAAGTTAATTAGCCTGGTTTTGAATTAAGAGTTTTAGTGTCCCACGAGGGCTGAAATCTGTTAGAGAGTCTTCAGGAATGATTGTTTTAACAGCTGTCCATTTGAAATATATTGCACAAAATATGAGCTTACTTTGACATGTGTGTGAAGTACACAAATCATCATCTTGTCTTTATTTTATAAGCCCTTGAGGTAAAGCTTGTGTAATTAGTTTCTTTATTGAATTTGTAATTGTGCTTAGAAAGCTGTCAGTCTTTTGGTGATTTTAACATAATCATCATCGCCAATACCGGCTGACCTCGGTGCCTTCACCTCCTACCAGTCCTTTGTTTCTTATGAACCAGGAGAGTGCGTCAGTCTGATTAAAATATAATTTCCTCTTCAAACAGCCTTGAAGGCATTAACCTCATTTGCATGAATGCCTCATACTCTCTCCTCACCTACTTTCTAGGTGGAGACATATTGTATGATGGCACTGACTAACAATTAATTTAACTGGACAACGGAAATTACTTTGGAGGAGACAAGCCAGGTCATTGTTATGCATGAGATGGAGATCATGAACAAAAAAAAGGCAATTATTATGTCCAAAAAAATGGAAAACTGTACTTCCAAATATTCTCTTTAGCTTCAAGAATGAACAACTGTGGAGAATGATGTGTCACAGTGAGAAAGTGGATCTGTCTCTGAAATATCACAGACATATTTTCATTTCTAATGCAATTTTCCCTCACACACACTTTGGATTCTGGAAAGATTCTAGAAGAACATGGTATTTCGTTTTCTTCCAGGCTGATCAGTGTTGCATTTAGCCTGATACATGAGTGGACAGCATTAGAATGCATCTTCACATGTGTCTTGGGTAATCAGATCTGACTTCCCTGCTATATATGCAAATAAACTGTACACTGTACTATAGATCATTTATTGTTGTTATTAATCAAACAGCAACCTCCAAGGCTGTGAAGTGAAGCCAACGCAGGTGCCAATAACTGCAGTCCCTCAAACATCCACATGAGGTTGGGTCCATCAGTCTCCATCAGTCCCCATGTTAAAATGACCAATGTTCACAGCAGAAATAAAAATGTTTACAGCCTGGTACAAAAAACAGTTTTGGTCTCTATAGCTAATTTCCCCGTTCATGACAACTGTACTGAGGGTGAATTTATATACAACTCACCGTTCACCAACTCACTGTTCAGGTGATATTGAGGCTTAAAGTTATGCAGGATTAGGTGTGGACGCTTTAGTGCAAAGGCAGGACTACCAAGATGGCAGCAGTCAGATCCACCACACTGAGATTCACAGGTCTTCAGATACCTGTGGGTGACGTCACTGATACTACGTCCAGGTTTTATGGTGTATGTTGTTCAACTGGTGGCCCAAATGGAAATCAACGTTAGACAGATGTTTTGTGTGCTGTGGATGTCAGTTGAGTAGGCGGCCCTTCAATGCAGCCCAGGACACATTTGCATTCATACTTTTATGAGAACAATACCCCATTTGAATGTGGTCTGAGCAGGCAGATCTCAATGCGGTTTGGATGCATTCACACCTGTACTTAGAGCTGTCCACTCATAATCTTTGAAATAGTTCAAACAGTATCTAGTCAGTTTTAACCCAGACACCTCAATTTATTTTGACCTGTAAATCAGCAAAGCCGTGCTGAGTGAGTGTATCTTAAAGGAATCGGCGTTCTTCGAACAAAGTGCTTGTCAGATTGTCTAACAGCAGATGGCAGCTGCCGCGACTGACAATTTTCAAAGCAGGCAATGTGCCAGCAACTCCCACTGTATGCAGAAAAGGTGTTGAAGTAGACACACAATGACTCTGCTTTCAAAAGAATTACTTCCATCTTAAGTGTGTGTGTGTGTGTGTGTGTGTGTGTGTGTGTGAGAGAGAGAGAGAGAGAGAGAGAGAGAGAGAGAGAGAGTGTGTGTGTGTGTGTAATTTCACACAGTTTTCTGAATCTGCAGACAGATGTTTCCATAAGCACGTCTTGTCTTTTTTGACATCTTCTATTTTTATTTACGTTTCACACAGCGTCACAACTTTTTGGGCTTTTATTGGAAGTTTATTTCTGAACATCAGCTCAAAATATCATTGACCTTTATTTGAGCCTGTATTCATCCTCTGAGGGGCATTAATGTGTTCAGCTCGTTTCATGGCAACAGTCATTAGATTTTTTTAAAGATATTTTTTTGGCTTTTTTCAAGCTTTTTGACAGAGACAGCTGAAGAGTGACAGGAAATGTGGGGAAAGAGAGATGGGGAATGACATGTAGCAAAGGGCCACAGGTCGGATTCAAACCCTGGGCCGCTGCTCAGCCTTCATACATGGGGCAGATGCTCTATCAGCTGTGCTAATCGACACCCCTAGTCGTTAAATTTTGACATTTCTTGTGTAGAAGTGGAATCTTTTAACTTGACAGTGATGTTATTAGAAAGATGAAAGAATGGAGTCACTCTCTGCAGACTGTGGATATCCATCCATATGATGGCGATGTAAGCAGTACCATCCTCCAGGTGGCCCACTGATAGACAGAATATTAAGAATTATTAATGTATCGTTATTACTCCAAAAGAAGATCACAGTTCCTACACACTCAGTTCTTTCTCCCCTTTAACTCCAGCTGAGACGTTTGAGCCCTGCAGTCACCCTGGAACTCCGAACTACGGGATCCCCAGCTCCCACAAACTTCACTTCCAGGCTGGAGAGACCCTCCACTACTCCTGCCTGATAGGCCACCAGCTGCTGGGTGAGCCCGTTCTCCACTGCGTCCCTGGACACCCATCCCAGTGGAGTGGGCTGCCACCTGTCTGCAAAGGTAAGGAACTGCAGCCTTAGGTCTTATTGTAGTCTGTTTCCTAAAACACGTAATCTTATTTGAAATAATTAAAGATGAAAAATACCAAAAAATATAGAAATAAATAATAATTTATATAAATACAAATAGATACATTTGCCAACACATTCTTTTAAATAGTCTTATTCTTCTCATTACGTGCTAAGGTACAGTCAGAAAAAGAGAATTAAAAACATGTCTGGTCTATTTTCAACTCCACTCCATATTCTTGTGTGTAAATTGTTATATGCATGGCCAAGTGAACTTGTCAGGGGCCCCAGAGTCCTGGGCTCTGGGCCTGGGCAGTCTCCTTTGCAGTTGGCCTTGGCTGAACGCCGTCAGCATGAACATTTCATCTCAGTCAGTGTCTGCAGTGTCTCTGTCCTCAGCTGTCCCTTTGCCCTTCCAGTGGCATGCAGACTGTTGCTGCACAGTAGTGACTTCTTGGTGTCAACTTTTTACAACAGACTTTTTATTTGATTACATTTTTTATATTAAGGGCCACGCTGTCACAGCTGACAGTATTAACTGCTGCAGAAGTGAGAGCAGTTCTTCTCGATGCCTAACACTTCCTGACAGCTTCTGTGTTTCCTGAACTGCGATACTACAGCACTCGATCTAACTCTGATACCAAGCAAATGATTTTATGGTCAAATGCACGTATGATGTTGATCTAATGTTTCCAATATACAGTACGCGTGGATACTGATTCCGTGGTTGACACTTCGTGCACACACCTCGTTTGTTCTTGAATAATAATCCTAATAATCCTATGCAGTTATTATTTTAATGTTATCAGGCTAATTTTAGCATGCTATCTTCAATAAATCAGCCTTCTGTAAAACCCTGGAAACTAGCTTGCTGGTTTCAGTAGGAAATCATGAATTTTATCAGTGTTAATCATATAGCAGTAAAGATTTCACTCATTCACATGGAAAAAATGTTATGTTTAAGTTTCTTTCAGCATCTCCTACAAATCCTAATAACATTAGTCGATAATCAGATCTTGTGATTGTGCAGTGTGTCTTGATGTGGTGCATCTGAAACAGTGTGTCAGCAGGTCGATGAGATTGAGAAACCTGCAAGCAGCAACACCAAAAGCCAAGCCATCAGCCTCGGCTTTTGGTGTTGCAATGCAAAAGATCACAGTCTGGTGTTGGCATGGCATACAGCTGTGTCTTTTAGGTCATTTGGACAGTCACACAGTCTTTAAATCTCCCTACTATTTAATCCTACACCAGAACACAAAGTAAGAAACGAGCTCCACAAAACTGAGCTTGTTTCAGAAAAGCAGGAAAATCACATCAGTCACACACTGTGGGTGCACTGTGTGTGTGTGTGTGTGTGTGTGTGTGTGTGTGTGTGCGTGTGTGTGTGTGTGTGTGCGTGCATGTGTGGATCTGGATTTTGTAGTCCTGACACTTTGAAGAAGGTTGTTCCAGTCCAGAGGCTGAAATAACAAAGGAGTGGCCTTTAGTTTGAGCCTGCACCCTGATCAAAGCACCTAAGGGAGAGAGGGTGCTGTAAGGACACATTAGACAGGCAGACAGGAGCTACCTGTCAGGACGCTGGCAAAGATGTGTGTTTGTAATGTGCTTTTAGATTTTCTGGATTCACAGTCCACAGGCTGCGCAGCTGCAAAGTAATGAACTGACACTTACTTATGGCGTTATGTCGGTGCTTCATTCCCGAGCATGTGGTGGGACATTATGAGCACAAGAACAATCTTTTTGCAAGCATAGCGAACCCACTGACACTCACTCATCCTGCTCTCTCAGCATCTCTGCTGTGTGCTCTCAGGTTTGTCTGCATCTGCTCATTTTAACAGAGAGGGACAGTGTGCCAAAACTAGCCACTTCCAAAAGTCATTTCTTATCGGCTGTTTTTCCTGACTGAGTGAAAGAGAGAGCAACTATACAAGTTACATTACAACTGTCACAAAACTAAATTAAGAATACAGTATTCCATCATTATTAGTGCCGAGTGCCTACGACACGAGGCAACTATTAATCTTCTGCGTGTTTCATGGCAGTTTTATTATTAGTGCCGAGTGCCTACGACACGAGGCAACTATTAATCTTCTGCGTGTTTCATGGCAGTTTTATTAGTGCCGAGTGCCTACGACACGAGGCAACTATTAATCTTCTGTGGATTTCATGGCAGTTTTATTAGTGCCGAGTGCCTACGACACGAGGCAACTACTCCCATAGCTAGAAAGCTATGGGAGTAGGTGCCTCGTGCCGTAGGCACGAGGCAACTATTAATCTTCTGTGGATTTACGGCGTTTTATTAGTGCCGAAAAGGTCACGCACGAGGCAACTATTAATCTTCGCGCATTTCATGGCAGTTTTATTATTATTATTAGTACGAAAGTGCTCACGACACGAGGCAACTATTAATCTTCTGTGATTTCATGGCAGTTTTATTAGTGCCGAAAAGCCTACGCACACGAGGCACGAGGCACCATTAATCTTCTGTGGATTTCATGGCAGTTTTATTATTATTATACCGCAGTGCTTACGACACGAGGCAACTATTAATCTTCTGGATTTCATGGCAGTTTTATTAGTGCCGAAAGCCACGACACGAGGCAACTATTAATCTTCTGTGGATTTCATGGCAGTTTTATTATTAAGGCCGAGTGCCTACGACACGAAGACCTACCCCACAGCTGTGCTATGGAGAGGCGCTGCAAGCCCACGCGCACGAGGCACCAATCTTCTGTGGATTTCTGGGCGGCAGTTTTATTATTACATATTATTATTCATCACTTTTCGTCAAGAATGCGGCCCAACCGGCCAGAGTAATCCCCCCAACAAATAATATATCAAAAACGTAAGCTGTCTCCTAATCCAATGCTTGTAATGTGCAAGAAATTAAAAATTACTAATAACTTCGCTGGAAAAATCAAGTAAAAATTCTCCATAGGAATGAATGGAAAACCTCAAAAAAATATTTTAATGAGACATTTTCAAAATGAACTGTTTCTGGCATACTTTCACCGAGAGACTTACTTAAACTTTAAAATGGAGGTACTCATGCCTTCTCTTCATTTATTCACGTCACTTATCACTTTTACTGTTTTTAAACTATCGAGGCTCAAAGTTGAGAAGGCTTTTGCTCAAATTCTGGGTTTATAAATGGGTGTGTATTGCGCAGAAATGTTTGTGCTAGAGTGGATGACATCACTGGCTAGGAGGACGCAGGAGAGAAAAATCTGTCAAAAATAAACGGAAACTGCTCCTGTGGCCGCAAATTTCACACTACAGACATAATTTATAGATAGAAACGTAGGAAAATTTGTCTTCTCACTCAGATTCGTTTGCTAAAGCTGTCAGTATTATAGTTTTATGTCAGACACAAAGATGCGCCCACCAACACCCATCCACAGCCCCATAGACTCCCCATGTTAAAAAGGGGGAAATTTCTGGAGTGAAAGCAGAAGTAACCTTTCTTGAATCGATTTTAATAGGTCACATTTCTTCATTTTACACACAAACTGCATATACTCCAACGTCCGGGAAGGCCTCAAGATGCCCAAAATTGTTGGTTCAATGATTAGAAATACGGTTTTCACCACAAATCCCTTCCTGTTCGAGTACGTGGTCTCAGCATTTTCTCTCCCTGTCTTCCAACTGACATTCAAACAGGTGCAGTAACTGTCTGCTGCCATTTTAGCAGTGAATGGCAGTTGACTGAACTTCTGTGTAAAATGACAGAGATTAGCAGCACAGTTACGCCAAGAAGGCCATAGCCACTAACTGAAGCGCGATGTGAGAATAAGAGTGTTATTTAGCGCTGCGAAAGTTAGCGCTGAGCCGTGTTAGCATCGCCGCTAGCCTCGCTAGCATCGCCGCTAGCTCCGCCAGGCATCGCTAGCTCAAGTGAAGACGTCGCTTAGTCGCTGTTAGCATCGCCGCTAGCTCCCGCCAGCATCGCCGCTGTTCCTAGCACGCCGCTAGCTGTTAGCATCGCCGCTAGTTCTCGCTAGCACGCCGCTTAGCTCCCGCTAGCATGCTTGGTTAACTCCATTAGCTTTCCAGGCTAGCACTTAGCTACTTGTATGTTAATGTTAACTGCTAATGTTGACCAAGATACTGTATTGAAGTGAGGGCTATGTTTACTACAATTTATTACTTTAAATTCATAAGAAAACATTTGATAAATATATTAAAAAGAGTTAATGTTTGTTTATGGTAAAAGATAAAATATAAGCACTCATTAATAGAATTACATGTAACCTGTTATATTTGGTTTACTCATTTCAGGTTTATGACCTGTGGTCGCCTGTGGTCATTTGCAATAAAAATAAAAGAAGACCAAGGATAAAACACGAGTTATTGCTTCAGTGTAAGCTCCTGTTAAGCTTCAGAGGGCTGAATTTAAAAATCCCAACAGTTTGTGTTTAACTGCTGTTGCTATGCCTATGATGTGACATATATCAGTTCATCTAATTTTGGATAGTGAATCCAGCAGGACTGTGTTAAATCACAACATACCTTCTAGCCACTAAAAATAAAGACATGCTAATTGCTAACATTAAGTGTGCCATTTTAGCAGTTATTGGCACTGAATTTTAACTTGTCTGTCTAAAATGACAGAGACAGCAGAGGAGCTAGCGTGTTAGCGCTAGCCACTAACTGACAGACAATAACACAGGCAGCTCAAGCAAGACATTTTCTGCAGTGACCATTGAATCTGCTTTGTTTGTGTTTAAATCTGCTGTTGCTATGCTCTATGATGTGACATATATCAGTCATCTAATTTGACAGTGAATCCAGCAGGACTGTGTTAAATCACAACATAATTTCAGCCAACACTAAAAGTTAAAGACATGCTACTGTTAACACATTGGGCTGCCATTTAGCAGTTATTGACACTAATTTGAACTTGTCTGTGTAAAATGACAGACAGACAGTAGAGCAGCTAGCACAGCTAGCCACCAATTTCTAGCCGATAAAAAAATTAAAGACATAAATTGCTAGCGCCAAGAAGGCTTAGCCACCAACTGACAGACAGTAACGAACACAGACAAGCACACGGCAGAGACAGACAAGACAAACACACCACACACACACACACACACTTAACAACTTGCACAAACTTTGTAATACAGAGTTTTGTAGGACATTACTACTACACTGACCTTCTACAAGCTTTGTAGTAAAGACATGCTAATTGCTAACATTTGCACAATCTCTGACTAGTGGCTAGCGCCAAGAAGGCTAGCTGCTCATGTGTGTAAATAAACATGTTAAATATTACTATTTGAGGTGTGCTTTTTCAATAAAGACCCCGCAACAGTCCACTCGGCACTTCAAAATTTCCCGCTGGGATTTTTGTTAGTGTCGAAACACGACACGAGGCACCTACCCCATAGCTGGTTGGAGAGGTGAGCTTTGCGTCGTGAGGCACGAGGCAACTATTAATCTTCTGTGATTTCATGGCAGTTTTATTATTATTATTATTATTATTCATTTTCCTCGCCCTTTTTCAAGAATGCGCCCGAACCGCCAGAGGACCTCAACAAATAATATATCAAAACGCAGTTTTTCACTCGAATCCAATGCTTGTAATGTAAGAAATTGGCGAAAATTCGCGAATAACTTCGCTAAAACTGGCAAAATTTCCTATAGGAATGAATGGAAACTCAAAAAAATATTTCAACAGACATTTTCAAAAATGAACTGCTCTGGCATACTTTCACCGAGAGACTTCATTTAAACTTTAAAATGGAGGTACTCCATGCCTTCTCTTCATTTATTCACGCCACTTATCGACACCTTACTGTTTAAACTATCGCAGGCTCAAAGTTGAGAAGGTTTTTGCTCAAATTTCTGGGTTTATAATGGGTGTGTATTGCGCCGGAATGTTTAAAGTAGAGTGGATGACATCATCAGTTGTGAGGACGGCGCGAGAGAAAAATCTGTCAAAAATAAAACGAAACTGCTCCTGTGGTCGCAAATTTTACACTACAGACATAATTTATAGATAGAACGAGGGAAAATTTGTCTTCACTCAGATCTGCCTGCTAAAGCTGTCAGTATTATAGTTTCAAGGCCAGACACAAAGATGCGCCACCAACACCCATCCACACGACAGACTTCATGTTAAAAGGGGGAAATTTCTGAGAAGCAGAAGTAACCTTTCTTTGAATCGATTTTAATAGGTCACATTTCTTCATTTTACACACAAACTGCATATCTAAACGTCCGAAGGCCTCTAAGATGCCCAAAATTAAGCTGGTTCAATGATTAGAAATACGGCTTTCACCACAAATCCTTCCTGTTCGAGGCGTGGTCTCAGCATTTTTCTCTCTCTCTCTCCCTGTCTTCCAACTGACATTCAAACAGGTGCAGTAACTGCCCGCGCATTTTAGCAGTGAATGGCAGCACTTGAACTTCTGCAAATGACAGAGAGGGACAGCAGCGCGAGCTAATAGCGCGTTAGCGCCAGCCACTAACTGGTGCTGATGTGAGAATAAGAGTGTTATTTAGCGCCACGTTGAAGGTTGAAGCCGTGTTAGCATCGCCGCTAGCTCGTTAGCATCGCTAGCTCCCGCTAGCATCGCCGCTGAAGCTCAAGGCACGCCGCTTAGCTCGCAAGTAGCACGCCGCTAGCCTCGCTAGCATCGCCGCCAGTTCTCGCTAGCATGCTTGGTTAACTCCATTAGCTTCCAGGCTACACTTAGCTACTTTTGTATGTTAATGTTAACTGCTAATGCTGACCAAGATACTGGTTTAGGTTGGAGGGTTGCTAAGTGTTTACTGCAATTTATTACTTTAAATTCATAAGGTTAAACATTTGATAAATATATTAAAAGAGTTAATGTTTGTTTATGGTAAAAGATAAAAATATAAGTTACAATTTCATTAATAGAATTACATGTAACCTGTTATATTTGGTTTACTCATTTCAGGTTTATGACCTGTGGTCGCTGTGGTCATTTGCAATAAAATAAAAGAAGACCAAGGATAAAACACGAAATATTGCTTCAGTGTGCTTCCTGTTAAGCCTTTTCAGGCTGAATTCTTAAAAATCCCAACAGTTTGTGTTTAAATCTGCTGTTGCTATGCCATGATGTGACATATCAGTCATCTAATTTGACAGTGAATCCAGCAGGACTGTTTTTAAATCACAACATAATTTCTAGCCACTGCACTAAAGACATGCTAATTACAACATTAGGCGCCATTTTAGCAGTTATTGGCACTGAATTTGAACTTGTCTGTCTAAAATGACAGAGACAGAGGGAAAGAAGCGTGTTAGCTTAGCCACTAACTGACAGACAATAACACAGGCAGCTCAAGCAAGACATTTTCTGCAGTGGACCGTCAATCTGCTTTGTTTGTGTTTAAATCTGCTGTTGCTATGCCTATGATGTGACATATATCGTCATCTAATTTGACAGTGAATCCAGCAGGACTATGTTAAATCACAACATAATTTCTAGCCATTAAAAGTTAAAGACATGCTAATTGCTAACATTGGGCGCCATTTACAGCACAAACAAACACAACGACACTTTAATTTGAACTTGTCTGTGTAAAATGACAGACAGAGACAGCAGAGCAGCTAGCGCTGTCACGCTAGCCACTAATTTCTAGCCGATAAAAATTAAAGACAGCACTGCTAGCGCTAAGTAGCGCTAGCCACCAACTGGACAGACAGTAATCGAAACACAGACAAGCACACGTGCAGAGACAGACAAGACAAACACACCACACACAATACACACACACTTAACAATCCTGTACAAACTTGTACCACAGAGTTTTGTAGGACATTACTACTACACTGACCTTCTACAAGCTTTGTAGTAAAGTATATGCTAATTGCTTAACATTTGCAGCTAATCCTAGACTAGTGGCTAGCGCATACGCTAGCTGCTCATGTGTAAATAAACATGTTAAATATTACTATTTGAGGTGTGCTTTTCAATAAAGACCCCGCAACAGTCCACTCGGCACTTCCAAAATCTCCGCTGAATTTTCTAGTTAGTGTTGAGGTGCTCACGACATTTAGGCATCTACTCCCATAGCTAGAAAGCTATGGAGAGGTAGCTTGCGCGAGCACGAGGCAACTATTAATCTTCTGTGATTTCACAGTTTTATTATTATTATTATTCATTTTCCTCGCCTCTTTTTCACGAAGAATGCGGCCCTAACCGCCAGAGGACCCCAACAAATATATCAAATGCAGCCACCTAATCCAATGCTTGTAAATGTGTAAGAAATTACAAAAATTCGCGAACAACTTCATAAAACTGCGAAAAATTTCCTATAGGAATGAATGGAAAACCCCAAAAAATATTTCTCAACAGACATTTTTCAAAATGAACTGCTCTGGCATACTTTTCACCGAGAGACTTCATTTAAACTTTAAAATGGAGGTACTCATGCCTTCTTCATTTATTCACGCCACTTATCGTATTAATCTTTTACTGTTTTTAAACTATCGAGGCTCAAAGTTGAGAAGGTTTTTGCTCAAATTTCTGGGTTTATAATGGGTGTGTATTGCGCGGAATGTTTGTGCTAGAGTGGATGACAATATCAGCCGAGTGACGCAGGAGAGAAAAAAATTGTCAAAAATAAAACGGAAACTGCTCCTGTGGCCGCAAATTTCACACTACAGACATAATTTATAGATAGAAACGAGGGAAAATTGTCTTCACTCAGATTCGTCTGCTAAAGCTGTCAGTATTATAGTTTTGGCGTCAGACACAAAGATGCCACCAACACCCATCCACAGCCCCCATAGACTTGATGTTAAAAGGGGGGGAAATTTCGAGGAAAGCAGAAGTAACCTTTCGAATCGATTTTAATAGTCACATTTCTTCATTTTACACACAAACTGCATATCTAAACGTCCGAAGGCCTCAAGATGCCCAAAATTAAGCTGGTTCAATGATTAGAAATACGGTTTTCACCACAAATCCTTCCCTGTTCGAGTATGGTCTCAGCATTTTCTCTCTCTCTTCGTCTTCCAACTGACATTCAACAGGCAGTAACTGCCCGGCGGCCATTTAGCAGTGAATGGCAGTTAATTTGAACTTCTCTGTGTAAAATGACAGAGAGGGACAGAGCGCAGGCCAGCTGTTAGCGCCAGCTACTCAACCGAAGCGTGATGTGAGAATAAGAGTGTTACGAAGGCCAGCGGGTTAGCGCGCTAGTCAGCAAGATCGCCGCCAGCTCGCATCGCCGCTAAATCCCGCTAGCATCGCCGCTTAGCTCGTTAGCATCGCTAGCTCGCAGTTAGCATCGCCGCTTAGCTCCCGCTATATCGCGGCTAGCCCCGCTAGCATGCTTGGTTAACTCCATTAGTTTGGTGCCAGCACTTAGCTACTTGTATGTTAATGTTAACTGCAAATGCTGACAAAGATACTGGTTTAGGTTGAGGGTTGCTATAAGTTTACTGCAATTTATTACTTTAAATTCATAAGAAAACATTTGATAAAACATGTATTAAAAGAGTTAATGTTTGTTTATGGTAAAAAGATAAAAAATATAAGTTACAATTTCATTAATAGAATTACATGTAACCTGTTATATTTGGTTTACTCATTTCTTGTGTTTATGACCTGTGGTCGCCTGTGGTCATTTGTAATAAAATAAAAGAAGACCAAGGATAACAGTTATTGTTTCAGTGTGCTTTGTTAAGCCTTTTCGAGGGCTGAATTTAAAAACTGAATCATGCAGATTGTGTTTGTGTTTAAATCTGCTGTTGCTTTGCTCATGATGTGACATATATCATTACCCATTTGACAGTGAATCCAGCAGGACTGTGTTAAATCACAAATACAATTTCTAGCCACTAAAAATTAAAGACATGCTAATTGCTAACATTAGGCGGCCATTTTAGCAGTTATTGGCACTGAATTTGAACTTGTCTGTCTCAAAATGACAGAGACAGAGGAGCTAGCGTGTTAGCGCAGTTCACCAACTGACAGACACAACACAGCAGCTCAAGCAAGACATTTTCTGCAGTGACCGTTAATCTGCTTTGTTTGTGTTTAAATTCCAAGGTTGCTATGCCTATGATGTGACATATCAGTCATCTAATTTGACAGTGAATCCAGAAACAGGACTGTGTTAAATCACAACATAATTTCTAGCCACTAAAAATTAAAGACATGCTAATTGCTAACATTGAAGTGTCATTTTAGCAGTTACTGGCACTGAATTTGAATCATTCGTCTAAATGACAGAGACAGCAGAGGAGTTTACGGTTAGCGCTAGCCACTAACTGACAAACAATAACACAGGCAGCCTGGGCAAGACATTTTCTGTAGTGACTGTCAATCTGCTTTTGTTTGTGCTTTTAAACCTGTTGACAGTGATCCAGCAGGACTGTGTTAAATCACAACATAATTTCTAGCCACTAAAAATTAAAGACATGCCAATCGCCAACATTGGGCTGCCATTTTAGCAGTTACGCTGACACTTAATTTGAACTTGTCTGTGTAAAATGACAGACAGAGATTAGCAGAGCAGCTAGCGCACGCCGCCAGCCACTAATTTCTAGCCGAGCAAAAATTAAAGACACGCTAATTGCTAGCGCTGCTAGCTGCCAGCTACCAACTGACAGACAGTAACGGAGACACAGACAAGCACACGCAGCAGAGACAGACAAGACAAACACACCACACACACACACACACACACACACACTTAACAACTTACACAAACTTTGTACTACAGAGTTTTGTAGATATTACTACTACACTGACCTTCTACAAACCTTGTAGTAAAGACATGCTAATTGCCAACATTTGCAGCTAATCCTAGACTAGTGGCTAGCCAAGAAGGCTAGCTGCTCATGTGTGTAAATAAACATGTTAAATATTACTATTTGAGGTGTGCTTTTTTCAATAAAGACCTGCAATAAGTCCACTGCACTTCAAAATTTCCAAGGAATTTTCTAGTTATTATTATTCATTTTCCGCCGCAAGAATGCGCCCGAACCGGCCAGAGGACCCTCAACAAATAATATCAAAACGTGTTTTCACCCCGAATCCAATGCTTGTAAATGTAAGAAATTATGCACTCCGCGAATAACTCGCTAAAAACTGCGAAAAATTTCTATAGGAATGAATGGAAAACCCTCAAAAAAAAATATTTCAACAGACATTTTCAAAATGAACTGCTCTGGCATACTTTCACCGAGAGAGACTTCATTTAAACTTTAAAATGGAGGTACTCATGCCTTCTCTTCATTTATTCATCACTTATCGATACCTTACTGTTTTTAAACTATCGAGGTTCAAAGTTGAGAAGGTTTTTGCCACTCTGGGTTTATAATGGGTGTGTATTATATGAATGTTTGTGCTAGAGTGGATGACATCATCAGCTAGAGTGACGAGGAGAGAAAAAAATCTGTCAAAAAATAAAACGGAAACTGCTCCTGTGGCCGCAAATTTCACACTACAGACATAATTTATAGATAGAAACGTAGGAAAATTTGTCTTCACTCAGATCTGTCAAGGAAGCTGTCAGTATTATAGTTTTAAGGCCAGATCACAAGATTCGCCACCAACACCCATCCACAGCCCCATAGACTCTCATGTTAAAAGGGGGAAATTTCTGAGGAAAGCAGAGTAATCCCTTTCTTTGAATCGATTTTAACCCTTTAGTCTATGATCACGCCAAGGGCATCAGATCGCATAACGCCTTCTAAGCTGCAAAAAAAAATAGATCACCTTAGAGTTTCAAGGTCAACTTTCCCAAAGTGACCTGAAAACTATCTCCTATTTTTTATTTGACGTTGATACACCACGTAAAACCGGATAAGATAGTTTTAATTTGGCCCAGAAAAAATAAATATCCGAAAGTAAATGGGTGGGTGGGTGGGAGGGAGGCCAGGTGTTGCATTTCTTTCCATATCTTCGCTATTACTTGTGATTTACAAACGGAAAAAGTAGTTAAAATCTGCTGATACTACTGTACGTGACTACGGTAAAAAACGGAGACATCAGACTGGGGTGGGTGGGAGGGGGGTCAACCGCTGGAGTTTTGCAAAGTGGAGTTTGCGGCGGAGTTAGCTTGAGAAGACGGAGTATTTTGGAAGAAGAAGAGTGTTTGTGTTTACAGAAAAGCAAGAAGACAGAGTTTTTGAGACGGAAATGAAGCGGTCATTGGATGTCCATCAAGCCCTCAGGCTGTTTTTTGCCGAGGACGATGACGAGCAGAAACTATTTCATCTTTCACTGCCTGAGGAGGAGGAGGAGAGCGATTTACGAGGATGAGGACTGACTGTTTTGTCACCGCACGATGTCGGTGATGAGGTAAGTCAAAGTAATCATGAATATTTGTAGCTTTTGTTTTATTTACTGCTGTATTGTAAACGTTATAAACCGCTGATATGTAAATAATGTGATATATATTTAGGTAGGTTTATGTATACAGAGCAGGGCTGAACTGATAAATAAAGAGAGCATTTTGTTTCCTTTATCTGAACTCTCATACTCAATTCAAGGAGATGATATACTGATTTTTCTAGTGTTTATTTTATGCTTTATTTTATGTTATCTATGCTTATTTTTAGTTGTATATATTTATTTATTACTTGTAAGGTTTTCTTTTGTAAAATGAGCATTCACATTGCTGTAGGGAGCCAGAGAATATATAATTTTAGTGCCCACATTTGAATTCACTATCCATCATGTGCATATGAACAATAATCTGAACAATCACAAATTTTTTATTTGTCGTTGTCATGTGTATACAGATATGAGGATAGTGGACTCCTCAACACGGAGGCCTACCCAGAGAGGGGGCGGTAGGAGTCAGGTGGAGGTCCAGATCTCCACAGGCTGGGCCACTCCACGCTGGAGCCCTGGAGAACTGGAAGCGACCCCACGCTGCTCCACAACAAGCCGCCCATGCCACGGAGAACACCAGAGCCCAGGTGGACACTCACACAGACCATACACCTCTGACCTGTTTCAGCTGTACTCCCCAACCACAGTGCTAACACTCTGCACCAACACCAACAAGCTGCAGCAAAGAGCAAAGAAATGGGGAAGAAGTACAATGGGCTGATGCTGGGATTGAAGAGGTTCACAAGTTTCTTGGGCTCCTCTCATTTATACATCTTTGGTGCCACTGCCGCGAGCCACAGATTACTGGAAACAGAACACTATTACATCCGTGTCGCTTCAGCTACAGCATGGCGAGGGACCGTTTCAGGCTCTGCTTTTGGGAACACCATCCCAGTGACCTTACAGACCAGGACAAACAATGATGAGAAGAAGGAACACCAGAATAATGGCCAGTTGTTCAGGATCAAGCCCTCTTCATCAACGACATCCTCGGTGCCCGTTCGCACATTGACACCCAAGAAGGGAATTGGCTGTGGATGAGCAACTGTGGCCACTCAGCAAAACTGGCATGACCCAGTACATGAAGGACAAAACCAACCAGGTGGGGGATCAAAATTATTTGTGTTGGCTGACTCAAGTAATGGCTACACACAGTAAATTTTGACGCTTACACAGGCAAACACACACACACACATTGCATGGGCTCTCATATGATGCTGTGATGCGCCTGATTCAGCCATCATACTGCACCGGCTACCATGTTTACATGGACAATTTTTACACAAGCCCCCAGTTGTTCCGGGTGGATTTGGACACCCAGTTGGAGCCTGTGGAACGTGACAGGGAGCAGAACAGGAAGGTGTCCAAAAGGGAGAGAAAAATGCTCTCAAAAAAATCAGAGAGGGGTGCTGTGAGATGGATCAGAGGGGTCCTGGTCTTTGTGAAATGGATGGACACACGGAGGTGTCTCTGCTCACCATCCATCCAGCAGTTTTGGGAGAGGTGGTCAAGAGGAGGGTGAAGGAGAAAGATGGATGCTGGGCAGTGAAAAACATCCCCTGCCCCACCCCAGTCATCGTCTGCCAACAGGAACACATGGGGTGGTGTTGACCTGTCACCAGCTGCTGCAGTACTTACCTCACCCAATCGCAGCGCGCTGGCTGGTACTGCACTCATGTTTTTGCACCTTGTGGATATTTCCACCACCAATGCCTACCTTTCTGCATTGGTGACATTAGCGCTCAAAACAAGTGAGGCACATGTCCCACAAGGACTTCCAGACAGAACTGGTAATCCCAGCTGTGTGGGTGACAGGATGGGCGTGAACCACAAAGAGAAGAGCGACTACATCCCCACACCCCATTGCCGCAGTAACAGATGCCAGCCTGAAAGCCACACAAGGCCGCAGGGGTTGCTCACGCTGTCACCAGGTGGACAAAAGAAACTACTCCCTGAAGTGCCAGTCCTGTGATGTGGCACTGTGTCTTGTTGTGACAGAAACTGCTTTGCAGAGGCATTAGATAAAAATGTAAAAATAAAATAAAAATCCATTGTATATAGTTTGAAATATTATATTTGTATATAGTTTGGATTACACTTCAATTTGTATGAGCACAATTAAAATGTAATTTTACCTCTTATTACCTATATTACATTTGCAATTATTTGAGACTTTGAGGAGTACAAAGCACTGGTGTGCTTTTTGTATGACTTTTACTCTTACTTTGTTTTGAAGACAAGCTAAAAACGCCTATAAATATACATGCTTTTTATGGTAAATATTTGTATAAAGTATTGCTTTATTTCACTTTGCATTTATTTGTTCATGTTTGTAACCTATGTTTACTTTTTTCAAGTTCCAAAACAGTTCATGGAGCATGTTTGTGTTTTTTATTGTAATAAATAGTATATTTTTTCAATTCGGATTTGATAATTTCTGTGTATTTTTGTGCCCAGTCTGTTTATAAAGTAGGTCAAAGTGAAAAATAATTAGCAGATCATATAGATGAAGTTGTGCTGAAAAAAAGATACCAAGCATGGGTATGGCAAACAATTTTTTATGTAGTATGGAAGGCAAAAAAATCAAAAGTATTAAAACACAAAATGGGCTCAGACTCCAAAGGGTTAATAGGTCACATTTCTTCATTTTACACACAAACTGCATATCTAAACGTCCGGGAAGGCCCTCAAGATGCCCAAAATTAAGGTGGTTCAATGATTAGAAATACGGTTTTCACACAAATCCTTCCTGTTCGAGGCATGGTCTCAGCATTTTCTCTCTCTCCTGTCTTCTCCAACTGACATTCAAACAGGTGCAGTAACTGCCCGGCGGCGCCATTTTAGCAGCACGGCAGTTAATTTGAACTTCTCTCGTCTAAAATAACAGAGAGGGACAGTACGAGCTGGTTGCTACGCGAAACTAACTGAAGCGTGATGTGAGAATGATGTGTGTTATTTACGCCGCAGTTAGCACCGCGTTAGCGCTTAGCTCGTGTTAGCATCGCCGCCAGCTCTGTTAGCGCCAGTCGTTAGCATCGCCGCCAGCTCCCGCCAGCATCGCCGCCATCCCGCTAGCACGCCGCTAGTCACAAGCAGAGTCGCCGCTTAGCTCGCGTTAGCACGCCGCTGCTCCCGCTAGCATCGCCGCTAGCTCCTCGCTAGCATGCTTGGTTAACTCCCATTAGCTTTCCAGGCTAGCACTTAGCTACTTGTATGTTAATGTTAACTGCTAATGTTGACCAAGATAATTGGTTTAGTTAGGGTTGCTATGTTTACTGCAATTTATTACTTAAATTCATAAGAAAACATTTGATAAATATATATTAAGAGAGTTAATGTTTGTTTATGGTAAAAGATAAAAATATAAGTTATACCTCTCATTAATAGAATTACATGTAACCTGTTATATTTGGTTTACTCATTTCAGGCTTATACCTGTGGTCGCCTGTGGTCATTTACAATAAAAATAAAAGAAGACCAAGGATAAAACACGAGTTATTGCTTCAGTGTGCTTCCTGTTAAGCCTTTTTGGAGGGCTGAATTTAAAAATCCGAACAGTTTGTGTTTTTAACCTGCTGCTGCTATGCCTATGATGTGACATATATCAGTCATCTAATTTGACACAGTGAATCCAGCAGGACTGTGTTAAATCACAACATAATTTGTAGCCACTAAAAAATTAAAGACATGCTAATTGCTACATTAGGGCGGCCATTTTAGTTGTTATTGGCACTGAATTTGAACTTGTTCGTCTGAAATGACAGAGACAGCAGAGGAGCTAGCGCATAGCGCTAGCCACTAACTGACAGACACAACACAGGCAGCTCAAGCAAGACATTTCTGTAGTGACTGTCAATGTGCTTTGTTTGTGTTTAAATCTGTTGACAGTGGATCCAGCAGGACTGTGTTAAATCACAACATAATTTCTAGCTACTAAAAATTAAAGACATGCTAATTCAGCACATTGGGCGCCATTTTAGCAGTTATTGACAGTTGATCGAACTTGTCTGTGTAAAATGACAGACAGAGACAGCAGAGCAGCTAGCGTGTCAGCGCTAGCCACTAATTTCTAGCCGATAAAAATTAAAGACATGCTAATTGCCAAGCGCTAGCCACTAACTGACAGACAGTAACAGAGACAGACAAGCACACGTGCAGAGACAGACGAGACAAACACACCACACACACACACACACACACACACACACACTTAACAACTTACACAAACTTTGTACTACAGAGTTTTGTAGGACATTACTACTACACTGATCTTCTACAAACCTTTTAGTAAAGACATGCTAATTGCTAACATTTGCAGCTAATCCTAGAATTAGTGGCTAGCGCGTTAGCGCTAGCTGCTCATGTGTGTAAATAAACATGTTAAATATTACTATTTGAGGTGTGCTTTTTCAATAAAGACCCCCGGCAACAGTCCACTCGGCACTTCAAAATTTCCGCGGGAATTTTCTAGTTAACTACCAAGCTCAGAACTGATGAGCCCACAGGACTGAAGGATACAATGAAGAGCAACCTTTTAGTGATGCAGATGCATTCTATGACAACAATCCCATGACAGCAACATGAGATAAGCATGGACACACTGACACTCATCAATATCCATATCAATTGACTGAGCAAACCATGTGGCCAATGCACAGAGCAGCACCAAAAGGCCAGGTGATAAAATATGCTTTTACTCTCCAAAGCGGAGGGCTCACTTAGAACGGTGGCAGGCATGGTAGTTCTTCTTTTTCAGGTCTAACAGTTTATTTTGTGTCATTGGGCCTCAGAAGCCTTGAACTGCCCTCATACATAAAAATGCATCTGAATATGATTGGATTCAGACAGTCCAGCCCACATTTTCCACACAGTTTAATACATGTTATGATCTGTTTGTCAATTTGGGCACTGTTGTTTGGCCTAACTACCAAATGAGAGAAAAGGCCTATTGGCCCACACTGTTTTGAAGAAACGTAGTTCAACCTGGTCAAATCTGTGGGCACCACAGTGTTTCAGTTCCAATTCAAGGCTGCTACAATTATTAGCATTATATATCAGTCTGTGACATCTGGCACCAACAGTAGTCAACCACTTCTGAATTATGAAATGACACTGTAGTGGAGCTATGGGCTGTCAGACCAACTTTTTAGCAAATATGTGTGATCCACATTGAATACACTAACACTCTGAGCGACTGTAGGAATACTGCAGACAAAATGGGAAAAATGCAGCCTGAAGCAGGAAGGCAGGGACCAATAAACAAGTAAAATCCAAAAGAAACAAAATAATATGCAATTTAGCAAGTTGCTTAATAAATTATAGCAGATAGACTTTATAAAAATCATTTATTTGCAGAATGCTGTTTGTACAAGCCATTGTTCTACTGAGTAAAACAAAATGTTCAGTTTTTATGAAGGAGCTACATTAATGATTAAGGCATTAATCATAAAAACTATACATTACCGTTCAAAAGTTTGGGGTCTCTTAGAAAATTCCATGTTTTAAAAAGAAAAGCATTTTTTGTCCATAAAAATAACATCAAAATGATCAGAAATACATTTTAGACATTGTAAATAGTTTAAATGACTATTTGTAGCTGCAAACAGCTGATTTGTAATGAAATATCTACATAGGTGTACAGAAGCCCATTATCAGCAACCATCACTGTGTTCCAATTGCATGTTGTGCTTGCAAATCCAAGTTCATCATTTTAAAATGCTAACTGGTCATTAGAAACACCTTTTGCAATCATGGTAGCATAGCTGAGAACAAAGAGGCAATAAAACTGGCCTTCTTTAGACTAGGTGAGTGTCTGGAGCATCAGCAATTGTGGGTTCCATTACAGGCTCAAAATGGCCAGAAACAAAGAATGTTCTTCTGAAACATCAGTCTGTTCTTGGTCTGACAAATGAAGACTATTCCATGCGAGAAATTGCCAAGAAACTGAAGATCTCATACAATGCTGTGCACTATTCATATCACAGAGCATCACAAACTGGCTCTAACCAGGATAGGAAGAGGAGTGGGGACCCCAGTGCACAACCAAACAAGTACATTTGAATCTAGTCTGAGAAACAGACGCCTCACAGGTCCTTAACTGGCAGCTTCATTAAATAGTACCTGCAAAACACCAGTGTCAACATCAGCAGTGAGGAGGCAACTCAGGGGTGTTGAACTTCTAGGCAGAGTGGCAAAGAAAAAGCCATATCTGAGACTGGCCAATAAAAAGAAAAAAATAAAGTTCTTTGGGTGCAAAAACTATTTAGAGAAAAAGCAGTCAGCTGGTATTCTGTCTGTAATGGAGTGTCAGCATAATCACCAGATCTCACCCTTATTGAGCTGTTGTGGGAGCAGCTTGACCGTATGGTACGTAAGAAGGGCCCATCAAGCCAATCCAACTTGTGGTAGGTGCTTCAGGAAGCATGGGAGGAATCTCCTTCAGATTACCTTCACAAACTGACAAGTAGAATGAAAAAGGTATGTGAGGCTGTAATTGCTGCCAATAGAGGATTCTTTGATTAATGCCAAGATTGAAGGAAACAATTTTTATTTCAATTAAAAATCATTATTTCTAACCTTGTCAATGGCCATATTTCATATTCATTTTGCAATATATATCCCATTTAAACAAATTTCTTGTATGTTTTCATGGAAAACAAGTGTAAGGTTTAGAAGTGAAGTTAATTCATGCTTGACAGTTGTAAGGCTCAGAAGTTAATATAATTTATATTTGAGTTAATTTAATAAAAATGCATTTACAATGGTTACACGGTTAACTATTTACATATTTATGTTACACATTTATTATTTACATGTTTTAATATTTACAACTGCATCTTTAATACAGTTAGTATACCTCACTTTTATCTCAGTTTAAGTCCTAGCTTCTGATTGGTTAGTTCAGTCATGTGAGAAGTTGAAACAAGGCAGTGAAGTTGTTATGGAGTGTGGAATCGAGTAAAGTTATCCATCTCCATCATGTTGTTTCTCTTCTCATAAAGAGTGATCCAACCACCACACATCGAACCCTCACATCACTCAAGATAGCTTGTAAACAGTAAGCTAATAAAGGACAGACAAAGTGCAAGGTTCATAAAACTACGTATAAAAACTACTTATAATGGTGCACCTATGTCAGCTACTATAGATAGTAGCACAGGTCAATAAATTATTTTGTGCACTTACGAAGAAATCTTTCCCTGTGCTCAGTATGCCCTGTTGTGAGTTCAGTGAAGAAAGCTTTAACAGATTGGTTTACATTCACAATTTGTTGATTTTTCATCAGGTCAGACAGAAATCAAATCTCACTTTATAACTGTACTTTCTTTTTATTTATTTTTAATTCATGAAGCCATTTCCCCCTCAATGTTTAACGCTGCTACTGTGTTCTCCTCAGCTCACCCAGCAGAGTATGATGAGCACAGATTAGATGGTAAGTTATGCCAAAAAGTTAATTTTACCTGCACACCTCCAGTCTGCATGAGTGTAGAAGACTGAGATAGAAGAATATTTGTGCCAGAAATATTTCCTGTGTTCATAAAATATCAAGAATATGAGAAAATCAGAGATTACAACAACAAACGTCATTTATTTTGATTATTTTGAGGTCCGAGGTGTAGAAGGTGGGATTTACAGTTTTAGGTATAGGTGCTATACAGTAGAATCATGTATTCTAAGCAAGAAGAATGAGACATTTCACCTCTAAATGTCTTTTCTCTTTCTCCAACAGTATCTACTGCAGACCTGAGAATGGAGGGGGCTCAAGTAGCATTTGCTGTCTTCATCCCCGTCATCCTCCTCCTCACCCTCATCATTGGGACCTACCTCTACTTTTCAAAGTAGGTTTGATGAATCAGTGAAGACAGGAAAGAATGTAATCGTTTTTACATAAACAAATGGCGCTTCAGCTACTTTTCAGCGCTGATATAACACTGTGTGCTACAGTAGACACACAGATACTTTATTTATCCCTGGGGGGTTTCTAATGATATACTGTCAAACATGCAGGTTTTAAACATGTCTTCTGTTTCTTTTGGTGCTGACATGTTACTTCAAATGCCAATGAGGTCTGACCCCTTAGTATACCATCCATCTCCACAGTCCCTCCATCCCAAATGGCCTACACCTCTCCTTATGAACACTGCTGATGTTGTACAAGCTGGACTGCCAGCACAAAATCGTGATGAAGTCACATTGAAGTGAAAGTTTCATGAATTCTGCATCCAGACTACCACATATCAAATATGTGTTGTATATGAAAGCGACCTGGCAAGTTCAGAGTCACCTACACTTTGAAAACATTGAATTTAAGCCCTGTTAGCCCACAGCCCAACCTTAGACAAAGTCTAAGAGACAGAGAACATTACAGAGAACATCAGGTACATCAGGACGAGAAAAGTAGACAGATTTAGCAGTGTAACACCATAACACCTTCAGAGAAGAAGGCAGCCTTTAAAGTGTTCAATAAATAGACACAACGTTTTACTGGAGGTCTCTCAGGTCTCCTGCATGGATTCTTTTAGTAACAAGATTATTTTCTGATCTCTAGGAACAGCTTCTGTCTGAATGGTAGGAATTGAAAGAGACGCAAATGCAACTATATTTAGCCAAGAGGACCAAAACTAGCTGTCACAAGATGAGGATCAAGGATTTCAGCACACAGTGATGAGAAACAGAAGGCCAGAGTGTGACCCAACCAAAACAGACTGTATGACTCAGAGACATCAAAACATACAGTCTCCAAATGATTTGTCTTCCTGTATTTAAGAGGTGTACTCACAGCATGAATGTTGCTGCCATTATTCTGGGGAGATAAAGACTTCCTATTGTAAAGCATGAGTCCCTTTCCTCTTTTTCATGACTGCAATCTCTGTCTGTGCTCAGGGTTCAGAGGAAGCCACTACGACTCTCCCTTTCCACCAACTTACCATATGAAAACATCACTGGAGACTCTACGTTCGACAACTCCGTTTGTGACACAACAGTGAGTCAGCATGTCAGACTGTTGTTGGCATATATTGCATATATATGCATGTGTGTGTTTTCAACTGGGCCTGGTAGTGTCTCTGTCTGCTGTACCGGGCTCTTTGTCCATTCCTTCCCTTGTCTAACACCTAAGACAGTAAAATAAAGACAATAAACCAGATTAGTCACCAAAATAGCATAACCTGTTGTAGATCTAAATTCCTCTGGACAGGTTTAAGGGGAGCACAGTAATGACATATGACTTTTATGAACATCTGAGCACCATGCACCAACTCACAAGATGGCCTTTTGACCATTACCAAATCAGCTGAAGTGAAAAGAAATGTCTACAAATCTACTGAAACCAATAAAAATATATAAAATATACAATAATAAATCATATATTTGCTCTCTTCAGTTCGATATTTAGTAGAATATTTGGACATTGTAACACAGTATGTGTTGTAAGAAGGTTTTTCAAGTCAGGCAGAATAGATTATATATTATTAGATATTATTCCTTTTAACTATCAATATTGGGTTCTACCAATATATTAGTAAATCTACTTGGACTATGTAATGCATATAATCATACAGCATCATTACAACTGATGACATTATTTCTTTGTGTTGAATATTCTTTTTCTTCTTCTCCCATGCTGGACATTTTGAAGAACAATGAGGTGAGAAACAGTACACATCCTACTAACATGTGGTGTGTGCGTACTGTAGTGAGCCGCACTGTTGGGAAATTAGGAAATTAATACTTCCACCATGGTGGAGCTAGACAATGACAGCGACTCTCCCTTGTGAAATGAGGAATAGCTTAGTTTCACTATAATTGAATCCACTTGAACGTAAATTGGGTTTGGTTATCTGATGATGATCTATTTTGGGGTTTCACAATCTTTACTGTACACTCGGCTCTCTCCATGATGACATGTTCATTGTCTCCACAGGAAACAAGAGAATACGAGGTTTCAATCTGAAGTTCTGGAGCCAGTTTGCGTGTTTCAGTATGGACAGATAAGAAGCCTGCTGGCCTTTTCAAGGTCCGTCACACTCACACTTTTGGTGACTCCCTTGACGCCTCCACCCTGTTCTCTGTACACTGAATATGAGCCTCCCTTTATTTACCCAACAGAGAACACCACAACAACCCTGGAAAGGCTGAGCCACCGGATTATTTTTCTAGCTCTTCAACAGTAACGGTCCAGCAGCAGCAGTTTGTACAGTTTTTAATCCTGTGCTTGCATCCTGAGGACTTTCAGTGCAGGGTCCCATCTCAGAAAGCCGAGGGAGTCAATGCGAAGCTAGTGCCATTAAGTACATATAACCACAGATGTTATGTTGTTTTATGTACATTATACACTATATGTCTCCTGCCACCATTTAAAGAACAATGCTTATGGATTCATGGGATATCTACCAAGAGTAAAATCAATTGAATGTCACAGAAAAAACATTTGCTTTTATTAGAGAATGCCCAAAAATATTGCTCTTTAAATTTACACAACCTGCTGAGATAATGAATCAGCATATTGAAGGAATATTTGTCTTTCTGAGAGTGAGATGAAGAGAAAAACATCAGACTCACATCTCTAAAGCTAACTAAAAACATGTTCTATTTTGTTCATTCATAGTCAAGCAGAAAAATGTAAAAGTAACTATTTGTGGTTTTAGTCAAGTAACTGTTTCTGGGCAAACAATGGAAAAGAAAAGGGTAATACAGAGGTGGAACAGGAAGTTTAGCCTTTAACAGGTGTGAAACATGTCAGTGAAGATAAAGCTCATGCTTCAGGGATTCCTGTTGTCTTTATTTGCTTTTAAGATTTAAGATACAAGAAGAACAAAGATGAAGCATTGCTTGGTGCAAAACATCATCGTGGGGTTGTTCATTTACACATTTTCATATTTATATTTCACATTCTCTCATTAGCTTGTTAGCAATGACAGACTCACTGCAACAAGAAAGGACAAAACAGATGTTGCATGATTTTATTTGATTTTATTGCGTTAATGGGTCTTCACTTTCAAAAGTCTTGGTTTTGTTTAAACTATGGACAGAGCCAGGCTAGCTGTTTCCCCTCGCTTACACTGTTTATGCTAAGCTAGGCTAACCACTTTCTGTCTCCAGCTCTGTACACACAACAATTATCACATCGATTTTCCAGTTTCATTTTCAGAAAGACAGCAAAAACAGTTTCCAGAATGTTGAACCATTTATTTAAAAAGTAGTGTTAACATATCAATATATATATATCATCAATAAACATTTCCCTATCAACAACATCCATATGTCCATATCCATACATTCATATGTTTAGATGTAACATGCAGAATTAAAAGACCTTCTGATTTCTACCTGGTTTATCAACACTACAAACAGAGTTGAAACATTTTTAGTGACGCTCCATGCATTATTCTTTCTGTGACCCAAAAGGAAATCACACACCACACACACACGGTCAGCTGTTGTTCACATTGTCATTGTCTGTTTGGAAATTGCGTCTAAATTTAGACCATTACTGTCGCTCAAACATACAGTATATATATATTGTCCTTTGATGATATGTATCCATGCAAGCTGGTGTGATGACAATGATAATAATTAACCTATTTTTGATTCATTGTACATAAAGTGCTGATTAAGCTACTTCATAAACATCTTCAATAAAAGTTATTGTTCAGATACTGTCACGTGTCTTATTGGCTGAGTCACTCATCTTGTTTGGGTTGTAGGGGAGTGAATGGTGGTTTGTGTGAGTGATTGTGTGAGATATCCATATTGCAAAATTCCTCATATAAACAAAGTACATAATTCAAATGATCTGAGTGGCTCCTCACTGAACTGACTGCACATTTTTAACTACAATACCACAATCAGTGTTTTTTTTCTGCACTCAGATTAATGAAACACACATATATATTAACAATGATGATAATTTAGAATTAATTTAGAAGTCTTAAAATAGCGACAGAGCAGGGACCCCTTAGGCTAGGATGCTAGCTCACGTGATTACACAAGGACTCATGGTTATCATGCTCAGTTTGAAATCGGCTTCTATTTCAGAGCATATTACCTGGTAAGGTCAAAATCCTAAAACTTGTATACACACCTGTTTTAAAAACAGGAAGCAAGGAGACAAATATTGATTGTTGATTACATGGATGAGTACATGTAGGCTGACATACTCATGCTTAGCCAAAACTACCCAAACTTAACCAACAGCAGAGCATCATCTTCCTTTCTGGATAAAAGTTTGATTCTGTCTGAAATTGGGAATTTGATAGAACAAACAAATATTTGAATAAAAAAATGAAAAAAGAAAAGAAAAGAAAAGAAAATAACTACATTTTCAACGCTTATGAACAACATGTAAGGATGTATGTAGCAGCATTTTTGACAGAACTGTCTGTTCTCCTGCATGTTTGGCCAACTTTCTAGCTGTCGCAGACTTCTATTGTTCCAAAATCAAAAAAGACAAAACAAAAAGATAAAGATGGAAAGAAAAACAGTAAGCAGAACCATCCTGTGGCATTAATTCAAGTAATCCATCGTTGTCTTTACAGCACTGTGAATGGAAATCCACTGTAACATTTCACAAAGTGAGCAAGAACTTAATTCAGTTCAATTTTATTTATATAGCACCATATCATAACAAAAGTTATCTCATGACACTTTTCATGCAGAGCAGTTCTAGACCGTACTCTTTATAATATTATCTACAGAGACCAACAGCTCCACCATGAGCAAGCACTTGGTGACAGTGGCGAGCAGCAGCAGCAAGTCATTAATTAACTATAAACTCATTATAAACTGTAATGGAGATATGGTAACAATAATGACAGTAATAATATATGTAGTGGACGTCATGCAGGACCACAGCAGCAGCTACGATCCATGAGAACCTGCTGGATGAGAGAGCACAGAAACTCCAGGGAAGAAGTTTAGTTAGTAACATGCATTGACGGTAATGGTGAGAGAGAGACACACACACACAGACTTGTAACCAAAGCTCATGAAACATGACTGGCCAATACTCCTTGAACTACAAACACTACCGGTGATAAACATGTTGGTCCCTCACTTAAAGATTCTGCATTAATTATGCATACAGTGTATACAACTCTCATTTTACTTTATTTTAATTGTTCTATGTCTAGTATATCTTTGATTTCCTGTTTTTTTTTTTATATATTCTTATCCATCTTGTGCACTGTGAGCTCTTGTCTTCAGATGCAGATATCCATTTCTAGAGCAATAATAGTGTGTAATAATAAAGAAGTGAAAATAGTGTTATTAAAGTTGGGATAATTCTCAGGTCATTTAAGACATACATACTGTAATTGGGAAACAAGGAAAGTGTTGATGTGCAGCAAAAAAATCAGTGGTTGTCACACTAAGCATGGTTGGCAGCACTGGAGGAGGCTCGCTGCAGACCTCTGAATCAGTGCCCACATTTTTCAAAAAGGTCTGCTGTTGCGTTCATTGATGGGTTTCCCTGTTTTGAAAAACAACCCTGTCAATATGACCTTTTTAGGTGGGAAAAGAATGATGTCATCATTAGGAGACCTCATCTACCGGTAGCGACAGCAACAAACGGCCAGCGTGGATGAGATGGACACAGCTGTACAGCTGCGGTGAAGCTCATTTAGTCAAGCTGTCCACCAAATGGCACGTGTAGAGCAATGATTTTAGAAATGCATGGGGCTGACCAAAAGACATTACACACACACAACACTGCAGCTTCACTTGACAGCACACCTGCTCCTAGGTTAACTAGGTTAGATGGAGTGGTGCACATGAATATTGATATTTTCCTCTGTCTCTTTCTGTCTCTCTCTCTATCTTCATCTAGCCTATGGGTGTGGGCAAAAAAAGGGTAGAATACTAAACATGAATACGATTGGCTGCCCACATCATGCAGACAGACCATAACTGGGTCATTCTGTATCAAATCAGAATGGGAACAGGTTTTACATTTTTAGATTTTGTTCAAACTTGATGTTATGTTAATGCTATTTACAGCATAATAATAAATAAATTCAGTAAAATATGTTCCCTGAATTTTGAAAATTGCATAGTTTTTGCAACTGGGAATTTAGCAACATAAAAAGAGACAGTTTTATGGTTCAGTATCTCCAGAAGAGGCAGCGTAGAACACATCCACAAGGACACAAGCAGATGTCATATTTTTCATTACAGGCCCATACAAATGGAACACAAGTGTGACAGTTTGGGGGCTGTACTTGGGACTGTTTGGTGCCAAATTTCATCAGAATCAATGATATGGCAAGTATTTCAATTTTGAGATGCCAATATGGTGATGTAGACAATGTGTGCCTTAATAATGGAGAAAACCCTTCATGTCACAACTGTATATTGTTTGCTTGTGCCATGTTTTGAGCGTGTAGTGCATTAGCAGTGTCCAGTTACAGATACCAGTGTGTTCTCATACAGTTGACATTGTGGGAGAACCATGATCAGTTGATTTTGAATCTGTGCCAGCAAGTAATATTTTGATTTAATCAACAGAAACTCGAAACCACACTGACCTGGCTCTGTGGTCTGTGCTGACCTCTCTATAGGACCATAATGAGTTGAATTGATTGATTAATAAGTGTCCACATCACAAAGCCTGAAATTAAAGGAATGTTCAAAAGGTACAAAAATTAATAATACTAAAAAACAAAAACAGAAGCGTTGATAAAATTAAAATTTTGGTTTGAAACTCAATAGACTGTAACCATTGTCCCACTCAAGTTCTGAGCTGCCCTGTGTTGGTTTGTGAAGGCTAATGACACTGATCCACTCAAATCAGTTAAAGTATATAAGTGTATATAAAATATCTGAATGTGTCCATTTTATGGTAAATGAGCAAACCTCCCTGTTAGGTTATCATACTGTCACACTGTAAAAAAAAAAAAAGGAAAATTCAGTGGTGAGAATCCATTTGATGAACTGCTCAAACAGCAGATCACTGCCTCCCTCTGCTGGAAAGGGGTGACCCATCATCATCATCAGGCATGGATGTGGCTGAGAGCGCTCAGCTTGATTTTCACCTCATTCTACAGGATTATCAGAAGCAGCTCAGTTGTCACAGTGATGCAGTCCATCAGGAACCAAATGTTTGTATTCTGACTAGTAGGAAGAATAAAAATAATGATTATCATTTTATTGTTTATCTTCTTTCCATGCAACATTTTATTATTGTGACATTTTTGGTCAGGTTATGTATAGCATATAGAATTAGATCTTGGCCCCTGCTGCTACTGGTTCATCTCACTGCTGTACAGGCGGGTCATCAGTGTTTATATGTGTGCAGTGTGCTATAGAAACCCGGGCAGTTTTTTCCAACACACACAGACCTGCTTGTTTATGTTGTGTGAAAAGTACTAATAGTTTGTAACATTTATAGTATTACTAGTCCTTTTACTAGTGCAAATACTATTTAGTTGCAGGCATAGTAGTAGTAGTTGTAGTAGTAGTAGTAGTAGTAGTAGTGCTGGCTCTAGTAAAATAAGCGTGAGGGAATAGCTGCAGTAATACCAAGATGGTCGCCTTAGTACCAACAACACTGTTGACAGCAGCGGTGCTAACTTACAGTAGTCAGCATTAGTGGTTAATGGTTAGTGGAAGTACCGTTCGTTACTAGCAACAACGATACTAAACCTAAGCAGTCGTATGTTCCTCTCAGTAGTAGGAATATTCTAAAATGGCTCAGTAAACGTAATACTATGTAATATGTATTGGTATAATACTAGCAGGCGTACAATAGCAGCAGCCGGAAGCAATGTACACAATCTATTCGCTCCTTTTTAAAATCTATGTATCCTAATTATCTATAGCCGTTCCAATGCGCATGCGCGTCTGACGATTCGCGGTTGCGCCAACTGGTAGAGGATGTTGCTAGCAGCCAGTGTAGATGCACAGCCTTTTTCACAACAATAACACCAACCAAATTTGCATCTCCACATACCCGATTTCTGGATTATACATTCCGAACGCCGTCGGAAAACGTGCATTGGACCGCGCCACGCCGAATTTCCTTCAGTGTTTTTGGGCAACATCTTCTGTTGACAATGGGAGCGGAGGGGTTTGCACATTTACACGGCTCCTTTCTGCAGGAGCAGAAACAAGAATCATGGCTGGCCAGCTAGGCCGCACAGGGATTTTCTATCTCACGGCAACGTTCTTTTGATATAAATTAGTGTATGTAGGCTTGGCACCAGCACATAAAAGGTGTTGCTGACAGGCCAGTGTTTTAATAACACGTTTCTTCTTGTTTTTTGTGTTCTTTTTGCGGCCCACAACACAAGCTAGTGAGCCCGCTAGCTTCACAACCTTGACTGGTTGACGTCTTGCTTTCGTAGTTAGCTCCTTTAGCCCGCTAACGATAGCTAGCATCGCTTGGCCAGTCATCCGCTGGACAAAAACATTCGGAAAAACGCGTTTATTGCGGGATTCGGTCTCGTCGTTGTGTGCCTTTTGGGCATTTAAACCGCAAATTCATTTTGCAACGTCTGCTCCTGGATGAATGTGGGACAAAATGGAGACCCCGACGATTGTGTACGATTTGGATACCTCTGGGGGCTTAATGGAGGTGAGGTTCCTCTGCTCGGAGGCCTTATATCAGTGAAATATTCCTTTATTGCTAATGCTTTAATGTATTTTTCACTGTATTAATTACCGTTATCAGAAGACAAGCACAGCCTGCTGTCATGCATTTCTTAGCTTGCTAACTTCATAGTTTAAGGTGATAATGGAGGCCACAAGTTAACGTTACCGCTCTCCATAAGCTTAGTATGGTATGGCACAGCGGGCACAAAGCTGCACATTCTCCAGCTCTGTGGACAAACAGTCCAGACAGGGCAGCCGTGATCTCATACTAAACAACTGAACAACTTTTACAGCAAATCCAAACACTGCTGGCACCCCCGAAGTCCGAGGAGGTGGAGAAGAGGAGTCGGAAGTTGGTGAGAGACGTCCGGAGGAGCGGCAGGGCCACCAACCACGACACCTGCGATAGTTGTCGGGAGGGGGGAGACTTGCTGTGCTGTGACCACTGTCCTGCAGCCTTCCACCTCCAGTGCTGGTGAGTTGCAGTTATTTGAACAAAAGAGGCCGGGCACACAGGGGCAAGGCAAACATGCTAAATGTAAGACAGAGTCCCAGTTGTCCATGCATCAGTTAGCTAATGACTTTCAACTTCTGTGAGAGTTAGTCCTCCTGCTTGGTGAAGTTAGGCTTCACTGCTCAGAGGTGAGAATGTCTTACACATGCATAACGTAAATAAAATTGTCTCTGGAGCCTTAGAACGAACGCACCTGATGAAACAGATTTTACCGGTCGTTAACACATATCAGCCCCACGAAGGAGCTGTTATTCTAACATATATAAGCTCGTATAAGTATCGGCGGTGACCATCATATTCACACTCGATTCCCCCACACAAATGAACCGAGGAGGGCGACAGTGAGTCCTGGGTGGCACTTTGTAAAGTTGATGTGCCACATTCACTAGCACACCTTAAAGAATGTAAAACGTGTTTTGAAGTCATTTCCAGTGTTTACGCGAACCTGAAGTAGAGTTAACAGTGAAGTCGAGGTTTATTGACAAGCAGAGAGAACAGCTGCTAATTCAATGTGTCCGTGTCGAGTAACTTAAACCAGCTAACCGTTATGTTTCCTCACTGTGAAGAATATGTGCTGTTAGCTGTGTGCTGGCTTAGCTTGACGTGGTCTGCCGTATAGTTTAACGTTACAGTGAGCGTGGTGTCATTGGTTATTGTCAATGAAAAGGTATGGTAATGAGACGATCAAGGGCTAAAAGAAAGAAGCTTTGACTGTGAAAGTGGCTAGTATTAGCCTGCAGTCGGTCCTCCCCTCCTGTCGCGGCTGCAGCCAGCGGAGAGCCGCTGCTAAAAATGGAGTCGAGTCTGCTTCTGTTTACAATATGGCGACCTCACTGCTCTCTGTTCTGTTCCACCGCCATCTTACCAACCTTTAAAATTCAGCTTTGTGAAAAAGGGGGCTCTATAAATAACACGAGCGGAATGTTTAGTCATTAGCTGAGACGGAGCGGCGACACGGCGGTGTTTTTCCTGTGGCCATGTTAACAAAGGACGTCCCATTTGTAGCGGTCCTCCGGTGCCGCCGTGCCTGGCTCTCCGTTCAACATCTGCTGGCATGATTATTTTAACTTGGGTTCATTTCACAGTCACTGTGAATCGAGCGAACACACACACACATGGTTTTCTCCATATATGGTCAGGCGTGTGAACGGCTTCATCCGTACAGTGTGTTGTATCTTATCTCACTGCATATTGGGAAGAAACCTGCTGCATTATGTGTATTTTCTTAAAGATGGTGTTATATTGGATGTTTTTTACCCTTCTTGGTTATGAGTGGGAGAATTTAGGCTGTATATTAGTTAAGTGTGTTCTGTCGATTCTAAGTCAGTCATAACGTCGTCCCCAAACACTTTGACCATGACAGTGTTTTTAATCTTGTGTCTAAACGTGTTTTACTTTGAATTATGCTGACATTTGCTGTGGCCACTTATCTGGAAAACGTATAATTATTGTTATGTATGTGTACATTTTTGAATCTTTTCACATGGATATCATTAACTGATGTTCCAGCCGTTGAGATAATGTAAACAAATTGTATATTGAAATCGCCCTGCTTATCCTCCGGCATTTTTTGTCATGTAATGCAGCTACTAGGCCACTAGATGGAGGCAGAGCGGGTTCAGTTCATCAGCTGAGAGCAGTAACTGTTTATAAAAACCCGGTTTATTGAAAGTGACTCTAAAGATAATTAATGATTCTATGCTTTCATTAACAATGAATGTTTGATAACGATGTGGCAATTTCTGTCTTCTTTGTATTATGTAAATCATAGTATATAATCAAGTTTTAAAATAAAAGTCTTCATCCATATAAAATTAGACATAATTGTGAAGTTAATATAATGATTGTATGATGTTAAAAGACAATGTTTATTGATAAGCCAGCATTAATTATCAACCTGGTCCCTCACTATGTTTCAGCAACCCACCTCTAAGTGAAGAAATGCTTCCCCCCGGGGAATGGATGTGTCACCGCTGCAATGTTCGAAAAAAGGTGAGGGGAAGTTTTCTTTTTTCTTTTTTTCTTAGCTGTGTTTTTTTTTTTTTTCAAATAAACCTGCTGTCAAGTGTAAAATGACTCATGGACTGATGAATCTGTGTGTTTTTGTTTGCTGTGGTCAGAAGCGAGAGCAGAAGTCAGAACAGACCAACGGCCTACCAGAGAGGTCTTCGTCTAAGCGCTCTGTGTCCCCGGCTGTGGAGCTGGAGCTCAACGCCGGCCCGCTGCGGCTTGATGGCCTGCCTCCAGGGGCCGGAGCAGCCGGGCCCGGTCTACGAGTGGCCCAGGTGCGCCTCTTGGACCGAAGAACCAGCAGCAGGCCGAGCAGCCGGCCTGGGACGCCCACCTCCAACACTTCGTCCACTCCAACCCCCTCAGAGGAGCAGAACGACGGAGAGGAGGAGGCAGCAGAGCCTGAGGATGAAATTCAGAGTGCAGAGCTCGAGGGTGCTACGCTGTCCACTCCAACACCGCGCCTCCTCAAGAGGCCCTTTCAGCTGCTAATAGCTGCCGCTATGGAGAGAAATCCTACGCAGTTCCAGCTGCCCACTGAGCTCACCTGCACCACTGCACTGCCAGGTCTGTCTGTCAGAACAAAAGAGTTCCTTAACTTTCAGGGTCAAATGATTTTGTATTTGTTCCAACAGGTATTCAAATCTTATTATAAATAAATATTCAGTGTAGCTTAACAGTTTAGTTTAACTTAATGAGCTTAACTACATGAATGATGAAATACATGAATGATTTGAACATTTCAGACTGTTCAAATCATTGACTCATGACAACAGAAGGATATCAGTGTTGGCTTTATTCTTAAATGTTCTTGACTCGTTTGGATTTGTAGGCAGCAGTAAACGGAGGAGAAAAGAGGAGTTACTGGGAAAGCCTTTCAGGAGGCCTCAGCACGAACTGGATTCCAATGGTCTGGTCCCTCTACCGGTCAAAATCTGCTTTTCATGCAACAGGTTAGGGCTTGAAGATGACTGTATGTACAAAGTTGCCAACCCACACATTCACACATACACCTGAAATGTTTCACATCTTGAGCTGCTTTGTTTGTGTTTCCTGTCACAGGAGCTGCAGGATGGCTCCACTGATCCAGTGTGACTATTGTCCCCTTCTGTTCCACATGGACTGTCTGGACCCTCCACTCACAGCTTTACCTGCTGGCAAATGGATGTGTCCAAACCACGTGGAGCACTTGGTGGTAAGCGACATGCCTCAGACAGAGGTTTCTTTTTGTTTTTATTTAGTTTTTTTCTCAGATGGTGCAGCAGAATGATTGACTTTTTAAATGTTTGTCTGATGTCCAGCTGAATCAGAGGAGCCTCAGTCTATCCAGCCGCTGTCAGCTCTTCGACCAGTTCCAGGACAGGATGTCCCAGCATGCTGTCAAGTTGGACTTCCTGCGTAGAGTCCATCGACAGAATGCACCCAATAGGCGCACCTCCCACCAGCACAACAAGAAGACCATCAAGGTAGACTGAGTGTGAGGGAGCAGACAGCCTGGTGGTTACAGTGCAGACAAACAGACGGTTAACAGTCGATTTTTGTGCATTAGTCATGTTTTAGTTATCTTTTGACCTAAAGGAAAAGATGAATCAGCAGACAGTTCTGGGCAGAACTCTGCAGTAACTCATTCACTCATGAATCATCAAACTGCAAGGTTTCCTCTGATATGAAATATAAATTCTAGCACAGCTCAATTTGAAATGAGCAAGAATACAGATCCACTGTGGGATGTATAAGAAGTTGCAGGAACCCCGATTCAAGTGATTTCATTATTTCTAACTGTTTGATCACTGTTTTGACTCAGGTGCCAGATGCCATCAAGTCCCAGTACCAGAACCCTCCTTCCACGCTGCTTCCTGCAGGGGTGCGCCAGCTGGAGCTGGTTTGCAGCGGCGTTCCCGACCATCAGCCCTCAAAGCACCTCACCACAGAAGCTGAGCAGCAGGAGGTAAGAAGAAGAAAAGCCATTCTTACAGCTATAACAACAACGTGACACAGTGTGTAATACGCCATTTGAAATGCGTCACCTGCAACAATGGCTTATGTCTTCTATGCTGTACAGACATGTTAGAGATGTGTGAATGATTTTCAAGTGTGTTGGTTAATTAGAGTTGTAAAAGAGCTGAAGGTTGCTGCTTGTGTTGTAAAACGTGGTTCTGCTGTGTTGAACAGTGGCTTCAGGACGTCATCGCCCTCCAGTGCAGCATCATGCGACACCTTTCCATCAAGCAGAAGGCGTCATCCGCCTTGCCACCATTGCAAGCAGAGTGGGTTTCTGAGCAGAAAGCCAGTACTAAATCATGCGTGACATCAGATGACATGAAAACTCAGGCCTCTTTAGAAAGGACTTCTTCTCCTGACCCCTGCTCTAAACCCTGCAGTATATCCGATGACTCCCTGGGGGCCTCTTTTTCTCTGGAACCCCTAGCAGAGCTGGGTGTTTGTAAATGCAGCATGACTCCATGTCAGAACTGTAGGAAACCCAATGGACCGCTGGCAGAGGAGGGTCAGCCTCCCAAAGCCAACGGACCTGTAGACTGTCACAGTGCCTCAGACTCCTGCAGGCAGGCTGAGCTGCAGCACAGACTGAAGCCCAGCGCGACACCCCCAGACTCAGCTCCTGTGCTTGTGAACCACATAGGAGCTGTGGAAACGGTTAAAAAGGAGCCAGAGAGCACTGCAGAGGCCTGTGCTCAAAAAAACTGCCCCACTGCCCCGACGATATGGCCCCACAGCAGCCAGCAGAACCACAGCAGCCAAAAGGTGCTCCAGGAGGGGAGCGTGGGCAGTGATGAAAAACCCTCCCACTCCATCACCAGCCGTGGCCCCTCAGATACACCACCTAAAGGCAGCCACGAGCACGGCCCCACCAAGCTGGGCTTGACATCACCTGCTCCAGGTACACCATGTCATCTAAGCTCTCATTTAAGGCTTCAACTCATCAGTTACTCATTTATTGGCGAACATAGTTTTTCATTATTTAGTCTGTAAATGTAAAACAAATACTGACTGCAATACTACTGCGAGTAGCAGTTTGGTACCATCACTGCTAGGAATTTCAATTTTCATGGTGAGATGTTTGTCCTGTTCTCCTGTAGTGCTGAATGGGAAACTGATGTAGAGCCACACAGTGTGGACTCCAAACTGTCCACACTGCACACCAAACTGTACAAGCTAATGCTACAATACAGCAGCACTGCAACAAGTGTGACCTCTGTGAGATCACACTGTCTGTGATCATTTTTCTGCTTATTAGTGTTCAGACACTTTGTACTATACACTGTTTATAGCAGAGTACAGTCTAACAGCTCCCTCTGGTGGTCACTGGGAACGACTTCTCAGTGTCACAGCAAAACAACAGTGTGATGTCATACACCAGTGTTGTTTTTAGTGTACAGTCACATTTTATAGTTTAAATGGATTACTGAACACACAGGAATGAATGAATAACCTTCAGATCAGCCACATGTTGTCTCTGCATGTTGCCCCTCTGCAGACATAAAAGCTGGAGCTGGGCTGATGCCTCTGATGCCCAGCACTTTCTCCTCCATCTCCAACCTGTCCAGCTACCTGAAAGATGGAAAGGATGAGGATGGAGGTACATTTGGACACTCAGTCATTAGATATTAGTCACATCTCTGTATCAATACTAAACCGACATAGGAATGTAAACTAATGGCGTAGTTATGTTCTAATGGCTGTGTGTAGGGATTGTGCTGGACAAACTGGATGCAGAGATGATCAAGCTCCTGGCCTGGCAGAGGATCCAGCAGCTCTTCCCTCCCAAAGCATCCAGCACTCCGCCTCCCCTAACAGCTGCTACTCCCCCGAAAACCCCACCACCCCACCCCGACAGTAAGACCTGAGCCTGTCTCTGACTGCTGTTTAGTCTGTTGTTCCAACTTCATTTCTTTCATTGAGTGTGTTTATTGTTTTACTGTCTTGGAATGAGTTTAAACTTGAAGCTTGTCTTACAGGTCAGAAGAAGGTACAAGCCCGGGCTGTCTTCTACCCGCTGACAGGAAAAGGAGGCGCTGTTAGCATGTGCTACAGGACGTTATACATAGGATCTGGTAAGACATGCTGCTCCATGTCATTCATTCACACATAGTATTTTGTGTACAGTGAACTGTATCTGTGTCTGCAGAGTGAAGGAGATGCTAGTTTATAGTTATAACAGCTGGTGCAACTGTGTTCAGTACCAAACCTTCAAATACCAACTGATCTGACAGATCTGTCAAAGCTCAGTTTCATGCTCTACTTCATCTTTGGTCACTTTTATTATTTTAAATCACCAATTTAAGACTTTTTAATTTATATTAAATAGTTTTTTGAGCTGCTTGTGTTTAGACCAGAGTCATGGTTCCCACAGGTCCTTGAAATCCTTGTGATCCTTTGCCCTTTCCTTTGTGAATTTGAGGGAGATCATTTTTCTTGTGGTGTGTTGTGAAGGTGCTGACATGGACGTGTGCCTTACAAACTATGGTCATTGCAACTACATTTCGGGGAAACACGCCTGTATTTTCTACGATGAGGTATGGGCTCTTAAACTCTTGTGTTTCTTAAACGTAGAAGCTTGTTATTGATTTGTACAATTTGCCACCTCTGCGTATCAACACGTAGAAAGACGGTCATTGGACACAATGTGAATGGTTTGTGTGTGCCCCCTTCAGAATACCAAGCATTACGAGCTGCTCAACTACAGCGAGCACGGCACCACCGTGGACAACGTCTTGTACTCGTGTGATTTCTCTGAGAAAGCTTCGCCGTCTCCACCCAGCGGACTGGTGGCCAAAGTCCAAGGCATCATCCGTGAGTACATCTCAGCCTCACTTAACAAAGTCTCATCTCACGTGATCAAACTTCCAAAATTCCAGAATGGCTTGTTTCAAAGACAGGGTGATGCTGGTGTTAGAGATGAATACCCAGTCCAAGAGGGATAATGGACAGGGCTCTTCTTTTGTTCTGGTACCACTGAAGAAAAACATGGACATGGCATCATGTTGGTTACCAAGTGATAGACTAACTCCTAAATTCCACTGGGCACAGCTGTGCCACAGCCGCCGGAGCCAGTCGTGGCTGTTCTAGACGATGATTGTAACTACCAGAAGGGCCGCAGTGTGTTCCAGAAGTGTCTCTCCACTCCACTCCATGGAGAATACACAGCTGGTCTGTTTTTGACAGATGCCACAGAAACAGCAGAGAGACTGCTCAATTTTCAAAATAAAACACCCTTTGAATTTACCTGGACAAAAGGGAAACAATTGAACTCCATAGCCTACTTACAGATGGTAGAAGCACATAAACCAAGGAAACCTGAACAAGTGTGATATTACAAGCTTTTTCAATTAACTTTCTAAACTGTTATGCATACTGTAAATGTCAGGAATTCTAGTTACTAAAACTACTATTACTTGATAAAGTCTGGCGCTCTGTGGGAAATGAATCAGTGTGGGAAACAGCGTCAAAGCTATGATGTCATGCTTGGTGGAATTTAGAGGTTCTAGTAGCTTCAGGTCCAGTCACAGCAGAGCCAAGTTTAACTAGCAAACTAGTTAGTTTACCAGCTAAAACAGTTAACATCAGTCATGTCTCAGTCTGCTCTGTAGTTTTTAGATTTCTCCTCTGTGCACCACAAATCAGCTGGTTTAGACTGTTGGAAGTTCTGGTATATCAAAGTGAGGAATACTTCACCGTCCCTAATCATGTTCACGACTTCCAAATGAATTGATCTGGTTAGTTTGACTGTCGTCAAAAAAAAACAGTCTTTATTTCTTTCCTTTTGGGAACCACCACCCAACCTTTGCTGTCTAAGTTGTAGTGACGTTGCCCTAACGTTTCACTGTGTGCTGGTTTCTCTGCAGGTCGCAGTAAGAAGCGTGAGGATGACGAGGGTCCCAGCTCAGTGGGCTTGTTGCCGGCCGGGGGCGTGATGAGCAGCCAGCCTCAGGGCGGTTCTGAGCTGTCGTGCAGCTGTAAGGCAAGCAGCTCCAGCCTGATCGGAGGCAGCGGAGCAGGCTGGGAGGGCACCGCCCTCCTCCACCATGGCAGCTACATCAAACTGGGCTGCCTCCAGTTTGTCTTCAGCATCACGGAGTTTGCCAGTAAGCAGCCCAAAGAAGAGCAGACGGCCACGCCTGCCACTAGTTGCACTGGCATCACCAGCAGCAGCAGCAGCAGCAGCAGCAGCAGCAGCAGCAGCAGCAATGTGGCCAGCACCACTACCAGCACCGCCCCAACCACCACCATAACCACACCACCACCCCCACCTCCACCACCATCCAATACTGCCACAGTGAGCAGCCCCTCCAGCCAGGATGAGACTGACACTGAGACTGTTCCTCCCCACCAAGTGCCCATACTGCACGCCAACTCTGTTCCATAACCCGCACAGGAAGTCCCGCCCTCTCTCCTTTTGTTTTGCACCTTCGGAGTCACAATGAAGGGAAAGCTGCACAGCTGGTTGGTCAACAGGGAAAAGTTTATTTTTTCATTTTTAATGGTTTATATCTTTGCATGAACTTGAAGTATTATTGACAATCTCTTCTGTTTTTGAATGACTGACAGTAACCTTCTGTTCACTTCAGACCGTGAGGACTTTGAGCGAACATTATTTACCTGCGCTCACTTTTATTTTTGCCAGTATATTGTTTATGTATGGTGTAACATTAATTTGTCAGTCAGCACATTTAGCACAAACCTTTTTATTTTGTAGTATTGAATTCCATACATTCTAATTTCTTTTGCTGCTTTTGCACCACAGGTAGCTATATATGTATGAAAACATACATGCTTATACACTATATGTATATATAATGTAAATATATATAATTCAGTGCCTCTCAATTGGAGAAACATTGGATTTCATGTAGATCTACCATTTTTTGGTTTTTAACTGTACAGTTCATGGAATTTGTGATACCGTGTAGAGTACCAGAAGTTTTGTGATAAAACTTGTTCTTAGTCTGTACTTTCCGCTGTAGTCCATCTGTAAATACCGTATTGTTTTAGCACTCATTTTAACATCTTGTGCTGCTCTGTATATAAGCACTCTTTGTCTGTACCTGCTTGTCTGTTCAAACCTGTAAATACAGAAAGATTTTCTAAGAACAAACTCCATGGATCTGTGTCCTATTTTCAGGCTTTTGTGAGACTTATTTGTGGTTCATTCCTCATTCTGCCTCCAGTCAGAGTACTAGTAAGGCTCATATTACTTAATGTCATGCGTCTCCAAAAGGTCAGGCAATATGAAGAAAGATCGCAGGAAAATTATGTCTGTGTCAGTGGAAGTGCTATTTATCTGGGTCAGGATATAGAGAATCAAATTTTATTCTTGTTCTACAGTTAAAAATTAGACTTGATGTTATGACCTGATCTCCTGGATGACATCTCAGTTTGTGATCAGCAAAAGCAACAACCACACATTCTCCATATTCTTGAAATATATGATGAGAAGTTGATATAATATTGCATGAAAAGGGACGTCATCTGGTGGATTTTACATAAATGTAACCAATGGATCAATGAAACCATTTAATCGCTTTTCTGCAAGTCTGATCAGCAGTGTGCTCTCACCTCACTGGGAGCAGATTCAGAGGAAGAGTACATTTTAAGGGTTTTTAATGGAGATGGGCTGAATGACACCTGGGCTGTGTCTCAATTCAGGGGCTGCATGCTTCGAAGGACGCAGCCTTCGAGGCCTTCGAAGGCGACTCCTTCTGAGGGTCTTTCGAAGGCCACATCAACTGTTGTTAAATGAGACGGTCTAGCCTTCAAAGCTTTTCCTGGTTGCGTCACCAGCTGCGCACCTGCTGTCAGTTGGTACTTTTAACGTAGCTGCTTGGTGTCGCCATTGTTGTATGTTTCCCGGCACTGAACAGCAGCGCGCAAAGGATCCTGGGATATGTGAGGCCGCAAAGGATAGTTATCATCATAGATAGCATCCTCGAAAAAGAGGGAAAAGAAGGCTGCATTTGAAGGAGCCTTCGAATTGGGACAGCCTTCGCTCAGTGTTGTGACGTAATAGGCCTTCAAATGCGTCCTTCGAAGCATGCAGCCCCTAAACTGAGACACAGTCCTGGTTGCTCAAATAAGCCACCTGTGATGGCACCCACCTGTCAATCAAAGCATCCACACTCACACAATTGTACTTAACTTTAAGCCTTAATATCATCTGAACAGGTGAGCTGTATAAAATTTCACCCTCAGTACAGTTGTCATGAACGGGGAAATTAGCTATAGAGACCAAAACTGTTTTTTGTACCAGGCTGTAAACATGTTTATTTCTGCTGTGAAGTTGGACATTTTAACATGGGGACTTATGGAGACTGACTTATTCTGTAGTCAGCCTCAAGTGGACATACAAAGAACTGCAGTTTTTGTCCCTTCTGTTCTGGCTTCAATTCACAGCCACAGAGGTTTTTTTCTTGGTGATTATACATAATTAAATATAGTTCTAAATATTATATCCCATTTCTTCCATATTGTGTAATCACAGCTCCCTGAATCTGACACAACAGGAAACAACAAAATCACTTATATTGTGACTTTTATGCATAAAAAAGCATAACCAATGAATTAATTACTAATTTAACGAATGTCTCTTTTTAGTTTAAATAAATATGTAATAAAGTATGAAAGCTGCATTAATTGTATTTTTGCCCCTTCGTACACATTTAAAACACTACGTTCAAACATTCCCTGTTTACACATCCAGTAGACGCACAATAACATTGACATTAATTTGTCTTTTTGTGCATCTGATCAATGTCAGTCCAATATTTCTCCTGTCCTTTGGCTCTGGTTCAGTCTTTGTGAAATAAATACCTGACTCTGGAGCACAGACTGTATGGAACATGGACGTAGTCTCCAAAACAATGAGCTAAAAGACACTAAAATTTGTTGGTGACAGTTTTGTACGGCTCTGTGACACCTTTCCTATCACATGTATTCCAGTGTGTTAGATTTAGGGGAACTATTTACAGAATATGGCAGAAATGGAATATAACATTCAGAACTATGTTTTAATTAGTTTATGATCACCTAAAAATAATCATTATCAGATTTTGTTACCTTAGAATGATGCCACTGGTCCTCTTCCAAAGAGTTTGTCATGTTTGTCATGTCATATTTCTACAGTAGGCCAGAAAGGACAAACTAAACTCTGTCTCCAGATACCAGTAGTCTTTCACATTTTTTGTATGTTTCACTCCTACCATAGTTTCTCTTTCCATGCTGTAAGAGTGAAGCCGCTAAATCCTACACACTGGTCCTTTAAGTTTAATTAAGTATGTATGCTATATGACTTTCTCCATAAGAACAGTTTATTTGAGGATTTTCAGTCAGGATTTAGAGTGCATCATAGCACAGAGACCGGACTAGTCAAAGTTACAAATGATCTCCTAACGGCATCAGACAAAGGACTCATCTCTGTACTTGTCCTGTTAGACACATTTGCCACATTTGACACCATTGACCATCAAATTCTTTTACAGAGACTGGAACATCAAATTGGCATCAAAGGAACTGCCCTAAGCTGGTTTAAGTTGTATTTCTTAGATCGGTCTCAGTTTGTTCACTGATGAATCCTCCATGCATACCAAAGTTTGTCAAGGAGTCCCACAAGGTTCTGTACTAGGACCACTTCTATTCAGTTTATATGCTTCCTCTAGGGAACATTATTAGGAATCACTCCATTAATTTTCATTGTCATGCTGACAACACCCAATTATATTTATCCATCAGTTAAATATAAGTTCTTGTAATTGGACCCAAACACCTCAGAAACTCTCTTTCTAGAGTCTTAGTTACCTTAGACGGGATCACCCTGGTCTCCAGCTCCACCGTAAAGAATCTTGGAGTTGTTTTTGATCAGGATTTGTCCTTTAATGTCCACATAAAACAAATTTCAAGGACTGCATTCTTCCACTTAACGTAACATCACCAAAATCAGACGCTCTGTATCTCAAGCAGATGCAGAAAAACTAGTCCGTGCATTTGTTACTTCTAGGCTGGACTATTGTAACTCTTTGTTATCAGGCTGCTCAAATAAGTCTCTTAGGTCTTTGCAGCTAATTCAGAATGCTGCTGCACGTGTTCTGACAGGAACCAAGATCAGAGATCACATCTCTCCCATTTTGACTTTCGACTTGCATTGGCTACCTGTTAAATCTGGAATAGAATTTAAAATTCTTCTCCTTACATACAAAGCTCTTCATGGTCAGACACCATCGTACCTAAAAGAACTCATAGTACCTTACTACCCCTCTAGAACACTGCGCTCTCAGAATGCTGGGTTTCTTGTGGTTCCTATAGTTTCCAAAAGTAGACTGGGAGCCAGAGCTTTCAGCTATCAAGCTCCTCTTCTGTGGAACAAACTACCATTCTGGGTTTGGGAAGCAGACACGGTCAACACTTTTAAGAGTAGACTTAAGACTATACTTTTTGATCACCACCACCATCTGTAAACGTACCTGTCTCGTTAATGCATGTTACTAACTAAACTTCTTCCCTGGAGTTTCTGTGCTCTCTTGTCCAGCAGGTTCTCATGGATCGTGGCTGCCGCTGTGGTCTGCTGCTGGCGTCCACTACATATATTATTACTGTCATTATTGTTACCATATCTCCATTACAGTTTATAGTTAATTATTTGACCGTTTTGGTGTACTGTAGCGCCTTCCAGTGGGGAAGAGTTTAAACGGATCTGCAGAGATGTGTCCTGTCCTTTTCCTGACTCTGGACAGGTATAAGTCATGGATGGAGGGCAGACTGACACAGATGATCCTCTCTGCAGTCCTGACTGTCTGTTGTAGTCCTTCTGTCCTGTTTGGTGGCTGATCCAAACCAAACAGTGACTGACAAACAGAGAACAGATTGAAAGATGGTGGTATAAAATTGGATCAGCAGCTCCATCCTTGGGAACGTTGAGCTTCGTGAGGTGGTGCAGGAAGTACAACCTCTGCTGGACCTTTTAAAGATATTGTCTGTGTTGGTCTCCCACTTCAGGCCCCAGGAGATCGAGTCCTCTGTTTCTGTTATAATTGTAGTTTCTATTATAATTGTGTGTGGATGGAGGGCAGGCTGATGCCGATCAATTAATAAACTTAATGTGAAGCCAGTAATAAGATTTATGTAATAGTACTAATAAACTCAATATGCTACTACTACTAGTGTAGTAGTAGCCAGGTTTATGCATTCAAAATTAATAGAGCCAATTTGTTTGTCATAATCCAAAAGTGAAAATGAATGCAGTCAAATTGAGTTTATTAGTTAGTTATTAGTTTATTCGACATGCAGATTGGAGGGGATGGAACTGCCAATCTTCTGATTGGTGGACAACCCACCAGCCATAGACACCACATATTATCATCCACTGATGATAATCAAATGTGAATGAACGTGAATGTTTCACGGTGTGCATCCATGCGTAAAGTGAGAAACACAGTTGATGGTCCAGAGGGAAGTCACCCCAAAGATATGGTAAAGAGAGTGCACACTTAACTCTACAAACAACCAGGACCTGATGCTGAGGCATGTAAGACTAACTAGCTAGCTAAGTAGATGCATTCTTTTACAGCTGTAGATGTAAATCTGTAGATGTACAGATGTAACTTTTGACCGCAAAACAACAAAGGAAAGTAGAGTAACATGCGGTCAGGAGAGGCAGAGGACGCAGAGCCTCACCTGTCATCGTGGAAAAAAATAAAATAAATAATAAACAAATAAATTCCAACAATTTTGATTGTTGTTGTTTTTTTTATTAAAAATCACTGAATTTTCGCATTTCCTGTTCAAATACAGGGAAGAGATGCACGGTGCAGCAGCAGCAAGCTGAGCCTCACCTTGCATTGTGCAATCCCTCACAAACTGTCCTCTGCTACGCAATGAGAGTGCGTTACTGTCTCTCTGTACGTCACCAATCAAATGTTTCAAACACTTTTAATATCTGCCCCCCTGACTTTCCATAGTTTAGCTGATGTGTATAATATATGCGTGTAACCTGTTTCGCAGTGAAGAGGCACAAGGTGAGGCAGCAGTTCGCTTGCAGTGATCTCCACTGAGATGGATAGACTTTTAAAACTGAAAGAAGACAAGGAAGATTTGTACAAAAAAGTAACAGACATTTTTGTCAAGGATTGGCATGTGGACTTCATTTATAAGTAAGATTAAGACCTTAGTAACATTTTTTAAAATGAAATGTGCGTCACGTGGGCTACAGTTTGTATGTGCTGATATGAGGTATGAAACATAACCCGTTAACTGCTGCTGATCAAATGGTGAATAATCTCTGTTGGGTTCATATATTTGTAAATCTGATTCTGATGAGTTAGTGCCTCACCATGAACCTCACTGCACGTCACTGGTAAGACGTGCAGAGATTGTCTGTAGTGTGTAAGCCATTTGTCAAACATGGAGCGTTTCATTAATTACGTGGGACTTTCTGCTGGAGCTAACTAACTGTTACTACCAGCAGTGATGAATGCTTACTGTCCTGAAAAAACTTTCTTATATCCATCCTTCATCCATCCATTCATGTTCTTCTCCTAACGTGTTCCGTTCGGCTCTGTGTGCACAGTAGAAGAACCAATGGCTGCGGGTACGAGCCGCAAGCAAGGTCGCAGGGAAAACCTGGACTGGATTTCAGTAATGTGGTTCTGCGTTCTGAACAAGTGGAATGGATTGATAACAACACACCAGAGGGGCTCTCTGTATCGTACAATGAAGTGAAGGGAAACTGACAGATTCATCATCACATTTAAGTCCTTAATGACTTATGGTTATATGATTATTTATTGAAACTGATATGCTGGACACTTAACATTGAATTTGTCTGCATTTGTTTGTAAATAAAACAACACCAAACTACTAGGGATGCTCAAGAAAATCCCCCAGAATTACTTCAACTCAGTAGCCAGTAAATTTCTGTAAATTAGCAGGTTGTGCACTCCATTTGAAACACTGTAAATTTACATCTGTACATCTCTCTATCACAACTGTATTTTCATTTTGCAGTTGCTTCGACTTCCCAACACCAGTTTCAACCCAATTTTTAGGCTACTTATGCATTTTAATTTCATAGAAAATTTCCATCCATTTGAATTACATAGTTTTAATATAAATTAACTAACAAATTTAATTGAAGCAAGTAATAAAATTTATGTAATAATACTTAATTATACTTAATAATACTTAACAATACTTAATAATTATTAATATTGAATACATAAACCTGGTTACTACTACACTACTGTGTAGTGGAAGCACAGTAAGTTTGTGCTTTTATATAAAACTTATTACTTGGTTCACATTAAGTTTATTAGTTAATTTATATATATATTAATAAAACTGTAATTTGAATGGATGGAAATTTTCTATGCGCTTGGCCATAATTGTTTTTTGAGTGTACTTATGCAGGCAAAAGGGTCATTACTTGTCATTGGGTCATTGTTGTACATTATTTTATATTATACATTTATATTTTATGTTTATGTTCATCGTATGATCATTCAGAGACACATTAAAATAAAATAAAATACATTTAATTATTACAGACATAAAAAAGAAGTGGCTCGGAGGTAGAGCGGGTCGTCCACTAATCAGAAGATCGGTGGTTCGATCCCCGGTTTGATCCCCTCCAGTCTGCATGTCGAAGTGTCCTTGGGCAAGATACTCAACCCCAAGGTGTGTGAATGTGTATGAATGGTTAGTTCCTCGAACTGATGAGCAGTTGGCACCTTGCATGGCAGCCAATGCCATCAGTGTATGAATGTGTGTGAATATGTGTGAATGAGATATGCACTGTAAAGTGAAGTACAGTCCATTTGCATTTATATTGTAACATGTACAAAACAAAACAAAACATTCCATGATTCCATGGTTCTAAACATTCCATGGTTGCTATGTTTTGTCTCCAGGTGCATCATTTTCATAAGATCATGATTTCAGCACAAGCAAAACACAAGAAAGGTTTGTCTCCTGTTTTCTCTGACCACTGATTGAAAGCTATTGCTTCACCTGCGGATCTTTTCATCCACACGATGATTGAAGTCACACAGAGAATACAGAAGATGACATTTCCATGGAAAATGTAAGATTTGAACACTTTAAAATGTATTATGGGGATTTTACCATCGGACTATACCGGAACATTTGATGCATTTGTTTAAAACAGGCCAAACGTGCACATAAAATAATATAATCACATATTGTATATGTATTTATATTGTAATGTGTAAAAAAAAAAAAAAGTGAACTTCAAACATTCCATCTTTGCTATGTTTTGTCACCAAGGTGCATTATCAACAGTTAAGGAAAGTTTGTCTCCTGTTTGATTAAAAGTCAACGTATATGATGTGTGATATGTATTGTAAAATGACATACAGTGCTCAACAAATTTATTAGTCCGCCTGTCAGAGACCATGCTGCATCAAGTACACTAAGTGCTTTAATGCGTACTCTTTCATTTTCAGTGAGCTCTTGACTTTTTGCCATTTTGAACAGGAAAGAGGAATTTCAAACTGAATTCACCTTTTCATACCCAAATTTGAGCTGGCTCACTGAGCTTCACTGAAAAGTCAGAAATTAATTAAGCATACCGTTCTATTACTACAAGTAATTCTTCTGTTTAGGAATGTAAGTTCTTGCATGTATTTGACGGCTTAATCAAGAAATAATAGATTTTTTTTTTTTTTTTGTAAAATGGTGAATTTGAAAATTCATGGATAGCAATAATAATTAGATTTTGACATTAAAAATATCATTTTGGTTAAACAGCTTCATACTTTTTCTATTCTTTTTCGATTCTACATACTGCTACTTTTTTATTAATTAACAATGCTGTTAATTTACGGCAGCAGTGGCATAAATTTTACATTTGGTGGTGGTCTAATAAATTTGTTAAGCACTGTAGATTTTACAATACACTGCTGGTCAAAGATACCAATTCCATGTCACTATGAAACTTCCTCAGTTGATTATTCAATTACATCAGTTGCAGGACTACCAAAGGTACTGTACATGCCCAATGACTGCCGGATCGATGGAGGGGATGCGGGGACATGAGCTGCCGGACAACCAAAGGTACTATACATACCCAAAGACTGCTGGATCAACAGAGGGACTACCAGACAACAAGGTTGTGTAGGCCCACTGACTGTCTGAGTGATAGACAGGGGCTGTCGGACAACCAAAGGTAGTGTACAGGCCCAGTGACTGCTAGATCGACCGAGGGAATGTGGGGACAGGGGCTGCCGGACAACCAAAGGTACTGGACATACCCAATGATTGCTGGATCGACGGAGGGGATGCAGGGACAGGGGCTGCTGGACAACCAAAGGTACGGTACATGCCCAATGACTGCTGAATGGATTTGGAGGGGGGTTGCTGCCAGACAACCAAAGGTACTGTACATGCCCAATGACTGCTGAATGGATGGGGGGGCTACTGGACAACCAAAGGTTGTGCAGGTGCACTGACTACCAGATTGATGGGCAGGGGCTGCTGGACAACCAAAGGTACTGTACATGCCCAATGACTGCCGGACCGATGGAGGGCCTGCCAGACCACAAAAGGTTGTGCAGGCCCAATGACTGCCGGATCGATGGAGGGCCTGCCAGACCACAAAAGGCTGTGCAGGCCCAGTGACTGCCGGATCGACAGACAGGGGTTGCTGGACAACCACAGGTACATGCCCAATGACTGCTGGATCAACCTTTTGTTGTCTGGCAGCCCCTCTGTCGATCTGGCTGTCATTGGACATGTGCAATACCTTTGGTTGTCTGGCAGCCCCTGTCCGTCGATCCAGCAGTCATTGGGACTGCACAACCTTTTGTTGTCTGGCAGCCGCTCTGTCAATCCAGCAGTCACTGAGCATGTACAGTACCTTTGGTTGTCCGGTAGCCCCTGTCTGTCGATCCAGCAGTCATTGGCCCTGCACAACCTTTTGTTGTTTGGCAGCCGCCGTCCATTTGGCAGTCTTTGGGCATGTACAGTACCTTTGGTTGTTTGGCAGCTCCTGTCCTCCTATCCACTCCATTGATCCGGCAGTCTTTGGGCATGTATAGTATCTTTGGTCTGGCAGCCCCTGTCACTGCATCCCCTCCATCGATCCAGCAGTCATTGGGCCTGTACAGTACCTTTGGTTGTCCGGCAGCCCCTGTCCATCGATCCGGCAGTCATTGAGCCTGCACAACGGTTTGTTGTCTCAGAGCCCCTCTGTCGATCTGGCAGTCATTGGGCATGTATGGTATGTTTGGTTGTCCTGCAGTCCTTCACCATCAATCAGGCAGTCATTGGGCCAATGCAACCTTTTGTTGTCTGGCAGCTCCTCTGTTGATCTGCCAGTCAATGGGCATGTTGGTTGTCCGATATCTCATGTCGCCGCATCTCCTGATGATGTAATCAGCGCAACAGGACTGAGCAGCAGCACTGAGCAGCAAGTTTTTCTGCACTTTTTGAATTACAATTCTGTTGAATTTCCTTTTGCATACCTATTGTGGTTGATGTGGAGTGATGTTGGAAAAATTATGGCAGGGATTGTCAACTTGAAGGGGGATATTTGGTGGATTTGAACTAGGCTTGACTAACAGCTAAATCAACAGCCTTACTGTAGCCACACTAGGCCAGGCCCAGCAGCTGATCACAGCAAAGTCCTCCAAGGGGACATAATGAAAATCTGCAACAGTCTTCTAGTACTCACAGACTGGAGTATCTAGAAGAGCAATCAAGAAGAAATAACTTGGTAATAGATGGCATTGTAGAGACACCAGGAGAAACTTGGACAGAGGCGGAGGAGAAAGTGAAAAAAATCTTCACAGAGAAGCTGCAATTACAGAGAAGCATTGAGGTAGAGAGAGCACATCGGACTGGGAAGCCAGCGATGAGAGATTGACCAAGACCCATAGTGGTAAAATCTTTAAGAAACACAGACAGATCTGTAGTACTTCAAACAGCCAAAAATCTGAAAGGAACTAAAATCTTCATTAATGAGGACTACATGGACACAGTCAGACAAAAAAGAAAAGAACTCATGCCGAAGTTGAGAACAGCGCGAGAGGGAGGGGACATTGCCTTCCTCAGATATGACAGTCATCCACCCTCGCAGCAGCACTCCAAAGTCGTCTATAGATACTTAATTGCATGACTGATTTGGTTTTTATCTCAGATCTCTCTCATATACCCTATGGCAGACGTTTTTACAGAAAAACACAAATTACCGAATAAAGGACTAAAAATCACACGTAAATATAAATAGCATCAGGAACAAAGTGCATAAAGTAAATGAAATTCTTTATAATGATAATATACAAATACGATATGAAGACAGTGCTTTAAACATCAAGGGATACAACATATACAGAAGAGACAGAAATGCATTTGGTGGTGGGGTCGCACTCTATATTCAAGAATGCATAGCTACTAAAATTAGAGAAGACCTGATGAATTGCAGTACTTTGGCTGCAAATACATCTGCCTCACCTGAAACCGATTTTAGTGGGCTGCTGTTACAGACCAAGTGCCAACATTAGGTACTTAGATAAAATATGTCAGATGGTAGACTACATCAGTGTTATGGGTCAGGAAATACACTGCTCAAAAAAATTAAAGGAACACTTTGAAAACACATCAGATCTCAATGGGGAAAAAAATCATGCTGGATATCTTTCTTGATATGGACTGGGTAATGTGTTAGGAATTAAAGGATGCCACATCATTAATGGAAATGAAAATTATCAACCTACAGAGGGCTGAATTCAAAGACATCCCCAACATCAAAGCAAAAAAATGATGTGGCAGGCTAGTCCATTTGCCTTAATTTCTTTGTAGCAACTCATAATGGTACTCAGTAGTTTTCATGGCATGCATGTATGCATGCCTGACAACGTCAGGGCATGCTCCTAATGAGATGACGGATGGTGTCCTGGGGAATCTCCTCTCAGATTTGGACCAGGGCATCACTGAGCTCCTGGATAGTCTAAGGTGCAACCTGGTGGTGTCCATTGGACCAAAACATAATGTCCAAGAGGTGTTCTATTGGATTTAGGTCAGTCGAACATAGGGGCCAGTCAATGGTATCAATTCCTTCATCCTCCAGGACATGCCTGAATGCTCTCGCTACATGAGGCTGGGCATTGTCGTGCACCAGGAGGAACCCAGGACCCACTGCACCAGCGTAGGGTCTGACAATTGTTCCAAGGATTTCATTCTGATACCTAATAGCAGTCAGGGTGCCGTTGTCTAACCTGTAGAGATCTGTGCATCTTTCCAGGGATATGCCTCCCAGACCATCACTGACCCACCACCAAACTGGTCATGCTGAATGATGTTGCAGGCAGCATAACGTTCTCCACGACGTCTCCAGACCCCTTCACGTCCATCGCATGTGCTCAGGTTGGACCTGCTCTCATCTGTGAAATCACAGGGCGCCAGTGGCAGACCTGTCAATTCTGGTGTTCTGCCAGTTCTGCCAGCAAATGCCAGTTGAGCTCCACAGTGCTGGGCAGTGAGCACAGGGTCTACTACAGGATGTCGGGCCCTCAGGCCACCCTCATGAAGTCTGTTTCTGATTGTTTAGTCAGAGACATTTACACCAATGGCCTCCTGTAGGTCATTCTGTAGGGCTCTGGCAGTGCTCATCCTGTTCCTCCTTGCACAAAGGAGCAGACACTGGTCCTGCAGATGGGTTAAGGACCGTCTACAGCCCTGTCAAGGTCTCCTAGATTAATCGACCGTCTCCTGGAATCTCCTCCATGCTCTTGAGACTGTGCTGGGAGACACAGCAAACCTTCTGGCAATGGCCCATATTGATGTCCCACCCTGAGGAGATGGACTACCTTTGCAACCTCTGTAGGGTCCAGGTACCGCACCATGCTACCAGTAGTGACACTGACCCTAGCCAAATGCAAAACTAATGAGAAATTGGTCAGAAAAGATGAGGAGGGAAAAAATGTCAATGGCCTCTATCTGTAAAAGCATTCCTGTTTTGGGGGTTGTCTCATTGTTGCCCCTTGAGTGTACCTGTTGTTAATTTAAATAACACCAAAACAGATGAAAATGATTAACAACCCTCCCAGCTACTTAACTGACCAGATCCATATCCCAGAAGTTGAACTGACTTGATGCTGCACTCTGATTAAAAAGTGTCCCTTTAATTTTTTTTGAGCAGTGTATATCTAACAGGTGACTTTAATATAGACTGGCTCTCACAAAACTGTTCACAAAAGAACAAAGTGTTAACTACTACCAGTGACGTGTGGTGAGGTTCATGGCTGGTGAGGCACTGACGTCATCAGTCAGATTTACAAACATATGAACCCTACAGAGTAGCTTATTCACCATTTGATTGGCAACAGTTAACGCGTTTTGTTTAAAATTTCATTTCAACATTTTTTTCCATATACAAACTGAAGCATAGAAAAAAACGTTATTATTGTTTTACCTTTACTTATAAATGTAGTAGCATACCTAACTCCGACTTTGGTCTTCCTTTAATAATTATCTCCTGCTTCGATTGAAAGTCCAATTTGGTAAATTTCCTGAATTTAGATATGTAATCCTCCATTTTGAAAATGAGGCTAAACAATATGAAAGAATAACTGGACGGCTGCACTTCACTTGCTAACTATTTACTGTAGCTTGCTACCACTAATTCTATTATTCTTTAGCCGAGGCATCGTAATCTCTGGGATCACCAGCACCCCCTAGCATGAGGCAGGAGAACTGCGTGCCTCACCTAGTGCCTCTTTGCAGGCGTTTTATGATCGCTCAGCACAAGAAACACGTTACAGTTGTTGATAAGAAAAAAAAACACTGTACATCATATACATCAGCTAAACTATGTAAATTCAGCACATATAGTACAAGTGGTTGAACATTTTAATACCGACATACAGAGAGACAGCAATACTGTCTTATTGCATAGTCATTGTGCAATCCATGGTGAGGCTCAGCGGGCTGCTGCCTCACCGCACGTCTCTTCTTAGTATCTGAACGGTAAATGTGGAAATTCAGCGATTTTGAAAAAAATCATCCAAAATTGGTGAATTTAAATAGAAAATAACTATAAAGCACACATTATTGAATAAAAAGAAATAATTAAATGAATAAATTAAATGATTATCATTTAATTTATTCATTTAATTATTTCTTTTTTCTTTCTATAATGACAGGTGAGGCACGGCCTCACCTGCCTCCCCTGACTGCATGTCACTGACTACTACTGCTGCCTGTGGTCTTCAACAGCTTATAAATATACCAACTATAACATCTCAGAGAGAGCAGGGCACTAAGAGCTCAACATGTAACATAACATTACATGGTGGCGGCGGTAAGGAAGACAAAAAATTCAAAAACGGGACCCAAAATAATCTTTAAAAGACCATACAAATGGTTTAACACTGAGTGCTTTAAGGAGGAGGTAAAGAACCTAAGATGGGAGGAAATTCTAAAAGAATGTAACCCAAACAAAGCTCTGAACAAGTATGTTCCTCTCAGAAAATTCACAGTCAGAAACACCCGTACACCATGGTTAGATCACGAAACCAGAGAGCACATGAAACACAGAGATCAAGCAAAGAAAATTGCAATACTAACAGGATATGAGTCAGACTGGATAATATATCTGAAACTGTGTTACAAAGTTAAATAGAATAAAAAAGAAATGTACTATGAAAATAGGATTACAGATACTGATACTGATACTGGTATCAAAAACAATAACAAAAAGTATGGAAAACATGAATGAATTAATGCGCAAAAACCCTCAACAAATACCATCTTCCTTAGAGGTGGATGGCAACTTCCTCACTCAACCATCAGACATTGCTAACTATCTTAATAAATATTTCAGAAATAAAATTGATCAATTAAATAATAATATGCCGTCTATTGATATTAATAACATCCAATCGATTAATAAAAGATGACATTATGAAGGATAAACAATGTTGATTTAAGTTTGATAAAGTAGGTATTAAGACAGTAGAAGATATGTTACGAACTTATAAAAATAAACCACCAGGCATTGATAATCTTGATAGTAAGCTACTAAAGCTGGTCGCAGAGGAAATTGCACCTCCTAACTGTCAAATTATAATTATGAGTTTTGCCAACTGTCTGTCCACTACAATGGAAGCGTGCCAAGATAATTCCATTGCCAAAAAACAAGAAACTGCAATTTTCAGTGGCCAACAGTCGTCCAATTAGCCTTTTACCTGTATTAAGTAAAATTATGGAAAGTGTAATATTTGAACAAATGATGAACTACTTATTTTTGAATAATTTACTAACAGATTTTCAACACGCATATCGTAAGGGTCACTCCACAACATCAGCTTTAACTCAAATGACAGATGACTGGCTAAGGGAAATAGATAAAAAGAAACTACTTGGTGTGGTTATGCTTGATTTCTCAGCTGCATTTGACCTAATTGACCACAATTTATTGTTGAAAAAACTTGAATGTTATGGGTTTGAGGTGTCCTCTTTGTTCTTTGACCAGAACATTAGTAGAAATCCTCAGTTAGATCTAAAAATTAAAGAAGTATGTATAAATCAGGGGCAGGAGACCAAGCTGCTGGGAGTTGTCATTGATGACAAACTTACATGGAAAACACATATAATCATGGTTGTTAATACAATGGGAAGTGGCATCTCTGTTATCAGAAGATGCAAAGCATATTAATCCAACCAAAATCAACTAAACTAATAATACAGGCTTTAATTCTGTCAAATCTTGACTACTGCTCAGTGGTCTGGTCAAAGCCACAGCAGATATAATTAATAAATTTGCAAAATAGAGCAATTCGCATTGTCCTGGGTTGTGATCTCAGAACTAATAGATAGAAATCTTAGATTGTTTTATTTATTACTGATATTTGTAAGAAATGTGTCTCTAACAAACCCCCACAAGTTCTATACAAAAAACTACACTATAGTGCATACAATCATAGTTATACAACGAGACATGTGGCCAGTGGAAAGTTTGCACTGCCAAAAATAAGGATGAACTACAGTAAAAGAACAGTAATGTACAGAGCCATTTATGCTTGGAACTTACTCCCTAAACACCTTGGACAAACTATTAGTACAGGAGAATTTAAATTGTTAGTGAAAAAACATCTTTTAAATGGATACATACAGAAGTTAGGGAATTATCCTAATCATTAATAATGTAGGCCTGGATGGTTAAAATATATATAATATCTTAAAATAAATGGATGTTGGATATAGGGATATTGAGTGAAATTATAAAATTCCTGTGGAAATTTTGAAAGTGCCGAGTGGACTGTTGCCGGGGGTCAGTATTGAAAAAGCACACCTCAAATATTTCAACAAATAATATTTAACATGTTTATTTACACACATGAGCAACTAGCACTAGCCACTAATTCTAGCATTAGCTGCAAATGTTAGCAATTCTCTGCATGTGTGCTTGTCCGTGTCGGTCTGTCTCTCTGTGTCTGTGTTATTGTCCGTCAGTTAGTGGCTAGAGCTAACGCGGTAGCTGCTCTGCTGTCTCTGTCATTTTAGACAGACAAGTTCAAATTCAGTGCCAATAACTGCTAAAATGGCCGCCTAATGTTAGCAATTAGCATGTCTTTAATTTTTAGTGGCTAGAAATTATGTTGTGATTTAACACAGTCCTGCTGGATTCACTGTCAAATTAGATGACTGATATATGTCGCATCATAGGCATAGCAACAGCAGATTTGAACAGAAACAAAGCAGATTGATGGTCACTACAGAAAATGTCTTGCTTGAGCTGCCTGTGTTATTGTCTGTCAGTTAGTGGCTAGCGCTAACGTGCTAGCTGCTCTGCTGTCTCTGTCATTTTAGACAGACAAGTTCAAATTCAGTGCCAACAACTGCTAAAATGGCCGCCGCCAGGCTTCTGCCTGCCGGCCCTCAACAGAGCAGTTACTGCAGAGAGAGAACTACTGAGAGAGAAAATGCTGAAGCTGCAAATTTTAGCATTGGCTGCTAATGTTAGCAATGAGCATGCTTTTTAGCCACTAAAAATTAAATAGATGCTAATGCTAATATGCTAATGCTAACATGCTAATTGATAACATGCTAATGCTACCACTAATTTCTAGTCACTAAAAATTAGCATTAGCCGCTAATGATAGCAATTAGCATGACGCGCTAGCCACTAATTTTAGCATTGGCTGCTAATGTTAGCAATAAGCATGCTTTTTAGCCACTAAAAATTAAATAGATGCTAATGCTAACATGCTAATGCTAATGCAGTAGAGCAGCCAGTGCGTACTGACGCGCTGGTTGCTCTACTGTCTCTCTCTGTCATTTTAGACAAGTTCAAATTAACTGCCAATAACTGCTAAAATGGCCGCCGCCCGGCAGTTACTGCACCTTAACTTTGGGCATCTTGAGCCCTTCCTGAACGTCTAGATATGCAGTTTGTGTGTAAAATGAAGAAATGTGACCTGTTAAAATCGATTCAAAGAAAGGTTACTTCTGCTTTCCTCCAGCAGTCAGTCTATGGGGCTGTGGATGGGTGTTGCTGGCAAATCTCTGTGTCTGACGCCAAAACTATAATACTGACAGCTTTAGCAGACGAATCTGTGTGAGAAGACAAAATTTCCTATGTTTCTATCTATAAATTATGTCTGTAGTGTGAAATTTGTGGCCACAGGAGCAGTTTCCGTTTTATTTTTTGACTTATTTTTTTCTCTCCTCCTCACTCTAGCTGATGATGTCATCCACTCTAGCACAAACATTCCGCGCAATACACACCCATTATAAACCCAGAAATTAAGAGTAAAAAGAGTAAAAACCTGCTCAACTTTGAGCCTCGATAGTTTAAAAATGGTAAAACGTGTGGATAAGAGACGTGAATCAATGAAGAGAAGGCAAGAGTACCTACATTTTAAAGTTTAAATGAAGTCTCTCGGTGAAAGTATGCCAGAGCAGTTCATTGTTGAAAATGTTGAAATATTTTTTTTTCGGGGTTTTCCATTCATTCCTATGCAAAATTTTTCGCAGTTTTTCGCGAATTTTTCGCGAATTTCTTACATAGTTAAAAGCACGGGATTCGTGATGAAAACACACATTTTGATATATCATTTGTTGGGGTCCTCTTGCCGGTTCGGGCTGCATTTTTCTGCGAAAAAGGGTGGAAAATGAATAATAATAATAAAAGTGCCATGAAACATGCAGAAGATTAATAGTTGAAGATTAATTATAATGGAATGATGTGGTATGCATGAATTGCTTAAAAGTTTGAAGTATTGTTGTAAATAAATGCTACCTTCTTTTTTTCTGTAAATTTTATTTTTTGTTTATTTTTTATATACATATTTTGTATTTGTTTTGTTTGTTTGTTTGTTTGTTTGTCTGTCTGTTTTTGTTTTTTCTTTTAAAGTTTGTCTTGTACTGTATTATATGTCGGACCCCAGGAAGAATAGCTGCAGTTCTGCTGCAGCTAATGGGGATCTAAATAAAACAATAAACAATAAACCTCCATTGATCCGGCAGTCACCGGGCATGTACAGTACCTTTGGTTGTCTGGCAGCCCCTCTGTCGATCCGGCAGTCATTGGGCATGTATAGTACCTTTGGTCGTCTGGCAGCCACTGTTCTGGATCTCTGAGTGGAGCCAGAAATCTTATAAATGGAATTCTAAATCTGCAAAAATTACAGCTACAGTGTTAGTAGTTTGGTTTTAAAATCTTCCAGTTTAAAAATCAGCACCATAACAGTTCAATTCTGATACATATGTTAGTCTAGGTATACTTGATATTATGGATATGTGCTGCCTGTGTGGGAGTAGCTCAGTGGTAGAGTTAATGATTATGAGGCTGTGTGTTTAGTCCACACCATCTGTATATTTGAAGATATGTTCAGTGTGAAATCTGTCTCTGTTTATTAGTAGTATGATCAGTGATTTCACTAATGCAAGAATTAAAATACAGAATAAACATTTAGCATAAACATTATATTTCAACATGTTTCCAGTCAGATGGGCTGGCCATTGTGGTGTATTATATAATATAGTATTAGAATTACGTGGATAACACTAATATTAGGTGCCATTCAGATTCTTACACTTACAACACACACATAGCTACTCAGACAGACACTAACAACAGACAGACAACAATGTTTATAATAAAATATTTCATATTATTTTATAATAAATATTTTTATGTAACCAACATTTGAAAGAGAAAACTGCATCAAATGAGCTATGTGATGTGTGTATGCATTCATTCAGCTGTACAATGAACAATGAATTTTACTTTACATGGATATATGGCGACATCTGTCGGGTCAATAAAGCTATAACCGGGAAGTCCCACCGGATGTTGCTTTAAGTATCATTCATTGTCCTTCAAAGCAAATTCTTTATGCTATCGTTGAAATAAAAATGCAATACTAAATGATGCCATTTTGCCACTTGTATCAAAAGCCCCCTGTGTTTTTACACGTCTGTAAAATCATTTGACAATTCTTTCTTAACAAACAGTAAAACAGGTTTTGTTCGCGCACAAAGATTTTATTTTGAAAGTCTTGACAGGAATGATCCATTAACGTCCCGTCAACTTGACGTTCATGTTGTCTGTTCAGTGCAGAGATGTCGGCACTGCTATGCCTCGTAGCAGGAGCAGTTTGTTTCTATGTGATGTTGTACTACGGTGTGTTCAGAGGAGCGAGCTGCTTCAGTTCAGTGAAGCTGAAGGGGAAGACCGCCATTGTTACAGGTAACCACACCCCGCCCCCTCCTGTTAGCTCCTGCTAACGTGTTAGCCTCACTCATACTTCCTGTCTGTTGGTACTGGTGCAAACAGAAAACTCTTCCCTGAATGTTGTTCTGTGTCAAATCTCTCACAATCACACTCCACCAGCTGGCAATATACAGATAAAACAACATAATACATAATATACATTTATAGTCAGAACTAGCAGCTTAAACACAAAGTTTCAGACGACTGACGTACAGCAGGTTCATTAAAAGTGTGGTGATATTACCCATAATACACTACGGCTTCCAATTGACGTGTTCATCTTTCTTAAGAGCAAATAATCTGAATTATTTCAAATAATCTGAATTATTTCAAATAATCTGAATTATTTCAGATCCTATAACTCAAACTTAATGATGGGCCTCAAAGCAAACACCTGTTGTGTTGTTAAAATGCTAAATGTTTACCTAGTTCTCTTATTTGAATGACTTCCTGAGCAAAATGTCACTCTAACCCACCCTGTAAAGATAATAAAAATCATTAATAATCAGGGATCATAAGTATTTAAAGAGCAGATAGATAGATAGATACTTTATTGATCCCTAGGGAAATAACAGTGTTCAGCAGTCAGTGCAAGAGAGAATAAGATCATCAATAGTTTATTGTCCTGTCTGCCCCCCCTGCCCTGTCTTGTACAGTCTGATATTCAGGAGGATGAAAGAGTTCTAAAGTCTGTTGGTGGAGCATGATTGGGACAGAAGTCTGCCACTGAACATGCTCCTCTGCCCGGTGAAGTTGTTGTGCAGAGGGTGGTGGGCGTTGTCCAGTATGGACTGCAGTTTGTCCATCAGTTGGTCCTTCTATCTGCCACAGTAACCAGAGAGTCCAGCTCTATGCCCAGTCTCCACACCAGTCTGTCCAGTCAGGCAGCGTCCCTCTTCTTGCTCCTTCCTCCCCAGCAAACCGCAGTGTAGAAGAGGATGCTGGCCACCACAGACTGATAAAACATCTGCAGCAGTTTTTTGCAGATGTGGAAGGATCCCAGCCTTCTCAGGAAGTACAGACGGCTCTGTCCTTTCCTGTGTAGAGTGTTCACATTTGTTGTCCAGTCCAATCTGTCATCCAATAATACTACATTTCCTTTCATAGAAGCATCTGGCAGGCCAAATCAAAGATGATGGCCAACTCTGTCCCCACTTTGGGCTGATCTGCTCTGAGCCTAATTTAGACAATTTAAATCTCTCTTTAGACATTCAGACTTACTATAATACAATATATTTAATAAATATATAAAATAAAATAAATATACTTCTGTACAGTGTACATGTACCATCTTATCATCCAAGTTTATAAGTGTAAAATAAAATATATTATGAGACGGGACGAGTCCAGTATTGACTTCATTCATACTAGGTCTACTATAAGCCCATGTCTGTTCCCAATGAACAGTCAGCTTTTACATGTAGTCTTTTACAAGACTCAACACTAATCACTGAGGTTAATGTCAGCACATCACACGTAGGGCTTTCAGTCGTAGACGTAGACCTTCCACTAGCATGCGGAGAAAGACCCTGCTATATATAGTGTAGTGTACTGGAAGACAAACAATTCTGACTCACTGGTTGATGTTGATTTGTGTGAATGGTTCCCTGTGCAGGAAGCAACACTGGCATTGGCAAGGCCACGGCTCTGGATCTGGCAAAGAGAGGAGCCCGGGTGATCCTGGCCTGCCGTGACAAGGAGAAAGCTGAGGCTGCTGCTTTTGACATCCGCAGAGTGAGTACAGTGAAAGCAGACACGCCCCAGTGTTCAGATACACTGGAGTGTAATGACCTGGCTCTCAAAGGGTAAACGGAAGCAACATAAAACCAGGTGTTCTTATTCTTATTTATTAAATGAAATTCAGATGAATTAAACAAAAGGAGATGAGGGCAAGCAGATGTTGTTTAAAAACAAATGAATATAACAAAGAGAACTCTCCATAAAGCAGTTTCTACACTATCTGTATGAACAAATGAGAAGGAAAAACTTCTCTGTCTAACCTAATTTCTAATAACATGTCAAAACTAATGACACCAACAGAAATGATGTCTAAGCGTGTGTGTAAATCAAACTAATCCCAGCCTAGTGCCTGTAACAAACGAAAACACCAATAACAACAAAAGATACGTTAACACCAGTTAACAAGCTAATTCCAAATTCTAATGAGATGAGCTCCACACAAGCTGCCCCGACTGTTAGGCGGTTCTGGTTTAAATAATGGTCCTGCTTCCGACTGGATCCCGTGGATTGAATAGTTGGGGAAGATGCCGCTCCAATCCTGGTCCTCCAGGCCTCCAGGAAGGGATGACAAAGGTGACCCCGCCTTCTTCTTCTAGGGCCAATGAAGAATCAGTGACTGATTTGCATAGTAAATAAAAACACTACAAGGACATACCAGGGTGAGACGGTTGTGGCTATTTATATGAACTTTATGATAATCTTATTAAACACTGTAGCTGTTTATTTAATAATACAAAGGAAATGATGACCCTAATACACCACCACACCACAGACTGCACACCACCACAACATCTTGCTACCATTCTTAACCAACAGACTGGTCAAGACCACCATGCTAATATGAGCCAGGCTAAATTACTTCAAATAAACCTCCAAACTAGGTTTGGGTGTCTTCAGTGGTCACACAGCACTAAAACAAAGTGTGGAGAAAGGTGAAAGACTCAGGGCCAAAAGTCTGGAAAAGTTAACACAGGTAAAGCTAACATATACAAGTCTGTGGTCAAACAGTTCCATAGTATTTTTACTTGAAATACCGTGTATTACAGCATGATAATCCAGCATTGATGTGCTTCAGGAGAGTGGGAACACTCAGGTGGTGTTCATGCAGTTGGATCTGTCGAGTTTCAAGTCTGTTCGCAACTTTTCTGAAAACTTCCTGAAGAATGAGCCCAGACTGGACATCCTGATCAACAACGCAGGTGAGGATATTGGTGGAATATTCTTTTCCATGCTATATGGATATAAAGTATATTAGTTTAGCCTTCACCACTACAGTGCTGTGAAATGGAGGCACACTGAAAGTGGTTGAACCCCTCTGTGTTTCAGGTGTAATGGGTCCAGGACGTACAGAGGAAGGCTTCGGCATGGCGTTTGGGGTAAACCACCTGGGTCACTTCCTGCTCACCAACCTGCTGCTGGAGCGACTGCAGCAGTGCGGTCCCAGTCGAGTGATCACCGTGTCTGCACTCCTGCAGCGCTTTGGCAACATTGACTTCCCTCTGCTGGCTTCCAACAAGGATTTAGTGACTGATCAGTCTACCTGGCACAACTTTCAAGCCTACTGCAACAGCAAGCTGTGTAATGTGCTCTTCACCAGGGAGCTGGCCAACAGAATGGAGGGCACCAGTGTCACCTGCTACAGCCTCCACCCAGGTCAGTGCTTACGGACTTAGGAATTTAGTGTTATGTAACACATCCTCTGGCAGCTGTTTTGGAGGTTTTGCAGACCATTTGCTTGAAACATTTATATTTTCACCGGCCTCTTCTGTTTAACAGTTTCAGGTCTGTTGTGCCTCTGACCACACTCCATCAGCTTTAATTAAGTTATAATTAATGATAGAAAGCTGACAGATGTTCATCAGTGGAGTGGGAATCATCAAAGAACGATGGCAAAACAGTACATCAAGTATTTTCCTCACGTTTTCAGACATCAGCTGTTAAGTGATGGCTCTGTTATTCTAGAAAGAGACAATGCTCGTGTAGACATTTGTTTGATTTAGTGAATGCTAACATTAACGTTTCTGCAAAGAAATTCAGCTCAGTTAAATCAATCAATGTATCGATCTAGATTGATGGATTGTTACACCGTTCAAAATTGCACCAACGATTGCAAAGTGAGTTGAGCTCCTCAGCCAAACTGCCATCTTAACGTTAGCCGCTGATGGTTTCCATTTTCCTTTCCCTGAACTGAAGAATCAATATTTTTACTGAGGTACTTCACTTAAAACTGAAAACTGTCATGACATAGATTCATATTATGACTGAAGTTCACTAGCAAAATGTAATTTTGCATCAGTGTAAGGCAGTGAAAATGACTGGAAGAAATGTCTTAAACTAATGATACAATCTGTTTGCAGTCTGTAACATTAGTTTAAGCCATTTTTTTCTCATACATGGTTGCGTTTAGATGATGCATGGTGGGATATTACATTACAATAAGAGCAGCAGTGATGGACTTTCAACATGGGGTGACGAAGAAACATTTCAAGTGATACTACTAACAGAATCATGTTCACATGTTGATATAATAAGATAAATATATTAGGTGGATGTGAGGACCAAGTACTGCTGCTGCTGCCGTCTTGGCACAGTTCTCCAGGATGCTTTCACTTTCGTTCATGCAGCAGTTCTACGGCGATAAACTGTTTACAACAGCATCATGTTGTTGGTCTCTGTCTAAAGAGAGTCCACGTTTGACCTGGTGCAACACTTCATTGTGTTGAGTTGACGCATGTTATGCAAATGGAGGTGTTTTTACAATCAGTGATGTCGATGTGCCCAACCAGCCCTAAAACTAACCGTCTTGTGTCATAAGCTTCTACACTAGATATCAGTGCATGTTTGTTGTTATGTTGGAGTCAAGTCTGTGGTCAAGGTAAGCCCAAGTAGAGAGGATTTTCAGTCTGTGGCCATCTTCGATCTACATCAGTAGTTGTTAGCACTTGTTGCTGGGGTTTTATGGATCTTCATTATGGCTGCCACTCACTTCTATTATTAGAACATGTTGCGGGGCTTACATCTGAAACAGTAGACTCTCTGTGAGCTGGGCTGTGTCTTGTAGTAAACATGCAGCACCAAGACAAACATCAGATGGATCCTTTCTTTTCCCAGGAGTCATCTACACAGATCTGTGTCGCAGTATGAGCCTGTGGCTGCAGCTCCTCATGATACCCTTTGCCAAGCTGTTCTTCCTGGATCCTGAGGGGGGTTCCCAGACCACCCTATACTGTGCCCTGCAGGAAGGCATCGAACCTCTTAGCGGACGCTACTTCTCAAACTGTGCACTGCAACAAGTGGGAGCCAAAGGACGGGACGATGCCGTGGCAAAGAAGCTGTGGGAAGTGAGTGAGAGGTTAACCAGCTTATCATAACAGACTGAACCTTAATCCAGAGCCTCAGAGGACTTCATGAGTGCTTCGTGCCTTATCAGAGACTTCAACAAAAGACCTGCAGAGTTGATGTCTTATTGTTGTTCTCTGTTTCTTTATGACTGCTTTGTTACAGTGTCATACACATATGAGGTGGCAGTAAGCAGTGCAATATTTTGATATTTTTAAATGCTTACAATGGTGGAGCTTTTAAAAGGAGACAGAGACACAACAGAGACAAAAGAGGCAAAGCTAACAGCACAAACCCCAAAAGACTTCCATGTGGATTCACTCTCTGGCCTTGTAAACTTAGCGGACTTGACGCCAGAATCGCACTAATTGAAGAACTGCACAGGGAATTCCAGGCACTGTGCCAAAGCCTAGAATCAGGACCAAATGAACACACTGAAAACAAATCCGCCACAGCACTCTGTTAACAGTATTACCATCCCTATTACCTGTGTTGTCTCTGAAAACAAAACCATGAAAGAAGCTATTCAAGATTTACAAGCAAGCAGCATGAGAGACAGTTTCTTTTTTTTCACTGGAACTGCTGAACAAACCTGAAATGACCCTGAAAAAAGGATTCATGAGCTCAAACTACCTACAGAGACAATGTACACCAACAACCCACCCATGCCCGATCAGTGCAAAATTTGAGCACTACAAACAAAATCACACACACCATCATTAAGTCAGCTGACATCACCTTGTTCTTTGACTTAACTTCTGTATTTCTTGTTTTGTTTCTTCATGTTTAAGTTCTACCATGAATGAATGAACACATTTTCTCTGGTTTTCTGTGGATTGAGATGCCTTTCATACCTGTATAAGCCAGTACAAATTGAGTTATGACAGAACAGATAAATACCACTACAGATTTTACTGCTTTATGATCTGTGACATTGCTTCGTGTTTCTATCTATTTTAACATGTTTGGCAGTTTTCCACTAATGGATTAGGGCAGATTTTATCAATGGAAGCCTGATTACTATCAGTCACAAATTCTAGCCATTTAAAACATGTTGCTCAAAATATCAGAGTGCTCAAAAATGATATGACTTAATCAAAATGCAGAAATCAGTGTTACGTAGGATTGACTGTGCAGGGTGACTATTTATTGTAGCAGGTACAATTTGAAGTAAAAGACAAATGCAAAGATACTGATGTTGGAATCAGTTAATAACAATAAAGAACATAAGAAAATGTATTTCCTTGAAGGTAACATCTTGTTAGAGGTGGGGTGGGTGACTCTGAGGACATACTAACTAATTTATTCATTTCTTTTTACAGGGGCCACATTTGACATTAAATTAAGACGATGTTCTAAAACAGACACTATGAGTCTGGTTAGCCGAATTGAGCACTTACTAGCACATATTATTTAACAGCCAACAAAATTGGCTTTTCTGTGCAATGCTCATTTATTCCAAACAAACAAGAATTAGTTATGGTTGTATTTGTTATGTTGTTATATTTGTCTGTTAGTTTGACACTGATTGTGATTTTTGGATATATTACATATATTTTGGATATATCACCTATCATCCTTCTAGTTATGGATAGCCAACTAGTCTTGATCAGAAACTGGAGGTCAAAGTCAACACCTCTCTGAGAAATAGATAAATTTACCTCATGTAATACCTATTTGAGAAGGTGCTAACGTTGGTTTAATCTCGTAAAACTGTGAAACTTTTTTTTAACATTTTATCCACTGGAGGTCGTCTATGTCCGTTGTGTCCACAGGGGGGCAGTAGCGTAGCACAGTTCTAACAGCAGAAACCACATCATCTTTTCATGCTGTTCTTGGCTGTTGTTGCTTGGAGCAAGGTTGTTGAGGACCTTAACCCAGCAGACCTATGGATTCTGTTCATTATGAGCACTGATTATTAACACGGGTAGGCATGAAAGCCGGGTCAGTTGTGTGTGTTAAGAGAGGTGCTCTTGTAATTACTCAGTAGGACATTCTTCTGCACAGGCTTCTCCTTTAACCTCTGTGTTGGTGGGGAGGAACACACTTCCACGATCGATTCCTATCTCCTTCTGCCTTCACCTATCCTCTGTCCCTTTCTCTTCCCCCCCCCCCCACTGTCTCTGCTGCATGCTGAAAGGACCCATGGTAAACTTGAATCCTCCTTGAGTAGCAGCTTTAATGACAATCCAGTTATAGTTCAGTACTTCACCTCACCTGTTCCAGGGAACACCGAGCAAACATTTATAGGCAAGAGGTCATTAAGTTCAACATCAACCTGAAGAAGAATAAACAACAACATAAACCGTTTCAATGATCTCCTGACAGCAAGATCTGTGGATTACCCTGAAAACACAGGAGACATTGTTTCTGGAAATAGATGTTTCCTTTACATTTTTCAAATGTCATTTTTCTGCACTACAAACACAGTTCCATTCACCTCAGCTGTATCTCACAAACATCAGCACAAATAAAAGCTCTCTGCATAGTTAGATACCACTGAAAGTAAAATCTGTTTTCAGTCAGTAGGCTGGATCAACCAGTCATTTAAAACTCCTTGAGCTTTGAAAATTCTCAAACGTGGTCATTTGATTGTCTCACGGGCTGTTTGCTGTTGTCCTGCTCTAGTGGCTCCTGCACATTACAGGGCTGGATGGTGGCTGTGGCTCAGCAGGAAGATTGGTTCGTCCATTAATTGTAGGGTTGGTGGTATGATCCCTGCACCCTCCTGTTTACATGTCATCTTTGTCCCTTTGCAGGACATTCACCCACCACGAACTTCCTCCTGTTCCCCATCTTTGGCAACATGTTGAGCTTTCTCAGTTTATAGTTGCATTGTTGCTTGCTCGTCCATCATAGTTCTGTTCTAGGTCCTTTTGGGTCTGCCAAGTTTTCCTTCAGTTCAGTCTTTTTAGTAGTGATGATGTCTTTCTTTGTGTTTTGTGGTAGTTTTGGAAAGGATGACTGTATGAAGACCTGAAGCTTCTGCTTACTCATATACTGTGTTGCTTTTCTGGTGTCTCTGATAAAGCTTTCACTTTCTTTAGTCCACAGTTAATATCCAACCTACTGTTACTGAAAGTGTGACAATGAGGGGAAAAATGTAATTCTAGATGATTTTTTTGTAAACTAAAATAACGTCATCCATCCGTTATCTGTAACCACTTATCCTCATCAGGGTCAGGCGGGGTACACCCTGGACAAGTCGCCAGCTTATTACAGGGCACATAGAGACAAACAACTATTCACACTCACATTCACACCTACAGACAATTTAGAATCACCAGTGAACCTGTTAAATTCATGTCTTTGGACTGCGGGAGTATCTGGGGAGACATACACACTTAGACTGACTTATATATGCAACTAATGGCTGATTTTAGGGGCTGAGTACAATACTACATATAAAAATATTACATATTACAATACAACAATACAAACAGTACATATTTGTATGTGAAGCTTGCATGTCTGCGTGGCTACATCACCTTACAAACAGCCTGTGAGTCTACTCTAGTTTGACCCCAGACTAGTTTGGACTGGTATCAGAAAGTCTTGTGCTACTTATGTATGTCCCTATTTTCCCTATAACTAGTCCAACATGACAGTTCTTTCAAGGAAACTTTGCTTGAAATTAAGTATTAACCCACATGTTGTTTCAAACGTCTTCTCCACATCAGCAGGAATACAGTTGTGGTGGACAAATACTATATCCTTTATTTAGCACTTAAATTTAATATGTTGATCCCTGAAAATACTAGAATCTGACTAAAAACCATAAATAAATGCAGTACATTGTCTCAGTGTTGGGAGGAGGGTTGCAGTCACACTTGTGACTATTATATTATTCCAGAAAAGTAGAAGCCTCATTTCCTGGAATCTCATTAGATGAGAAAGCAGAGTTGTTTAAGGCCAAAGGTGTGCAGCTCAGGAGTGTGCACTGCTCCTCTGTGATCTATAGCTCATAGATGTTCTGTCAGTCCTGCTCCAGTCTCTTGTTTGAGAAGCAGCTCATTGATGACTTGTGTGTGCTGTTTGCTTTGGGCAGACTCCACAGCGCTGTAGTACTTAGTGACTGGATTAGTGCATCAATTAGGCAGCTATTGGATGCATAGAGCCATGCTGATTGATTTAGATGCTGTGGGAACCATGGGCAGGTTGTTTGTATGGGGATAATATCAACACATCTGCGTAAAAGGAAAAAAAAAATACTCCTGTTTCATTGACCAACTATTTTTGCTTGTAGCCAGTAAAGGTGGAAATAAACCAAGAGACAAGAGACAGTAAAGTAACGCATTTATATGAATTGTATATATCATACATCAGTAAGAAGTACAAAACGAATCTAAGTTATCTGATCTGTATCACAGGGACCAAACTGATAAACATGAAATGATAAAATATATTTAATCAGCTTTATGCTATACACTAAATGACTTTTCAGATCATTTCACTGTGGCAGACAGGTTTCCAGGTTCAGTGTAAATTGCTCAAAGTTGCTCGAGCTGTAGCACGCTCTCGTCATCTTGATCGTTAGGTGTAAGTTGGTCATAAAATTCAGTCTGAAGATGGTCTTTCTCTGGTCTTGACATTCCAATAACGATCAAACATTTAATAATATCAAAGGTTTTTAGTCTAGGATCATGCAAATAATCACATTCAGTCGTGTGAATAGTGTCAACAACCAATACTGTGCTCTCTCTAGCACCATCAGGAAGCAGGTTTGTTTACTATTCTGTAGCCAGCTGCGTGCTTACTCTGTGGACGCACGAGAATGTCAAGTCTCGGTTCTCTTGGACTGAAGCAGGAGATATTGTTGGAGTTGTAGAAGAAGCGAGTGTCTTTTTCACATGTTCACCAGTTTTTTCCTATTATAAATTTCCACCAGGTGCATGGTGGGAAATAATGCCATAATGAAACCTGTTGTAGTTTTGTAAATAGTGACCCCGCAAGATCCAAAATCTTTGCAAAGTCAAAAGTTTTCTAATGTAGTTTCATCTGCAGAGAAAGAAAGAGCAGCAGTTGTTCAGTGTCTCTTCTATTTTTTATTCATTTGATAGTAGCAGCTGAAGAGTGGGCAAAAGCATATTCCTTCACCTAAAGAGACAGCTGTAAATTATGTATGTTGCATCACAAAAGCCTCAAAAGCCTCTTTGTGTTTGAATTTGATGCATTAGGTCCAAAAGAGTAATATCATTTATCCTTAAACATTCATGTGTGGGGTGTTGGCAGGAAGTCGTTCAGCTCATTCTCATCAGCATGTTCTGTGGCCCCAAAGACATGGAAGTCTAAAGAACGTTTGCAGTGTATGCACATTCAATGTATGTTTCCTGTATGCTCTATTATTACTAAACATATTGGTCAAAATGACAATGAATATTTGGTAAACTATAATACAAAAAGGTTTTGCCTCTATAGCATTGTTTCCACTGCATGATGTGTGTGTGTGTGTGTGACAGACAATAAACAACAAAGCACAATGGTGGCAAACTCATATTCAACATTAAATCACCTCTTTCCTCCAGACACTCCTCACTTCAGCGTGAACACACTCACAGACACAAACCGCCCGTCCGGCCCTTATCAGTAACAGTAGGGGTGTCGATAAATAGAAGCATCCTCTGGGTCTTGTTATTTCCTCCTCCTCAATTAACGTTCCCATCTGCTAACCTGTGATTAACGGTGTTTACCGATATGCTGCGATGTGTTCAACTGTTTGAGTCACAGTACGCACCTTCCTCTCCAATTCCCAACCCCTCCCATATGTAGCTCAGCCTGTCAAGAGTGAGGATAACTAAACAGACACCTGGGAACCTCTGTTGCTTTGGCCCCAATGGTGGAAAGTCATGATGACCAAATTTAATTCAATTCAATTCAGTTGTCACATATAGTCATACAGGTACAATCATGGTGAAACACATTTCTGTGAGCTCATATAAATAATCATAGCTCTAATGGAAGTACTAATAATTATGATAAATAACAACTAGTAACAACAACAATAAGAATATTAATAGGGAGTAAAGAAGTAAGTAAGTGATGGATTAAAAAGTGTCCTCATTTAGTGGTCTGAGGGTAGAAACTCTTCCTGCCTTTCAGTGCTGGCCTGGTGTATCTGGAACCTTGTTCCTGATGGCAGCAGGAAGAACCAGGTGGTTGGAATCCTTAGGTTGTGTTTGTAGGGCACCACCTATTGTCCATTCTAAAGGATGTTTTGGTTTGGGATCATCACTTGGACCATCTTGGCATTTGGCACAATTCAAATTTGAGCGAAGAAAGTGGAGCTCAGGAATCCCTCAGAGACTCGCCTTGACTCCTTTTATAATTGTGCACAAGACATTCTAACTGCAGGACAGACTGCAGTGGGATTTAGTGAGTGTGTTCATTTCCCCAAGAAGAACTGTCTACTTTGGTCTTCACAACACCTTGTCATTTTTTCCACCTTTTATTACCCATAGCTTTGTACCAAGATCCCACTTTGCATGTAAATATTACATAACATAAAGAAATGATTTACTCCCAGGACATTTGCTGAGCATATCCGAGCTCGGAGGACGAACCCCTTGAAATTTCTTGATTGTCTTATTTTTCCCATCCCTCCATCCATTGTCAGCCACTGGATGACCTTTTCTCTAGTCTTCTCCTGCCCTTCCTGGGCAGGTGTGATATGCAATCCCTCTGATGTTCTGTGTCTGCCCTATGGTCCCCTCCCAGATGGACATGGACAAACCTTGAGTATGGAAGAATTATCCTCACACCTCAACCTGAGAGGACATGCTTGTTTTGAGTGCGAGCACATTAGATTTGAGAGCGCAGACTTTAGATCTGTAGATCTGAGCGTGCACAGGACATATTTGAGTCCTGTGTCCAAGAAGAAGAAATGTGAGCACAAGCATGTGATGTTTGAGTCCAAGCACACATTTTGAAAGAAAGCAGCAGAAATCTGAGTGCGAGCACAAAATGTGAGCACGAGGAGAATAAATCTGAGCACGAGAAGGAGAAATCATGCTCTCAAACTGGAAATCTACACTCTTGAATAAAGATAGGATAATTCTTCCATACTTGAGAAGGAGGCATACAGTCTGAGCAGAGGCCAAACAAAGGAACAACAGTTAGACTTCTAGTTCCTTCTTGATGTCTGAGTTCTTCACTGTGTTGCTAAAGGGTGACCTTAGTTAACCTGACTGTGACAGATAGTTTGTTACAAAGAATCTTCTGGGAAGTGGTCATTGGAAGCTGTTTGGAAAAGGGCAGTAGGCACTTTCAAAGCGAACTCTAACTAATGAGATCAACAAACAGTGAAAACTTTTTCCATCTAGAAGTCTGCTCATCTTTCAGTGAGGAAATGCTCTCCAGTAATATGCTAGCAGCATCTACGCTAACTATTTAAATAGTAAATGAACTGTACTTATATAGCTTCTAGTCTTCTGACCACTCAAGGCTCTTGACAATACACATCACAGTCACCTATTCATATACACATTTATACTCTGATGACACAGCCTTCAGGAGCAATTTGGGTGTTCAGTATCATTCCCAAGGCACCATGTTGTTTTTGAGCAACAGTCATCAGACACACACCTAGCATTAAACCATGCTCCTCCTCATAGGATGCTGACTGGTCTTGCATGATTTTGTGATCTGCACCGTCCCCAATTTAGAGCTCATTGAAACTTATTTCAGCTACTTGTACAAGAGGTGAGGGTTGCAAACTGAATTCTCACAATACAAAAATTAATGTACTGTGTAAATTCGCTTTACCACAACAAAGTTGGGATGGGTTCTTCTGGGAAATTTAGAGCACATTTAAATAATTATTGTTATGTTTGATAGTTGACAATAAGAATATATTTCACCCTCTCACATATTCTCAATTTTTTGGGCCCTCTCAAGTGAAGTAATACATCATTAATGATGCAAAAGGATCCGATGGTCAGATAATCATAAAGTAACCTTTACCTGAAAGCTAGCTAATAAGTCATTCAGCATTTTACAGTCTGTTCTCTTTAACTCACCATTATCTACTCGATACTCTAATTTGTGACTTTTGAACATTTGCAAAGCTACTGTACACCTTACAAACACTGACATAGTACATATGCACGCAGACACACACATTTAAACAGAAATTTTTCATTTTTTGACAAATCACTGCGTAGAACTATCAGACTCAGTGTGCAGGTGTTAATAGAAGTTTTAATCATGTCAACTCTTTTCATTTGTCTTGGAGATGTTTTAATGACCCGCTGTGTCTGGAACCAATATGACACATGGAGAGAAAGCAAACCTCCAGCATTTTAAACGGCTCTTAAACATACGTTCAGTCAGAGCACTTTGTAAATGAGCCCGCTCTCACACTTTGCAATTTGCAATCATCTAATGAGAAAATTCTGCTTGCTGAGCAGAGACTGTAAAACAGCAACATAGCAGAGAGTTTAACCTATTAATTAAATACACACAATACTGATACTGGGTTCTATGAAAAAAAGAAAAACGGCCAATTAGTTTCACAGAAGAAGTATTTGTGTGACATCTGTTCATGGAGTTACTAAAGCTTTATTTCTTGAGGACTCTTTCTCCTTTACTGTTCCAAGTATGATGAAAACAGGCAGATAGGAAAGGACTTGTAGTGGGGAAATCGAAAGGAAGTGTGCATTACATCCTCACCACTGTGCATTACAGTTAGCGCTATGAGCTAGTGTCAGCGTCTACATTCCAGTGAACACAGCCGGACCCAGGACCAAACACAACCTCCGAAACCAGTGTTAGCCAGTCTGGTAGGGAATAATACAGTAGCCTATACTGAGGTGGTTTTCTTGCCAGGTTTGGCTCCTGGTATCCCGGGAGCTACACAGCTGACCAAGCTAATGGCAGTTAAAGGTTAGATAATGTATTCATCAAAATAATAAATTATGCATAATTTAGTGTCATTAACACAATTTTAAAAGTTTCATCATGTCCTACATTTGACACATGGTATCTCAAGTATGTATTTTTTCTTCAAACGCAAATTCAAATAATTGCTTACTATTTCACATTATCAACAAGTTAGAGAAGACGGAGTTACAGACTAAGAAGGAACATACTCTGGTGCTGGAATCCAATCCAACTGAGAAGCAGCAAACCGAATCAAAGGACTGCTTATGCAGATCTTCTCTACGAGCACTTTCATCATTTTCATGCTGTGTGTGAAAACAAGAAACTCTAATGTCACATAATGTCTTTGTGTATCGGTGAGTGTGAGACTTCAAAATGAAACAATACGAGAACTTCTGTAATGTTTGCAGCTTGTTGGCTTTAGAAACGTGTTGACACCTACACTGGCTCCTCAAGGCTGCATGATTTCTCTGCTTTTCATTGAAAATTGATTGAGAAATTCCGCAAGAGTGCAGCTCTCAATCCAACACTGATTGTGGGTGGGTGAGAAAAGCCAAAACATCCCGAGCTGGCAGTCACAGATCGAAAGTCAGCTCTGCGCACAATTAACACCTCACAGTATGTACAATGGCCTGCATGAAAAAGTGTCCTTTCACATGTGTTGGGTTATTTTCCTCCAAGTGTTGTGCAGAAATCTGGGCTTGTTTGCACAGCTCACAGCCTATCTTTCTTTCACTTGAAACTGAATTGAGGTCAGAAATATAGATTACACAAACATTTATAATGAAGACATAGGGTTGCCTTAAAAGTCCACTTTCAGTTGTACAGTAAGAGCTTTTTGTATTGGTTTTGTATATATATAAAATTGAATTGAACTGAGGTCATACTGTAGTTAGCTGCTGCATAATCGTTCTCTGTAGGAATCATCACACATAGATGAGGTTCTAAGTTCACTGGCCTTAGAAACACTTTTAAGGAATTGCTGCTGTGAAATGATTACAAAAGTGGTTGGATTATTAGAAATCTTGTGGTGAGATTTTTTATCTCACGTGCCTTTTCCAAGATCAGCAGATTTTTAAGTCAGCATTGCAAAAGATGACCTAAAACTGATCATAAAAATTGACATTTATAATTAATTGATATATCCTAATCTAAACTTGTTTAATGAAAAGCTATGGCACAGCTAAATGATCTTGTGATGACTTTGTTTTCTCAACACAAATGGTGATGCTGTCTGAAATGTATGTACAATACAAAAATGAATGCAAGAGTGAATTTTGCTTTACCACAACAAAGCTGATATGTGATATGGGCATTTGATGGCAGAGACAGCACTACCTTTAAATAAAGGCATGACCTAAATGCTAGAATATTGATACAGCAAGCCATGAGCCACCCACATATTAAAGTGTTATCAATACTGGATTCATCATCCTGCTGAAAAAATATCTGGACAAAAATATCTAAAGTGAATGTAAAACTAAGTTTACTTACAAGCCTTCTGAGCTCACTTGTCAGACTGAAGTACAGAACTTCAGGCAAAACATCACCAAACATCACCTATAAGTCTGAACATCTACTGACTGAATACAAGTTGCCATTCACATCCAAGCCTATCTCTACTGTGCATCAGTCCTACATCTATGAAATAAATGAAAGCTTTTTCAGATGGTTCTAATCAATCTTGGATTGCCTCTTCATTTTTCCATCCCTCTTAATCTTCCCGCTTTAATTTCCTGCTAATTGCTTGTAACTGTTCCAGCTGTTTTGGTTTAATAACTCTACAATGTCGGCCTCTTCAGCCTGTTTAGCTCTTAATTTAGGGAGACCATCTTTGGATCTATGCAATGTGGGATGTGGAGGAGGCTGAGAGGAGAAATGTGGAACCAAACTGCACCTGAGCTACAGGATGAGATCCCCTTCAGCTCAGATCCCAATTGGATTTTTACTCTGAGGCCTCCTTGTAGATATTTGGATGAGCTATGAGTCTGGCAGCTGCTAGATGGGCTCTGACACAGCCACCTGGTGCACCTGAGCATGAGCATGTTTCATCTGCAGTCCTATATCCTGTTAGAGAAGTGTATGGTTTAGTCAGATTAGTTTGTCATTTTTTTAAAATCTGTTTTTCTTTTCTTCTATTTAAATCCGACTTGCCAAATTCTATATATCATAACGATATTACTACAATTCAATTCAATTCAATTTTATTTATATAACGCCAAATCATAACAAAAGTTACCTCATGAAATTTTCCATGCAGAGCAGGTCTAGGCTGTACTCTTTATAATATTTACAGAGAACCAACAATTTCCACCATAAGCAAGCACTTGGCGACAGTGACGAGGAAACACTTGATCTTGAGAACTGAGCTCATTGGTTGATGGCCACCTGCCATGACTGGAAAAATAATTAAAATCATCACACAACCCTTATACCACTGCTGACCTTATTCGGTGTGAAACATGAGCATTCTGCAGTGAGGGAAGAGATATTGAAATCTTTTACTTGTAATAATACGTTGCTATAAAAACTCTCCATTACAAGAAATAGCTGTGCATTCACATTTAGAGTCTGGTACATATTTAAAAGTATTAGCAGTAAAATGAACTGAAAGTATTAAAAGTAAAAGTGCTCATTAGGCAGCAGACTAACAGTCTTATATTATATATTGTTGTTATTATTACTACATTACCATGAAAGAAGCATTTTAATGTTTAGCAGGTTATGTTGGAACTAATTTAAACAATTTTAAATATCTTTGTGTTCTTTGGTTATTTTTTATGTTTCATCCTCTCTAAATGTAGTGCAGTAAAATAAATAGGTTAGATTTAGAATTTTGCCGTCCTACAAACTGTGATACACTGTGAGGTTTTTCTGACTCCTTTCTATCAGAACCAACATGAACTTTTTCATCATTCTGAGCTACAGTAGCTCGTCTGTTGGATCAGACCACATGGGCCAGCTTTGGAACCAGGACCCAGTTGTCTAGCCATGACATTTGTCCTCATCAAAGTCACTTTGAGGACAAAACAAACAACATGTCAACTATAATTACATAATCATTCTTTCCTGACTTTCTGTTACTAATCTCATCATACCATCTCTTTGCTTGAGATGGTATTGTGCTGTAAAAAAATAAAGGTTAATGAAGGGTTATTTTTATAGTGTTTGAAATGAAGTGAAACTAAATCAAATGTTCACAGGGCTTTTGTTATCTTAGTGTGCACACTAAGATTTGCGTGACAACTACATCTGTCAGCTGGAGCCCACTCTCAACAAGTGTGTGTGTGTGTGTGTGTGTGTGTGTGTGAGAGAGAGAGAGAGAGAGAGAGAGAGAACCCCACCACTAGCTGGGAATAGACAACAGATGAGGAAGAGTCATCAATATCAGTCAATAACTATTGATTAACTCATCGATGAGGATGGGCATTGTGTGTGTTTGTGTTGGGGTGGGGGTGGGTAGAGAATGGGAGGAGGGCTGCTCTTGATTTAGGGTCACAGGCTGACTCAGTTATCCATGGTTGTGGACTTTCATGGGAACAAGTGTCCACTTGGTAGCTGTCATTCAGAATTAAGCCTCCTTTCTGGGAGACTGCACTGTTAGTAGGCCAGGTCAGTATGAGGGGGGCATACATTGTATTGATGTCTCTTATTTTGAAAGTGACAAAGCACAAATAATGTGTGTGTTTTTTTTTATGAATTTGGCTGTACCATCTGTTTTACGTTATTCTGTTGAACTTTTTCTCACAGATCTTTTGTTTGGCTTGACATGATGTTAGTCCACTACTATTAAGTTACAACAGGGCACTACATATTTAGGCAGTCTGTCACCCCTTTGGCATGGACTGAAAAATCTACACAACTATTGGATGGATTGCCATGAAATGTGGTGCACACCTTCATGTTTCCAGGTTTATGGACCAAATACCTGCCAGACTAATCACATTCCCTTGTGTTTAATGCAAATTAGCTACACTACAATGGTCAGCATCTTAAACACTACCTGTTAAACATCAGCACGTCAGCAATGTCATCGTTATATGTTAGCATGCTGATGTTATGCCTGTTCTCGCTCCAAATCAGCCTCAGCTTACACTTCAAACAACAGTGCTGTAGGTACACCTCAAAGCAAAGCTGGAAGTAGTGTGACATCAGGCGTGTTTCGATAAACTTATTTTGATGCACATTTTAAAGAATTGCATTCAAAAAAGTGTGATGGAAACAGCAAAATAAAAATAAACGCCAAAAATGAAAAAGCTCACTGAAGGTGATTTAATGAGGCTTACTGGAAGCACGGATGGCTGGGTGAACAAAGCACATGACTTAGATATAACAGACAGCCATTCACATGTACGTCCTCTTATGCAGAGGCACAACATCAGCCTGATAATGACCCGACCTGACAGATGTGCCATTTGGAATGAAAATGAGTATCAGTTTCAGACAGTGGCAATTTCTTGGTTTATTCCATCCAGTGTGTCAAAGTAAAGTAGTATTTTGACAACTTCTTTGAGGTGTTCCATTACACTGACCCATAGGAGCACAGCACAGTCTTACTGTGAACGCAGTGAAACAAAAGGAAGTAAGTTATTGGTGCTGTCAGACTCAGGAGTGAAGTCATTCTCTGGCATTTTTTTTCCGATCACCATGTATGTCTCTCAAGTTGGAAGATGGCTGTGATCACTGAGCTAGGATAGGCTGGGGTTCAATGTGTAGTCTGCCATACCATACATACCAAGTCACAGCAAGAATGTATATATAGAATATCATCTGACACAGGGATCATCTCTGAATGCAAAAATGTTATAGAGTCTTATTTAAAAAGGGTCCTTCTCTGACTATGACCATACTCTTTCCTTGTGCTTTTGCTACTTGAACTCTAAACCTAACTAACCCCTAACCATCATGTTGCCAGCACACTTATGGCAATGATCAATTATCAATATTTGGAGGAGTCTACAGTCATTGCTCACAATTTAGGCATGTGTTGGTTAGAGGCCGGTTAGGACCTGTTTTCCAACACGTAACTACAGAGTCTCAAAGGTCCAAAAAAGATTCAAAGAAGATTCAAAGATCTCTATACATGGACAGAGATTAGGCAATAGAGTTTATTCTGTTGGCTTCGGAATCAAACTGAAGACAAAACAATGTTGAATAATGTTTCATTTTGGTTCTTACATATTTGCATCTCTCACTTCCATTATCAATGACTCAAGGCTCTGTCCTGGCAGGACTTCCATTCGCCTCAATGTTGTTATCTGTGACTCAAGGCTCTGTCTCAGAGAACTCAGGGATCTTTCACTCTGCTGTCAGACATTCTTTTTTTTACAATATGTCAACCTGCTGAAGACAATAGATGAAAAGTTGTGAGGATACATTGTCTGAGGGTCCAAAAATGTGAAAACATTTGTACCAATCCATCAAGCAGACGTTTCACTGGGTAATTACAACATTTCATTGTAATCAACCAATAGATGTTAAGGCATTTCAGTCTAGACCCATGTGATGGCCCAACCAACTGACATTTTCATCATGAGTATCATAGCTAAACACAATGAAGTACACTGCCTAACTCCCTGCTGCCTGTGCTTTCCACCATAAACTGTGTGAGGGAAAGTGCTGATTCATTGTCTTCAAGCTTGGGGCCCATAAAGCCGGAGAAAACATGTTGAGGTCAAGTGTCTGACTTGTAAACTTGAAGCTTTTTGATTTTGTTGATCCAAGCACAGGTTGGATTGTACTATTAGAGCTGTAAGATCCTAAAGCGCTCCGGCATGTTTCTCAAGACAAGCAATTACACACACACCTTGCTGGCTTTCCAGACTCCCTGTTGACCTCTCAAGAATGTATGTAGCTGTTTGTCCACACACACTCACAAATACACCTGTTTGCTGCGGTTCTGCTCTGCGTGTCAGTGACCTTGCTTCTTTAAATCCTTGAACTGTCCCATTTGAACTAAGCTACTTGTTTTTAATTTACTGAGGTTCCACTGGGACTGCGGCACCCAGGACTGTCAGTGTGTGGAATGTAGGCCATTCAGACTCGGCTTCAGCAGGCTAAAGGGTTTCTAGGTCATGTTCATAATCAATTTTTCAATAAATGTGTGGCTGCACTGAGGTCCATGTGACATCACTGAATACATGCAGACATGACCTTATATGACATGTCGTCTGAGGGGACGGCTTTCTAAGACACACTTTATAAAGGGTTTGCAACTTTTATCAGCTAAGTTAATAAATAATTTATTAATGCTTTATAAACAGTTATCCTCTGTAACTCTGGAGGAGTTTGTCTGGTCACATCATCAGGGTTATTTCAGCTTGCTTGTGGAGACAGTTTTGTTAACAGGAACAATTAATTACAAACTGAGTGTAGAGTTTAAGAGGATAACTTTATTTGTCCTAAATTAATCACCTAGACCAGTTCAATGATCTGACAACGTGTGTGCGTGTGTGTGTGTGTGTACGTGTGTGTGTGTGTGATTATAGACTTTTCTCAATCAAGAAGGAAATGTGCATTTGTTGGGGACTCTATTTTCAGCAACACCTGGTGCTCTAGTGAGTTTTTCTGGCAGTGTGTGTGGGTGTGAGTCAAAATAAACTAGTGTGTGGAAGTCTCTCTATGTATTTTTGTGTCTATAAATTCTGTAGAAATGGTATATACTAGATTTCCACTGTGAGGGTGATGAATGTAAGTCTCTCAAAGCCATTAAGAGTACACTTGGTGTGTGTGTGACATCCTAGATTTTTTGTCGAGGACATTATTTCTGGAAGCAAACACAGCTCTTCTCTGACTCATATATTCATATAATCAACAATTCAGTAACTCAATAAAGAGGTTTTAGTGTTAAGTTACTTCGTAATGACAGCGGTCGATGACCTGGCAAATCAAAGTTCTTTATTACTGATCTGTGAAGCATCCATCCATCCATCCAGCTTTATTTACAGCTTGCCTATTACACGTTTATAAAGGCTGCACAATGATTCTATCCTCAGTTTTCCCACTGCAGCATTATATCTCTCTAAGTGTCTACAGTGAAAAGACTCAAAGTGTCCTGGGATCACTGAGGACAGAAATCTGTTTAAGCAAGTGGTGCTGCCCTGATCACATTTTCTCACACACAGACACACACACGCACACAAACACACATCTGCATCTCACTGCAGCTGTAGCAGCCATCCTGCTTCCTTCTGCCAACAGTCAGCGTCACAGAGCAATGGCGGTTGTGGCGGTTTTTGAATTAAAACTATGACCCGGGGCACTTAGTTAACTTATTACGGAAAACTGAGGCCCTCACCAACACCCTCACACACACACACACACACACACATATCCTCCTGTCTTTTGATAAGGCTTGTACTCTTGTCAACAAGCACACAATTTAATTAGTGTTGATTGTTGTTGGCGTGTTCAATAGTTATTAATTAGAGCGGGGAGGGGCCCCAGTCCTGATTGCACGCCTGAAGCTGTGACGCATTGTGTTGTCTCACACTCCAGAATAACAGAGAAGCTGTGAAAAATCAAAGACTGGTTGGTGGGGGTTAGGATTGGGTTAGGATCGGGGGTTGTAACCCCCTTAATATCTTTTTAACTATGAACATATTATTAAACAGCAACATGTGGACAGGAAGTGTGCAGATTGTGATTTATTTTCAGCCAACATTACATGTATAAATCAGAATTTATTATTCATTCATTCATTCATTCGACATGTTTTTCATATAGTCTTTAGCTCGGGCTGTTTCATTTTTTATACTATACTTTTGTGAAATTGAACCTACAGTCTCATTGTTAGTGACATTTTGTGACAATCAGCTAACTTTATACTTCAGATGTTTTATACTTTATCACTTCATATTTTCATAAAGTGTTCAATTACAAATGTTTGCTGTAACTGGTAATGTCAATGTCTACTCACCATACTCTCTAGAAATAGAAGTATGCCTGCCATATTTGTGTGCGACTGTAATTCACAAACTGCTTTAAACTCGGCCACATCAGGGCTGAATTAAATCAAGTTCCAAAATCAGTTTCACTTTTTTGTCGTTTTTGTTTTCAAAATGATTCTGATTCCCTTATTGCAAACTCCAGAGTTATCCAAAGCATTTATGAAAACAAGCTGCTTGCTAGACACTGAAATTCGTCCACATTCCTCTAAGATGTTATGGCATGTTGGCAAACCTTGACTTTTACACATGCAGCAGACTCAGAATGACAAGGCGTGTTTGCAGCCACTCGATGAATTGAAAGTCCAATATTTAGTCTTTCAGCTCTGTTCTTGGTCTGTGGCTCTGTAGCTGCTCAGTGCTCCTCTGTTTTAAACCAGCTCCTCTCTTACTTGACTGTCTGCTGTTTGCTGCTGAGCGTGTTGTCTGCAGTGAGTTTACTGGTGAAAACAGCTGAGAGTTAGTGAGATTTCTCTTTATTGTTCATAATGTTTCTGGTTTTATGTTTGATGTGATCACTTCATCATATCACAGTTTTCCATGCCTTACAGTCAATAAAGACACAATGTAATGCTAAAATGCTAAAAGTGACAACAACACGTGGGCTCAGTATTAAAAGTCTCTTTGCCACACTCAGCCTGAATCCCCCTCTGTAGTCTATAGCTCCTCTGGAGCTGCACTCGTATTGACCTCTCTACCCGTGCTCCGGGCTGACACTTCATCAAGAGGCCGTGTGATAGAGCAGGAGTGACGAGGACCATCCTCCCCCCTCTCTCTGCTCCTTCCTCTCCGTCCTCTTGATGTGCCTTTTGTTTGGTGCCTAATGACAGCTGTGATGGAACCGTCATGCTCTGTGATCACACCGGCCCGCAGCCAGGCCTTCTTTCTGCTGCTGCCACCGCTCTGCTCATTCTCCATCTCTATACACTCCCAGTAGGAGAGAGAGCTCTGAAGGTCAAACACAACCTCGCCATCCCACCTCATCACCCCTGATGTAAGGTGGCACCATATCAAATCTCATTTCAGAGATCTAGTTTGTTTTGTAAAATATGCATGTGTGTATTTAGATATGTTTATGTATATGCTGCCATAAGCTGCAGACAGGGAGGCCCAGTGGCTAAAAATATCATTTTCTCTGGCCCAGGAATTGTCTGGAGGGTTCATTGGAAACTTGTGCAGCTGGGTGCTTTCCTGCTGTTTGCCTGAACACATACCCTCATTCGGAGATGGTGAGCAGCTCTGCCTATTAAAATGTAAATTCCCTCTCGGTGCAGTGGTGGTAGCAGCAGCAGCAGCAGCGACGACGGCAGGCGAACTCAGACTGGGATGCAACGGGGAAGGAAGGAGAAGCTGGTGGGGGTGAGAGGTGTACGCGCTATAGGCAGGATCTGTCTTTCACTATGCAGCTGCTCCGATAGGCAGCATGTGGCTGTAAGATATGCTCGGCTGCCGGGCCCTTCAGTGGATTTCAAAGCCCAGGATGGAAACAAAAAGTGACCGGGCCATTCCTCTGATGCAAGCTCACTGTAATAGACTTCATTTGACTGACTTTATGCAGTCACTCTCCTCGTGTGTGTCTTTTTTCAGTCAAGGGATTTCTGGATGCAGATTATAATAATGTTTTTTGTAAATTAAATATATTACACATATTTTTTAAAACATATTTGAAGAGATCAACAGTCATTTATGTTACAATATCATATTGCAAAATAAGCATTTTCTATTTTTCATATTTTCCACTGAATTAACACGTTATTATTGTTGTCTTAGAGCTGCTTTTAAATGACCTGCCAATCAATATGAAGAGAATGGAGGTTCCAATCCTCTTTGAGTTTTGCTTGTTACTTTCAGTATAATGGTGCCAATTTCTTTTGCATATAACGGACTAATTTTGACTTTTATTGAATGCATTTATTTTGCACAAGATAAACCTTTGACAATGCTCTCTTTCAAGATCCCAACAAATCACTCACTGTCACTAAGCACTAACTATTCTGTATGTGCTGAGTACAAACAAGATAAATAAATACAATAAATAACTGAGAAGAACAAGAAAAAAAAAAACACAACTAAATATTAAATGATAACATGATGATAGTTTTGGCTCTGTTTCATGAGTCTAAAAGGGCTAGTTTTAAATAATACGGTGGCAACAACATACACATGGACAGTGAATAATAGATTCTCATGTCATTGTGAAATGAGGGCAGTTGTTGCATTATATATACCCCGTGAAACAATATCTGTCTGTACTGTCTCTATCAAATTGACAAATGAGAAGAATTACAAATCAAATAAAGGTTTTGAATTTAATGTGAAGACGATGAGTTAAGGAAAAAAGAAGCCCAAGAACCTCCCGAAAACAACATTGTAATCGTCGTTTTTAAAGTCGCTCTCTGTCAAGAATTTGTTATATTCATTAAATGAATAGAAATTGTGTACACATTTGTTTTAATTTTTTAAATTGTATTTTTATTTTCCTTCTTTGTCTTTTCTCTGATGAATACATATTATGTTCAGAAGTCGTGTGCAGCAGCTCACTGTGCAATAGTCATCATTGCTACTGGCCAGTAAAAAATATAACAGCTCATCAAGACATACAATATTAAGTAAACATGTGTAGCCTTGTTTCCTTAGTTTGGGTTCACATTACATGAGCTTGGATTATTCTCCAGTGACCAAAATGAGAGGACAGAATGACATGAATTGTTGAATGATGAGAGTTTATTGTGTAACTGCACACTGGCTGCAAACCAGTGCTCCAGCTGGCTGGATTTGCTGGTGCCTTGGCTTCAGTCTTGAGTTCTCTGTGTGGAACACTAGATGGAGCTGCGATCATACAGCAGGCAGCTCACACAGCGTGTGACACGGTGCAGTGGAGCTCTGTCTTCATGCTGAACACAAGAAACGCCGCTTCAGATCCTCCAGTCGGTCCTGTGCGTAATGACTGCACCGCTTGTATTTGACTTTTTCCCTAGGCAGCATGTCACTGAAGAACAAACAATTGTTGAGATGAGAAAAAATGTGAAATTTTACATTTGTACTGTATGTGAGACTTTGACTGTGGTGCACCAGAGGGCTCGGCCAGTGCTGAGTCCTGTGGCAGAATCTCATTATTCCCTGAAACAGAAAGGCTGTGGTGGAATTCACCTGATGCTGTTCAATGTGTGACAATAAGCAGCATTGATTTAGCAGTCACAGGCTGATTTATGTGGGACCAAACGACAGTCTCGTGTCTGCTTCCCTGACAGAACCTGTGCCCTTTCTCTGCCTTTGGAGGTGAGCAAACATGACGATTGTGTGAAAGGAAAACGAGCTTTCTTGCTCTGTCACAAGCTCTGCTGTGATTTTGTGATTTTAAATGGACTCTTTAAAAGCACTGAGAGGATTTCGCAGAAGTCACACACACACACACACACACACACACACACACGCACATGCTCATCTGCTAATTTGCTTAAAGGATAAGGCTGGTGCCATTTCATTTCTTTCCCAATGTAAACAAACCACATGAAAACAGCAAAACCAACACTAAATCTACTAGCAAGTATTGTTGCTGTAAACACTGTGTATTAATCCGCAGATAAAAACAATCCCTAACAAATATGCTGTTTCTTCCTGTTTGGATAATGACTGATAAAAACTGTAGTGTCCAGCTTTGTTTTTGTGTTTTATATTTCACTTTTGAATAAAGTAAGATGATTTTTTAAAGATTTGTCCTCAGTAGGAACCAATGAGGTTGGAAGTCAGAGTGTGTGAGGAGAAACACTGTTGGTTTTGGTCTTTTTGTGAGATTTGTTGACAAAAAGAATCCCAGAATGCATACATGTAAAATAAAATACACATATATACCAGATAATCTCAGTGTACTTACAGCACATTTAGATTCTTTATTATTCATGTTGTGGGTCTGTGCCACAACTACAAGAAAATGTTAAAATATAATGTTACAGCAACAGTAAGTAGAGAAGAAGTCATAATCCAGCTCATTAATGTCTGTTGTAGAGCAGCATCCATCTAAAATTTACTGACATTAGCCACCATAAACTACTGGTCATACCAGACCAAGTAAGACTGTAACAGTGAAAGTGGACTGATGGTGCATTTTGTTGGAAAGTTGAAATCATCAACTTTCCATGTGTAAGAGAAATAATTCTTTTAAATATTTCATAGTCACTTAAAAAAATACTCAAGAATAATAAATAAATAAAATCAACCTGAGAACCTGAAATATAAAATGTAAATGTAAAATATATTGGGGATGTCTGCAGCTCAGTGCTTAAAATACACAACAAAATACACAACAACAAAGATGTTATTCACTCATGTATTGGTTGCTGGGCCCTATATAAGTTTACCTATGCAAATGCACATGTTTGTGACAGATCCTTCTATAGAGGTGGGAATTTCCATAAATATTCAATTCAGTTTTTTCACAAATGAATATCTAACATCGTTTGCAAAAACACAAGTTACAGTTCAGAATTTTCACGTACGAAAATTCCTTCATTTTCACAAACGAAACCCAGCAAGTGCTCCAGAATGTACCCAAAATTCACCTGTGGATTTCACAGAGTATTTTCAGTGTATTTCATTGTTCATTACTTAATAATAGTGCATAATTTCATAGATGATGAGACAAACGACTAGAGTATGAAATTGTCATTGCACCTTACCGTGGCTCTGACAGACTGCACCTCGCTTTCAGTATTTGACCATGTATTGAATCACAAGTTTGCTTAAAGTCTCCATAATGGAATAAGATCTGTGGAGGCAATTGCTTTCTCAATACTCATTAGCTCACAGTGTGTCTCAAAAGTGCTGCCTGCACCTGCAGGAACCAGCCGACAGCAGCGTGAGCTCGTTTCTCCTGCTGAAGACAGAAAGCACGCACTTCCTCACTGCTATGACTGAACTAAACCAACAAATGTCTATTGCAATAAATTCAATGAAAAATAAATAAATAAATAAATAATCATAAGGAAGAAATCAAATGGCAATATGATGGACTGAAATTAAATAAAAATGTGCCTGATTTATTTCCCAGTTTTTCAAGAAGTTGTAATAAGTGATCGCATCATTTTCTGTACATAGATGTGTCCTGTAGCATCTGTTAGTATGTTCATTAAACTCTGACTGACACTTTAAAAACTAGATGAATTTTGAAAAAGTTCAGCTAAACTTTAAAGAATTCCCTGAAAATAAAAATGTGTTGTGATTCGAAAAAATTTAGTGAAACTAAAAGAAAAAGTAAATATGAAATAAAAATTGAGAAGCTGTCTTTTCCTGTCAGCCTGTCAGGTCTCCTGTCAGCCTGCCCATGCCTCCAAATCAATTCGTCCTCACACCTTAACAACAAATAGGTTTTTTGTCATTGCTCCGCTTAATGTTTGGTTACATTTGGGCAACTAAAACGACTTAACCACAGCTAAAAGAAACCAATGCTGAGTTTAAACAATGTTAAACAGTTTTCATTCCTGAGCACCTTGACCCCCGTCATAGAAATGTTTCCACACTGAGAGTAAAGGTCATTTCAGGGCCAGAATTTGTAGAAATTCTTGAACAAGGACCACAGATTTTTCTCACTGACTGTCTCTAAGCTGCAGTTATCATTAAACTGTTTCTCTACTTTACACAGAAACATGTTTCTGTAAATTGAACTGATTCACCTAAACCACTTCCTGCAAACAGTTGTAGAGGTACAAAAACCAGGATCTACAGTAATTCCTCACTGGCTTCTCAGCCACAATGACAGTTGTCATGGGTACAATACCTTGTTAAGCAGGAGACCCTGCTTCCAGAAACTAAACCCAGATCATCATATGTACATATCTTGATTATTAGTTAGAAGTTATTACATTTTACACTGCATAAAAAAACTGCAACTGGAATCAATGCAGGTCTTTTATATTATTAAATATTATTATATTTATACAGTTATCTGTAATTATTATCAGTTATCAGTTACAGTTCAAACACATCAAATTTGCCAGATTTCCCAATTTGGACATTGGTCTGATCCAAGTTAAGTTGTATGTCATATGACCTGATGACTATATGATTCCACTTCATTTATGCACAGAGAGGAGTCTGAGCTCACTCAAATATACCCACACACACGGTCAATGTATATATCGATAGGCGCTAGGTGCAGCTAACATGGGATCAGTTGGTACATGTCATTTTGTGTGAATAGACAGTCAGACCTCTTTTAACTTGTGAGTAATAAGGTGAAAACTCACATCCCTCTGAACACACCTTTACAGGTGTTGCTGTGGTTTTAATACTGTTGTTTTTCAGGTCATTCTGTCACATAAAAATGTATGGATGTATTACATGTGCAAACTTGCATTAATAGGACAGACCAGAGCAGGCTCCAATGGGCTTGGACCGCACCTGCTATGTTATATTGAATTTGACTCTGGTGGACTTCACTGTACAACCTCTACAGTGTTTCTGTAACTGAACCATGAAGAACTCCTCATCTGTACTAAACTGTCCCACAGTTCAGTCCACAAAATAGTCCTCTTCCTGCTCTCACTGAAATGGTTTATTCTGTCCTAGAGAGATGTACGAGTTGAAAATTGTCCACCTGTCTTTTTCAGTGAAAATGAATTCCAGGTCTAACCACTTGTCAGGCCTTGTGTAATTTAAGAGACTGCTGAAAATATCTTTTAAGTAATGAGAAGTCATTGTCGTGGCTGTTGTTAGAGCGTATCACACAAAGGCTTCCATTCTGTCTGAAACGTTACATTCAGCCACGATGAGGGAAAAAAAAAGCCTGAATGACTCCACGGCCTTTTGAACCCCAAGTCAAATATCATTGTGTGAGCTCGTCTCCTGAGTAGTAGTCACCAAATACTGCTGTTAGTACTGATTGAAAATCCATGAGGACCTTCGTGAAAGCAGCACAGCGCCCTTGAAAAATGATACAAAAAATGTCTCTGTCCTTCCTATCAAAATGTTGTGTCTGAGGTCTGCAGCACCTCGACTCCCAGCTCAATTATTTTAGCTGAAAAAAGGAGAGAGAGGCTGCAGAGTGTTCATAGACAATTTCACTTTTATTTGAAATGACTGTGACCATGGCAGTTACAATAGGCTTTTAGAGGCCATCAGAGCTATTTTGGTGGATTCAGCTTTGGCCCCATCTTTTACTGATTTGTCACGGTTTTGTTGTTGCAGTGTTTGTTTAGAGGCTGAACACTGTTCTGTCTACATTGGACTAATTATTGGTCACCATGGCTACCATTTTTTTTCATCAAGTGATTGCTTTGACGTGTTTTAAAGCGTAATCACAATCAAAGTTAGAAAAAGCTAATGCTAGCCTGTTCTTAAGGCCATAGTAGATGTCCCTACAGTACCATTAAAGCTTCCTCAGACTCTGGCTGAAGTTATGCTAGTTATAAAATATATATAAAGTGCAATAAATGGTAACATTGAGTTAAATATTGTGCTTTAAAGAGTAAAAGTGGAGAGCAGTGTCATGGCACAATGATTGGCAGAAGTTGAGTTCTAAGCCAGTTATCCAATTGTTAACATCCTACTTTCTTCATTAAGGGAACGGATGTTTTTGCTACAGAACAAAACATAAAACCTGTCTAAACCACAGTCCTTTTTTGGGCTGTGCCCAATCAAAACTGGACATTAAGCATCTTGTTGTCGATTGCTTTTACAGCATTTCCCTGACTTTATTTATAATCAAAAATATAGCCCCTGAAATATAATACCAATATACTAAAGTGCTATAGTAATAATATGAATATGAATTCATAATTATAAAGGGCAGTTTCTAAAGAGATTGTTAAAGTTGATACACATGGATTTGCATAAATTATACCAAATTCCATCTATACGTGGTGCTCGTCACGAGTTAAGGAGTTAGTGTTGTATCAGGACTGACATATCATCTCACATTTGTAAGAAAACAGGATTTTTTTTAAAGCTGCAGAAAGCAGCTGAGCTTAATGGAATCTCTGACAGAGCGAGACTGTCCTCACCAGAAAAAATGACAGCATTAGTTGCTTGTTCCAACACTTAAAATGACCTATGTTAATGTTTCACTAAAAAGCAAAGCCTTGTGGTCATGAGAATAATGACTGTCTTTGCTCAGAAGCAAAGGAGGATGCAGCAGAGCATTTCTGGTGTTCAAGGTGAATGATTGGCTGTGCAACTGAAGGCCACTGCTCACAACAGTCACTTCTGGTTTCTTGTCAACTTGACCACAGCTTTTACTAAACCAAGTAGCTTTAGAAATGGCCAAAAGTAACTCCAGCAGATGTTGTTATAGGTCACTTTGGAAGATTCTGACAAACCTGAACAGAGCATCTGCATTACATGACAGCAAAAGATTCCAAGATACCTAGAATACATCATTCTTTCAACAAATACAGCAACAACAACAACCTTGAAACCAGCTCATGAACATTCCACTTAGGCATACACAATGTGTTACAAGCAGTGTTGAATTCAAGACCATCCAAACTGAGACAAAGTCATGATCAAGACCAGAGTGTACCGAGACAGCGACAGAGACAGGACCGAGACTTTGAGGAGTTGAGACCAAGTCAAGAACAAGACTAAAGTAGCGTGAGACCGATTCAATTGCAGTAATGACAAATAAATTAGACAATGTCAGTCAATTTAGTAATATCTGTAAAATCCTGAGTCTTATTTGTCTGAGTAAAACTTCAGAGGTGAACCAGAGACCTTCAAAAAAGTGGTCTTGATAAAGTGCTACAACACTTGTTACAAGAATGTGAGGACTTAACTTTCATTGATAGAAATGTGCTCAGTTCAGACCTATTGCATAACTAACTCTTTATTTGCACATTGGATTTCTTTGCTCCCTGTGTCTCACCTGGCTACAAGGGTTCAGTTGTACCTGTAGCATTGCATTCTGGGTATGGTGATACAGAATAATCCTTGCTCCCATTAGGAAACAGGAATAATCTCTCCCCCTTCTTCTTTGCTTGCTGATACATGCATATAAATCTGTCATTAGCCCACCCCCCACACACACAGATTCAAGCCTCCTCACACTGTGACACCCCTCCATCTGCGTTCCATCTTTCTCCATCTCTTCCCCCCTTGTTCACATGTGTGGTGTAGTTAAACACCTTGTGATTTATGGAGCTTTAATTTGGTTGAGGCCCATCCATTGTTTTGTGGCTTGCAGTGTGGCAGGCTGCCCCGCTGACAGTAATTTCCCGCCAGTTGGGGAGGATTGTGTATCATGAGCTAATGGCATTCTCTTTTCCCCCCATGTTTGCCGGAGGAACGAGGTGTGTGTCAGTGTCTGAGGGGTTTAAAAAGAGATCTTGTGTTTGAAATCAAGTAAGAAGGTAGTGGCAGAGTAGGAAACAAACAGCAGTTCCTATTTACTCTGCCAATTGCACTTGATGATACCGTGTGTATTGAAATGAACTGCACTGTCTGCAGGAAGAAGGCCTGGGCTGGAGTTCGTGCAATAGATGGTAGCAGGTAACAAGTTATGACAGTCCATTGGCTGATTAGAGAGATGCTGTAGTTGAGCCTTCCCCTTTACCCTCAGGCCTCCCCTCACCTCACTGTGCCATCTCATTCTGATGAGAGTGGACAACTGATCAGACACCGTAACACACTGTAACACATATTTACTAAAAGCCAGCTTCATTGTGCCAATCTAATCACGTTGCTGAATTCAAAGGCTGCAACCTGCATGCTGTCCGTTTTATCTCAGTTGTTCTGAACACTGCGTTCATTTCTACTTCTTCCTTTATTTTTCCCTTTCTTCTTTTTACTACTTTGTTTACTACTTGAGTGCATAATTCTAGAATTGTACTTATCAGAAATAATAAAAGTCTGTGGTCACACATAATTTTTGAAAGGTCCCTAAACATCTGGCTACTGTAATTTTTACCCAAACAGGAAGACATGCTGGAAAAATCCAATCCCATCATCAGACAAGACCATTCATCTTGAACAATGCTGCTCAACACATAGTTCTATCTCTATCTCCTTGGCACTAGACATATAAATATAAATAGACACAGAAACACAGAATAGAGATACTGGAGTTTATGTCTGTTGGTCACTCTGGCATCCAGACTGAAATATTTAAAAAACATTTGGAAGGATTGGTGATTTCCTGACTTTCATCTATTTGAAACAGAATCAGCCAAACCTTTTTGCCTATTGCAAAGTGAGAATTTATCTTTGACGTGGCTCACGCAGGTACATATTGAACAAAAACATAGATGACCTTCATCACGTGCATTTCTTCCAATACTTTGGTTTATGGTTTTGGACTGTATTTGGTGCTAATCAGCAAATGTTAGTCTGCCAACTATGATCGCAGCCATGGCAACTAGTGGTGTATGAATCGCGATTCATGAGAATCATTCACCCGGATCCTTTTACTGATCCAAGATTAGCAAGTCTGTAGTCTCCATTAACCCAGATCCTTACTGCCCTACACCTGCCTAACACCGGGCCACATATACAAATTAATACCATAAATTGTGTCATTCACTACTCTCCTTTTAACCTGTACAATCTCATTACAACACACCCCAGTCCATCTGCCTAAAAGGCTGACAGAAATCCTGGTACTATTGTGGACATTAAACCATTGGCCACTGTTACCAATAGCTTTGGGAGCCTGGACTCAGCTGAGCTGACACAGTAGATCAGCGTAACTTCCTGCAGACTCAGAATCTGTATCACAGATACGGATTCAGATTCTGATCCACAGATCCATCCTGCACAAGTAAATCAGGACAGAGCCAGAAACACTGGGGACTCAAGAGACCTGTGGATCACTCGCTGATCCAGCAGGTGACCCAGATTCACTGATTCAACTGAGTCCAGTGGATAATTTCCTTCTCACAGCGCGAAACAAGACAGATTCAGACTCAGATGAGTGATCGATGATTTGAAGACTTCCCCCAGTCAAATGTAAGAAGATAACCAAGTTGATAGATATTTTATTTAAAACACAAACATTTTTTTGTGTAGCTGAGGCTAATAAAGTTCATACTGTAGGCTAAAAACAACGTAAGAGTAACAATGTATGTAATTGTTAATATAATTTTAACTGCAGCATTATCTGTCGTAAATAATAATGGTCTTATTCGCCACACTTTATTTAACGCAATAAAGTTAATAAACTTTAGAGGCTAGGCTAATATAGCCCAACATTGTGAGAGGAGCATTTTAATTGCACCATTATGCATTAGCATAATCAATAACTATGGGTTTATATTCACCACATTTCTATTTTGCATTTACTGTACAGTTGAAGGAGTGACTTCACCGGTAGAATTTATATGTTTATGGACATACTGACTCAAGTGACTCAATGGACCTTAGTGAGTGACTCAGAAAGAAGTCTGACATCTCTGGTAACCATCAGAGTCCCGAGTTTTCACATGTTTACTGTGAACATGATGATGATGTATGTATCCTGATCACTGGACTACTGTTTCTAAGAACGACCTCATGAAACTTGGAAGTCTTACTCTTCATGTGGGAATATGGATAACATTCTGACAACACAAGAACATTGTGTCAGTGTGTGATTTTTAACAGATTGCAAAACACCTTGTACAGGCGGACTCTGGTATTGTTTGGTTTGGGAAAGATGTCACATAACCAGATATTGACATGCTGTTACTTCCATATGAAGGAGCCTCAGAATAGCAAAATCATCTGCGTGGCATTCCTTTGGTTCTGCTTATTTGTACAGGACTACAGCTCATTCTACCTTCTTCTTTCTGTCTGAGGGTACATCTGTGCAACAAATACGAAGCTTATTTGAACATGACCTTTTATCAAGTGCACAAGTAACACGGTGTGGTGGAGTTGAGTGAAATTATGCTTTCCTTGATGGTTAGTGAGTCTGTCCACTTCCATATCTTTCACCTTGGGGGAGCTGAGCTCTGGATGTCTCTGGTGTCCCTATTACATCATAAAAAGCACTTATTATTAGCAGCTTTAGAACAACATTCAAGGGCAAACGACTTTGAAATGGGAAACTTGATGTTTTTTTCCCCTTCTCTCCTCACACCACATATTTGATTTAGCTACCTCTCAATAGTAATTCACTTTGATATGGTTTTCCACATAAACAAAGCTATGTGGCTGGAAGCATGCCGCTGGCCGATGGAGTGTGTCGGCCATAAGAATCCATATCGCCACAGCTACAGAGCACTGTCTCCACAGAAATGGAAACAGTGTCATCAGCATTAAGGGAAGGGGAATGCCCATGCTGATTGCTCTCAGTGTGTGTGTGTGTGTGTGTGTGTGTGTGTGTGTGTGTGTATGAGTTGGGGTTGTGTGTAAGAGAAAGCGATGGGGGAGGGAATGATTGTCTCTGTTTATTGAACTGTGTGTTTGTGTGTGTGTGTGTGTGAGTGCGCATCACGCTGACTAGTCTCATGATAGCTTGGCTGTGTGGTGTAGACTGGTGCTCAAAGTGCACTCCACTAGATGGGCAACAGTGTGTGCTGCTAGCATTGTACCTTTAGGCTACTGCAGCAGTCAGTCAGTCAGTGTGTATGTGTTGTGTGTGTGTGTGTGTGTGTGTGTTGTTTTTTTTCTTGTAGAGACACAGGTTGAGGGGTTAGAGACAGAGAAAGAAAAAGAAAAAAGATATTCTCAATTAATATGCCTACTATTCATAATGCAATGAAAGCAGTAATCTGGAGCCCCTGTAAACACCATAATACTAATATGCTCATAATGGGACAGTTAAAACCTCAAAAAATTTAATCTCCCCATCAAACAGAAAGTGCTGTTTAATTTTTATTTTTAGAAACTTTATTAATCAAGTTGAATGTGAAATTACTTCTCTGCATTTAACCCACCCAGGCTGGTCCCTGTTGGAACACACGCATGCACATTCACAGGGTCACACACTCAAATTGACAGATGCCAGATTCACTGGAGCAGTGGGCATCAACTCACAGCCCGGGGAAGCAGATGTTGGGGGAAGGGGGGTACAGTGCCTTGCTCAAGGACACATCAGCATGGCAATCTTTCTTTGAGCAGCGAGAGCGGGGATCGAACCGCCAACCTTGGGGTTATTGGACGACCCAATATTTTTCCTGTAAAAATGGTCAGATATTTAGGCACTCTATTAGGGAGTGTGTCATACACCCCCACAGCTCTACATTGCATGTAGCACTATGAGCTCGTTTTAGTGCCTGCCTTCCAGTGAACGTGGCCAAACCTGGGACCAAACACATCCTCTAAAATCAGCTGTGTGCCAGTCTGTCAGGGCATACAGTGGCCTACTGATCTTGTTTTCTTGCTGGGTTTAGCTCCTGGCATTCTGGGGCTGAGTCAGTTTGGTTAGCTACTGTACACGGCTAAGCTTACTGAGCAATCTTTTCCATTAGGAAAGTCCCTAAAATCACTTATATAGTGTAATGAGTGAACATATTGTGTATAAAATCTGATCCAATTTCACCAAAATCACTTAATCAAGTTCTAAAGTTCAAATCAAATCAAATTTTATTTATATATCCCAAAGTCACAAAACACAGTTTGCCTCAGAGGGCTTTACAATCTGTACAGGGAGTGACACCCTCTGTCCTTAGACCCTCGGTTAGAGTGAGGAAAAACTTGCCCACAAAAAACCCTTTAACAGGGAAAAAATGTGGAAGAAACCTCAGGAAGAGCCACAGAGGAGGGATCCCTCTCCCAGGACGGACAGACGTGCAATGGATGTCACGTGTACAGAACAAATCAACACAAACATATTGTACAATTACAATGAATGATAGAATGACAATGAATTACAATGAATGATAGAATGATTACAGTAGCAGTGGAACCTGTGATAGAGTTAGAGGGACACGGATGCACAGCAGCAGTAAATCATTAACTGACTATAAACTGTAGTAGAGATATGGTAGCAATAATGACAAGTGTCAAGTGACAAGTTGTGCTTGTATACAGTAATGAGGCCCGGCCTTCAATTCAGTTAAATTTTATTTTAATAGCACCATATCATAACCAAAGTTATCTCATGACAGTTCCACCATGAGCAAGCACTTCGACGGTGGCGAGGAAAAACTTCCTTCTAACAGGCAGAAACCTCGAGCAGACCCAAACTCACTGGTAGACAGTCACCCACCATGACCAGTTGAGTTAAAGATTGAGAGGGGCAGATAATCTGTAGCAGCCCTCACAATCACTCATAGACAGATCAAACAAGAAGCACCCCGCTTTACTCAAAAATTACCTTATTGAATTAAATAAAATGAAACTTATGGTGAAACTAACTGGTGTGAGGAGAAACTAAGGAATTAGTGAGGAACAACCTCATATATAAGAATATAAAATATTATATATTATATTATTAAAAATTCTGGCTCTATGTACGTTTTTTTTCCCTGTTGGCCGACCGCCCTCTTGCTACTTTCCTGTCACCGCCTAAATCATCATTGTCTTGGTCGGGTGAAGTGTAAATCACCTCTGTATTCTAGCTGCAGGGCTAACTGAGCTACTAACTAACGACAGCTACAGAAGCAATAGGCAATTTGTTTGGAGTGAGAATTTGACAGATTTGACAGACAAATATTACATAGTATAATATTTCACAAAGATATTACAGATTTAAAAATCTGAAAACATTTGGATTCAAGGATCAAGGATTCAAGGAGTTTTGTTGTCATTTCAGCACATGTTAAACATAGGATGAAACGAAATTGGTTTCCCCTGGTCCCAGAGCAGCCCGATACAATATAAAATATAAAAATATAAAATATAAAATAGAGTAAAAAATGCTAATTTAAATTGGAGACTGGCTGTAATAAATAAATACATTGCCCAACATTGTACATTACAATGTTGCATTTATACTGTACTATACTGTACCTACAGGTTTATCAGTTTCCATCCAATCCCAAATCAGTCTTAAGAGGAATTCTTATTCTGAACAGTTCTTAGTCGGTGCTCATGTCCAGCACATGTCTGGGGCTGCAGCTGCTTTTTTCACTCTTGTCTTCCTGTTGTTAATGGACACAGTGAAAGAAGTGCAGTAGCAAGAGAAAAACCTCCTTACAACTGCACTCCATCCTATCTTACCCACCCAAATCCTGCCATGCACTGTATTTGGAGGTGATATATACTGGCATAGCACAGTAAACATAACACAGCCAACAAGGCGATAAAACTCTTTACATTTGGAAACCTCGCTGGAAGCTCAGGTTTTGGGGAGTGCCGAAAAAGCCTTAATTCCCTTATCACTTTATACATGTATGCTATTATGTCTTATAACACCATTTTAAGTTGCATTAGCAAATCGGGTACCCCCCTTCAGCCCCACAAAAGGCAAAGCTTCAATGGAAAGGCCTGTCCCACCGTTTATAAAAGCATCCAAAAAAGCCCCACTTTTTAAAGAGTGCCACCTCCGAGAAAGCTGTAAGCACTGATCCCAGCTGTGTGTATTTGCAAGGCCTTCAGAATTAATCCCGAGCAATTTTTCTGCACCACTTGTGCCTGTGATAAAGGAAGCCTGCATTCAAATGGGCTGGGTCCCTGGTGGCATTAAGTTCTTACCATATTGGGCCGCAGTCAGGCCTGCAGTATAAAGAGGGGACTGGGTCAAACCACTGAGCCTTGCCAGGCTTAAACCTCTATACCTCTATATCTCTCCCTCTCTCTCTTTTCTGGCCAATCTTCCTATCTCACAGATAAGGAAACAAACACAGCGAGGAAGTCAGTGGTATCCTCTCCTGTGACCAATATCGGTGTAAGATCTGCTCAGTTATTGTGTCGTTCACGTGCATTTACCTTCATACCTGCACTAAACTAATTAAAGGTAAGTTAATTCAAGTGGTCATAATCTTCAGAGGTCTTTTAGGGCTTTTTGTAACTTAGTTGCCCTTTTTCAATTTCACAGCTTGCCTCACCAAATTGAAGCTACTTACTGCCTTTAGCATGGCTTTATTTTTCTTCAGCCCCACTGACCCACTGACTGGGCTTGTCATTATAAACACACGCCGTGCTGCCAAACTTTGGTCAAAGCCACAGAACTTTATTTTTAAAATCATCAAGTATCCAAGATTACCCAAATACTGTTGGTATACAGCTGGTTTACTGACTGGGCACACTCTGTCTTCATGATTAAAATATTTTATAGGCAGATTTAGCCTGCTAACAAATAATAAATAACTTAAACCTGAATAAAAAAACAAAAACTGCAGAAAGAAGTCAAAAAAGGCACTGAAACACCATAGTAGACTCATGCTGGGAAATCAAACATACAGCATATTGAACAATAAATTCAATGAATAAAATTCAAAACATTTGGGTACTCTACTACTCTACAAATCCTGGCAGGGCCCTGCAACGTTCCAGATTCACTGTAAGTCAGGTTTGTGGTGCATTTTTTTTTTTATTAATTACAGATTTGCTTGTAAAATCTACTAAAATTACAGTTGATTATAATTTGTAATTTTCTTATCAAAGAAATCTTTGATATCTCAGGACACAGTGACAAATATGTGTTTGTCCATTGCCAATATTCTCCAACATCTGTGAACATACAGTGTGGTTTGGGTTAGGATTAAACAGAGATGTCATGGTTACATGGAAAATCATATGGATATGGTAAAAAAAAATAAAATAAAATAAAAAAAAAAAAAAAATAAAGAAAATAAAGAAAAAAAAATACAGTTACGTTCAGGATTTATGTGCAAAGCGATGGGCATACTTGCATATCGAGGCCAGCTCAGAGCAACAAAGATTTAAGAAGGGTCAGTGCACAGAACTGAGACACAGTTTTGTTCTACATGTTCTTAAAATTGTGTTTCCTTATTTCAATTGACCAAAAATAAGCTTTACCATTTGTTATTATTTGTTGTTTTTCTTGGAATATTGCTGTGTGTGTGCCATATGTTTGTACTGTAAGAGGCCCAAAAGTTTAGTTTTGTCATAGGGCAACAAGGTGAGGAAATCTGGTCATGAATTTGTCAGGTTGAACTTTGAGGCAAAAATGATGTGGATTTGAAGGGGTTAAGGAGAAGGATGTGGAGGTGGGATTTAGGCAGTCAGGGTTGAGGTCTGTGTGTGTGTGTGTGTGTTTGTGTGATGTTTCCTGTGGTAGATCTAAAATGTAATCACGGCAGCCGTCGCATATGCCTTAGCTCTATAAGCCGCTGTTTTCAAAGATAGTTGATCGAAGGCCGAAGAGCTGGCGAGAGATTGAGTCTTGGCCTGGCTTTGATAGATAGAGCTCTTTATTCAGACGGGGAGAAAAGGGAGAGTGTGGGTGAAGGGGAGGGGTGTGTGGGGCGGTGGGTCTCTGAAAATCAGCAGAGGCTGGAGGAGAGAGAAGAGGCGGCATCGTGGCTGAGGTGAAGGGGTTTTTGGAGAGTGGGCACAATAGCCTATCACAGACAACCTGCCGCTGCAACAATCACACTGGTGGAGAATGGAGAGATGCGATGGCGCTCAGCGAGACAGAAACGTATAAAACTCTCCAGCCAGCCCTATTATACCCACTGTAATAAAGCCCAATAGTCTGATAGCACCTCTCCTCTCACTTTCAAGCTATAAAAGTCACCACTGAATGCCGCAACTGCTGCAGGAAATTTATGTCACGCTGTTTATTTGTCCTTCCACACACTTGGTAAAGAACCGGCAGCCTTTTAATGCTGTTTGAGTACAGGGTGGCTGCAGAGGCTGATCTTTCTTCTGTTGTTTGCAAAGAAAGCCTGTATTCAGTTATTAGTTGATGGTGCATGTGCAGACTGAATAGAAAACTGAGCAGAATACTGTATAGAAAGCATGTCCTGGACATTAGCAGAAAGCTGATCAACAACAGACTCTGCCTTGTTGCTGGTAATGATGATGGTAATGGTAAGTTGTGCTGCCCCCTCAAGCCCTCTGTTGCCGCGCATATACTAAGAGGTGTTGAACAAACAGTGGCACTTATAATGTGTATTTATTGGTACATGGAATGGCTGAAAACTGGATGGAGTTCTGTCTCTAAAATTTTAGTTGCTAATTGCTCATAATGTGTGCTTCAATAGATTCAAAGTATAGATTAAAAGATTAAAAGATTTAAAGTCAGTACACCATCCAGTTTCTTGATGTTTTCCCTCTTATAGTTGGTAATATAAGTTGGACCAAATGAGCAATTTAGAGATGTGGAAGATCTGAACTCCTGGATCAGTATCAGAGCTGATACCTTTTTTAAGCAGATCAAGTATTGACAATGATGTGACAGAACCGCATTAAAGGTCTCATATTTTACACCTTTCCAGGGTTTTATTTATTTTGATATAAGAAGATCTATGTATGGTTTTAAATACCAAAAACTATTCCTATGTAGTTTGATATCTCCTCTCTCACGCTTCTCTCTTGAGCTCTAGCAAGAACACACATTTTGTGCTATGTTTTGTCTCATTGATTAACAAGCGTTTTAGGATTTTTCCACCCTGGGACCCGTTTTCAAAAAATACTGGTTTCACACCTTGAAAAAGCTGGATCCATCTGGACGCAAAACTGAAACTATAAAGTATTTATGCGGATTCGACAAAATCGCAGTCGTGTGGATGGGCCCTGTGTTTGGTGTTTGGATGGTCCTTTCTGGGCTTCTGTAGAAACATGATGTATCAACACCAGATAGAAAAGAGTCATTCTAAGGCAGACATGTCAAACTCCAGGCCCACGGGCCGGATACAAGATAATTTCATACGTCTAATATAGTATTAATGGCCTGCCCTGTAATTACACTCCCAGCACTCATACTACTAATCCCACAATGCACCGCAACAGCCACCGTACAGGTCAAGATTCTGTCATTGGTCAAGACCTGTGCACCACCCCTCCCCCCGCTGCTTTGTTTGTCAGCGGCTGAATGCACAACGACATTACAGCGGGACAGTGGGAAGCTACTGACAAGGCACACAGGCTTACCAACATAGGTAAGCCTGTGTGCCTTGTTTGTGGAGCTAATGTGTCTGTACTATGATGCGCTAATATCTCCCCCACATGCCCACGATGTAATTATGGCCCACTGGGTGATTTGAGTTTGACACCCCTGTATAAGATAACTGAACCAAAAGACAACAGGTTTAAATTATGAACCGACTAGTAACAGAGTACTAGTTCTAAAGGCTAGAAGTCTTCTTCAGACAAACCATGTGTACTGAGTGACGATCCGGCAGAGACTGAAGGTAGGGACAAGGACTTAGGGCCCGTCCACATAAGTACATTTTTATCGAATGCGCATAAATACTTTATCGTTTCGGCCTCGATCCAGTGTGAAACTGGTATTTTTTGAGAACGGGTCCCATAGTGGGAAAATCCTAAAACACTGGATAGCCTGGAGTTGTCTTGGACGGCGAATGCAGATTTTTTCAGAAACAATGACGTATAAGCCCTGCCTCTCTAACCTTTAACCTCAGCCGCTGCAGCTAGACGCGTCATAACAACAACAATGGCGGACTACAGGCTTCTGCTCGTACTACAGAAACTACTCAGTCTATTACGGCTGCTACAGCAAAACCTTCTGCTTCTATATTACTGCGAGGAGCAACAAAAGAACACGTTTGTGAACAGCGTGTGACCTTTATATGCATGCTCCATGGCTTCTCTTCCGGTTTTAGTGTATTGGTGTGGCGGCGTCACAGCGCCACATACAGGCCTGGCATATGTACTACAGTATTTTGGGTCGTTTTCAGTGAATCTGTGTGGACGCAGATATTTCTTGAAGCGACACTGTGTTTATGGAGATCTTTTTCAAAACGACAGCATATTGGGTGACCACACTGCTGTCTCAATTTAAATTTGAACATGAATGTTTTTCAAACAGTAATTATATCATTCAGTGTTTTTTTTTTTTTTTTTTTTTTTTTTTGCACGCTGATGTTTCACATTAAAAGTGTCTCAAAAGGCATAATTAATCCTGTTCCAGGTAGGCATGGTACCAGAAAGGTACTTTCTGAATTATGAATCATGTGAGCTAAAAAGCAACATTGGATTAATGACACTCTCAATCTAAAAATCCCTGCTGCCGCCAGAGCTGAGGACAATTCACAAGAAAAATAACTCGTCTTTGTCCAAATTAAAGCATTGATAGTGCTGTGGCTCTGTCTGTCACTTCAGTCCACAATGAAACATCATAACTATAAGATGGATTGTGTCCAGAGTGTGAACCTTAAACAATAAGTCTTTCTTAAAACCGCACTTAATGTACTACGTATGTTACAGAAGAATGAACATCAGCAGCATTTAAGAAGAAACATGCAGTAAACGATGAATGTGGATTTTACATTACATAACATAACAGTTAACAGGTGTTAATAATGAATTTTCTATAGGTAAATGTGAAACACAGATCTTTAGCATAGTGACGCTAAGAAAGTGTCAAACTTTATACAAAGCTATAAAACTGTACATTTAGTCAAGCAATAAAAAGACTATTTGAGATCAGACTGTCACTGTCAAGGTTGAAAATGATTTACAAATCATTGAATGCAGTTGTTATTGGCATTATTACGATGTGTCCCAACTGTTTTTGACTGAAGTTATCCTTTAATAACCTTCTGAATCCTCTCCATCAGGTCAGGATTTGAATGAATCCAGTTCTTTGGTTACCTGCAAATGAAATGACTTTGTGTTCAGTGCTAAAAATTACCAAATGCTAGCGTGCTCAGATGGTGACCATGGTGAACATAATAACTGCTGAATATTAGCGTGTTAGCACTGTTAATGTGACTGTAGCTCAAAGTGCTGCTGTGAGGTGGCGTGGTCATTCTTTGGATGTTCATCCCCGTCCCCTTGATCTTTCCTGGAAACATCATTCATGTCTTGTTAAAAGGTTTTCTCTCTGTTTTCTCTGCATTTACACATGTTTTGCTTGCAGTATGTATTTTTTATTATTTTTTTACTATTTTAAATACATGGTACTCTGATATCATGGAACCTTGTCATTATGTGTTTGATAATCAGTTGATGCTACATGCCATTAATTAGTTTCCTCAGGGTCACTGCTTCGTGTGTTTGTGTTTTGTTCCAGGCTCTGCTGTAATTATAGAGCACAAATTCAAATAAGATTTTTCTCAGGTTGTTTTTCATCTGCGACATGAACCAACCTTGGTCTGGAGTGTTTAAACCTGCTGGTTGCTTGTTTCAAGAGAATAACTTCTGTAATCAAATTTAAACGCAGCAGTCACCAAAACACACCTCGAGCAGAGAATATCAAAAAAGGCCAGATGGTATAAGCCTCTCTGCATCCATGTTGGTTTGTTGTTGAGAAGCTAATAGAGTCCTTGGCGTTTTGAGGGAAGAATGCAACCCATTTTGATAAACACAGCCGTTAAACTCAATATCAATCAGTGTCACTTTGACCTGCAAAATATTCCCTTCAGCACAGCTGTAGCTTTGTGGCTGGAGAATCTATTTGGAGGACAGACGTACATGAATAGCCTTCTCTGAGGCAACGCTGATTGGCCACTTAAGAAGAAAATGAGACGTCCCTTTCAAACATGATGGTAATAGTGCATCAGTAGGAGCTGTCTGACTGTACTGCACTGATGAAGTAAAACCGGGACAAAAACACTTTATGCAGGCAGGATGGCTGATGTGTCGGCCCGACTATCACAGGTCTCATCAGCAAGACTCTAGCATCAGGGCACTGATAAGTCATGAAGTACAAACACACACACACACACAGAGGCAGACTCAGGAAAACATGAACACACTTAAGAAGTAAAAGAGGAGCACAAATGACCCTTTGCTAAGCCCCGCCTTCCTTAGTTACTGTTGCTATGCCTCTCAAGCTTTTCATTCTAGCATACTGCACTTTACAAGATGCACAGTTTCTCCATGCAGAGTTCACAAAGTCCGGACTCATGTCCTTGTGAGTTCACAATCGATCAATCAATCAAAACATGATCCTTTTTCAGACAAACTAATATGGCTGCAACATCAGAGCTCAACTTTGAGACAAAATTAATGTTCCAGAAACATCAGAACTGATGGGAAATGACCAAAGATAACTGTTCTCAGTGGATAATGAAGTACTAATACCACAATTCCATATGTGTATTAGTATTTTATGCTACAACATGTCATTTTTTTCATATGCTTGTTTTGCCCCCCCACCCCCGGTTGTTATATTGTGGGTAAGAAAAAACATGTATTAATTTTACAACCATATCAGAGAATATGAGCAGAAACCAATGAGTGTCAAGTTTACTTTTTCAATGAGTACATCATTGTTGATTAAAAAAAAAAAAAATAACAATCAATAAAATCACTTCATCACACACGCATATTCATGCATAGATATTTTACAAAACCCGTTGGACTGTCACCTCACATATGACAGGTAGAAAATATTCCTGCATATTCACTACTGTTTTGGTGATAGGCACATCACTGAACATGCAATATGTCAAACAATGTGTTTTGCACATATCAGGTAATCTAAAGCCATTGCTGCAGACAAAGGCAGGAGAGGGACTCAGCATCTGTTGTGGAATAATCTACATGAGAAAAGACCACTGCAGCTCCTCCCCTGCTCCCTCGTCTGCTCTCCAACCTACCCCCTCTCCCCTCCCCTCCCTGTTGGCTGACAGAGGACTCCACCTGAATGACATTTACAAATTACCCGGCCCAGAGTGCTCGGTCCCCTGACCCGTGAGCCTCTGCTCAGCACCCGGAGAGACTCGCCAGCGTTTTGTCATATAATTACTGCAAATCCCCTGAAAGTAGCCCCCCTCAAACCGCCCTCCACCACTACTAGCAGCACACACACTCACACACTCTGCATTCCCTCCCCTAGATGTATGCAGACAGATGCATGTAGGTGCATACGAACAAACTCGCAGGGCTGAATGTTAACATACGATGAGCCGCTATCTGAGTGAGCATCATCAGCACAGACTGCAGGCCAGGAACTGTGTCAGCTGCAAAGAGAGCAGTGGAGTGAAAGAACATAACATAGTGTTAGGGTGCATGTATTATCTCACATAATGTGGTAAAATCTTTCAATGTAACTCACAAAATTTACAGACCAAAATGTCAGTCCAATCCCTGATCAGAATTTAAATAAGATTACATTAGCTGTAAGGAAACAGTGCACAAGAAACAACTGTACAGCAAAAACGGAAATGAAACAAAATCTCCCAAAATCGATGAGTGTAATGCTCACAGGAAGTCGTCAGATTTAATGGAAATGTAAAGAGAAGTCTTCATTTTGAGGTCTGTGAAGTTCCTGTGATGGTCCAAGCTGGCTGACCAACAGCTCCATCCTGAGAAAAATGTTTTCTGAAATTTTACAATTGTTCCTGTTGCCACAAATATCAGTCTGCATCAGATTACATAAAAAAAAGTTGTTTTGGAAAAAAGAAAGAGTCAGCACATAGTCATGAGTCTTATCTGTTTGACCTCCTGCCTGATTATTGGATTTTGGATTTGTTTGCCCGCCTGTACCTGAACCTGTGGTGAGAATTAAAGTCCATCGAGCACTGCACCCTACCCTCTGTGTGTTGCATCTGGGTCTACCTCTGATCCATTACAGTTAGTTAAATATTTAAAATAGGAAAAGAAGCTCTTTCTTTAAGCTCCGATCAGTTGGTAAAAAATAGCAAAAAGCTTTTAATTTCTTCCACCAACCAGCTAATCAAACTAATGAAAACTAAATATATTGTAATGTATTTAATCAATTAATCAATTATCTATTTCTTTTTTTCCTCTTCACATTTCATCAGACTGCTTGACTGAAGACTCAGTCATTTGATTTCAGCAACAACCTCACTGACGCCAACCTTTGTGAACTACAGCAGCTACAGTAGTGCACCTCAGGTTATACTCCAGATATTCACTGTATTATATATTATTGCACATTTAAAATAATGTGCAGCCCAACAACAGCTCCGCCCTCTTGTCCAAATATGATCACATCTGGCTCAGAAAAACCAAGATGGCTTCCATAGTACCAAACCAGAGGCATCAAAACGGTTGTTCACAAACCAATGGGTGACGTCACGGTTGGTACTGAACATGATGTGACATAACTATACAGTACATTTCCATCATAAAGTTTATATAAAATTATCAGAGATACGATTATACATTAGTATGAAAAGAAGATACATTCTATACATATACATAGTATCTATGCTCACATCCTGTATTGCATTCATCTTTTATACATTCCAGTGACAGTTGGTTGTAACTGCATGAATATAATTATGGTTCATGGTTAGAAAAGATGTGTTTGTGACCAGTCACATTATTTGTGAAATCACAGTCCTGTCCAGCTATAAGCGACTCCCTGCTGCAGATCTCTCTCTCTCTCTCTCCCTCTCCCTCGCTGTTTGCTGGGGAGCATATGTATCTGTGATGTTTGCTTGTTGCTGGCTCTTTGTATCTATCCCTTGATTGCACACGAGTGAGAAAATGTAAAGGATAATCTAATTGAACAACTTTAAAGCATGTGGTTCATTTCATGTAGTCCTTTGGAACGGCCCTCATTCCGCTGTTGTTACTCAGCCAAGCGTGTCGCCGCTGAAGGTCAGCTGTCTGCCACCGACAACATGCACAAAATGTAAAATAAGGCTCTCCCTCTCCTCTCTTCCTTCTCTCTGTGTTTTGCCCATCTTCTCTTCTCGAGCCTGATCCCAGGCCTAATCCAAGCACACATCCACAGACAGCAAGATTTGGGTGTGTATGTATGTGTGTGTGTGTGTTCATGTTTTTTTTTTTCATTTTTATGTCCTGTTCAGTTCAGTTTACTTTATTTTACTGGGTTAATCCACTCAGTATCACTGCTGCTTTCTATAGAGTCCTGGGTACATATGACTCCATGAATGCTCTTGAACCTAGCACGTTTGACACATCAATGACAGTAAAAAGAACGGTGAGTGTATGTGTGATGTGTGATGTGTGTTGGGCTCCAGAGCAGCAGTTTGGAGCGTCTGTCTAACAGCTAATCTACAAAACAGTTTTGCCAACCCCTCAGTAAGGAAAGTAGCTATTGGCTGTGCTAAAAGTCGCTAAATGATGTCATCAACTAATTTGCATAATCTGCCATGTGCACATAATTGTAATGGACGCTGTAGGAGAGAGGAATAACATTGTGGGAGAGACAAAAAGTCAGTTATACCACCCTAAATATGTTCAGAACTACAAATGAACTTTCTTCTGATAATTCCAACCTTTCTTGACAATCGCAGCCACCTGTTTCTCAAGCCAATAGATTGTTTCCTTTTGGAGTTAGGTTCTACTTGATTTGAGCCATGGATTTACTGGTGGAGGGCTGTTTTGGGTCCATTTGGGACTTGTGGTGGCTCAAGTGTCATGTCAAGCTGTTGTTGTCGACACATGCTTCCAAGCTAGTGCGCACCAAGCACAATAACTTCAACCTGCTTTCTCTGTTTCCTCCTTAGTGTCATGAGATAACTTTTGTTATGGCGCTATCTAAATAAAATTGAATCAAAAGGAGTGGGAATAACAGTAACCTGTGGTTCTTTTGGGGGGGGGGGGGGGTTCTTCAGGGACCTCAGCCTCATGTGGTTCTTTGGCGATCACAGTGTGGTTCCTTGAGGGTTACATTATCATTGACTTAAACTCATGAAGTCCTCAAGTGACATACTGAACATCTGGTGGGTTATGTGTCAGGTCATGTGATTTTGTGTTTTTTTGTCTGGTTGGCAAACGTGACAGAACTAGCCAAACATAAAAAGCTTGTTTTCTGTTGCCAAAGGTAAGATTCAGTCATTTCAGAATTCTAATGCTTACATAACATATATTTATTACATTTAAGCTAAACACATTTCTTGGAGAAATTGATATGAAACAAATCAGATAAATATGTGTGTGTGTGTTTGTACTTTATGACTTATCAGTATCCAGATGCACAGTAAGAAAAAAATATTATGAACTGCTCAGTTAATTTAGCTGATTCAATGATATTTACTTAATATATTTTATTCATGTTCAATTCAAAGCAGAAATGTGAACAAAAATGATATATTATTACATTAAGACTATGCATAAGTAAACTATCAGTAAATGAAATAAACAATCACGTTTTTTCAATGGTATTGATAATCAGAATGCTGACAACAACGCTCTTTTTGTGTTCAAGTGATCAAGTGATCAGTGATTTTGTGATCAAGTTTTCTCCTCTACAATATAAGGCAGTTTTATATAGTTTTATTCAGTTTTCAAAATTTTGTGTTGTAAAACAAAAAATCTGAAAAAAAGATTTTTAACCTAAACCTAAACCTTCCCAAACTACGACCATTTAAAGTCATATGACAAATGTTTCATAGCATGTTTTATTTTTAAAGTCTTAAATGGATGTTGTCAACCTTCCCACAGTGGAAACAGTTCCATAACCCAACCCAAACATAAGGCTTAACCACAGACACAGAGGTCTAATGGGAAATGCTGTTTGAAGGGTTAAAAAAAAGTTTAGACCCAAACAAAAAACATATTAAACCAAAAGGAGGTGACAGGGGCCGGGAGAGGCAGGCTCTAATGCAACAGAAAAACAAAATCTCCCAACAATACCAATATATTTCAGCCACCTGAAGGCGTGGTACTCCATCAGCACCTCCATCACGGCTATGATCACTGGCTGCACCAAACGTCTTTACACAGTGGCTTTAATTTGCACAATGTAAAGCATGTTGAGCCTCTGTAGTGTCATACATGATCTTTCCTTCAGCAGGGTCAAAGCAGGTGAAGGCAGAGGCCTGCATGCCATCTGTGGTGACTTGTTATTGAGAAGAGAAGGTGTTTTATGGATTTGCAGGTGAGTCAGGTGCATCTGCTGCAGCTCTGCATCTAGCTCTCTTTCTCATTCTGTCTCCCTGTCTGTCCCAGTCTGTGTCTCTCCTACACACACACACACACACACACACACACACCTCTGCCTGGTATTTAAGTCTATTCACCATCCCTCTGAATGAGATCTCCCACCAGAGAGAGTAAACAAAGTCTGGCAGAGAGACAGAGAGGCATACAGAATGGAGGATTCACTTGCCTCTATTAGCATCTTGTCTGTCTCACAGGGGAACAGAGAGCACCAGAGTGGAGGATGTTGGGATAACCTGTCTCAGCTGATGGCCTCTCCTTCGCTTAGAGCTGTGGTGTCCAAAGGCCTCACTCATTTTTATATCTTTACATTTAAACTTATTATTCCCCTCAACAAGAACATGTCTCTCTGACTGGAGCATCCTGAAAAGATGTCATCTAACATCCTCCTCAGTTTGTACGTCTGTACTTTTCTGTCTATTCCTCTCAAGAGCAAAAAACTTCAGATCATGAGTTTACAACGGCCCAGGCTCGCTCTTCAATTCACAGAAACGACTCTCCGGCTCTCATGATCATGTGTGAACTCGTCGTTATCTGGAGCTCATTTAATTTCACAATACTTTTGAATGTACTTTTTTTTTTTTTTTTTGTAATGCTTAGACTTGAAAAAGTCTTTGATCTATTTATGTTCTGGCTCAAACACTCTCCTCTCTCCTGAAGATGAAATACTTGAAAGCTGCACAGCCAACTAACTTCATTATTTGTTTTACATCAAAAGTTTCATTAATTATTCCATTAGCTGAAAGGCCGGGGCTGCTGGGAGAATGTGACAGACACAGTGCATGTAAGGGAAGATTTTAAAGGGGAGTGTGAGCTAACTGGATTTCATCCACTTTTTTTTCTTTGTGAAGGAGGGACGAAGGTGAGCAGCAGGGGGAGAAACTACTCTTTGACCGATATGTTTTTCAAGGCCAGTATGATATTAATGTAAAGAAAAGTAAGAATTTGACTGTTATAATTCAGCTGGGTGTTAAACAAATGGTGGCATAATGTTGCAGCTTGACAATTCAACTCAATTCAATTCAATACAATTCAATTTTATTTGTATAGCACCATATCAAAACTAAACAAGTACTAAACTCAAACTCAGATCTTGATCCATCTTAAGTTTTTATTGAAATTTATTACCATTGTCACATCTATTTTGGATCATTTTCATATTATAAATGTCACACATTATTAACTTGTTTTCTGTGAGAGAGAAACATATATATACTTCAACAAATGTTGAAATCTTGCGATGAGAATGTGATACAACAGTAATACACCTTGTTGCAAAGAATTCTTTCACCCAATGTGGAAGTGCCAAAACTGCAAAAAGTTCTTTGAACAGCCACTTGAGGCTGGCTCCAGAAGTTAGTCTTTCTCCATAAGTCCCCATGTTAAAATGTACAACAACGTTTACTGCCTGGCACAAAAAAACAGTTTTTGTCTCCATAGCAAATTTACTAATCTGATTTTTTATAGAACTCACCTGTTCAATCATTATTATATCAAGGTAGGGGTGTTGTTTAGCTCAGTCGGCAGAGCAGCCGCCCCATGTACAAAGACTCAGTCCTTGAGGCAGCGGCCAGGGTTTGAATCTGACCTGTGGCTCTTGCATGTCATTCCCCATCTCTCTCTCTCTCCCCACATTCCTGTCACTCTTCAGTTGTCTCTGTCAGAAATAAAGCTTGAAAAGGCCAAAAAATATATATCTTAAATTATATTAAGGCTTAAAGTTATGCTGAATCAAGTGCGTGGCCCTTTGATTGACAGGTTGATGCTGTCACAGATGGCTTGATTGATCATCCAGCCTGCCTCAGCTCCACCCCCACTCCACATCTTTTCCCACTTTTGGATTACTGGGGAGCCACACCGAGCCTCTTCAGAAACCTGTGGGTCACGTCAATGACAATGTAAAGAATGAACAGAACACATGTGACGTGATCCATAGGTTTCCAAAGCGTAATTTTGAAGTCAAAAATATGCAGCACTGGCCACCCCCATGTTGGATGTGCTGCGTCTTCTGTCTCCCGGCTAATCTAAATATCGACAAAGACGTTGATCATTGGTGGACCTGAGGTGCCCTGAATGTCTCCTGAGTGATGCCATTCGTAACAACACTTACCTGTCAATCAAAGTGTCCACGCTCTTAATTCTTCATAACTTTAAGCCTTAATATCATTTGAACAGGTGAGTTATATAAATTCACCCTCAGTACAGTTGTCACGAATGGGGAAATTAGCTATAGAGACCAAAATAAACATGTTTATTTCTGCTGTGAAGTTGGACCGGTACTTATGGAGATGACTCCCTTTTCAGGAGTGATGCCCATAGAGAATGCTATCAAATGTAATTAATTAAATAAATGACATCAGAAAACAGTAGGTTCAGTTAGAAGCCCAAGGGACGGGAGGATTTTAAAGATAACCTGTTAGATTGTTGACTATTCTGATCTGTTTGCAGCACATCAACTGGCCAGAGTCTGAGTGAGAGGGAGTGACCTTATTTAACCCGGATATTTAATTTTTTACCTGGCTTACACTTCAGGGTCTAGAATTTTGTGCTGTAGCCCTGTGTACTAATAATAAGCAATATTTCTCCACACTTTTGTGGCAACAGATCAATGTTAGAATTAGTTCAGGTTCAGGTTAAGGGCAACCAGCGAAGTATAGATAAATTCTATTAAAAGCCACTGGAGTGCATCATATTCATCTCTCACTTGCATTTGTTTTAATACGACAATATCAGCCTTGTATGTGGGTAAACTGGTATATCGGTGTGGCTGCAAGCACAGATGTGATCCAGGGAAGGGGATAAAAAAGAGGAACAGGGTGGTGACAGTCGAGGTCAAGCAGAGGAAGAAAATCTAATATGAAAATGAAAATGTAAATGTGTTGAGGAAAGGTGGGGGCATGGGAGGCAGAGGATGGGGGGTGTAGTGGTTAGCGGTTTTTCAAACTGGCCCTAATCTTCCCTCAGTGGGGCCCAGATAGTGATCGCTAACAGGAGGCTGGCGACAGGGCTCCTTTGAAATGCAGAGCGGCTCGGTGTGTAAATTGGAGGCACCCCGGCAGTACCAGCAGATGACACGTGGCGTTCGTGACCCTCAGCACCCATCCAGGGGCCACAACGCGGCAAAGGTAAATCTTGCACATCAGACAATTTCATTTTCAGCACAGAGGGGATGAGTCGCACAATACCTGGATCCTTTCAGATGATAATGTTCCCGTCAGAGGCCGATCATCATTTAGATTTTCTTACTCCGTCCCTCTCTGTGCTGACACGTCAACTCAGGCCTGATGATCAACACCAGTCAGGCATGTGTCTCTGGGTTTTCTTTGAGGTGCAGAAAGAGGAACTTTATTTACAGAACATAGTTTTCACATCAATAGTAGAAATATACAGGTCCTTTGCTAATGTTCAAGTAGACATACAATAATGTAAAAAATAATGGTAGGGCAGTAGAGAAGTGACAATAAACAAGGGAGAGAGATGCGCAACAGACGCCAGACTCAAACTGGTGTAGTTCATGGTTAGCATCTTCCTCAAGGCCACAGTGCTATGATGTAAAAACCAATGGCAGTTTACAGAATGGACAGAGCCTGAGTGATGTCACCCATCGGTTTCTGAAGCATTGTTTTGAAGCAAAAAATATGCGCCGTTGGCTGCCGCCATGTTGGATGTACTGCTCCGTCCGCCTCACGTCTAATCTAAATATCAGCAAAGACATGGGTGTTTTAATAAGCCATCTGTAACAGCACTTACCTGTCAGTCAAGCAGTCACATTGTAAATTATGCGCAAATGTTGCACCTTAATATCATCTGAATGGGTGAGAGAATATGCAAACTCCACCGCAGCAGTACAATTCCACTTCAAAATACCATTTCTAGTTTTCCAACTAACTCATATGCAAGACGCCAAGTGCTCATTACGTTCATAAATCGATGGCACACCATTAGGGCTATCGATATTTTAATCTATATCGATATATTTTCAAACACGATATAGAATGAGACCATATCGTAATTAACTATACATTTCTTCCCTTGAGCCGCCAGTTCACTTTTAATTCTCCTCCCCCTCTGTCCAGGTCACTGCTGCTCATTGACGTCGTCATGTCACGTCAATAACTCGGAAAAAGTTGCTAGATTTATTGCGAGACGCTTTTTGGGAAAAAAACAAATGGCTAGAGGGTGTGAAAAGTTTCTAAATATAGCGACAAAGTTGTCAACACTGGACCACTGATTAGTGTGTCAATAAACAACTGAAGCAGTGGTGGTGCACACTGCAGTGCATTGTGGGATTTGTAGCGAGTGGTGGGTGGGCCATTAATAATAGACTTTAAATTTTCCGGCCACAGAAAAAATATCGATATATATTGAGTATCGCCATTCTGCCAAAAAATATTGAGATATGACTTTTGGTCCATATCGCCCAGCCCTACACACCATCGGGAACAAGTTGGGGTTTAGTATCTTGCTCAAGAACACTTAAACTCCTGAGCCATATAGCATCTTGTGCTCAGTATCAACACATACACAGTCTATTTTCTCTGCTTCAGCCATCTTTGTAAAAACTTGACAGGATGAATCCTCTCAGTGTGAATGACCAAATCGACCGTGGTTAAGATCTTAAGAATTCAAACTTTAAAGAGTAGCAAACACTGCATGAGTCACATATTCTTGCTGCTTTCTCATTCTTTAAATTTTTTCAAGCTATTTTTTCCCTCATTTTATTTTCCCTGGCTGATGCTCTCTGACAAATCGCTCTCAAAAGAGGAAGTGGGAAGCCAATAGTGCATCTTCTCTCACACATTTCCATGCTATCAACAAACTCTAATCCACAGTAGTCTTCCACTGTGTCTCCACCCCTCTGTCCTTTGTTCCATCAGGCTCCTGGGCCTGCTGTGGCTCCCTGTCTCTGCAGATGAGGATACACTGCAGCTGTTCCGCTAACTTACCAAACCAAGCCTCCTTTCCATGTTCCTCCACTTTCCTTCTTAGTCAGTATATTACATGGCAACTCATGTTCCAACACATGTTCCTCTGCCTTCTGCGTTTCATTGTATTTCACACTGGCTTACGTCTTCCTAATCATTTGACGCTAACAGTCATGACACTGCCTCATTTTGAGCAGCTCCGTGAAAATAATATCTAGTGATTTTCCCTCTCGGGTTACGTAATTGGTTCACCCGCCATGTGGAAAAGGTGGCGATGGGCGCTCTAATCAGGAGTGGAGAGTGAAAAGGAGGAATTCTCTTCTTGGTGGTGGAGCTAAATTCCCATCTAGCATGGCTAGAAAGAAAAAAGAATAAAGTAGGACTGGTGACAGTATGATAAAAAACACCTACATCTTTACAAGCATGACTGGCAGCACCATGAAGCCAAGTATGCTAACAGGGATCTTGCTTGGACCCTCCTACCTCACCTCCACTGTTCCCCTATTCCAGGACTACCACTTGCCTGCGGCCCCCACATATAGATGGAAAGTGACACAGTGATTGTGTGTGGGGCCCGGCCACGCTCAGATGAGGGTGTCACTTCTGCCTAGCCTGATTGCCACATTCGGCTGGCACGGTGGTGAGGAGTTAAATTGAGGCAGAAAAGGTCAGGAGCCAGTGGTCATCTGCTCTCCCTCTCTCTCCCCCAAATTACTTGTCCTCCAGGAGGGGAATGAAAACAGACAGGACCTGGCCCGGGCACCTGGAGCCTGGGAGATGATCTGCGGGGGCCAGCAAGCTACAGGGAGAGGAATGTGAACGAAGGATGGGGGTGAAAAATAAAAAAGTATGAGGGCGGAGGTGGGGGAGGATCAGGTGTGTGTGTGTGTGTGTGTGTGAATGAGAGAGCTGGTGAAGGTGTCAGACTCACAAGGTGGACGTGTGCACAAAGCAGGCGATGCTGCTGTGGGGAAAGGACAGAAAGTCAAGGCAAGAGAGGAGTCCCAGAGATAGCGGTGGAGCATCTGAATGTATTCAGATGTTTTCAAGTCTGTCTTAGAACAATACTCACACACTATATGTAAGCTGAAAGAGTCCAGTTGTAAGACTATTCTGGCAACAAACTGTCATGTTGCTACTGTGAAATATCCCTCTGCTATTGCTAAGCAGGGGGAACACAACAGTGCTGCAAGATAATCATGAGTTCTACATGGCTGTTTGATCAGAGTGAATGGTTATAGTGGACAGTAAGGGTGCATTTTCCATTGGGGATGTGGGGGTGATTTATCATACCTTTACAGTTTCTCACTAAAATCTCTCAGAAGAAAGAGTGTTTATAGAAATGTTAATATGGTCACCTTCAATTATCACCACGCTCGCAGAGGAATATTAAGTTTCATGGGCAGTAGATGATAAGTTTTTGCCTTGAGTTTTGCTTTAAAGGCCACAAATACCTCTGTAAATATGTATTTATCCTTTATTTAAGCCAGAAACATTGAGATTAAAAATCTCTTTTCTGCCAAAACAGACAGAAGAGCAAACTAAGAATAAGCAGTACTGGCCATGAATTCAGGTCTCTGATATGAATTTAAAAGCAAGAAATCCAATCATGGACTTTTATAACTTTCTGTAATGCGTTCCAGTCTGAGGATGCAGAGTCCTAACGCCCTCTTCCCAACTTCCTGATTTCCTTCTATAATTCCTGATTGGTGGAGCTTGATTTGGTGTGCAGCCTGACCGGAAGCTCTGCAGACACAAAAACACTACAAACTCTCTTCACCATGTCTCTGACTCTGACCATGAATGACTGATTTATATTTTCATTTATAGAAGATCTGTGACATGTAGTTTTGTTATTCTAATATAAAGTGAAGGGCAATGGTTAAAATTTGTCAGTCTTTCATACTTTCTTTTTAAATCTTTTTGATTTTATTTTGTAGTAAGTAGGGATGTAACGGTTAACGGTATTACAGTAAATCTGTGAAATTTTACACGCTAATAATTATCGTGTCTCTCAGGTATTTACCGTCTGTGGTGTTTTTTCCTCCTGAGTTTAATGTCAAACAATGCTTTCCACCTGGAAGGAAATAAAAGTGAGAAAAAGGACAAAGAAAGAAAGAAAAAATGGAAAAATGGAACTGAAGTTATTTTTTGTATAAACTTCATCACATTCCTTTAATGTCTATGAGAAAACATGTAAGTTACAGCAGTGATGGATCGCACCTGAGTACGTTTACTGCTGTACTACAGACACATTTTGTGTTTCTTCTTTACTTTACTATTTCCGTTTTATACTACTTTATACTCGTTCTCTGCATTTCAGAGGGAAATATAACCCTAACCCAGTAAAGAAAGAACTAAAGTATTTCAGGACATCTAAAAACATAAAAGCATAAAAGTATTTAGATGCCAAAAGTGACTCTGCTCTTTACTCTTGTACTGTCTGGTGGTGGAGTTCTGTACAGAGGAGGTCCTCCTCACTGCAGATACAAACATGTTGTCTTCTTCTGTCTCCATTAGGTGGTGCTGTGTGCCAGCTCCTCTCTGACAGTGTGCCATGATGGTGTTCCTCGCATCATATACAGTATGACACAGCCTCCAGTCTCTGGTGGTGCGTTGCTGTGCACCCATGGGGGCCGCTGATGCAGAACTTGGGGGCTTACAGTACAGGATGGCTAACAATTAAACTAAAATGGCATCCTATTGCCGTCCGGCCACTCTTTTGCACCGGGGCAATTAACCTGCTAATAATACAATGAGCACAAGTCCCCCTCCTCATCCAACACACTCGCACACAGACACACGCAGATACACATGCAGCCTCCTTCCTCCCTGAGCTCATAGCCCTTCAGGCCATAGGAGAGCCATTGAATTAGAGGATGCTAGCAGAGATAGTTTAACGTAATGAACCATCAAGATGACGACTATTAAAGATGATTTGCAGTGTTCCAGTGCAGACAGGAGATAGGAAGAGCGACTTGAGTTTTGGCTGACGATAGTGTTAACTCTTTATTCGCTCATTGTTGGCCAGATAAAGATTACAAGGGTTTTTTTTTTTTTTTTTTTTTTTGAGATTGTAGCAAGTAGAAGTAAAATGGGTTTGTTGGATAATTACAGACATCAACTCTACCTTTACATTGCAGCATTTTACTGCTCCAGTATATGCATGTACACACAGCCCATAAGCTCTCTAAAATTCTTTGTTTTTGTTTCTTTGTTTTCATATTTTAGTTTTTCATCTATCTGCTGAATTAGATAACTTTAAGTTCACATCATCATCACTTGGCGTCATACAGGCTTAATGCTTACTGAATTCAATTTATTGAGATGGAAAATGCCACTTAGCAGATCTTGAATGAAGATTATTCAGTCAAATGTAAAGAATAATCAACTGTAAAGACAATAATCAATAATGGTTTGCTGATTCACTGATGTGAATGTGCCACTGTCAAGCAGCCAGCTCAGCTAATGGTTACATGCAATGGTATGCTAAGGCTAATTGTTGCTAGCATGCTACAGCCTATGCTGTTCATTCAAAGTCTTTTAAAATAAGAGATAATATTCACAATACTGACACAATATTCACTGTTGATGCTTTTCAGTGTCATTTCAGTGTGACTGGTGCTTTTGGTACATCCTGTTAGTTCATATAAGCATACTTAATGTACATAGAAAAGTTCATGTTATTATACATACTTAAACAATGTTAAATATACTCAGCTGCTGTGTTAAGGTTATCTGTTGCTCACCTTTCTGTTTTTTAAAAGAGAGTATTTTTTAAACTGCCTCAAATTTCAGAAATCAAACCTGTGAAAAGAGAATTCAGATTAATAAAGATAGTCATGAGTGTCTGATGATTAGTTTATATTTGGTTATGATGTGAAGGAATGAGGTAAGTCTACAAGTTAAGTCTGAGTGAATTCTTACCCTATTTAAAATGTTTCAGTTGAAGCTTAAATTCAGTAGAGATCACCCAAAAAGCTCAGAGCATGAAACACAAAGCAGAGTTTATTTTAATGTCCATTGTTAGCTTCATGTAGCTGTTCTATCTACTAAAGATCAAAATGTGTGCTGAGTTATGAGACCTGTTTTATGTGATATGCAGACATTTTGCAGTGTGTACCACACTGAACCTGTCACATGTGTCCCTGCTGTGAATCCTGTTGTGATGCAGGCCTCGTCTCTCAGCCTTTATTTACAATCGAGCGGCAGAAGCATGAATGTAAAGACCAAGCGGAGCCCCTCACCACCGTCTGCAGACCTCACTCAATCTCCCAATATCTCTGCAAGCAGAAGACCAGATTGAATTTTCCTCCAGAGTCTCCCAGGATGAGAGCGGACGTCACTGGAGGATACTTCCCTCTCTCTGCCTCCTGCTGCGGCCCTATAGATGCACGCCTCAGATACGAAGGCGTCGGCTGCGCTGCGGGAGCGCTCTGGATTCGCTTTAGATTTTACATCTAGTCAACTTGTGGGAATTTGCTGATAAACAAAGGAAAGTCCATCTGGCATGAAATGCAGCGTCCTCGGAGAGCAGCGGCGTGTTTTCTAGATTGGAGTTCTTATAGCTGATCCCCGGTATAGAGATAGTCACACAAAAGGAACAAAGCGCTCTGTGTTTGCCTCTACATTCTTTGATAATTTCAGAGCTAATTTTCCCCATTGTCATTTCAGCTACCACTGTGGCCTATCTATTTGCACGTGTGTGTGTGTGTGTGTGTGTGTGTGTGTGTGTTCTGTAAGCAGGATAGGAGAATAAATATTTACCATCTGTGGTGTTTTTTCCTCCTCTCTCTCTCTCTCTCTCTCTCTCTCCACCATGCAAGATTCCAGCACTTTTTTTTTTTATCAGTGCTGGAGTTCAGCCATGGGCCTTTTTAATTTTCTGCTTTTGTGTTTTTAGCTGAGATTGACAGGCTGCTCTCTCCCTGGAGCATTGTTCTATTAATCTGTTTAATATGCTACAGAAACATTCGAGTGCCGGAACAGGCAGCCGGGGTAATGGAATCGCAGCAGGTAAAGGGGGGCTTGCATATCTGACGACTGGAGAGGGGGCAAGGGAGGCGCGATAGTCGGCTCGGTGTGGCACAGTAACGGTGTTTGAACCCCCACATTCCCCACCTGATGACCTTGTATGGATAGACGGGCAGATGGACAGAGTGCCCCCCCCCCCCCCCCCCACACACACACACCCAACCACCCTCACATATTGTTGCTCGAAAGCACAACGGCTCCCCCCGCCGTCATTCGCCATCAGCCGTCTCTCCTTTTCCCTGTGCAGAAGATGCACAATTAAAAGCAAGGCTCGCCATCTAAAAGCGCTGAACTGCGGCAGCGTGGGTGAGGGTGATGGGTAAGCATGAGGCATATGCATTGAAAAGCGACTGCCAGCCGAGCACTATACGTTGAAAATGGTAGGTAAATGCCAATATATAATTGTATGCCCCGCTCCCTTCCTCCCTTTTCCCTTCTCATGCCCCCTCCTGCTGAGGCAATGAGTTGTGGTTTAATTAACTCTGCCTTAATGGGTGCACAGCAAGAGGGAGGTGGGGTGTAGGGGGTTGGTGGGGGGGTTGGAGGTCGCAGGTTTGCTGCATGTGGCGTTCTGTAACGGCGCTGTCCCCGAGAGATAAGCCGGAAAGTGTTCACTTCCTTCCAACAAAAAAAAAAGCTCTCCCCCTGACATCCCGCCTGGGCTAAAGACAGTGGACACGATGACGGTCCAGCTTGTAGGCTGAAGAGTGAATAGAGCGAGCTGAGCGCTAATGACATAAGAACGAGATAAGTATGCACAGGAATTCATCCTCAAAGCCTTTACAGTCTCGCAGACAAGGTCTAACCTCGTTTTATCCTCCACGCAGCGCAGAGAGCGTAATGTGCTGATACTCTGACTTAGGTTAAGCTTTTGATTGGCTGTTATCCCGGACTGGCCTGAGGATAAAAAACAAACGAGTCACAACTGGATTTTTTGGAAGCGCGATGACACTAAGAGCAAAGATATTCTGGGGGAAGGATTTGTCACTTTCTGGTTTTCCCTGAAGTGACAGAGAAACGACTTGAAAGGAAACAAAAGCGAATGATTCCTCTAACCACGGCTGCCAGTCGCTCCTTACAAAATAATTACCAGTCCAGCCTGTGTGTTCAGCTGCACGATTGATTTGGAAGGCAGATGAAAATTACACGTGCTCTTAATGTCAACACAAGCCTCTAGTTTCAACTTTTAATGAGGTGAAAGTCTAATCCAAACCCTCCACCTCTCACTCCATCTCAGATGTTATTGTAATAACGTCCGTGTCCAACTTGGGGATGCTGGGAAAATTCTGCCGTTTAATATCTACCCTGTCTGTGCTCGGTTCTATTAACACCACCCCTCTGCCTTTATCTCAGCCACGTAACTGAACCTGTATATCAACTATTACAAAAAAAAAAAAAAAAGCTACGGTGCCAAAAAGAAATTAGGAGGCCTGATGAAAAGCGATCGGAGGGAAAGTTGTGAAGCTGCAAAGGGGCTTCAGATCAAAGAGAGCTACCGGTAATTAGAATACATGCTGAAGAGAAGCAGACGTCTGCAGAAATGAGGATTTTAGCTGGAAAATTACCTGTTGAGCTGTTCAAATAATAAATGAGAGCCATGTCTTGGTGAAGTGGGGAGACTGAGATGCGGAGCTCTGCAAAAGTCAGGCTCACCGGTCGCCTCGCTTTCCCAGAGGCAGCGTGACAGACACCGAAAGGGAAGAAATAATCTCCACCTATTTTCAGTTTGCCTCTCTATATTTCGCCTGCATTTGTGGAACTCTTTCTGTACCCCCGCCCCTTTCCCCAAGGACAATTTTCTTTTATGGCTTTACTCGCTTTTTTGAGCATCTTTTGTTGCTTTCTGCTTTTCTGCTCTTTGAGTCTCTGCCGCCTCACACATTAGATTCACAGCTCCTTTTTGATATTATCTGTCATGGATGACTTTTAGTAATCAGTTTAATGTTGCAAAGGAGCACCATGGGTCACTTTTTATCCATCAATGCATTCTCAAATTAACTGTGATCTCTTAAATGAACCTGATGGGAGACCCAATGGAAGACAAGTGAGAGTTTGCTTGTATTGCTAAGTATTTCTCAAAATTAAGACCATATTTTCTGGAAGCTTCAGACATCCTCGTGGACATCAGTTCATTTTCCTTGAGCTTTTCACTCCTTCCCTCATCTGAAGATTTGCTGTGCTGATAAAACACGGCACTCTGACCTTTTTATTAGCTTATTTCACTGAGAGAGAAATAAGAAGATTGATATCGAGCTGGAGTCAGGATTAGCCTAGCTTAGCATAAAGGCTGGAAGCAGGGGGAAACAGCTAGCTTGGTTCCGTCCATGTAAAAACACCCACCAACACCTCTAATAGTCACTAGTGAACATGCATCTTGTTTAATTTAAGCTGTGTACAAATGTGAATTTTATACAGCCATGTCAGTATCTCTGTGAGGTTGTCACACTACTTTAAAACAACAAAGACAGAGCTAACATTGTTTTGTTTAGCAGGTACTTCACAATGTTCACTTTCTTAGTTTAGGATATTAGCAAGCTAACACTTGCTAATTAGTACTAAACACAAAATACAGGAGAGGTCATAAAGTAATGCCTTACAGTCGAGATATTCTGCTAGCATGGCTAAAAAAGGCTTTTGTATTGTAGATCTATTTTTATGTATAGTGCTCCAGGGGGCATATTCCTAAATAGATTTGTGTTCAATGAAACTGCTGCAAACTTATTGTCACTCCAGCAACCTAGAGGACCAGGAAGTATTTTGTTACTGCACATCTGTTTGTATGCATGTGTACATACACAAATTGTTTACAATTTTGCAACTCTTTTCTTTTTCAACTAACCTACAATACGATGTGGTAAAGGTGAAATCTTCTTGGTTTCCATTGCTGTCTGAGCGTCTGAGCACACACACAGTATACCTGCACAGAGACACTCAGTGTTGAAGCAGAAATGGACACCAGTGCTGCCGTTTCAGAATGACTTGGCTTTGCCTCCCAGGCGATGTACCTGTTTGTGTGTGTGTGTGTGTGTTTCATGCGTGCCCAGTGTTTGCAGTGGCAGTCTGAGACTCTGCGTGCTGTAAATGTCACCCGTCATCAGCCGTTTGTGCAGCGCGTGCCCTTGTAGGAAGGAGAAAGTGCCGATGTTGCAGATCCCAGCCTTTGATTTAGACACGAAAGGCAGACCGGCAGCAAACGCACTGAGGCATGAAGGTAAATTCCCATAATTCACAGCTGAAAGGTTAGCCAGTGGTGCGCTTTGCTCCTCCCTCATGATAGTTGCTAACAAATGTCACTTGATTGAAATAAGCACAGCTATACATTTTGTGTGTGTGTGTGAAAGTGTGTTTGCTGGTACAACTCCTCTCAAACTGATATACTGTGTTTTGTCAGAGGATCTCATACAGAATAAATCTGCAGCGTTGGTCTGCGTCGGCACAGATGTCGTCCTGTGGCAGCTTCAGTCAGCCAGTTCATGAACACTACAAGGGCAGCAGCCACAGTGAAACGTGCTCTCCACAGAGTGAATTATTTCATTTAAACAACACTCCCCAACAAAGACTATTAAGGGTGAATACAATCACCTTTAAAGCCGTTTGTTACACCAGTTGATAGTCTCCATTTTTAGGAATGTAAACTGTCTCTGCAAAGGTAGGACATAGATTAGTATATGTGGGTGTATAAGTTAGAACAATAGAGAATCCTGATTTAGTCATTGAGCCTGATAATCTGACTCAAATGCTACTTTGTGTTATCTTGTTAATCAGTAGCAAGTGATGCATCTATCGGATAACTTGAGTCCTGAGCAATAACATAACATTTTTTAACAGAACTCAAGAGGAATGCTAAGTTACTGTGAGATTAATTTCTGTAAATTGACTCAGGCTGTGTTGTGTTGATCAGATGTGTTGATCTGTTGCCATAGCTAGCATGACCGTTGTGGCTGGCAAACATTAGAGATGACAGGGTGAAAAGCAAGCTAGCAAACCGTGAAGTGAAGTAAAGCCAATGCACAAGTGCCAAGAACAGCAGTTCCTCAAACATCCACTCAAGGCAAGTCAGTCTCCATAAGTCCCCATGTTAAAATGTCCAACTTCACAGCAGAAACAAACATGTTTAGATAATGACACTAACAATATACATGTCTATAGCTAATTTCCCTGTTTATCACAGCTAACTTGTTCAAATTATAAAGTTATGCAGTATGAACAGTGTGACTACTTTGATTGACAGGTGGGTGCAGTTACAGTAATCTGTGTGTCTGTGTGTTTGTGCGTTTTGTGTGTCTATGTGTGTGCCTTTGTTCCATTCAAAAGTCTATATGTGTCACTCAGAACACCACAGTGGCTGGTTTGAGCAACCAGGCTTCTTTTGGCTCATCTCATCTCCAGCCACACTCCAACTATTTGACCGTTTTTGGATTAGCTAGGAGGCGGCAGATGTTTCATACCGTCTATGGTTAAAAGATGTACAGTAAATATTCAAATCAAATCAACTCTTCGCCTCTGCCATTATGTCCCCAGAAGCTGCTAAATCAAATCAAATTTTATTTGTATAGCCCAAAGTCACAAAACACAGTTTGCCTCAGAGGGCTTTACAATCTGTACAGGGAGTGACACCCTCTGTCCTTAGACCCTCGGTTCGAGTGAGGAAAAACTTGCCCACAAAAAACCCTTTTAACAGGGACAAAAGGTGGAAGAAACCTCAGGAAGAGCCACAGAGGAGGGATCCCTCTCCCAGGACGGACAGACGTGCAATAGATGTCACGTGTACAGAACAAATCAACACAAACATATTGTACAATTACAATGAATGATAGAATGACAATGAATTATAATAAATGATAGAATGATTACAGTAGCAGTGGAACCTGTGATAGAGTTAGAGGGACACAGATGCACAGCAGCAGCAAGTCATTAACTAACTATAAACTGTAGTAGAGATATGGTAGCAATAATGACAGTGATGCTATATATAGTGGACGTCAGCAGCAGCCACGATCCACGAGAACCTGCTGGACGAGAGAGCACAGAAACTCCAGGGAAGAAGTTTAGTTAGTAACATGCATTGACGGTAATGGTGATGGGGAGAGAGAGAGGGGGAGAGAGAGAGAGAGAGAGAGAGAAAGAGAGAGAGAGAGGGTCTGAGGGTCAGTCTAGTCCTATGGCAGCATAACTAAGGGATGACCTGAGTCAGCACTAACTATAAGCGCTTTCAAAAAGGAAAGTCTTAAGTCTACTCTTGAAGGTGTTGACTGTGTCTGCCTCCCGAACCCAGAATGGTAGTTTGTTCCAGAGAAGAGGAGCTTGATAGCTGAAAGCTCTGGCTCCCAATCTACTTTTGGAAACTATAGGAACCACAAGAGACCCAGCATTCTGAGAGCGCAGTGGTCTAGAGGGGTAGTAAGGTACTATGAGTTCTTTTAGATACGATGGTGCCTGGCCATGAAGACCTTTGTATGTAAGGAGAAGAATTTTAAATTCTATTCTAGATTTAACAGGTAGCCAATGCAAAGAAGCCAAAATGGGAGAGATGTGATCTCTGATCTTGGTTCCTGTCAGAACACATGCAGCAGCATTCTGAATTAGCTGCAAAGACCTAAGAGACTTATTTGAGCAGCCTGATAACAAAGAGTTACAATAGTCCAGCCTAGAAGTAACAAATGCATGGACTAGTTTTTCTGCATCCACTTGAGACATGATGCGTCTGATTTTGGCAATGTTGCGTAAGTGGAAGAATGCAGTCCTCTAGATTTGTTTTATGTGGACGTTAAAGGACAAATCCTGATCAAAAACAACTCCAAGATTCTTTACGGTGGAGCTGGAAGCCAGAGTGATCCCGTCTAAGGTAACCAAGTCTCAGGGAAGAGAGTTTCTGAGGTGTTTAGGTCCAATTACAAGAACTTCAGTTTTGTCTGAAATCAGCATCAGAAAATTGTTTTTATATCCTTAAGGCATACTTGGAGTTTAGTTAACGGATTGGTTTCATCAGGCTTGATCGACAAATATAATGTCGTGTCGTCAGCATAACAATGAAAATTAATGGAGTGATTAATAATAATAATGTTATAGAATAATGTTCCCTAGAGGAAGCATATATAAACTGAATAGAAGTGGTCCTAGTACAGAACCCTGTGGAACTTTGTATTACAGCAAGGACAAGATGTGTTGATGTGTGAGTAAATAATAATCAAATCTATTGACTGTTCATAAAGATGAACGAGATGACAGCCCCGATGGGAGCCGATGGGACCTGGGCTAAACCAAAAAAATAAATGTCAAATACATTTCTGTCATGTTAGGTAGTTCTTATCATCAGTTGTATGTCCAAATGTTGATGATTAGTTTTAGTAATTTGATTTTCTAAAAAGGGGGTTTCATGTCATGATTGACATCTGAGGCCTACTTGCAATTGTGTTGGCTGGTTGAATGGGTGGAGCCTCCATACTGCAGCTACAATCTCCAACTACTGCATAGACTCTGGCTCCAAATCGCATCAACAGCTGAAAATGGCAATAGCCATATCTGGGATATGTTAACTTGGAGTTGGAGGAAGTGAAGACTGATTGTTCATCTCTACATATGTTGAGGATCAAATTAGATTTCAAACCACCATCGAAGGACGCTGGTTCACAAACTGGGCAAAAATGGTGCAACAGAAGTCAAATATTTAATACAGAAGATGCTACAGTATCTATAACTTATTCAACTTCAAAACAAGGGCCAGCCTATTCAATTTACTTTTGTCCATCATTTCTATCAGGCCCTGTTGTGTTCAAAGATCTCAGCAGTTAAACTGGTTTCTACAGTGTAATCATTGCTGATAGAAATGATGGACAAAATTTTAAAAACCTAAATAAATAAATTGGATTTATCTTGTTGGGTTCTCTGCTTGTTCTCTGCTTATGAATTTGTGGGTGACTCTACTCATATCTCTTAGAACAACAATTGTAAACATTTGAACTAGTGGTAGGTTTAGTTAAGTTTGGAGAGAAGGGGAAAACATAGTTTTATTTATAAGAAAATGTCACTGATGATTAGTTTAATTCTCACAGAGCAGTGTGCTCACAGTCAAGAGCAGTTTTCCAATTCTGCTCCTTTTATTTCTCCTGCTCAACCCCTCCTTTATCTCCTGGAGCTAAATGAATATCCCCCCCCACACAATTGAAAATACGGCATAAATTTTACATGACAGCCCCCTGGTTCATTATGGCCCATGAGTTATTAGCTAATTTGCGGCCGTGAAATTTCTAACCACTATGAGTGAACTGAGGTGTCAAGAGTTCGCTAAATGTGGTGTGTGGAATTTGATGTTTGATGGGCACCTTCTGGATAGAAGTGCAACGTGTGTGTATAAGTATGGTTGGCGATAAGCAGGGATGTAGTTTCAGTGTTTCACATTTTTCAGAGCTTTGACACTATGTACTATTTTGTACCAAATGCATTTAAACGACTGAGAAAACACTATCATAAGAATAAATCATGGTTCTATTTTTTTTCTTAAACTGAAGCGACTGTTATGCTGTTATGCAGTGCAGATTAGAGTGTGTTATCAACTCATGATAATTACATGATAATTATGCTGTCCATTTTGAAAAAAAAAATACTGATTATAGCCATAAAATCTCCAAACAGTCTCAGCACATCTATTAGATCTGATAGTATGACAATAAAGACACTACAAGAAGATTAATCGTCGTATTGTTCATTGTCCTGCTGACCTCTCTCTATTAGTGCCACTATAAGGACAAACTGTGCAGAAGAAATATAACAATGTAAAGATTATCATGTTCACTGAGCACATTCATGCTCCATAGAGGACGAACCTTATATATATATATATATATATATATATATACATTTTATTTATTCTAATGCAGAGGGTAAACTGTCTAATGCAGAGGGTAAACTGTCACATGACCATAACTGTGGCATTATGGGTAGGAGAACCATGTTTCAGTGAATTTATGATTCTGTTATGCTAACATGTTTCGAGCCTAAGACATCTGTATGCGTGGCCAGTATTTCATTGGAGACAGAATTCTGAGCTAGGTGTTTATCTTTATCTTTATATAAACTACATACAACTATAATGAATACCAGCCAGAAGGCAAATTTGCACATTTGAGTTTTAGTGCATGTGTAAAATGTTTAATGCAAAATAGATAAGTGATTACTTTGGTTGTCCTCACATAAAAACTAGAACATGCAGGTAACTTACTACATATTTGGATTAGTGTGAAGATGTTGGTATATGGAGTCTGTGTTACAGTAGTGAAAATTGTCATTTCATGCTTTCCAGCATTACAGTGTGACTGTGCTAGCTGTGTCATTAAACTTACAAATGGTGTAACAGTCAATAAAAAACAACCTTTACAACACAAAACAGCATTCTGATGAACATTCATCATTTTGTGTTGCAAGAAGTCAATTTAGTTCAGCATTCTTTATTTAGTCACAGTTATCTCAGCACATTGCTCATACAGAGCAGTTCTACACTCTTTCTAACATTATTTACAGAGACCCAACAATTCTCACGTGTAAGCACCTGGTGTTAAATGGTGCATTTACTGTAGTGTCGTTATGTCCCTTCTGTCATAGCAGCCATGAACAAACTGCTGTGAGCCGGGATGTATGCATGTAAACATCATGTTTCATGTATTGTCCATGTCTGGGTGTAACAGTATGTTAGACTCAGACTCGCTCACAATTTAAAGTAATCTTAAAGAAATTGAAAACTTTCAAAAGCCATTCTTACTCTAGAACTGAGCAAACAGAGCCAAAGCAATAGTAAAATACTGTGTTTGGAAGTACGCCAAGTGGACACGGTGTTTATGATTAATACCAAAATAGTTCTTTCCAGGAAACGCTTCACAAAAAGTGATTACAGTAAAAAATTACAGACTCATAGAATAAGGACTTTTTGAATTTGATGATATATTACTTGTTCTGTTGCGTCAGCGTCCTCTTTGTACTCTTCGCCTCTGCCATTATGTCCCCAGAAACTGCTAAATCAAATCAAATTTTATTTGTATAACCCAAATTCACAAAATACATTTTCCTCTGAGGGCTTCACAATCTGTACAGGGAGTGACACCCTCTGTCCTTAGACCCTCGGTTCGAGTGAGGAAAAACTTGCCCACAAAAAACCCTTTAACAGGGAAAAAATGTGGAAGAAAGCTCAGGAAGAGCCACAGAGGAGGGATCCCTCTCCCAGGACAGACAGACGTGCAATAGATGTCACGTGTACAGAACAAATCAACACAAACATATTGTACAATTACAATGAATGATAAAATGACAATGAATTATAATAAAGTAAATCATTAACTAACTATAAACTGTAATGGAGATATGGTAACAATAATGACAGTAATAATATATGTAGTGGACGTCATGCAGGACCACAGCAGCAGCCACAGCAGAGAGAGAGAGAGAGAGAGTTTTCAGTAAAGGGAGATGTGACTGCATCTTCAACCAATACCGTGCCATACTAGGCATCATCCTGAAAGAGACAGACAGAGACAGAGAGAGAGAGGGGGAGTCCCTAAGGCTTAGCCTAGTTACATTGCCCAGTTGCTTTGGTTCTAGCACGACAGTGGTGGCACTCCAGAAAACTTCCTCCTAGCAGTGAGCGGTTCAGAGCTCCTGTCCTACCAGTGTAAACACTCAATTTGGAGAAGTTTACTTTTCTGTCCAACCACAAAACATTTTCTCACAATGATAGTGAAGCTGTTATTTTAAGGTAGAAAAGTTATTAATGCTAATATTAGCAAGCCTTTTTAGTGAAGCTAGAAAAGTGTGTCGTACTGGAAAGAAAAGGTCACAGAATGTCTGAAATGGAAAACAGTTTGTCTGCTGGACAAACAATTTGCAAAAGCTTTATCTTTAAAGGATTTTCTTAGAAGGACACAAGTTAGCAAATGATGTTAATGACTTCTGTACTGTGTTCAGTGAACAAAGACAACTGTTATTACATTCATTATCAAACCAACACATCTCACAGCCAAGCACCTGCCAACACAATGCCACATCCACAAGATGTCGCAATGGTGTACTGTCGCTTCTCCCACTTCAAAACTGTAAACAAGGACTTAAGAGTGTGTGTGTGTGTGTGTGTGTGTGTGTGTGTGTGTGTGTGTGTGTGTGTGCAGGTGTGTGTCCATGTGCAATTATGGGCCTGTGGGTTTAAGAGAAAAAAGTACAAGTGTGTCGAGGTAACCCCCCCCACCCCCCCACCCCACAAGTCTTCCTGAGGTGAGAAACAAAAGAAACAGTGCTCCATGCAGGCCCAGTGTCCCACTGCGGAAAAAGCTTAGCAGCAGCTCAGGTCAGCGAGGTGAGGGCTGTTCAGCTCGGCTGCAGCCCAGGGCCGACCTCACCGCCAGCCTTCCAGGAAATTACAGCAGGGACCGAGAAGCGGCTCCCACTCCCCCGGCTCTCTGCACTACACACACACTCACAGTCACATAGAAAGTGTGTCCATGCACAACTACTCTTTTGCACCACTAAATTCCAGCAAGCACATACATGTGCATATATGGTACATATAAGCCTCAGTGGAGAAAAAATGTAGTGAATTACTTTTTAACAATTCTGTACGTAAACTGCACATAAACGTCACATGTCCAGATGTTGATCATCTGTTTTTCTGGAAGTGTTCCTGAGGTCTATAGATATTCTAGTTACTATCTACTTCAGCCCTTGCTAACTCTAACATTTATTTACATTCAAAAAACTACAATTCCTGTGCCATTCATCTTCCTGGTGGTCCACTGGGAAATGCTTGGTGTACCAGTGTTTTCAATGTGGCTTAACGGACATTTCACCTGATTGGTTCAATCCAGAATTCTTCCTTGTCTGAATATTAGTCTTGGCTCTGTGTGTACAGTAGATGGCACGGTGACACAAAGACTTTGATTCTTTTTCTGGGCCAGCATTTTTGACACCCTCTCCATCCCTTTGTTTCTATGTCTGAAAAACTTTCCCCTGGCAAAGTCATGCTCTCACTCTGACTCCTTTGCTCTGCTCCACAATCCCATTCCTTATCTGTGTCTCCCATGTTCAAGAGGACCCTGGAAGCTTAGCTCAATCCTTTGAAAACACTGATATTAAAAGAGAGAGATGCTGAGAAGAAAGATGGCGACACAGCCCACCCCACCCCGCCAATTTACCCTGTCTGAACCTTCTGTCCTGTTAGCAGGTGTGTGTCTGTGTGTGCAGGTGTGTGTGTTCTCCCTAAAAACCAACCATCTGCATACACATGCACACGCACCATTTCACGTGCACACACACACATACTATTCTGAAAATACTATTAAACTCTTTGCCATTGTTGTTCTCTCCCTCTCTCTCTCTCTCTCTCTCTCTCTCTCTCTCTCACACACACACACACACACACACACACACACACACACAGAAAGAACATTAATCCTCCAATCTACATAGGCACTGGTCGCCTCAGGGGCTAGTGGGGGGTTTGGGGAGGAGGGGGGCTCTCCAGCATGCCGTGTGATCTCACATTGTTTTGCGAAAATTGCAGCCTCTGATGATGGGAATTTCATTTCACCACTGCATGAAACTCAGATGAGGGAGGGGAGAAGGGGAAGGAGGAGAGAGAGGGAGAGATGTGGTGCAGAAAGAGGATAGGGAGGTATGGAAGAAGAAGGGAAGAGGGAAGGAAGGAGACATGGGAGGATCCAGGAGGAAAAAGGAGGGAAAGGGAAGAGGCTCTAGTGAGCAAAAGAGTGAATAGTGTGAATCTAAGAAAGGAGTGAAGAAACTAGGGAGCAGAAAATGAGGGACAAGGTGACGGAAGGATGGAAGCTTCTTTCACCTCTACTTCCAGAATCATTTCCCCTCTTACTTTCCCTTTTTCCTACACTTCCTTCTCCTGTCTTCACTCTTTCCTCTCCTTTTCTCCTTGCTTCCTTCCATTTTCCTCCATACCTTAGTCCATCCCCTCTTTCCTGAATCTGCCTATATCCTGAAATAGGTGGTAAAGGAATGGAGGGATGGCCACCATGCTGTCAATGCCCCCTCTAAGCGCCATGACTGTGGAAGGGGGGAATGTTGTTGATCCATATGCAAGCAAATATTATGCTAAAGTGATTGGCTCTCATCAGACTCTAACCCTGCAATGATGCTAGAAAACAGCAGAAGAGGAAGCGCGAGCCCCATCTCCATCCTCCCCTCCCCTAATTTGCATTGCATGCTAAAATGCATGAACCGAGCCCATTAACTGAGGGGCCGTGCTGTGTTTTCGTTGTAAGCATTGGGAGGGGGGCTGTCATATCTTTTGATTTGCTTGATATGAAAACAGTGGTGGTTTGCAATCAATGGAACCTGTGGTTTATTTGGGGTGAAATGAGATTTTTTATTGGGATGTTTGCATCTCGATGCAATTTGCCAGCTTTATTGTGGCCGACCCAGGAGCATCCTCGCTTGATTTTACAGTAAATTTGTCATGGGGCCAATACAAGGGTTGAAAGTGAATATGGTTATTTATTTACATGCACACAAACAGGCACACTTTGTTAGACGCTTCTGATGATTGCTGGAATGGAGATCCCAGCTGGCTATATGTGCTGGAGCCTGGTGTGAAGGCAGCCTATCAGAATGATTAGACAGAGGGAGGGAAGGCCTACCAGCTGCTCTACATGTCACTGCAATGGGAAACATAATTTGGGATTCAGAAGATACTCCAGTGGATTGTCTCAATTTAGCTGAATGAACTTTAATGTGTTTTTGGAAAGTAGTGCTGAGCAGTTTCATGTGTTTTTGGATGTGATCTGGGTTTGGTAAGTGAGTTTGGTGAGTTTGTAAGTGATACAAAATGTCTTTTAAGGTCTTTGTGTGATGTTTTGTCATTTTTTGATGTAATGGGAGGGGCAGGTTCCCCCATACTGGGTCAGTATCAGTATCCACCACAAGCGGCTTCAGGTAGGACCACTTTTGTTCATACTGCCCACAGTATTTTTTTAAGTCTGTATGTCAAATGACACCGGGCTGGTCTGCATGCACCCTCTGCCTCAAGCCTCCTGCTTTTTGAGTCCAGTCGCTACATGACCATCATAAATAGAATTTTAGTCCAGAGATGAGATATTGTGTGTATATTATGATATATTTTACTGCATAGTCTAGTTATTAGCTATTGCTTATAAGTACTAGTGGGCAAATGAAGCTTTTATGAAGCACAGAACCACTTGAGCCAATTGTTTCGAAAATGGGTTCATTACTCAGAGATTCAGTTACAGTGACCTCTCCTGGAGAAGTGCAAGACTGCAGTCAAATTAGACAGACTAGCTGGTGGACAGGAGGCTTTTAGGGCGCACACCAGGATAGGGACTGTTCGATCGGGTGGGGAATACCGAAAAACTTCACACCTTCATTTGGTTTGGTTCACTTTCACACTGCACTTTTGAAAGAGGACCAAACCGCCTGGACAATGTCATGCAGTTACAACAGCTGCTCGTTTGGGGGCAGTATTGCCCAAAACAAGCACTGACCAGGAAGAAAAAAAACACCAGGAAGAAGGAAACCCAGCTCATCGATTGGCCAGGACTGAATGAAGCAGTCACAAAAAAGGCGACAGACAGTAAGAGGGTGCGGTCGAATAGTCAATTTTTCTTAGGAACCTTCCTACTGAGTGAAATGACCCGAAAGTATTAACGGAGCTGCCATGATAAGACCTGTTCGAATTCTCTAACTGTTAAGGAAAGGAGCTTCAGTGCTTCCTTTATTATCTCCTTTAGCATAGGATACACCGGACCATCCTTTACGAAGGGAAAGGAGGTAGTAGCGACAAAATATCGGCGCATGTTCAGTCATTCACAAACAGAAAACATTAATATATTTAAACAGTGTGATGCAGCCTGCAGCAGAGAGTGTGAATATGAACATACGTGTTGACGTGATGTAAAACTTTGATCATGAAGTGTGTTCTGTTGTTGACTGTGGAGCTGCGTTCACACACAGAGTAAAAACTGTTTGTAACTGTGCCATCCAGCATCCTGCAGATCATCATGAAGTTACCGTTGATTATTAATCATACATCTTTGTCTTTATCTATATGTTTCTATATGAGACAGGACAGGAGGGTGAGCGACCATACCAGAGGAACAAACTCATCATTTGACTTCTGTGACAGGTGGACAATATTCATTTATGATTTGAATTCTGACGTTGATAATGAAGTCACATTTTTTACGGGTTTTCCATGTTTATGTTTCCTTCATTAAACTACATGCTAAGAGTGCACGGGGAGTATCTAGTAAGTATCTCAGATGCGCATTTTGTAGTCTATCTCCTGGACTTTGTAGTTTTACCACAGGTCACATCAGTAACATTCGCCGTCGCATGATGACGTAGTCTAAGTAAGTGCGGCCGTCTTCTCCTAACTCCTCATGAACTCTCCTTCATAGAACATAAACAACATATCATGTGTTGAAGCTCATTTTGAAATTGATGGCAGCAACAAATCCCAAAAAAGTTGGAACAGGGGCAACAAAAGGCTGACAAACCACATGGCACAAATCAAAAACATCAGGGTGATTGGAGCAATTGACAACTAATTAGGTTAATTGGCAACATGACTGGGTATAAAATGAGCATTTCAAATAGCTTTTCTAAAGATGGGCAGAGGAAGGAATGTGGAACAGTTTCAAAAAAATGTTCCTCAACATACAATTGTGAAGACTTTGAAGATCCCACCATGTACAGTGTATAATATCAAAAGATTCAGAGAATCAGGAGGAAGGGACAAGGCCGAAGGTCATAACTGGATGCTTGTGATCTTCAGGCCCTCAGACGGCACTGCATTAAAAACAGGCATGATTCTCGACTGGAAATCTGTGCATGGGCTCAGGAACACTTCCAGAAATCACTGTCTGGGAACACAGTCCACCTTGCAATCCACAGATGCAAGTTAAAGCTGTATCATTGCAAAGAAGAAGCCATGTGAACACAATCCAGAAACGCTGCCATCTTCTCTGGGCGGAAATGTCTCTTTCAGGGAAGGCCTTGCATTTTTCAGCAAGACAATGCTAAACCACATACTGCATCCATCACAGCGTCAGGGCTTTGCAGGACAAGAGTCTGGGTGCTGAACTGGCCTGCCTATAGTCCAGGCCTTTCACCAATAGAAAACAAAATTTTCATCCAGCAACGGAGGCCCAGGACTGTTGAGCAGTTAGAATCCTGCATCAGATAAGAAAGGGACAGCATTCCTCTCCTAAAACTCCAGCAACTGGTCTACTCACTTCCCAGACATTTACAGCCAGTTGTTAAAAGAAAAGGGGAAGCAAACATTGCAAGCAAACAAATTGTGCATTGTTTAGAGTAGTTATACTCTACAAGTGATGTGTTAAGTGTCGAGATGATCAAATTCAAAACTGTCTCAACCTGTCACCTGCCAAATTGAGATGAAGCAGTAGTGAATCTCCTCATTGGACTGCGAACCAGTCAGGTGATTCATTCAGGCAATGAAGCAGTTACTGCTTTGGATGTCATGTGTCATGTGATTTTTTTTTTTTTTTTTGGTTCAATGGAATTGTAGTTCAGCGTTTTAAGCATGTATCAAAGTTTCAGTGTTGCAGAGTACAGCTAGGGCTGGAAGATATGGACTTGTACAGTGTAATGGCATAAAAGCCATACAGTTTTCTACAAACAAAATTGACCTTGTTAGATTAATTTGGAAGATGGGATAATCACATAAAAATTAAAAAAACAAAATAAAAATTAAAGACACAAAGAAGTGATCAACATGGCTGGGAAACATGGCTGGTTTTTGAAGTTGAAGTCTACTATCCATAAGTGTGATGAAAATTTTCTTTTTGGTTGGACAGCAAATGTGTTGCAACCATGACTGGTCATTTTTTTTTTTTTTAATGTTCCTTGTTGGTTGTCTATGTATTTCAGTATTGTTTGAGCCAATCATCCAGTATGGGTGAACATCTCAACTGGAGCCTAAAGGAGAATTTTCGATATATCCCCAAAGGTGTTAATGCTAATTTTGAAAATCACTTTGACATGATTTTGACAGTATAAAGGGATGACTAACTGTGATGTCAGTCAGATTGAGAATGCAGTTATATTTAGATGTTACTGTTTAACTAAGGAGTGAAGCACAGATTACAATAGCTGAAGGGATTTTATGTCACTGCTGTATAAATGTAGGCATGTGACTTTTGTTCCCATTCATAAGTGTTTTGCATTTGATCAGCAGGTTGATATATTACAACACCAACCAGGCTTGTACTGGACTAGCATTGATTAATGAATCCACAACATAGCACAACCGATGTATTGCATGCGTGTTTGTGTGATTATAACCATTTCAGTGTGACCTTGATGAAAAATCATTACACTTTCATGCACATTAGACACCATACATGTCCTATCCATCTTTTGGTTAATCATTATCTATTTCTGTTACCGATGCCGGTGCCTGGACTTGTTTCCAATTAGAAGAGGTATATATCACACATTCAATCTTCACTGGTTACCTGCAGAGAGAAGAAAGGAAGCACAGAGGAGGAGGAGGCAAATAGGTGAAGGTACAGCAGGGAGTGAAATAGACAGAAATAGAGAGGGAGGGAGGTGAAGAGGCAGTGTAAAAAGGCAGGCTATTTTTCACCAGGGTCCATGGTGAAGTTGTCAGGCGGGAGTGTATGTGAGCCCGCCGGATGATAATGTGGCATGACACTTCTGAAATGAGAGGCGGGTTGCCATGGCAAAGAGCGGGGAGGGACAGTCTCTCCAGGGCCCCAAATAAAACAAGCTGTAAATGATGTTTGATTAGGATTTAGATCATAGAACTGTTCGGGATGGCCTTTTTGTCGGCAGCTAGCTCAGGCCTCATAGGCCTTTTGTTATGTTTGTCTCTGAGCACCACGTTGCATATATTGCACACGTGTGAGCTTGTGTGTGTGTGTGTGTGTGTGTGTGTGTGTTTTACAATTTACTATATGCGGAACTTAAAGCTTAAAGCTGTTTTTCTGTCTCCCTGATGAATCTAAGTCCAATTTCAAAAATTATTTTAACTCAACAACTTTAACTCAACCCTTGCTCATTTGCTTACATACTCTTCAAGTTTCTTTCACAAGCTTTTTGCCAACTTTCCATTTATTATTTCACATGATGCATACAACAGCTTTTTTCATGTAAAGGGTTTGAGAGTGGGGCTATCGGACCAGATAAATGTGCTAAAAGAGACTAGAAAGCTCCATAGAGCAGATTCAGGTAATTCTTTAATCAAACTCTTTCATGTTTCTTACAGCCATTGGATTTTGCTTGATGCAGATTTAAGATGAACAAATTCTGGAACATTCAGTTCTGACCCAAGTATCTACTGTACTATTATATCTGTATTTCTTTGAATTGCTTCCTTTATTGGGAATATATTTCCGTGGACAGTGGCAAGCTATTACTGTTATGCTTTGTCAGAGTTTCCATTTTGACAGGGAATTTTTTTTTTAATAATAAAAAGGCTTCAAATCAAATTAAAATATATCAAACATACTAGAGGAAATCCTACAACCGCTCCATTAACGTTTGACCAGGCATGTGTTTTACTGTCAATAATCTATATCAATCCATGGTAAATTGTAAATGGACTGTACTTATATATCTCCTTTCTAGTCTTCCGACCACTCAAAGCTCTTTTACACTACATATCTCATTCACCCATTCACACACATTCATACACTGATGGCATTGGCTGCCATGCAAGGTGCCAACTGCTCATCAGTTTGAAGAACTAACCATTCATACAATTATATAGCAATAGCAATTTAGGGGTCAGTATCTTTCTCAAGGACATGTATACCGCCAATCATCCAATTGGGGGTTGACCCGCTCTATCTCCAGAGCCACTTTATGTTTATCCATTATAGTAAATTAAGTTAATCTAACAAATGTAGACTAATAGGTGCAAAGAGGCTTGTATAGAATAGGATAGGATATACTGTGGGATCCAAAAGTCTGATATCACATGGGGAAGTCCATGAAGGTTTGCAGGAACTGGATCAGTTGTATCCAAAGCTAAAGGCCCTTTTACTGATGAAGAAAAGTTTTAGATTCATGGCAGTAACAGAAGCGTCTATGTGAATATATTCAAAACTAAGTAAATTGACAAATGGTCCCAGTCCCTGCTCATCATTAGGGCCCAAGTGCTGAACAACGTTCAGGCAGCAAAAGCCCTATTGTATCTTAAGGACTTTTTTTTTTCCTCAGTGCCACTTCAGGGGTATTTTTGAAGAGCTAAACGAGCTTGTGAAATTCACGAAACGAAAAACTCAAGCAGTAAAGTATGCTGAAATATGCGTCCATTTTGTTTCAAAGTTGGCGTTTTCGTGTTTTTGGGGTCATTTCCAGGGGTATTTGAATGAACTCCTCATAGGACTTTCATCATATCTGTTTGAAACTTGGCGTGTGTGTTCTTAAGGCCTTGACAATGCTTAAAAGTTATCAAAATTGTGAGTTTGGATTTACTGTGTGGGAGGGGTGGGGCCACGAAATTCGTCGTGTTTTCATGAAATTTTGACGTGCTATAACTCTCCAATCTTCTCAAAACCTCTGATATATAATGGCAGTCTGGCCTAGAACACATTTCCATGACAACATTTGGTGATTTTCATAGTGCTTCCTAGTTGTGATAGAAAAAAAAACAACACTTTTTTGAGATGACATCCAGCTTGGACAATATTAACCGTACGGTGCTGAAATTGAGTGAAAATATCAGAAACAACCTTGGGAAGAAACCCTCCAAAAATGGTGAGTTTTTGAGAAACTATGTAGACATGGTGGCCCGTCAAAGTCAAAAAAGTTTTTTTTTTCAAAAAATTTGTAACTCCATTGACTTTTCAGCTGATTTTCAGGCAAAAGTGTTGGGCTTTCATATAGTTTCTCAGAGCTGTCTTGTGGTTATTAAGACCAATATTATGCAAAGTTTGGCTACAAAATTAATTGTGGGGCGGGGCAAAATCGCTCTATAGCGCCCCCTTGAACTTTTCTTTAAGGCAGCCCCGCCACAGTTTTGGACACAGAGTTAGAAGGGGTCCTATTTGATCAAACTCCTCCTAGGGATTTTATCCAATCAACTTCAACCTTGGTAGGTGTGTTCATATAGACTTCCTGAGTAAAAGTTATCAAAATTATGAATTTTGAGGAAACTATGTGGGCGTGGTGCTCTGTCAGATTTGACCCTTTGACCCAATTCTGGCTATTGTGTGTGGTAAATTTGAATGAACTCCTCATAGGGATTTTATCCAAGTCACTTCAAACTTGGTAGGTGCGTTCATATAGATCAGAAGATTAAACATTATCAAAATTCATAATTTTGATGAAACTATGTGGGCGTGGTGCTCTGTCAGATTTGACCCTTTGACCCAATTCTGGCTAATGTGTGTGGCCTATTTTACCAAACTCCTCCTAGGGATTTCATCCCATCTAATTGAAACTTGGCGTGTGTGTTCTTAAGGCCTTGACTATGAAAAGTTATCAAAATTATGAATTTTGATGGAACGATGTGGGTGTGGCTATTTTGTCAAATTTGACAAATTTGAGAAAAAATGTGGTTGCTTCTTAAGTTCTGTTTTAACAAACTCCTCCCAGGGACTTCATCTGATTGACTTAAAACTTGCCCGATGTGCGCACATGCCAATGTGCACACATGTGCGAGGGCCTGTTCAACGCCGCTTGTGGCTTTAATTCTTATTGCAGTCTATATACACTGCTCAAAAAAGTTAAAGGAACACTTTTTAATCAGAGTGCAGCATCAAATCAGTTCAACTTCTGGGATATTGATCTGGTCAGTTAAGTAGCTGGGAGGGTTGTTAATCATTTTCATCTGTTTTGGTGTTATTTAAATTAACAACAGGTACACTAGAGGGGCAACAATAAGACGACCCCCAAAACAGGAATGCTTTTACAGATAGAGGCCACTGACATTTTTTTCCCTCCTCATCTTTTCTGACCAATTTCTCATTAGTTTTGCATTTGGCTAGGGTCAGTGTCACTACTGGTAGCATGGTGCGGTACCTGGACCCTACAGAGGTTGCACAGATAGTCCAACTCCTCCAGGGTGGGACATCAATATGGGCCATTGCCAGAAGGTTTGCTGTATCTCCCAGCACAGTCTCAAGAGCATGGAGGAGATTCCAGGAGACGGTCAGTTAATCTAGGAGACCATGACAGGGCTGTAGACGGTCCTTAACCCATCTGTAGGACCAGTGTCTGCTCCTTTGTGCAAGGAGGAACAGGATGAGTACTGCCAGAGCCCTACAGAATGACCAACAGGTGGCCACTGGTGTGAATGTCTCTGACCAAACTATCAGAAACAGACTTCATGAGGGTGGCCTGAGGGCCCGACATCCTGTAGTGGACCCTGTGCTCACTTCTCGGCACCGTGGAGCTCAACTGGCATTTGCCACAGAACACCAGAATTGACAGGTCTACCACTGGCGCCCTGTGATTTCACAGATGAGAGCAGGTTCAACCTGAGCACATGTGATAGACGTGAACAGGTCTGGAGACGCCGTGGAGAACGTTATGCATGCATTCAGCATGACCGTTTGGTGGTGGGTCAGGGATGGTCTGGGGAGGCATATCCCTGGAAGGATGCACAGACCTCTACAGGTTAGACAACAGCACCCTGACTGCTATTAGATATCAGAATGAAGTCCTTGGAACAATTGTCAGACTCTACGCTGGTGCAGTGGGTCCTGGGTTCCTCCTGGTGCACGACAATGCCCAGCCTCATGTGCCGAGAGCATTCAGGCATGTCCTGGAGGATGAAGGAATTGATACCAGTGACTGGCCCCTATGTTCGACTGACCTAAATCCAATAGAACATCTCTTGGACATTATCTTTCAGCCCATCCAACGCCGCCAAGTTGCACCTCAGACTGCTCAGGAGCTCAGTGGCTCCCTGGTCCAGATCTGGGAGGAGATCCCCTAGGACACCATCCATGTCATCATTAGGACCATGCCCCGACGTTGTCAGGCATGCATTACAAGCACGTGGAGGCCATGAAAACTACTGAGTACCATTATGAGTTGCTACAAACAAATTAATTTTCATTTCCATTAATGATATGGCACCCTTTCGTTACTAACACGTTACCCAGTCCATATCAGGAAAGATATCCAGCATGATTTTTTTCCCCATTGAGATCTGATGTGTTTTCAAAGTGTTCCTTTAATTTTTTTTGAGCATCAATGTGGAGAGAAGAGGGCTGAGAACACATCCCTGCGGGGAGCCAGTACTGAGTGACATGGTGGTGGATATGTTGTTGCCTACCCGCACAAACTAGGGCCTGTCTGTGAGGAAATCCAGTATCCAGATACACAGAGGAGAACTTATGTCCAGCTTGTTGACCAGATGCTGTGGTATTATGGTGTTGAATGCCAAACTGAAATCGACAAACAACATGCGCACAAGAGTATTCTTGTTCTCCAGGTGTTCGTGGCTGGAAGTGAAGTGCAGTGGATATAGCATCCTCAGTGGAGCAGTTTGGGCAGTAGGCAAACTGAAATGGGTCCAGTGAAGGGGGGAGGGCAGATGTGATGTAGTCCTTGACTAGTCTTTCAAAGCACTTCATTATTACGGAAGTGAGTGCTACAGGACTGTTGTTGTTCATACTAGTAATGGTGTTTCTTTGGAACTGGGATGATGGCTGAGGTTTTGTAGCATGAAGACACAGCAGCTTGTTTCAGGGAGGTGTTAAATATGCCACTGAGGACATGAGACAGTTGGTCCACACACTCCTTACGCAAGCAGCCGGTGTCCTGTCTGGGCCTGTAGCTTTCAGTGGGTTGATTTTCCTCAGCACTCGGTGGACATCTTCTGGGTCCAGACTCAGCACCTGATCTGCTGTAGAGTGGCTTTCCTCGCTGGTGTGGTGTTTAGTGCCTCAAACCTTCCACAGTAGTTGTTGAGGTTGTTAAGGAAATCCATGCTGTCTTCACAGGACTGAGGAACAGTCTTATAGTCCGTGACAGCCTGGATTCCCTGCCACAGCCTCCTGTTGTCTCTATGGTCATGAAAGTATCCCTGGATTTTTTGCCCATGGGCTGTCTTTGCCAATCTGATTGTTTTGTTCAGATCGGCTCTTGCAGACCTGAGGGCAGCTCCATCACCTGATTTGAAGGCGGAGTTCTGTGCTTAAAGCAGGGCCCTGTTTTCTGTCGTCATCCATGGTTTGAGCGTGGGGTGGTGTTTAGTTCAGTCGATAGAGCAGCCGCCCCATATGTGAAATCTCGCTGCGGGGGTCCAGGTTCGAATCCCGATCTGTGCGTCCCTTCCCGCATGTCATTCCCCATCTCTATCCCCACATTTCCTGTCACTCTTCAGCTGTCTCTATCCAATAAAACAAAAAGGCCAATAAAAAATAATATCCATGGTTTGTGCGGACCGTGATGTTTTTTGTGACACATTCATTTGAATGTTCTTGCATGACAGGCGCTCCTGGAAGCTTAGTGAGTGGTCATTCAGTGACTACTGTTGCTTGTGGCTAACTTGATATAAAATGATTCAAAACCAGAGTTTCAAGTTGTTAGAAAATGTAAGCAATAAAAACATAAAATCATGTGTTGGTCAAAAAGAACTCCTAGCTTCTTTATGGTTTGCTTTACGCTTGCTGCTATGGGACCAAAACACTGCTGGATTTCTTGGGAAATACTCTCATGGCCAATGATTAGGACTTCTGTTTGGTCAGAGTTAAGTTGAAGGAATCTGGCATCCACTCCATGAGTTCAGACAGTGTTTCAGCATATGATTTAATATAGCTGGGTATCGTCTGCATATGATAAGAGATGGACTTAAATTACAAATCTTATAATACACTGTATAATCCTAGTGCAGTCTTCTGCAAATACACTGGCCTGAAATCCATATAGTAACTGTTGGCTCATTAATCAATTTTAAAATACAGAAGTTTGGCATTAAATAGCCTTCATTTCCCAATTAGCAAAACTTGGAATGGTTACAATGATGTTCTATTCTGTTATCATCTGTAGCTGTAGGAATTTCATTGTTTTTCAGTTTAATGTAAGTTTTAGGTACAATTCTGCTACAACTGTGGGTTGTGTATAGTAACAGAGGAAATGCTACAAAAGTTCCAGTCCACTAGGATGGAACAATTGGGCAGTGACAGTAACATAAATAACAAGGTTTTTTCTATCTATAACTTTTGTATTTCTGTTCTCTTTTTGTCTCAAACAAGATCTGGAAGATCAGCGCAAATATTGTGTTGGACTACAAAAACCCATACTGGTCAAATCTTAATAGTCCTGTGTAATTCTTCACAAAGCTGCCTCCTCCTTATGACACTAAATATTCTGCTTTTCATGTTTTGCTCTCATCTTATCTGTTTTCTTGCTCACACACACGGCTGTCCCTGCTCTGTTTTTGTCCTCTCCACTGTATCTTTCTTTGTTTTAGTGAGTCAGAATATATTTTGTAGCATGCACACACACACACACACACACACACACACACACACACACACACACACAAACCCAAACAGAATAATTTGGTAATGTAAGCCTTATCGTCCCCTCTCTCCTCTCCAACCACATCCTGTTCAATAGACCATAATAGGATAGAGGTGTTGACGTCAGCCACCATTGAGAGAACATTATGATGTGTTTCTCCTTTTGTGCAATCTCTCCACTGCCTCGCCTACTATGAACAGACTAGGGTGAAATTTATTCTCTCTTCTATTGTCTTCTAGTGTCTTCTATTCATGGCAGGGAGAGCCCTCCAGTTTCCCATTTTGTTTCTCTACTTCATTTCTTTGGGAAAAGAAAAGGTAATGAAGATGTTCCTTACTGCAAATGAAACCATGATAATCGTCATCATCATTCTTCACTTTTTTCTCACTGGCTTGAGTAAAGATATTTCTCATACAGTAGGAAAAAGAAAGGAAGACAGCATCAGGATTGGTTGAAAGTGGCTCCTCTAACCTCGGACAAAAGCCAATATAAGCTTAAACTTTTTTAGAAGACCTAAAACAGACCCTTTTAGAAAGTATTAGAACATACATTCCCACAACAGAATGCATCCATTATAATCAAATGATGCTGATACATTTAACATGGAAGCATTGTACAGCTTTGGTGCAGCTTCTGCAGTGATGCAGACTCTGCGCTGGTCCGTTGTGGTGAAGAAAGAGCTGAGCCGAAAGGCGCCTGGGCATGAAGAGCTTTGTATGTAAGGAGAAGAATTTTAAATTCTATTCTAGACTTAACAGGTAGCCAGTGCAAGGAAGCCAAAATGGAAGAGATGTGATCTCTGATCTTGGTTTCTGTCAGAACACGTGCAGCAGCATTCTGAATTAGCTGCAAAGACCTAAGAGACTTACTTGAGCAGCCTGATAACAAAGAGTTACAATAGTCCAGCCTAGAAGTAACAAATGCATGGACTAGTTTTTCTGCATCCGCTTGAGACACGATGCGTCTGATTTCCTCGAAATTTGTTTTATGTGGACGTTAAAGGACAGATCCTGATCAAAAGCAACTCCAAGATTCTTGGAAGTCTGGGCCTCCCTGCTGAAGCTGCTGCCCCCGCGACCCGCCCTTGGATAAAGCGGATGAAGACGGACGGACGGGCATTGTGCTGCTTATCTATTTTTGTGGTGTGCTGGTCCATTTTTCCTCTGCTTGCAGCTCTCTTCCAAGTAAAGACTACATAGACCTGTGTAAAAAAAGTGTTAATTTTTTGTTTTGTTTTGTTTAAAAATTATTTGAAAGGATATCTCATTGACCCTCATTGATGCAGCTGTGAAACCTTGTGGGTTTAAAATAAATGTGTAAAATAAAAATGTCCAGACCTGTGAAAACGCTGAGAGTAAAGGTTCATCCACAAACTCTACCTGGATGGTCCCTCGGTTCAGTGACATTTCAGATCTGATCGCCAGATTGGCCACCACAACATGACTTCAGGTTGCACTTTGTCAAAAGCTGGTTCTGTTTCAACTTCTCCACCACAAGTTGGAGCTATATCAGCTATATCAGCTATAGTGTGGCTTTTACAGTTTTCTTTCTTGACAGTTTAAAATGTAACATTTCTTTCATAAATGGCCCTCACACTCTTCAGTCTGACTGTTATTGTATGAGGGTCAATTGTAGTACAGTATTTATTGGTGCCATGACCTGTTTACTGCGCAAAGCTCTTCAAAGATGAATTGCAGGTGTGATATAGCCACTCTGAAGTCACCCTTGATGTTGAGATTAATTCGGTATTTTGTTTTTTAGTTAGGCAGTGACAATAAATAAATAAATACCCACAGGTCTTTGGTCGATTAGTGGGAAGCCAAAGTTTAAGCCAGTGTCATGGTGGAGAACTGCAGTCTGAGGGTGGAGTTGGACATCATATCCTTCCACTATATTCAGCAAAGGATTATCAAATAAGTCAATGTTCCTTTGGCCAAGTCTCCTTAACCACATCTCTAGCTTTCTTGTGAAGCAGGTGATTACATCAATCAAGGTTCTTTTCCTGCTGCTGATTTCATTTGTTTAGGTGCAACACTTCATGTAGTTTGTCACTGGTTGCTCTGATGCAGTGCTCATGGATTATGCAGTGCATCCACTTCAAATTTGAAATTTTTCCTTTAATTAGCACCCATGGTCCTTTCTCCCAGCCATTGCCTGTGTTCCAGATGCCCACACTATCCTATGTCCATGCTAGTCAAACCAACAGTGAGAAGAAACTCCACCAAACACCAACCATTTAGGGTCAGTTTGTTAAATTATTTCTGGTTTGGCCTGAAACTGGTGGATGGACTGACCGCCTGACATTGCTATTCATTGAACTGCCCTGTTAGTGTTGCTGAAATTGTAGCCATCCTAAATTACAAAGTAGGGTTGCAGCAAATAAGTGTCTGATTCCCTTTGACCACAAGGTTGTACACAGAGGAGCGGGAAATCCCTATGCAGGAAGAGACCTGGAATGTGAAGTGTTCCTCCAGTGTTCTATGATATAAAATTCCATTAACTTGGTCAACTTGGAAACATTCAATGCTTAACCATTTAAGGACAATTTTTCTCTTCTTCTAACTAATAATATGCAGGTTGTCAGTTTGTTGAGAAAACCTTTAGATGATTTTAGATGTTTTCTGACCACATGAGGTCGCCAAGGTGCAAAATCTGCCTATGCAGCTTTAATTATCAGTCAGTCCTCCCATACAGTGTCTTACACAAATGTCACGTTGTGTGCTTTCCTCCATCTTTTCTTCTCTTCTGCCATTCCCTTCAACCCAGGCCGCTAATGAACTGCTTACCAAGGCTGAACTAATCAAGGCTGACTTCTCTCTGTCAGTGTCAATTATACAGCCCACCCTCCCATCCCATCTTCCTCTCACTCCCGCTCTTCATCTCCCTCACAAAGGGTTGACAGGGACCAGACTCTGTTTCTCTGCTATAAATTGAAAAGTAACACGTAAGAATGATGGCGACACTCCGCCAGACACTGGGTTGCAGGCGGGCAGAATGTGTGTGTGTGTGTGTGGGTTCCATGTACCCATGGGTTTTTAACTCAGTGGCTCAGACAAAGCTTGAGCTTCGCACATTTTGAAAACTTCAAATGAATCCAGTGGGTGTGAAATGTAGATTGATTATTGAACAGGTGGGATAAGTATGCCTAACACTGCTGAGATGGCACTTGGAATAAAATTTAGGCTTAATTTGAACATTCAACATTTTTTGCCAGCGATTTATAAACATTATTCTATTAAAATGTGTTTTTACAAAATGTTACAAAATGTATTACATTTGAATCCTTCAGCAGAGTTGGCACAATGTAACTAACTAGATCTGATTCAGAGACACACCGATCTATTAATGATTCTACAGTGTATGTCAGAGCAAACCGAGACACCACTGGATCACAGTGGATGAAAATTTAAGTATTATTTCTCTTCAGTTTTGTTCATTATTTCTATTAATTGTAAGACTGCAATTACCTGCAATTAGCATTTCCAAAGCATTTATGATGGCTGTGAAGAAATGGTAAAAAAGGGAACTTAGGTTTTGATAGTTTATCATTGACAAAATTAAAGTTTTCAGTAATTATCTAAATAAGAACAATATCTACAATAATGGTACATATACATGAATTCAGCCAAAAGAGGAAATGACATCATCACCAGCTGTATCATCCACATGTACCATGCCCCGCTGAGGGAAGCGCTTGATGATAAGATACAGAAAATATGTATCTTAATATGGATTCATCTAATTTTTTTTCTCAGATTTATTTTTCTTTTCTTTCGAAAAGCACTGCTATCAGTAGTGTATTATCTGGTCCCTCCAGTTTGGCCAGTCTCACCATGTTTCTAGATCACAGCAGTTAACATGGTTTCATCACCACAACAGAAAATATGACTAAAAGTATAATAGTGAGGCACAAGATGTAATACTGAAGAGGAACTGATCCTAAAAGAACCACCAAGATTCTTTGTTTTGATGTTCGTTAGAACAACACAGCAAATCTCTTGTACTGACAGAATATGGTTTATTACTGATATAACAAAAACAAATCAACAACAAGAATCTTTGTTGGAAAGAGGTCTGGAAGGTCCGTGTCACAAACGTGGTTCACTTGTTCAAATAAAGCCTTATCTGGTCAGCTATTGGTGAAGAAATGTGGAGGCAGGGATGTCGTTCAGACGGTGTTTAACACCATGGACAACCTTGGAGGCTCCTAAACAGTGAGTGTAACCTGGGGCGGATGTAAACAGACTGACAACTGGGCACGACAGAGAGTCATAGTGTGAAAGGTGTGAGGTTGAAATTGTTTAAATAAGCTTTAGACACATAATGAAACCTTTTGATGAAATGTTGAAGGTTGATAAAAGGTGATAAAACGTTGCATTGTGTTTGTAGTGTAAGAGTAGCATATCAGCAGCATTTAAAAGTTGATTGTGTGTTGTGTGTGAAATTAAATATACAATATTTCCCTCTGAAATGAATGAGTCAGATATTATTGCACTTTTGGTCTTTTATTTCTGGAGCAGCTGGCTGGTGAAGTAGTGACAGCAGTCTTCCACATATTACCATGTACCATGTAGAGTGTTAATGTAGTATAGTGTGTGTATTTAGGATGAACCTAGAAAGGATTCACCTGAGTACCTCTATCAGTGTGTGTGTGTTTGTGTGTCTCTCTCACCTGCTCAGCTGTGTTTGACCAATCACTGACAGACATCATCAGTTATAACACCATTGGGAGGTGGAAGAGAAAGAGGTGACAAGCCGACACTTGGTTCCTTCCTGGCAATGTTAATGTATGGAGTTTGCACGCTGTTGTCCTCGATAATTCACTCAGCACATAGACACACATATATGTACAGTATATATGTACTTTGATTTAGCTCTTTGTTGTTGGTGTGGTTCTTTAAAGCTATTCACATCACAGCAGCAGATCTGCTGCTGTTGGTGTGACTGTGACTTCTTTTTTTTTTTATCAAATCTGCGGTCAAAATGTTTTTCATTTCTGTTTTGTTTCCAACTTTTGTATAAAGAATATTTAAATTTCATGTTTCACTTTTATTGGTAAATTGGTAACCAAATTATAACAGAAGTTATGAAACGTTCTTTAAGAGGCAGAAACCTAGAGCAGAACCCAGATCATGGTGGATCAACATCCGGCAAGACTTGGGTTTAGAGAGGGGAGAGACAAAGATGCACAGCAGTAATAACAATAATTATAATAATAGTGGGTGTCATGCAGCAGCAGGCTTGACCACAATCCCCAATGTCAGTGTAGCCACAATCCATGAGAACCTGTGCGATGAGAACACAGAAGAACTCTGAAGAAAAAAGAAGCTCAGTTAGCAACATACATGATGTTTCTTTTTATTATTTAACATTTTTTTCTAATTAAGTCCACAGGAACAGTGTTTGGCTGTGCAGACACTTTAAAGTTCTGCTTGAGCATGTTTAGCACGTGTTTTCTGGTGACCTGCTGACCTTCAGCACCACTATTGGGCCAATGGTTCCATTCATAATCAATAATAAACCTATTCTACACACTCAATGAGCGTTCCACTCTCTGGACAAAAGTCAACTCTATATCACATTTAATTGCTCATCTGATGAAATTTGCTGAGCACACACTTAACATTCACATGATGGTCCAGTGCCATCCTTAGGCTTAGGATTATCTCACAACATGTTTAGTCCGTGTAGATACTCTAGCTATTCTAGAGGTTGTGAGATGTATCTACCAAGATGCTGCAGCCTTGATGTTGTTTGGTACATTCTCCACACAGCTTCATACTCCTTCAGTAGTGTTTCAGAAGTGTTTTGCCTGTAAGCTGTTGTCTTTCTCAGATTTGGTCATTTTTCTTTGGTTTATGTTTTTCTACTATGACTATGTACTTAAATTGTTTTTTCAGTCTGGAGTCTGCACATGATGTTTCATTTTGAAAAATCAACCAGATTCTCTCTATGCTGTTTCTGTATCTGATTTCTGGCCAGCTGGATCTACACTGGCACTGACACAGCATCCATCAATAATAAAACAGCCACATACTCAAACACGACCACTCAAACAGTTTTTGAAACACAGTCACCATCCTCCATTCACACACTGCCATACCAAGGTGCCTACTGCTCATAAGGCGCAATACACCGCCTTCAGGACTGTGGGGTTCAGTGTCTTGCTCAAGGACACTTCATGTGCACTGATACTGGAACCCCACAGAAAGGATTGGGTTAACTATGGTTAGAGTAGGTTTCAGGTTAAAATTGGGTGTAGGGTCAAGATTAGAATAGGATTAAGTTTAAATTAGGTTTTAGGGATTTAAGGAAAGAACACAGTCAATAGTCCTAGTCCAAGTATAGTAGAACATATGTGTGTGTGTGTGTGTGTGTAGGTGTGTGTGTGTGTGTGTGTGCCCATTCACCCTTGCCTGACAATATCCTCCAGCAGACAAGCAGGTCCACCTTCTCCACCTGCCCTCCGACTGTCCAGAGAATTAAAACACATCTCTCCCTCCATTTGCTCCCAGCCATGTTATTTAAAGTAATTAACCTTAATTTGCCCAAAAAGAGACAAATCTGTATTAGACCACTGCCTCTTAAGCAGAGGCCCAGTCGCAGACCGCCGTCCATCTCCCTTCGCTCCTAATGGGGTCTCTGCTTAATCAAAATTCAGCCATCAGATCTTGATATTGAATCATCTTTTAATTGGGAGCTACATTCTGGTTAATAGTTTTATAATTCACAGGCGCTAATAGTCTCACCAGTGGGATCCGCTCCACTTTCTCTTGCTCGGTTGAAACAGCCACAGCAGTGAGGACTTTTACACTCATACATTTTCACATACACACACACACATTTTCACACACACACATACAAATATAAAGATATACAGTATGTAGAGTGTATACCCTTTAACCCCTTTCTCTCTCTCTCTCTCTCTCTCTCTCTCTCTCTCTCTCTCTCTCTCTCACTCACACACACACACACACACACACACCTCCCCACTTCTTCAGCCACTTCACTAGATTTCTCTGCTTGTAATTCCACTAAGGCTGGTTTATATAGGATCTATAAAATGAGGTCAAATTATCAAATAAGGCTCTTTCAGAGCCCCTGAGACTCAGACTCTCACCTCTATATTTAGTTCATTCTTATGATGAGTGAAGAAAAGACGGACAGCAGTGATAGGAAAGCTCTCGGGCTGGGATGTGTCTCAGCTCAGAGATGGAGTTTTTGTATCCCCCCTCATACTTTGGTCCATGGATGGACTTGAACTGCCGTCGGTTCCCAAGCCCAGTCCCTACAGATTGAGCTACTGCTGCCCCATCATATTATATCATATCATATTCAGAGCTTTTCAAAGCAAATGTGTGTGGTCAGAGATGAGGCGTGTCTCAACTTGTTCTATTTTATTACGTTTTTTATTTTATTTTTATCAATCATTCAATTCTGTAGTCTATGCGTACACATGAGAAGCTACGGAAAACTCACAGGCAAATGATCAGAGTTTAACACCTGTTTAAGACATCAAAAAAAAAAAAAGGTAAAGCTGATTAACAACTGACCAGAGCAGATCGAGCTGGCTAGAAGTCAAACACAGAAGCAGCATAGAGAATCCACTCAAGTTTCAAAATAAAACACCCTTTGCAGACTGTGAGAACAGAAAAAAACAAAAACAAAAACATTTTAACTATGTAGTCTACTTCCTCATGGTAGAAGCACATAAACCGGGACATAAACAAGGCACATGACCAAGTCGAGCAAGGTAAGAAAGTCCTCTGAATGCTCCTGGTGGGATATGAAGGTGCATGGAGAACAGATCAAAATAATGTCACAGCCACAATGTCCAGAGCTAGAATTTACTGCTTCTTTAAATACAGTTAAACTGGCTGAAGTGCTGAGTAAAATGTTGGGTAACAGAACATACTATGTTACCATAAAAAGCTTGAACATGGTGATGTGGTCCAACATCAACAATTAAATGCAAAATAAATAAATAAAAACTGGTTTGACTTTAACAATAATTGTGACTAAAATGTTGAAAATGAGCGTGGTCCTCTATTTGTTTTATCATTTTATTTGTCATACACCATTCATTCAGCAGCAGAGATAACAGTGGTCAGGAATATTTCTGATATACAGAGGTGCTGCTCTCTATCAGTCAGCTGCGTTGTTATATTGCAGGATTTTTGTGATTTTTATTTATTTCAGTTTTCTACTCATACGTCCATCTATTCTCCTGAAGTATATATTATGTGAAGTAATTATTAAGAGTGTGGCATTTATTGAAATCAAATGATGTCCTTGCTGAGCCAGTTTGCTACATCATACCATTTTCTTATTTGCACCACAGTACTAGAAGTTACATGTTTGTTAAGTACAGTTGAATTCAAAAGGTTTAATATAAGCCGCTCCTCAAATCTTTGCAATCTGCTGAATGCAGATTTAAAAATATGTAACACTCGAGAGCAAACAATGCTGTTTCTGTTTCCATCTCTCAGCTTGTGTGATGTGAAGCAGAATGTGGCATGAGCTCGTATTGTAATTTTGTAAAGAATTCAGGCCAGGCAGCGTTGGTAATGAATGGTTGAAGGGCAGCAGACTGCAAACACACTCGCACTGTTAAGTGATGGAGAATAGTAAGTAGCTTTGTGTTTACACAGGGACATTCTGAGCCTGCGTGGGGCCAGGGGTCGATGGAGCAAGGTGAGAGGAAAAAGATGCAGCTGGGTGAAATGGAGAGAGCGGGGCATGCCTTTGTTGTCCTTTTCTATTCTTCTTCTGTCCTTTCCCCAGTAGGCTGATTTGCTATTGATTAGCAGGCTGGACTCCAGGTCCAGAACTACATTGCAGAGGCTAAGGCTCAAGGCTGGAGCAAAAGTATATATGCACGTTTACAAAGTGTGTGTGAGCACACACACACACCATTACACACACTCAGTGCCACATTAAAAATGTGTACCAGACTGACTATAGAGTGCTGGACAGTCAATGAACAGCGCTGTGTTATTTCAACTCTACACTGAACATTACTGCTTTGAATCTGTAGTAAATCATGAATATCATGAAAACATCTTTCTCTGCTTTTAAGTGTTTGTCCATCATTTATGTCTATCTATGTCATGTCTAGATTTTTTTTGTTTAAATCTTAATTTATGTGTGGATCATTTAAAATTATCTAACTGAGTTAAACTTTTAACGCAGCACAGATTGTTATTATTATGTAATAATATTACACACATAAAACATGTTCAGAAAAGTGAAACTGAGTCCTGTAAAGTCATGTTAGAGCCATTAGTCTTTAAATCCTGTTGAGGAAATATATTATTTTTAGATCAAGACAGTGGTCCTGTTTGGTTTTTGTCTTCTCAATGTTAATCTTATATTTTATATATGTTTTTCTCATCCTGCAACAACTCTCCCTGTCCTCACTAAGGGTGCTGCCCTCTTCCCAAAAATACACACATTACACACTCACATCAGAAGGTGGGTTGGTGTGCTGTGGAGTAATCTCTTACACAGAGGCAGAGGGAGGCAGTGGAGGATGGAAATGAGGTTTTCAGCCCTCCTCCCTCCTCTGTTCCCCCTCAGCCTTTGTACCCGGCGCCCCCTTGTTCGTTCAGTCTTACCTATGAAATCTAAAGCTGCACACACAGAGCAAATTAGATACTCAGCATCATCTGTTTACATGTTTAGGCAACCCCTTTGTTGTTGTGTTTGATGTAGGATGGAGGAGACCCCAGGATGCCCCCTAAAGGTAGAACCAGGCCATTGCAGAGGCCAGTATAACTGCCATCCTCCAGTGTTTGCAGAGATGTATACACAAGCAACAGAGGACACAATAGTTTCTCCCCTCCCCTCTTCTCCTCGTGAACCCCACGTCCCATTCACGCGTTCGAATAGTTCACAGGGGCGCTCCCTGCTTCACAGGTAATAATAAGGCCCGTTCCAGAGGCTGCCTTCCACATGGAGGTTCCTCTTGAATAGCCAACACAAAGTGTGAACATGTACAGGGTATGAATGGCCTCCTGGGTGCGCCGTATCATTTGCAGAAATCCAATCTCCCTGCTCATTCTTTAAGCGAATCAAAGGTGATATCGAAAAGGATTGGCGATGTATCAGGATTTTTTTTTTTTGCCCTTACATTCTCATATCTCCAGGTGCTCAGTGCCATTTGTAGACTTTGAATGTCGATGAACGTGGGGTCAAGGACGTATGGAAATTTTACATCCAAAAGAATCATTAGGAATACAAACATATTTGGAGGTAGTGAGATACTTTCTGCAATCCTCATGGTGTATTTAAACATGGAGCATTGAATTAATCATAATGTAACTGGATTACTGAGGTACAGAGTAGAGTAACCAATATCTATCTTAAAGTACCAGTTGCTACTGGAAGGGCACATAATAAGCTGTGTCATATTTAGTATAAGGCAACACAACACAGCTGATATTTCAACATATTCACAGTGACCATTTCTCTCTGACAAATTTGACCACTCCTTAATTGATCAGCAGTTGTAAAGACATTGGAAAGTGAAATTGTAGGGGAGATCAAGACATATTTTAAAGGTTAATCTGTCAATTGAGAAATTCGATTTCTCAATGATGGCTGTGTGGTAAAAATACAGTATAGGAAGGAAACAGCTATGGTGATGTTTCCTGTGTATGTAGCCTAGTAATAGCCAAGCATTTCCACATTCCAAATCAGAAAGATACTCCATCCATCCATCCATCTCCTGTATCACATATGATTATCGCAGTCGCAGGGAGCTGGAGCCTATCCCAACTGGCATTGGGCAAGACGCAGGGTACACACAAGTCATCAGTTCAGAACAATCAGCAAACCTATGCTGAAGTGCCAAAAACTGCAGTTCATGAAAGGCCACTTGAGGCTGGCTCCAGAAGTGAGTCACCAGTCAGTCTCCATAAGTCCCCATGTTAAAATGTCCAACTTCACAGCAGAAATAAACAAGTTTAGAGTCTGCTACAAAGGTCTCTATAGCTAATTTCCCCGTTCATGACAACTGTACTGAGGATGAATTTATATACAACTCACCTGTTCAGGTGATATTAAGGTTTAAAGTTAAGCAGAATTAAGACCGTGGACACTTTGATTGACAGACGGCTGTTGTTACAGATAGCTTGTTCGAGCACCCAGGCTTCATTCAGCCTGCCTCAGGTCCACCAATTATTTTGAGCTTCAGAACAGCTCTTAAGAAACCTGTGGGTGATATCACGGATACACCATTCATTCTTTATACAGTTGGTGGTTTAGAAAGACAAGAATAACTACAGATATCTGGATATGAATGCAAACTCTCTTACCAAGGGTCCAATATTTTGGCATTTGAAGCATTCTGGTTACCGTTTGTAGTCCAAGTAGTATTGACTAGTCAGGTCTGAGCGGGCTAGTTGCAACAGTCAGTGTGGAGAGGCAGGACGTATTAGCCAAAATGCAACGTCAGAAGCCATTGGCTATCGCCATCTGAGATTTCACTTTTTATTAGCTGTTTAAGTTAATCTGCATGCGTACTGTATGCAGATATCTGTTTAGAGATTTAGCAGAAATGTATGTTCTGCTGGCTCTCTGGAAACCCAGAAACATTGGCTGTTGGCCCCAGGGGCTAAATTGTTGTAAGACAAAAACCAATGTGTTCTGAGATTAGAAAGACACTGGACCAACATAATGTCCTCACATTCACAAACACACACTGCTGTCTGCGGGGCTTTTCTTAGCTGGCATGTCAGAAGAGAGAAGCACTTTGTCTCCTCTCCTTCACCTCTCTTTCCATCTCCTGTCTATTGAGTCTCCTCCATCTATTCATTTCCTTCATCAGGTGGCCATCTCTCACTCTGTCCATCTCACCCTCGGCCCGCTCAGTCGTTCCCACCTCCTTCTTTCTTTGCTACTCTGTTTTTTTTCTTTGTACTGAGTGGTGAGCGCTGACAGCTCTGGCAGAGACAAAGTGCTGATGCTGGGCTTAAAAGTGACCGCCCCTGTCCTGCAGCCACACAGCTGGGGAGCCAGAGATCCATCACCCCATGGCATACCCAGAGCAGCAGGGAGAGAGAGAGGGGAGGACGGATGGAAGAAGGCGGGAGTGTGAGAGCAAGAGGGCAGGTGGAAGGAGAGTGATTGTAAGACTAACAATACATTCTGCAAATCAAAAATTACCTCACTGCAGCAGTGTGTCAACAGGAATTTAGTATAATACCTGCAAAAGAATTGTGAGGTGAGTTACATTAACATGGTGCATGTTGACCAGAGGGGACTGTGTAGAACGTCTCTGTTCTCTTGGTCTGTGGAAAAAGAGAAGAAGCTGACTGGATGTGTGTGCCTTACCTTCCTTGCCTATCTGGTATTGACTACTGCCTTGGTCCTACAGTCAGTTTAAATTGTGATTGGGGAAATTTATGCAGTGACATGGTATTTGTGTTTTCAAATTTCTCCTGATATGTAGTTAGAAAATTTCCCCCCATTGAATTATCACCTCAATAAACATTATTCAGTTTATGGTCTCAATCACTAGTTTCAAGTCTTCTTCCATACAGCATGATGTTCATTTTGTAAATATTGGTCTCATTTAGACTAAAATAGACTCATGACCTCATGATCGACAATTCCTTCTCAGTGTGTCCATCCATCTCAACACACCAGGCTTACGAAACTGTCAAACTAGGCAGTGCTGATTAAATATGAACCATGATTCTACTCCAGCATTCACTATTTTTCTCTTCAAATGTTTTAGTAACACGTTCAGCTGTAATACAAGGATGTAATCATTTCTGGCTCTAAATAACCAAGATGGTCACAAGTTCTAGGCTTTAAAATGGTTGTCCACAAACCAATGGGTGATGTAATTGCGGGTTTACACTTGGTTCTAATGCTAGAAAAGTCATTTTAGACTAATGTCTAAGAGATTTGTGTCCTAAATTAAAGTGGGTTCGATCCCGGGCAAGATACTGAACCCCAAATTGCTCCTGAAAGCTGAGCCATCAGTGTGAATGTGTATGAATGGTTAGCTCCTCAGACTGATGAGCAGTTGGCACCTTGCATGACAGCCAATGCCATCAGTGTATGAATGTGTGTGAATGAGTGAATGAGATATGTAGTGTAAATTAGCTTTGAGTGGTCAGAAGACTAGAAAGGAGATATATAAGTACAGACCATTTACCATTACATATAGTAATCCAGATATAGTGAAATGTATTTTCATAAGCTTCTACAATTTCTTAAAAATTGTGTAAATTGTGTTACACATTTGAGAGTTTCACAGCTTCTTCTACTCACTAGGTAGAGCAGTGTGAAAAGAAGGGGTTCAAATGATCCTTTAAGGAAAAGAAGCAATAATTCAAAAAGCCTCAGTTGTAAATACTCAGATGTCCTACAACTACCAGTACCACGTGGAAGTAAAGTGAAATTATGTTCCCATTCAACAGGTGAACCAGTGAAACCATAAACTAACCATTATGCAAATTAGATTATGATTTGAGTTTACTGAAACTGCTGTAAGCTAATATGAATGCAGGAGGTTGTGAATGAATTCTACCATCAACACAACTCAAAAAGGCACAGCCAGAGAAGACAAAGATGCATGGCACACTTGAAGTCAGTGATGGCTGATGCTTTCTCTTGTAGTTTGCAACTGCAAATGTCTGCATTCATGCTGAGAAGCTTGGCACTGCAGTCTGGAAAAGAAGGTAAAGGTCCTGTGTCAAAGAGGGGAGGAGGGGGTGGCCGTGGTGGCGGTGGTGAAGGAGAGAGGCGGGATGGGGTGGTGTGTGGGGGTAGACTGAAAGAGTGCTGGCTGGGTTGTCTCCAGGATGGAGGGCATTAATCATTATTGGCGCACACCTTCGTCCCCGACGCACCCTGACGGCCCTTCCACCCCTGACATAAATCATCATTCCCCCACAATAGATCCCCTCTCTTTGCCATGCCGGGGAAAAGTGTGCTAGTTGTATTGATTTTTCCTTTTTCTCCCTCTGCCTTCCCTGTCCCCCCCTCCACCAGCCAACCGCATTGCTGTGTCATTATGAAACATAACTGATCTGAAATTCATAGAATACTAAATAAAGTTTACGAGGGCACTCTACTGTATGCCCCCCCCACCCCCCACCCCCACTCATCACCTCCTCCTCCCTTCCACTCGATGCATGAGAAGTAAGCATGGAAGGCGAGAAAAAAGAAAAAAAAATAACGATATAAAAATTACAAAGCATGCACAGTGCTATTATACTTCTATTGATTTGTTTTTGAAGCACACCTAGGCTTAGAAGAGTTGCTTGAAGAGATTAGAAATGGCCCAGAAAAAGAGGAGGAGAGCAGGAGATGGGGGTGGTGGGGGCTGGAGAGGTGGTGGTGGTGATGGTGGCGGTGGTGCAACTGTTTAAGGGTGAAAATAATGGAAGAATTTTGGGGATCACAGAGAAGGGGGGACAGAACTGATGCAACATGTTATGAGCTTAAAGGAAGTATGAGAGACAGAATTAATCTTTGGTTCATGTTCATTGAAGTACTTTACAACATTTTGGGGGTTCATTGTATAAGCCACCAAGGTTCAAGGTTCAAGACACCTCCAGTCTGTCACAAGATCAATCTGAGGAGTCACATGAGGACAAATAAATGTGTTAATTCCTCTTTAATATTTGCTTTTTTGTAAAATAATGGATGCCCCATGGAGTGTGTATCTTTGTTAGGGTGAGGTTTTAGAGTGAGTGTCCTGGTTGGTTTCACACATGTAAACATCACATCCTGGTTTTAGAATCCTGCTTAAGGATTTAAGCAGGATCTGGGTTTTGAAATATAAATCTGGACATGCTATGTGGCGGTATTGTAGGACAAGAGTCAGAAGTCCTCAATCTTTTTCAGCCCAAGGACGCCTTGGATGAGAAGCAAACAGAACAGGGACCCCCACATGTAATTCATTTTTTAAGTTTTTTTAGTGTATATTTGTGTGTGTGTGTGTGTGTATTTATTCACCTTATTAACCTATTTATATACTGGGTTATTAGTCTATGTGTTTTTGATCATGTCATCGTGTCATCCAGGTTTCATGTTTTTGTGAGTGTTGCCACACAAACGATGCACACCAACAATTCCACTCCTGCAGTGTCTTTGTAAGTAAATCTAGGGACTTATTATCAAACTAGTAACTAGCATTAAGTTAGTGAGTTAGTGGTTAGTGATTCACGTTCTTTTCCCAACAAGGAATGAACTGCTTTGTTTTCTTCTTTCCCTCCAATAGCAGCTGGTCATGGTATGTTAGACTGCATCATGGGAATAATCTATTTTGTAAACAGATTTAGTCAAATGTAGCTTTTTATTACATATCAATGCATGAAAATGCTCATCATTTTTGTTATATTCTAAATTCTTACAAATTATTTTGGTGAAAATTTGTTGATGACAAAAATTGCCGGACCCCCTGGAGTACCTCTGCAGACCCCCGGGGCTCACAGACCCCCTGTTGAAGACCCCTGCTCTAGGATACTGTGGCATGTTAACACCTCATCCAAGTCTCTGGTCATCGTTGTGTGCAGGTCTGTCCTCAGCTCCAGTTATGAAGCAGCTGGCTGGTAAAAAACAAAACAAAACAAAAAACATATATGGTAATAAAGAAGTAAAGACTGTGTACATGCTGAAATCAAAGTGAAAGTGACACTGCTAATGCAGAGATGGAAGAGCTAATACTGATTGGTGATAGCTCATCTCTGATGTTAACACCATGTTTTCTAAATGCGGAAGAGACAAAGTGTGTATAAATAAGTAAGATTCTCTACATTCTATGTTATGTTGCTCACTCGAACCGAGGGTCTAAGGACAGAGGGTGTCACTCTGTACAGAGCACTCAGAGACAAAATGTGTTTTGTGACTTTGGGCTATACAAATAAAATCTGGTTTGATTTGATTTGATTTGACATTGAAAAACATCATGTTGATTCTTTGGAATTGAATTTATTTCTACTTCATGTGATTCCCCTCAAATAATTCTGCTGTAATATGTGTTTGTTTGTAATAAATGATTCAGTCTGTTCCTGCATGTATTAACATTGTGATCTGTATCTGGATTTATTTTGGATAATGGCACGTCATCCCAGCATTTTTTTCCTTGATTTAGCTAACACTGTGGTCAGACACACTCTGAAGTCACATGACAGACTGAGACATGAGAGACATGTAGGACACTTTAGTATCCTTGCTAACTGTGCTAAGGCATTCACACATGTGGAGAAGGTTCTTTGCGCTGCCCCCTGTTGTGCACATGTGTTCTGCATGTATTTACACCTACACTGACATGTGTTTTCCTACATCCAGATAGATACTGTGAGTAGTCCCGACTCCATGAAGAAACAGCCTCTCTGTGCTTTTAGCCCGCTCATTTCACTCTCCTGGCAGGTTGGCACTGAGCATGTTTGCATGTCTTGCACAGTGGTTTCTTTTATACTGACACTAAGTGGTGTTGAATAGACAATTTTCAAATTTCAGATTTTGGATATAATATTCATAACAATGTTTTCATGAGTGCGTGATCAGCAGAAAATAAGAAGCATTGTGTTTTTGTTCTATTAGAATGAGCATTTGTATCCACAGAGGCTGTGGGTCCTCTTCCATGGAGTCCAACATTTTGAAAACATTTCTACAGTAGCCCAGAACAGACAAACTAAACACTGACTCTAGACACTTTTGCATTTTTTGCACATTTTATGGCCTTCATAGATTTTCTATGTGTGGGTGGAGAGGGTCACTACACCACTGGATGCCACTAACTCCTACACTCGGGTCCAAACACAGCTGACATGAAAGCATCTTAAAATGTGTAAAAAATACTGGTACTGCTGTATTCCAGCTGTTCACTGAAGTAAAAGACACAGCTCAGTTAAACATGTAAATCTGAGCTTGTGCACTTTTACAAACCCAAACCTAACTCAGCCCTACACATGCTTACACACACACACACAGACACACATACAGACACACACACACCACCCTTCCTTATCCCATTTTGCCGACTTCAATCTCAGCAAACCATTCACTTCATCTGGGCCGTAGATTAGCCCAGCATGGCGATGGAGGAGAGTTGACAGGTGGGAGTGGGAGAGCAGGAAAGAGAGACTGAGTGGATATTGGTGGCAGAAGTGGGATTCTCAACCTGGCCAGGATTAGAGTCTGGAGTTGAAGGGATATTAATGTAAAATGGAGGGGACAAGTGTGCTCCTGTCCAATTACGCTGCACCCTGTCACTGCCAACCAGGGTGCAAACAACAGGAGGAAAGGATTAATTGCCTTGGACTCTGCCCCCACTACAGGCCCAATTATGGCAACATATTGGCTCTCAGCGCTGGTGCAACCACTGCTGTGCAGGGAGATTGTGTGAAATTTTCAGCATGGTCTTCAGAGGTCAGAATGAGGGGAGACGGCTGGGGTAGGAAGGGCTGGGGGAGAGGCGGAGGGGACAGGGAGTGATGTGAGCTCTTGACTGGGTATCAAAGTTAGAATACAGCAGACTCTTTACCTATGGCCTGTCAGCTTGATATACCGTTATATGTGCTCTATACAAGCCTGTTTTCTATCCTGAGAAATGAATGTTTAGTCAGACCATCAATCTAAAAATATAGGATATGAAAATGATGTGATTTGTTCATATAATATTTTTACACATTTTTACAGTCACCATTAACCAGTAAAATTGCACAACATGGGCATGATATCATAGGTGGGGTCTGTAGTGCATTACACTTAACCACTGACACACTTGGTATGTATGTGCTATAATGCATTTTATCACTTCTTTTTTTATATATTGCTGCTGTCAATGTGAAAACCTCACATCTCCAAAATATTTCCCGACTTATCCAAATAAACATATACAATTCTGAATACACATACAATAATAATTATGCACATTATCCATGCAGCAGTTGTTGTTGGATAACAATTTGTAGACAAAAACATGATAAAAGAAAATGCACAACAATAAATTGAGATTAAAAAGAGTGAGATAAATAAATGCAACAGACAAATATTAGATCAGGAAAATAAAAAGAACTAACATTATTAAAAAACAAAAAACAGAAAGGGCAGACTTGCCAATTGTTGCAGTGCTTGTTATGATTGACAGATAAATACTTAATGATGAATCAAATCAAACCAAATCAAATTTTATTTGTATAGCCCAAAGTCACAAAACACAGTTTGCCTCAGAGGGCTTTACAATCTGTACAGGGAGTGACACCCTCTGTCCTTAGACCCTCAGTGAGGAAAAACTTGCCCACAAAAAACCCTTTAACAGGGAAAAAAGGTGGAAGAAAGCTCAGGAAGAGCCACAGAGGAGGGATCCCTCTCCCAGGACGGACAGACGTACAATAGATGTCATGTGTACAGAACAAATCAACACAAACATATTGTACAATTACAATGAATGATAAAATGACAATGAATTACAATGAATGATAGAATGATTACAGTAGCAGTGGAACCTGTGATAGAGATAGAGAGACACAGATGCACAGCAGCAGTAAATCATTAACTAACTATAAACTGTAATGGAGATATGGTAACAATAATGACAGTAATAATATATGTAGTGGACGTCGTGCAGGACCACAGCAGCAGCCACGATCCATGAGAACCTGCTGGACAAGAGAGCACAAAAACTCCAGGGTGCCATTATGAAATAAAATGATCAGATGCTGTTGTGAAATAAAAAATAAAAAAAACAGACTGGTAAAAGGAAATTTTGAGAAAATAAAAATGAACTGCAATAAACTCTGAGATATCCTGACCTGTCCCTGATGCCTTCATTGTATTGGACCATTTCAAAAGTTCATGGAACAGCCTTGGTTCATGCTGAACACTGCATTTTTTTTTTTTACATTGTCCAATATTATTTTAAATTAAAATATATTTTCTCTCCTTCAGATTTATAATGCCTATGTTAACCTGACGTGCAATACAAACAATAAACAAGAATGGCAGCAGGGAAAAACATTCTTCTAACTTATAATATAAGTATGCTTATATGCTTGCTTTATTCCATTTGAACAAAGCTTCCACACCCTTTATAAATGCAGAGCAATGATTCAGCTTATTTACAATGAGGTTTTAATTTTTTTTTAAAAAAGCCAAAATGATACACCTAGACACACACACACACACACACACACACTGCAAAGCCCTTAAAGCTGTAAGTTAACATTTTACAGTAAAAAATAAGTAAAGTATTGTTGTGATATTTGTGTAATTCTACACATTTTTGATGCAAACCCTTAAACCCTCACATTAATCATATTTCTGCTGTGTGTCACGCTCAGGGCTTATAATTCAGGCTGTAACTCGTACCTTAAAGCAGAACCAGCCAGCCAACCTTCGGGAACTCTTAATGCATATTAAAACTCCAAATATTAGCTTGCTAAATCTGCACAAGGAAGCCATCAGGGGCCCATAAATTGCCCAAACGAGCACTCTCACCTTGCAAGGCGGGCAGTTTCTGATGGAAGTCTGGAGATACAGACACAGAAAAGTTCCAGCAGGGGAATTGAGAACTGCACCTCAAAATCTTGGCAGGTCATTAACACAATAATGGATCATTGTGAGTGTGCACGGAATCGAGAGGACCGTATATTACATATTCACCGACATAAAAATGTGCAAGAAGCAGCCTTTTACCTAGTTAGAATAAGTAAAACAGACAGCTTTACTGATGGTGTGATGAAAATGTGACAGAACTCTTGTTCATGTCAAGTTAACCGTTCCATCTCTTGACTGGTGACTGACTGTATTAGATAAGATTCAGACTTTGGAAGATACTGGTCTCTCAGGCTTGTGCGATGATGTAGCTTGGCCAACAGAAAGAAGCAATGAGGTCTTTTTTGATGAAATCCAGTATTGAGCTAAAGGAAACCACCCAGTAGTTTCTAATCAGAGAGGGAAATGGGACTGGAGTTACTGATGGTCTCCTGTGCATACGCGAGGCACCCTGAGAACACACAAGGCGCATTGGAGCCGGCATCTTGACGGATGCCCACTTCATGAATTTTGAATTAAATTGGCCCTTGATGAATTTGGAATGTGGTACCTCTGTTCCAAAGCAATAGGAATCCAATAAAATGCTGGCACCATACAAATAAAGCCATACATTCCCCCAGACCTAGGAATGAGCCTCAGGTGAGGAAAAATGACTGCAGCACCAGGAAGCAGCAGCACAGAGGGACGAGAGAGAGAAGGCGAGAAGAGGGGAAGATGGGAAAAGAGGTCCTGATATGAGCGAGGCTGAGAGAGGTGGCGGCAGATAGAGAGGCTCTGATATGAAGAAGAAGAAGCAATGGGAGAGCAGGAGAGTCGGGCGAGATAGAGAGAGTCTTAAATGAAGGTGGAAGGGGGGTTTGTTGAGGGGAGTCGAGGGGGCGCCGGGGCCTGGATTCTAGCACATTAGCTCTGTCCTTTTGAGTGGAAGGGAACATATTGGTCGAGGCCAATCCCCACATGGGGCCCAGGCTGCCTGGAGCTCATCAGCGAGACATGCCAGGGCCTGGAGTAAATCAGAAGCCCCACTCCTAAGGCCCAATTTCCCCAGAGGAGACCAGCCACAGCCACTCAAATCAGCCCGTGTGCCAGAGAGCTGTCTGTAATCTCTTGCTCCTACCTCTACATCTGCCCCAACTCTCCAAAAAAGCAATACTGCTTCAAATATCCTAAATATGGTGTTTAACATGTGACCGATGCCGCCAACATTTACTAACACTTACATAAGTTTTGTTTTAGGTTAAATTGTCTAATGCTTTGGACTCAGATTTTCACAACTACAGTGTGAAAGTAAACAGGTAAACAATGAATTACAGAGTTGTGTTTAACAGTGTTTATTTTTGTTTGAGGAGGTTCAAGTTGACATTAAAAGTCATGAGACTTTGGAGCCATTCAAGGCTTCATAATGAAGATGAAGAAATCAGTGAATTGAATTTCATTTTTTTTTTTTTACTTCAAGATAAGAGCCACCATGAGCAAGCAGTGACGAGGAAAAACTTCTAAGAGGCAGAAACGTCAAGCAAAATCGGCTCATGGTGGACAGCCATCTGTCATGACCGGTAGAGTTGAGTACAGTGTGCAAAAGTTTGTGTCATACAAAACGGAGTGGGAAAAAAGGGAAGTGAAGATAGCCATGTTAAAGCTGTATTCAGCCAGTCAGGGTCCTGGTTAAGGGAATACGTCCAGTTGCAACAGTCTGTGAGTAGAGCAAAAAGGTGGAACACACTGGCCAAAATACAATCTTGGAATCTTTGATCATCTGACAATGATTTTGCTTCTTACTAGCTTTATAAAAATGATCTGATTTGATATGCAGATATCTCTTTATAAAGATTAGAAAACAATGAATCGTTCTTGTCATTCTCATGTATCAAGTCAATAGCTGATGGATTCTGAGGTGATTGACTGATTGACCAGCTTATTTCCAAGTGCAGTGCTGCCTGTAGAGTATATTAAATTACTGCAATTAATGTTCGGAATCATCTGTGATCATTCAGTCTTTTGGATATTTGAAACTATTGGAATTAATAATTGTATGTCACCTATAATAATTTCCTGCCCCTTGCGTAACTAAATCATATTAGCACATCACATACAGTGAGTTAGCTAACGCAGCTCCATGTACTAAAACAGCAGCTGGTAACGTGTTCTACAGTTCTCAGAAAGAACAAACATGGATACATTTTCAATGTCTTTCTCTAGACGTTACCACAGTTTACACAGCATTCAGTGTCTGAATACTTGGATTGACAGAGATGTTATGACATGACTTACAGAAAAAGGGACTGTCAAATTCAGACTTTTCTTTGGTTGACATAAAAAACACTAACTCCTTCCAGCAGCCACTATCATGGGTTCAGCATGGACAATAAAATAAAACTAATTATTCATTATTAACTTCAGTGTTGGAGAGGCCAAAAGCTTTGAATGCCTACTTTGCCAGATGGTTATCAACATTCTACTGTATGGTGGTACTGGGCACAAACATGCAAGAGGTTTTTATTATTATTATTTTTAATGGCGTTCTCACAAAAATGTTGGATCCTACGAGAAACACTTGGAGGCACTATGACCCAAGCAGAGCTTTGTGATCTCAGATTAGAGAATTAGATAAATATTGTACTTCTAGGTCCAAAGTGTAATCATTTGGCTACAGAACACTTGCGTTTATTGCAGCGGGTGAAGAAATGTAATGGTCATTTACTGCTCAATCTGAAATGCTCCATTTTAGGTGTTTAGACACGGAGCGGCTCGAGCTGACTTGTTGTGTGGACATTAAATCATCAGCTGCGTTTCAAACTTAATGAGGTTGAGTAAATGGTGAGTAATTTCTCATTTTGGGGTCAAGTCTTCCTTTAAGTGCAGGCCCTTTGCACCAGCAGCACAATGACTAAGCAGCTCCCTCCTCCAGAACACTCTCCTACCTCTCTCCCACCAGCGTGTGCATACTCTAATATGAATAATGTTTCTCCTCCAAGTCCCCCCTGTAATAAATGGAGTGCCATTTCACACAATGGCAAAGTCAGGCCTGTATTGATTAACTCTCATCATCGACTCACGACGCCTGCTTCCTTGATTTATGATTGTCTGTTATTTTTACATTAGCTGTCAAATTCATCTTGTCTGTCCGCGGCCGGGGTCAGTCTTGGCAAACAGTAAACACCCAGCACCCTGCCTGCTACCCCCCCACAGGGAATGGGCTTTGTTTTTTTTTGTGAAGCACGCGGCAGAAAGAAACGTGTTCAGGCTGGTTTCACAGTAGGTTCAGGAAGGAGAGCCTCAGTGTGGAGCTGTCAGAGAGGATGAGAGCAACACAGACAGGAACAGAATTCATACATGTCTCATTATGGAACTGGATTCCGGGTGTAGACGTGTTATATTCACCTTATTGCTTGGAGAAAAGAAATAAGTCACTGTTAGAGTTTACCAACCTTTAAGCCAGAGTACTCTGAAAGATGCTGATTCAGTGCCTATTGGAAAATACACTGCAGTGGTTTTGTGGTGGTAGTGCTTGACTTAGGCTGATCACATATTTAAGGTCTTTGTTTACCTTCTTTAAATATACCAATCTGCACTGTTACATTTTAAAGTTCCAACTTAATTTTAGTTAAAGTAAGTCTTATCTGTTGCATATTTTCAGGACATTTTCATATTTCTAGCTTCCAAACGTGCTTCTCTTCAACCTGAGGTCCTTCACAGCAATTGTGTATGCTGTACAAGTAAGGTATAATTATACAGCGAGCGGGTCATTGTTATGAAATAATACCAGGCGGGGTGATGCAGGACCCCTAGAGGAATCATGAAGGGGTCCTTCAGGATGACCCGCTCGCTGTACATTACCTTACCTAATACTATTATTAAAGAAATCAATAAGTTGACACAATATGTTCATTGAAAAATGATTTTATTGCGTCCACTGTGATTCTCCAGAGACTATGATCAGAAGTGTGTCCATAGCAACTGTCTGTTAGAATGCTGCACTGACCAATTAGAATCAAGTATTCTCTGTATATAAAGATATACAGTACCTACTAAATATTAAATGTCAGTGTACTGGTTGTATATAAGAGATGATTACTGTTTTGTTTTGAAAGACTTCTCTGTGTGAGTCTGTTTAGGATGCAGACATCATTAGACTATGCTCTAAGGATGATCTATACTTCACATTAATATGGACGTGATGATGTGAAGAACATCTCTGGAGCTTTTTCTGTCCATTCGTGATATATATGTCATTGTGACACAACATTATGCATCGAAAGCACACTGTTATTCATGTTATTAATTATTCAGTTACAACAAATACATGAATTAGATTTTTCACATAAGCCCTCTAACTGAGGTGTGTCAAAAATCAGAAATAAATGTATACCTGAAAACAAAACAACAAACTGATGTTTTCAAAATAAAAATGTATATTTGGACTATAACCTCTAAAAATGTAGATTTGACTGAACATCTTCTTTATTATTATCTTCTTTATTATTATTCATTTCTTTTGCATCATCACATCCATATAACTATGAATTATTGATAATGTGTCCTAAAGTCCACAGAAAGTTTTATAAATAGTGCATGTGGATGACAGGAGAGACAGCCAGCCCTGTTAGGATGACGAGTCTGCAAGTGCAGGACTTTAGATGTGCTGTCCACACTGACCTTTTTATGTAGTCACAGTGACTTGGTCAATTTTGTGGTGTGAACACACTAAATACTTGCTGCTTACATAGTAGTATGTAATATGGAACTGCATCACAGCTTTACTTCTAAAGAATAATGAAGATCTACTATATTTAAAAGCAATGTCATAACGGTATGTGTGAGCTTTAAGTGCAGTGCTGAAGTTTTGAGAGCATTAGTTCTTCATGGTTGGATGACATTGAAAAGGAGAAACTGCCTACATGCATCATTAAATTACAATGCTGTGTTTGTAAATTGTAACTTTACATAATGTAGGCTGAGGGTGAAGGAACAGATTATTGTAATCAAATCAATTTATAGGGCAGAATTGATAGGCTGCTAATATTTTCTTTTAGTAAAATCATAAAGCTGCTTCAAAAGTTCAAGGCTCTGCTCACTTTGAATGTTAAGTGTTGTTTAAACAGCGGTGAATTAACATATGTATTGCTGACGGCAGTCTTTAATTTGCATCTTCCAGGATTGAATCTGGTGGACAGCAGACTGTTCCAAGACAACATGTTTATGACTTTGAGATAAGAGCGCAAACCTACAATTGCAGCTCTGCAATTTGACCTGAAATTTCCCAAGACGTAAAACATTAAAAACATTTGAATAATGTTGTTTCACAGATGGATTTTTCCTTTTTTATCTTGCTTTAAAATGACAGCCAGATAGACACTTACCACATGCAATATCCATGCTTTTGCTTGTCTATTTGGAATCAAGATTGGACATCAGGGGCAGCCTGGTGATCAGCTATCAGTTTAAACACAGTGTCCAGCTCCATCAATTTAGAGAGCTGCTATCTGTCCAGCCTCCCACCTCCCCCAACCCTGACTGAACTGGAGCTAGCAAATGTCAAGGTACACAGGTCTAAGTTGGAGTAACCTCCCCTTTTTCCGTCGCTTTTTTCCCCTCCTTTCAGCCTGGCGGCATTTCACCCTGGGAGAGTGAAGCGATAATAACAGACGGGCCGAGGCGAGGGTTGTTCGGCTAAAGCGGGTCCTCGGCTCTAATGGCGGGGCTGTCTGCTCTCTCGGACCCGCCGGCTTGGGGGTTCATTGAGATTCCATTAGAGGCTGCAGGGAGCGGTTTCATTGCAGCCTTCCTTTCGTTTGCCTGACACTCACACGGGGATCACTGTAAATTGGCTCTGTCATAGCAGACAATTTTTGAGATGTGAAGTAAATTAAACATGTAATCACACAGGAAGCGCTGCCGCGGGTTCCCAACACTTGACTCCCGTCACCGAGCGGCCTGAGGCGTCTCACTAGCTCGTTTTCATTCCTCGTTACCCTCCTATCTTTACCTCCATCTCCTCATTGTTAAATGACACTGTAGTATTTTCTTTCTTGGCACCTGGAAAAGATGATGTGCTGACCTTTAATGATGCCGGGGCCTCGGCTGCAGACACAAACTCTCATGATGGCTAACAGTGTGAAACCTCTGATCCAACAGGGATATTTCCATCGATGTGAACAGCCACTCTCAGTTAATAGTTGTGTTCATGGACTTTAGAAAATAACATTAGGCAACAGAAACGTTGATTATTTTTTGCTGAAACATTTTGGTTATTTAAGAAAAAAAATGGTCGTGGCTCAATATGTCTGTCCCAAGCTTCCACGATGTGCTGTGTCAATGTCAGACCTCTACGTGTTACTTCATCCTAAGATACTGCAGCAGCCATGTTACCATCTTTGATGAGACCAGGCTGGGATATATATATATATATATATATATAACCTAATTCCTCTTTTACACACCCCTCTCCTTGCTCCAGCATCTTTTGTTTCTGCTTTGTGATTAAGCTGTTGTATGTTGTTGTCTCTTTCCATTCCCATGTTGCAGCTGAAGGCCCAGTGAAGTGCTGTTGGCAGTACACTGGGCTGGGTAGCGCTTGAGTGGAGGAAACAGCGAGGATCGAGCAGCATAGGCTGAAAAATTAGGTCCCTGCCTTGTAATTCAGCGGCGGGAGCTGATATCATCAGGCTGCGGTCGGCTATCAGGCAGGTAATACCACCCACCGACTGTAATCGCTAATGAAGCTACTATTGAGTTTATAATGCGCTAAATGATGCAGACTCCCACTCCAGATAAACACGTCCCAAATAAACGATTTGGTTGGTAATTGCACTCCACCAGTGGCCTGTTAATAGAGTTGAGTCTCTGATGAAAGGGTTAACTCTTTTTCTGAAGTATCCTCTCACTGGCTCATTGCACTCTCATTTCTACGGAGATCTCTGCATTCCCTTGGTTATCAGTGTACTTAGAAAGAAAACCTAATTAGACAAAAAGGGCTTTTTTCTCATTCCCTAATTAGGTCCTTAACATAATTAGCAGGTGATGTTAATAACCCTCTTTTAAAACCTATTAAAAGGCTGTTTGGGAGCAAGTGGTGGAGAGGAGTTGGCCTGTGGGCAGTCAGGCGGCCCCTCTGAGGGCCCCGGTGAGGACAGCCGAGCATGCTGGGAGTACGGTTCATCAGGACTGGAGTGCCACTGCATTAGGACTTTAGCCTCATTGGAGACCTGTTAATACAGAGCAGTGTATCTTGTCAGCCATTAGGAGACATTTCAGTACACAAACGTACAAGTACCGACCTGGATTTGACTTGGATTTGCTGAGTTATCAGGTCAACTTTCAGTCTTATCACGGTTTGTATTACAAATCAGCTGAAATATGAAGACTAGGAACAGGTGATCTTCTATCATACAGCAACAAAATCTGTTAAACCAATATTTTTTTTTCCCACAAGGAATTAAGTGTTTTAGTGTTTTTCAGCTTATTGTTTTGTTTTTTTAGCTCATCAACCTGGTTTCAGTAAAAAAAAGCTCACCAAACAGCTGGTCAACACCGTGGAGCATACAGCTGCTGAAAAGACATGTATTTTGTCTCTCGTTGGTGGAGACCAAACCAGAGCTAAGAGCAGAGCGAATATTGGACATTATTCAGGTGGACACACACACACACACACACAAACACATCACTCCAAATAATACATAGTAATGTTGTCGAATGTTTTAGAGCATTAGACAGTTGAGGTAGAATTAACACCAGTTTTTGTTTTAGTGATTTGGGTGGATTTTGTTGACTGTTCCTGGTGTTCTTTTCTTTCCATTCATTTCAATACGAAAATCAACGTCAATCATCAATTTCTGTTTTCAATGCCGACTTATCAGACTGAACTGCATCATCACATAACAGAGACATCTAAAAATATAAATGTAGACTTTATGATTCATTGTATTATCTCTTTTACTTTAAGCATACAGTATTGAACATACATGTTGTCAGGGCTAACAGTGAGTCCTTACTGCAGCAACAGAGCAAGAGACAGCACGACACATGAATGGAAAGCAAGCTGCCTAAAAATAGATTAAGACCTGTAGGCGCTAAACATTGAAGAATTTTAGTCATTTCTGAGACCAAACAAATAAAAAAATATAATAAGTCAGCATAATGTATAACATAACAAATTAGTGTATTAAATGTACTTTTGTGTAACCATATAAAGGTTTCATCTGCATCTTCTAGCTTCTGATCATACTGATTTTTTCATCCACCTGTGTTACACGTGGAGATCAGTCTGACGACAATAGAACCTCTGCATCAACTGTCCACTTCACACTTGATACATCCTGTATGTGTCCAACGTCTGTCATTATTTACACACCACAGGACAGAGGGAGGAGCTGCATTGTGTGTGTGTGTGTGTGTGTATGGGCCTGCGTCACAAACCACCAGGGGGCATTGTGTATTCAATAATGCACCCAGAAAAATTACCATAGAAGCAAAACAGGGTGCATTGTCACTAACTGGCCTCCAGTGAAATATTGTTGACAGGGCTCAGGGAAGTGCTGCAGGTTCCAGTGAGCAGTCTGTGCACTCTGCCGAGGAGGAGGAAGATGAGGAAGAGGCCGCCGCCGACCAGAAGAGCCCAGTCCTCGTCTTTAATTAAGTATCTGAAACATCAATTTAAATGTAAATATCGGTGGTGCAGCACCACTCATGCGTAAATTAGAGGGTTGGCCCAGCCACATTTCTCTCTCTCTTCCAAGTCCCTCGCTCACTTACGCTGACATCTGCTCACAGCTGCTTGGCCCGGGGCTGTCCCCTGTGCACGCGCACACTTGCACACACACACACACACACACACACACACACACACACACATAGTACTATTCACAAGATTTTACAGGCACACTTACTTAAACTCTGTCACATCTTAAGTTGGTGACAGTGGAATGACTGCTGCCTGCTGCTTGTTGTCTTTTCTCCTTATCTTTTATCAGGCACACAGTGGCTTCAACAGTGACCTCTTCTTAATCACATCATTCAAAGCCCAGTGTAACATGTAGAGTGGCTTTGTGATTAATAAGCTGTGGAAAGTATCACGGCTCCAATGAGGCCACTGCTTACAGGCATTTTTAAGTAGTCCACCGAGCAAAATGTCAGTAGTTATGTTTCCTTTAGAACTGTGCGCACATTTTAAAGCTGCATTATTCCACATTTTCTTCCATTAACAAGTGGATGAATGTGTAACGTGACTGCTATTTCTTGTGGTGATAAACAAATGAGGTCATATCTCAGAGTCCTTTCTTCACCTGCCTGAAAAAGTGTGTGTGTTGACCAATACTAGAAATCAGAGGTGTGGACTGGAAGTGGGCACACAAAGACACCATAACTGTGGATATGGGCAGCGGTGCTATGCCTCTGTTCAAGAGTACTCTACAAATCTTCTCCACTGTTGGGACTCACTAGAAATCTTTTGTTGTAGTGTTTAATTATATTTTTTCAGTGACTTTTTAGTTGGTGTTGGCAGAAACCAAACCAGCCTTCTATTAGACATTTAAACAGAGTTTATATTAGACTTACATATATCAGGTGGATACAAACACTGTGTAAATAAGCAACTGTTTGCTAATGTATGAGCCATAACAACTTCATAAGATGATGATATGTCAGACTGTGTGTTTAAGCTTGTTGAGCCTACTGAACTTTGTAATTTAGATAGTTTAAGTCAGTTATCAATACCGAAACAGTAAATATACATCATTATGTTGATATCTATATTTTTTTTAAATCTAAATGAAAATGAAGTCTCTGGAAGCTGTCAGAGTGTGTTGTGAGGGAGATCCTGACCCATTGTGCGGAGTGGAAAGGGACGACATAGAGTTCAGTAAACAGAGGAACTTACCTGGCTCTCACTGTCCAGACAGGGGCTTTTTTCTGGGGGACAGTTCAACGAAGAGTCAGCAGGGTGAACTGAGGGCTCGTAGGTGACTTTTTCTCATGTATGTAGCTGTTTGTTCATTTGAAGCATTAGTGCTATTTGTTGTTTTGCTTTCTGATGTTTTTTTTGTGTGTTTTTTTTTTTTTTTTTTTTTTACAAATTCCACATTTCAAATTAAAGAGGAAGGTTTTTAAAATTGAAATCATCTTGTGATTGTCACTTTCTTTCTGTTTGTGAGATCAAGCAGTTTGTTGATTGAGGAGGATAAAATGCTCATTTAAGGGACAGTTCTCAATGCAGCAACATTCAAGGATTCTACTGGGGTCTGGGGTGTTGTTTAGATCAGTTGGTAGAGCATCTGCCCCATGTGCAAAAACTCGGTCCTTGCCTCAGCGGCCCAGGGTTTGAATCCGACCTGCGGCCCTTTGCTGCATGTCATTCCCCGTCTCTCTCTCTCTCTCTCCCCACATTCCTGTCACTCTTCAGCTGTCTCTATACAATTAATATTTCACAATTTAAACTTGGTAAGACCAGAACAATCTGCACTACAGTGGATGCTAACCCTCAAATAGTCCCATATCTTGATGACAGGCCTGTGCATGGAAGCCTGTGTAGTGAAACTGAGCTTTATGCTCCTTGTTCACACACAGACACACACACTTACAGTACATGCATGTAAACAGTGAAAGGGAATGCCCCTCTATATTTGTTTTGGCTCAGATGTGTGTGCATCTAAGTGTGTGTGTGTGCACAGAGGTGTTGCTTGCGCCACTAACTGCCCCTTCCGCTTGCTTGCTCTCCTTCTGGAGGCACCCAAGTGGCACGCCTGGCCTTTACCCGGCCGTCTGCTGGCCCATCAGGACACAGCTCATAAAGAAGAGCCTCCTCTGATGGAAGCAAGGAGGGAGGGCTGATTTAATGGAGGGGTGGAGGTGATCTCTTCTTACGGCCCCCTGAGGAGTCCCTCCCATCTCATTGCTTTCACCGAAGGGGCGAGCAGAGGCCCCTTTGCGGTGGTCATGGAGGAAGACGTCGTCTGTATCACCTCACTAACTTCAAGCAGAGCTGATTAACCAGCTCATATTCAGTCGTTTAAAGGTGAAGAAGTGAACCAGGGGGGATGGAGGGGGGTGTAGTTGGAAAAGAGCACAGCACTGACAATGTGTCCAATATTTGCCTTTGTGTATTCTCCCTCAATCTAGATCATGGTATTAGAGGATGACACCCTGGTGTAATGCCTCGGGAAGATCTCTGCGCAGGACTAAGACTCAACTAGTGTTCAATCTGCAACTGCCAGTTTGCTGATGGGTTGTTAACTGCAGCTAAAGGAATTAGGATTGACATGTTCACTCTGCAGAACAATGTAGCTTTTAAGTGGCATCGTCTCCGCTCCTTATGGCTTTACGTGTATGAGAATGTGCTAATCGGTTAGACAGCGCTAATCTGAAGTGAGAGATTTCAACAGGTTGGCACATTTCCACAGGATTTCTCCCCGTTAATGCTGTTAAAGCTGACCTTCAGAGCTGGGCCGGCTGTTGAATTAGTGCATGTATTCTGCCAATCAGGCTACTATTGAGAAACTATTGTTCTTTATGAATTTGGTATTTTAAAATAGCAGCAAAAACCTGAAAGCCCAGAGTGTTTTCTCTGCTGCATCACAAAGGAGCTTTTTTCTGTTTGTTTTTTTTCTTTGTGAAATTAGCAGAACCTTAACTACAGCAAAACATTGGTAAAACAGGCTTCTCTTTGTGTGAAGGTGAACACACCAGTCCACCACTCTAACCTCCAACCTGTCGAGCATGGGTGGAGCTGAATGAACCCTGGTTGTTCAAACAGTACCCACCAACCAGCCAATCAAAGCGTCCGCACTCTTAATTCTGCATAACTTTAAGCCTTAATATCATCTGAACAGGTAAGTTGTACATAAATTCACCCTCAGTACAGTTGTCATAAACGGGGAAATTAGCTATAGAGGCCAAAACTGTTTTTTGTTCCAGGCTGTAAACATGTTTATTTCTGCTGTGAAGTTGGACATTTTAACATGGGGACTTATGGAGACTGACTCACTTCTGGAGCCAGGCTCAAGTGGACATTTGAGGAACTGCAGTTTTACGTATTAGCTTCACTTAACAGCCACAGAGGTAAATGGTTGCTAACTTCTTGAAGGATATATTTCTTCCTGTATGGGAACTGAACATTTGTGTTGTACCTAACCTCCAGAATTGTCTGTCTGTCATGTGTAGTGTTTTTTGGACATTAACAAAAACTTGTATAGTAAAATATAGCAAATAAACTTGTAAAGCTTGTAACTTGAATGTAATTCAGAGTTTTGCAGAATCATCAGTGTTTTGTCGGTGTTTTGCTATTGTCTCCAACTGGGATGTCATACATTTCAGAACTCATTGTTCCAAGTGCAACACCTCCCAGGTTCGAGCTGTGAAAAGCCCAGTTTGCAGCACTTCCGATCAGTGAGAGTCGGGATTTGTGGCAGGGAACCAGCCGACTGGTAAGCGTGTCCCTGCGCTGGTGC